>OY540802.1:0-1412594 GCA_961205885.1 Ptychoptera albimana | reverse complement strand
TTATTTTTTTCAATCGAGGAAATCAATCTAAATCTAAAATCATCGTTTTCCCAATTTTTTTTTTTTTTTTTTTCTTAATGCGATGTTATTTCATTGCGATGTAATCTTGTTGGTAATGTTGGTGGAGAGGAAACAAATAAACAAAAACAGCAAAAAAAGAATTCTTTTGTATCCAACAAAAAAAAAAAAAAAACATTTTTTTGTTATCCAATGCCATTAAAATTACATTTAATAATTTATCCATTTTCCGTTTTCGTTTGCCATTTAGGCGTTTGATTATTTTTTTATCCTTCTATCACCTCAGCATAGTGCACCCCAAAAAAAAAAAAAAATAACTCGCGCACATAAATGATCTTTCTGGATAATTTTAATCCAACACTTTGATAATAATATCCTGATTTAAAAATAAAAAAAGCGAAAAACCATATTGAGTGTGCCGCTATAAACGGTGAACCCAGGGTAGTGTGGGTGACAGCGACAGGTAACCAAAATCCAAATGGATTTGTTTAAAAAAAAAATCTATTCATTTATTTTCTTCTTTTTTTCTTCTCTTTTTTTTCGGAATACAAACATTTATTCAGCAGAACCAGTCATTTATGAATTTAAGAAGATGAAGAAAAAAGAGAAAAAAAATTAAAATCGAGATTGACGGTAATAACGACGTGGTTTTAACAGAAATCTCTTCCCCCATTCTTTCTATAATTTTTTTTAATTTTTTTTTCGGTTTCGGCTTCTTTAAAGTGTTTTTCCATTTCTTATGCTAATATTCATGACTGACTGACTGACTGAATGTCAGGTGAAATGTCGACGATACAATGTTAAATGTTAAAAGTCACAAAAAAAGAATTTTTATTTTTTTTTTTGGTCGAATTTGCATCCCTTTTACTTGGCATCAACGGTTAAAATTAATGGAAAGAAGGAAAATCCCTCATCCTAAATCCATTAATGGCTGATGTGTTCATGATTATGTTAATTATATTTTGTTCGTTCCTCTTCTTTTGATGGCACTTTTAAACGTAAAATTTAAATTTTAATTTATTTTCCTATGAAGTAT
Organism: Ptychoptera albimana; assembly: GCA_961205885.1. Lineage (NCBI taxonomy): Eukaryota > Metazoa > Arthropoda > Insecta > Diptera > Ptychopteridae > Ptychoptera > Ptychoptera albimana. The sequence continues at coordinate 1,411,540 of OY540802.1, read as the reverse complement.
TCAGGATTGGGACGATAGTTTACGCTCCGGTAAGTCGAGTGTATTTTTTTTTTTTTTTTTTATAATTTACAACTAATTTGGGTTTTTTTTGTTGTTCATTTACAAAAAAACTGGACGCTTTTTGGAGTTTTTCAGAAGTCTAGTAGCTTTTAAAAATTGATTTGAGAGGTCTCTGGAAGTTTTGATTGTTTTTTTTATAAGTTCCAGTAAATTTGAGATTTTTGGTATTTATTAACAGAAATTTGAACGCTCTGGCTTTTAAAAAATTATTTCAGAGAACTCAGGAGGCATTACAAACCTTTAAGTACAAAAACGTAGCTAATGTTTCGATTAGAGATTTAAAATATTTTACCATCAAAACGCCGTACTATAGCAGAATAACCATTCATTCCCTTTGTAAGCGATGTTTAATTCACCAGGATAACTTCAGCACTGAGTACTTTCACTGTAATCAATTTTTTTAAAGCACATTTTGAAAACACATTTTTTTCGCGGAAACAAATAACAAAAAAAAAACAACCCAGAGCCAATTTATTATCTCATTAATTTTATCAAATTAATTGTTCGATTAAAAATAAAAAAAAAAATAAAAATATTCGTTTTTCCCGCTAAATAACAATTTTAATCCATTTAATTAATTTTGTGTGTTTGGATTATGTATTAAAAAAAAAAAAAAACAAAAAAACAAAAAATTATTTTAATCCTTCAATGAAAAACACATTATGTGACTTTTTTGTAACTTTATTATTGTTTGGCTGTTTGTTAATAAACCGTTTAAAATGTATGCAATAATTTTTTTATTTTTAATTTTTTATTAAAGCTTTTATTCGGTAAACTTAATTGACAAAATTATGTGGGCTATTTGGTGATTTATGTATACGGGAAAACGAAATTCATGTAATCAATGTGTGATAGAGAATAATTTGTTTATATCCTGTTTTCTTCACGAAGATTAAAGAAAATCCAAGGAATCTGCCAGTGTAACAAAGTAGAAAAGCGCATCGATTATTTTATTTTACGTTGTGGATTGTTTTAAGAATTTTTCGTTTTTTTTTTTGGATTTAAAAACTTCTTAAGAGGATAACTTTATGGAAGATTTTTTCCATTTTTTTTTTTTAATTACATTTTAAACGAAATAAACGGAATTTTGTTGTTTTAACGCTTTAAAGTGTTGTTTTTCGATGCTGTTTTTATGAAACTTTACTTTAATTAATATTATATGCACTCATGTAAATCCTTGATTATTAAAACACTTATAGTTTGTGTTGTGGATGCCTTTTGATGTTTTTTTTTTCATTTTTCGTAGACGTTGTTATTAATTTTTAGTTTTCATTAAAAAAAAAAAAAATTATTTAATTATATTCTGGGATGTTGGTTGGTTTTTAGTTTTTTATTGTTTTTAAATTTTTCTTTGTTAGAATCACAGCAAAATCTTTTTGTTTTAAATTTATTCCGTGATTCTAGACAACTTAGAAAGAAAGACAGATTAGAAAACTGAGTGTTTTTTTTTGTGCGACTTGACTTTTGTAGAAGAAAATTACATGAGAATAACAGCAGAATCTACTTGTAGCAATAATATTCCTTGATTCTAGAGTGTTTTTTTTTGTGCGGCTTGGTTTTTTTATAAGAAGAAAATTAATCAGACCATGAATGTGTAGCGTTTATTGTTTAAAGATTACAAACGAATTATGCGGCTTAGTTTTATTCGGCACAAAAATCACTTAGCTTATAAAAATCAATCTAAACAATTTATAGCAAAATAAAATAATTTTTTTTCCAACTCTACCACAATCTAAAAACACGGAGAACTAAGACGGAGAATTTTATTTTCAAGACGAATTTATCGGAAAGGAGTTTTTTCTTTTTTTTTTGTTATTTAAAATAAAAAATGTTTAAGGAACTTAATGAGACTTTAATGAACAATAAAATCTTGGACAATATTCAAAATGGATTTAAATAAAAATCTGAACCAGAAACGCGATAATATTTCTGTGTGGTGTTGTTGTTGCTGCTGCTGCTGCTACTGTTTGCTTCTTCTGCATCTTTAAATTGCTAGAGGTTATGACATGACAGCAATTATTATTATTATTATTCACATTAAAAAAAAGAAACTGATAATAATGCGCCATAGTTTTGTTTCACTGTTACTTTATATCAAAACTTTTCTTTATTTGTTATTTCATTTTTTTTTTTTTTTATTCAGATTGTCGCCTGGGGCATTAATTTGTAGTGCCAGGATAATTATACACACAGTAGAAAAATAAGAAAAAAATAAAAACAATTTTTACAATATTAAAACGTTTTATTTACTTGTCTAACTATATTTCCATGAATAACAAACAAAAAAGGGCGTAATGGGTGACGTTAAGATTAAAAAAATTTAAATTTATCAAAAGAGAAAAAACAAATTTGTGTCACACAACCACAATTAGGGTTGAGATTTCAGGCGAGAAAATCATTTTTTTTTTTCTTCCATCATTATTAAATAAAATTTTTGAATTGGTTTAAACGCATTGTTATTGCATTTTGGATTGGGTTAACGATGACGGGTTTGAAACTACTGCCATTGTAAAGTAGAGGAAAGCAAAACGTTGATTATGTGACATCTGCCTTCCTACGTTTCATCTACTTTTTTATTTTTTTTTCAAATTCTATTTTAATCACGTTATTAGTTATGACAACATCAGAAAGCCTATTCGGATGTCTGCTAATGATCATGAATAGTAATAATAATAATAACAAAAAAAAAATCGTCCAATTACAAATCAACTTGCTGATGTTGCCGTATAAATAAACTTTCGGTTTCCTTGCCTTTGATTCCTTGCTTTTCTTATTACAAAGTGTTTTCCGTTTTTCTTCCTTTACTTTTCTTTCGTTTTTTTTTTTTTCTTTTTTTTTTCTGCTTTCATTGAAACCAAATCCCGTAATGCTACGCTTTAATGAAAACAGTAAAACAATTTTGATTGACAGAATTGTCTCATTAAATACTGATGATCGTGATTATAAACATTCAACAGAACAGAATTATTTTGTATTGTGGTATCAGCAGTAATTTTCTGTTGTTGTTGTTGTTGATTCTAACGAAAATTATCTATCTTGCAGTTTTATTGTATGGTTGCTGCATTGGCTTAAAGTAATTATTTAAAACGGCTGAAACAATTATTGTTTTCGTAGGCTTCAAACTAACCAGCTACAGCCTGTATAAAGTAATAAAAAAAAAAATTTTTTTAAGGAACAAAACGATAGGAAAACGGATCGAATAGAAAGACCATTTTCTGGACAAACAACAGCACAAAACGTTTAAGTAAAAAAAAAAAAAAAAGCCACGATGATATGTGAAACGAACCATGATTAAAAAGAGCTCAGATGAACGGGCTTCAATAAATAAAAAATCAGTGAAATTAAAAAGGAAAAACGAAAGCATTGAAAAGGTATTCAACCAACCCAATAGTGACTAAACGTTTGTTTGTGGTCTTCAAACTGATCAATGTAATGAGAAATTCTTTTCCATTTAATCAAACCAGTGTAAGATCAAAGATTTTGATTTTGATTTCAACGAAATTCTATCCTTGGCTGATAATTTATTTATTTATTAACGCACAAATCAAACGGGGATAAAATCTTTTTTAGGGGCTATTAGGTACAAAAAAAAAAAAAAACATTTTTCTGGCCTTTAAAACACTCAATACAATAAATTTGAACTAAAACTAAAACTATGGATTAGTTAAGTCAGTGTAACTAGTATTTTCCTTTTCCTTTTTTAATGGATTATCTACAACAACAATAACAAAAACTGGCTTACAAAACGTATTTATTATCAAATAAACTTAAATGATTGCCTTGTTAATCGGATTTTATCGTTTTTAACAAAAAAAAAATGAAAATTTATTCGATAGGAAAAAAATGTAACAACAGCAGCAGCAGGAGCTTTTTATTTTTACACTTTATTCAAACAAGATAAAAATAGAAAAAAATATTTTTTATGAAGGTATTACGTACCCAAAGTGTGGTATTATTGTATTGGTTATTGCTTATTGCTTATTGATATTAAAAGAAGAAAGAAAGAAAAAAAAAATTAAATTCAATAAGCGACATATGGTTGGTTGGCTGACTGGCTGGCTGGCTGGTTGACTGCAAAATAAAGAACCCAGAAATGGCAAAAAAAATTGTAAAAAAGCTCGACCTATGTATATTCGGTGTCTGGTTATATTATTGTCGGTTCTTTAACAGTGAGGCCACTTGCAAAGAAAAGAAAACGAAATAAAAAAAAAAAAAAAAAAAAATTCCATATTGCTGGTATCTGTTGTTCCGTTTTTATTATTTATTTCATTACGATTTGCCCCAACATATGGTTAAACATGACTTTGTTGCAGGTCGAGCTACGTTTCTTTTTTCCTTCCTCTTTTTTTTTTTTTTTTTTTTTCTTTATATTTATAAATCGAAAATCAGCTTATTGATTTATATCTAATAAAAAAAAGAAAACTACGCTTGGTTAAGGTAATCGAATATTATTATTGCGGAATTGTTGGTTTTTCTTGTGTAAGGGATGATTTTGACTGTTTATTACAGTACGTTTTAGTATAAAAGGCTTATTTACAGTGATTATACCATTTTAAAATAGACCAAAATTACCATTTTATACGATTTAAAACGTTTTAAACTAACAGTCCGATCATTTGAGAACTAAATCATCCCTTTAACATACTGATTTTTCTATGACTTTGCTATTTTTTGACTTTTTTTACATCACCAATAATCAAATCAAATCATATTTTCAACCAGTTGGTTTTTTTTTTCCTTTTTCTCTCATTTTTATTAATAATTTTTTTTTATTTATTTTTTTTTTTTTTTTGCTAAGCTTACACAAACTCTTCAGCTGGAAATCCTCTTAGTCAACTACATTCAATTGCATTTCTATAATAACATTTGATTCATTTTATTATATTTTTTAGAATCAATATGTGACCGGCAATAATCTTCTTACCGAAATAAAAAAAAAAGTGAACAAAATTATTCGCCAGATAAAGATTCTCTGGTTCGATTTACTTTTCTTCTTTTTTCTTTTTTTTTCTTGTTCCTTCATTACGTTGAGTATTATTTGATCGATAAATGACCTTATTAATGTCTGCAGATAACTACTATTTTAGTTTAATAAATAAAAATTATTCTCTTGGCAAACATTTTTTTTTCACCCCCGATGCTTTATTACCACGAATAATTTATTTATGGATTTTTTTTTTTTCGTTTTCGTATAAAAAGGGATGAAAATTATATGAAACCCATTGCAATATACAACATGCTAGTGTTAAAAACGTTTAATTGTTTGATGTATTAATGTTTAATAGCACCTACCACCTACCACCACCCACACAGCATTAACATTACATTAAATAAAAATTGTCTGCACACTGTAATTGCTTTGCAGAGATTTTCTCGTTTTTTTTTTTTCCACTCATTCATACAAGGAATTTACATTTGAATTAATTAAAAAAGAAAAAAAAAATTTGCGTTTTTGTGTTTTTTTTTTATTAATAATTTTGTTTGTACAAAAAAAACATTAATTAGCATACGTTTGATGTTTCCGAAGGGAAAAAAATATACAAAGTGATGGAATGCATTACAAAAAATAAAATTTCTTTTTCCATTATCACTGCAAGCTTACTGAGCACGGCACTTAATTCTACACAACAAACCGGAGTTTTTATGGGAAAATAATTTTTATTTTTGAGTTTTTAATGGATTGGAATTCGTTGTTTGTGGATCTAAAGTGATCTTCATGCATCAGATCACATTTATTCCGTTCCAGTTTTAATGGTAAATCATTACATAAACATTCAATCCGGGATTCTAAACTGTTTTCTAAGTGATCTTCTCTGGTTTTATCAGTGCATTTAATACCTCTTATCGTAACGTAACCTTTTTTGTCCATTTTACTAGAAAATTTATTCCGCTTGTGTAATATGCAGAAAGATTACGATAGAAATCAATGAATCAATTCATGTTAAACCGACTCAACAATACCCTTGATAAAGAATCGATCATCAAAGCTCCAATTAACCCTGAGCTTTGTTTTTGTTCTTCTTCTTTTTTTTTATAAGCAATAAACAAGGAAGAAAAATTGCTAATAATCTCCTTAACTCTCTCTCAGAATAAAATGCATTTGGATTTTTATTCCCATTTTTCCTTGATAAAACAATTTTTTTTTTTTGTTTTTTGATGACAAACCAAAATGCTGCGTACAATTTCTCTCCAATTTTCCCATGCACAACAAATTCAAATTATTTTATTTAAACAATCGAGTAGCAACAAACCCCACTAGGAAAAAAGCGAACAAATAAAATTGAATCGAAAGGAAAGGAAAAACGAAGAAGCAAGTAAACTGGGAGAGATAGGATAAAGTTTTTGCCGTAAGGTATAATACGACAATGAAGATGTTGTACGTTGTACGAAGGAACAAACTTTGATTGAATTTTTAGTTCTTTTCTCGTCTTTTTTTGCCTTCTACTTGGCTCAGATTTTTATTGTCTTCATCCAGCTACAACAAGCAATTCTTTCTGCATTAATAGTTTACTAGACATCAGTCAATACTGCATTATTATTATTATTATTATTTTTATTATTTGATAGATGGTTGATTGTAATGTTGTACCGGCTTTTTTTCTAGCCACAACCACCCCTAAATTTTGTACAAAATCGTCTAGATTTAAACATTACTTTCCATTATTATTGTTTTGCTCAATGAATTGTGAATAACAGCAGAAGAGACGAATGTGAAATATAATAAAGAGACGCAAGAAAATTGGCCAAAGTTATTATTTACTTGTTTGGCTAGGGGTGCGTTTTTTTTTTTTTTTTTACAGATTTTAAATAGTAGTCTGGATGGAGTATTTCGATGGTAATCCTATCGTGAATTTGTGAGACTGAAAACACTGAGCAGCAGATAAAATGCAGAATCAAAAGGATGTTTTCAACGTTCTAATTTTTCTAATCCAAACTGGAGAATAGGGAAGATTGGCGAACTATTCAGTGTCACAATGGATCTAGAATGGCAACACTTAGTCTTGAGTTCGATTTAACTTTACGCTTCGTTGGCTTAAACCGTTTAAGCCAATCCTACATTCACAATGGTAAAGTGATTTCAGAATGGCACCAATTAGTCTTAGAGCTTGATTTATCTTTAATACCAACGACTTTAATCAATTATTTATCCATTTTATTATTTATTATATTTTCGTAATTTGATAGGATTTTATTTATCCTATACGTTATTCCGGTTTATTTCTTTGACCACACGTACAATTTTTATCACCCTTTAATAGTTTCATTTCTTATTCTTATTCTTTTTATTTATTTCATTTATACTGCTTAGTATATAGTTATTGATAATAATTTATCTTGTATTGATAGAAAATTAACTAAAATTATGGTTTTTTATCGAGAGAAAAGCAACGAAACTAAGTAACCAAAACCGATTGAATCAAAATGATTGATATCAACCAGATTAAATAATTTAATTAAATAAGAAAGAACGAAAGAAAGATAAAAAAGCGTTAGGTGACGTCTTTTACGTTTTATATATATATATATATTTTTTCTACTCATCAAAACGTGTATTTAAGGCCAAAAACGAAGGCATAAAAGTTCAATAGTTAAACGTGATTTGATTTCAAACCGAAAAATAGCAGCAGCAAAAAAAAAAGAAAAAAACTGTGGAATAAAAACGTTTATTGAAATAGAAGGAAAAGAAAGAAAATAAAAAAATAAAAAAATCTCTCCTTTTGTTGAATTACGTGCCGTTTTTCTATTTAGTTAGAGTCGTTATTTTGGATTTTTTTTTTTTTTTTTTTTTTTGTTGCTTCTTTCCTATAAAACATTCTTCTTTCGATTTGTTTTTCTTTTTACTCCTTTTTTCCTTTCTTTTCATTCATTAAAGAAAGAATTTTTTGTATTACTTTTGTTGCCTTTTTCATGTCATTTTGGCCATAGCCTCTTAATATAATTTAATTAAAAATTTCGTTCAGTGAGTTAAAGAAGTTAAAAGCAAAAAAAAAAAAATGAATAAAGTGGCTCAAAAATGGGCTTTTGTACCAGATTCGGGTAAAACTAGTTAAGGAACAGTTTTTGTCTTAAGAATTATCAAAAAAAAAAAAATTTAATGAAATGCAGTAAAATTCTCGAAAATACACAAAAAAAAAAAAACAACGACGATGTACGGAAATAACCGATAACAAACGAAAAGCAATAAATTGCAATGAAATCCAATGAAAAATCAACAATTCAAAATACACGAAAATCAACGATAATACACGAAAATAAACGATAAAAGACGAAAACCATTAAATGTCAATGAAATCCAACGAATGTAATTAAAATTCAATGAAAATCACAAGTAAAACATTACAAACCTCATTCAAATTCAATTTTACTCAATGAAAATACAACAAAAAGTCATTTTAAAACCTTTTAAAATCATCACTAATACATCAATAATCACAATAAAAACAAAACAAAAAAAAACCCAAACACACACAGAAATGGAAAATCTTTCAATAAAAACGAAAAAAAAAATTGTTTACACCCCCCAGGTCATAACAAATTTAATGAATAAATAATTTATTTCTGTGTTTATATTTTTTTTTTTTCCTCATTTTTATTACAATTTTATTTAAATGAACACAGAGAAATAAAGAAAGAAAACAAAAAATAAAAAACGTTTTATATGTGAAGAAAGGAAAAAATAATCCTTTCCAAAAACCCACCAAACTACCCTTAAACAGAGAGAAGAAAAAAAAATTAAAAAAAAAATGTTTGACATCCGCATATGATATTTGCATTAAAATTCCTATTAACCTTTTTTCGGCTTAACCATCGTCACCGTTGAGAATGGAAACCAAATTTGTTTGTTTCGTTTCATTTTTTCATCCATTCAATTTTCTTACAATTTTCTAAAGGGCACCCATGGGAATTTTACTTTAAAAAGATTCAGTGAGTGGCTAGGTGCGTACCCCTTAAAGGTTTTTTTTTATTATTTAATTTTGTTCACATGAAAATGTGTTTATCGTGTACAGGTGGCAACAAATAAAATGAACAACAAAGTGTACACCAAAAGTAAAATCAAAGTACTGAGTTAAATAAAAAATTGTGAATCGATTTACAACCAACAAATTTTCATATTATTTCCGGGATAACAAAATGTTAATCGTTTATAATCTTTGTAATATATATTATCTGATTTTGGCTTTATGGCTAGAAATTCTTAACAAATGACTGAATGGACTGAATGAATGACAAGGGAAGAATTATAGAAAATTAAACCGAAAATAATTTTTTTTTTTCATTCCTTCAATTACTTTCTATACTTTCCCATACCGTTGGAAAATAAAATTACAAACTTACGTACGATTTCACTTAAAGGGAAATAAAAATAATAAAAAAGAAAAAAACGCCAGGTATTTTGAACACGACGAAGAAAAAACCCGATGCCAAAGTATAAACTACTTGATAGGGTGATGACGACTCCCAGGAGATATTTGAGCTCATTGTTAAAGCTACAAATTTGGTTCTATTGAATTTAGTTCATCTTTTCTACTCTACCCGCTTTTACCTCTTTTCGCCATTCAATTCGTTTTCATCAGCGTTGCTGCTTAAAGAAGAATTTTCTTCTTTTTTTGCTACCGAAAGGAAAAAACACAGAAAACGGTTGATAATTTTACGTTTTTTTTTTTTTTTTACACAACCTGAAGATATTTTTAGAAATATTATGCAAAAGTTTTTTTTTTAACGTGTAATAAAAATATATGTGTGTACAGTCGAGTGTTGATTAGAATACAGTGTTGGTGCGTAGAATTTCATTAAAAATGTTAAAAATGCTTGAAGAATGTGAGGATCTTGTACGATCTAGTGCGATCACCTGCATAATTAGAGACAATTAATAAATGAAACAAAGTCTGTAAAGCTTTAAGCGACAGAACCCATCACTGTTTACAAAAAATCGCACATAAAGCACTGATCTAGCTTTTGCCTCAACAGTAAAGTACACAAAACACAAAAAAAAAGAAAAAACTAAATTTGCATACACCCTAAACACCACCCACCAAACCCGTACCCATATTACTTTATTACCTCACATTATTGTACTTCAATTGAGTCTTTTTTATTTTATATCTGAAGCAAAACGACGATGACGATGACAACAACAACGACGACTTTATTCAACGCAGTAAATAATAAAAATAAAATAAAAAATGAAAAAAAAAAACTCATTTTTCTTCATTTCTTTTGCGTTACTCCTCGTTACCAGATGAGAAATGTAAAAGGAAGCATGAAGAAGTAGAAGAAGCAGAAGAAAAAAAACCCAGAGAATGTACAAATCAACAACCGAATTTGTATTTTGTGCCTTGATATAAACATAAATAAAAGTTGAAATAAAATGAAAGAATGAAAGCAAGCAAGGAAGCAAGGAAACATTTCTGCCTTACGTAATCGTGAATGTCAATTGCTGCTCATCATTTGAAATTCAAATTTTTTTTATTTAAAGGTTTTTTACGTTTTTATTCACCTTTGGATTTATGATGAATAAATAAAAAAAAAATTTATTTTTTTTTTAGTTATGAAAAATGTTCAACCACCACCACCAAAAGCAATAAATTCAGCAAAAAGTGGAATTTTTTTTTTTTTTTTTTTTTTTTGTTTTTTGATTAATCAAAGCGGAATAAAATCATTAGAACAGCTTCGATGGAGTCGTCACTATGGAAATATTTTCTAAAAGACTATTTTCTGGTTGTCTTGTAGTTCGAAAATGATTGTGAGGAGTTTCTTTGTTGTTTCTGGTTTTGGTTAATTTTTTTTTTTTGAGTGAACTAAGATCGAAGAGAATTTTTGTTTCTGTCCCAATTTCTGTGTATTTAATTTTAATTTCTTTAGTTTAAGAAATATTTCACTTGTAAACGAGAATCATGCAAACATTTTCTTGATTCAATTCATCATTTCTGTGAATTTAGAAAATAATACATTTTGTATAAAACTATAAATTTATTAATAACGAAACAATGCAATGTCAGTTTTAATGTAATAATAATAGGAAGCAACTGATGCAAGATCAAGTTTTTTCTCTCTTGCTTCCCAAACATCTTTTTAATCCTCCACAGCACGACAGATTCTATATCACGACGTCAACTATTTATTATAGTTTTCTTCACCTTTTTATTATTATTATCTAATCTTAGTTACGTTAAAAATGGGGTGGTGATGCAAAGAACTGTAGCAGTAACACTAAAGTTAACTCATAACGTTAACTTATAACGTTAACGACTTTTTATTATTTTATTGGCAATTCTCTTCTTTTTTTTTTTTTTATCCAATTTCACGGGCTAATACATTTTTCTCAATTACAATATTTCTAACTTTTTTTTTTTGTTTTTTTATATTTATTTCTGCCTGATTCCATCCAGGTTCAATTATAATAGTGGTAAAAGTTGGGTGAGGATATGGTGAAAATTCTTTAAGAAACGATTTTTTAATCCGTGTGTGTGTGTAAAAAAACCCAGTCAAAAAATTTTAAGCAAAGATTAGTTAAACCATTCAGACGATTCATGAAGAAAAAAATCGCTCACCGTGTAAAAATGGCGAAGGCACAACATTGTAGCTGATGTTTGCTGACAATGTTATCACAGATGTCCATTATAAGCTAAGAACTAAACACCGTTTGCTTCATTCCCGAACTAGGAATAAATAGTAAATACATTGAAACGTTAAATGCACAGAAAAAAGAAACCCACGACAGGTGTTACAACAGGCTATGGCTAAGAAATGTAGCAAATGGTTTTTGATTATCACCGTTAAAGTTATAAACGAAAAGTTCTCTTTCTATTCTAGTTTTTTATATTTTAATTTAAATTGCTAATTACTTCATCAACACTTACTTTTACAAAAAAAAAAAAAAAAAAAAGGATTGAAACGGTAAGACGACAACAACAAACGATGTAGCAGCAACAGCAGCAGCAGAAACATCAAATGGGCGATAAAAACGTAAAAAAATAAAAATGTTCATTTCTTAAAATTAATTAAAATATTTAAATGAGCAATGAATTAAATACGAAAAAACAATAAGAATTATTATGTAAAAACTTTTTAAGGAGCATTAAACGCAGTTTCTAAGAAATTTCACTCAAAATTTTACACTCAAAATGAATTTTTTTTTTCCATCCGTTTCTACCACAAAATTAAATTTTTAATCGAAAAACCGTTGAAAAAAAATAAATTTTTTTTTTGTTTGTTTGTTAAAAAATTAAATCAAAGGAGAACAAATGAGCTTTGTGTGGAGAAAAAGTAAAAAAAAAAGGGGGATGAAAAGCTTTAACAGTGTAATTTCGAAATACAAAAAAGAAGTCAGAACGACGACGACGACGACGACGACTACTACTACCTTGGATTGTACAAAATGTTTTTATTTCATTTAAATGACTCCCCACGATTGCGCAAAAATATGCAAAAAAAAAATTCGCAAATCTTGCATCCATAACACCAAACCAAATGTAAACAAATATTTGAGAGAAATTTATTCATTTTCATGATTTTCAATTAGGGATTTTTTGTAGCAAAAGAATTTTTTTTTTTTTTATATCATTTCGTTGGGGTGTTGTAATAACGTAGCTACTCAATTCGTACAACATTTCTATAAAACAACCGTTGAAATAGCATGAAATCTTTATGTTTCCTATTATCCACTGTACGAGCTTTGTACAGCTGACAATATTTTGTGAATTCAGTTTACCGCGAATAACGCAAGTGAACAGAACACAAAAAATTTTTTCGCAGAAAACGATTCACGATTTAACAATACAAAAAATAAAATAAAATAAACAATAATTTTGTTAATATCCGGATTAATAGTAAATGGATTAAGGTACGGTAAGAATTATTTAATTAATTTATTAGTAGAACCAAAAAAAAAAAAAGAAAAAACCTTCACTAGTGGAGACGCCTGATATTTTATAGCAAAAAAAACTGCAGGTGGATGGTGTTTGCTTTTAATTCTTTTATCGTCACAAATCTCACACAATGAATACAAGAAAAAAAAATTATTTCTCTAATAAAAATAATTACATGCATTGCTTGCATAAAATTATTAAGCTTACATACAAAGTGTTTTCTGGTTAATTTCCCCGCAACAAAACTTTACGTTCCTGAAATTAAAAAAAAAAAAATTGAAATATACAGAAAACGTAAAATAACCGCAAAAAAAAAACACACACACACATAAATAAATGTTAAATTAAGTAGAAAAAAAAACTATTATTATAGCAAACATTATGGTTATTATAAAAAAAAAAATGTTTGTTTGCTTTCTGTAATGCTTTTTTTTTTAGTATTATAATAACGATTATTGTCTTTAGGATTTAAGGGGATTTTTATTAATGTTATTAACCAGGAAGCGCACGTACGATTATTATTACACGACATGATGATCCTTCATCAATTTAACCTATGCACTCGATGTGAGTTTTTTTTTTCCTTCTACTATTTTCTTTATTCTACTTTAAAACGATTTTACACTAGATTTACCTTTAAAGCTTTGGCTATTTTTGTAACATTTTAACATTCTTCAAGCTTTTAAAACAAATAATTCAATGAAAACAAACCAAAATTATTATCACGCTAGATTTAACTATTGAATTCTGTATTTAAGTTAATAAACGTTTTAGTTAGCCGGCTTAGATCGGAAATAGAATAAAACTGAGATGAAAAAAAAAAAAAAAAAAAACAACCAACCAACCAACAAGTGACCAGAAAACATCACCGCACAAAAAATAAATGAGACTATGGTCAGTTAACGCGAATATTATAAGGAAAGAAAAACTCCATTGCTGCCGGTTTTTATTTAGTTAATTTTGGTTAACATATTGTTCCGGGGTGGTGTGTGTTGCTGCTAATTTTTTTTTTTCAAAGTGTTATGTCACAACAAGAGAGAAAAAAAAGCAAGCATACTCCATGATTATACACTTGGGGGTAACAAGTTTTAACAGCAACAACCACGTAAATACGATTTTTTTTTTTTTGTTTTTAGGTCATCTGTAGAGAAAAAAAAATTAAATTAAAATAGGACATTAGAACATCACCTACTAACCACCACCAACAAAACTACATTTATAATTATTATTTTAATTAAATATTTATTTAATTCTCCTCTGTTATCCATGTTTAACAATTATTATTTACAAAACACTTGAGACTGTTTAACTGATAGTGGACTGGTTGTGTTTGGACACTAAATAAAGATAACCCGTTGAATGCATCAGAGGATTTTAATCACAAAAAAATTCATCATTACACTCAACATATTATTTGTTATGCATTTTTTTTTTTTTAACAATATATTTCTCAATAAAAATTAACCAAAATCCCATGATTAATCGATTTTATTGTCTGCTATACTCACTTCCTCATTCTTTCTTTCTTTTTTTTTTTTTTTTTGTTTGTTTGTTATACCAAAATGGTTTAAATTTAATTGTCACAACATATATTGATTGATGATATTTTATTTTCTATTTATCTCTACAACTACAACCGAGTGTCATGTTAAGATTATTGTAATTTAAACTAAACATTGGAAAATAATAATAATAATAATAGAAAAAAAAAAACGAAACGAAACGAAAGGAAGCAGCAGCACAACAACAATGATTTATATCCTGATATCATGTCATCAGTAAGTTACTTAGAGAGTTTTTTATTATTATTTATTATTTATTATTAAAGCACAGAGAGATAAATAATATTTTTTTTTTCTTTTTTTTTTAATATTTTGATTGACCTATGATCAATTATTTGTCAAATTATTGATCAAATGACGGATTGGTAAAATAACAAAGAAAAAAAATTAAATACGCCGAAATGTTTACAACATGCATTACAGTGTTTTAAATAGAAAAAAAAAATTTCCTTTCTTTTATTAAAAATCCTAATTAAAATAAATATTTTGGGGTTTGTTTTGGGGTTATAAAAAAATTTTAAAAAATAATTAAAATAGCAAAGTAAAAATATAAAAAAAAAAACTAAAAAGCGTGTTAAGGATACGGCGGTGGAGGTGCCAAACATGATAAATCAATTGTGAAATTTTTTTTCGTACACTCATACGATGATTGTTCTTCTAATGATGGATTTGATAATGATATACTACGTGGCTTCTCAATTTCAATTAATTCTTTTCTACCTGTACCAGAACAACAGCACGGCCGATATTCTGTTTTACAAGTTCTTTCACATTTATGCGGTGTCACCGATTGTGATGGTGATGGTGGCGGTGTTAATGGCATTTTTTCAATTATTTTACCTACTGTTGCTTCTGCTGTTATTATTTTTATTTTATTATCAAACGGTGGTGGTGGTATTGTTGTATCAAACGTTAATATTTTATTTATTTTATTATTGCACGGTGCTGTTGTAATTGTTGACGATTGTAAAATATTTGATGTGGTCGATATTGTATTTGGTATTGAATGAAATGATAAATGATAACATTCACGAGAACATATACCGTCTGGTTCATCTTTATAAATAATTTCTCTTGATGATAAACATTCATTACATAATTTACGTTCAACAGCCACTTCAATTTTATCTAGTATTGGTATCATTACTTTTAAATTATTATTTTTATTACAATTTAATAAGGATAAACTGCGTGATTTAGTCGTTAAATCTGATATAGCTTTATGGCAAAGACTACACTGTTGGCCAGAAGCCAATATTATCACATTATTATTATTATTATTATTATTATTATTATTATTATTATAATCATCCTCTGGATTATTATTATTATTACAACGATTAGATAAATTAAAATTCTCTTCAAATTCATCATGCCAAGTTCTTGGTGATTTATCTCTGCAACGTAACTCTGGATTATTATTATCTTTTATTTTTAATATTCCTGTTAAACGTTTTATTTTATTATTATTTTGATCAACATCACAAGGAATATTATCCATATTCTGATCAATTAATGTAAATAACATTTCTGATTGTGTTGTTTTATTTTTTTTCTCAATAAAACATTCATTTTCTATTTCACATTCGTTTCGTTTTTTCCTTTTATCCCTTGTCCTCTCATTCACTTCCAATGACTTTATATAAGATTTAACTAAATTTATATTATTATTACATTGTGATATGGTTGTTGTATCATCACTAGACAGTACACCATCACGGTATAACATTTTTTTAACATATTTCTTAATATACCAGGCTGGTGGTAATATTTCTTCACCAACACCACATACCTTATTTGGATTTTTCTCATCATTCAATTGACATTTTATTGGTTTATCACAGCAATCTTTAAAACAACAAACAAAAAATGATTAAACTAGAAAAATGAACAAACAAAAAAAAAACCGCCCTAACCGATAAGACCACAATTACTGCTGTTGTCTTCAATGTCATCAGCATCACAGATGGTTTGTACTTGTTTCGAGTGTTGTTGTTTACATGAAATCACAGGAAGTGTTAATACTTCTGTATTACAAGCTGTTGCTATATTCATAATTTATTTATTAATTTTCATTACAACAACAACAACCACAAAGAAAAAAAACTCTTTGTTCAACACAAACTTAAATACCTTTTACCACTTTTTTACAACAATTATCTAAACTTCTATCGCTGGTATCCGGTTTTTTAATTTTTAAACTCTCCGAACTGCTATTATTGAGAAAAATTCTTTCATCCGTTTGTTGCTGTTTTGATTCTGTACTCAAATAACCTTAAAAAAAATTTTATTATTTTTTTTTTTTTGGTTAGTAATGAAAAATCAAAAGAAAAACCAAAAGAGACATAATACGTTTCTCGGGCGGTGATAATAATGAAGCAGAAATCACAAGTGAATCATTTTCATCAATTGAATTCTGTTTTTGTATTTTTCCAATACTATTTATACTAATTTCAACCGAATGTAATGATGAATCATTAGAAAAACTTGACGAAATATCAACTAAAGGGACAAAATTGATTAAAACAAAGATCTTAAAGAACTAAAGAATAAATAAAATTATTACCTGAAGTCTCCTTTTTATCATTATGACGTGAAAATTTCTTTTTCTTTGGTGTAAAATAGTTTGAATTAATTGTCGCTGTTGTTGTAGATGTTGATGGTGGTGGTGGTGGTTGTGGTAATGTTTTAATTTTTTTATCCTCAGAAAATGTATTATCAATCGGTTTGTAAACAATTAATGGTTCAATATCCTTTTCAATATTCTCTAAATTATTAAACAAAACGAAAAAACATTTCGATTAAACAACGAATTATTGGTTAAACATAAAGGGTTAACACAACACAACAACAGAGGGTTGTGTATCTGATTAATTAATTAATTAATTTAATAATAAGAAGAAAAAACCTTTTTTCGTCTTTCTTTGTATAAATTTTTTTATTTCATTAACCAATTCCTTGTCATTTTCTTTATTTTTTCTAACAACAACAACATCATCAATTGATTTATTCACATTTTTATTATTATTCCGTATTGTACGTTTAATTAATATTTTTTTACGATTATCCACCGAAATTTTATTCTTTTTACATTCTTTATCTAATCAAATAAAGCAAAGAAATTTCATTTTAATCAATAAAAAATTCATTTTTATTCAGATAGAGATAAACCTTTTTTAAACTTTTCATCAATTATATCCTGTGATAATATTATCGGTTGAATATCCCTATTAATTTTTATACGACATGGTTTAAAATATTGTGAACTTTCATAACTTTTATCATCATTTATTATATTATTCTCTTCACTTAATTCATATGAACAACAACAATTTGTATTCAATGTTGTTGAATTTAAATCATTTAAACAACGATTATTACAACAATTATATGTTTGTTTTGAATTATTCGATGTTAAATATGTATTTAAACTATTATAACTTTGATTATCATAATTATTTGTATTTATATTATATAAATAATTATTCTCATCATCTAATTAATAATAGAAAAATTAATCATAAAACAATTAAACACGAAAACACACAAAAATTTACTTTTATCACATAATTGTTGCATTGGAATACAATTCTTTGTTGGTTCTACTGGATTATTACACGTATCATAAGCGCAAACATTCTCAAATAGATTACAACAATTTGTTAATGTTATTTCGGGTACGGCATACGCTGTTATCACTTTTTAAAACACATAAATAAAGGAAGGAAAATTAATTTCAATCAAACAAAAAACGCAAAAAAAAAAAAAAATTAAATTAATTTACCATGCGGAATTTCTTTATTAAATATTGAAACTTCTCTACTTTTTTCATTAACTTTCAAATCAGTTAACATGCTACAGAGAATTGTTTTCTTTTTTAAAATAAATTAATTAAACCAAATTATAACGTTGGATACCTGCATGAATCTTCACGACTTCTAACCTGTGCAAAACGATCATTTGTTAAAATACGTCTTAGCTCCTCTACTTGTATTTGATATTCCTTTGCCAGTGCCTCATTTCTCGTTGAATTTGCGTGTGCATCTAAAAGTTTTGATTGTAATTCATCAACCTTAGTACGTAGCTTTGTTATATCCTGATTCAAATGACTCGCTGTTAAACGATGTTGTTCAATTTCCTTACGACTTGTCGCTAAAAGCTCTTGTAATCCATCAACAGCTGCTTTATCACCGGTTTTTGTTAATAACAACTCACTGCGAAGTTTCTCGTTTTCTTTCTCCAGCTATAAACAAAACATTTTTCACTAAAAAATACAAATTTTTACGCTAGCAAAGACAAAGACAAAACCTGTTGACGTATCGCTGAATGTTCCTCTAGCTCAGCATTTATACGATCTTTTTGCAAATCCAATTTATTGCACAACTCTTTAACAGCCTTTAAATCCGCTTTTAATGTACTACGATCATCATTTGTGTTCTCTAATTCTGCTTCTAAACGTGCTACCTGACTTGATAAATCAGTTATCTAGTTTGAAAATGATACAAAAACAATAAACAGCAAATTAGCGTAAGGAAATTACAACAATCCAATTCCATTTTACCTGTTTTTCATAAGAATTTAATTCACTTTCACGTATTGTCATCTCGTGTTGCATGCTATTTAATTTACACTCGGCATCATCTAGTAATTTCCTTTGGATTTTTTTTAGCAAATAATTAAATAATAAAACATAAAAAAAAAAATATAAAAAACAAAATACAAAACAAATCAAAATTTTTTAAAACGTAAAGTTCGTCTGCAAAAAATGTTGAGTTTACTGAATTAAAACAGCTCGTTCAGTTTGTTAATTAATATTTAAAAACGTAAAAAAAAATTCTTACTTTGCTTCAGCTGCTTCCATTTCTAAGCTATGATTGTTACCTTCTAATAAAATTGCATCTTGTGACAATGACCGGTAATGTTCCAACATTTCAGCTCTTTCACGGTCCTAAAACATTAAAAAACCATGAAAAAAATGAAAATTTAATATAAAAAAACCAACAACAAACCTTTGCACTTAAAAGTTCTTCAGCACGTTGTACTTCCTGTACATATTGCTGTAATTGTTGCTTTAAACCATCAACTTCCTTCAGTGATTCCTGTAATTTTCTTCTAGTTATCGTTAGTTCAGATTCGACATCAGTTAATTCATTTGTAAGGCGCCTAAATGTTATTTTTTTATTTTAACAATAAACAGGAAAAAAACATTTAGCAAATATTAAAACCATTTTCATACAAAACAAACAAAAAAAAAAACAAACCCAGTCTCATTCAGTGCATTATCATTAATACGTTTTAGTGCTGCCACCTGTTTTCTCAATGTATCACTTTCGGTAGATACATCACGTAGCGTACTGTCACGTAATAACTTCTCTTCACATATTTTACTGCAAAATTAATTTGAAATTTTATTTTTTGTTAATTTCATTTAAATCAGCATAAAGCAACATAAAAATCAATAAAAATTATTTTCTTAATTTTTATTATTATTATTAACTAAAAAAATATTTTTTTTTTATTCATTTATTAGCCAGATGTTACACAGAGAATAATAAAAAAAAAATTCCGTTGATTCATCATATCAAAAATTATTTATTTATTAAACAAAATAAATCAATAAACAAAGGTAATGAGTACATGAAATAATGCGATTAATACATTTATTTAATAAACTTTGGAAAAATGAAAAGTGAAACGTGAAAAAAATCCACAAATCATCTTGATATACAAAAAAAAAAATTCGTGAATTACATGTAACCAAGAACAACGCGATAACGCCAAATAAAGCGACAACGATAAAAACCAGCAGAAGTCTCTAAATGTAACGAAAAATCTAAACGAGAATCAACGAATTTAACAAAAAAAACCAACAAGGAAACATTAATTAATTAATTAATGAAACTTACAACTCTAAAAAAAAAAAAAAATAACAGTTCATTAAATATTAATTCGCGTTAATAAATCTTCAAGCTGCGAAACGTTTCAAAGCTCATTTAAAGCATTTCTAATAAGCATAATATTTGCATAAATTAAATTAATTAAATAACAACAAGACTGACCCATAGGCTTTATTAATTAATTTATTTAAATAATCAAACAAACATAAAACAACAATCACCATAGAAAAATCGCGAATTCATTAATCATTATCAATGAGGCCCCTACCTAAGCTTACATCATGTCAAAGCTACAAACAACCAAACCAACCAAATATTTATCTATAACACGGCTGTGCCTGCTTTAGTTTATATAAATTTAATTAATTAACAAAAAATCTTCATCACAAACAAATTAAAGAAAATATAAAACATTGCGGGTTACTTCAATTAATTTCAAATCCCCATTTCCTGGTTAATTCTGTCTTGAAAAATTTCTGTTTCTTCTCTACATGTGTGTTGCTACCAAAAATAATTTCTTTTACCGATAATAATCATTCAAGCTTTTATCAATAATTTACCGTGGAAAAAAGCATTTTTCATATCTAAAAAATAAAGAAAACTATTTATTAAAAAATTTAGATAAAAAAAATTGAATTAACCCTGAAAACACTGCATTTCCATACAACCTAATTTTCTATAAACAAAAAGCTTCGCTATAGAGACCATACAAAACTTTTAAAAAATGTTTTAAATCCAACCAAAACTTCATTTAAAATTACGCATTGATGTCAAGTCGGTTACACGTAGCCAGACAGACACATGAGATGAATAAAATAAATAAATCCGGGTTAAACATAAAAATCATCACGGAAAATGATTTAAAACGATGCGGGAAAGTTCATTACGGATCAAACAATAAAAGAAAACACTGCGATAACCTTCAGAGTTCAAAATGCATCCAATTCTAAGAACAGATTTGATTTGCACTGGAATTAGTAAACAGCTAAGCCACAACCCGTTTAACCATTTTATTTGTCATTAAAAATCAAAAAACAGACAACAATAAAAAATTCGATTCTTATCAATACACCGCTAGTAACATAACACGACAAATACAAAAATTATTTTTGTCAATACGACGCACAATAAAAATTCAGCGAAATTATTATTTCCTTTAAAAACAAAGCAATCAGCAGCAATTCATCAAACAAATAATAATCCATTCATGTAGAAAATGCCTGTCATATACGTAAATAAAGCCAAAAAAAAATTAAAACAGCCAAACGTAATTAAAATTAATCAAAAATCGTGTAGAAAATGATTTTAATCGTTGAACAATAACGCGGAATTTAATAAACCGCGACAAATTTCACTTTCAAGATCAGATTTACTTACAAATAAATTTTCTTCTGCGTTATTGTTCATATTTTATAGCCAGATACACAGATTGGACAAGTTTTAAGCAATAAAAGTTGAGAAATCCAATAAACTCTGTGGTTAGATAAATTTCGCGGAATAATTACTGTTAAACGAGATGCTGTAATTCGGTCCCTTTTAAAAAAAAAGGGATTACAAACAACCAAATAAACATCGGCATTGATCAAAGCAATCAATACAACAACCGCAACAACAAAAACATCAAACGAAAGTCTTTTTTTCAATTCAGTTATCTTAAAAGCTCAGATTACTAACAAAAAAAAGGCGATTTGACCGCAGTATGACTGTTTTCAAGGTTACTGAAATCAGAATAAAAATTACAAACTGTCGCCAGCAGCAAACACAACCACAACAATAACCACTCAAACATATTTAATTATTGCACCTACATAAGACTTGTTATTAAAATCGAAATGTCGATGAATTAAGTCAATAAAAAGAAAAAAAAAAATTTATACACACGTTGACCGATTAATTTTTTATTGTAGAAAAAAAAAAAAAATCTTAACCAGATTAATGGGTTTGGCAGCTACAACCATAATAAGTGATAAAATGATACAAAAACTTTAAGAAATCATTCTTCAAGGTTTCTCGCACGAATTTAATCAATAATGATGCGAAAATTATTGAAGAAACTGAACCAAAGTGTTTACTTAATAAAATTCTCCTTAAAACACAAAATTCCTTTGATTTTAATCCATTTTTATTATCCACAAACCATAAACAAGTCACAAAAAACATTCATTACAGTAACAAAGCATCAAATTTTCATCAACAAATCATATTAAATAACAAATAAAAACCGAAAGTATTTGGGTAGAGAATGCAGCATAATACGCTTCACAATCTACAGTAACAACAAGATGCAATGAACTGTCTAAACGCATCTCTTTACATAAAACCATCAACTAAGTCATCAACTACCATCATTTTATTGCTTAAAAATCAACTTTTTGTTATCCATTAAGCTACATAAGTTGCATTCATCTTCACAGGTTATTTACAAGAATCAACAACGGTATTTCAAGTTTTATTTTTATTTTTATTATTTTATTTTCTTCTCTTCTCTTCCAGACCCATCATTTTTTTATAAAAAAGCGAAAACAAATATAAATAAAAACACTACACGTGATGTTCTTTTAAAAGTCATAAAAAAAAAAAAAAATCTCATAAAATTCTTTTACAAAAACACAGAAATCACCACATCATCTCCTGCTATTACTATCGCATCTTCAAAAGTAAACACATTCAAGTAGTTTTTTTTTATCTTTTTTTGTTTCTTGAAAATGTACATTTTTCCAGCTTAAAAGATTAATTAATAATTAGTTTACTTAAGATAAAAGACGACGGCGACGACAACAACAACCACAGCAACAGCAACAACAGCATTAACAACATCACGAAACAAACAGCAAAATAACGTGCAAATGTTATGTAGTTTAGTTTACTTGAGCAAAAGTGCACTTCAGTCATTAGAAAGCGAGAGCTTTTTTTTCTACTTTTTATTTTATTTTATTTATTATCAATAAAAAAGTTTTAACAACATTTTCTTCCTTGTCTTCTTAATCACCATCAGCAGCTACGGATTATTGTTTGTAAATTTATTAGCACATAAATGTCAACAACATCGTAAAGTAAAAAGTATTTAGCTCATCTTCGTAATTTCGATAAATCCTGAAATTTGTTAATTTTGTACAGAAATTTCATCGATTACAAGATTTCGCTTACAAAAACTACAAAATTAATTGATAAAACGATTTACCGGATTATAGTTCCGGATTGCATTTCTGGAAAAACTGCATATTGTATTCTAAAATCCTACGCAAATTATTTCTATATGCTTTTCGCATTAAATTTCCCAGAATTATTACGTTAGTCTATCAAAATTCGCCAATACAACTGAAATAACCAACCAGCTACACCACTGTACACACACCACATAAAATCTATTTCAGTGTGCAGAGCAAAAATAAAAATAAACTAACAAAAAAAAAAACATGTTTTATAGAGAAAATAAAATTTATTTATAGTATTTAATGTTGCTTTTTATGCTTTATATTTTGAAAATAAAAAAAAAATGTTTTATTTATTATTTATCAAAATAAATAAATTATGCATCGCGTATTGCTTGTCGTCCGTTACCTTAATTGTACCTATAGTACAGTTAAATTATAATTTTTAATTTTTAATTTTAATTTAATTACAAGCACATTATATGCATGTGTCCGGAAGTAAAACCATAAAAATATTCAAATAAACAGAGTGAAAAAAGATTGAAATTTTGAAAAAACAAAAAAAAAATCATAAAATTTTTTTTATTTAATTAATAATTAAAAACTATCACGATACGTTTTATAGATAAAAAAATAAACAAATCAATCAAAATGTTAATTTTTTCTTGCATTTTACAATCGATAAACAGAGTGAATTTTGTTGGCAGTGCAAACGGTTAAACACCAATCAATTATATGACTAAGAAAAAATTTGGTGAAATAATCTCTAGTACAGTGACTGCCCGATTTAGTAAACAAATTTAAAAAAAAAATTGTTTGTAGTGCTCAATTTTTGAGTCAAGCTCCAATAGATTATTTATTTCTAGTTATAAAAAACTAAACATCTTAGTCCCGGAACAAATTTTGACTGAGTTATGACTAAAAAACTGCGATAAGTACATTCGATACCAATGCAGAAAGCAAAAAACAAAGGAATTGAGAATCAACTGGTCATAACTTCTGATTAAAATTTTTTAGGCCGGAATCCTTTATGCAGCATACATAAGGACTCTATACGAGACTTTTCACCAAATTTCAGCTCATTTAAAAATAATTTTTTTTTCGCCAAAAATGCATACAAAGTATCAGGAAAAATTTCAATTTTCAGGTGAAAATTTAATAAATTCAGATCGTGCTGAAATTTTGCAGGAATGTTCATTAGATAGTTCTGAATCGACTTAGTTCTGGAATTTTCCGATAAAAAATTTATTTCACGAGTTATGAGTACTCAAAGTTCAGAAAATTGAAGATAAAACACTTTTTCCCATGTTTAATGGCATTTGTTTTAAAAAATTGGTACCTAGGGCCCACATTTTATATTGTGGTCTACTAGTGTGTTTATTCAGGATTACAAAAAACTAAACATCTTAGTTCTGAGACATATTTTTGAAGAGTTATGACTAAAAAACTGCGATAAGTACATTCGATACCAATGCAGAAAGCAAAAAACGAAGGAATTGAGATTCAACTGGTCATAACTTCTAAATGAAATTTTTTAGGCCGGAATCCTTTATGCAGCATACATAAGGACTCTATACGAGACTTTTCACCAAATTTCAGCTCATTTAAAAATAATTTTTTTTTCGCCCAAAAATGCATACAAAGTATCAGGAAAAATTTCAATTTTCAGGTGAAAATTCAATAAATTCAGATCGAGCTGAAATTTTGCAGGAGGGTTCATTAGACAGTTCTGAATCGACTTAGTTCTTGGAATTTTCCGATAAAAAATTTATTTCACGAGTTATGAGTACTCAAAGTTCAGAAAATTGAAGATAAAACACTTTTTCCCATGTTTAATGGCATTTGTTTTAAAAAATTGGTACCTAGGGCCCACATTTTATATTGTGGTCTACTAGTGTGTTTATTCAGGATTACAAAAAACTAAACATCTTAGTTCTGAGACATATTTTTGAAGAGTTATGACTAAAAAACTGCGATAAGTACATTCGATACCAATGCAGAAAGCAAAAAACGAAGGAATTGAGATTCAACTGGTCATAACTTCTAAATGAAATTTTTTAGGCCGGAATCCTTTATGCAGCATACATAAGGACTCTATACGAGACTTTTCACCAAATTTCAGCTCATTTAAAAATAATTTTTTTTTCGCCCAAAAATGCATACAAAGTATCAGGAAAAATTTCAATTTTCAGGTGAAAATTCAATAAATTCAGATCGAGCTGAAACTTTGCAGGAATGTTCATTAGGATGTGCTGAATCGACTTAGTTCTTGGAATATTCCGATAAAAAATTTATTTCACGAGTTATGAGTACTCAAAGTTCAGAAAATTGAAGATAAAACACTTTTTCGCATGTTTAATGGCATTTGTTTTAAAAAATTGGTTCCTAGGGCCCATATTTTATATTGCGGTCTACTAGTGTGTTTATTCAGGATTACAAAAAGGTAAAAATCTTGTTTCTGGGACATATTTTCGAAGAGTTATGACTAAAAAACTGATATCACTTCAGTCCTATAAATTGACACTTGACTATAATTTCTATAAAATCAACGTTAAAAAACAAACAACAATAATTTTAACGTCTTTTTATTATTATTATTAATTTTTAAAATAAAGAAATTTATGACAACGACAATCACAATAATAATAGCGAATAAGAACAATAAAAAATATGTAAAATAAGAAGACGAAAGAGAGAAAGAGAAATGACTGTGAATAATTAAAAGTAAAAAAATATATTTTCATCTAATAAACCTACAAAACCGTCTTCGCTTTACGCTTTTTACAAATTAAACCACAACGTTTTTGCAACTTTTTAATTTAATTAAATATGTAGAACAAACATTATGTGTGGTATTATTAAAAACATTAAATACGCAACCAAATTTCAGAGTTTGCTAAACGGTAAGAGGTTTGTTTATCGCGAAAAAACGCTGAACATAAATTTTACTACGGTTTAATAGTTAGCACACAGCCAAGCTTTTAAACAGTTCTTTAATGAGCATAACGAAAGTCAGTTATTCAGCTACTAAAACCACTGCATCAAACAAACTCACAAATGTAATTAAACCTTAAGCAGTTTCTACAAGAATAAAAGTTTGATAACCGCCAATTATTTAATTTTTTCTGTCTTCACTCATTATTTAAATTCCATCGGTAATAATTTACATTAATCGTCAATAAATCACATAGAAAAATAATAAAAAATTAATTCATAAAATGAAAGTGACTCGATCATATTTCTATTATTTTACAACAGAGAATTATGATGATAATTCCGTGTTTTTTTTTTTTTTTTTATAAATTTCTTTCTAATCTGTGTATTGTTGATTCAGAATAATTATTATTAAAAGAAAAAATAGGGAAATTTCCACTGGAATGTCATGACGGTTTAATGTCTTAATAAACCCATCCTCATCCTATAAGCATAATAATGAACTTGTATATCCAAGAAACCATACAACCGTAAAAAAAAAATAATTCATTTAAATGACAAAGACAGATTTTTATTACACAAGAAAAAAACCAAAGTCTGAACCAAAAAAAAATTAATTTAAAATTCACCATAATTAACGCTTGAAATGTCTTTATTAAAATTAAAAAAAATTCTTCTTCATTATTATGTTAATGAGTGGTGAAGAAGTGGTAAAGTAAAGCAACAGCAGCTGGTGTTTGTTACGTGTACACGCGTAACATAAACTTGTCACAAGATAATGCGATCTGACCATACACAACAATTTTTTGATCGTAATTTTTCTATTAACTCACATTAAATACGAATGAGATAAATTTTCAATTAGTAATCAGCTTTTGTTGGTTTAAATAAAAAAAACAAAATTATTAATAAACGTTGGTTGATTAACCAATTGATTGTGTAATCATCAATACCAGCAAAATTATATAAAATCAATAAAATGCGTTAATTAATTAACTAAGAGGTGGAGCGGTGGTGGGGTGAAAAAATAGTGAAATTACAATAAATAAAAATTTAATTAATTTCACCAATTTACTGCATTCATTTGGTTTGCAACATGCAAGAGAATTTTTTTTCAAAAAAGAAAAACATTTTTAAAGAAAGTTTTCATGCATTTTTAAAGAAATAAATCAAAGATTTAAATCAAAAATTATTCAAGTCATAAATCTATCTAATAAAAAAAAATTATTAAATTAAATCGTAAGAGACAGACATAAATATGTCACAACAACAATGTTATTCCATAGAAAACAAAAATTTATTAATTCATAGAGCGTTTTTTTTTTTTGTTGTAAGAATTAAACGCAACGAATTCATCATCAGTAACAAAAACAACAAAACAATTACAAAAAAAAAATATGAATATAAATTAAATAATTAAATAAAATATGTAATAAAAATACAAGCCTAGTAAATAAAATTCGCAATATGCAAATCAAAAACGCGTTACATAAATATATCAAAAAAAAAAAAAAAAAAAAAAGTCACACAAACAAACAAAACAGAGCTAAAACCTAATCAAATTAAAAATTATTTTATTGAAAAATTAATTCGATAAATAAGTTTAGCGAAATAAAAATAAAACCAAAAATCACTTTCACCCAAATAAATTTCAATGAATTTTTTTTCATCTCTATTTATCGTTCCGGACTACGTGTAGCAGAAGTAACGAATAAAGATCAAAAAACGTCTTAAAAATCACCACATTACACAACACACAAAGTGGAATTTAAAAGGCAAAATAAAAAGACAAAACAGTTTCACGTTAATTACCTAAAAACCACAACAAATTATCACATGTAGTGCGAAAAATTATTAACAAAATTTCGCTAGAGAAACAAACGTAAATTGATTTTTTTTTTTTTTAATAATATCTGGGGATCTACACACCACTTCCTTATAACCCCCAACTCTTTCGTTAATAAAACCAACAACAGCAACGGCAAAAAATTGCGTAGCAAGCTTACTATTTTTTTTTTTTATTATTTTATTTGATTTTAATTAATCTTATCTCCGTTTGTGTGTTATCCAATTTTATTATTTAATTTAATTTTTTTTTTTATTAAACCATTTCAGTGAAAATAAAATTAAATAAAATTAAATAAAATTTCTTCATTCCCACCACTACAACGAAATGATTGTTAAACAGCAACATCATCACCAGCATCACCACCATCACAATCATCATCAACCATCAACAAACAATAACAGTATAATTATATAAGTTTTTAATTAATAAATTCATTTTTTATTTTATTTTTTTCTCTACCTTAATTAAGTTAAAAAAAAATTTTCTCGTAACACACAACAAAAAAATCATCTCCAATCATGGACACAAAACACCGCAACAACAATACGGTTTACGTAAACTAGACTGTCGATTACCTCTCTTTGTTGTTGTTGTTGTTGTTGTTGCTGTTGTTACGCGTCGTTTTCATTATAATAATAATTTTTCTTCTTTTTTTCTTTTTTTAGGTTAAACTATTTTCTTTATTATTAATATTAAATAATAATTTTAATTATACGTTTTGAGAGAAATAAATTATTAATTAAGAAGAATAAAAAAAACAGAGCGCGTAACAAAAAAAATTTTTTTTTGTTGCTTCTTGTATAGAAAAGATTGCTGATGGTACGTTTAAACTGTTGAGGGATTCATTAGTTATTTTGATTAGCATACTACTGTTGTGGCAATTGTGATGTTTCGTTAGCACAAGCTTAAAAGCTTTAATCGCGATAAAACACGGCTTAAACAAATTTCCTTCTTCCTTTTAACACTGTTTTCGAACTATAAAATCCTGAAAATTACCCGCAACAACAACGTATTACCCTTATCTACACTACTCAGCAGCAAAAAAAAAAAAAATTCTCCAAAAAAATTAGTTTAATAGAAAAAACACAAAAAATGTTTCTATTTTCGTAATCAAATACAAATTAAAGAAAGTAGCTCAAAGAAAATAATAATAAAAAAAATTATGTCATATGGCGCGATGACGCGACTTTAACCATTGTGATGATGACATGACAGCCGACACAAATCCAAGAAAAATCTTTCGGTTTATTAAAACATTATGGAAAGAAAGTAAACGGCGTTGTCTATGATTTTTGTTAAAACCAAAATGTCAAACAAGAACAAAGCAAAAGCAACAGCAAAGGTGAAACATGGAAAAGAAATGTCGAAAAGAACAGCAAAAGGTAAAGTCGAGTAACAACAATACCATCAGCAATGATTAAACAGTTTATTAAAAACAGAAAATAAGAAGAAAAAAAATTCACCATTACATAACAACGCAGTTGTTGTTAAAATAATTTTATTTTATTTTTTTTTTTTTTTGTTTTTCAAAAAGCATAAATCTTACAGATTAAGCAACAATAAGCAGCTCTCTGTATAACCTCCTCAACCACATCAAAAAGCTTACTTAACACATACAGACATAAACCAAGAAAAAAAACAACAATTAATTAATCATTTTTTTTATTTTGTTTTTAACATTTTAAACAACAGCATCAATAATTAATTAACGCGAAAAAAAAACCCCAACAACAATTCGTTAATTAAATTTGTTAAAAAAAAATATTTTTTTAAATTATTTTTTCCTAGTTAATTATTTAGTTTTTATTGCATTAATAATAATAAAAAAGAATTATAATAATGTGACCTTCCCTGTTATTCCCATCGGTTTTCTTTATTATTTTAATTTTTTTGTTAGTACAGATACGGATAATCAAAGTGTTTCCGTGGCGTATCTACTGTAGACCACACTACATCCTATTGTAAAATATAATGCAGTGCGGTGTCTACCTAATCTAAAATAAAACAATAAAAAAAAAAAATCAAAAATTCTAACATAATCAGAATTAGCGTGATGTTTCAAGATAAATACCGCAGATAAGTAGCCTAAGTTCTATGCCTTAGTAGAGTTAATTCATTACACAACGATTAAAAAAAAATTTTAATTAATAATTTCCGCAATTTAATTCAAGTTTTTTGTATATAAATAAATAAATAAATCATCAAGGGAACAACAACACAACTACACATCATAAATTTTAACAAATATAAATTTGAATTAATTTTTCCTGTGTTTAATTGGAAATTTTTTTTCAGCAGACTCTAAAGGAAGTTACAACTCGAATAAAAATCAAAAAAAAAATTAACAAAAATTGTCTTTGGTTAGAGTAAGCTTCTGTTCTCACCACAAAAAAGCACAAATGTCCAAATCCGATTAACAATAAAAACTCAAACATAAACAGCAAACACTCATAAATCATTATTAAAAAAAAAAAAAAATCAAAACGTAAAAATTAATATTCAGTGGCGCTAACACCAAATAATAATTTTTTGCTTATTGAAAAAATAATTTCTCATTTCATTATTAAGTCACACTTTGTTAAACATCATCTGATCCATTCATTAAATTTATTTTCTGTTGTCTAAACAGCAAACGAAAAAAATATCACCACTTAAGCCACCATGCATGCATTACAAAAAGTGTTACAATGAGAATTCACTGTAATTTTTTTTTTAAATACCAAAAATGCATCACGTTTTTTTATATACCTGTTCGAATAAAATTAAAATTTATCATCAATTCGATTCGATAATCATCATCGATTCAAAAATGAATAAAAAAAAAAAATTAAATTATTTTTATTGTATGATACAACCAACAATAGCAACTAAGCAACCAACAAACCAGCCAAGCAAACGCAGCACCACAAACCAACAAAGTTATCCGATTAAACGCTTTGATGACTTAAAAATTAAATATAAATAAAGAAGAAATTTAATTTGATTCAGTGAAAGTAATTTTATATTTATTTATACAAATTTATGTTAATTTATTAACAATTTTATTGTTTTTTATTGTTTTTTTTTATTATTTAAAGAAAAAAAATTCATTTTTCTCCCCACACACACACATAAAATCATCATTTTTTACATCTTAAATAATAATTTTTTATTATTATTATTATTATTAGATAATATTATTGAAGCTTATAACACACTTCCAACGTATTTTAATTATTATTTAGAAATAAAGAGTGACAAGAAAAACATAACAACAAAGTAGTTACAAAAAGTTTCAGATGAAATAAAAAGAAAATTTCGGTTATTTTTCGGTTATCAAACGTTGCTAATATTAAATTAAGGGATGAAAATTGTGTTTTTTTTCATTTAAACAGTAAATAGAAATTATAATTGAAAAGCGAAAATTTTTAAGAAAAATTCTGTAGTAGAAATTTCCATATCAATCAATAACAGAAAAAGAAAAAAAAAATTATTTTTAATTAGATACAGTAGCCAAGCCACAAACCATGAAACGTCCTAATTAATTTAAATAATTTTTTTTTTCCTCTTCTAATAATTATTAAAAAAAAAAAAAAGTGTTAAACACAAGCAATTAGCATACTAAAGAAATCACAAAAAAAAAAATTTTAAACTTTCTTACAATCGATTCAATCATTTAATTTAAAATTAAGATTAAGGTCAAGCGCATATCTGTTATAGAAATTAATTAACTAAAAAAATGCATAAAAAACAGCATAAAAACACAGTGAATACACAGTGACGTTGTTTTAATATTATTTTAATTAAATTAAATCACTCAAGTGTTGCAAGTATTTAATAACAGAAAAAACAACAAAACGCTTTCTATGATATTCTTATCATGTGAAAATAATTAACGTGCGCGCTGTGAAAATATTATTTTTTTATTCATACATTTCGTTAGAAAACAGAAATTAGAAAATGAAAATAGAAGCAGCATAAATAGTAGCTCTGCAGGTAGCTAAAAACATGAACAAATAAATTACGCATAGAGATAAGATTTATTATTAAGGTTTTATAGCTTTTTTCGTATGACTAAGTAGCTAGCTTTATATAGATAAACCAATGATAAACGCTTCTTATTACACACGTTAAAAATAATTTTAAATATAAAATGATGCAATGTTTAAACAAAATAGCATAAAATCCATTAAAGAAATTTATTTAAATACGAAGGTCATGAGCAGTTTGTTTATTAATCACAAATATTGCATAAAAAAAAAAATTAATTTACACAGTGGTGGCTGACTACCACCATAAATGTCTTAATAAATAAATTAAAAAAAAACCAGATGATGATGACATTACAATACAACAAGGTGCTTTTTTGCTTGTTTAATTTGATTTTTTTTTCAACAACAATGAGACAAGGTTAACGTTAACGCAGTTGACCAACCATTCACTTTTCACGCCAAAATAACAATAAAAATTATAATTTAAAAAATTGTTTTAATTTTTTTATTTATAAATTATTCTGCACCATTAATTAGAAAAATCCCGGAAAAAAAATTGCATCAAGCAAAACAAAAAAAAAAAAAATCAAAAGACTTCAACGAATAAAGAAAAAAAAAAAAAAACAAGAAACCTGCTGAATTTTTTTTTTTTTTTTTTAATCAAATAATAAACAATAGAAAATTCTCCTCCAATCCGATGCCCTTCAACATTTTTTAATTAAAATTCTATTCAAAATATTAAAGACGAAGAAAAAGAAAAAATTCATTTCCTTTATCCACCATTTGTTTAATTTTTTACTTTTCCTTCTAATAGAGAAAAGTAATAAAGCGGTGTAATGCATTTGATTACATAATTTATACACTTGACCACATTAATAAATATAAAAAAAAAATTAATTAAAATGGATATTATGTCGCGATGTTATTATACCGAGAAAAAAAACAAACAGCAGCAACAGCAAAAAGTAACAACAACACGTCAAACGACATTTATAAATAAAATTACACAAAGAAAATTATCCATCTCTGTAATATTAAATAACAACACATTTTTATTACCACTGCTTGTGTATTTATTGAAATAATTTTAAATTACCTACGCTGTGTGTCTGTTGAGTAAAAAACAAAAAAAAAATGTTTTTCTTCTTAAAATAATTCATTTGAATAAACAAAAAAAAATGTTTTTATGGCTAGACTGAAGGAAACATTTAATTCCATCACATATAACGCATAATTTGTATTTTTATTCATGGTTCGCCTTTACTTTAATGTGTAACACGGTCAATAGGTAATAAAATTTACGTTACATTCAGCAAATTTGTACAAACATAAAATTCTCTTTACATATCAATCTACCTGTAAATGTATTACAAATGCATCTACTATAAAAAAAATTAAATTAAATAAATAAGAAATTATGACAAATTATTTATAATTTTCTTAAGTTAAAATGTCACTTTTATTATTTATTTATTTATTATCCTGCTGTATGCACAAGTTTAATAAAAATAAAAAAAAAACTCAAAAGCAAAGCAAACAACAGCAAACCAACCAACAGACAACACACAATGGTTATGAATATTCAAATTAAATTAAATAATAAAATAATAAAAAAAATGTATTCATAGAATAATTAAGTATAAGGTATGTACCACGATTACTGTAATTACTAATGTCACGAATAATGCATTAATATTCGTTAAACATCAACAACACCAAAACAATTTTTTTCATCACCAATTATCTTCTCTAAACGAAATTTAATTTACACATTTGGCATACACAATGCAAGAAATATTTCTTTCAGTTCGATTTACCTTCACGCGTTAATATCAATTAAAAATTACTCAAAATAAAAAGTGAATTAAATCACAAAAATTAACCAACACAAACAAAAACACCTTGAAAAAATGCTGCTTAAAAAAAAAATTTATTTGTTCAACCAGAAAAGTAATATCTGTAGTCTAGTCATCGTCCGACCAGCACGGTATGCAGACGTAAAAAAGTGAAACAGAGTCGACAATTTAAAAGCAAAAAGCAAAATTTTTTTTTAATTATTTGTGTGTGTGTGTGGTTTTTTTTTTGTGGTTACAAACAATAAAAATATATTTCTTGTTTACCTTTGTTCAAATAAAAGGTAAGAGCAGTTTAAAAATATTACACAGGAGTAAGGTATAGCTAGCTACCAACTGCCTGCAGTTACTGCAACAAGTAATAAACGACGATTCACGAGACTAAGTCATCGAAAAATGTTTCTTAAAGAAAAACCACCAAAATCCAAACAAATAAAAAAAAACCAAACAAATAGTTATATAAATTAATTAAAAAATAAAATTAAAAGTAATAAATTGCATAATTTTTTTTTTTTTTGTGTTACATTAAAAAAACGAAAAAAAATTTCAGTTATAACAGAAAGCCAAAAAGCGCAAAACACAGCTTTTTACACAAAAAATTCATTTAATTTAATTTTCTATAAATTGTTGTTTACTATAAAATTAAATCACCATCACCACCACCAGTGTTTTAAATGCGTTTTCTTCTTTATTAACTATTGCATAGTTGTGTTTTTGTTGTTATGTTGTGCTATGATTATGATGTTTGATTGCATAAAAAGTGAATAAAGAAGTGAACAAGTTTTTCGGTTTAATACAAAATTTCGTTTATTGATTATAAAAAACAACACAAAAAATAATTCTAACTAAAAAAAGAAAACAGCAAACATTTTTTGAGAATGCAATAAAAAAGGTAAAACAACATCTACCTGTGCCCAAACTGTGTCCTGTGTTCTGTGTCGTATAGTAAAGTGTAGTAAAAAAAACAAACAATTTTACCAGTGTGATAAATTTATTTTTTAAGGATTAATAGGAAATAGTTTGTGTTGTTTACAATTTAAAATATTTTTGGATATATATGTTGTTGAAAAAACAGGTAAGTTCCTAAGTCTTGTGAAAATATAAAACAAAAACGAGCAAAAAAAAAACACGTTAAAAAGCAGGAAAATCAAAAGGCATTTTTAGATAAACTTTACCAGACAGTCTTCTCCACAGTAAAAACTTTTCAAAAACGTTCGTAATCATGTTAAAAAAAAGCCCGCGAAACACAAACCATTACCCAACTCGATAATAATTAATTATTTCATAAACTAGTGAAATGTGTGGCAAACTAACAAAAAAAAAATGATTCATTCGTGTTTGAATTACATAAAAACATTAAAAAAACTAGAAAAGTTTTGTTATAATAAAATTTCATATTTCAAAAATGCATTAATCAGCCCACAAATAGGTTATAAACCAGAGTGAATATTTAATGCAATAATCGCTTTGTGTGTGTGTGTGTGTAAAAATATATAATTTAATACATTAATCATCAGCCTACATTAATCTCTTTAACAAACAAAGCAATACAAAAACGAAATGAACAAACAAGTCAAATACACCCGATACATGGTTAAAATTATGTCGCAAATATAAATATCCGTAGGTTTAATTTTATTTAAAATCCAACAACAGCTCGGGGTTTTATTTTATAAATCCTCAACAATCACTTAATAACTAAAAGCTCATTAAACACCAAACTACACAGGCAAAGAAAAAATAATAATAAGTAACCTCTCAAGCAAATAATTAAAATAAATAAATATTTGATTAGACCAAACTACACACAATTGTTAATTAAAAATGAAAAATGATAATCTAATCTAATCTATCGTTTATAATAATTTATTTCTTTATTTATATAACTCACTCATTGTATTTGAGATAAGCAACACAGTGGAATGTGTTACCCTGATAATTAAAACAAACAAAACAAGTAAATAAAAGTAAATGAAATGAAATGAATAAAATAATTAACCGTAGCAACGTTAACACGCATTTATTCATTTATTTGTTACTTTTTTTTGTTTTCTTTTTAATTTATTTCATTGCATTTAAGTAAGTTAATTAATTATTTTTTAAAAATTAAATAAATACAAACAAAAGTATTTTCTATAAAACTATTTTAAAAAAAGCGAAAAATATTTAAACATTAAAACCGCATTTACCATTACCATCCGCTAATCCAACGAAAATGCAATTTTTTAACAAATTCAATTTAATTAAATTAAAAAAAAAGAGAGAGAGAGAACTGTGGAACTTAAAACTATTTCAACTAGTGGTAGTAAATTTAGTAAATTCATTATATAATTAAAAGCATAGAAATAAATTTAAATTAAAAAACGTAAAATCAGTTTGATTATTATTATGCAGACATACCGCCAACGTTTTTGGAGTTTTTTAAGCGTAGTTTTGATGAATTTTTTCTATAAACACAAATTTTATTTTTTTATTAATAAACGATTAAACGATTCTAATGCTAATAAAAGCAATTACCAGCCTTATTATTACCTCTAGCATTTTTGTTAATTTTTGGTTATAGTTTGCGTGGTTTACTACGTAAAAAAGACTTATATAGTCAACCACCTACCACTAAAACTACTAACGGAAAGAATTAATTTCTAAATCCTCAGAAATTATGAATTGAATCAAGAAAATTTTGTATGATTCTAGTTACAAGAGAAATATTTCTTAAACTAAGAAATTAAAACTAAATACTAACAAAAATAAATTTAAATCGAAAAATTATTTCTGTTTTTTTTTTTTCTCTCAAGAAACTGGAAATGGATTGGCATAGAAACCAAAATTCTCTCCGTGTACATTTTAATCAATAATAATTAACTAAACGTTTAATGATTAATTCACAAAATTATGTCAAACACAATTTAAAATG
Source organism: Ptychoptera albimana (assembly GCA_961205885.1). NCBI lineage: Eukaryota > Metazoa > Arthropoda > Insecta > Diptera > Ptychopteridae > Ptychoptera > Ptychoptera albimana. Next base: position 1,374,479 of record OY540802.1, on the reverse strand, counting down.
CGTTTGTTATTAACATTAATCAGTAAATACACAATAAAAAATGATTAACAAGTTCAATTGTGATGTAATTAAAGCAATTTTATTGTATATTTGTGTGTTGATTTATTTTTATTGTCATAAACAAACAAACAGCAATAATAAAAAGAAATTCGCAATTTACTATTGCTAAAAGCATAATTATTTATCGCATGACAAAAATTCACAATAATAATTCATAGAAGCAGCAGCAAAAAGCTTTTGTCTTCATTATTTAATTAACTTTAATTTGAAACGTTGCTTCTTTATTTACCTACGCACCACCACACCACTTATTATTTCTTGGTTTTTATTTTCATGGTAAAATGTGTGTTGCAAAACAATAAAATTTAATAAATTGCCAAGAATTTAAATTAAATGTAATAATAATGTATTAATACTAATAACAGAAAGAAAAATAATAATTAAATATGATTACAACAGAAATATGATCATGCAATACAATTATTAATTATTAAAAAAAAAATGTTGATCAATATCTACCACCTAATGCGTATAATTTACTTTTCAATTAATCACGAATTTTGAGTTGTTTATTAATCATTATACAGACAATCACTGTTTGTGTTGTTCAATAATTTTACCACTTATTTTACCAATACGTTTATCACGTAAAATTCATCATTCTTAGTCAAAGTCATTTTCTTTAATAAATTCAATTTTTTTCGTTATGTTTATATTTTGCATTTTGCATAAAAAATAAATTGAAATTCCATTGATGTATCAACATAATGATCACACATTAGCAACATCAGCATCAACAGTTAAAATTAATAAACAAACGCACGCAACATAATCATTATAATCATCATCATCATCATCACCTTTATAAACCAACATTAAAAATCACTTTAATCAACACAACAACAGCAAAGGCTGTACAACAACAGCAAAGGCAACAGAAATGCTGTTTTATTATTAAAAAAAAATGTTTAACTTTCATTTTCATAAAAACATCCAAAAATAAAAAAAGCGCACGCGTTTACCATGATTACATCACTTAAAAAAAATTACTTGTATTGCGCCGTTGTGGCTTAACTAAAAATAAACAAACAAAACATATGTTGGCCAGCGACCAACAAACACCACAGCAAGAAGCTTCACTATAACCGTTTGTATCATAAGCCAACAGCGAATTATAATTTTTTTTTCTTTCGTTTTTTTTTTTTTTATGTATGTTAAGCAAAAGAGAATTAATATGTGGGTCAGATTACAGAAAACGCGGTGGCCACTACTACCGGTGAAATGTTGAAGAAAATTTTACTCGCTTATTATGTCTGCTGCTTCTTTCTTTCATTTTCTTGCTTTTTTGTATCAATATTTGTGTAATTTTACAAATGTAATCGCTGCCGTTTATAAACCGCACAACCGATTCAACCGATGAATGTGATAATTTTTTGATTTTTTACAAACATTTTTTCTTTAATTTTTCTAGTATTGTAATGAGGAAAAGTTCACCCATTTGGGTGTACATATTTCTAATAGTCGGCAACAGTATTTTGGTAGAAATAAATTGTGCAATTGTACCACCACCATGGGGTGATCCAAATAAGAATCCATGTGCCGCATTACCAGGTGGTTGGCAATTACTCTATTGGGCGCCACTACGAAAATGCTTTAAAATATTTCAGGTAGTAAAACGATTTAAAACTCTATTCCATATTTTTAATAAAAATGAAAAATTAATTTTTAGGTTGGATTTCCATGTCCGGAAACAATGGAGCTGAGTCCAATTGGAAATGGTGTGACAGGCACTGGATCTACAGCAGAATGCCGATGTCCACCAGGTACTGCACAAAGTGCAATAACATCAAAGTGTCATACACTTTTTGAAAAAGGACCATGCGAATTGGGGCAATACTTTGCACCAGCACCTGAAACACCAGGACGCAGCAACATGTAATTAAGCAAAAAAAAAAAAAATTCTATTCAAACTTTTTTAAAACGTTGTAAATTTTAAAACAGACCCAAAAAGCGGTGGGGAATATGTAAAGCCCCGCAACAGTGTATTGGCGGTATGATATTTTGGCCACAGGATAGTAAATGTTACACCTTGCATTCCCGTGGCCCTTGTGGCAAAGGAAAACTTTTGACTTTAGGACAAGATAAGATTACCGAGTGCAGAGTAAAATTAATTTTATTTTTTATCAAGTGCTTTCTATAAAATAATTTAATTAAAAATAAAAATTTCAGTGCGAGCATACAGGCGAATTAGCTCAATATTATTATCCCACCGGCGATACTTGCCATGAGCACTTTACACGAGGCCCTTGCCAAGGGATTGGTGAATTATTTTTGCCGGGCGGCAGATGTGGATGCCATTCACGCTTACCACATTATCATGAGGATAGTGATCAATGCTATGAAATAGGTTAAAACTTTTTTCCCGCGTGTTATAAGCTCATTGTTAAATTTTATTTTAATTGCAGGCACAATAGGTCCGTGTCCGCATGGTCATGTTTACGTAATTTCTGAGAATAGCGTCGGTAAAGTTGTTCGTGCTACATGCCAATGTAAAGAAGGATATGCTCTTTGGCGTGATGGTTTTTGTTATCGATTATTTACTCGTGGTCCTTGTGGTGATGGAGAGTTTTTAGTGAATGCAACTAGTTGCATTAAAAATCCATGTGAAAAGGGCAGACTTTATTTTCCCGAGGAAAAAACTTGCTATCGTATTGGCTCACAAGGACCATGCTCAATACAGCAAGTTGTTGTTTTTGATTTTACGACCCGCCCATCAATCGAAGGCATATCCTATAATGGGGTATGTGGATGTTCAGGGATTATAAATAATTTAGACCAAACATGTACAGATCAAGGTGTTATAGAAAATGCCTGTGATTCAACGCCTGGCATGGTGGAGTTAAATAGTGAATGTTATAAACTATATAGTAGAGGGCCGTGTGGTGCCGGCGAATGGCTAGAACCGCATAAACTTAATTCGGAACATTTAAAAGGTGCACGATGCCAATGTAAGCCCGGCTATACAGCTTATGAAACAGAGGACGGTATAACTGGATGTCATGCACCAACTGTCGGTTTAGCAAGGTATTTAAATGGCAAAAATCATAAATCATATGTATTTGGGTTTCGTAGAGTTATTTCAATGATGGAACAAGCAGTTTTTTAAAAAATATAATTTTAATTAACGGAGAAAACAACTCCTGTGAATAATTTTATTTATTTATAAAGAATTTGTTATTTGCATGATAAATGTGTTAAAAATGTTTTAATAGTTCGGTTCGCATGTTTTAGTAACACATAAATAGTTATTTGCCATTTAAATTAAACTTTTTGTGTATTTATAACAACAGATCAAACCGTTGTGTGTACACTTAATAACCGATAATAAAACAAACATAATAAAATATTACAAAGTAATGTAATACTAATAGGATTAGTAATTGTAACTAATTTAGATAATTAATTAATTAATTAAACATTATAAACCTAGATTATAAATTAGATAGAAAAAAAAATAAGAAGAAAAAAAAAATTCTTTTGCATGTGAAAACGCCCATGGAAATGCCGTAGAGAAAATTTATAATAAAATAAAAAAAAATTAAAAATTAATTTTTATAGGTGGTTCCTACAATTACTTGGATATAAAAAATGATAAAAAAAAACAGATGTTTAATTAAACATTTTGTAGTTACCCTCCCTCATCAACACCACCACAACTACCGTCCCCCAAACGTAAGGAATTTTTCTTAATAATATTTAATTAATTTAATAATAAAAATGTTTTTTTTTTTATTGTTTGTAATAAAATAAGAAATTATTGTGATTTGTGCCATAGATATTTATGGTGTTTTAAATAGACTGGAAATAAATTGATTTAAAAAATAAAAAAAAATAAAAATTATTTGTACTTACTCAAGTTTCTTTTGTAGCTGTTCCATACTAACTTCCAGCTCCAATTTACATGATTTTAATGCTTTCAACTCAATTTCATTGTTGTACAGTTTTTCCGTTTTTAAATCCAAATCAATCTAATGGATTTTTATTTATTTTATTTCTCTAATTTCAAAACCTTTACTCCCACCCCCAAAAAACTTACCAATAGTTTATCCTTTTCCTGTTCCAAAGACATATTTACACCCTTTAATTGTGATAACTCATGTTTTGTTACAGATAATTCCTTTTCCACTTGCTCATTATTTGTATTAAATAATTTTAATTTTGTATCAGCGTGCCCCAATTGATTCTGTACATAAACTAATTTATTTTGATAATCCGATAATGATTTTTCAGTTTGTTCTTGTAATAATCTAGTGATAGAAATACAAAAATTAATAATTAAGTTAATGTTTTAATTGTTGTATCGGATTTACTTTAATTGATTGTAATTCGTTTTTATTTGACTGTTTTCATTTTGTGTTTCCTTTAAGGAACCTTTTAGTACGCCAATGTCTTCTTTTAACATATGTACAGCTGTCTGGCTTGGTATCTATGTTGAATAAAGAAATTTTTTATTAAATACTTTTAACGCAGAAAACAGTTCAAATACCTGTGCTGATAATAATTCACGTTTCTCATTATCAAGCTTTGCTATTTTAACTAATAATTCTTGTTCAGTACCAGCAAAACGTTTACTATCATCCGTATGTGTTTCGGTTATAATCTGTAATTAAAAATATTTGCAATTACATCGTCGTTGTAATTATTAAAAAGAAAATTCATTTACTTTTAATTTATTACGTAATTCATCTCTTTCAGTCCGTAAACGTTCAATATCGGATTTTGCTAAATCACGTTCCCTTTCAATACGATATATTGTTGCCTGTAATGTTTTATTAAAAACAGAAAAATATAAACAAAATTTAATTAATTAATTAACGATAAACACTTACTTGTACCGATCTACTAGATTCACAACCATCTTTTTCAACTTTCATCATCATTTGTTGTTTTAATTGATTTATTTCTGATTTTTGTGAACTTATTTCCGCCTCTTTATGCATTAATTTCTTTTGTAATAATTCCAGTTGCTAAGTAAAAAAAAATTGAATTTATTAATTAATTAAAACAATAAAATCAATTAAAAATTCAACGTACATCATTTGAGGAATATTTTTCAAATAATTTTAAATATTCCGTTTGATAATAATCTTTTTCATTTTTCAACTTTATTACAAAGTCATCAGAACGATTTGACCTATGTGAATTCATTTCATTGTCACAATCTTTTTTCTCGGTGTTTTCTTGTGAATAATCTAGAATAAAATTATAATAAAGTTTTAATTAAATCATTGGGAAAAAATCATTTTTCTCTATTTACTTTTCTCCAAATGAAGTAATTTTGTTTTAATCTTTGTATTTTTTTTCGTTAATTTTTCAACATCTGCCTGTAATTCCTTTTCCTTTAACGTTAATTCATTTAATTTTTTATTTAATTGTTTTTTCTCTTCGGATGCCTCTTTTAGTGCCGTTTGTAAATTAAAATTACTAAATTCACTCTCAGTTGTACGACGTAATTTATTTAATTCAATCTCTAAATCACTTATACGTATCTTTGATTTATCTAATTTAAGGCGTAACGTTGAATTTTGTTTATCTTTATCAATTATATTTAGATTTGCTTCTGATTCAACATTTAATGCAATCTTTTCCAATTCTTTTAAATCTTTTTCTAATTGTTGATTCTTTTCAACTAATTGCATTGCACGTTCCATTGCTTCATGTTGATTTTTCATACTTTCTGTAACAACAACAATGAATGTATGAAAAACAAACCATAAATTTAACAGCAAACAACAATAAATTAATTAAATTTACCTCTTAACTGTGCCTGAATATTTGTCTTTTCTTTTTGTAATGCCTGAACATCTTCTTGTAAATTATTAACACCACGAAAACAACAATCTTTCGCTAATGCAACAGGGGGACGTCCACCAGATAATAATACATTTAAACGTTGAATTTCGCGATCACGAGAATCAAGCTTTAATTTAATGGAAAAATGCAAACAATTAATGTTATTCAACTAGATACAATTTATTATCATGCAAATATTTATTAAAAAACAATTATTTTTTTTACATACAAGCAACAAGAATTGAATTTTTATCACAAGAATAATCGAAATAAATAGAAACTAAAAATGAAAAATGATGTCAGTTGCTGTTTAACGTTTGTGCAGTTAAAGTGTGAAAACAAAAAACAAAAACAAAAAAAAACGATGCCTTTTCTCTGTGAATCAGTGGAAAAAAATCCAGCTCTGGAGCTGTCACGTTATCACAACCGATTCATTTACACAGAACATCCAAAAACACCATTAGGCGATAATTGGAAATTTGTGCCATGTGTCGTACCAAAAACGTACGAATTATACGAAAAACAAATAAAAAACTTCAATGTGTTAAGCAATGATATTTGGATAATTACATTCCCGAAATCAGGAACAACATGGACACAAGAATTAGTCTCATTAATAGTAAATGATCTTAATTATAAACATTGTCGTGAGATTCCCTTATATAAACGTGTTCCGTTCTTTGAGTAATTTTCCTTTTTATTTGAACTATTAAAACGAAAAAAAATTTTTTTTTTTAATACAATAAAAATTCAGATTTTCAGTATTTAAAGTCTCAACCGATGGGAACGAGGATTTTACAAATATAATTGAGCGATACAGTTTAATGGAAAAGCCAAGATGTTTTAAAACTCATTTACCACCAATGCTATTACCATCCAAACTTTGGACGGTAAAACCAAAGGTTTGTTAATCATTCATTTACGTTTTTAAGTAACTGAATTAATCCAAAAGCTTATCCTAGATAATATACGTGGCACGAGATCCACGAGACGCAGCTATATCCTTCTATCATCATAATAAACATTTAGATGAATTTACCGGCACTATGGATGATTTTCTATTGAAATTTTTAAACGGTACATGTGGCTATGGACCCTATATAAATCATGTAACGGAATTCTGGGAGATGCGTAACGAAGAAAATATTTTATTCATAACATATGAGGATATGCAACTAGATTTCCCGAAAATAATCAAACAAATTGCAATGTTCTTAAATAAAGAATTTCCAGACGCTGATATTAATAAATTGGCGAAATATTTATCGTTTGATTCAATGAAAAGTAAGCTGGAAATATTTTTTGTAATTAAAAATTAAATTTTTTATTTATATTCAAATCACAAACAGATGATGAATGTTTTAATTACAATAAATATACACGCGAGGTAATGCCAGACCAGGGGAAAATAAATGATTTTAATCTTATACGAAAGGGAAAAGTTGGTGCACACAAGGAGGAAATGTCAACCGAATTTATTGGAAAATTTAATAAATGGTTAATGGAAAAATTTCCATTATTTACACAAATATTTAATAAAGAAATTTTATAAGAAATGAAAAAATATTTTATTGCAATAAATGTGTTAATAATTCTAGCACCATACTGTGGGTGTTTGCGTTAAACATTGAATAGATAAATATAGAAAAAATGAAAAAAATAATATTTTTTGATTAATCATTTGCATTTTGTTTGTTTTTCTATAATAACCACTTCATAACAATAAACATTATCATTAATAACGATGTATTAAACAAAAAAAAAAAAAATGATAGGCATGACATGGTAAAAAAATTACCAAAACAACAAATTTCGCTTGAAAACATCAACAACAGCAGAACAGCACACTTATTTTGATGAATTTTTATTATAATTTTTTTTTTTTTGCAATTTTGCTTAAATAAATAAACTGAAAAATAATTAAATTTATTTTCAATTTTAAATAAGTAGATAAATAACAAAAAAAAAAAATTGTAGGCTGGTTAATTATATAACAAACTATCAACAATAATAACCATGAATCGGTTTTTTTTTTTTTTTTTTAGCAACAACGTAAAAAAAAAGTTTAAAAACAACGAAATCCAACATTCTACACTCAGTAATTGTGGAAATTTCGTTTTAGATCTATCACAAATTCAATGTAAAAGTGAAAAAAAAAATGTTTAATACTCATCTGGTGGTGAATAAATATGTGAATGCGGTAAAAACGATATCATGTCCGGAATTTGTTGAAATTTCACCAACAGAACCAAACAAAAGTCCCTTAGGACCCAATTGGCAGTCAAAGCCATTTATTTTAATAAAGAAATATTGCGATCAGTATGCGGAGAGAATAAAACATTTTAAAGTGCGTGACGATGATGTCTGGATTGTTACTTTCCCAAAATGTGGTTAGAATCACCTGAGACAATGTGCAAAAAATAAAAATATTTATTAATTTGTTTACTTCAAAGGGACAACATGGACACAAGAAATGACCTGGTTAATCAATAATAATCTTAATTATGAAACCGCAAAAAATATTTGTCTGACAATCAGAAGTCCATTTATTGAGTAAAACAAATTTTACACCAACTTTCAGGACTTTTAAAATTCATTTTTTTTTCTTCAGATTTGGTGGAATTCAGGAAACTATTTCACTAGACACATTAGATCCAGTAAATGAATTACCATCGCCACGACTTATTAAAACGCATTTACCAATGAATTTACTTCCGGATCAGTTGTGGACAAAAAAGCCAAAAATTATTTATGTGACACGGAATCCAAAAGATGTTGCTGTTTCCTGGTTTCATCATTATTCAATGCTTATGGGATACCGTGGATCATTCGAAGATTTTTTGGATGGATTCATGAACGATAGCATCGTCTACTCACCATTCTTTGACCACTTTCTAGAATTCTGGCATATGCGCAACGAAGAAAACATTTTATTCCTAACTTACGAGGATATGAAAAGGGACACAAAGGGAGGTTTAAAGAAAATTGCAAACTTCCTAAAAAAATCATACACCGAGGAACAATTCGATGAACTAACCAAGCACGTCTCATTTGAATCTATGAAAAGTATTTGATAAAGTAAAAAATGTTTTTCTAAAAATTAATTTTATTCAAGAAATTTTATTTTCCCATTAGAAAATCCAGCCACCAACTACAAGAACCTAGTGAATTTATTATCATCAGTAAATGGACGTAAAGAAATGCAATTTGAGTACGAAAATTTGATTAATCCTTAGATAACTCTTTGATAAAAAATCATTTTTCTTTTAGTTTTATGAGGAAAGGACAAATCGGATCGTACAAAACTGAATTATCGGATGAATACATAAAACGTATTGACGAGTGGACAGCGAATTCATTAAAAAACACCGACTTTAAATTTAATTTATAAAAATTGTTTCTAATGCAAAAAAAAAAAACAATTAAAACAATTTTTTTATCAATAAAGAAATTAATAGAGATTAAAGTGACTTAAAGCACGCACATTACAATTAGATAATACAAATAAAAATGATTTAAATTCAAATCAATTAATTTTCTTTTTTAGTATAAAATGTGATAAGAAAGAAAATGTTTAGATAAACCGTGTAATTATCATAACTATAGCAGCTTTATACATAGTTTTATTTTAACCCAATCAAATGCAATTAAATCAGATCTAAACCTGATAATAAAAACCGTGCATTTTATTGTGCAAATATTAGGATAATTGTAATCAATGTGAAGTGCATTTTCTTACTAAATTCGTTTACTACAAATATGAGATGAAAATCGTAGAACGATACAACTAGAAAAATATATTTAATCAAAATACAGTAAATATGACAAAAAATAAAAATAATAAAAATAAAATGATAACATGATAACATGAACATAGAAAATTATGATTAAAAAAATTCACGATAAGAGGGGCCTTATTTATTTATTTATTTGTTTTTTCCTTACTAATCATGACTTTTATCTTTGAACATAAATTGTTTTTTTCAAATCACAAATACAATTTATCTCATTAACAACAAGCATTTTGTATTTATTTGTATTTATTTTTTGTGCAAAAGATTATTATTTTATCAGGCGAATTGAAATAATAAAATTTAATTATTTTTTTTTTTTAATTCAGTTATAAATCAAACGTTACCAACGAAAGTGCATTTTTTGGTTATTTGCAAACAGGTAAAATGTTTCACATGAAAGTGTTAAAAAATGATTATGTGGAGAAAATAAAAATAGCGACATGTCCGGGTTTTGTTGAAATTTCAACCACGACACCAAATAAAAGTCCGTTGGGACCCAATTGGCAGTCAAAACCGTGTGTTTTATTAAAAAAATATTACGATCAGTATGCGGAGAGAATAAAGAATTTTGAAGTGCGTGATGATGATGTCTGGGTTATAACATTCCCAAAATGTGGTAAGTGTCATCCGTGTATTGCTCTTTCTATTTCAAAATATTTGTACTTTAAGGTACGACATGGACACAGGAAATAACCTGGCTAATCAATAATGATCTAGATTTTGAAACAGCCAAAACAGTCGATATAAATGCGAGAAGCCACTTTCTTGAGTATGCCTAAACTTTCAGGACTTTAATTAATAATGAAAATAATTTATTTAATTTTAGATTAGGTGGAATCCAAGAAATATTGCCAATGGATACAGTAGACCCAGTAAATGAATTACCATCGCCACGAACAATAAAATCGCATTTACCAATGAATTTACTTCCGGATCAGTTGTGGACAAAAAAGCCGAAAATTATTTATGTAACCCGGAATCCAAAAGATGTTGCTGTTTCCTGGTTTCATCATTATTCAATGCTAATGGGATACCGTGGACCATTGGAAGATTTTTTGGATGGCTTCATGAACGACAGCGTTCTTTATTCACCATTCTTTGAGCATGTTCTAGAATTCTGGCAGATGCGTGACGAAGAAAACATTTTATTTATAACATACGAAGCAATGAAAAAGGACACTAAAGGTGTCTTAAAAGATATTGCAAAATTCCTTAATAAATCATACACTGAGGAACAATTTGATCAGCTAACGGAACACGTTTCGTTCGAATCTATGAAAAGTACTAATCAAGAATTTTTTATAAATAGAAAGAAAATTAATTGTTTTACTTTTATAGAAAATCCAGCTACAAACAATAATGAAATGACCAAAATGGCAATGGGATTTTCAGGAAGAAAAGAAGACGAATTTAAGTAAATTAATAAATTAAATCTCATTATAAATATTTTTATTATTTAATTAAATTTTCTAGCTTCATGAGGAAGGGACAAGTAGGTTCGTTCAAATCTGAATTATCTGAGAAATACATAAAACGTCTGGATGAATGGACAAGTGAATCATTAATGAGCACCGATTTTAAATTTAATTTATAAAATCTATTTTCACAATTCAATAATAAATTCAATCAAAATTTCTGAAGATTTTTTCTATTATTCAATAAATAATTTATCAGGAATGTAAATGACTGACATTGTTCCATTTTTTTAATTCTCTAATTGATCACCACCCAACCAGAAAAATTTACAAAGATGACAAATTTTATTTTAATCCCATTACATATATTTGCTACTAAAAAAAACAACCAAAAATAATATTTTAATCTATACAACATACTAAAGAAATGACAATGATAAGAAATTTAAATATCATTCAAAACTAATTTCTTATCACAGGTATTCTTGTTATTATTGTGTTTGGTCATTTGCAATTTTATTTTCAGTTTTATTTCTATCGTTGATTACACAAGATCGTAAAAATGTTTAAAACAAATCTGGTGGTGAATAAATATGTGAATAAGGTAACATCGGTATCATGTCCGGAATTTGTTGAAATTTTACAAATTGGACCAAATAAAAGTCCGTTAGGGCCTAATTGGCAGTCAAAACCGTGTGTTTTAACACAAAAATATTGTGATAAGTATGCGGAACGTATTCAAAATTTTGAAGTACGTGATGATGATGTCTGGATTGTTACATTCCCAAAGTGTGGTTAGTTTCGCCTGAATAGTTTTGTTCGCAGTAAATTTATAATTTTTTTTTATTTTTCAGGAACAACATGGACACAAGAAATGCTTTGGTTAATCAATAATAATCTTGATTATGAAACCGCTAAGAGTGTTTCTCTACTCATCAGAAGCCCATTTATTGAGTAAAAATTTCAAACAAGACTAATACACAAAATTTCAGGATTAATCTCTTTTATTTAATTAATTCAGATTTGGTGGAATTGTGGACACAATTACAGATGACACTATAGGTGCAGCAAATGACTTAGCATCACCACGTCTCGTCAAATCACATTTACCAATGAATTTACTACCGGATCAGTTGTGGACTAAAAAACCCAAAGTAATCCAAACAACAATTTTATAAAATATAAAGAAAGAAAACATTTTTTTTTTATTTATTCATCCAGATAGTATATGTGGCACGTAATCCAAAAGACGTATCAATATCCTGGTTTCATCATTACTCACAAACAATGGGATATCTTGGAACTTTAGAAGACTTTCTAGATGGATTTTTGAATGATAGCACACTGTATTCACCATTTTTTGACCACTTTCTAGAATTCTGGCATATGCGCAACGAAAAAAACATTTTATTCCTAACTTACGAGGATATGAAAAAGGACACAAAGGGTGGCCTTAAAAAAATTGCAAACTTCCTAAACAAATCATACACCGAGGAACAATTCGATGTACTTACAGAGCACGTATCATTCGAATCAATGAAAAGTATTGAAATATTAATTTATTTTTCTCCAACTTGGTTTTTAATAAAGAATTTAATTTCTCATTAGATAATGCAGCTACCAACTACAAAGACTTAGTGGATATGTTATCCAGTGTAACTGGACGACCAGGTGTACAATTTGAGTAAAAAAACTTCATACTTCCTTAATACTTCGTTTGTATTGATTCGATTTTTTTTTTTTTTGTTAAAGATTCATGAGAAAAGGACAAATCGGATCATACAAAGCTGAATTATCAGATGAACACATTATGCGTTTTGATGCATGGACAGAAGAATCGTTAAAAGGCATCGATTTTAAATTTAATATGTAAAATAAATGTGTATAAACAGATTTTCTAAATAAAGCACTTGGGTTTTAGCGTTTATTAAAAAATTTTTGTTTAATTTTATTTGATAACGATATTAACGATGATGATGATTTTCTACTAAAAAATTTTGTGTAAATTTAATCAGTTATTCAAAAGAAAATACATTATCATCGTTTTTTTTATTTTATCTACATTTTAAATGAAAGTTATTTCAAATTCCTAATTAATCTTTAAATATGCTGAGTCAATTTTGTTTAAATTTTATTTTCTGATAACAAAAAAAAAAAAAATGAAGCAATTTTTGATAATAATTTTCGCCTTAAAGTATGCAATTTTTACAACACGAATTAATTTCGTTTAATTGTTATCAACAAACAGATACAAATAAAGGAAAAATATTTTTCCAAGTGATTATATAGATTAAAACACAAATTAAGGTTGTTCTTAAATAAAAAATAAAAGTGTAAATTATAATTATTGCGGTAGATTTACGGTAATTGCACGGTTAACGATTTAAATTATTTTTTTCTGTTTATCATATTTGCAAAACACATCAATGGATTTGTTATCATAAAAATAAGATTATCATGAATAAAAAAAAATAGACAAAAGGCTTGGACTCTTAACTTTAAACAATAATCAACAATAAATCAACCCAAAGGAAATGACGACTTTTACACACAAAAAAAAAATCCACAAATCCTAAGCGACAAAATATTCAGCAATAATTTTTATTTTTATCACCAACAAAGGTAAAAACAAATAAATAATCTATTGATAAGTAGTCATCAGCATGAACATTTGTTTTTTTTTTTTTTTTTGGTTTAATTAATTTAGAAATTATAAAACAAAGAGACAAAAAAGACATTTATGACTCTGAAAATAGTTCATAAGCAAACATTAATCTTATTATTTTCATTTCTAATCATATTTTTATAACAATCACATAAAACGTGTGATAATAATAAAAAAATACAAAAAAATAAAATATTTATCCACAAAAAAACATCAATCAAAATAAAATAAAAAAAAATTTCATTTTTAATGAATGAAAATATCTCTAAACAGAAAATATAAAATAAAATACAAAAAAAGAATTAAAACGAAATATAATTCTACTAGAGCACGGTTATTATTTGATTATTTATTAAAAACAAGCACAATTATTATCATTAATAATTTATTATGGGATATAATAATAACAAATCAATAAAAAAATTTAAACTAAATTACAAAACCCGTATTAATGGTAGTTGTAGAAATTTTTTTATTGATTTTAAATCAATAATTAAAAAGTTTATAATGGAAAAAAAAAATTTCTTTAGTATTACAGAGCCGTAGAATTTGCTTACAACTTTAGCAATTATCTTACCTTTAGGACAAGAATTTTCAACAATTCAAGTGATCTCTAGCCAGAATACAAAGTTATGAGTGTAGTAGTCGCGGTATTTTGGCTGTAAATCAATCAAATCTGATCCAATCTCTGATATTTTTTGTGTTTTGAATTCAGAATTAAATTCTAAAAATAAACCGCAAATAAAAGAATAACCTCCGGAACGGATTTATTGAAAAAAAATTTGTCAAACATGGAAAATAGTGCAAAAACCACAATTTTCAGTGTTCGTATTTCGGAAAATAAATTTTCTACAAGTTTCCCCCGACAAACATTTGTTTTCTCTAATTATAGCATAACAAAACTTTGACTTTTTATTCCAATCCACCTTCACATAAAACACCCTTGTCATTTATTCCGAAGAAATATATTAATAAATGTGTCAAGACATTTTCACCTTATAGTTTTTTAATAGCTACGTATTGACGTATGTAAACCGCGAAAGGTGGCCGTAACTATAATGACACTGAGATGATTAAAAATAAACAACAAACAGATTGCATAACTAAATTTAAGTTAATTCATTAATTGATAAAACAAAAATTAGCAACAAACCACACATTTACCTGTGGTGCAAAAAAAAAAAAAAAAAAAATTCATTCAATAATTTTTATGTAACATTTTGCACAATAAAGATAAAATTTTCTTTTTTATTTAATTTAATTTTTAATCTGTGATAAATAAAAGCCAACAATGATAAGAAAAAATAATAAACAAAAATAGTTCTTAAATAAAATTATTATCAAAAACAAAAAGGAAATTTTTTTTTTTTTTTGTTTTGTTGTATCAAAATCCAAATGATAAGCGCGGGGCAATAAAAAAAAAAAAAAAAAAAAAAAAAAGATAGGCGTAAAGCTGGTGCTCTCTCTCGCTTATTTTGTTGCTCCGGTTAATTGAAATTTGTATAAGAAGGTAAGGGTAGGAAGAGGTTTCTGTTCATACAAATATTTTCGACAATATAAAAGTATAAAAATAAAAAAATTACATTAATTGAAATTAGTTTATTGTTGCGAATCATAGAAGCAAGAAGCACCTCTAGTGTTTTTATTCAATTAAATTGTGAAAAATAGTGAAAAAAAAAAATTTCTAAAAAATGAACGATAGAATGGCCAGACCTGGATATAACTATACAGTGATTGATGATCCAATTATTAATAAAATCCTTGAGCAGCAAACATGCTACGATAGTTATCTTCATGTTTCACAAAAAAAATTACCATTAACACCGCTAGGACCAGATTATAATCCACGTCCATGCGTTTTAACCAGTACCGCTATCGGTTTGGGTGATAAAATTAAATATTTCCAAGTGAGACCAGATGATTTATATATTGTTACATATCCAAAGTCTGGTAAGTGGTAGAAATTTGTTTTTTTCGATAAATAATTGCTTTTAAAACCAAAAAAAACTTAATAAAGGAACGACATGGGCACAAGAAATTTCCTGGCTTATTTATAAGGATCTTGATTATGAAACTGCTGCTAGAGTTCATCATGAAGATCGTTTTCCACAAATTGAGTAATTAACCAAATTTAACAAACGGTGCAACCAACAAAAAAAAAACTTAAAACAATTTTTATTCTAGTTTTGAATCAATTCGTATGAAAGGTTATGAACAATTTGATTGTTATACAACTGCCTTGGAATTAGAATCACCAAGAACAATTAAAAGTCATTTTCCTGTTTTTTTGCTACCCGATCAAATATGGACAGTTAAACCAAAAGTCATTCATGTTATCAGAAATATTAAAGATACAATCGTATCGTGTTATCATCATTATAAACTTTTCCATACGTACTCCGGAAATATGCAAGATTTTATTGATGCTTTTGTCAACGATTACAGTAAGTTTAAACTTCTTTATTATTCTTCATTCACATCTTTTGAAATAATTCTTTTTATTTAATTATTTATTTATTTAGTCTTTTATGCGCCATACCTTGATCATGTTTTGGATTATTATCGTTTGAAGGGTGAAAGCAATTTCTTATTTTTAAAATTCGAAGAAATGAAACGGGACGTCAAAGGTGTTATTAGAACGATTGCTGCATTTACAGATAAAACTTTAACCGATGAGGAAATTGATAAACTAGCTGATCATGTATCATTTGATTCGATGAAAAGTATTTAGCGAAATTATTTAATTAATTACACAAAATAATTGAATTTTTTTTTGTAAATTTATTTAAACAGAGAACGCCAGTTGTAACAAAGAACAATTTATACAAAAGGAAAAGGCACCGGAAAATGCAAGGTCAGTGTATGTACACACCAGAAATGTGTCTAACAAAAATTTCTATTTTTATTAATCAAAATATTTCTTTCTTTCTCTCTTTCTATCTCTTTACTTTCTAAATGTTTTCCGTTTTTTCAAAATTTAATTTAAACTTATTTTCTTAAACAAAAAAAATTCCAAATTTCATATCTTTTAACAGTTTTATAAGAAAGGGTGAAGTTGGCGGTTGGCGCAATGAATTAACCGAAGAAATGATTAAACAAATTGATGATTGGGTTATGGAAAAGGTACCCGATGAGGAGGAACGTAAATTATTCCTATACTAAATAAATAAAGCAGATTATTTTTAATAATAAAAACTAAATTTTTATATTGTACTACACACACACACAAAATAAATTTATAATAAGAGATAATAAATAGCACACGCACGCTTATCAATAATTAAAATTTATGACTTTTTTTTATTTCTCCATATATATTTTCACTTATTCATAATAAAAAAGTAACAAAACGATTAGTGATTTTTTTTATTTTTTTTTTGTGGTAAATTAAAATTTAATAATCTTTTTTTCGTTGTTTCATCATTTATTTATGAAATTTTAATGGAAGGTTGCCTTGAGCAAAAGGCTTTAATACACAAAAACAACAACAATAACGATTTGGAAAATTAAAAAAAAAAACAGAAACAGAAACAACATTGAAGATAACGTAAAGATTTCTTTGATAAAAAAAAGTTTTTGTAAAAGACACACATTATGTAATCGGGTGCAGTGAAAAAAGTTTTACTCATGAAAATTAATTCTTACGAGTGTATTAAGCGTGGTAAAACCAGCAAATTGTATTCTTAACAAATAATTACATTAGAAATTTATTAAATTATTTATTATCAAATATCTACTGTAGTTGATAAAGAAAAAAAAAACCAACAAAAAAAATTCAATTAATAATCTAATAATTCTCTTATCATTATATATAGCCGAAAAAAATGCCTTTCTTTCTGTTAATCATCTATAATGAATGAAACCAATAAAATAATAGAGCCAGGTAATTTTGATAAAACGCAACAAACAAAAAAGAATACAACGACAAAAAATCCAGCAACAATAAAATAAAATAAAAATTTGCACTTAATCAAATTATATAATCAATTTATTTTTTCATTCATTCATAAAACTGTGACACAAAAATACATACAGACAGAAAATGTTACTGCAGTAAAAATTAATTTCAATGCACAATTCCAAATGCAATAAAGATTCACGATAATAGAAATTTAATTTAAAGACACAAAACAAATAACGAATCATTGTAAAGAAAGTAAAGTAAAGTAAAGAAATAAAAAATAATAATGTTGCTGATGGCAACAATATTTAATTAAATTATTTTATTTATTTTTTTCTAATATTTACTTTAATTTTTAATATAAATATTTATTTAAATAACTAATTAATTGTTTTTTTTTTATATATATATAATTAGTTAACTTGGAAAAGAATTTTATTTACTTAATTTTACTTATTGTTGCTAATTATTAAAACGCTTATGGCAACAAAATCAACAAAATTAATAATTATTCCCTGTATTTTTAATAAAGATTAAGTGGGGAAGAAATGTTTAAATACCTGCAGTAGTCATATCAATAAATTAACTTAAAAAATTATTAGGTCGGTTAAACCGTTAAAAAAATCTACAATAAGTACATGTTACAATGTTAGATGAATTAATCTACAAATGTTATAAGAATGTCCAGTGTTAATACTTTATTCATCAACAAAACAAATACAACTACGAATTTATAAGATAAATGCAAATTTTGTTTATATTTTATTCTACGTAAACAAACATTAAGACGACTAACTTGTTTTTTATACGTGTCCATCATTTCAGCTTGGGTTTTTGTATCATTTTGCAAACGTTGTATCTCTTGTATCACA
Organism: Ptychoptera albimana; assembly: GCA_961205885.1. Lineage (NCBI taxonomy): Eukaryota > Metazoa > Arthropoda > Insecta > Diptera > Ptychopteridae > Ptychoptera > Ptychoptera albimana. Next base: position 1,355,979 of record OY540802.1, on the reverse strand, counting down.
TCAAATTTATTAACACCCATAATACATGAACATTTATTACATTTTGTATCATTTGTCGGTTCATTCAATGTATTTGGCATTGTAATACCTGATCTAACCGTTGATACAAATGGTTTTTTACCTATAAATTCATAATTTATATTACAATGTGAATTTTTAATTAATTTATCTTACGCTACTTACTCATATTTATACCATTTTTACTATCTTTACCACGCGTTACAGCGTATTTTATTTCTAATTCACGTAATTTATAACCCAATTCGTTTGAATGTTCTTCCAAATATTTTTTATCTAATTCTAAATTTCGGACACGTTTTGCTATTTCTATAATAATTAATAATTTTATTAATTAATTTCGCATTTTATTTAATTAAAATAAAACAAAAAAAAACAACTGAATTTACCTATTTTTTCGGTATCAAATTTATCTCGTTGTTTAATTAATTCTAAATGTAATGAATTACATTCAGATAATAATTTTGCATTATCGCATTTATATGGTTCACAACCTAAATCCCAAGCAGCTTTCTCCTATAAATAAATAAATAAATTAAAATTTAACAGTAGATTGTAATTATGATGTTTCGATTGTTTCCATAATTGATTAACCGACATAAAATTCATAGCCATCTTCTGTATGTGTCAAACCTACTTGTTTTAATTCAATTAATTCATATTTTGCTTTTTTAAAGCTATCCGTTGTCTGTATTAAATCATCAAGAATTGCACTAACAACACCCAAGGCACCAATTGGTAACGGCTGACAAAAACCAAACGAATCAAGTCTATTTCTTATATCTGTATAACGACTATCTATATCCATGGTGTTATAATATTGATACAATTCACAATGATATTCAAATAAACGCAATAAAACAAAGTTAAATAGTTTTATTATTTAAAAAAAAATCTTTATTAACTCATTTTTAATTAATTAATTATTAACAAGCATTTAAAATTTATAATTTATTATTATTTAAAAAAAAATTACACAATTAATTAATGCAGCTATTTGTTTACAGTTTTATAAATTATAACTGACAGTTGACAGTGCGCCAAACGATAAATGTCAAAAAAAAAAAAATGTCGATTTTGTGTCGAGTGGTTGAATTGCAATACTTAATTTTTTTTCTTCTTTTTTAAATTTCTACATAATAATATATAAATTTAATTTAAATTTTAATTTTTAATTATACTTAATTATTATAATTATATTTAATAAATTAATAACACAATTAATTTAATTTAATCATATATGTAATATAATTATTTTTTGTTTGTTTTGAAACAATTATTTTTCATTGTGCTTACATCGCATCAAAGTGGAACCGATGTGATTCTTGTTTCTTTTCAATTTGATCTTCACGCTTCTCCTTTATATATAACACAAGGATAATCAACATAATTATTAAACATGTGATTCCTAAGGCAATAACACTCATCCATATTAATTTACTGGGTGTTACAAAAAGTTGTGCCTTCCATTTCCAAGGTTCATCGATTGGATGAGGCACAACAATCATTTGTGAATTGGGAATTAATTGTGTCCAGGAACGTGAACGATTTGATAAGCCTACTGTTAACGAATCAACGAAATTTGGTGTCCTGCCCAAACCAAAAATTGTGTACGGCAACTGAAGTGAGAAGTAAGCTGATTGAGGTAACTGAGCTGATGCTCCATGTTGCGGATAACCATCCTGTGTCGTCGTATTGTACACAATACGAGGACCAGGTAAATTTGTTCCTGAAACACAAATACAAAATATTCAAATTTAACACGATGAACATAAATCTATAAAATAATTACCATAAGTTCTCTTCTTGCGACCAAACGGTGAGATTTTCATTTGACTGGCGCTATTCACGAGGCCTGTCAGTGCAATCACTTTTACAAAATTGGCATCATAATCTAATGAATTTCTAAAAGCGACCATTTTGTAATTGTCCTTTTGCTTCTCAATCATAATTACATCGAGGACACCATCCTGATAGAAATCGTAAAATGTTCCCATTACTGTACCCTCGGTGAATGGTGCTAAAGCTTTCCAGCGCACAACAAATGTTCTTGACAATTGACCACAAGTTCGTTCGCAAGGAACATTTTCTAATAAAAATGTTTGACGTTGCCCAGACGATTTAGCTAAAGTCGCCAAAAGATCAGGATAACCATCCATATTAAAATCGCCACCGCGTAAACTAATCGTATTAGTGTAAATTTCGTTTGGTTCGGGAACAACAAAACCCCACTGAACATTATCGTTGTCTTTCAAATTCACCTGGAGGTCATGAAAGTGATTCCCAGCATGGACAAGTATTGTTGAATTAATGCATTTCCGATCAAAGCACATAGGCAGTAGTTGATTCATGAATCCCTTCAATTCAACATCTAAGAATACTGTTTGCCCTACATGCTGATCATAATTTCCTTTTGGTAAATCTATTTTGTGGCTATAATTAAATCCCTCTCGTTCGCCATACCAAACTTCAAAGCTCTCCTCTGTCGTTACAAATAAATCCGCAATGAAGTCATTATTGAGATCAATATAGGCGTGTGCATGAGGAACACTTAATTTCGGACTATGCTTGTGTGGTGGTAAAACCTTTTTCTCTGGTTTATTGCGATCTTTATTGAATATCCAAAACGCTCGCTGATAGTCTTCGTCCATACCAAACAGATCGATTATCATATCCTTGTTGTAATCCAACGCTAATGGTTCACCACGCATTTTAATTAAAGGCTCTACATCTTCACTGGTACAATTCATATGATCATCAATCGTGCCCCAGTTAATGTACAAATTCAACAAATCAGCATTCTTATCCTTGACCGTAATCAAAACATCCATAAAGGCATCACCATCAAAATCACCTGGCACCACACTTGTTATTTCGAAATTTTTAAATTCACATTTTGGACCGGGCGTCAACAGGGGCTCACTCTCATTCCCTGTATAAATCACTAATGTTTTAAAATTATCACGCAATATAAATGCATCGGTTAATTCATCCGAATTAAAATCACCAAATGCTGCTAAAACACCTTTGGTTTGGTCACCAAATACAATATTTGTTATATTACTACATTTTATTATATTTATTAATAATAAAATATTAATTAAAATGCAATAAATATTTATTTTTATTTTCATAATTGGGGGGTTTTATTGTGTTTTAATAAAAATAAACAAAAAATTTTAATTTTATTTTTCGCAAATTAATTACTCATCACAAAAATCACAATTTTTATTTTACCATTTGCATAAAGAATAAGGAATAAAACACTACTAAAAACTAATTATGTAAAAAAAAAGATTTATTAATTATCTTTATGAATAATTAAAAATTTAATTTTAATTAAATTATTTCGTTTTCGACGTATCTTATGTCAAAAAAACTTTGTTTTTCCAAAGTGTCAAAAAATAAATTTAATTCGTCATAACAATAATAAAAAAAACCAACAACAAAAAGAAATCGCTGAACACACGAGCCCCATCTTACAAATTAATAAAGAAAACAAAAACGGAATATTAGCAAAAGTTTTATTTATATTTAATTAATTAATTAATTATTTTAAAATTTGTGATGAATAATGATAAAGTATTTTTATACAATGATTTCCTATATTAGACAGTATTGTTGAGCCGACAATCCATACAGATCCTTTCATTCCAAATATAATATTCGCTAGTTGGATTGAGGTTTGATAAAGAACGTCATGTGCTTCCGCTTGTAACAGTTTTCTAGAAAAAAAAAAAAAAATTTTAAAACGGTTTTTTCCATTATAAAATTAACAAACCTGGTATCCCAACGAACAACAGCACCATCCCTAGGTAGAAAATAATATAAATTATCTCTATTATCCATTATTAAACTTTTTGGTATTCCCAACAACGAACCCAGATTCTTTATTGGTAAAATCACACTTTTATTGGCATTATTCATAAGAAGTAAATAATCCAACTTGTAAACATCAGCTATAAACACATTTCCATTTGTTTGATCAAATAAAAACATAGTTCCATCTCTTCTTATCACCAAATCCGATAATTGTGCATCACTTTGTGGTTTTTTACCCACACAACATGGATAAAACTCTTTGAAAAATAACTTCCAATATTTATTATCCCGATACGAATAGACAATAAAATAATTTTTTTCATAAAATGTTATATAAATCCTGGTTGTAACCTCAGTTCCATTACTATGTCCATAGGGATCAATATATAAATTAGCCAAATCATTGTCTTGTAGGCCAGGAAAATGTATTTCTCGTATTAACTCATTTTTATACAAAAGATTATAGATTAATATTTTCGGTTCACATAAATTACGTCCAATATCCAACACAAATAAACGTCCATAACGATCAACACTTGTCACAATACTCTGTATTATCTCATTATCACAATAATCCTTACATAAATCGTAATTATTTGAAAAAGTTTTCCTTATTGGATATACTTTTGGTTTTATATTAAAAAAATCCTCTGGCCATGTCACTTCAATTAATGTTGGTATTAGTTCATCCGTTGTACTCTTTATACTTAAAAATGCACGAGTATAATACAGTGTCACATGTAAAACATTAAATTTATTCGTTGGCAAATTTATAAATGTTAAATTCCATAAATGTGCAAAATTTATTAAATTTATTAAAAAAAATAATAAAATCTTCGACATAATTAGATAATTTGTCTTTTTCTTTTATTCAATTTTTATCAAATAATGTCAGCTAAAAAAAAAAAAAAAGAAATCAAAACAAATGACTTTAAAACAAAACAAAACAAAAAAAAAACCTACATTTTGAGCCAAGTCAAAATTTAAATGCATAATAAACAATAAAATTATGTTGCAATAAAAAATAAATAAATAAATAAATAATTATCAATAATAATATTAAAATAATATCACAAAATAAATAAATAAAAAAAAAATGTTTTTTATTAAATTTAATTAAAGTAAATTCAGTGCTGTCGATTCAACTGGTTCTAGCCGGAGTAACAGTGCGGTTAGTACACATGCACCAGTTTCTTTTGTGCTCCACATTTGTAAGGAATTTGATGATGATTGTATTGAAGCAGCACCAGCAATCTCCAAATCATCTGTATCATTTTCTTCCTGTTCTAATGCACATAATGATTGTGATCGTACTTTAACCTCGAACGCGGTACTTATTGTATAAACATCAGAACCAGTCATATATCTGTCCAAATAAATAAATAAATTAATTAATTAATAAACAAAGAGAAACAAAATAAATAAACTACCTATGTGCAAATATAGTTTGTGGCTGTTTTAATGCAATATTTGGTGACGATGATAATACTAAATGTGTACCAGGACCAGAATCATCTTTCTGATTATTACTACTTGTTTCACATTGTTCAATTGGTAATGGTTGTCCATGATCTAAAATTGATCTTATTTTATCCACACGTGTTAAATAAAACGCTGACGTCCAGTCACCACTTTCCAGTGAATAATTATTCGAGTTTGTTGTTGTTTGGTTCAATTTGAAGCGTACCCATCCTAAAGTTTTAAAGATAACTTTAATTTGAGTAGAAAGATAAAATAAAATGTATGGGCAGCAAACCTTTAATTGGATAAAATCTTGAACCAGTACAACGTTCACAATAGCATACAGGAAAATCATATGAAAAAAATGCATCCGGTAATACCAGTGTCCTCTTAAATCCAATTACTAATTTTAAATATTCACAATCTTTATTCTCAATGCCGTTTGGTATTGATTCAAAATCACCATCACTTAAACTTCTTAAATTATGTATTGAATCGAGTGCATTCAATGAGATTATTGTGTCAGAGATTCTTTGTGTCAAGTCATCAATATTACTTAGCAATTGGTTACTGCACGCAGTTATATTATCATCGTAATTATTATTAATTGTATTTTGTACAGGCAATGACGATGATAGATTCGTACTTGATAATGGTAAACTTAATTTTGATGAATTCCTTGAAATGGCAGTTGTTGCTGTAGCAGATGTTGTTGAGGCGGCTGTTAAATATTCTTCATTACTTTGGTCACCTGGAAAAGAAATAAACGTTTAAAATTTCCTCTAACAAAAAATTATATCCGTTTCCTCTTACTATTAATAACATTTTCCGATGGATTTATTAAATTATTTGTTGATAAATTTGAATCGTTAATACTACTTGTCAACGAGTGCTCTAAATAATTTGAATCGTTGTTTAGTTGTGTTGTTGATGATGATATCCCATTCATATTATTATCATTATTAATTGTATTACCAAGACGTAACAAATCTGGTGCACTCGATTCCAAAACTCCATTATTGTAACTATCGCACATGTTTGTTATATTACTATGACTTCCATTATTATTAAAGCGTTGCGTACTTTGGCTTCGTTGTATATTTAAGTTTGTTGAATGCTGAAGTTGTAAAGACTCCCGTAAACAACTAAAAAAAAATGCATTAATTCCAAAACAGTAACAAATTATAATCAGAATTTTTTTATTACCAAGCTGTTGATTCAGAACGTCCTTCTAAGGAACGATTTTTTATTGAAATGTTCATTAATAAATTCTCCGAAACACTTTCCATTACAGATCTTATCCTGAAAAATTTTCATTTTCATAATTAATTCTCAACAAAAAAATAAACGATGCTTACATTCCTGAAGTGCTTGCCATTGGGTTCAACTGTATAATATCAGTTTCCTTCTCATGCACCTCCAAATCTGCCTTCTCACATTGAGGAATATTACTATCGCATTCAATACCATCATCATTAGCATTTGCCAGTAGCACCTCTTCATTTATTGGACTTCCATTTCTTAAATCACCAATCAATATAGAAATCTTCTCACATTTACCATATAAATCAAAAACAGGATAAACGTGATGTGGAAGTCCAACTGATAAATCATCTAAACTTGTTTGGCCAACACTTATCGCTAAAATAATCCGGAGAAAAACATTAATAACCTCAAAAATATATATAGTTTACCAGACAATAAACCTACACAAACTTCCTGAATGTGATAATGACATTGTGATAATTGTTCCAACTTGTATCTGTTCCAATAATTCACCATATTTCGATTGTATTTTTATACCATTTATATTAATATAATCGTTTGTTGCAATCCAACAAGGCCGTTTAAATAAAATCGCTGACGATGGAAATGGAAAATAATTACTATTTGGACAAACACCTAATGCTCCTACAGCAATCGTTCCTTTCCATGTAGGATTTATTTGATCAACACGAATCTAAAATATTAATTAAGAAATGCGTTTAAAAAAAACTCTGGAACCAAAGTGTAATTTATTCATAATCCTTACACTTATATTTTGTCCCTTGCATAACGGCTTAGCAATACAAATCACACCTTGATTATATGATTGAACCCGACAGGCACTTTTCTTCTCGTCCAATAATTGCACATTGTTCCCATGACTATCAGAAAATTCATAAGTAAATGATTCAGATTCAATCGATTCCAGCATGGAATCTTGTTTGTTTAATGGATCACAGCCAATCTCCAAAGAATCCTGTAAGCGTAAACTACATGGTCGTAATGGTGAGGAAGGTCCCATTGACGATATTACTTGTACGGCCATAGTAGAACCAATTAATTCCACAACGGAATAAACTTCCTAAAAAAGTATCCAAATTTATTTATTTTTAAAAAAGACAGGTTATAAAAAAATTACCTCAGAAACCCCGGAAAATGAAATATTCATCTCTTCAGAATTTAATATAATTCGCAATGTTCTCGAAGGCGTCAATTCAAGCGCAATCCTATCACCTACCCTTAACCATTCAAGTGATGCTAACGATCGTTGTAATAAGGATGTGTTGTGTCGCACCTCATTACCAGAAACATACCACACATTTGCTGGTATTCTTTTAATTGACACGGGAATATTGCGACGCACATGTTCATCTCCCAGATTTAAGTCAGTAACACCAATTTTCAAACATCCTATAAGCAGATAAACCATTAAATCTCGTTCCAAAATAATTAAAAAAAAGATTTCCTTACCAGCATACATGGGATTTATTTCATTTATTTTAATTTCAAACGGTTCTCCAATCACTAAGGGACGCTCAGAAAATGCTAAGCATTGTGATAATGCTGGTGAACTGTTCGTACATCTTGCAGCTATTGTAAAATTTTGAAACAAACTAACATTTCCTGAAATACAAGACCATCTGTGCTTTGCTTCTAAGGCTGGTTGAATTACAGACGTTGCTTGTAAACTCTGAGAATTTTCACTAGTCGCATACGGTGCTCGGATGTCTGGCAGTGGTGAGGTTATACTCACTTGAGCACATTGTCCATACAAATCAATAACTGCATAAACATTACTTATGCGACATTCATAAGCTTGTCCTTGATCCACTCCATTTATAAAAAGATGGATCGCATCCATGTTCCGCATTATACCAATTTTTGTTCCACTTGTCAAAGAATCCAAATCAAAAGGCATAGCATTTCGTACATTTCTACCATTGTGCATAACTGCAGTTCCTGACAACATTATTGTATCATGATCTAAATCAGTGGCAGTGCTTGGTAAATTTAATTCATCTGGTCGTATCCCTGTTACACCAATCTCAATACTTCCATTCCAATGATCAATCATAGTCTCCAGCACTACTTCAAATAATTCCCGCTGTCTGAGTGGTCTATTACTAAATACAATTGAGTAATTAAATTCCGCTAACGCTTTAAGTCTGGATGCGGTTAAGCCACCATTTGAGATTCTTGCATTCTTTCCATGCACTGTGTGAAAACGTAGGCGCGGCTCACTGTATAAAGTTGTATTCGATATTGTTGAATTTCCAGTATCAGGACTTCCACATTCTGAAGTATCAACAATGCTTGCTTGTGCTGCTTGACCGTACAAGTCTAAAAAAAATTATTTTTGGAGAAAATTTTGAGAAAACGAAACGGCAAACGAAAAACTAAAAATTACCAATGACACCGTACACACGTTCTGGTACATTTGTTGCGGCTTGACCCTGATCAACTCCATTTACCCAAAAATGTAATGTTCCATCATCTTTCCGCACAACACCAACACGATCCCCAACCTAAAATAAAAATATTAAGATTTATATAAATTTTTATTCATTCGGTTATGAAGGGAATTTTAATAATTTTTTTTTTTAATTATCCCTTCTCACCTGTAAACGATCTAAATTTTGACCGTATTCTTCTATTACAGTGGATCCATTATGCATTACACCATTCCCAGTCATCATCCATGTTCCAGAACTAAATCCAAGAAAATAGTTTTTTTTTTATTTGTTTTTTTTTAATTTAGTTTCATTGTGAGAAGTTAATTTTACCGAACATTAGTCATAGTGAATGGAAAATCAAGATCTGTGGGACTATGCGTTGTAACACCCATCTCAATAGAACCAGCCCATTTTGTTACAACACGTTCTAAACGCACTTGAAATAATTCATTAGGCCGTAATGGCCGCCTTGTCAACACAACACCGTTGTTAAAATCATCCGAAGCACTGAGAATAATTAAAAAAAAAAAATTAAGCACAACCAAAGAAATGTATTTTCTTCAAAATTACTTGGGTCTTAATGCTGTTCTTCCACTATGCGTAACACTAGCATGAGAACCACAAAACGGATGAAACGTTAATCGATCGTTCTGTGGAAAATCAACTTCAGGACTTTGTCGTCCTTCTATCTCTTGCCCAGATGAAATGTTTGCTGAAAGTACATTCATAAAAATTATGTTTTGATGTCTTGTAAAACAAAAAAAAAATTTCTTACACGCTTGCATAGTTAACAGAGTATTGCGTCTTGTGACTAGATTTTGCTGCTCCCTCTCATCTCGATCCACAATTGTTACTTTGATTGTCATTCCGTATAAATCTATGACACCCCACAATATTGGCGCTACTCTGGTAGAGGCAACGCCCTGATCCTGGCCGTTTATATAGTAATGGAGATTGCTATTGGATTTTCGCATCATTCCTACACGATCACCTTCCCTAAGTTCGTCAAGATTGTACTCTCCATACTCTCGTCGAGTACCTTTACCATTTGTTAGTATGCCACAACCGGACATCATTATTGTTCCGCTTCGCATATTAGTCATAGTTGCAGGGAAATGCAAAGCCGTTGGATTGTGCGTTGTCACACCTACCTCAATAGAGCCAGACCATTTATCCACTAACTTATCAATACGAATTTCAAACAATTCATTATCGCGGAGCGGCCTATGAGTCATAACCACACCATTATTAAATTCATCTAACGGCCGACGACGTTCAGCTGTCCTACTATTAGCTGAAAGCTTTACTAAAGATCCACATCTGGCATGAAATCGTAAACGATCATTTATATCAATAATATCACTAATTTGACTAGAATTTAGAGAGCCTGATCCACTTCCTGGATTAACAGAAACATCAACTGACATCGGGATATCTATATTTTGTGTCACCTGATTTGTATCAGACGTTGATTCCTGGAAAGCATTTGAGCATAATGACACCCTAATACACTTTCCATAAAGATTCACTAATCCGTAAACTGGTTTCGGTATTCCTCTTGCTGCCACTCCCAAACATTCACCATTTACATAAAACATGAGTTCAGCCTGAGGTTATAATTTGAACAACAACAAAATAAAATCAATAATTTTCTCAACTAAAATTCAGCATAAAAAAAAAAAAAAAAAGTTTACATGTGACGTTCTCATAACTCCGACTCGATCGTCAACCTCTAGCTTATCTAAATCTGAGCCATAAATGTCCACAATAGAGTGACCATCTTTGAGTATTGATATCCCCGACATTACCCATGTTCCATTCATCATTTTTGACGCACATGCTGGCAAATCAGCATATTCTGGATTAATTGTTGTCAAACCAATTTCAATGCTTCCACTCCACGCATGGATCTAAATAAAACAAACAAATCACCAACTTGTTTCACTGAAATAAAAACATTTAAATAACCTTTTCATCAATGCGAACTTCAAAAAGGACATCATCCACCAAAGGATCAGCACTAAGCACGAGGCCATGATTAAATTCACTTAAACTTCTAATCGCCGATCGATTATTATTGGTAAGTGTGACTTGTTTGCCACATCTTCTATGAAATGACATTATTTATCTTAAAATACTTTAAATAATTTTCTAATTTATATTCTTAATGAAAAACAATTTTAATTGTGACAAAAGAAAAAAAAAAATAATTAAAGAAAAAATAATTAATTTTTTTTTTTTACGGTTCGCGACTCAAACAAAACAAAATTTTTTTTTGACAGCTGAAAAATAATGACAATGCGGTTGCCTATTAATAGGCTTTATTTTATACGGTTCAATATTAACAGTGTTCTAAGAATCGCGAATTATAGAAAAAAAACATGCAAATTATATATTTTAATTAATTAAAATAAACTAAAAAAATGTAATTTTAAACATTTTTACATTTTAAATGTATTTTGCGATAACAAAAAATTGAATTAAATAAATTTTTTCGAATATTTACATTTTTTTTAAACGCAAAAAAAAAGAAAAACGCGATTTTAGCCAATTCTTTATTTTCGAAATTAAATGCAATAAGCGCACCCATTTCCTTGACGTTTATTACATTTTTTTTATTTTTATTTTCTAATAAAAAAAAATTCTAACCTAAATAATTCTACGCCAAGCAAAGCTCATCATAAGTTTTGTCATAATTTCAGGTAATTTCCAGAATATTTCATAAGTCGTAAACATATTGTTTAGTTCATATAGATTAATAAAAAAAAAAACACAATTTTTAGTTTTATTTCACATATAAAAATAATTATTATTTTTAAAATTAATTAATAAATTTATGTTTTAAAATAAATTTAAAAAAAAAACATTTTTTTTTATGTTTATTTCTCTATGGTTTCCATGTAGAATTTTTTTTTTTTGTTTTAAACAAAAAAGCAAAATAATTCTCATTTCGCTTAATTAAATTAATTAATTAATAATTTAATAATTAGACAATGTTTAATTATGATGATAATATAACACCAAAACGTTTTAAATATGATAATAATTATTTAAATACAGAAATAAATAGTTTAACACCTGCTTATCAAATACATGAAAGGTAATTCCGTTTTAATAAATTTAATTTAAAAAAAAATTTTTTTTTTCTTTTACCATTTCAGATACAAAAAAAAAAAATTAAAATAAAAAATTAAAAAAATAATTGGAATAATAATAACAATAAAAAGTAGAAAAATAAAGAATAAAATCTTCAGTGTTTTGGTGGTTAAGTAAAACAAAGGTGTATTGATTTCTGTTAAGAGAAATTACCTTAAATAAAATCCAAATAAAAAAAAAATTATTTCTAAACTGGATCGACGTAATTATTTAAATAATTTATCTATACCAGAAGAAGGTATGGATGTTGACGGATCAAATGATCATGATCATCTTAATAATTCATCATCGTCTAATGATTTTTCATTACCAATATTAACATCAGGTGGTGGCATATTATCGGCACCATCATGTTCAACTATTTCAGAAACATATACCGGATGGCAAACAATGCCAAAAATTGATGAAACAAATACAACGACGAGTAATAAAACGCCCACTGAAAGGTTTATTCAATTTATTAAAATTTATTCAAATTCCATTTATTTTGTTATTTATTAAAGAACATTAATTAATGGTTGGGAAGTTTTTATTTATTTATTTTTTTTTTTCCAACATCTGATTCTATATTTTTTTGTAACAACAACAATAATTAATCACAAAATTATTTTTTATTATTTTTGCATGTCGTTGATGACGTTAAAGTCATTTAATTATTTTATTAGTAATACGTAGAATAATTTTTTATAATAATTGATAAAAGAAATATAAATAAACGCATAATTCTATGTATTTATATTTTATTTCTCATTATAATATAGGCCTCGCAACGTTAATGAAAGGTATATTCGTTTATAATTGTGATTAATTATGACATTTAATATATTTTAGTAAAGAATTTATATATTTTTATGATGAAATTTGATTTAATTAAATTCAATAAATAATTTTTTATTTCTTTTCTTTTTTTATTCGTTTACAATTGAAATGTTTTTGTAGATTTGTTACTGTGCTGGATCATATTGATACAAAAGTTGAACGTTTACGAAAGGATGCAATGAATTTAGAAGAGAAACGTGATTTCCTATTAATGTCAATTGATTTGGTTAAAAATAATGATATGCTAACAGGATTAAATGAATGTAAAATTAGTTTAAATTAATTATTTGTAATTCAGTTTATTTAAATTAATTTTATATTTGTAGATGAACGTGAAGAAATAAATTGTTATATACAGCGTGTTAGTGCACGTTTGTCAACAGTTGAATTAAATGTAAAAACTGTTCGTGATACCGCACAAGAGGATTCATTACATCAAGTAAATGATTTAATTGATTCATTAATAACCAGTAAAGATCCGGTAGCATCACGTCAACGTTGTCAAGCATTTTTAAATGCATGCAGTGCATCTGATTTATCATCAACATTACATAATCATCATCAGCAACAACATCATTTACATCAAATTGATATGACATTATTAAATGTAGATAAAAAATTTGAAAATGCATTACTCGGTTGTACATTAGATGATCAGAAAAATATAAAAAAACGTTTACAGGCCTTAATGAATTATTTAGTTAAACAAACAATAACTGATTGAAAAAATGTTAAACCCCGGATATATAAATGATTTATGTATAAAACGATAACATTAATATTTATTTGTGTTGTTCTGGTTAATTTTTTCTTACTTATTTTATTTCTTAATTAAAAACCCAAAATTTACTTAATTAATAATAATAAATATTAATCTCTACTACTACTACTACCCCCATTATCCAATCCAATTACTTGAAATAAAAAAAAAAATTTAATTAATTTTCGAAATTAAAAGAGAGAAGCGCGCGCAAATGAGAATAAAAAAAAATTTTAATAAATAGAAGAAAAAAAACACTAATCATTAGACTGATAAGCTTAATTAATTAATTAATAATAAAATATATATATATTTATAGATAAAAAAAAAGAAAATTTTAAGATTTATTAATTATAAACGTTATAAGAAAATGGGAAAACTTCTTGCCATCAGAACACACACAAAAAAAAAAAAAAATTCCAATATAAATGCGAATAATTTTTATTTTTAATTTAATTTTTTTTCCTCTATCTCTCTCACTGTTAAGTTTTACGTATTTTCTTGCTACCAAAAAAAAAAATTAAGAAATGGGAAAAAATACAATTTTTATCATTTATGCTTTATTATTATTATTATTATATATAAATAATAAACTTTCTGTATTTATTTATCAAAACATTGTACATTCTTTACATAAATAATTAATTAATTAATAAATAAAAAAAAAATTGTTGTGTTTTATTTATTTCATTTTTTTAACCACCACTCTTTGAGTAACGTTTCCAAAATTTCTTAACATCATCATGACCATTCTTTGTTACAACCATTGTACGTGATCGTTCATTTTGCCAGACTAATACAGTTATTGATTGGGCATAATCACGTAATGTTATAAAATCAGCTTGTGATAAAAATTGATTGTACACAACACCCTCGGTATATGTAAAACGATTACGTTCATTCTCCCATAATTTTATTTGATCAACAACTGTCGGTGGTAATGGTGATTTTGTTGTTAATGCAAATTCAGCGACTAACATCTGTAATTAAAAATGAAAAAAAAAATTAATAAAAAGAAAACAAAATTGAATTATCCTCGATTTTATTACCGTTGGATGTGCATGCTGTTCCAAGTAGCTAATTATTTGTTCAGCGGTTATACCACCACGTAGGGCTTGTCTTACAGAATCACGTGTTAATACGCCTACAATTAAATTCGGGAATCTATATAATAACTCGGTAAATAAACCGAGTAACGCTACTTGTAAATTTGAATCTGTATATGCGTAAACCCGATAATTGGTTTCGATAACTAAATAACCCTTCTCCTGTGTTGATTCTTCATCGTCACTACAAATAGCCGCCGTTCCATTTTTATTCGTTATATTTATGGCTAGACGTGTGGGATAAAACCGGCCGGCTTTTCTCTATAAAATAAAACAAAAATCAGAATTTATTGAAATCATTTAAGAAGCAAAAAATATTTATTTACTTTTCTTTGATAAACCAAACCGAACTCTCTTAAATGTTGTAGAAATATTAATAAACTGGGGCTTAAACCTTCAGAACTGTAATCACGACCAAGTGTTGAGAAACTCAGTTGAAATAACATTGAGAGGCATTCGGGAAGATTTAAATCTCTCTGTTCACATGTGTCTAAATATTGCAACATAAAATGCCATACTTGTGCCTAAAGTTTCTTAAAAGTTTTTATTAAATTTTTGTATTTAATTCAATCTGGAAATACCTGAGTATCAAGTAAAAGAAATTGAAAGCCTTGTCTTGTTATAACTGGACTGCCGTCTGTCTCGTCACGTTTCATTAAATTTGCGTGCAGTAAAATACGTACGGCATCCGGTGAAATACCTTCGCCTTCAGGACCTTTAGGAGTTCCAGCTCCTACCATATAATGCAATACACATCTCCAGCGTAACATTGCATAAGTATCCAGTAAAGCTATATCGCGTGGTTTAGAATTTGTATCCAAAGAATTTGACATTGACCACGGTCTGCCACCGCCTAGTAAAGCTATTTTTAAATTTCTTTTAAACGTCGGACAAAGTTCCCATGCCGGTAAACCACCTGGTATCGCTGCCGCTCGCCATACACCCAAATCTGTTAATGTTGCTGTTGCTATTGCATGCTCCCTACAAATATTTACATTAGTATTTAATTAAAAAATGATTTTAGTAAAGCCAAATTAAAAATACTTTGCATAGATTTGTGATCCCCATGAAGCTACAACAGCTTGTGGCACCGGTTGCTCAACAAATAATATTCGAATAACAAATTGTTTTGCTATTTCTGGTAATTCTCTAAAATTATTATTAATTTGTGATTAAATATTATTTATATATTATTTATTAAGCAAACCTATAAACGGCTAAACAAATCGCTGGGAAATTATATAATTTTTCAATAATCTCCGGTGGTCTTGTCTTTAGATAATCATGTAAATCTTTGCATTCTAAATTTGATGGTTTTTGTATTTTAAGTTCCGACATATTTTGCAACAATAAAAAATTTCCTTCGTAATTAAATCACACACCGCTTGTGTTTATTAATTATGTTTATAATTTATTTATTTTAACATAAATTATCCATTATAAACAGAAAAATGATTATAAATTCGGTGTTTTTTTAATTAAAAATAATAATTTAAAAAAAATAATTGTTTGGTTGGGAAATGTCAAAACATTGTTACACTGTAAAATGATTAAGAAAATTTCCTTCCATAACCTAACAAACGGATATGTAAACAAACAATTACAAAACCATACAACAGCTAATTAAATTTGCTTTGTAAAAATAAAAACCAAAAAAAAAAAAAAATGTTTTTTAAACACATTTAACAAACTTTATTAAACTAATTTAGTTTTTTAATTAATTAAATTAATTAAAATATATTCATTTTACTTTGTATAAGAATACTGAAAAAGTGCTGCTGATGGTGCACGCAATGGTATTAATCTTGATTCACCATCGGCACCCTTAATAACCATATAATCACGACCATTGATATTCTTTTTCACACCAAAAACATCATTTTGTGATGATAACGTATTTATATTATTTTTAAAGAAAAGATTGCGATTTTTTGTGAAAAGCGTAGCATAAGGGGGTGGTGGTGATATACTTGGCATAAAGATATTTTTATCTTTACCAATAATTGTTGTATCAATCGGTTTTGGTTGTTTATTTTTTGTATAGCGACTGTTTAAAAATTTAAAAATCATCTGTTGAGGAGAGATATTGATTAGTAATTGAAGTATAATTATATAATGAAAATATTACTTCAGTGATGAAGACAACCGAAGCTGTACAAAATCCTGTAATCATAACATAGTAAGTCATCATTAAGTCACCATTCCTTAATTGTCGTTCTGTGCTACCTAGATTCTGTGGACAAATCTGTGTATTTGGTAAACCTTCCATCAGCATATACTTGACCATTCCCGCTTCAACCAAATACAGTAATTCTGGATCAAATAAAACATTTAATTTTGTATCTTTTGGATAAGCAAAGGCTCGTCGTCGTTTCATAAATGAAATCGCTGACACAGCAAATGGACACTGAAATTTCTCATCAATCATATTTAATGTTTTTCGATGTTTATAATCATTATAGATCATATGATCAATTGCCGGTTTATCACGTACAAAAACATAATTTTTCTTCTCAACATAATTTATCAGGATATCTGAATCATTTAATGATTCAGTAAAAACTGCTAAATTCTTCTCAACCATTTTACTTAATTGTGTCAACGATTCGTCTGTCTGTTAAAAGAAAAAAACACCAAATTTATTGATTAAATAATTTATTATTTGATATGTGCTGGGTGTATAAAGATTATTTGAAAAAAAAAGGTGTCAAGGAATGATGATTCTTCATTAATAATAAAAATTCAAACATTTATAATAGAATTTTCTGGTTACATGTTATTAGTTTAATGGTAATCCAATCGGTAAAACAAATAAACAATGAATAAAATTTTGGGAACTGGAAATCAGTGACAACAATATAAAAAAAAATTCTTTATATTATTATTATGATTTGATTGATGTTTAATATTCAATAATATTCGGTGTCTAACCACCCCCAATAATAATAATAATAATAATAATTTGTTTTGTTTGTACTCAATTCAATAATGATGAGTGTTTTACCACTGTCTTTATTATTATTTGGTAATTATGTGGTGAAATGTAAATAACATTTTTATTTTTTCCTATTGTTATTATTAATGTATTTAACAAAATAAAATAAATAAATTATTGATTAAATAAATTAGTGGAAATTAATCAAAGAGTTAATAAAAGAAAAAAAAAATATTATTAATACGCCAAAATGTACGCAACATGTATTACATAACATTACTAGAAAAAAATTTAAATCGCGATTAAAATCGGTGATTTTTTGTGATTTTTTATTATGAACAAAAATTTTTTAATTCCCTTAAGTTAATTAATTAAAAAATAGAAATTATTTTTTTTTTTTTCATTAAATTCACTTTAGCATAATTATTGTTGATGAGTTTAATGCAATTACTCTAGAGTACTGTAAAGCTTAATCTCTGGTTTTTTTTTTTTTTTTTTACTTTAATTTCTTTATTAAAAAATAAAGTAGGAAGGATGGCAGTAGAAGGAAAATTATTTGTAATTATCTATTGAATACAATTAGGTCAATTATATCGAATCATTTAGTTTATTAGAAATTAATCGTTAAAACACAAGAAACCAAAGAGCTTAATGTAAATACATATTTTATTTTATTTTATTTCTTCTAGGTGACTTACATTTTTAATCGCATACTCAACACCACCGCCACGATGTGCCACAAAATTTTTCTCCTTTTTTAACAATTCACCAACATTATTTATAGGCAATATAAATTTTGATAATGTTAAAAATGCTGTCAAATTTGCTGTATAAAATGATGTTAAAATTGTTATAAAAATCCACCAAGTAGCAAATAACAATCTGGTTGAGTCTATAAAGAAAAGAATTATTTATTTATTTATTTTTTTAAATTAATTTACACCCGATAGTAACACCCCATTATACAGATATAATTATAAAATATTCAACGTTTAAATTTAATTATTAATTATTAATATAGGATTTATGATAATAATCTGTTGATAAAAATGTTAATAATATTAATTAAATTAAATTTACCAAAATGATTTATTAATTATTATGTGAGCAAGAAAAAAATAAATATAATTAAATAATTAATCCTTTACCTGATAATGGTGATAAAGTGCTACCCTGCTTCATTAACGCACCATAAACAAACCAAACACAGTGCGGCAACGGATACGTTTTTTGTGATTTATCCTTTGTCAATTTATATCGAATTATTATTAATAAATAAATAATTGGTCCAACACATAATAATGATAATAGTATAAGCACCCATACAGCGTTATCAAATGGTGCTAATAAGCCAGAACCATTTGATGAATCTGTCGGACGTAACATAATCATTATCCATTCGCCCTCATCTAAACTTGTTGTTGAATATAAAATATATTTTCTAGCATCAGCCAGTATTGGTATAAAAGATGCAACAAAATCAGCTTTCTGTTATATAAAAAAAAAAAAAAAACGAAAACTTTTACTACTTCACAAGATTTAGAAAGCATACAAAAAAAAAAAAAAACTTACACCATCCTGTAGCATTTTCAGTATAGATCCTTCCATATCTTTCGTTGAGCCAACAATATTTTTTTCCGTTAAAACAATTTCATAAGTGAAATTAAATTTTTCCGTTAAAAATTTTAATAACTGAAAGGCAACACCCATTCCAATTCGTGTCCCATTTATAATCCGTGTATAACTTAGTGGATAGTCCTTTAAAAAAAAAAAAATTGTTTTTCTTCTTCTATTAAGCAGAAATTAAATTTATAAAGAAAAAAAAAAATTACCTCAAGGCAAACAACGCGTATTTTTTGTCCAGAAATTTCTTGTTTTAATTTGGTTAACGCAAAAGCTTTGTAAAGAAAAAAAACGGATTAATTAATCGTAAAAAATTATAGCAGAAAATTTTTTTTTTACCTTTAACGGTTGATGAAATACTATTAAGCTCAAGCGACTCATCAAATATATTATTTGATGACGTTAATATTGTTTGATTGCATGTCGTATTTAAACATAATGCTGATAAAAGTATCTCAATACCACCCATTTTAATATTATTTACGTTTACTTTATTTATTATGCTTTATTTGGTTGAAAGTTTTTTAATTTAAACAAATTAAACAAACAAACCGAACAAAAACACTTTTTTTTTTTTTATTATAATTATTATTATTTTTTTTTTTTTTTAAATTAAATCCAAAACGTACCTAGGTTTAGTTTGGTAATGGTGTAAAAAAAAAAAAAAAATGGCAAAAAGCAAAATAAAAAAAAATTAAAATTAAATCTTACTGTTCTATGTGTGAAAGCTCGCATGTAACTAACTAACTAACTTGACTGTCTGTCTACAAGTCAATAATAAAAAAAAAAAAATGAAACTTTTTTTTTTATTTCGTCCCTTGTTTAGAATTAATAAAAAAAAAATTTGAATTAATGTGTCGCATCATATAAAAATCGTATAACAAGAAGAAGAAATATTGAGTTTGTGACAATATGGCTCACACTTTTATTTTATATACACATATTATATGTTTAAGCTACGTTCGAATATTTGCACAAATAAAAAAAGCACAAAGTAAATGGTTATTAAAGTTTAAAGAAGCGAATCCAAAATTAATTTGAACGTGGCTCACAAAAAATGCTTATTAATCAATTGTGCGCAACGCAAACGACTTAAATCATTAAAAACAAAAATTATTATTATTAGAATTATTTTTTTTATTTTTTTTTTGTTATAAACAGTTGTGAAAGCTTTTCTATTATTGGCACCTAGAACGAAAAATTTCGTAAAACAAACTTTTTTTTTTTCTTTTTCATTGTACATAAAATACATACAGGGCAAGAGCAATATTTTATTTTACATTAAATTGTTTTGATTGAACATGATAATAATATTTATAGAAGGAGTCAGTCAGTAATTTATGTCACGCGTATTTACCATAATCACAAAATAGAAAAAAAAAGGAATTTTTTTTTTGACCCAGTATTGAAGGAATTCAATAACAGTGATTACGTTTTCATTTTCAACATTAACATCGTGTTAAACAAAGAAAAAGTGCTTGAAGATCAAGGTCAATTCATAGAACCGAATTTCTAAATTAAAATTGTGAAAGATTTCTAATGGAAAATTAATAAAATTCAAGTAGCTACAAAACTTTTGTGGTTGATTTTTAATAATAATTATTATTGTGGAAATTACAACATCATAAAGGAAACGTGTCATAAACTTTACAACGGTAGACATACACTTTATGGTGTTAAATTATTGTAAATAAATAATGAGGTTACTTTATGGTTTTATTAATAACTTATTTTGCTTTAGTAATTTGGTTTTATTAGTTTCCATAGAAGTTTATTTTGATTTTATATATCCTGGATTGGGAATGAGATAAGATAGGATTTAAAAATTGAGGACAAACAAAGCAACAAATATCAACGAATGAAAAAAAAAAGAAACCATAATCAAACACTTTGTAGGAGCTCCCAAAAGATATAACTAGAAAGAGTCCTGAAATTCTTTTATCATTAAAAAATCATTAAAAACCTCAACCTTCGCTTTTACACTTTTACTGTCTACAATGATAAAAAAGTCGCTTAAAGAAAATTTAAAAATCCTGGAACAGAGTCCTGAACAAATCCTCAATACCATATTCAACCATTAAAACACATAAAAATTGCATAAATATTCGGTTATTACGAATAAAAATTAAATAAATAATTACATCGACAAAGTAATAGCGAAAACATAGTAAAAGCTTTTTAAAATTATAATATTATGTAAAGTTACATTAGGAATAGTAGAATGCATTAGAAAATGTTTGTATAGTAAAGTCTCGTTTATCTGACACATTAATTTTTATTAACTAATGTTATTCAGGAATTGAGTAAAGTATAAAGGAGCTCGAAGACATTAAAACAACGTAAAATAGTCACGTAACTATCCAAATGAAGTAAAAGCTCTGTGAGGACTTGCTGTATTGTGGTTTTGTTTTCTTTTTAAATATAATTATAACACAGGTAAATAATTATAAAATATAATTAAACATTATTTACACATATAATCACACAATTCAGTTAAGGTAAACAAAAAATAAAAAAAAATTACAAATTTATTGATTAAAAAAGGAAAATAAAAAGTTTTTATTTTAATTATAATGCAAAATATATATATATATATATATTTTATTTTAATAGATTTGTTGGCTTAGATAAATTTTTAATTTATATATTTAATATAGGAAATATAGAAAAATTTTAAATTAAGATAAAATATGTAATTAAAAAAATTTATATATATATGTATATATAAAATTCTGATTATATTAGAGGGTGATTGTGTGTTCCAAGCTTTTTCGAAAATCATTAAATCAGGTGTAATAAGCTTTCGTAAATTATTACCACTGCTAATTTTAGAAATAAAAATCCACTAAATAATCCTATATGAAAATTCGGATTAAAAATTCCATAAAATCCAATTATAAACCTACGTTTACCTGAAAATCATTTTTCTTTCTATTTAAATCATTTAACGATTCATGTTTGAAAGCAATTTATTAAAATTAATGAATGAATTTATTATTATTAAATGAAACTATCTGCAATTAGCTAAATAAGTCATAATTCTACCACAATATAATATTTTATAAACGACTAAAATCATAAATAATAGAAAATAATTGCACTTTATAACCAACAAGGTAAAAAGTCAATTCTACGGAATAATATTGATCAACAAAATAATCTTTTTATCCATTAATAATTAATTAAAAAATTAAAATTTTCTATACATTTTTGAATAATCGGTGTAATAATATTTAATAAATTGTTAAAACTTCTTAAAGATGGAACACGAATTTTGTACGGAAATTATCAGTTGCCATAACACGGAAAACAATTTTTTTATAGGTAATAAGAATATTCTTTGGAAATTTTTAGATTTATGGTGGCCATAATACACCGTTTTGAGTGTAGTAGTCGCGATTTATTGGATGGCAATCGGTCAAATCTTAACCGAACTCTGATATTTTTTGTGTCTTCAATTCAGAATTACATTCTAAAAAGAAGTCTCCAATAAAAGAATATCCTACGGAACAAATTTCTTAAAAAAAATTTTTTCAAACATAGAAAATAGTATCAAATCCGCAATTTTCAGCATTTCCAGTGGCCGTATCTCGGCCAAACTCGTAGAATAAAGTTTATTTCATATTCTTTAAAGAGTCATCAAAGAAAAAAAATATTTCTCGAGATACGAAAACATTTAAATGCACTGCAGTGCCCAGAAAACACTTCTCTCGATGAATAAAAGAAATCATTTGTCCCGCTTTCAAGAGTTTGATTTGATTAATAAATAATAACAATTTAAATTGTTTACGATTGTAAAATTTGCTTACATTTAACGAATAAGAAAGAAAGAAAGAAAAAAATAAAAAATTACTCACCGTTTTGTAAATACAATAAATGAAAAGTCAGACATAAATTCAATTTTCCATGTTGAAATGTAATGGCTAAACAAATGGCTAGAATCTTCCTTATTTATTTATTAAAAGTATACAAAAGAAAAAAAGAAAAAAAAGAAAAGAAAAAACAGCGAAAAGCAAAAATTTATTTACTTTGTGTAAACAAAAATCAATCAATTTTTATTTTATTTTATTGTATTAATATAACATAAAACATTATAATAATAATAAAAAGTGCGGAGATAAAGAATAAATAAATAAATAGACGAAAGAGAAAAAAATTTCACATAATACTTGCGTTTCCGTTGTTGTTTGTTCAAATTTTCTTTTTGCTGTTCTAGCTGTTTTTGCGTTTTTATCCAAACCGCATATGTTTTGGTTAAACAAAAATAAAAAAAATAATACGGTCAAGTCTCCAGTTAATAAACAACGACAATGTATACACCAATATCTTTATTATTTACATTTAATAGCCAATTCATTTATTATTTGACTGTAAATCGATTATTCATTTGTCCAACAAGAAAAAAAAAAAAAAAAAACATTTATAGCCGCCACCACAGGATATTACGTTAAATATAATTTTACATAATTCCTGTTTTAGCAAAAACACAAATGTCTGGTAATCTATTTCGGTAATTTATTAAGAGAGAAATTTTCTATTTAACTGTTTTACGTCTGTTAACTCCTTTTCGGTATTTAAAATTACAGTAAACCCTCAGGAAAATTCCTTAACAATACACCGCAAACACTGAAGACACTTCAGACAAAAATTACTTGAGGCTGTACAAAATATTAAAATGTTTTCTTTAACACAAATCGTTTTTTTTTTTGCTATTTTAATTTAATTAATTAATTTTCATACATAATTTGCACAATGAAAGTGCATCCAATTCTCTATTTGCCATTTTGTTACAAAAATAAAATTTATTTATAAAATTTAATTAATTAATGAATGAAATAAATATTAATTGAAGTGAAAATAAATAATATAATTTATTAATAAAATTACTTAAGTAAAAAATATTTATTTAATTAAATATCCATTAAATGCGGTCGTTAAAGACTGTTCTTGCCTTCTTTATTCAATTGAAATTTTAATAAATTTCTTGGTAGTAAAACAATTTATGGAAGTTGAAGGATCTATATCTAGCCTAGAAATACTTTTTTTTCCAAAACAAAGATAAAATTAGCCTGAAAGCGTACATTGTTTAATCTATACCCTTGAAACGACATGTTCAATCCGAAATATGTTGTGAAAGTCAGAAAAGTGTGTTGGCAAATGGATGTCACCAAGTTCTCTCTAACAACCAAGCGATAACCGTCAAAAACAAACCTATAATGAATTTAAATAAAATTAATGAATAATAATAATAATATTTCACGTTAATTACTTGTGATGAGCGTGTTCAGTTCCATTTTTTTTTTTCATAACAAAATAATTTATTAAAAATAAAAATGCATCACTATGGTGACACGAATAACAAATGCCATCCAATAATTTTTTTTTGCCCTGAACCGTGCGTCGTGTTTACGTTTTAATTTTTTTCTTTTCTTTTCTTTTTTGTTCCTCCTTTTTTGTTTTCTCGTTCTTTTCTTTCTTTGCTACAAATAAACAGGATTTTTTTTTTAATTTTTTGGTTGTTTTTGGCCTTAAATGATAATTTTTCTTTACTTTATTTGTTTTTTAATTATTTATTTTAATTTTAATTTTAATTTTCATCTGTTTTTAATAAATATTTAAGAGAAAACTGTGTGAGTGTGTGTGTGTGACTGTTTTTTTTTTGTCCGTGTGACAGGAATTTATTTATTTTGTTTTTTTTTTTTTTTTAGTGTTTTCTGTGTTATTTATTTTCGCTTTGATTTAAAGAAAATAATCTTTAAAAGAAAGAAAAACGAAAAGAAAAAAGGAAAATTTTTTATTATTATTATTATTATTCTTAACGAAAGCGAAAAACGTTTTTCAAACAGGATATAACAACCCCCCGTAAGTTTATTTTGTTTTAATAAAATTTTTGGAGTTTTCATGATTTTCTTGTTTTTTTTTTTTGACATTTCTAGAGAAAAAGCAATGCCTAGAGAAGAGATACCGATTGAGGACCAGATAGAATCTGGTTCATCATTGTCATCGATGTCATCACGTCGATCAGAACGCGAACGGATTAGTGATAATCAAAATTTATCGAGACATTCAATGAGTAGCTCGAATTTAAGTTATAGAGACATTGGGGAGCAACCGATTTCAGAAGAGAATGAAGATGGTAGCTCTGTACAAACTGTAGCCCCACGTTATGAACCGATTATAATACCTGCTGAGCCCTCTTTAGATGAATTATTAGTAAGTTCTGTGATTTTGTAAACCTGGAAAAATATTTTAAAAAAATAAATAAATTTCATTGTAGAAGCAAGTCACAGGAAGAACAGATTTAGCAAATGTCACCCAAGTACAGCTACGCGTTATCTCCAGTATGATTAGTCTCCAGCGTATAAATTTATTTATGCCAAATTTGGTTGCATTAAACTTGGATGGAAGCGTTGTTAGTTCATTGCGTGATCTTGGATGTGGATTAACATCGTTAAAATACTTAAACGTTAGTCGTTGTGGTTTATTAAGTTTGGATGGTACTAGTGGTCTGTGTACACTTGAGGAACTAATTGCTGATGGTAATCTGGTTGAAAATATTGGTCCCTGCTGTAATATAACCGATTTGAAAGCGCTCAGTTTGCGAAAGTAATTTTTTTTTTTTACGGTTTGTATCAATAAATTCGATTGCTTTTAATGACTGATTTTGTGGTTTTTTAGTAATCGTATCGCTGATATTGATTTGGTTAGTTTTTTGGCATTGTGTGCAGGTATAAAAACTTTAGACCTAACTGATAATCCTGTGACACAAATCGAATGTTATCGTGTAATAATAAAGGAGCAAATACCACAATTGGCTTCATTGGACGGTGCTGTCTTTACGGAGATCCCAAAATCTGCTGACGACACAGAAATAAATGATAATGAACCGACTGAGAATTCGGAGTACATATCCAGTATGACCAGTTCTGAACCGTCGTATGCATGGAATGATCCACAAACAATAGAGCCCTCATGGCATGTGTACAAGGAAGATAAACGTCCGGCTACCGCAAGAGAATATGCTAATGAGGATATAATGAAAGAAATCTATCTTCGTCCAGTTTCATCAGGTAAAATCAAGCCATACCGTTATGTTTGAAGAGAATCTAATGAATTTTTGTTTTGAGTCTAGAAAATATTATTCTTAGTTCTTGTTTAAACGACAACAATAAAACCCCTGTTTAATGAATTTATTTTTCCATAATAATTATTCTTTATTATATTTAATAAATTTGTTTTTTTCTTTTTCTTCTCTTTTTATTTGCTTTTTCTGCTCCTTTTGGTTCTTTTTTTTTTTTTTCTTTATTTACTTTGTATACAATTATGTAGAGCCCATGCCAGTTGTAATTCAGTTAACAAATGGGGAGCCATTATGCGGAAGTATTGTATCGAAGGCACGTCAGAGAAGACAACGTACCGCATGGGGTGAATCAACATCATCATCATCAGCGACGACAAGTCGTTCTGTTTCGCCATCGTTAAAAAATTTTCCATCACGTTTGCCACAGGAACCAATTGAATTGGAATTGGGTGTTATTGGTGTTGTGCAACCAATTACCAATCCCACCACCATCTCCACAACCACAACAACACAATTAATAATGTCGTCACCATATGATTGTGATGAAATTAATAGTAATAAAGAAAATAATAATGAGAATGATGGTGGTAATATAAGAGAAACACAACGATTATTAGACTCTGCACGTAGTTGGCGTCAGGCTAGCCAACGGACACGTCAAATGATCCAACATTCTGATAATTTAAAAATATTAGATGATTATGCTAATTAAATTATCATTGGTTTGTATAAAATGTTAATTAAATGTAATGATGAATTTTTATAAAAAATAATAATTTTTTTTTTTTCTATTTTTAGAGGATGACAGAGAATTTTTTTTTTTCATCAAAAAATTTTTTGTTGTATATAAGGAGAAAGAAAATTGATTGGTGATAAATAAAAAAAAAAAAAAATTCTATGACGATGTAAACAAAAAACTTTTCGGCGTTTTTATTAATTAATTTTTAATTTTTGCTACCTTTATTTTTGATTTTAATTAAAAACAAAAAAAAAATCGTAATTTATAATGCCTACTGTGTTGACTTATTTTATGACGATTTGTTTATGATGATTGTGACGTTTAATTGCTCGCGTTTTGTTTGTTTACATTTTTTTTTTTGTCTTAATTACATATCAACAAAACACTTATTAACACCTGAGAAGTTTATTGTTACGCGATTATTTGTTTGTTTGTTTTAGAGACGATTTATGCACACTGTGGTGCTTTATGTAATAATAAAAAATAAATTGTTTTTTGGTTGGTTGGTTGGTTGGATTTGTTATGTTTAATGTAGCCACATGTACTGATTGTAATAATAAATAGTTTTGAAACTATTTCAAGTAAATAAAAAATGTTTTTAAAAATGTGATGATATATCGTCGATTTTTGCTTTGTTTACATTGAAGAGACTACTCGATGTTACTCAGCTACCACAGTGTGTTTTCTATGAATAATCGTAGTTTAATTAAACGTTATAGACGTAATATCATCGGTGAGGTAATTATCATTAATTATAATTTTTAAAATTTAAATCAACGGTTTATATTATATAAATGTGCCACCAGTTAAAAATGATTACGCAGCAAAAATTAAAATTTTTAAGTGAAAGTAAAGTCACTAAACTTGAGGTACGTACGTATGTATGTCCTCCAGATTGTTTTTCATTTCTGCTGGAGAGAAACCAAAATAAAAATGTTTTATCTACTTTTTTGGTTTAATTAATTGATGCTCTCTGGTTTTTTGTTTATTATTATTTTTTTTTTTTTCGAAGAAGAAAACACGAAAATTAATGGAAAATGATGAAATTTTATGATTTATTGGTTTCTACTGTTGCTTAACTAAATTTTTGGTTTGTTTCAATATCTTATATAGAAACATATTTGGTGGTGCGTCGTCATCGGTATTTGTGACTATTTTTGCACTTTGAAACTGGAATTTTGTCGGCTTTATTTTTTTATCTGTAGGCTTTGTTCATGTTTTACCTTTTTTTCTTTTTTTTTTTTGCTTAGTTTCAGTGGATTTAATAAGCTAAAAGTAGCCAAATACTAACCGAGTTCAAACGCACTTAGAACTAATGGAGAGAATGAAATTTTCTTCAATTATTTCCCACAATGTTTTACACACATTTTTTTTTTTATAATTCAACGTGATTTTGTTGTGTGTCTTCTATTTATTTTCGTTTTTTATTATTAAAGCAAAAAAAAAAAAAATTTTTTTTTTGATATCCGTAAACCAGACGAAGCAATCGAAGAACAAAAAAAAAAAAACAGCAACACCAACAACAACAGCAGCAGTAACAACATTAGCACAAACATTACCAGATTCCTTCTGTTTATTTATTTATTTTTAATATTAAAATTTTCACAAATACATAAATAAAATAAAATAAATAATAATTTTAAATAAATAATTATCTGAAGTGAGGTTTTTTAATTTTTTTTTTTGTTTTAATATTTACCAGAAATAAATTTATTAGAGCAACAACGAGCAAAAGTTTCAACGAATTAAGAAGAAAAAAAATCAAAAGATTAAAAATGTCGTTTAATTAAAAAAAAAAAATGTATTTCCAGTAGTTTATTTGCGGAATAATTACATTCACTAATGGTTGTGGTTTTAGAATATTTTTTGAAGGTAAACAAACATATCTGTGTTACCACAGAACAGGTAGTAAAGAGAACCTTTGTTAAGTAAATGTTTAGGCTTACTAGCCTACAGGAAGAAGAATCTTTTTCTTACATCAATGCTGCAACCTTCACAAATGAACATTAGACCCTAGGTAAACAATAACTTTTGTAAGCATAATGTAAAGCCAGAATTATACGTTATGTAACGAAAAATCAGTAATTTAAGCCATGAACGGTCCGGTCTACAATAGGAGTTCCAGCATTACATTCCTATTGAATTTCCACCATTTAAAAGATAGAAAAGAAAGAAGCATAACGTATAGACGTGACTTTACATAATTCACAATTAGGCTCAAAGTGTACAAATAAATATACACAGTGCCTTTCAGCCAAGCAAACAATTAGTCAAAAAAAAAAAAAAAGAAATATATTTTTTTTTATCTATAAAAGTAGATTTTTTTTTGTTCTTTTATTTTTTTTTTATATATATTTCTTTAACACACAAAAAAAAAAAAAAAATAATGAAAAAAATAATGTTTTATAAAGAAAATACAAAATAGAAAAAAAAAAAAAAAAAAAATTAGTAATAAGCGATATTTCTGTTTTGTTGTTATTAACAAAAAACACTCAGTCGTGGTATAACCGTTGAAATGATAACAAGTTATTTGACTAAGAATAACGAATATTTTCTATAGTAATATTCACTTAGTTTAATTAAATTAATTATTTAATTAAATTAATAAAGCGATAAAAAAAAAGAAAGAAAGAAAAGTTTATTAATTAGGTTAAAGTGCGTAAAAAACAGAACGGAAACACATCAATGTGATAAAAACTCATTTACAAAAAAAAAAAAAAAAAAATGTCAAATTTTCTAATTGGTTTAAGTCCAGTGAAATTCTTATTAACATGGTCATTATGTATATATTATAATTTAAAAACAATTATATTAATTATAATATTATTTTTTACAAAATCCCATACAAAATTTTGGGTAGTTAAACGTCGTACAGTGCCACCAAAATGTTTATTAAATCATAATTGTGGTGAAAATAAATATATAACAGTGAATGTAAGTTGGTGATTGTAATACTTTAATTAATTAAATTATTGATTATTTACCGTGCGTTTTTGTGTTGTTGTAAACTAATTATCGGAAAATTAGGAATTAGAAAATGAAGGGACATTAGCAACCGTTCGTTCTATTTTTTTTTTTTTTTTGAAAAAATTCAAATCACTTGTAACTTACTTCATTTACGTTTATTTAGTAATATTTCAGGATTTCTACCTTTATTACGAGTTTTATAAAACGAATTTTATATAATCAAAGTTTTTATAGAGAATCTTAATGAGCTTTACCACCGATTAATCCTTTTAAATTAAAATAAAAATAGCTTTGTCGGTTAGAACCATTTTAATGATTGTTCTGTGACTTGTCAGCTAAGGTGTTCCTTCTGAAATATTTTTTTAAAAACCAAGCAACACCGGAATCCCATTACCATTTCTCAAACATAATTAAAATAAACAATTCACAGTAAACCAGCTAATTTCCGAATAAACAAAAATTATTTCCGAATTAAAAACCCCCACACAGATGATCAGTTTAAAAAGTAAAATAATTTTTTTTTTTTAAACTGTTTCTCACTTATTTAGCTAATAAAATTTTATTTACTTAAGACTGATGTTACCATCGGTTAATTTTTTTTTTATTATTTTATTAATAGCCCATAGAGAGATAATTTGTTTTTCTTTGGAATTTATTCTTCTTTTCTTCTCGTTTTTGAATAATAAATAGAAAAATTGCAAAAAAAAAAAAAGAAAAGAAAAATTAGCAGAAGCAATACAAACATCGAGATAGTGTTTAAAGGAGAAGTCAAAAGTCACACCTTGTTTATAAAAACACCTTTATTTATTTAATTAATTCACTGATAGAGCCATAGGCATGACATAGAATTTTTAAATAATGTAAAAACGTATCATTGTCGTGCCAATATGTAATTTCATTTTGCCTTTCTTCCTCTATCTAATAAAATTCTACACAAGAAAAAAAAAACCCTTTTTACTTTAACACAATTTCTATTAAAAAAAAACTAATCGAGTAAATTAATTAATTTTTTTTCTTTTTTTATCTTTTCTGCAAAGTAAATTATTAATAATAGAAAAAAATAAATAAAAAAGTTTCGTTGAAGTGTTATTTGTTGTTGCTTTGCGTTTTTTTTTTTTTTTTTTAAATTTCTTTATCAGTAGATAAGTATTAATCTTGTATTAATTAATTAATTTATTCTTGTGTTTTAAAAATAATAAAAAAATAATAATTTAACTAGACAATCAAACACCACAGTCAATACTATTAAAACTCCATTAAAATAAAAAAAAAAAAATTATTTAATTTGGGAAATTTCTATGAGAATTCAACAGACAAATATTCAGCGGCAGATTTTTTTTTTTTGTTGTAGGATGGCTACACGCATTAAATTTATTAATTCACGTTTACGCAGTTAAAATAAAATTTGCATTAGTAATAAAAATAATTTTTTTTTAGTTATTTCGCCCACAAATAATGAAACCAGAATGACATGGACGCGCGTTGGTGGTAGTCATAAATGCATTAAAAAATTGCAACAAAGTCTGTAGCGAATTATTTTTTTTTTTTAGTTTTAACGGTTTTAATTTGATTAATGCAATTAAAAAAAAAAAAATAAAAAATAAAAACAATGAATTAGTCACCAAATGCGATAAAAATAAAAATTATTTATTTTATGTACTCGGACGTGTCGTTTGGCACTGATATGCAAATCCGGTTGTACAGCACATAATAAAAGCACAAAAAGCACAAAAAAAAAACAAAAAACGTCTTAACATTTGTCACCTTGAACAGATCAGCTGTTTTTAACCGCAATTCAAATCGGTTCACATCCCTGAATTAATCAGAATTATAACCAAAAAAAAAAAAAATTGACGCGATTTCGTAATAATTATTTATTGTTGTTGCTGCTGCTATTTATTTACCGAGTAAACAAGCGAAAAAAAAAAAGTTTAAAATTGAATTTTATTCTGAAGGTCAACTTGAGAATTTTTTTTTTCTTTATTTTATTTTGTTATTAGCGAAATATTATAGTAAACAAGCGGCCGGCGTTTTGTTTTTTTTTTTTTTTTCTGGTTTTACCTATACAGAGTTTGATTTTGGTTATTGTCTTGCCGTTTCATTTAATTTTATTATCAACCGTGAGTGGATTTTTTTTTATCATAATTTATTATTCAGTTCATTTAATTATATTATTTTTAATTTTTAATCAACTGTAGTAATAATATTGCATAAGAAATTATTTTATTTTATCGTTGAAAAATGAAAAAAGTAATATATTATTGAAAATTATTGCTGCGCTTGTACAAGGTTTAATTTTCGTTGTGTTTATGCAACTGTCTGATAAAGGGATTAGTTGAATATATGGCATAAAGTATGTAAATTCGTTGAATAATATTTAAACTTAATAAACGGTTAAAAAATGAAGAATATTCATTCCGGCGCTAGATACACCATATCGCCATCTTTTGCATTTAGCAAAAATTAAATAGGACAACTTAAACAACACACCTTTTTTTTATACAACACTCAAATCACACAGTTGGATTCATTAACCAGATTTCGTATATGAAACAAACAAATTCGTTCACAATTCAACTCGTGAAGTAAATCACCCAAGTCTTAATAAGAACACAAATAAAAATCAGATAATCCCATTACTAAGGTGTTTAAAAAATACTAAACAGAAAATCCATACGGATTTAATCAGCTTATCATGCATTTTTAAGGTTTTTTAGTTTTTTTTTTGTAAATAAATTTCTATGTTACAAAACTGCACCGCTTACATTAGTTTTGTTTTATAATCTTAATCAAAATTAATTAATAATAATTAGTAAAAAATAATAATAATAATAATAACAACGCGATAGTGCACGCGATTTTAATGTTTATTAAAGTTAAAAAAGAGAGAGAATTTAATATTTTTTTATTTTTTAATTAAACCGAAAAATCACAAAGCAATAAAAAAAAAATTATTTTTTGTTGACTCTTGCATCATACCGCAAGGTTACACGAAATTTGATTTTTTTTTTTTACTAAAGTCTGATTTTAAGGAATTTTATTACCGGTTTATTAGCGACTTGTCTGCAATTTGTATTTTGTTCGTGGAAAATCGTCAAATGTGTTGAACTGGTTCATGTTCATGTTGATCTACTCATAGAAAATTCTGTTGTTCCTGAACTACTTCTGAAACATAGGTAGAGAAGTGTTTAAACCGGTTCAGCTACTTACAGACAGTTCTGTTTCATAATTCACTTGTTAACACTGAATCCCCATTATGCATGTTTTTAAAACTGAATTAACACATAAATCGTGTTATAAATTAATTATAAAAAAAAAAAAATTCATTCTAGGATATTAAATTACATTATGTGGAGAATGGTGATCCAACAAAACCATTGATGCTATTTTTACATGGTTTTCCAGAGTTCTGGTACTCGTGGCGTTATCAAATAAAAGAATTCTCTACTGATTATTGGTAAAATTAATTAAAATTACGTTTTTTTCTTCTTTTTTTTATTGAAAAATAATCATTTCTTTAATTATTAGGACAATTGCACTTGATATGAGAGGTTACGGTGATTCAGATAAACCAGATTGTGTTGATTCATATAAAATTGATAAGATAACTGAAGATATTAAGTCATTTGTTACTGCATTAGGTAACTGACGTACTGAGTATTAATTAATTAAATTTGCTTTTTTCTTGTTTATTATTATCTAATTTTAAATTACTAACACGCTCCACCTGTATTAATTTATTTATTTATTTATTTACTTAACAAACACAAAAATACTTCAAAAAAAAATCTGATAAAAAGTAAAATTTTTTAAACAATAAATTTTGTAACTGCGTTTTGTTGTTAATTAAATTAAAAATTATTAAGTAATAATGGAAGAAAAAAATTAAAAATTGTTCAAAATTTAGGTCGTAAAAAGTTTATCTTGGTCGGACATGATTGGGGTTCAGTGGTTGGCTGGCATTATGTAACAAATCATATGGATACAATTGATAAATATATAATGATGGGTGCACCATCATTACCGGTCGCTAGAAAATCATTAGAAAGTGATTGGGATCAATTCCGTAAATCATGGTATATATTTTTCTTTCAAATGCCATACGTACCGGAGTTTGCATTGAGAACATTCGATTTAAAGGCGATACATGCGATGGCTAGTAAAAATAGTATTTACTGTACCGCTGAGGATATTGAGGCTTATAAATATACATTTGCTAAGCGAGGTTTGTTTTTATTAATTACTTTTTACCGGTTAGAAACCCTGATTTATTCTTCAATTTTTAATTTACAGGCGCCTTAACATGCCCGTTAAACTATTATCGTGCGAATTTCGAGTACAAAGATCGACCAAATGCAGTAAAACCAACCACCTACTCACCAGGATTATATTTACTTGGTGAACACGATATGTATGTATCGAAAAATTCGATACCATTAATTAAGGAAACTTATGATAATGTAGAAGCGATTATCGTTGACGGTGCTAATCATTTCTTACAACAGGACTCACCAATTGAAGTGAATAAAATTATGTGGAAATTTCTTAAAGCATCATAGGGACAGAATGTTTAATTAAAAAAAATTATTTTATGGTCGTTTTTCCTCCTTTTCTGTATTTAAAAAAAAATTTAAAAAGTTGCCATTTTATTTTGTTTTTGTTTTTTATGTAATAAAAATATTTTAAATGATGAATCAACAAAAAACGAAAAATTGAGAAAAAAAGAATTTTTTTTATTATTTATGATTAAAGTGAGTTAAGGACAAACAGCATCCTTAACATTCCTTGAACACCCACAGTCAACACAGTGAACACCAGAATGTATTGATTAAATAATAAAAAAACAACCAATTGGCTGGTAAGTAATTCAGTTCTTGTGGAGGATAAACTTCTCGCCTCAGTGTACAAAAAAAAAAAAAGAGAAAAAGAAAATCTTTATTTCGTGTTGACGTCACAGTAATCGAATGACGTCACAAGAAAAAAATCACCCATAACCCACCCAATGAATCTGTATCACTGTAACACCCAACAAACCCAAGTGAAAAATCTTTTAAATTACAAAAGCATAACCCTTAAAGCTTTTTTTTTTTTGCTTTTATTTTTGCTTTTTTCTTTGGTTGTAATAACTTGAGAAGCTAAAAATAGTCTATGTGGTTGTTTTAAGAATATATCACTGCACACATACGCAGCATCCGTTGTTTCGTTATTATTCCTATTTGGGTACATCATTTACACATTTCTATACATTTTCATTCACAAAAATACTATACATTTTGATCGTTTAATACTGTATGACGTAGTCGTAATGTTTGTGTTTGTAACAGAAAATTGGTGGGCGGCATAAAGATTATTTTTGATACCCACGTGCATAAATAGAGATAAACGCATGCGTATACATTTTTTTTTTTTTTTGTACTTAACTAGATATAAAACAATCAAAATTATTTCTATAATTAATAAATAAATAATTAAAAATCTACTTGTTTTCCTAAAAAAAAAAAAAAAATGAATTTATTATTAAACATAGTCGCCCTTGTTAGAATGGTATGCGTCGTTGCCAACGTCACCACACTCGGTACAACAATAACAATTACGGTACTAGGAAAACGGAATACAATCAGCTGATGTTTTGACTGTACAGCGCTTTATGTATTCCTTTTTATATCCTTTTTATAATATAAAAATAAAACAGAAAAAAATTCAGTTACAATTCTAACACAAACATAAAACTACGTGTAGGCGCTTTTGGATTCTTTTTAAGGGTGGCAAAGTGAATAAATGTGAATATTATTGATCGTGTTTTTTATGCTTTAATAGAAATATAAAAAAAAATGTTTGCGTCGCTTAATACGGAAATGTTGCGCCGAACGTCATCAACAAGCTACCAACACACTGACTAGCATTAAAGAATTTTTTAGAAAAAAAAAAGGACAAAAATCAGTCTTATCATGAATTGTCGCTCTTCCAATCTTCTTCAGTTATAACTTGTAGTTCATTTGGAGCAAATCTAAAAATAGGAAATCAGAAAATAGTTATTCCATTTTTTGGTAGAAAATAGTATTTTGGTGATTCTTGTGACGCGTCAAAATCTACTTTGGATTAGAGAATAAACAAGTAAAAAGTGTTTATCCGAAAAGAGTTTAATGGAAGTGCCAAAAGTGCATCATAAAAGTAAACATAAAAGTGATGGTCGTCGTGTAAGCAGCAATAAACGATTAGAGAATCGTGAACGTGATTTAGAAGCATCGAAAAACAATAATGAGGAGGTAGAGGTAGAGGAATCAAAAAGTTGTGTTAAGGTGTCTGATGCAAGTGATGACACGATACCAAAGCCTGCCGAAGTTGTGGTTGTCGTGGTGGATGATCATGATATAAATGTTGAGACGGTGCTGGCAACAGAAGCGCCGCCATCAACGCCACAAGAATCACCGGAGCACCACCATCGTACGGCCAACACAAATGTGGAGTATGGGAATGGCCCGGTCATTAAAGTGGGTGAAAATCAAATACAAAAAGGTATCCTGGGGTACATGGACCGACAGATAAAAACACATAGAAAACCGCAATCGTTATCGGATCCGCAAGCTAGTCCAGCACAGCGTAGCAGCAGAAGTCGAAGCAGCGTTGAAAAAAGTCCTCGAAGGAAACGTAGTAAATCTGAGTCTCGGCGACGGCGTGAAAGAAAATTAATTGCGGCTGGGGAGCTTGAGGTAAAACAGGCTAATGAGACGTTAATGCGTTATCTGAAACAATGTACCGATGTAAATGATGCTTCATTGTCTGGCGATTTGGAAATTGATCAAAACATTGAAGAGCGACGTGTCTACAGGCGTACGAGATCACAGCGGGAACGTCGTGCTATCAACATGAATAACAACAAAATAAATGGTGTGAAAACGGTGAAATGGATTAATGAGTTTACACAATTTTTACGATATTTCCAATTATTTTTTAGGTAAAATTCCGCCAAGCGATGTTACAACAGCGCTGAATGAACTGGGTGATGACATAATTCCACAGAATGGCGAAATTTATAATCCATTCACACCGGTCGTCTCGCCAACGGAGGGACCATCAGCAATTATTGATAAAATGTATATACAAACACCGAGAGGATACCGATCTGTTGACAATAGTTTTTATAAATGCCCTATAGACCCTGATGACTCTGATAATAATAGGTAATTCGATGGTATTTGTTTCTTTCGAATCTGGAAATAATTATTTTTTGTATATTTTCTGCTTCATTGGAAAGTATTCGAACTGGTGTACATTTATCCTGTGCCGTGCAAAAAGGTTGGCTTCACATATCCAACATTTGCCATGGGCTGCTTGGTGGTTTGGCACTTGCCCATTTATTGTTTATAGCAACAACAAAACCGTACGATTGGTTAGACGGTGGAGTCATCAAAAATTATTCAGCATTCGCCGAAATTTATGCAAATACTTTTTATTGTCTAGTTATCGTCTGTATGGTCTCTGTTTTTGATCGGTATGTTGTGACGCCATTTACGCCATTTTACGGTAATCCGGGAATATTTAAATGATTTATTTTTTGTTTTTCAGGATGGATATAAAACATATTAGTTTATCAGCACCTGGTGAAATATCATTTAAATGGATTATTATCATTATGATTTATATGGCAACGTTAATACTAAGCTTGTCCGCAGAGTCTATGGACGAACGGATTTATTTGACAAATTTTAATTTTACAATATGGGAGGAAGAGATGGTGAATCCTTGTTTCAAATTGAAATTAATTCAATTAATAAAATTTTAATTAAATCTTTTTTTTTCTTTCTTTCGCTATTGTTTTAGGAGAGTAATCGTGTTATGAATATATGGAATACATTATCAGTGGCACGTAGTGTCGGTGCAATTTGTGGTTGGATAATTGTTGGTTTATCACCTAGCTATGATATGCTTTATGAGAATTTAATGGAAATGGAAAAATATCAAATTGCTAATAATTAATTTATTATAAAATGGATAATTTTTTTTAATCTAGAAAGAAAATCATCATAATCCAGAAAAATTATTTAATAATCAAAAAAAAAGAAAAATGTTGTATAAAAAAATATATAAATAAAAAAAAGAATGTGTTAATAGCAAATTATAAATAATAATATTAATAATAATGATAATAATAATAAAAATAATAATAATAATTATTGTAGAATTTAGGCATCATTATAATAAAAATTTAACAAAATAATTATTTAATTAATTAATTCTTAAAATTTGTAAAAATCATTTTTGCCAGATGAAAAAAAAAATTCAATTCTTTGTTATTTATATTAGCAAAACATAGATGGTAGTAGTACTCAGTATAATGAAAATTAAATTTATTGTTGTTCAACAAATTGTTGTTTTGACGTTTCATATATTCGGCTATTTGACAGATTCAAGATTCTAACCACGTATTGGATTTTTTTTTTTTTTTATTATTATAATTTAAAATTTTAATTAATTACTTTTATTAATTAAAAAAAGAAAGGAAAAAAAACGAATTGATTATAAAAAAAAAAAAATATTGAATAATTATAATTAAAAATGATACCGACACTGAAAATATCACGTTGTGTTTTAAAAGTGAGTTAAATTTGAATGATTTTTGCTTTTTTACGTTTTTTTTTTTCATGGCGAATTAATATTTATTCTTTTTATTTGTAGCGTTTGGAGCAAGTGAAAACAAAATGTAGTGGATGCCTGTTTGGATTAATGTATCAAGGAACATTAGTTATTGTTGGTTTTAATGTTGAATCACCAAATGGTACATTAAATTATAAGAAAATTCAACATAATTTCCCAACTGAAGTTGATTTATGTGGATTAATTAAGTTTGGTTTATGTACTGACACAGAAGCACATTTAAATGATATTTTACAGGTTTTTGAATGCTTTATTTTTCTATTTGAAATTAATTTACTAATTGATTATTATTTTCTATACAGGATATTGATATAACAGATAATCCAATATTACTAACATGTGACGTTGGCACAGTTGTTGGACTAAAAGCTTCCGTTTTCAAACATGGACAACTACAAGAGATTACTTATGAAATAACAGAAGATGAGGAATTATATAAAGACTTTTTTTTAGCTAGATTACAATGTGATTTACAAGTAATTTGTGATGAGAATGAAAAATCTATAAGAGACTCAATGCAAAATCTACGTAAAAGGGTAACCAAAAAACGATTAGCAACAAAAACAAAAAAAAAAAAAAATATTTTTTTTATTATTTTTAGTTAGCATCTGGCTTAGCTGCATTTAATGTACAAAATACAAAAGTGTACTTAACTGGGGGTAATTTAGGCAGTAGTTTAAGTGGTTTTAATCAGGAAGGTACTATGTACGATTTATTAACAGCATCACAACTCGTTGTTGGCGAGGGTATTAATGTTAAATCAAAAAATAAAAAACAAATTCAACAAAGTGATTATGAGATAATTAAAATTGATATGTTTTTAAAGAAGACAAAGGAGAAAGTCGATGATGTTGCACACAGACGTGCTGGACATATTACTGTTTATAAAACAAAATGTATGTTTGTGAAGTGCTTTTACTTTATTATTTCTATATTTTTATTTCTATTTATAACCAATGTATGCTTGTAGCTTCTACCGAAATACCTCTCCATGTAGATGCATTAAGTATGCTACATAGAAACACAAAAGCAATACTTTTGTACGATATACTTGTCGAAAGTGTTTGCCGTTCTTTAAGATTAATTGAACAAAATTTAATTGCACAATTGAAGTACGCTGATGAGAGGACATGGAGTGTACCGAAAACTTATCATTTTTTACCACATGATTTTGGACACTTTTTCACATGTATTTATCCATTAGGAATCAGTGATGATGGTTTGTTTCTTTTACAGATTAATTCATTAATTTTCCAATGCAATAAATTTTTTTTTGTTACATTTCTAGACACAATTTTACAACAGAA
Organism: Ptychoptera albimana; assembly: GCA_961205885.1. Classification (NCBI taxonomy): domain Eukaryota; kingdom Metazoa; phylum Arthropoda; class Insecta; order Diptera; family Ptychopteridae; genus Ptychoptera; species Ptychoptera albimana. The sequence goes on along the minus strand of OY540802.1, from coordinate 1,315,811 downwards.
ACGTAAGAAATTACATCATCAATTCAATTTACCATTGAATTATCCATATTTCCGTCGTGCCAATAATTATATTTACAAAGAGGAATTAATAAACAAACCGCTGATAAATCCGCATACAGGTCTTAAAGCACAAGGTAAGGATGATTTTTGAATACTTTCTGAAATAAGATGATGTGAGTTAATTTGTTTGTTTGCAGTTGTTGGTGGTAAACAGTATATTGTGAAAGGAAAATATAGCTATCATCATTATATGCAAGATAATTTCGATGACAATGGCTGGGGATGTGCTTATCGTTCATTACAAACATTGTGTTCATGGTTTCGACTACAAGGCTATACAAATCGTCCAATACCAACGCATAAAGAGATTCAAAAATATTTAGTCGATATTGATGATAAGCCAAAATCATTTTTAGATTCAAAACAATGGATTGGCTCAACCGAAGTATCAATGTGTCTTAATGAATTTGTTAAAGTTGATTCGAAAATATTATTTGTACGATCGGGCGGTGATTTAGCGTATAAAGGTGCTGAATTATCGTTACATTTTGAAACGCAGGGAACACCGATAATGATTGGTGGCGGTGTCTACGCACACACAATACTCGGAATTGATTATAATAACACAACCGGTGAATTAAAGTTTTTAATCTTAGATCCCCATTATACGGGTAGTGAGGATTTAACTGTAATACAAAATAAAGGTTGGTGCAATTGGAAGAGCAGTGATTTCTGGGATAAAAAAGCTTATTATAATCTATGTATGCCACAGCGTCCGCACATATTTTAATCGACAATTTTTTCCTTTATTTACTTTGTTGTTCCTTTTTATGTTTAACAAAATTATTTTACAAACACAGAGAAACAAAAAAACATACAAATTTATACAGAAATCGTCGTCGCGTCTCATTTGGAAGAATAATAATAACTTTTTTTTTTTTTTTTTACAATTGAAAAATAAAATAGCGAAGAAAAGTTACAGGAGATATAAAAAAAAAAAAAATGTTTAATTAAAAAAAATAAGAAAGAGAGAATAAAATAAAAATTAATATTTCTACGTATATTTGCTTTGACTTTTTAATGATGTTTACAGCTTTTTTGGTTAAAAAAAAAGAAAAAACACTTTTCTATGCTGTGTGAGTGGAAAATAATTATTAATTTTATTTTAATTGGGTGTGGGAATGTTTTGGAAAAAACTGTTTTCGCTTGTCGATATAGTTTCTGCAAACAAAAATTGCATCCACCTGTAAAAGAATTTTTCAAGGTAAATAATCGTAAAGAAACAAAACAAAAAACTTTTATATATTAAGTTCAGCAATAAACGTAGAAGCTTTTTCGATTAAAAACTTTATTTTTCTATTAAATACACACACACACACACGTATACGTTGTTATATATGAATAACGATCGCGCTATGTGTTATTATTATTATTTTTTTTTTTTATTATAACGTGGTAATACTTTTATATTTTCTATAAAACCTGAATGATATCATATAGGCTTATAGTAGATAAATATGTACAAAAACATACATATCTATATATATATATACAAAAAAAAAAAAAAAATAATAACAACCCATTGACAAGATGAAGTAGAAGAAGTAGAAAATGATTACATTTCGTATTCAATTCAAAATCCTCAAATGATTACAATTTTTTTTTTTCATTTCGTTTCGTTTCTTTTTTTATTACAATTTTTTATTGAATCAACGCATATACAGTCGTTTGTATTAACATAATTTTATAAAGAATTTGTATTAATATTAACGTCTTAACACCTTAATGCTGAATTTTCTATTAACCGATATTCAAATAAAGGATACACGAATACGAATAATAAAAATGAATAACTATTACTCCTGTTGAATTTTTATTGTCATTGCTTTTCAAATATCCACAATATGAATGGGAAATATTTTTTTATTCTTTTTTTGCCTTGCTTTGTTATGATTATCAATTGAAAATATTTTTTTTTTTTCCTTTACCTGTGCTGATTGATAACGCATTATTATTACTGATGGGAATATTCATTTAACTTTGACAATCCTTTAAAAATTATAAAACGTTTAGAAATGCTAATTTTAACAAGAAAATTACAATTTTCAAAAGAAAGTTCTGAAAAATCTCGTTAACTATTGTAGGTGAATTTTTTTCAACTGTAAAAATGATTAAAATTAAGTAGAAGTAGCCTAAGTAGTAAGAAAACACCTAAAACTACTGTAGGATAGTAAAAAGTTTCTAAATTCTTATGAAAAGTCTTAAAATCGGTTGTAAAACTCATCAAAGTTTTAGTAAAACGTAACCTAATAAAGCACAGTATAGTTACTAAAATCTTTATTTCAATCAACTGTTGCAGACCTTTTGCATTTCTCTATCCACTTTTATTACATTCAAGGTACTTCCTTTATGACATTGAAATTGAATTTCATCACTATTAAAAAAAAATTTAAATTCCCTGTACACCATTCTACCGGAATTTATTTTTTGTGTCTTTTTTAACCAAACAAGAATCTGCCGAATTGTGAAAAATAAACAATTTTAAATAGATTTTTGCTGATCTATGTGTATATCGAGAATAGAAAATGGAACAATAAATCGGTCTATGGTCAATGAAGTATTCTTAATAAATTGCTCTAATTTGCTGTTTCCGATACCTTTTTGTATTTTTTTTTATTTATCTATTTCTAGTCGAGTTTGTGCTTTTATTATTATTATTATTATTACTATGATACGATGTGATCATTTTAAATGATTACAAATTTATTATCGTTTTACATTACGGATAAACGAAGGAAATAAATTAAAAAAAGAAAAGAAAAATGTTGAAGGATAATAAAGGGGAAAAATTACAAAACAGAAAACTAAAAGACTGGAAAATAATAATATTAATCTAGATTAAAGCTTCGTAAAGCTTTAAAATCGGAATTAATCATCAAAATGTCTTGAAATGCTAAAGGAAAAATATTTGTTCGGGTGTTTAGACAGAGATTTTAATTGGCTTTAGGATAATTTGCTGCTTTGTTGAAACTATCCACAATAAAACGTTGAAAATCACCCAAACACCATGCTTTTAATAAAGAAAAATTAAAATCGCTGGAAAAGGACATAAATTACCGAAATAGAAATAATTTTTCGCGAATCCCAGCCACAGTAATAACGATAAAATAAAAATTTCTATCAATCACCCCGATAACGAAGGTTTTTATTACGCAATCCTCACGTTTTTATTATTTATTCCTTTTCGTATCAGTTCGGATGGTTCTTATTTAGAGAATATATCATTGGTGATTCTTCTAATAATTTTTTTCTATATTTTCTCTAGCAAATATTTAAGCCTCACTTCTTTTTCCGAGTGTGATGATTTTAGTTTAAGCCATTTTACTGATATTCTGCTTTACGTTATTCTGCTATATTGATTCCTGGATTTTTGTGGTTTTATGTGGATTATTTATAACAACCAAAAAATTTAACCAAAATATGTGAGAAACACTTTGCGTTTCCCAGAGTATTCTACACATTTAATGGCTTTGTGCAGTTTTTTTCTCTTTATTATTAAAAAAAAAAAAAAAAAACATTTAGTCCGTTTCGATGTTTTTAAATTAGTTTGATCTGCGTTACGGCACGTAATATTTTCGGTGTTGTTGCAAACAATTTTTCCGCCTTATTTAATAAAATATTCTGTTGGAAATAATTTTACTTCCAATCAAAAGAGAAAACGAAGAGAAACAATTAAATGAAATAAAAATCTTTGCAACAATAAATAATCACAGTGTGAAAGCACAATGATTAATCACAGTTAAAGTAAATTCTACACAAACAAATAAACCATAGGAAAATTAATTAGTTGTAAATTGTTATGAAGCTTTTTTAATTAAATTTCCCCATCTATTCTTATACTAGTTGCGTTTTAATAGATGATAAAAGTCATCATATTGGTTGTGGAAATATCATTTCTTTACTTAAAAAATAAAAATAAAAATAGCAGGAAAATGGTAAAACGAAATAAATGTGAAGCAATTAAAGCAACAGGGTGCCATAGTACACAATCTGCTATATAAAAAAAAAAAATAAACGCTCATATATAATACAGTGAGAAACAAGTTAAATAATTAACAAAAGAAAAACTCTCGAACTGCCATTTTATTTAATTTGAAATTTTTTCAAATAATAATTTCTACGCCGTAAATGACATATGATTGATTGTTTAAACTAACCGGGGTTGTAAAAAATATTCAATCAAAAAAAAAAAATGAAAATGAAATTACAAAACAATTAAATGTACCCAGATTGTTATAAATTTGATTTATTAAGGGTTATTTTTCACGTTTATTACCAAAAAAAAACAGTGGGTACAATTTATATTAATAACCATCAGTAAGGACACCTTACCTTCGCCAAAATAATTTCTGTGTTTTTATAATTTAATTAACTAAAATAACAAGAAGCGAAGCATCCCCACAAAAAAAAGTCATCTTTTCATTCATCATTGTTTTGCTATATTCATTGTTTGCTTTTTGTGTGTCTATTTTCGGTTATTTTGATGAAAATTGAAAGTTTTTACGCTTCGTTTTGTATTACCTTACGGACGGATGCGTTATTATTTACTTGGCCATAGCCACCTATAGCTTTTATTGGTTGTTATGTTATGTTGCTTCTTTAGTTAACAATTTTTACGTTCTGTATTATTAGACGAATTGAATAGGATTACGAATAATAAGGATAAAGATCATAAATATATTTTTTTTGTTATAAAATACTCCGGAAATTTTAGTTAAACATTTTTTTAAGGGCAGACTCCTTTATACAGTATATTTACGGACTTAATGTGAAACTTCTTAACAAATTTTCAATTTTCAGATGAAAAATCAATTAATTCCGGAATCGCTCCGGAAATTTTGCAGGAATGTCATAATTCAAAAAAATATATAACATTTTGCCTGAGATTACTGTATTTTTGAAAATAAATAACACAAAGTGAGAAATCAAAATTCTATGTAAAATTTTATTCAAGCTACAACAATAGTAACATAAATTGTTCGTCCGCTTAGTAAATCGTGGCAATTATTCAAAGAATTTATAATTTTACAGAACAGATTTACTTGTAAATTCAATGCATTTATCATAGGCAAAAAGAATTTAATTTTTTTTTTTTTTTTCTTCAACGAATAATTAAATCAGAGACTTTACCAGAAAATTCTGTTTTTCAATTGGAAATAAATAATTGAAATACTTAAATCTTTGTATATGTGGAGCAGAAAATAAGTAATCTGGCTAATTTAACAGAAGGAAGTGCAACAAATGACCCACCCAAATACATTTTAAATGAAAACACAAATTTCCCCAAGTTTTAATGAACTACAATTGTCTCGCTTACTCGTTTGTTCGCTTTATAAATGTCCTGCGCATAGTTAAATGGTGAAAAAAGCTTTCCTGACTACTGGCCTACCCAATAAACAAATGAGCTTTTAGTCATTGTTTCACCTTTTACAAGGCAACTACATTCGTATTTTCCTCTGTACACAAAACAAAAAAAAATGTTTTACGTACAAAAAAATGTTTTTTTTTTCTTCTACTTTCATGTTTTTAATAAAACGCATGCTGGTAATAATTACAAGACACCAGCAGGAGTAAAACCCTTATTACATTTGCTTCTTTGAAAATTCGTTGTTATATTAATTCATTATTAGTTATTTTCTAAGGGCATTTACGAAAGCGTTTTTTTTTTTTACACTTGCTGCTATTTTAATTAAAATATTTAAATAATTTTTTCTAACACAAAAAAATAAAAATAAATAAAAAAAAGTTTTATTTATCTAGTCTATGCCGTTGATGATTTTTTTTTTTTTTGCTTTATAATAATAATTAGGGCGTGAATAATACAATTTAATTAAGCGTGATATGAAAGTTATTTTGTTCTATTAACAAAAAGTTTAGAATAGCAACGTATAGGAGAAGTAGTAGACAAAAAAAAAAAAAATGCCCGTTTAGAAATAATTCAAATATCAGCAGACTGGCAAAACAACAGGAAATCTGAAATGGAGTTTTTTGTGAAGTTTTATTTAATATAGAAGTTAGTTTTTAGTCCTAGATTTTAACCGCCAATTTTGACGTTAGTTATAGAAAAAAAAGGACAATTTTCGCTGCTACGCTTATTTCACTTCATCCGTTATCGCCTTTATCGTTTTATGAATTAATTTTTGTAATTGAGACGAAAAGATAATAAAAGCGAAAAATATGTAAATAAACAGATTGAGCTTTTACTTATTTATTTACAACAAAATACAAAAAGCGCACTGTGGGTGTTTTTTTTTTATTTTAAATTTATTATCCGAAGGGTTTTTTTCTCGTATTTTTATTTAATATCTTTTCGTGTCTCGTCATTTATTAAATGGGAAAAAAAAAAATACGGAAATGTTGTTGCTCCTATTTTCAATTATTTGCAATAGAGGCTACGGGGCGGACTTTCTGTGCCTTTTTTTTTTTTTGTTATGCGAAAGGAAAAAGAAAAAAAAATAGAGGGAAAAACTGCTTTATTCACAAATAATTTATGCGTTTGCTACTTATTACCACCACCCCCCCAAAGTAAAGAATTTCTTTAATGAAATTTATTTCCGTATTTATTAATTATTGATTAAAATTTGAAAAATATTCCATGCCGCCGTATCGGTTTGGGGGTGGCGGTAGATTCAATTTTAGATGACCTTGTTTCATTTATTTATTTTATCATTAAAAATGATTTAGGGTGAGTTTTTCCTGGCTTTTATATTAAGAGTAAATTAAAGTCGCTGAGTACAATTACAACGCTTATTACAAATCAGTACAAAATCTATTTTTGAGTAGATAAGTTTAAAAGCTAAAAATCTGATTAAAAACTGACCCATCCCCTAGTACACAGTAAACTATGTCGTTTCGGGTTTTCAATCAAAAGAACTAAAATAATGAAAGTTCTTCATCTGCTACTGCTACTGGTTCTTCGTTTCATTATTATTGTCTCCTTGCGATAAAAGTTAATTGAATGTGGCGTAAAATTGGAAAAAATAGAAGAAGAAATTGTGATTTTTATTGTAAACGACATGACTACGAATTACAAAAATAAGCATAGGATAAATTAAATGAAATGGAAATGAATTTAACCAGAGACAAGAAGGATAATAGAAATGATAGCAATAGAAATAAAAGAAGAAAAAAATTAAATGAAACTGATCAAAATGATGGGTTTTTTTTTTTGTTATGAAACAGAAATTTCTATATGAATTCTGTAAACTCCTTAACGCTTAGTACCCTACAGTACAGCTAATAACGATGCACTTAACAAGTGTTTTCCGTTTATAGTCAAAGAAAGCTTCAACAACTCTTCTACTAAACACTTTGTGTTTCTGTTACACTAAAAGCTATAAAAGCTGTCACACACTTTTATTGCACAAATTTCTTCTATTTAAATTATTTTATTTATTTACTCAAGACGATTCAAAGTAAAAAAAAAAAAACTCCAAGATTGGCGCCTCCACTTGTTATAATTTCTAAACACATGAGACTTTTCGTAGAATTTTTTTTTTATTCATTTCTAAGGAAAACAGATTGCTAAAGAAAACAAGAGAGGATTTAGTAAAAAGCATAAAGCTTTTATCCACTTGTAATGATACGAGGCGACAGTAAGTTCAGCTGAATACGGCTGAAAACTTTTTTATTTATAAAACTTTACGCAATACGTTTTTCTATAATTTATTTCAATTAAACGTTTTTTTTTTTTCATTTAGTTTTTCTTAATTTCTCAGGAAAAAATTTCTTAAAACGTACAGGAAATTAGTCTAAATGTTGCCTGCGTTTTTTTATTTACTTTGTTTTGAAAAAAGTCTAATTTTAAGCTTTATTGATCTGTTTCTTCAATCATTTATGTATTTTATATAATCAAAGCTAAAGAAAAATCTAGAAATTTATAGACAAAATATTCGTTTCAAGCAACAAAATGTGTCACCACATACCAATTCCAACTCCTCTACTTTACTGAACATAAAATCTTTTTTATCCTTATTTTCGGTGTTTTTCTTCGTCTACTTAATTTTTTTTTTTTTTTTGACGAAGTAGTTTCTCTGATCTTTTTAAATCCTCAACACAAGGATTCCATATGTTATGTTCCTTAAAGATCATGATGAAAAGATTTAGACATAAGCTTCTCCCATAAGAAAGCTAAATAAATTTCTATAACTTATACAAAAGAATATAGTGCTGACGAATTTTTCTCGATTCCCTGTTGTAGAAATCAAAGATTATTTTCTTTTAATTCCGGTGAAATTAAATTTTTTTTTTTTAAGCTTAAACTACTCTAGAGTGTTTAAATTGTGGTTAAAACTGAAAATAATAGAAGATCCTTGATGTAAGCCACAACGTAGGAAAATTAACCAACAGAAAAGAAAAACCTTTCTCAGTGTCAACGTCAGTATTAAAACACACTAAAAGCTCATCGTAACTGATGATAATTAATGTAAACAAGTGTAAAACTGATTTTACATTGGTTTTAATTCGCTTAAAAATCGTTAAGCTAATTGACTTAACGGGAAACAGTCAAAGCTTATCACTTGAAAGTTTATTTCATTCATTTAAAATTAAGTTTAAAATTCAATACACGCTTTGTCTGCCCGTACACAGACAGAACAGACATAGAAATTATCTAAGAAAATAGAGAAAAATTACTGAACGTAATTTGAGGAGTTTTGTTACTAAATTGTGCTTTTAGTTTTTCGTTGTTTTTTTTTATTTTGCCTGTTTGTATAGATTTTGGCTTTATTTAAATGAACTTCGTGCAAAGTATATTTAATGCTCATTGCTTACGCTAATGCTAACACTAAAGTTGCTAGTGGTTCGTTTGTACAAAATTAAGATGTTCGACGATTTATTGTGTTGATTTTATTATCGGCTGGGAATTTCCCTACCTAAATATTTTGGACAGGTTTCGGTGCTATACAGAAGATAGATGTAATACAGAATTGTTAATCGGTGAAATGTGATAGAAACGTTTGAAAACCAAGGTCCTAGAAGAGTTTTAATTTTCTTTTTCGCTTTTTATAGCATAATTAATGCTTTGGAAACTTGCCTATGATTAATACCTGATTAGTAATTCTTTTCATATTGAAACACCGCAAAAACACACCTGAAACGTGTTCTTTAACCAATCAAATCCTTTTATAGATCGAAAAACGAAGATAGAGTTTTCTTTTCATCAAATTTTTTATTGTATCGATTACAAGCAAAAAAAACGAGAATAAAATTATTCACAAATCACGTGCAGATTCAATTTTTGTTCATGCTTTAATTCAATTCAAATATCACGTCGTTGTAATCATGATATACTCTGGGTGTTTATTTTATTTTTTTATTTCTTCAACTTTCTTAAATGTTTTTTTAATTCATGAATTGTATGCGGTGGTTTTTGTGCGATTTCAATTTTAACCAAACAAGATGAATTATTTATTTATTTATTACACGAAATAAAACGGTATCAAAATAAATAGAAACAGACGGTTTTAATCGCAATTCAAGGTATTTGAATGAAATCGATACAATAAAATGTTATTTATTTTTTGTTTTTAATTTAATTTAATTCAATTATCGTGTGTGAAAAATGTTTTTTGCTATTAAGTTATTTTGTAATAATGATCCGAAAATTGGATTGCTGATGAAAGGTTCCTAATGAAAGGTTAACGTGCTGTTTATATATCATAACCACTTAATGTCACCACTTGTTAATCACGTTAATTTATTTAATAAATTTCAATCTAGGCTTCTGATTGATCCGATTATCCGTCACACCAAACAGATTTCCATTCATAATTATAATAAAAAAAAATTTTTTTTTCACATAATCAAAAATTACCCAAATCTAATCCCGTTTACCATCAGAAATAATAAATTGAATATTTTTTAAGGTAATAAACAACAAGTGAGCACAAAATTTGTTAAAACGAAAAAAAAAAAAAAAATAAAATAATGGGGAAAAAGCTTTTATGGACAAAATTACGTAAAGTTTTTTCTTTACTCTGTAGTTAAAAAAAAAAAAAAAAACGTCAAACATATGTTGTTCCTATTTGTGATTTACAAAATGATGTTATTATTGACCCAATAAAGGCACTCTGACATATACTCGGTTACAAAAAGAGTAAAGAAGTCATAAAAAAAAAAAAATTTTTGGAAATAAAATAAAATTTCAACAATAAACAGACAAAATTTTTTTTCTTTTTTTTGATTATCCTTTTATTGTTGATCCTTAACGCAACCTTTTCGTTATTTTTTTCCTGTTAAATTTTAAACATAAAATATATTTTTATTTTTTTTTGTTATAAAAAGTTTATTAATTATTTAATTAATGATAGAAACTCTCGTTTGTAATGAAATGAAAAAAAAAATTTTTTTTCTTTAAATTTTTTTGCGATAAACCAAAGACACATTAGTTAAGACACAATTTAGTAAAGACACTTTTTTTTATCAATATTTATTAAAAAAATTACAACAGATTTAGTAAGTAACGTTAAGGGTTAAATTAAGGGGTATACCGTATATAAATTAATAACAAATTTATTATACAAATATTTACCTTTAAAGTTAGACAAAGTTTTATAAAAAAAAAAAAAAAAAAAAAAAACCTTTAAATCCAACCAGCAATCGCATAGATCAAAATGAATTAATTAATTTCGTAAAGCCACTAAAGCGGAATTTTTCATTAAAACAAGCTTTTAGCTGTATTATTAATATAAAAAAAAAAGTATTAAAATATTATATAATTGCCATGTTTGCATTATTTTCAAATGTACGAAAAAAAAAAAATAATAAATTTAAAAAAACAGCGAAAAAATTTTCATTTTTAATTAAAAAAAAAACGGCAACCAGCCAACCCAGCTTCAATCTGATTATTTTTTATTTCTTTCTTTCTAATCAGAAAAGTTAAATATTTACTTAAAAAATAAATATATAGGCGAGATAGATACGTGGATTTTAATAAGTTAAAATAAATGTGATGAACGTGGAGAATCAACATTTGCACAGGTTTCAAACCAATTGTGTAAATATTAACAAAACTAGAAAAGTTGTGCTAGTCGTTGGCTGTAATCGATCATCAAGTGATTTTTCGTTTAGATTAATGCATGGTAAAGGGTTGATTTAACCTTTCTTCTTTTTTTTCAGTCATGGTGAAGTTTCCATTATCGAAATTATTTAATTTGAGTGCTGCTTAATTTTCTAAACTTAAAGACTTTATCCAACAAAAGAGGAGCTTTTTTCTGATGCTTAACGCACATTTAATGTATTTCTTTTCTTAAAAAATTGAAAAGCAATAATAAAAAACCCTTTTTTGAAAGCTTTATTAGCTTTCGTACCATAAACACATGGTTAATTTTCTATTGACGATCAATTGAATTTCAATATGCCATACCGAAAATATGTCATCTGTTGTTTACGACATCATTTCTAGTGTCTTAAAATTTTCTTTAAAGCTTCATGCGATTTTTTACCAAGCTTTTATTAAACAATTTATGAAAAAAGAGAAGTAAAACGGTGAAATTATTTTTTTACTTGCTAGTAGTAAGCGACAAACGGAATAATAAAATTTTGTATGAAAGGAATGAAAAACTTTTTCCTTTTTTTTTTTATTTAATTAATTTTCTTTATTAAAATTTGATAACAGAAAAAAACTGGAAATCAAAATTTCCAACTGGAAACTACTTAGTTGTTTCAACAATTCTTTGCAAAACGAAATGCGATATTCGTTGCTTTAAATAGCAAAATTATTATTCATGCTACGAGGGTGTTTTGACAGTTGGAGAATTTGAAAAGAAAAAAAAAATGTTATTTATGAAGGGGGTTTGTAACATCTGTGAAGAAATATTCTTGTAGTTTTTTTTTTTTTATTGTATGACAAGAAATGACAGTAGTTTTGCGCTTATTTAGTTTACAAAAAAAAGTTTTTTAAATAGTTTTTGCGACATTAAATAACAGAGGAAAAAAAAAACTAGAACCTAGATTGTGAACTGCAAGACATAAATTAAACGGAAGTTATAAAGAGAAATAAATAAACAAGTTGCGTTTGTATCGTAAAAGTGCTTTAAATGCACAAAGTAGTTACTACTCAAACAAACATTAAATCCAAGAACAAACTAAAACACTGTGTTTCCCCGATTAATCCATTAAATAAAATGCTCAAAGTTTTTGATGCAACAGAGAGAGAGAGAAAAAAAGAAAAAAAAAAATAAACACAGAAAACAAAGCGAAAATACCTCATTAAATTAAGTAATTTGTCATTAATTTTATGTAACACGAAACAATAAAAGCACAACGACATTTGTATTTTTTTTTTTTACGATTTCAAATTAAATTGGAGACATAAAGAAAATTTATTATTAATTAATTTTTCTTTATTCTTTTTTTTCACTCATTATTTACTTAACTGTACTTAGCTTAAGTTAACTTAAGAAGTTCTGTCCATTATAATTCATTGTCGTAGTCGATGTAGTTCTCCTCATTTTACTTTCGTTTACCACACGTCTTTTATCTGTGCTTTTTTTTTCTGGCATTTACTTACACGAACACAACAAATCACAGGCTTTTTTTTTATTTCGATACGGATACAAAATACAAGCACAACGTATAATGAAAAAAAAACTAATTAAATCGCTTAAGTGGGGTAAATAAAAATAAAAAAATAAATTTTGAATGAAGAGTTTTTTTTTTTGTCTATTTTATGATTTGCGTTACCAGAGCTTTTCGTTATTTACTGTAGGCAATATTTATTAGCAATAAATTCAAAGTTTTATGCTATGTAAAATATTAATGAGATTTCGTTGCAACAGTTTTGTTTCATTAACTTTACAAAACAACAGCACTGTGGTTTTATCTGCATACATTTCTGTTGTGTTTTGCACACACCAATAGATGAAAAATTTAATTATTAACAAAAAATAAATTCAATAAAAATTGATTAGAAAACCATTTGTATGATAAAATAAATTTCCAAAACCAAAATTTAGCGTCGTAATAAACGGGATAATTGTTTCCATGAAAAGCCAAAACATAAAACATAAAACTTTCGATGTACCCTTCCGACGAAAGGTAACAACGTTTAATGTGCTACGATTTTTTGCTGCTACTTTGTATTATCCACACACTTAAATCTTATCCCATGCATACTCAAAATAATGTGTGCTTTCTCGAGGATAAAAGCATGAATATAAAATCGATTTTAACATCGAAAAAAGTCAGAAAAACCAAAAACTTGAGTAGGCTTAATATGAAGTTAGATCGTCCGGATGGGTACAAGTAAATAAAATTAATAATCAACGAAGTAAAGCTATGGAAGCTTAATGAAAACATCCCTTGCTTCGTTGACACCATGTACACAATGATTATGATTTTGTCATTCCGATGTGTATGGGGGGGCAAACAATTATTTTATTTAAAATTGAATTTCTGTTATTTTGGAATTTACTCACAATACACAAAAGCTGCAAACTTTGTAGTAAATTAAATTAAAAAATAAGCATTTCTCGTTTAGTGTTTAAGCTGCAAAATAATTTCTATTTAATACTAGAAACAAGGTATGCAGGTTATGTGTAAATGGAATTAACAAAATAACTACCGTCTACTGATTATGTGTCTTTACAGAAATGAATTAACATACCTGACATAATCTCACTAATTCTATCTCTCTTTCGGAATGTTCTTCGAAAAGGATTAATTTATAAATTAAAAGCACAGGCGAAAGTGGAGGGTGTGCAGATTTGTTTATACAAGTAACGTACATCGGTTATAAACTATTAAAGCCAATAAGAAAGTCACCAACAACAAAATACAATTATACAAATCTCATTAAATAATGGACAAAACATATTAATTGTAAAACCATATAAACAATTAACTTTTGTATTACAGAAAAAGCTCTAAATAATTGTCATTCAGTACAATTTTATTTTAATTTAATTCCAAAATTCCAACTGTAGAGTACAAAATGTATTAAATTTGCAACCAAAATAGCGATAGTAAAACCCATTTTATATGTGTGTATGGTTGATTTTCCTATTTAAAATTTACAATTAAACAATTAAATTTCTATTCTGTACATTTAACCAGAATAGCAATGTGTGCTTTTTTTTCGTGTACTTAAAGCTACAACGATAATTACACACCACTGACTAAACCACAACGAAAAAAAAAATGATTAAAATTCCACCTGTTTAATTTAATTTAATTTAGTTTACACGTGCGTGTGTGCTTTGTAAAGCTTTTTCTTTTTTTACTGATTTGAAAACGAAAATTAAAATCGATAATCTGAATTTCTGTTTTTTTCTGTTTTTTTCTGTTTTTTTCTGTTTTTTTTTTAACACTTAACGCTCATACACATTGTACGATTTTTTCCTTTACAAAAATTTCAACAAGAAATCTTCAATTATTTTGCAATTTAAATTATATTTTTTTTAAAATGAAATGTTATATTCTGACTTTGAGAAATTCCCAGAATAATGACACCATCCTTGTGCAAATTTAATTAAAATATAAATATATATAAAAAAAAAAAAAATAATAAAATCTTAAACTAGAAAAATCTTGAAAAATCACTACCGAACAAAGTTGATTCATTCCTTTAGAACAGCAGAAATATTCACTATACTTGTAATTCATTGTTTGCATGTGATTTAATTAAATTTTACTAAAGAAAAATTATTATTTTGATTACAAATAGAGCTCTTTATTGCTAAAGATTGATACTAATCTGTGTTACAAACAAACTCTCTTAAATCACAATGAAGTTAAAAAGATTTTTGTTTTCCCTTTAAGTTTAGAATTAATTTTCGTTGGGAATAATAATAATTTAAATAAAAATCCAGCACACAACGTGAATTTGTCGATATTCGTAACGAACAAAAACCCAGTGAAACTACAAGAGAGGAAACAGCGAAAATTGTTTTTTATTCTTTCAACGATTCACATGAATAGGCAAATATTCTATGGTTCGTTTAGCTAAATCACACATCATTCGATTTTTTTTTCTTTTTTTGAAATATATTTTTCCTTGTTAACATAAATAAATACTTTTGGTGGCGTCATCCGTATTTGTATAACAATATGGGATACATGGGATACATTAAGCGATGAGAATAAGTATCTATAGCATTTGTATCACTTTTCCACTGTATTAATGTAATGAATATCGAAGGTTAATACAACAAGGAAACGAAATATCTGCCTAATTTTATTAATTTATTACATTTTAATGTCGTTTTAAAACTGCTTAATAATGTTCTATTGTTTGGTAACAAGCTTTTCGTTGTTACATGCATATATGATTGATTCGGTTAGTTAGTTATCCAAAATTCAAAATAAATCATAAGCAGCCAATAACAGCGCATAAATGCGAAACGCAAATTATGTAGAAATTAAAGCGGAACAAACTTCACTTAATCATAATTTTCTATTTTCTATCTAAACAGCGTATATAAAACGCCTAGATAAATTCATGCATTTCTCTATTTCCACAAAAATAACAAAATTTTCTACCCTTATAACAAATAATAAAATAAATTAAATTTAAATCAAACATATTGCTGAATAATGTCATTCCGTATATAACACATAAATTCCATTTAAACTTTCATTTTTTCAATAGAAAATTTATGCTTTACATACACAAAAAAGCACACATATAAAATGTCATATAGAAAATATGAAAATTTATTATGATTTTGCCAACAAACAACAAACAGTAAATGTCGCAAAAAAAATTTTTGCGGTGCAAAAAAGCATTTTTCGTCCCACCTTTCTCTTTGATTTATTTAAATATTAAATTTATTTATTTTATTTTTTTGCAAGAAACAATAAATATTAATGGTGGTGGATGTTGTTGGTTGGTTGGTTTGTGAAAGAAAACAGCCTCAATAACTTTGCATAAATAAATTCAAAGCTTAATCATGATTTACTGATGCTTTTGTATGCCGTTGCGTCTTTACTTTGTGGCAAGAAGACGTTTTTTTTTTTCTTACATTAATATTGGATACACAAAAAAAAAAAAATTAAAACTATTCCACCTGCTAATATTTTATTAATGAATAAAAAATATGAGAGCACCGTGTATATTGTTAGTGGTTTAAACTACCTTAACCTTGGAATAGTTAATTGGAAAACATGTCTGTAGAAAAAAAAAGAAAAAACACCACAAACGCCGGTTCTCCTGCATTCATTTTTTTCTTTGAAATTACAAACGTATATTGAGCGTGGCAATTCAGAAAAGCTACCCTAGACATTGACATATTAAACCGCTTTTGCCTGTACTTACCTGCGGAAAAGTGATTAAAATTCCAATTTTTGTATGAATATTAAATATTATGGGATTAAAATTTCTTTTTCTTCATAATTAACCTTCGTAAATACTTTCGAGTGTAATCAAAATATTTAAGTATGTTAAGGCATTTAAGAGGTTGAAAAATAAAAAAAAAAAGAATGCGAACCCACCCTACCAGGTTAGGTAGCTTTTTTGGAAATTTAATTCACGTTTTATAGAATCGATTTTGTTCAAACAAAGAAGGGGAAAAATCAAATCACGTAATATGCAAAAAGTGACATAAAAATCGCCATAATAATCCTCAAGTGTCAATTGTTGTCCAAGGGAAAATATAGATTTTTCGTCGTTGACTAAAAAAAAAATTTTTATTAAGCAAATTATGGTGATAATAATAATAATAGAAAAGCCAAAGCACAATAGCACCTGAGTGGTTTTTCTTATGTAGGTACAAAAAAAAAAAGAAAACATTTTCTTGTAGCAACGATAAGAGATTGAATTAATGAAAGGACGAACATTTTTTTTTTTTTTTGTAGATGTTACGTAGCCAGGGTACAAATTTATGTAAATCGGATACTTTTAATGCATTGCGAATAAAGGTGATTGCTGCTATTAACTGTACGATGCGATTTACTAATGACATTTTAGCGTTTTTGACGATGGAATTATCACGATTTTATTGACGTATTAACCGTTTTTCTTTGTTGTTGTTGTGATGGAGCTTTATTAGTCTTTTCATTGTCAGCACCCTCAAGTATTTAGCAATTTTAAAAATAAAAGTCCTCAGCTTTTATAAAACAAATTAGTGGATGGCTAAAAAAATTTTTTTTATTATAACTGAGTAGTTTTTTTATACAGCAAACATTTATGGCACTGAAAAACTCTACACAATTATTGTTCACCATAAAACTTAAAAAAAAAAATAAAAATATTTTTACTACCATAAAAATTCTATTTTTATTTAATATAAAAAAGAAAAATAATTTTTTTTTATCGTTTTACCAGCTGATTTATTACCATAAAGCGGTTTTTCTAGTATTTTTATTATTTTTTTTTACTCGGTTATTACACGAAATATTTATTAAAATGTGTTAAAGTTATGCTTTTATTTTTTATTTTAAATGTGCTTTTTTACAGTGGTTTTGTTGATGAGTTTTTAGCTTTATTGTTTTATTGTACATTTGGTGATATTTTTTTGTGTTTGCTTTTTTATTATGACAAATATTTTATAGATGAACTCAGTAATGCTGATAGAAAATGTTGATTGGGTGGAAAAATGATTGCTCTCAGGATTTTGTTGATCAGATGAAAGTCTTCAGGATGTGTTTTTCGTTATTATCCCTTAGTCATTTTACCGAATTTAAATTTTCTCTCCTTAAAACCATGGTTACAAAATTCAATTTGCAGATTATCCGACAAACCATTTTCCAAAGCATTTCCAAAACTGCACAGATGATTCAAATACCACAAGTAATTCAACCCTTTTTTAATTAAAATTGTAAAAAATAAAAATTCTTAATACCCAGAATGGCAATTTTTCTATAATACAATCAGCTGAACCACAATAACATGATTTATGATGAGAATGAATAAAAATAAAACAGCGATACGTTATGACTAGGAAAAGCCACCAATAATCGTTAAAAAAAAATTTTTTCTGTATTTTAAACTTCAATTATTTTTTGTGGATCAAAATAGAAAATAAAATAAAAATTTGTAGATTGTTGGTAGCCAAAGTCAATTTTTATTGTAACATCGCATACGATTGGAAATATTTTTTATAATCATTATAAAAAAAAAAATCCCAATAAAGTATTATAGGATTTTTGTGTTATTTGAAGTAACAGAGAGCAGATGTGCATCATTCCGCATTATTGGCATTATTAATGTAAGAGTAAGAGAAATTATAATCACCAGGCTGTCTGACTTGCATCCAACAGATATTTTTTGGGAATGCATTTAGCTAGCAAAAGTTCAAGGCAACTGATAAAACTGTTGCTAGAATTACACAATTCGCCAATTAAACTTTCGTTAATAATTAATTTGGCATCCAAAATTTTTACTCATTAAGGTAGAAGAATTTGTTTATTTCATAAAACAACCGAAAAAAACTTTCTAACGACGTGTTAAGCCTCGGAAAAATGAAACAAAAAGTATTGGGGGGTGGTTGAAAAAATTGTGCTAAAATCGCTTCATCATCATTAAGAATTCTTTGTTAGACTTTTCCCCAAAAAAAAAAAAAAAACATTTTTACAAGAAAATTAAACAAGTTGTTGTCGCTTGTCATTGGCTTTCATTTTTTTTCTTTCTTTTTTGCAGCAATGCTATGGAAAATCCAAACTAGAAACAACCAGATGATAATGAGTTTTTGAAATAGAGAATACAGAACAACCGAACAAAACATCAAAGTCAATGATAGAGATAATTCAACAATAATCGATTAACTAATTTGATAATTGTGTGTCACGTTTATTTTTTGTGCTTTCAAAACAAGTCAGTAAGCTTACTGCTAAGAAACAACAACTTTGACAAATTTTCTATGATTTAGTTGGGGAGTTCTTTTTGTTTCTTCGTAAAACATGCCGAGCGACATTTAATAAACTTTTATAGTTTTTACATGAGATGGAATTTTCTCCTGTTTTTTTATTTGTCTTTAATTCGGTATTTAGTGGTAGTAAATGTTTTTCTGTAGCTTTATCAAGGCTTTATTATTCTGTAGTCGATGGAAAAACTTTCGCTATTTCGTGAGGAAAATATTTAAAGTAAAGTGAGCATAAAAATCATTTTAATTAAAAAAAAAAATACAAGAAACTGTTTGATTACTAAAAAAAAAAAACTCCATGTAGTACCAAAGAAAAAAAATGTTTTATAGATTCCGCTTATTCCTTGATATACTATTGATAGAAATTTAACTTGTTTAAAGCGAAAATTTATTCAACAAAGTACATAATTTGTTATCAGTAATAAAAAAAAAATTCATTTTTATTCTTGTTTTGTACAAAAGTTATTTTTTTCAGAAGATTTTAATTTTTTCTTTTTTGTAATAATAAATCGAGATAGTACGAGTAAAGTACTGCTGAATAAATCATTTTTACTACTTACAAGCAAAACTATTTCAATTTTTTGTACGTATTATTCGGAAATATTGTTAAATTATGTAGAAATTTGGAGAAATAATTTCATTTTAAAGTTACTATGGTAGGGTGTTTGGGGAGGTGTTTTTGAATACTAAATAAAATTTTCACTAACTCTTACAATATTTACGGATTATTATAGTTTAATTTTCGGGAGTACTATCTGAAAACTCTGTAGAAACATTATTAGTTTAAAAATAAGAAGAAATTTTGTGTTCAGAAAATAGTTTATTGCCTTAATGCAACGTACGCTATTTAAATTTGTCCAAATTTTATAAAACTGCCTACAGCGTATGTTTCCTATCCTATTTCAGCTACTTTTCATTATTTATTATAATTTAATATTCACCATAAAATACATTTTTTCTGTTTTTCTTTTTTATTTAAATAAAATTATTTCTCTGGGTTTTTGTTTCACCTAACCCATACTAAAAAAAAAACTCCACCAAATAAATCTACATAAAATGTTATGCTCTGTGAATAATTGTTGGCGTTTTATTTGTTTAAAAAAATTTTTCCAACGATATTGGAAGGCCAATATTATTCAATTGATGCCAACAACAATAATACACAAAAACGCCACCTCATCCTTAAGCTTTCTCTCCTGCTTTAGAAAACATCTCCAAATACTTTGCCCATTCTATACCGAACTACCACTTATTTTGTATGCATAAACATAATATAACAAGAAGGGCGAAGACAAAAAACCAGAAAAAAAATTACCATAAAAGTTGTAGCAAAAAAAAATCTACTTAACACTAATAATAATAATAATATTTGTGTTTCTAGTTTGTTTTTTTTATAAAATATTTAATTAAATTTAATTAATGAAGGCAACGAAAAATAACGAAAAACAAAAATCAACTTGGAACTCGTACACAGAAATCTCATCTTTTATTTACATTTTTTAAAGCTTGTTTACAAAAATTACACCAGGACTGGACGAACCTATTTCTTGTTAAACTATTATTTAGTGTTTTTAGTACATGTATTATGGGGGAAATAATAAAACAAAATTTATTTAACAAGCTTTCTGTTTGTGTATTTATAGCGATGGAAGAATTTCTAGTACACAAAAAACACTCACGTATTTATCAACATAGAATTGTTTTCTCTTTGATTTAGTACATACACGGTAAGCACAAATTTTTTTTTTTTAGTACATTCATTAAGCTAAAGTACTTAAAAAATAATTTACTATGATCATTATTTTCTACATCTCCCACGTATGCTGTACGGTACATCATTTTGAATACATATTATGCTCAAGTTATGAAAACATTTTTTTTTTCTTCGTACATTTTCGAACCAAATTCCACCCATAATAACAAACTAAGTTGAATTAAATTAAAAAAAAAGAATTTTTTTTTTTTTCGTTAACTATTTATTATGTTGAATAGGAATTTATTTATTTATTTGTTTTTATTTTTATTATTATTTTTCTGAAGCTATTTGAATAATAAAGTGGAAATTTTTTACTTCGTTTACGAATAATGAATAAATTTTTTATTATTATTATTATTTTTTTTTTTTTTGATTTGCACCGTTCACTGACTTTCATTAGTGAATATGAAAATATTTAGCAATACCAAGGTCAAGTGTTTGATGTATTAAAATAATAAATAATTATGGAGAATTTTCAGGATTTATTTCAAGTAGGAGATACATTGAATCAGCACAGTGCTGCATTGTAACGAATACGTAAACAAATAACACAAAATCGTATTAATAAGATAAGGAAACAAACTGAAATCAATAAGCATTAATAAATAATCGATTAGTGCACAGTATCAACCACCACCACCACCACCACAACCTTTCAATAAAAAAATACTAAATTTCATTACATAATAAATGTGAGTAAATTATATAGCGCAAAAATAAGCATTAAAAGCCTAACTAACCGTGAAAGGCAGCCGTTTATCATCATCATCAGTAACAACAACAATAAATACCCTCCCCCACAAGCACACACGAAAAATAAAAACATTGTATCGATGAACGTTTATTATTCCTTTATTAATTAATATCAATTTCATGCTAATAAAATAGAAAAATTAATTAAATTCAATAAAACTGATATTTACTGTCGGATTCTATAAAAAATAATTAATTCGAGAAAATAAAGTAAATAAAAAAAAGAAGCTTTTTGTGTTGTTTGCGTACAACTTCACACTTGTTAAATATTTTTTCATTGTGTGCTTTTAGTAATGAAATTAAAAAATTGAGCTGCTTGTATCAATTTGTAGTCGCGTGTTTGTGTTCAGTCTCACTGTAGGTGCGATCAGCGTTTATTTAGAAGGTGTTTCATTTTATAATTGTTTTTACTTCAAAATATGTCCTAGAACAAAGATTTTTAACTTTTTGCAATCCTGAATAAGCACACTAGTAGACCACAATACAAAATGTGGGTACTAGGTACCAATTTTTTAAAACAAATGCCATTAAACATGGGAAAAAATGTTTTATCTTCAATTTTCTGAACTTTGAGTAGCCATAACTCGTGAAATAAATTTTTTATCGAAAAACTCAAAGAACTAAGTCGATTCAGAACTGTCTAATGAACATTCCTGCAAAGTTTCAGATCGATTTGAATTTATTTAATTTTCACCTGAAAATTGAAATTTTTCCTGATACTTTGTATGCATTTTTGGGCGAAAAAAAATTTTTTTTAATCGAGCTGAAATAAAGGTGAAAAGTCTCGTATAGAGTCCTTATGTATGCTGCAAAAAGGATTCCGGCCTAAAAAATTTCAATCAGAAGTTATGACCAATTGAATCCCAATTACCCAATTTTTTGCTTTCTGCATGGGTATCGAATGTACTTTTCCCAGTTGTTTAGTCATAACTCTTCCAAAATATGTCTCAGAACTAAGATGTTTAGTTTTTTGTAATCACAAATCATTATTGGGCACTATTAGATAACAATATAAAAAGTGAGCACCCGATATCAATTTTTTAAAATAAATTCCATTAAACATGGGAAAAGGTGTTTTATCTTCAGTGAAAAATTAAAAATTTTCCAAATACTTTGTATGCATTTTCAGCGAAAATCATAATTTTTAACTGGCTGAAATTTAGTGGAAAGTTTCGTAGAAGATCCTAAAATATACTGTATAAAGGAATTTGGTTTAAAAAAAATTAATCAAAAGTTATCGGCATCTGAGTTTCAAATATCCACTCTGGAAACACTCAGCGTTGACCAGCTACGAATACTTGCTTTTAATCAACGTTTGAAAGCTCAAAATAATAATAAATAAAAAGAAAAAATATTCTCGATAACAAATTTCTGATAAAAAATTAATTTTAAACAAAAAACTTCTATCCGTTAATAAAACTTTTCCCGATGGAAATAACTTCGCCGTTTAATGAATGCCGTTTTGAACGCGAAAAGAATTTTAATAAACCGAAAATAATAATAATAAGTTTTTTTTTGTGATTATTCAAGTGTAATAAAAAAGATGAAGGGAGAGAAGAAGTAAATTAAATAATTCACTCATTTAAATTGATGAATAAAATTATTTTTTTTTATCCTCATTACGACGACATTCTTTTAGCAATGATTTTTGTATTGCGTCGAATTAACGCTTATGGTAGAGTATATTCGTTAAATTGTTTTGGAAATATCTTCCAAAAATGTTTCCTATTTATAATAAATATTTATGAGTTAATAAAAACCTGGTGAAGATCAAAGGACATGAATTATTAGCATAACTAGAATCTCATCCCCTTATCTCCTCTCATTCATTATAAAAATCAATAAATTTTTTTTTTATAGGATTTACTATATTGGACGTTATAGATGAACATAAATAATGCAAATTAATTAAAATTCAATCAATTTTACCCATATTAATTAAGAATTACTTTGTACGAAAAAAATAATAAAAACGCAACCAATTTCCCGTGGATTACCTTTTTCGGTATTAAAAGTAATTTTTTTTTGGGGAGTGGTTTAAAAAAAACCTTTTTTTTTTTTGTGTAGACAAATTTCTTTCTTTTTTTATTTTTGTTAAATTACTTTACTGAGCCCTAAATTACCAATTCGTAAAATAATATTAAAGCAATTGTGACAGAGTAGAGATAGTCGTTATAAATTTGTCTAGGTTTTGTGTTTTGGTTTTTTTTTTTACGTTACCTTAACCATCAGGTTCATTTATCTACGATAAAAGATTTGTGGTGTTACTTAGAAAAAGCGTATTGAATGCTCATTTACTTTTTGATATATTTTTTTTTATCCACATAAAATACAACGAAAGAGGTCATAAATTAAGCCAATGACAACAGATATACGATGGAATGGGGTGCGAGGCAACAAACAAAAATAGATTAAAGTTGCTGTAAGTAGCTTTTCCACATTTTAACTTGACAAATACAGAAAGAATTATATTTATTCCCGATAATATCCTATTCTACCAATAATAAATTTCGTCTTTTTTATTCTTTCTATAATATTAATCAAGCAGTAAATCAAGATAAAGGTAATACAAATAGGCCGAGTCATACCTGTCTTATAATAAAGTAGGGAAAAGTAATGAAAAGCAAATGATGATCTGTGGCTGTTGTGTTAGAAGTCATTGGAGTTATTTCACAATAAATCAATAGTTAATGAAAGTCAATTAAATTAAAAAATTAAAAGCACACCTTTAATACTTTTAAAGCTGTATTCACTGTACAACCAGTTTCACTATCTGAAAGGTGTTTAATCTGTTTGAATTTCCAACCTTTAGAAAAACTGACTTCAACACGACAAAGCTAACCGTTTGCTACTCCTCTTTAAACATGAAGTGAGTGGTGCTGGTATCAGTAAAAAATATAAAAAACGAAATTTATTGAAAGCTGCAATAAAAAACAAAAAAAAAACAAAGAGGAAAACTTTCGATAAAAACAACACAACGGGATAATAAAGTTGCTTTCATGTCTTGGGTTTTTTTTTTGTTTTGTGTTGTTGTGGCTTTAACTCAACTATCCCAGCTATAAAAATATGGCAAAAAAAAAAAAATATATTATTTCAAGATCACGTTGAGCTTTTTTTTATATTTATTTCTTCTTAGATACGAAACATGAATAAAAGTCAAGTTCAGACATCTTTTTTTTATGATTTATGAATGCAGTGATATCGAATGTCGTGGTTTTTGTTTATTTATTTTGTGTTGTTTTAGTAAAGAATATAAAAAAAAATTAATCATTATGATTTATTGTGTGTGTTTGTTTTTTTGGGGTGCGTTATTGTTTTTATTTTTTATTTCTAAACAAGGAAACAATACGGGGTTTTTCGTTTTTTTTTTTTTTTTTTCATTAGAAAACGCCATTTTGTTCGTTTTAAATAAAATTTCTGAAACAAAGCAGGCTTTGCAATCGTTAGATGAAGAAAACATTGAACTGCAATTATGATGTGAAGCATTTTCAAGGTACTAGAATAAATTAATTCAGGTAATAAATACAGAAAAATTATAATGAGAACATTTCGTTTATTTAAAATCTCATCAAAGTCACTGTTTTCAATAGAAATATCATTCTACTCGTATTACATACATATATATAAATATCTCTAAGCGCATTTCAATTAAATTAAATTAAATAAAATTAAATTTAAATTTAAATTTAATTGAATAAATATTTGCATATTTCAATGGAAAATAATTACAAACAAATAATTTTTTTATAACAAAATCAAATACTTGAAATACAGGAAATTAAAATAATAAAAAATCAGCGAAAATTCAACGTCAAACATTATTATATCAATTAGAAAAGTAATTGAATAATAAATTCTGTCGGTAAGTTTATTCAAATGAGTTTCCATGTAAAACAATAATAACTAAAAAAAAAAAAGTTCTTCTTTCGCTGAGTGTAAAAAAGCATCGGTTCTGTGCAATGACAATGAGTTTTATGTTTTTTTTTTTGGCACATAAATAACCGAATGGAGGGAACCAACAAATTTTTTTATTATTATTTCAACAATAAAATCAATCAATCATAATTGAAATGTATTGTCGAGGAGTTTTTTTTTTTTTTTCGTTTTTTTTTTTACAACTGAAAGTACAGAAACTACCAAAAAAGATGAAAACAATTAGAAAGTTTTTTTCTCTCTGTCTTATAGAACATGATGCAGGAGTTTTAAGGGCAACTGACAGCATTTCTAATTATAAATTAATTGTAGCGGAAGCTGGCAATCTGATATTGATTGATACTAGATGGTCTGTTACTGAGTTTCATTGATTTTTCTTCTTTTAATTGAAGAGTACTCTGAATCTGTACAAAATAATCCAACGAATAAAACTGAAGACTGCGGTGTGTCTTAAAAAAAAACATCAAAAAAAAAATTAAGCTACGCCTGATTAACGTGACTAAAGTAACGTCAATGATAGAGTAGAAGAACCAATAAAAACTGATAGGGTGAATTCAAAAACAAATAAACAAAGCTTTTAGCAATATTAGAAAAAAAAAAGAAAAGAAAAGAAACTCTAAAAATATTTTATTGACTTTTCAATCAATATTGGCTTCATTAACAATATTATGTCTAAATATAACGACCGACATTGTTAAAGCAAACGGAAATCGAACAAATTAAATAAATAAAAATAAAGGAAAAATCGAAAACTTTCATTCCCGAGCATTCACTATTTTTTCTTTTTTCTAGTTTTTAGCTAGAGCTCTCTCACCCCATCAGAATTCTGAAAAAAAAAAACATTGTTGAAAGTCAATAAATTTCTACTTATTTGCTCTGACGAATTTTTTTTTTTTTAATGTCAATCAATGTCAGTTGTATTTGCATTAAGCCATCAACGAATTTCTTTTAATCACATTGTTTGTGTTTAGTTTGCTTTAAACCGGAATACTAAGTGACTTAAAAATTCACTTAGTTCCTCGAAACAGTTCCTGAAATGACATTTCATTTCGTTTTTGAAACTTACAATAAAAAAGCGAATGACAAAGTAGAAAAAACAGAAAAAAAAAATTGAGCAGAGTAGAAACATCAAAATCTGATTGGTTATTGGACGCAACAAGAGACAATTTTTAAACCAATTGAAAGCAAAAACAACTGTAAGTTTTTTTTTTAATATAAAAATCTTTTTTTTTTGTGTTATTCCTCCTATTTCCATTCATCCCATTGTTACAGCACAAGGATGTTTTTCGTTTTCGAATAAAAAAAAAAAAGAAAATTTTCTTTTCATTTCTTTTGCAAATTTTTTTTTTTTTTCTCAAGTGATTTACACATTTGCAACCAAATAACACATTTTAACCGCAAAAGGTTTCCTTTTTTGTCAAGTGTTTTTTTTTTCGGTAGTTTGTTGTCTCAAAAGTCGATCATAAACAAACAAACACACGACGACCAAACTAGAAAGTTATAAAAAAAAAAAAATAAATAAAATAAAACGACAAGAAACTTTTTTTGTTATAGAAAAATTTATTTAAAATTGTTTTTCGGTTAACAAGTTAAAGCTTTTTCTTATAAAGTAATAACCAATGAAAAGGAAAAAAAAAATTCAAACAGAAAACTTTCTCGATATGTCCCCAATAATTATGTACGTCGTCATATCAGCGAAATTAAATGATTTTCTTTTTCTGTGTACTTTCCTGAGAAACTTTGAATATAAAAAAAATATATGCTTTTGCAAGCAAACAAGTAATCCAACAATGAATTTTATTATCGCAATATAACGGTTTTTTGTCAAAAGAATTTCAACTACGTTTCCCAGTAAATTTTAATTAATTTAATAATAATAATAAAGGAAAAGCTTTATTTGATTTTTCTGATTGTTGTATTTTTTTAATTCATTTAATTTATTATAAATGGGACAAAAATAAAAGAATAAAGCAAAAATAGAGTGAAAAATAAGTTTAAGCTTTTTTTTTTAGTTTCGTTAAGCATTGAAATGTAGCCGATTGTGGAAAATGCAACAAAGCGTTTTAAAATATTTTTTTTTTATTGTTTATGCTTGTGCTCTTGTTTAAGCATGATTATGTGGAATTAATTAGCAGATTGTAGGAAAATCGCGGATTTTTTGTGTAGCGTTTTCCATTCTTTTAATTATTTACGAGAATGTAATTCAGCTTCAAGGACTCATTTTGGCTGAATTACAGCTAGAAAATGAAGATTAATGCTGGTTGTTTTAGATTTTCTATTGAAGACTCAACTGGCTATAACTTTTGATAAACTTTTTAGTCCAGAAACCATTTTAAAGTGAAACTTCTGACCAAGTCTTAGTCATTTTGAATTACATTTACAAGGGTATTTTGTAATAAAGTTTCTATCGATTTCTTTTACTTATTTCTGTCTTTAAAAACCAGATAACAAAGATGGAAACATACAAGTTTACTACTGACACAACTGGCTACAACTGGCCACAACTTAGACAACAATCCTTCATACAGCATGTTTTGAGGACACATTACTTTACTTTAGGTCAATTTTAAATAACTTTTAGCGAACCTTGTGTATCACGTTCTTCTACTTAAATTCCGATTTATTGCTTCATTCCAAAAAGCCAAAAACACTTTACCTTAATTTCAGGAGATTTGAAAAAAAAAATTCTATCAAACTGTCACGAAACTGTTAAACAAACAATCGCGTACAAACCGCGATATTTATTTATGTAATAAAATTAAACAAAAAAAAAAGAAAAAAGGATTCTGATCACGCAAAAATATTATTCATCCATAATCCAGATAATAAATTTTACCAGCTTTGTTATCGTAAACCAATTCCAAAAGTGATGAAGTCATAAATTTAGATACATTTTCTCTCTTACCCCGGTCATATCTTTTCGTATTCATCATAAAAAGAAGCACAAATTGTCTTGAAAGTTGATGCAAATATTTTATGGTTTAAAGAAATATAAATCAGAAATGCATTCCGTTATTGGGGAGTTATGGGAAGGGGTTTTCAGGATTTCTTTATTATTATCGGCTGTTTATATGATTTTCGTTAGAACCAATTTTAAACGGATATGAGTTGAGATTTATAAGGGAAAATTGTTTCGATTCGAATGTGTTGAAAAATTCATGAGAATTTTCCGGTTTCTTTTTTTCCATTTTTTTTTATATAGCCAACTTGTTACGTTATTACGGTTCCAATTCAATCCAATCCACAATTCCATAGTGCGATTACTGAAAACACAAACATCCGTGTTTACACAGGATAATCAAAAATCTAGGTCATCTGGCATCATTTCCTGTAAATGTAAAAATTTCTTAATAATTCAATAATAAAAAAGAAAAAAAATCTATTGATTAGCCTCTTGATTTATTTTCGTTATCTAATTCCTTATCCGACGCCCACCTCCGAGTCTTTTATCATTACAAACACTTTAACGCTGAATTCGTGAACAATTTTTTAACAGTGAAAAAGCCAAAGCGTTTCTCAAGACGAAAAAAAATGTTTGATTGAGTTGAGAAAAGAAAATCTGTGGCCACTTGAGAGTCACATTTGTGATTTTTATTTTGTATTTTGTGGTGACACAAATAGTGGTTTAAAGGCTGATTGACATTGATGAGGGTTTTTCTTGTGTGTAAAACGACAGAGGAAAAATCGATTAAAAAAAAGAAGAAAGGAAATTTTTATAATTATAATGAGAATAAAAGGCGTACCGGCTAGTAGAGGGGTAGCGAAATTATTTTTTGTTTTGTTTGTTAATTCACTTCTAACGTTTATGGGAAGCATAAACTATTTAGTTGTTGCAGATGATTTTACTAACCTTGAGCAACTTTACCAGCTTCCTATTCACAAAAGCTTTTCATTTATTTCCTATAATCTCATTCGTTGATTATCCTATTTCTATTCCCTGTTTTTTTTTTTTGTTTTTTTCAATACCAATAATTTTCCAACTCTTTTGTCTACAATCAAATTTCCCAACATGCAATCATGCTCGGAATAATTCCTACAAATCATCAATTCCACGTACATTTAGATTTCATCACGTTCGCTATTGATTTAATATCGTAAACCCCAAACTCTAACAAAAAAATTTTTGTTTTTTTATTCATTTCTAATCATTGTAATGATTGTGTTATGCAAAAAAATTTAATTTTATTTTCATTGATTAATTTTGATTGATTTTATTATTGCAAAAAAAAAAAAATTCATTTAATTTATTGTTGGGATATTTATTACATGGTAAAATTTATTATTATTACCAAGATTCTTCTATTATCAGAATATCCATTTGTTATAAAAGTTTATTATCTTGTTAAAATTTAATTGAATTAAAAGCAGAATACAAAAAAAAAATGATTTAATTAATTTTGATTTGATTATTCGTTGGCTTTTAAAGGTTATTTTTGTTTTAATTAATAATGATCAGTTAGGGATTTGGTTATGGATATTATAATGTAAATTAGTGAACCGTATTGTGATTGTGATTGTGCTTGTTGTCACAAGACATCTATATCACACAGTTTTTCCTTGTATCTATCGTGTTCTATGCGAACACAGATGATTACCACCCTTATTGGCGTTGATTGCACATTAAACATCCTTAAAATGTAAACGGGAGATAACAATCATTGTGATTTTATTTAATTAAATCTAGAATTTAGTTATGACCAGCATTTAAAAAGCAGAATTTCTCTGTAATATGACCATATAAAGCTTTTTAATTAAAAATAACATACAAAAGCTTTTTACATAATTAATGCAAATTAGTTTACTTAACAAACACATGAATTACGTCAGTAGATTAAGTAAGTAATAAGCTAAGAAATTTTTTTTTTGCATATCAGTGAGCATATCGATGCTTTTGAAAAAAAAAAAAAAAATGAAATAATTAATTAATTATCGCTTAGAAAACTGGGTGCGCGTCATGTAATTTTATTTTATTTTTTTATTTTATTCTGTGCTATAAACTAGAAGCACTAGAATATTATTAATTAAAAAATGTATGTAAATGTAGGTGTGTAGTACTGTAAAATCGGGTGAAAACTATAAATTATTTTCAAACTGAAAAGCATAACAAAAATATAAATCAATGGCTGTAGGAAGCTTTTATTATAATTATTCCAAGCTGTTTATTGCTTATTTCTCTCTGCATTATTTTTTTCTTTCTTTTAATTACATTACATGAAATTTATTTACAATTTGGTTAATAACAATAAACTCCTACACCATTCTGTTGTTGTTTAATCAATTTTAGTAGGAGCTTTATTCGCTTATAAATGGATATGCAAAAAGCATTTACGTTACCTCTGCGAAATCAGTGAAACTACAGCGAAAACATTTTGTATTATTTTTTTTTTCAGGTGTGACAACTTTGAATTGAAAGTTTTTCTGTTTTTTTTTTTATCTGAACCGTGTTAACACGTAACTACACTTAAATAATTTTTTTTTTAACACTTAAATCGTGTCATTTATAATTTAGTAAGAATAATTACTGCACACAAACACAGAGAGTGATGTAACGAATGAAGAAAGAAGACGACCCAACACGACGTTTATACATTTATTACCTATAATTAGTGTGACCTAATTATAATTTTATTTTGTTGTGGTGGTGGTGGTGTTGTTGGACCCACAAAATTATAATGAAGGTAATAACAATAATTTACCTTATAAAAAAAATTAAAAAAAATTGTATCCAGAGAGTGTAATAAAGATTTCTGTTCATGATCGTTTTATTGCATTAATAATGGTTGAAGGAGATAAAACCCTCGTACCACTGTTTTCTCTTATCAAAAATTATTATTAGTTCACGTGAATAGGATTATTAATTTTTATCACTATCGAAAAGAGAATCAAAAAACTAAAACAAAGCATCGAATATCAACCAGAGTAGAAATAAAGTATCCAGCATTCTACTACCCACCAACCTAAACAATCTCAATTGGAAATGGAACCTTTTTTCTTTCTTTTGATCGAAAATTTCTTAATAAAATCAATAGGAACAGGATTCATAGTCTCAGTCCCTTTGTAACTTTTTGTTTCTTTTTATAGAAAAAATAAGTTTCTTGACTTTTACCATGGCAACAAAGTTGTTAAAACTGGAATATAGGACGGTAATGAAATTATATAACGAAAAAATAAAAAGAGAAAGCTCGACTGAGTTTCACTTAAATTTTTACAATTTTTATTCCATTCCTCTTCTTGTTTTTTTTTTTTGTTTTTGTGAGTGATTTTAGGAATTCAATCAAATTGATTTTGTTGCTTATTTTCGATATATTTTTTATTTTATTTTATTTTATTTTATTACTGGAGCCTCTTGTTTAACTAGGGTGTTGTTACGTTGATAAGCGGGAAGTACTGTGTTTTACAACAGTTTTCAAAACTTTGAAGACACCAAGGTAAGCCAGACACCTTCTTGTAAAACGAACCTAATAACACGAAACACACAGGCTTTTTAAAACGTAAAAAAACGTTGAGAAAAATGAAATTTCCACGAAAGTGAATTAATAGGAAAATTAAAGGGAACCTTTATCAACATTCTGGAAAAAATACAAAAAAAAAAAAAAATTCCATCTATAAATAATTTCGTTTTTTTTTATTTTTTTTTTTTTTTTGTTTTTATTTGCATCAGAAAACAATCCTTCGTCAAGGATCTTTAAGCTTACACGAGTTAAAGAGATGATAAAAAAAAGTCGAATATGGATCATGAATAAGTTGACAGGAAAAATGTTTTTCTATGCACAAAAAAAAAGTTTTGAGTCAGTGTTGCGATGTAACTTTTGGTCAGGAGCCCTGAAAAACTTTAATAAAAAAAAAATTTTTTTTTTGTTCACATTCAGATTCGCAATTAACGTTCGTTATTAGCCTTTTACGTGGTGAAAGTACTTCAACCATTTTAAGTAGCGAATTAAAAAAAATCTGACAGCACTTAAACCGGTTCGACACCCTGATCAAAAAATATTTTAAACAAAACAAAAAAAGAAAGAAGAAATTCATTGAGATGGGTCGCATTGTAACATTCCTGAATGTAATGTGAGTTACTTAAGGAATTTTTATACAAAACGCTTCAGCACCACCAGATAATCTAAATGGAGTTGAAGATGGTGATGGTGTAGCGTCACAAGAAATTCATGATAATTTCAATAAAAACAGGAAAATATATTGCTTCTGCCAGAGGATTTATCGGATTCTATTCCTGCTTCTGTTTCCTCAGAGCACACACGCCGGCAAAAATTAAATTATTTAAAAGAAGAAGAAAACAAATTTTTAAGACGGCAAACGAAATTATTTATTTATTATAGGGACAGAACAGTGATAATATGATAAACACGAATAGGAATATATAATGAAGATGCAGAAGTATAAGAAGAATGGTACCGTAAAATACGAACCATAAATTTGTGGACAGAAAACAAGCAAAAAAAAAAATTCTTTTTTTATCTTTTAAAAGCGAATTTTTATGGAAATTGTTTTTTTTTTCTTTTTTTTTTAAGATGTGGGAGACAACAGAATTATCCACCATCATCGTCAACAAAGGAATATAAATTTATAATAATTCCTTAATCCCTCTCATTTTGGGGTGGTTTTTTTTCTACCGTTTTTCGTTTTTGGCTAAATGATTATAAATATTCAATTACGGAGCAAACTTTTTTATTTGTTTGTGCAGCGATGGCGAAGAAATAAAACCAATTTTTTTTTTTTTTTTTTGGGAAATTAATCTTCCCTTATTTCTTTTTAATTATATTAAATGCGATGATAATAAATATTGAAGATTTTAAAAGGTCAAAGCAATAGTTTGTTCATGATAATTTTTTGTAATGAATACCTGTCGGTGTTTAATCACTCGTACTGTGGAAAAAACGCTCCTAACGTTGCAATGTACTAGAAAATTCCTTAATTACATTACGGTGATGTGTTCTCCGCTTTTTGATTGCTGATTGAATTGATGGAAGTTTGATGGGAAAACTTCCTAAAACACACAAAACTTGCATCGTTTTACAGCTGCATTTAAACCAGCAAAAACTTTACATCCCCCAATCCATGTCGGCTCACAAATTTGATTCATAAATTAAAAGAAATCAATCAAAATCCTTTTCACAAAGGATAAAAATAGCAAACGAAAAACTTCTTCAATCGTGATTACAAAAGAATTTCTGTTTTTTTTTTTATCTATCTTTCTTTTAAAATTCAGGACAGTGTGCATTGAGTATCAAAATCTCTTCCACAGTTCAATTATTTCTGAGTTTGCTTCTTTTTCTAGCAAACGTGAACACAATCATGAACTAGATACCCGTTTTGATTACTCTTTCCAATCGTCTGATAATCAACATTCTGATGGTTGATTTCTGTGCGTTCCCAATACACAATTGCGATCAATTGACGTCGGGATAATAATAATAAAGTGTAGGAAAAGTAATTTTTTCTCTACGTGATCATCATTTGCTAAAGGAATTATTCTGCTGGTTATTATATGGGGAGACGGCGATACCCAGTGTTGTATTTGTTTGACGTTTATTTGCTATACGTTTCATTTATATTACGACATGATTCTTGACATCTTAACTAAAAATAATCACCGTTTCCACTATGTACATCCCTTATGTTATTTTCCCTCTGCTTTTTTGTAACATTTTACATCATTATCACTGTACGTCCATGTGTTGTACGAGATCGTGATAAGCATGATTTTTAACTATAATCATAGGGAAGCAACGATTCTTCTTCTTCTTTACTTTAAATTAACTCCCACCCCCAATCACCTATATAGGGTTGTATTGACGTAAAGTAATTCTGACGCAGATTATAATAGAAAATAAAAAAAAAAATTCGTTGATTTTTAATCGATTTTGTGATTGGATTTTTTCTAGTTGCTGTTGCAATAATATTTCGGGGTATTATTAAGGGATTTCTTTGTGCTTTTTGTATGCCTAATTATGGTAAATAAAAACCCTAAATAAACAGGCTTATAGATAATAGGTCAAATTATTTGCTTAAACTATGCAGCTAAAGATGGTTTAATAAACCGCTGATAATTCGGCGCAGATGTATCCAGAAAATAATACAACTGAAGCAAAAAAAACATCCCTATGTATTAAGTATCCTAATATTTAAGTAAATTTATATATTTCTCATTGCTTTTAAAGCATTTAAATGTCACACATTAGTGCGGCAAGATTTTAGTTACTTATCTGCTGATTTTTTTCGTCATCTTCTTCTCTCTGGCTTTACTTCGGAAAAAATTTTATATCACCATCTACCAATTTCTTATTTAAAAATTGTCATTTAATGTACGATGAACTTTTTATTTACGTTGTCGTTGTCGCTTCTTCTGCTTTTTATACATTTTTTTTTTTTTTATCAGCTTTTAAACATTATTTTTTATTAACCAAAGACTTTTCGTTTGCTGTTTGTTCAGAATTTACGATGGAAAATCCTCATTCATATAAATAATAAAAGAAAACGAAAAAAAAAAAGAAACGACTCGGTACGGTAATAATAATAAAATATTAAAAGAAGAAGAAAAATTGGAATGATAGGGCGAGGGGCAAGTGAAAAAGCTTAGAATAATGGAAAATAAACAAAACTAAGTGAAATGCAATCCATTATTCGGTATCATTGCTAAAAGTCTGGTTCAAAATATGAATTATTGACTTAAAAAGAATTAAAAAACGAAAAAAAATATCTTCGAGACGTGCTTTTAGCAGTAATTACAAACGAAGAAGATGAAAAATAATTTCAAAAATCATTTCCTTAATGCATTTCTATAATTGTTCTGAGTGAAAAAATTTTTAATCTCTGCCATCCACATTAAAAGCACGAAATCAATTAATTATTGTCGGTTGTGTGTGAGAACTTTACAACCGAGATGTCTACGGGTCTAAGATAATCCCATTCAATTAAAATATTGTGACGCAAGTACTGTAATTACCTAGTAAAAACGCTCATATCCGTTGTCCTTACAACTGAATCAACCAATCAATCAATCAATCACAGAATTCAATTTACCTGGATTCTTTTTTATTTTTCAATTTAAAAATTTTCTTTTGATGATGACTTTGATTTCGATTTTTCTTAGTCAGATATTGTTAAGGAAAATCAACCTGAGGTTACGTAAACGTAACAGGACGACTGTCAAATGTTATTAAAGCGGTGAAATGAGAGATCCCTAAATTAACACAATACACGTCAAGTGTATTTTTTAACAAGAAAAAGCTCCGCAGTCACAATACACATTATTTATTTTATTTTTTTTTCGCCTTTTCTAACTTATTTTGTGTCGCACACCTTTCAAAATGATCATCAAGATGTCATTTGCACGAACATTTTTGTATTTTTATCATCTTGCTGATTTTTTAATAATAATAAAGCAAAAAAAAAAAAAAAAAAAAAAAAACTAAACAACTTGAAGCTCTCATAAACAAGCAGCATCGTAACTAATCTCAGATTGTTATCGGTGCGCGAAAGTAAAATAAGAAAAATAGGTGCTTTCAAGAAGCACACTTGGCACTTGGTAATGTTTTGTTGAGATAGATTACACAATCATTATGTTGACTAAACAACGCATTGAGACATTTTAGTCGACAGCGACAAAACAGAAAATTATTGTGTTAATGATGAGTTCTGACTGTTATTCAATGGTCCATGGTCTATAATGATGGAACATTTGTATTTCATGTACTCGTAGGGTAGCTGTTTTTTTTTATAAATATCAACAAATAAATACATAACACCACCCTACGTTTTCACGGTTGAAAGTAAGAGAAGCTCTCTTCAATTTTTTCTTATTTATCACCTATAAAAAGCTCATCATTATAATAATTCGTTGAAACGTTGTATTATTTCTGCCATAATAAATTCTATACAAGCTTTGCTTCAAATGACACACAACAACAAAAAAAGCTGAGCGTTAATAGCAGAATTTTGATCAAAAATTAATTAAATTAGAAAAATTCTAGTGCAAACGGAAACAAATTCAATAGAAACTTTGTGACAAAGCTGGTTGTTTGAATTTGAATTTATTTTCTGTATAGTTTTTCTGCATCATTGGTCACATAATCCGTTTTATATTTAAATAGTTAACATGTGTAGGATGAACCAAAAACATATTCCATAACTTTTGAGTTCATATGTTAAGAGACAGACAGACAGACAGAACAGAAGAAAAAACAACAGCAGAAGGGGACCCTCAAAACGGTTATAAAAGCTAATTGAATGGAAAATCTATAAAAGTTTGAAAGAATCAAATTTATAAGAACATTAAATAGGCGCAAACCCAAATGGTTTTTTATTCCCATAAGTGAGACATAATTTCCCATTCAAATAAATTTTTTTATTTAGTTTTGTTGATTTGCTACTGATTTACCTAATTTTTGTCGAAGTAAATTGAAAAAGAAAAAAAAAAAAATGTCTGTTATTCTGTTGGGATTTTGGGTCAGAATATGAATAGAGAATAAATCGTGTAACGTAAACTGTATGAAGTGTGTAAGCCAAATAGGTAGGATTTTAGATTTTTCAAATTATTTTCGATAGAAATAATTCTATTCAGCACCTGGTTAGCAGCTGATGATCAAATTTCATATAAAGCTTCTTACCGATATCCTCTTTTATTTTCGAAGGAGTCTTATAAAAAAAAAAAAAAAAAAAATAGAAACTGTTTCAATGTAACCATCGATGTAATCGAGTTTCGTGAATGCGGAAATATCACAAAATTTGTTAACCACAACGCAAAAATAATTTTTTTTGTGAAAAAAGCTTTTCACTCGTAAGTATCCCGAATTATTTATTTTTTTTGGTTACTTCATTTCAGTGCTTATACGAAGGTAAAATAAAAAAAAAAAAAGAAAGAATTTTTCTATCCATGGAATTTGATTTATTCTTGGCTACGATTGATTTTAGTTTTAAAGTAAAAAAAAAAAAAATATTTATTTATTTACCTGGACTGAAATACGATGTTCACGGGATAAATAGTTAAATAGTTTTCCCAGTATTTCGTATTTAACTAGAAAGGATTTAAATACCACCCACCATCGTTTGGTGTTAAAACTTGTCACGGTGTGATTCATTATAGAAATTTATTACAAAACGGTTGTAGTGAGTGACAACACAACAAGGGTAATCCATCGGTAGTCAACAAGTAAATATTTATTTAATTATCCTAAGGAATCAACACCTGTTAAGCGCTTCAAACTAAGGCAAAAAATAAAAACTTTTAACATTAAAAAAAAAAATCAAACTCCGCGCATTACGGTAAGGAAAATAATTTTTGTTTTTTTCACGGAATACCAGAAAATTTCTTAAATGGAACAAATAAAGTAATAAAAATAAAAAAAACGCAACGCTGTACCAGTCAATTTATCTTTAAATTGGAGTAGGGAAAATTCATTTAAAAATCGTGTCTATAGCCAAGTGAATCGTATAAAGATTTTCGGTTGATGAAAAGTCTTCTATTTACTTAATTTAATATTTGGAAAAGCACAAGCCAAACAAACAAACAAACGAAAAACTGTACGCAACGAGAAAACAATCAAATTGTTGAGAACGTAAAGCTTCGTTTTTAATGAATTTTCTATCCCAGTGCTTAAAAAATTAATTAAAGCATTTTTTTCCCCATTATAAAACAGTGAGTGACACTTGAAAAAAAAATTATTTTCTTCTACCACTCAAGTGGTTAATTTCAATTAAAAGCACAAGCGTATGCGTACTTAAAGTTGTGTAATTACTGTTGGTAAAAAAAAGTCAAACATTAGTCACTTTAATATGTAATAACCGCAAGTAGTAACGATTTAGAAAATTAAAAACGCAAAAAAGCTTTTATCAAAACTCAAGTAAATTGATAAGATGAAACTATTTTTGGCGGTTTTAAATAAATAGAAGACGACACAGGTTCTGCTTTTTTTTCCCCCGAAATATTATTGCTCACTTTCCAGCTTTTCTACTTAGACAAATGCATTGGGGGAAAACGTAATGCCGAACTTTGTTTATACTGATATCAATCGAATAGAAACCACCCATGGGAATTAGATGTTCCCGCTGCTATTCAACTACACTAATGAAACGTTTTTTTTTTGTTTCCCAAAGCAATTATCTTCCACTTGACCTTTACAATAAATTACATAAACCAATTCTCCTAGTCGATTGATTTTCGTTTGATGAAACAAAACGAAAAAATTATTCTCAAATAAATAATTCAACGGAAAAATGAATGAAAAATTATTTATTTAATGTAATATCGTAGATTAAACAAATGTAATTTATCATAAAACATAAATTACTGTAAGTAAAAAGCACCGGCAGCAACTAACACCATCACCACCACCACCACCCACGCCCACACCACACGACCACAGTTTACAAAAAATAATTCGATAAGTCACGAAATGTTTTATGAATGAAAAAAATGTTTAAAAAAAAAAAAATTCTATTGCCGTCACCTTTGATTCCGTCGTTAATTAATCAATCGGTTATTACAGTCAAACGCGTTGGCGTTACAACACCAAAAGGTAATTTAATTTATCTGATAGCCAGATGTCTTTTGGTTTTATTGTGATGTTCAGACGTTTTATTACGGAGATATCACTTTTATTCTAGCAGCTGGTGATTTTTTTTTTTGCAAAAAAGCAAAAAACGAAGGAAGTGAGATTCAACTGGGCATAACTTCTGATTGAAATTTTTTAGGCCGGAATCCTTTATGCAGCATACATAAGGACTCTATAAGAGACTTTTCACCAAATTTCAGCTCATTTAAAAATAATTTTTTTTTCGCCCAAAAATGCATACAAAGTATCAGGAAAAATTTCAATTTTCAGGTGAAAATTCAATAAATTCAGATCGAGCTGAAACTTTGCAGGAATGTTCATTAGATAGTTCTGAATCGACTTAGTTCTTGGAGTTTTTCGATAAAAAATTTATTTCTCGAGTTATGAGTACTCAAAGTTCCCAAAAATTGAAGATAAAACACTTTTTCGGGTGTTTAATGGCATTTGTTTAAAAAAATTGCTACATAGTTCCCAATTTTTATACTTTTTTTCTTTTAGAGTGCTTAGTTATAATTACAAAAAGATAAAAATCTTGATTCTAGGACATCTTTTGCCGGAGTTTTACGATATCAATGTAGAAAGTAGAAAATTTCTTAATTGGAATTCGACTGCCAGTAACTTAAGTTTAAACTCATTTAAAAGGGTAGTAAGAAGCTTTTTTATGCTATATACCATTTATTTTATTAATTCTACACTCAAACGATTTTTATTTTATTTCATAAAAATTGCATAATTAGTATTAATGTAATTAGCGAAGACACAAAATCAGCATCAATTTTCATTAGCTAATTTCGTTGTTGATTTTTTTTTTATTTTTTAAAAATACGACAGAAGTATTACAGACGAGCGAAAAAAAAATTTTAATATTTTAATTAATTTAATCAGTTTCCTTGCAAATAAATCTTAATTAAAACGAATTAGATTTCACATTACTCGTCTACTTTAAATAATTTTTTTCTCTATTCATTTTTCTATTTTTTTTTTGCACTTTTAAGTAATTGCCTGCATTACAAATAGAAAAAAAAAAATTAAATCCAATATTAGCTTAACTTTATTACAAAAAAGCTTCTCTCCCGGTTTCTGTTTTTTTTTTTTTATTGTCGTACGACAAAAAATGTGATGGAAATAAAGACGACGGAAAACGCTTTACAGTTATGACAAATGGAACAACGAAGGCGACCCCACAAATCGTAACAAAAAAAAAAAAAAAACAAAAAAAGCACAAAATAAGAAATTCAATTTAAACTTTCATTTAGCAAAGCGAATAAATAAAATGAGAAATGTTTTTTTTTTGAGAAAAAGCTTATCGTGTCCCATTTTTCAAATTTTTTTTTCTCCACTGTCATTGTTACGCTTTTAAAGCTGGAATTCCAGTGCAATAAAGTTTTAATGTGAAAACAAATATTTAGCGTTTTTTTTTTTTTTTTTTGTGTTAATGGTAGAAGGAGGATGTTATGCTATTTGTCCTGCACTTGAAGGTATATCCAAGGCAAAAGGCGTTTGACTGGATAAAAAAAATTTTTTTTGTTCTTTAACAAAACAACTTCATTAGTCTTCCTTCTGTTCTCGCACTACAAGTATATAAAAAAAAAAAAAACTCTGATAAGAAAACGTTGTTTTGTTTAAAAGCATAAGTCCAATACGTAAGTATAAAAATCCCTATAATCCGCACAATGATCAAGATAAATAAGAAATAACAATTTGTTTGATGTAATTTTCATGTCTTTTATTTTTCCGTTGTTCGTTGTTTTATTATTTTTAATAAACAACAAACACCTCGCAGATGCTAAATAATACACAAAAGCACATTAAAAAAGAAAAAGAAAAATAAAAAAATTTATTTTGTCACACAAAAATGACACATAAATGCCATAAAATTATAACAAAAATAAGTTTGATGTAGCAAAACCCCCAACAATAAATAGGAAAATCCATGGCGATATTTTAATGAGGTAAAAAAATAAAAACGGCGATAAGAAATTGTTTTAATAGAAATTTTTTAATTATCGTACACGGACGTTTGGATATAATTTAATGAAATAACAATAAAAGGTAGCACAGGATTATATAAATAAACACAAAAAAGTTGAGC
Organism: Ptychoptera albimana; assembly: GCA_961205885.1. NCBI lineage: Eukaryota > Metazoa > Arthropoda > Insecta > Diptera > Ptychopteridae > Ptychoptera > Ptychoptera albimana. Next base: position 1,274,852 of record OY540802.1, on the reverse strand, counting down.
TAGGATAATACAAAAGGAATCATTTCCAATTAAAATTAAGAAAAATGAAAATCCATTTATCTTAATTAAGCTAATTAATTCTGTATTCTTTTGTTTATTTTCTAATAATTTTAAATAATTATTTACGCTACCTTACCCCTTCTCGGGCCCATCTAAAGTTTTATTTAAATTTTCTTTATTGATAATCACAGGCCGACCGACTGACTGGGTATGAGAGTTGAAAAGTTTCAACGATAAACTTTTCAGGATGCATCACTAATCTATTTCTCCAATATATAGAATATTTAATTACATTAAACAGAGTTAAACCACTGTTGGCCAAACAAAAATAATAATAATATTAATACTACTAATAAAAGCACATTGTATACAAAATTTAATCCAAAACTTGTGGCTTTTTGCAATTTAATTTTCAATTTCAAAATATTAGCAAAAAAAAAAAACTTTATTGTAACAAATTTTAAAATGAATTACTTTTTGATGTGGTTCTATACGATGTGCTGCTTTCATATTACTTTAATTAATTAATTTACAGCATTTTGTATATTTATCAACGATAAAAGTTACCGAAAAAGGATGTAAATCTTGTTATAAAAGCTCCTTTTAAATACATTTGTGTGGTTTGTTCGAATAATTACGTTTTGGATATTTGGTTTGTGGTATTGCGCATCAGCTACAGCGCATTTTAAGTCAATTTTAAATAATCTTATTTTAAGGGAGCAATAACATTTTTTTTTTTTTTGTTTAACTAATTTAAGCTTTTGTTCATTATTTTTAGTTTGTTTCTAACAACAACAAAGTACTCAGATGGATTAACCAAGTGAACCTCTACTATCACTTTGTGATTGTAATCCTATTACCCCTATTGTTAATAATAATGCTTACGATAGAAATTCTAATCTCATGAGTGAATTAATATGAATAAATTTATCTATGATTAAATTCTAAAATAAAATGAACACCTTGGTCATTAGAGAGTGCAGAGATAGCACAAGCTTAATATTCATTAACCACAAGATACGATCAGTTTGTCTGGCATATAAAAGGCCCAATTAAATAAAACCATATCATGCCTGTTAATACATAAATAACATCATTTCACCTTTGCAGCAATGATTAATTAACGCCAATTAATAATCAGAAAAAATCCCGAAAAACAAAAAAAAAAAATTTTCTTTACACTTTCTTCCCGAAATTCTCCAACAACAATCCAAGACATTTTCACAATTTTCGCATAAGGAATAACTGGCATTTGTTGATGGCTAAAGTAAATACACAATTGGATGAATACCTTAAATAAAAAGGGTCGGTTTTATCCTTTATCATAATTTAGATACAAATTTATTATCCCTTTATACTGTTGTCGCTTTAATTTTATTTTCCCTGCCGAACACTTTGTTGTTCTGTCATATTTATTTAATACAGGATTGTATTCAGGATTTTTATCCGTATTATTATGTAATAAAGCTTTAATGTTTCTTACCTTTAAAAACGTATCCATAAAGAATTAAAAAAGCTACACAACACACTAATGGAATCCTTAAAACCTTTCCGTAAGCCCATCCGTTGTTTCTTTTAACACAAAAAAAAAAAAATTCAACAAGAATATCCGGTAATGATCGTTTAATTAAAGCTCGTCGTTATAAACGTTTTATAGTTTTTTTAATAGAGAAATAATTTGATTACAAAGAAATAAAATTGAATTACATTCGATGAGATGAGATGAGATAAGCACGGAATAGATAAATTTTTCTTTCTTTCAAGTTTAAATAAAAGCTCAAAGGCGATTTTGTTGTTTAACTATTTCAATTAATGCCTTAGCTTTTGTTGTTCAGATAATACAGAAATAAATTTACATTTTCTTCTCTTATTTGGGGGTGGATGAGTTACATTCAGTTACAAAAGCTTTTCGATAAACACAAATCACACCAATCTCGATAACATTTTTTCACCGTAAACGATAATATTTTTTTTTTTTTTTAGACTATATTGAGTATCATGATTCATTACAAATGGGGGTCACAAATCTATACAAGCAGACAGAGCTTAATCATTTGTTAGCTTTCTTACTGTGCAGACAAAACACTTAATTCAGGCACCCTGTTGCTATTTATACAGAAGTAATTCCGTATAACGAAATAAAAATTATGCAAAATGATGAAATTCACCCCTGAAAGAAAAAAAAAAAAAAAAAAAAAAAAAACGTAAAACGGTGAGAGTCACAAAACATTCAACGATTTTCCAGTCATTTTTAATTAAAATTTATTTTCAATGTATTTGTGGTAAACAGAAACGTTCTTACAACGTTATACAACCCCGTACCAGTCAATAATTTTTAATTATTATTGACTTTATTAATTTTAGTTTTGTTTAATTATTCGGTGGGGTAAAGATTATGGGGTAAAATTTTAATAAATATTGACATTTTAGCTTATTTTTATTATTTTCATTAGTATTCTGACTGTTAAATACAATGTGAATGGGATTTAAGACTCAAAATAACGTCGATTTTACTGTAAAATTATTTATTATTATTGAATCTAGTGAAAAATCGGGAAAATATTCTTAGGGATTTATGGAGAATTAGACAAAGAATTGGATTTGAAATGAAATTTCTGCATTAAAAACGCTGTCAATGCAAATCAATACCATTGGTCTGTTATTGATTCTTATTCCCGTACAGAGACTTGTTTTAATCATTAAAGCTTGCTAGCTTACAAAGTTGCCTCCCCTTCACATAAAACTATTTCACCAACTGTGCGTCACAAAAGTTATTTGACCAAATATTTCTTGTTACAAATAAATTGCATAATAAATCCTAAACTGAAAAAAAAATTTTTTTTCTGTTTTTTTATGTAAATAAATTTCACAATATTCTAGCGACCTCAATTCCCAAATCAAATATTTCCGTTTTCAACCTTATGCTGGTGGCGAATAGAAAAGAAAAGAAATGCTTAAGGAAAATAAATGGAAACACGATAAAACTGTGTACGTTTTGTGATAGAAGGATGAATTTCTATAAAGAAAACTTTTAGCAATAGATGAAAAAAAAAGAAGTTTTTTCTCCTTTTTCGTCTTCTGTTTTTTGTCATTTTTATCTGCTGCTATCAGTCATGCTGACAAGAAGTTGCGATACAGAAACAAAAAAAACTACAAACACTAAGCAACAAATTAATATAGAAAAGATGAAACTTTCCTGTATAGCCTGGTGAAATGTTTATTTGCTCCAAAAACTTCTCATCATGAAATGAATTATTCAATGCAATAATGATGAATTGACATGAATTTACCTTCTAAGCTTTTGCTACATTTTGTGTCGTTCTTCTGTTGATGCTTTTTGTATGTAAACAAAATCGTTTATTTTTTTTTTGTGAAATGAATATTTAAAGGGTTTTTTTTTTTCTGTATGCCATGAGTTTGCCAATGGCAAGAGTTTTGAAAACAATTAATAATAAAATCGAAATGGCACTTCGAAAAGCATAAACAAAAATAAAAGAAGAAGACACAGTATAAATTGTTGTGTAAAAGCACAACCCGGATAAAGTTATTGTAGAACTTTTTGTAAACAAAAATAAAAAACGCAGATGCCTAACAAGCACTAAGCGTAGTCATTCAACTTCCATCTGTTATCCAAAGTTTATTCTGGTTTTTAATGATTTGAAATTCAAATGAAACTTCCGATAAAACAATAAAACTGTTCTAGAAACTTTATTGGAATTGCTTTTTGTGTTTTTCATCAGGTTAAGATGAGATAGAGAAAAATAATTAATATTCAATAGCAACAAGTAGAAATTTTTGATTACTATAGGAAACGCCTCGTTTCTTTCCACTTTCCAACACTTTCCGAACCCAGAATATATTTTTTCCGTATTTTCTACGACTGAGTATCCTTTGAATCCTTTTTTTTTTTTTTTTTTTGTTTGTCGTCCTATGATTATTATTATTATTATTATTATTATTATTATTATTATTGCAGCTACGATGGTTAATCCTCAAAAGGTTTTACCTTTCAATACACGTGTGGACACTTTTCTATTTTTATTTTTACATTTTTTTAAATTAACTCCTGAATGTTTGCGACCAAAAACAGAAATATTTTCCCATAAAATCAAATCGAATATAAAGTAAAATTTTATTTTATCGATTGAAATTGGTACATCTGTTGTGTTGATGATACCTTTTAAAAACTCCATGTCACTTCAGTCAAGACAATAGTCGTTAATGTGTCGAATGCATTAGTTTATGTCTTGTGTTATTGTTGGAACTGAATTGAAGAGTATAAAGTATCAAATGACAACCCACTAAAAATGGTAACAAAAAACCCTTTTAAAGAACAATTCTCTTGGTTTCGTTTCCCCACTATTATCTTATTTCAAGGACATTTCACATCATTCAGGAAATGGGGATAAAGCTACAAAATACGGTCAGACAATTAATTGTTTATCATCTTCTGTTTCTTAACTTTATACTAACCAATCCATTAGAAACTTTTTTTTTTTCCTTTTTTATGCTTTAATAGAATATTAGAGCCTCTTGATACAGGATTATTTATTAAATTTTTGTTGTTTTTGTTGTTTTAGAATCATTAATTCAGAGTCCAATGTGTTATTTATGTTTTTTTTTTTTTTTTGTTTCTCTTTATTAAATTATTCAAGCTTAACACAAGACAAAAATAGAGTTCTTTCGAATTGTTAATGATTCATTCAAAGGATTTTATTTAGGTTTTTCTGTGTTATATATGGGTTAAAATGCTGTTAAACACAGTACGTGCACCATTATCCTATCACTGATTTCTTTATTAATAAGGGGAAGAGTTTTTTTTCAATGAGATTTATCCACTGAACTTCACAACAAACATAATCAATCAGATTTTTGTTGACCCTAGAAATATAATAAAAATCCAACACTGTTTAAAATCACTGTTAATCAGTCATGTCGCAAAAGGCCAAGTCTATAAATAGTCTCACCAATTAGTCGCCATAAGTAAAACTGCTCCCAAAAATTTACTTAGCTTTCCTTTTAGCTAGAATTTCACTTTCTTTATCACTGTCTAACAAAGTTGAAATCAATTAAGAAATTAAAAAAAAATTTAAACAATAAACGATGGCAAGAACAGTCAATTTTTTTTTTTTAATTATATTTTTGGTTTAACGTATTTTGTGTATTTCGGTTCCTAATTACAAAATAAACATTGGTAGAGGTGCGAGAAGATGTTGTGCCTTGTTTTGGGAAGAAATGACAGAATGGGAAGAAAAAGCAGAATAATGACAGAATATCAGGTTTCAATAATTATCGTTTTGTTGATTTTTTTGTTTGTGTGTTATCAAACTGGAACCGGAATACACAAGTATTCGGAACACTCTGCACAGCTACCGTTCACGTATTAGAACCATCATCCAGATATCACTGAAAGCCTACCATAATCCACACACCACATTTAGCAAACAAACTCATATTAAAACTAAGAATAATTAAAGCTTTAAACTAACCCTTAATAAAAGCTTTAACGAAACTATTAAAACTCCACACACAAAAACCAAAACAAATCGATTAAAAACTTTGATTTAATAATTTTTATTTTATTTTATTTGTAATTTACGTAAAATAATGCTTCGCCTTTTAACCTCAAAACCTTTTAAACTATCATGGAAAGTAATTAAAAAAAAACTTAGAAAAAACTTAAAAACAAAAGGATTTATCTATCCTTGCGTTAAGAATTAAGAAAGTTATGTTAATCAGTACATGATAAGATTTCAAATATTAAGACAAACTACGGTTCAATGATTATATAACTTTATTCATATGGATTATGGGGTTGAATGGTACATGGAATTTTATTTATTTATTTTATTTTTTTTGCTACCAACAATAACCACTTTCCCAAGCACTTTAAGTTTAAAAGTTTTTTTGGTTTAATTAGATATTTTGTTGACTAGAGTTTTGTGACTAGTTATGTAATATTATTTGGTTAATTAATTAGTTAGTAAACATTATGGTAAAACCTGTGCTACCTGGATACTTTTACAAGTACTACGAAAGTGCACTGAGAGAAAATAATTTAAAGCTTCCAGCTAATTGAAAATAATATTTCGTGTTGTAAACAAATAGAAAATTCAGTTTCTTTTATTAATTAATTAATAAACTTGTACTAAATCTACAAAAAAAAAAAAAACAAAAGAAAAAAAAACATCGCGTGTTACCTGTCACCGGAATTAGCGTTTTTTTCTGTCGCCATTTTTAATTAATTATTATTAAAGTAAATAAATGTCAGGTGTATAGAGGTTTTTCCAGTAAACTTTTCTAAACTTTTGGTTTTTATTGTGTAGCCAATTTCCCATTTGTTTTACTTTAAAGTTTTTTTTTTTTTAATTTTATTGTGTAGCAATTTCCCGTTTGTTTTCCTTAAACAAGCTTTTAATTGGTTAATTAAATAAAACAAAACACAAAATGACAAATGTTGAAATCACATAAAAACAAAAATAGTTTCCCAGCGTTCAATTAATTATTTAATTAAAACAATAATAATAATAATAATAATAATTGGTTTAAAGTTTAATCAGTTAAAAAAAACTTTCACGTTTCGCACTAATTGTGATTTATGAAAGAAAAAGAAAGAAAAAAAAAAAACTTAAAAGCGTAAAACTAATTAAATTAATAATTAAGATTTATGTAAAACTTTAGTGAACAAAAACTAAAAACTTTACACCAACTTCCACTAATACCCAGCATAAACAACTTAGTTGTGTTGTTTTATCACTATTATCGCTGAATGTTACTGAATCAGTTTATAACCGAACGGAAAGCTTATAAACGAAAGCTTTTAGCGTAGATTTTTCTGCAAAAATTCAATAAAAAACCGAAGAAAAAAAAACATTTTTCATGAAAAATTCATTTCGTTTATTAACAAATGTGTTGTTTAGTGTCATTAAGCGCTAGTAAAATATTATGGCATAAATTGAATTAATTAATTAAGTTTAAATAAAAAAAGACAAAATAAAAAACTCTTAAAACAAATTTATTTTTATAAACACTGCGGATGAAAGGGATGTATGTAGTTTCCAGAAACACAGCCACGTGAATTTTTACCAAGTTTCATGCAACGACCAGCAACACGTTTCATTACTTGAAACTCAACATGGCATTGGATTGGTGTTATCTGATTGGTTAGTATATGTTCATTGGGATTATTCGCTGTTGTTTGCACAATAACAGGCTCATCTTGAAAATCGGTAACAGCATTAGATCTGGGGCCCCACGGCGGTAATGACGATGTCTCATCATCAAACATCAACTCAGCCAAATGGCCGTTTACAGGTAACACGGTAAACACAATTAAATAAACAATTGTCAACAGGGTAAAGGTATTCACGAGTTTTAATTGATTTATTTTTGAATTTTTAAACATTTCAATCAGTTGGATTTTTTTTTTTTTTTTAATTATTATTTTATTATTTTGTTATTTCTATCACAAAAGACCCTATGCTGGTGACTTAACTTGGACAACGAATAAATATTTCCTTTGACATGTGGCTTTATATCTCTGCTTTTTTGTTTGTTTTTATTTGAAATAACAAAAATGGCGTAAATCATAATAATGACGTTTCATGAAGCCTTTGATATGTGTTGATGTTTTTTTTTTTAGTTTTTTTAATTAATTATTATCTAGATAAGGGTTGATTTTTTTTTTTTAACAAGAAACATTTGTGTTTTTTTCGGTTATATAAACACAGTGAAACCTCGCTTTAATGAGTATTTTAGCAAAATATTAATTTCACTTTATTTCCCTGAAATCAATTTACTGTCCCTCAAAGATTTAGGACTCACTGTAATAATAAATGACGCACGTAGCTTTTTTTTTGACTTGTTTAATATTCATTAAACCAAGCAAATTAAATTTTTTTTTTAATAATAAATTCAATGAATTTCCTGTAAACTATGAACTCGTAGCAAGATTTTTAACCATTTTTTGTAGGAAACATTTTTTATTTTTTTTTTCACATTTTAATGACTAAAATGATTTATTACTGTGAAATTCAAGCTTTAAAAAGTTCATTTTTCATCGTTTTAAAATTCTTTACGTTGTTTTTGTTATGAAAAATGTCTTTTCGGATTAAAAACTGCAGTTTTTTTCTTTGCAGTGTGAGTAAAATGCATAGAAGGTTATAACAGATCTGCTTTTATTGTTATATTACTGGTCTTGAATATTCAGGGGATTAATAACAGAACTTAAGTGCTGTTTTCATTGATTTTAATTGTTGGTGGATGCTTTTAATTTTAACAACAAATATTCTTTATTAAGGAATCAAAACATTTTCTTGTTCTTCTCTAAGTAATTAAAAAAAGCTTCAATGTGACAAGTGCATAGTGTTTAATAATAATAATAAAACACAAAGCTTAATCCCCATACCAACGAAAAAGCGTTTAATTTATAATAATTGTCTCTCATTGTACCTGAAACAAATAAAATTGATGTCACCTTGTACTGTACTGTGCTTTGCCGCCTACAACCTAAACAAGGTATAATAAAATAATAAAAAAACAAACAAAAAAGTTCAAAGTTGAATGTTAATGAAGGGAAAAAAAGGTTACTCTTGTTGGATGTCATCATGTTTCGTCTTTTCATTCCTTTTTTTCTGTTATACAATCAAATAAACCAGCACTACGTTGTTTTACACGCACCGTGATTCATCCTGTACTTCGGTTTTTCTAATTGCAATTGTATTCCTCCAACAACAAAAAAATGTTTCTTCATTAACTTTTACGCCTAAATTATATTCCAGTTGAAAAGTACGTCAAGCAAATAATTTGCTACATCAAAATACGTTTTTGAATAAAGAATAAAAGAAAAAATAAATTTTGTTGGTGCTTTAATAACAACGCGAATATTTGTTAGATCTTGGCACAAATATTTTATTTTTAATTATAGCACTGGAATCTTCTATTTTCTTCAGCTTTTTTTTTATTTTTTTTTCTTTATTGGCTTCAGTTATTATTATCGTAAATATACCAATTCATGAGAATAAAACAATTTCCCAATGCTTATTTATAGTAATTAATTAATTTTTTTTTTGTGTAAGGTTTCATAAAAGTAATTTATTTTTGTTAATTAGATATTCATGACGCATTTGTATGAAGTTTGTAAAGTTTATACAAAATGGAAATATTAACAATTGTCTCTCTTCCTTACGGCTACCCTAAAATGGCCAAAATTTAGGGCAAATCAGCTAATAAATCCATATCGAACACAAAATCAAAAGGCATTGTAACCATTTTTTTTGTAGAATTTATGACCAATCAAACGTAGCAGAGCCGAAACTACTCTTCCAAATGTTGCATTAAAACCAGGGAATCCGTTTATAAAAAAAAAGAGTCTCCAACGCTGAGTACACACAGCTAGTAAATACCTAAAGTGTTATTGTCGTTTATTACAGACATGATAATAAAATACAATTTTAATGTAAACGTTAGCATTAATGTTAATGATAACGTTAATGTCCCCGTTGGGATAATTTTTTCTTTTTTTTTTCATTTCTATCCACAGGGCGAAGAAGGTTTTTTTTTTCATTTTTGCTTTTACAATAACAACGAATAATTCTTGTGTTATGACTAACGCGTTGTATCCTTGTTGGAACATCCTCTAGGTTTTTTTTTATGGACACATTTATATAATAATCGATTACAGGGATCTAAACACAAAATTTGACGCCTCTATGTAAGTGTAATAAAAGTTTTCTCTGCTTTATTCAGCAACTTTAAAGCTATTTTAAAATAAAAATAAAAAATATCCGCTATCAATAACGAATTAATAGAACAACGTGAAGCAAGTAATGATTATCCACGCAGCTTGTATTGATTTAAACAAAAATTTCTTCTCCACATGCAAATAATTATCAGCAAGAAGAAACTTATTTATCTATTCTTATTTCCACATTAAACTAATAAACGAATTATGCTATTATCTGCATTCATTAAATTTATGTAAAATTTTGTGTAAATATTTTGTGTAAATATTTTGTGATTTTTTGATTTATTCACTGGTTGTTTCATAGTGATTTATGAAGTAATTTTCAATGTTTCACATCTTGTTGTTTTGTTACATAAATTAGCTGCAATTTATCACCTTATATGTGGGCGTTTTGTTGCTGTGCTGCAAATTATTTATTAAAGCTTCTCCGTATATTGATGGATGTTTCTGATATTTTCAGAGTTTTATTTGATTTTTTCGTAGCTTTATTTATTAGCTTTATTAGCTTTAACAGAAATTAAATTCTAAAAGCTTTTACTTTGTTTAAAAACGTCTGTAAACTTCTTGAAACCACTTAAAGCTCAATGTTTTTATTATTTGATTAAACATATAATTAATATATAAAAAAGTTTTACTAAAATTTCTAAACACATTATTTTCCGCATAAATACTTTAAAACAAATAAAAAAAAAAAAAAACTTTTACTCTATCATTACACGATAATTAATAATAAAACTATCCATATATGTTACGATTATAAATTATATACAGAGAAAAAACGTAAATCACTTAATCATTGTTTATTATTTGTCGCTTTTTTTTATGTTATTCATGCTTTCGACACAACCACAACCGACTATTAACCAACTGATGGACAGAAATACTTGTAGCTTTTAATAATTAGTTTACTTTACTTTGCTTTGCGTTACGTTAAACTTTACCCCAAAAAAAAATTACTTCAAGACATCACCAGACGGAAACAAATTAAATAAATAGAAGAAAAAAAAAAGTTAAACAATAGGTTAAGGTAATTATTTATTAATAAATTAATCAAATTATTTTGGTAATTAAGTGATTTGTTGCTATTATTTATTATACACAACATAAAGTCAACAAAACACGAAAAAAAAAGCATAAAAGCTTTAATAATCTGCTGTAAAATCCCCATTTAAAAACATAGAAATGAATTTATTGTTTTTATTCCAAAGAATTGTCCAGAGATTTAATGAAGTAACAACTTCTGAATAATATAATTTAATTATTTAATTGAATTATTCTGTTACACACAGAAGTAAGGAGAATAAATCACTTCAGTTACATCATTGTTATTAATAAGAAATGTTTATACATAAAATTATGTTTCACCACTTATGTCATGTATATACACGGTTTTGTCACATTTTTCACTTTGTTTTGCTTTGCTACAAACAAATATAAAAAAGAAGAAAGTAATTAATTATTATTTTGGGTGTGGTTATTCCGGGTTAATGTTGTTAAATGTAGTCTAATGAAGTACGGCATACTTCCCTACAACATTTCAACCGAAATAAATCATTTTCCACGAAATAAATAAATTCAATTTTTTTTTTTTTTTTTTTTTTTAATTTTCATACCTGACAGAGAATTTTTCATAATATATATGTCTAGACATATTAATTCCTTTACGTTTATTAACTGAGTTTGATCCTTAACAGCAGACGTACTGTTTGTTATGAGCATGATTCTCAGTATAATTATATGGAAATAGGAAAAAAGAAAAAAAAAGAAAATTCATTGGAAACAAGAAAAAATAATAAGCAGGAAATTAATATCCGTAAAGCTTGGCATACTTTGTTAAAATCGAATAAAAATTTTCAAAAATCTTCATCTAGTTAGATAATTTTCTTCGTCAACGAGTCAAACGCTGTCAAAACTGACAAAATTCTGACGTTTAGTCGAATTGTTTTTATTTTTCGCTAATTTTTCCTTCGTTCTTTCTGGTTTTTTTTCTTTTTTACAATGTTTTTTTCTAATAAATAAATAATTTTCGTAATTTCATTTAATTTAATCGTGTGTGATTTATTATTATTTTTTTTTTTTTTAATTTTTTTAATTTAATTTAATTTAATTTATTAATTAATTAATTATGTACACGATACGTTTATTTCAGAAAAATCTTTGTAAACATGCAAATTATAATAAATGTAGTGGATATAATGTATGGGGTTTACGTACACGTTACCCATTTAATGTGTTACCGGGTTTAATTGACTATTTATTACCATGTGATGAGGATAATTTTCCATATATTTATTGGTATGTCCTATTAATGGCGGTTTCCGGTTTGGTGAGTTTGATTAGAAAATTACTTTTCTTTATTTTTTAATTATTAACAAAAAAAATATTGTTTTGTTATCACAGTTAATGACGTTATATGAATTTATCACCGTTTATCATGGAACTAAAATAACAACAACATTTCGTACAAGACGATACAGAGTTTTACCGCGTGTAATGCGACGTAACGGCCGTTTAATTGGCAGTGCGATTATGTGCAAATTATACGTTTTATTATTAATCGGTGTTGTTTGTGTAAGTAAAAGAATTAATTTTAATTAATTAATTAAATTAATAATTTATTAATTGAAAAAAAAAAAAAAAAAGATTTTACCAGAATTTATGAACCCATGGTTAACCGTACAAGGTTTAATATTTCTAATGGAAGTGATATTTTGGATAATCGATGTATTAATTGGTGATGAAACATCCTCCCTCTTATCAATAATTATTTATTTTCTACTTTATTATAATTGGGTACTTGTGTGGTGCATTAAACATACATTAGAAATATTAAATGAAAATGATATAAAAATTAGTTGAAAAAAGAAAAGAAAAATAAAATAATAAATAAATAATCGAAAATTAAGCTTTTTCACTCACTCTCTCTCTCTCTTTTTTTAGTAATAAATAATTTAAATAAAAAAGCATTTTTTAATAGAAATAATTGATTGAAGAAAGAAAGCTTTTAAAAAACGATTATCCTGATTCCTTTAGATAAAACGGTTGTGAAATGGTAATAAAATTGTATACCGTGGTATAAAAGTGGTAACACTTTTGTGTAGAGTTTTTTCTTTAATTTATGCAAAGTGTATTCACATTTTTTATACTGCAGATGGTTCATTTGATTACTAATCTACTTCCGTTTTTGTCTTTTTTTTTTTTTTTAAATAAAACTACAAAAAAAGACAAAAACTCGTGGATAATCGTGGCTTTTATTCACCGATTAAAAACTAGATTTGTGTTGTAAAAATATAAAATTGTTTTTCGTTTAATAGTTTCAAAAACAAAAAAGCTTCCCTTTTTTATTTACACAAAAAAAGCAGATACCGTAAATATTTGATGAAGAAATTTAATTTATTACAAATTCAGCATATTTAGTAATTAATATTGTGTAAACAGAACTTTTATAATCAACAGCAATAAAGAAAATACAAAAGGAAAAACAATAAATAAATAAATAATACGATGAGCTTGTGTTTTTTTTTTTTTTTTCATTTGTTTATTTATTTATTTAAAAAATTAAGCAAAAATTCAAACATTTAATACAGAAAATAAAGAAAAATTAATTGATCATAAATAATTTAATGATTTATTAATTCAATGTTTGTTTCTTTGTTTGTCCTGTGCTTTTGCTTGTTTACAACATTATTATTTTTTTTCCATAAATAAATGATCATGCTTAAAGCTTTTCTTAAGCACAAGTAGTAATTATTACGCTTTATTTGTTAAAAGTTTTTGTTTTGTCCTGATTATTGTTTATTGATTTATTAAAGTTTCTATAAACGAAAAAACTATTTTTCGTCTAGCGACTGAACTATTGGAAAGTTTTTATAAACAAACTTTGAATTGACATGAAAAAGGTTAAAAAGTTTATGTAGTGATATCAATGGTACATCGTTCTTACTGGAAAAACGTCAATCTTATTAATCTAGACAATAATGTGGATAAAGGATGTTTATCGAGCGCTCCTATAAAATTTTATAGTTGTTACCACAATAGAACACACGCAAAACCCTTTAAAATCACCAAACCACACCATAGTTGATTTAAAATTAATTTCCGTAACTGAAACTGTCCATTAAAAACAAAAATTGTTTTCCCGGTAAATTACTGGAACGTATGACTGATTTTTTTTTCTTTTTTTTGTAGCACTCGTTGTTTATTTATAGCAAAAAAAAAGAGGAAATTAAAAATTGGTCCTTCGTGTGTCCTATTTACAATTTTCTTTTTTACACTCTCTCTTCTAATTTAAATGTTTTTAATTGAATTTTTCTTGATAATGTACGAATTTTTTTTTTTTATCGGTTTTTCATTCGGTTTTTTTTATCAAAAATTTTATTTTCCCTTTTTTTTTCTTTGTTATGTTTTATGCGCTTCAGCAATATTACTCTGTAATTAAATTGAAAATGAAATTGAAACACCTGTGATGTTTTATTCTTTCTTCTGTTTTTTTCCCTCTTCTTCTTCGTTTGATTTGTGGAAGTAAACCGAGTTGTACTCTGGTTGTAATAAAAAAACGAAAGAAAAAAAAAACTCTCCTGTTGTTGGCCAATGGCAATAAATTTGTCACAATCATGCCAAATGTACATAAGAAATAAATTTTTAACGATTGAATTTTTTGTTTTGTTTATTTTAAAAGCTTCTAAATTGGTTTAAAAGTTAAGTAGAGGCAACTATAAACTATGCAACTTTTAATAGAGATTTTATGGCATCTTAATGTTATAAAAGAAAAAAAAAATTAAACAAAACTGCTGAACAAAAACCATTTAAACTTTTTTTGCAATTGCTGCATGCATTAAGCTATAAAAACTTTTCGATTATTACTCCAAAAATTACTTTATTATTACGAAATGAAATCTTTTTTCACCATAAAACGCGAGATTCATTCAGTTTTTTTTATTTATTTAAACTAAAATTTTCATTTAAAATTAATCTATAATCCAAATGTGTGAGCTTTATCATGTGTTTATTTTAATGAAAGCACACATAATGCGTTAGAAATTACAATAAACAAAGCAATTTTTTTTGTGTATTCACTAGGGGATTAGGGATCCAGTTAAAGTAGCTTTTGTATAGTTAAAAAGCTTTTCTTCTTCTTCTTGTAGAAAATTATTAAACAGTTAAAACTACCACACGGATAATTATAATATTTCTTCCAATTGAAAATGTGCTAGTCTCGTGTCAAAAGTGTTTTAAGAAAGTTTAATTGAAATTGCAAATGTAAAAGTTTACACAATAATATAATATAAACATTATTTATAGCAATATTTACATAAATATGTGATGAAGCACGTATGAAAATTTAATTAAAAAATTATTCGTATCGTATCCTATCCTACCTTCTATAAGTACATCAACAAAAGCTTAGGTTTCTTCCACATAAATAATGATTTAAATAATTATTTGTTAACCGATTACGTTGCAGAAATAAAAGCTTTCTATTATTATTCATGAAAATAAAAAAATTTAATTGTTTTTTAATGTTTCTTCGTAAAAGTTCAGTAATTCATTTTCCAAAAAGATCTTTTCCAACTTACTGGTTGCTGTTTGTTTGTTACAAAATCTATGTTCAAAAGTTCTAACACCACCACCGCTTGTGACTTGAATGCATTTGTAATTGTTTGGTATGCATACATGATAAGATCATCATCAAGTGCTTGTTACAAATATTTTTCGTGCTTGAAATACATAAATTTGTGTTGCTTATTGGCGTGAAAATTATCTGGCTTCTTCTATTTTGATTTATTTACAGAAAATCATAATTTTCTATGGTGATTTTATGAAAACTGTGCCAGTAGATGGTTGTCTTCACTTTTATCGGTCTTAAGTAAATATTAATAAAAAAAAAAGAAAAAAAAATTTCCCAATAAATATTTATTCAGGTACGAAACACCAGGCGCCTCCACTAACATTAAAAGCATTCAACAGTACTACGAATAGCTTTTAACCAGTAATGAAGGTAAATAAAATTATTATTAAGCTTTTAACATAAATAAAACAATATTTATGATGATTATTGCTGTGGAAAATCTTGGTAATCAACGTGATAGTTGATGACTTGTCGGTTTTACTTCTCATTTCGTTTTTTTTTTATTAAAAAACTTTTCCTGCAAAGGAAAATTCAAATATTATTATTATTATTATTATTATTATTATTATCGAATGGGATATAAAGAATTTTAATAAATATTATAGAATTTTCGTTACCTTTTATAACGGTATCGGTGTGGTGCACCTTAGACATTTGCAGAAGCACAAAAATGTAAATATTTACAGATTGGATAGGTCTTCAAAGGGATTTTTTTTTTCACTATATCTCAACTTTTATTCCATGTTGATTTAACTTCAGAGTCGCTTCTTCCTGTTTTTTTTTTGTTAATACTATTTAAATATTTTTCTTGTGTTTTCAAAACATCAAATAGTAAAAAAAAAAAAAATTCTGGTTGGAAAATATGAGAATTTTCGCAAACGAAATTTTTTTTAATTAAATATTTTCCCAAAAAATAAGCTTTTCTTTCCTAGAATATACGCTGCTCCTTCCTTTAAAAAAAACTTTTTTAATAAAATTTTTTTTTTGATATTCTGAGGGAATTTTTCTATTACTATTGGACGATATTCGCGATTTAATTAAATTCCAACATTGATTTGAATTTTTTTTTTATTCAAAATGAAATTATAGGTAGAATCGCGAAACTAGTAGCAATAATTTATCTTTGAGTTCAATAATCGACGGTAATAGGTTGAGTGGCATGAAACGAAGGGACTAGGAAAGATAAATTAAAACGTAAACTATGCTATGGGGAATTTAATTTCATTATCCCAAGTTATTAACATCGTAGACAATGATAATGCGATAATGATATTATTTGTTGTATTCTGCTGTAGTTTGTAGAATTTTTAACCATAATTAAGTGCTGTGAATACTTGAAGACATCACCATGTCTAGATCTCTGTTATTAGCTGATGAAAGTGTTAATTCTAAATGTCTGTAAATTGTGATAAATTGTATTTTATTTTGTACATTTCTATCAACAAAAACCTCTATGAAATTTAATATTTTTTTTGCTATAAAGCTTTTATTATTTAAATTCTCGATTACTGCTCTCATTTTCACCCTAACAACAACGGCAGTAGAAAAAAGCTTCACACTGGTAACACAATAAAATTTAAATTGTTATAATTGAAGGGAATAAAGCTAAACAAATCTATTATCATATTAACATCATCACCACCATCACCACCACTACCACCCCCAAATAATAATTTTATTTTTATTTCAAAATTATAGTCAAACATCATGTGTTGAATAAACATTTTATTCAAACAAAGCGTTAAAAAAAAAATTCTTTATAGAAATAAATATTAAAGCATGGTAATGTGTTAATATGTAACACACAGAGTGTAGAAAAATAATATAAATTATGCCAAAAGGGAGTATAGTTGCACGCAATAAAGATATCATCTAAATTGTACACAATTAAGGGTTGGGGTTTATTATTCCAACATTTCTTCTTATGAAATATGCTTCGATATTCTGATGTGAATATTATTCATTTATGGGGGTGGTTTTATTTTTAAAAAAATCATTTGATCAGTATTATTAACCAGTATAGCAATAAGCATTATTATTAAAGCCACTTCAAACACTTTTAATCATACCGTAACAGGTTATTCAATAAAATGTTTGCAATTCAATTAGAATTATTTGGTTTTTTTAAACTTGATAACCTTTCGTACGGCTTATAGGTTTGTTACACACATAATCCAAATAAATTATTTGAGGCTGTTTTAAGGTTCTCTCACAAACTAAACCACATATAAAGCTTTTTAGTTTTACTTATATAAAACCACAAAATTCTAATTAATTGAATTTTATAGCAAAAATATTTCTACTAGTTAATAAAGATTTTTTTTTTTATTCATTAATTGAATTTTCCATTTGTAAATTAATAATTAAAATGATTCATTCTTTCTTTTTTATTTTGTTTGTTTTCGTTTAATTTGATTAATTTTTTCCAACCCTTAAAAATGCCAGAGCAAGTGAAAAACAATTACACTCACTCTAACCAGACGTTGTCTGTTCACAAAAAATGGGAAACGACAATTACACAAAATGTGAAAAAAAAGCTTTATTAAAAGGGAAGTTAATGACATTTTACCTTTTTTTTTTTTTTCGTGTACAATTTAGGAGTAAGGAGTAAGAGTAAGGTAAAGAAAAAAAAAATAATAATTGGTTTCCAAACTGGTTATTTGTAGACAGGTACAACGAAAAAACGTTAATCGAAAAACCATTTTGCAATGAAGAATCCATTTGTCATGTAATTTACGATGTAAATATTTAATTTTAATTTTTGTTTTTGTACAACGATTGTGCTTTTTAAGTGCTTTTAAAGATTTTTCTAGAATCTTTTTCGTATAATAAAAATGCATTGAAAAATGCAAAACATATACAAACTCCGGTGATTCCGTATTTGTAGAACTTTTACCATTTTATTTTCATTATAATTTAATTTAATTAATTAGTCCAGTAATTCATTTAAACTAACCACAATTAATTGTTTAATTTTAAAAATAAAAAAAAATTTTATTTCATCATAAATAATTCATAAAAAATAATTAAATAGAAATATGAAACAAAAAACTATGTGAAATAATTTTTAATTATTTAATCATATTAGAGAATTGTTATGTTTACAGTGGATTCTCTATGTTATTTGTTTGATTCCAATACTCTACTAACTCACTAAATATTTATTTCGACTATTCGTGTTACCGAAAACAAGTTATTTCCAATTCTAAATAATTGTACAAAAGCTTAAATAACAATCGACTCACTGTAAAAATAAAACAAAACCAATTTGTGAATATTTGTGAATATAATTCGATAAAATTAAACGTAGATTCAATAAAATAATTATTTAAAAAAAAAATAAAAATGATGACAATAGTGGATGACAGAAACTAATAAAATGTCATTGTGGTTTCTATAAAATATTATTAATTATGCGGTTTATTCTATGCGGTTTATTTGTTTACCTATTTATCGGTTGGAGAAACAAATTTATTTTCCTATTAAATTTTTTTTCCGTTTTCGTTAAATTTCTTTTATTTAAATCGTTATAGCAGTATGTTGCCATAAACGTGATAAGCATGAATAATGTAAATGTTGAAACATCCTTCCAGTATTAAAGATAGAAGAATTTTGTATTTCTTAATGGTTTTTCGTGGTTACTTTGTTAATAAAGCTTTTACTTTGTTAAATTCACCACAATCTACATGCTTTTATGGTGGAAAATACATGATTAAAAAACTGTCAAAGACATTAACACGAAAGCTTAATTATTAAAAAAAAAAAAATTCAAGTTCAATGGATTTATTTATCTCTGCAATTTTAAATTATTTAAATTAAATAAAATGGTTGATTGACTTCTATAATTAATTATGTTTACAAGAAGCAAAGCAAAAAAAAAGAAGCTTTAGTTTATTTTATTACATAAAAAAAAAATTAAATTAAATTAGGGTTGTGTTTCAGTATGAAACATAAATGTTTTTCTGAGCTGTGTATAAAATAGAGAAAATAATAAACAAGCTGACATAATTTAATTTTTATTTTATTTTTTTTTTGTTGTTGCTGCTTTCCTACAATTGATACAATGTACGTGGGACTAGGGATATTCATTGTGTACGATTCACATTGTCGTTTGGTTTTATTTTCTTGTTAATTCTAAGGGTAGTTTGTATTTGCATGGAAAATTTTTTGAATGTTATTAACCCAATTTCTTGGTTTCTGCATCATTTGTGCATATTACGTTTTGAGAACAAAAAAAAATTTGAATAAATTTTGCTACAATTTTTTGTTATTTTATTTTGTTATTCATTTATTTACATTTACGTGGTTAATAATACGTAAATTGAATTGTCCAAATTGTAATCAGCAGCTAGAAACCGACCAAAATTAGATGGAGAATAGAAAAAAAGGGAATAAAAGAAAATAGAATCCAAATTTGAGTTGTTTTCGCGTCCTGTACACAAAATTTTAAAAAACCAAACACAAATTGAATTAAACTTCCCCTTATTTTTGTTTGTTGATTTTTTTCTACTATGATAGCTTAAGTAATTAAATTTGTATGATGTGTTTAAGCTTCTCGGTTTAAAGCTCGATTTTCTTATTAATTATCTACTGTTACCAGGCACCTCCACTATTATGATTTAGTGAATTTTCAGTTGATTAAAAATTATTTGAATCAATAATTTAAAGAAAAAAAAACCGGAAAAAAAACGTACAGAACAGAATCTCGGTGATAAATTGCCTTGCACAAATTTCCTGCTGTAACGTAAAACGAATATTTCATTGAGCAACACCCTGTTTCAATAACGAAACAAGATAACAGGCAATCTACACTTAATTCACCTTCCAGCATACTATATAGTATATAAATAAATATTAAATGTGTTAAATATTAGTTTTATCGATACGAAAAAGAAAAAGAAAAAAAAAAAAAAAGCTCTGCGTCAAATTTTTTATTTAATCAAAATATCGTATATACGACGTGATTGATAAAAATTGATGAAAGTCAATAAATATAAAAACCAAGGAACACATGTGTTCACCTTTTTATATTTGTTTTTGATTTTCCCTTATTTATTTTTTTTTTTAAACTACGAGGTAGAGATAGTTGGAAATGTGCTAAGGGGAAAAAACTCTTTATTTATCGATAGATAAATTGATTTTTCAGATTGATTTAAAGGGTTTTTGAGTAAAAATTAAATTTTGTATCGTTGCTTAAGATTTATTTTCTTACAAATAAAATATAATTAAATTAAGGGATGTATTCCTTTAAGGTAAATCAAATCATTATTTACAGACGATAGAGTTTGTGTTGTTCTGGCTATTCCTGTACTTCAACGAATCAATATGAAAGGATTTTTTTTCAGGAAATGACAGCAATAAAAATATATCCCTTATGTAATAAACAACAACCACAGAGTACAGAGCTTTCTACGATCATCCACCATAAATGAAAAAAAAACGTTTTTTTTTTATTAGTAATAATTTTATAGAAAATAAATTACAATTGATAGCTAATAACAAGAATAAACAGAAAAGAGTTAACAAAGCGTATCCGAAATACCACAAACAAGAAGGAAATACCATTTTATACATCTACCCCTTGTATAAGCATAAACCACAACATACTGCATAATGAATAAACAAACAAAATAGTAACCACTATGACAAGGTAAAATATTCACTAGCCAAAAAAATAAAAATTTGTTCACAATTGAGCAACAAAACCGAAAATAAATTTTATTTTTTTTTTTTTTAATTAAAATGCAATTGGATGCATTTTTATTGGGGTTGTTTGTTTTATTTTCTGGTCTACTGTGCAGGATATTTTTTTTTTTTTTGGGTTTTATAACAAAATAGAACAAAATTGGTTTAAAATTTTTGGGTTGGCTTTTGTATTTATGCTTTTGAATTAATAAAAATAATAAGACATCATGTTAAAGCACAAAACTTTAATTTTAAACATTTTCGAAAATTAAGAGAAAAAAAACATTTTTTTTTAAGGCACTAAAGTAGTAAATCTTGATCCCTATCCCCAGTAACTAACCGCAATGATCTTTACAAAGTATGATCAGTTTCTTTAAAATAAAAAAAATAAAAATTAACCCTTAACCCAATAGCACACCCCCATATTATTACAATAATAAAATTTGAACAACAAAATTGAATTTTTATTTCTTTCAACAAAAAAAATAAAAAAAACTATTGATCCCAAAACACATGTTTTAAAGTTTTGCAAAAAATTTGTTTTTAACAAAGTTTAAAGTTCAGCTAACATGTAAAAGCTTTGTATTAAGTTTTTTTTTTTAAGTTTACTCTGTCTTCTTGTGTATTCAGATATGTAGGGGCGAAACCATCAACAATAACAACCAGAGCAACTGTTACATTTATTCTTGCATGATTGAATTATTATTAGGCTAAGATAATTTTTATGTCTGTTTTTTTTTTTATTTACGCTGCAAAAATGAATATAGCGTGTTATTTATAACCCTATATCAGTGTTATCATTATCATCATGTTTGTTATAACAATTTGTGAAATATGGTTAAATGCGTGTATGTGAGGAGGGTTGATGGTTTATTTTATTCTATTAGCATAGAGTGTGAAATTAGATGGAATTTAAATAAACAAATAAATCATATTTAGATACAATTTTTATTCATATTTACCACCGATAATAATATCATTTAAAAGTTATTTATGCTTTTATTATTATTATTATTGTTGTTGTTTACCATAAATGCTTTTAGATAAATTTCATATTTCAACACCCGCTTGTGATTTAAGTGAATTCTCTATGCCTTTGATAAAACCGGCTATGAATTGGGTGGCTAATATAGATTAAAAACTTTATGCTGTGTCTTTGTTTATATTAAATGCATTTCCTTTGTAAATAATCCGTTAAAGCTTTGATTTATCAGCAGGTTTATCCGGTTTTACCTGGTGGTAAATTTTCTTATTCTTTTTGTTTAGTGCATGGTACAAATCCTATGTTTTTGTCAGGGATTTTTAGCGGTGACTTTCACAAATTGTAACTTTTTTTTTTGTTAACTCTACAGGGACACATTATTTCTGTAGTAGTAATGGTAGAAGCAGCTGAAGATGATGATGAAGAAGAAGAAGAAATAATGTGGACAATAACATATAAAGAGACATGACTTGGTGTCGACCCCATGTATTGTTGTTTGATCGTTGTTATATAACCGCATAGAGATTTGTTAGAGATTTTTTTTTTCTACATTGAGCTTTTTTGTTTGAATTTTTATTATGTTGTCAACCGTGTAATGTAGCTTTTTTTTTTTTCTTTTCTTTATTAAATTTATAAATAATCTGTTGTGTTGATTTTAGGGGTTTGAGATTTATTTTTCGAGGGTTTTAAGTATCACC
Source organism: Ptychoptera albimana (assembly GCA_961205885.1). Taxonomy (NCBI): domain Eukaryota; kingdom Metazoa; phylum Arthropoda; class Insecta; order Diptera; family Ptychopteridae; genus Ptychoptera; species Ptychoptera albimana. The sequence continues at coordinate 1,252,113 of OY540802.1, read as the reverse complement.
GTACATGTTTTCACCTTCGTTACCATTGATCTTTAAATAATTGTTAAACGAACCATTTCACTATGTAACCCCAATAAAGATCCCCCTTTAGGCTGATTAAGTTTTAATTTTATGATTTTTTTTTTTTATTATTATTATTATTATCGATTTATAAACGTAAAATTATTAAAGTAAATATCAATATTTATTTTCCAAGGGATTTAACACAAACTAACCAAACATTTTTTCACCAAAGTAAATTCATCGTTTTTTCGATTTTAATTTTTAATCGAAAATAAATAAAATTATAAAAGTGGGAAAGAGAGACGTTGCCCTTTTTTCACTGATGATCTGTAATAAAAAAAAAAAAGAATTTACGTTAGCGAAGGTACGATTAGAGATGGAAATTAATTTTTAATCTTTCTTGAGAGTGTTTCGTTTTTTTTTAAGAAAAACTGATGGAAAATTTAAAAACACCCCTCAAAGATGGATATTAAATAATTATTTATTTACAGCTTAAAGCTTTTTTGTTGCTGAATAAATGAATTTTAGTGTTGATTAGTTTTATGTAATACAAATTAAATAAATAGAAGAAAAAAAAATCTGAACATATTGATTTAGGGTTGAAATACAAATAAAACTCTAATCGACACGTACAAGGTGTATGAAAACCACTCAACATTTATAGTAATTATAATTATATTTATAATTTTACTTAAATAAATGTTTAAATACACAAAAATTTGCATTACTAATAAAACATTACTGATATAAATACATAAATATTGACACTATTAAGTCACGATTTAAACCAAATGTATTATCCATAATAATTATGGAATAAAATACAATTAAATCATTAAAATCCATTATTATAATAATTGATTACGGAAATGTTTGTGTTGTTAAATAATTGGTAGACGGAAATGTTGATAAATAAACTAACAAATCACCCATTTATTGGGTGGAATAAATAATAAATTTTTGCACCATCTACTGCTCCACTTATTTTTTTTTTTTTTTTTAATAAAATAGCGACAAATGAATGACTGAGAAATGTAATAACTGTTTCCGGCATAGGAAATACCAAATTTACTAAATTTATGAAATTTACTATATGCGACATATATTATGCTTCGTTTTCTTTCCATAAGAGAATGTTTGGTTAAATAAGCGGAGAAACTAAGTTCAACGTTGCAAATTTTGGGTGCAGACTTTTTTTTTTTTTTTCTCTTATTCAAAACTTTGATTTCCTTCATTTTAAATTGCGGAAAACAAACGGATATCATTTTACAGTGATTTCATCACAATTACAGTGATTATGATGAAAAAAAGGTTTAAACGGAAAGTTCTTGAATCGACCAGTGTATAGGTCCCAGGAATTAGATTGTTGTGTTTTTTTTTTTTTTTGTACTTTGTTTCTGTATTGATATAGAAATAAGCTTATTCCTCTGAATATCCTGAAAGAAACCTAAAAGCACAACCACAGCGATTAATCCTCAATTTTTATGGATTTTCAGAACTTGGAGTAGTTATTTCTCACGAAATAAAATTTCCTGATATGGATTTTCGATGCGAAAATATTTTTAATTTTGCTGAAATTTGGTCAGAAGTTTCGTATTGGGTCCCCAAATACTCTGTATGAAGGATTCCGCTCTAAAAAAAAATTAATCAGATTTTCTAAGCAGTTTTCTGTTACTCACCTGAAATATTCACAACCAAAATTTATTCACCTTCTGAAATACTTTTGAATTATTTTCCTTATTAATGCTCTCTATTTTCCAATCGCAGTGCAGATAAATATAAATGAACAAATAAAGTGATAAACAGAAATATAGCACATCGTTTTCCTACAAATCGCTGTAAATTTATCAATTCGCGTTAGAAAAATATTTACTCAAGCTTTCAAAAGAAAAACAACGATGGAACAGTACGGAAAAGAAAAACTTAATAAAAATAAAAAAAAAAAGTAATAAATGGTTAAACACGACTATAACAACAGAAATATATAAATATCAATCATAAATAATATTAAAAGCTCATCTTTTATAGCCCTATGCTTAGAATATATTTTCTCGTATTTTTGCTGTAAATTCTTTTTATTTTTCTCTCTTCTGCATTTCAAAGGAATTTACTTTAAGGGGGCAGGCATATTGTTCACAATCAAATCTTATTTATGTTTGACGAAACTTTTAAATCTTCTTCATCTTCTTCTGCTTCGGCTTCTATTTTTCTTTCTTCTATTAATACAAAGAAGTACAAAAGAAGCTTTTTTTTTTATTTTATTATTATTATTATTTATTTTTTTTTTTTTGTATAAAAATTTCGCTACTTTTATCCCCTTTTATAACAACAGATTAGATTAAATGGGAAAGTATTGGCATTTATTACAATAAAGAGAATATAATCAGGCAGACACAGATAAATTGAAATTGACAAACTTTTTTCCTACTTTGATATCCTACTTAGCTGCCTTAACTAGTTTACAATTTTTCTGTTATTATTGCTGTTGGTGTTGCTGCTGTTGTTGCTCTGTATCCACCTGAATTTGTAACATTTTCTTTTATTGTTATTACTTTTTAAAACAAAACAAAATCGAGATTTATAGCATCTTACTTTTGTATCATGCTGTAATAAACAATAAGTTTGTGCTAACAGTGCTGGATCTATCAGTACTTAGTAAAACTAATCTGTATTCCATTGCATAAACCCAATACAGCCCTTATAACTACTTTTTAATGATGTTTTATGATACAGAAATTACTTGTACTATATTAAGCACTGTTTGTTATTAACGACTAAGCTTTTAAAAAAAGTTTTACCGTCTTTTTTTTTTTTGTTTTTAACGATATATAGTTGCTGCTAGTTTCAAACTAGCAAGAAAACGAAAATTTTCTGCTTTTTTTTTCTCTTACGACTAGAATTTATTATTGTAGAGCAATAAAACTTTAATTTGTTATAATGGGAAAGCTTTTATTCTTGGTTAAACTAAAAAAAAACAGAAAAAAAATGTAACGTCCAAATAAAATTATGAAACATCAGTCATACGATTAAAATTCGTATTAACTACAAAGGAGATTTTTAAGATTTAATAAACTTTGCTCTTTTTTTATATTCAATGAAGCTACTTAAATAATAATTATAATCAATATTGCATAAGATGATGATAAATCTTTAAAGAGAAAAAAAGAAAAAACAGAAAAAAAAAATTTTTTATTAGCTACTAATACCCGGCGTCTCCACTTGCAAGAAAAAAAAATCCTCGTACATAAAACTCAATTTTCATGATAAATTCATATTAAAAAAAAAAAAAAAAGTTTCTCTAGTGAATGTTCAAGAGTATTGTTTATGCTACCAATTAAAATATTAATTTTTTATAATCCTTTTTTAGCGTTAATGAGGCATCTAGAGATATTTTCTTTCTCATTTTTTTTTTTTTGTTTTGTTTAAGAAAACATTATAAAAGCTTTAGGCAATTAATATTAATAAATATTATTAAGACAGAAGTAGCAGTAAACTAGTATGGAAAGGAACAAACATTACCATAGAAAACTATTTTATTAAGATTTAAAAAAAACAACAAAAAACAGGAATAATATTACTAAGGGTAGATAGGAAACTACTTTCAACAGGAAATATCGTTGTTTGCTTATATAAAAAAAAATAAATTTTACTAGTCGATCGATTTATTTATTTATTTTTAATGTTTTTCCCTTGCTAAAGCTTCCAAATCGTATTTTAAAAGCATCATTAAGATGTCAGTTTGATATTTGTTTTCTTTTCTTTTTTTTTTTTTAATTTAACTAATATAGTTATGACTGATGAACGTTATAAAAAGTATGCATTTGATGGCATCATGTTGTGCTCATTTTTAATATAATAAAAAACCATTAATAATAATAATAATAATAAAAATAAAAGAGACGCAAACTGTGACATGATAATAATAAAAAAGGAAAAAGCAAAAAAATTTGTACGAAACTTTTTATAGTAAATAGTAGGGAATTTTTTTTTTTTTTTTTTTTTTCTTTTCTTTTTTTGTATTATATTAATTTGTATTTTAATTAAATAATTGATTATTATTATAATTATTATGATGTTAGTGGGTTATAATGAAAGTACGGTTTCAATGATAATACAAAGAATAAAATTGTTTGCCCTTTTTTAATTCCTCCATGTACCCTCGTATCTCGGTGTGTTATTTCTCTTATTATAACCATTTATCGTTGCGTAAATATATAAGATGTGGATAGAATAGAAAAGAAAACCCAAAAAAAAAAATTATTAGACAATAATAACAACAATAACAATACCACTGAGCAGCAGTAGTGGTAGTAGTGGTAGTTGTAACACCAGCAGCGTTAAAAGGTTTTATAAATCACTCGACATTTGTTTTCTTAATTCAGCTTTTTGGTATCGTTTTTCTAACAATTATTGTTGCTAGCAACAACTAGCTAGCTACTGTCTTTATTATTGTTTACCATCAGATCAACGAATATTACTTTTTATTTTTGATTAAATAAATTGAATAGAGAAGAAAATGAAGATGAAGAAGAAGAGAACTTTAATAATAATAATAATAATAATAATAATAATAATAATACGTACTAATGTCTGGACTATATTGACGACGATAGAAACTTATATGACTTTAGCTTCATTATTTATGGCTTTTGTTATTATTATCGTAGGAAATGTTAATGTTGGAGCATTATTATTATTTTTTTTTTTCTGTTATTTTTGGTTATCGAAAGGAATATTTATATAAACCGAAAATAAGAAAATAGAAAGGAATAGAGAAAACAAACAAAAAATTCATTTCATAATGATAATATCGGTGATCAGGGGGAGCAGTAGTAGCAGCAGCAGCTTAATCAAACAGAAGATGATGAGTAAAACTAATAATGATAATAAAAAAAATAATAATAATAACAAAGCACAAATAAACAATTTTCTTAATAATATCCTTTTATATTTACTTTGTCCAGTTCCAGTTTTAGTTCCCATCTATTACTTTGCGTTGAGTTTTTTGCTTTAATATTTAAGCAACGTGAAAACAGACAACACCCCATCAATAGATTATTCGTAGCGAATATCCCCACCTTTTTATTATTATTATTATTATTATTATTTTTTTTTTTTTTTGTAACAAGAAAATCATCACGAAAACTAAATCCTTAAATTTTGTGCTTTTTTTCTTAATTAAAAAGCTCAGAAATGCGAATAAAAAAGTCAAAAAAAAAAAAAACAAAAACTTTCTGTAATATTTTAAAGGATTTCAATGGCGTAAATACACCTTTAATGGGTTTAAAGGGGTTTATTGCACCACCCCTGTTTTATTTTTTTTATTTCGTATTCCCACCTACAATCATTTTCTGTTTACATTTAATTCTAAAAGCTACAAATCCAAAAATCAACAAAACACTAAGAAAATTAGAACTAAAAAAAAATAAATTTCCAATTTTCACTTTTGTTTACAATTTTGTAAAATAACAAAAACCAAAGAAAAAAGCTCATTTACAGTAATGAAAAAAAAAAAGAAGAAAAATAATAATTTTATCAACGACCATCGTTGACTTATTTTTGTTTATTTCAATAAATCTTATCGCATGGATTACTGAACTGAATAAGACTGAATCAGATTGAAAATAAAAAAACTTATTTAATTAATTTAAATATTTACATTTTATTAATTATTAACTTTCGCTATGGAAAACTTTAGTCATTGGAATGCTTTTATGTGTTTAAAAATTGTTTATTACCAAAGTACAGTGAACTTTGTGGTTTATTTCGCATAAAATTAGTAAAAAAAAGAAAAACACGAATTGCAGTGTTATGAAAATAGTTTTGTCTTAACAAAACGGTAGCAACTAATTAATAAAATTAATTAAAGCTGCATTCTCGATTAACAATACTCAGAATTCACAAGTAAAACAAATTAAAACCCCGCGTTAAAACAGCTAGTGATAAATAATTTACAAAGAAACTTTCACGGGTGAAACAAAGAATAATTTAATAAAGAATTTTTCCACAAAAAAAAAAAAATATAAAATAAAAAGCTCACATATTCCATCATTTTTTAAAAGTAATTTATATCAAAATAAAAATTTTAAAATGAAATGAAAGCATTATTCGTGTTATTCGTGCTTTTTTTTTTGCACATTTTTTACGTTTCAATTACATTTATCCATCATCCTTTGTTTGTTTTTTACACTCTATTTGTCTTTTACACACACACACACACGTGTATTTTTTTTCTATAATAAATTCAGTTTTACACATCATCAAACTGTTTTATTACAACAAAAGAATGTGAATCAGAAGATGAAAAAAAAAAAAAAAATAGAAGCAGTGAAATAATAACCGTCGAAAAGAATTTGCTTCTTTTTTTTCTCCCCATTCTATTTTAATTCACAAATAACCTTTAGGAAAATTTCTAATGTTGTTGTTATTGTTGTTGTCTACTGTTTAAGGGATATTTGGCGTCAAATATATATATCGGGGAGAAGCAAATATGTATATATGTACGTTGTAACACAAACAGTAAACCAGTCTATGAATTTCAACAGTTTTAAATGTGAAAAATTTATACAAAACAAAAATACTTTGACTTTAAGTGGATGAGTGAAAAAAAAAAAAAAATCTATTTTAGATAATCAACGAGGTGGAAATGGAGTAGTAAATGGTTGATAAAAGTATAAAAGCACAAGGGCTGGAATACATTTTACTAACATATTGATGTCATCAGGAATCCTGTACAAAAAAAAAAAAAATTGTTCAAACAATTGTTTCAGAAGGATTTTTATTTTTTTTTTTTGTTTATATAAAGCTTAGATAACAGGAAATCCACTTCACTATCATTTAAGCTTTAACGTTTATTTTCTAGTTTAAAATATCTGTGCATATTCCCGTCACACTGGAGAGTTTTACAAATTTACAAAAACCGCAGGTTTAAAATGGGGAATTAAAGCGTTTTTATTTTTCACAAAAGCACAACAAAAACAAAAATTAAATGAAATTAAGCATGTTTTCAGCAGCTTTAACAACAATTACATTAACAACAACAACAACAACAACGAAAGCTTTGAATAAGCAAATCTCTAGTGATTAGAATTCTTTAATTTTTATTTATTTCACTGCTCTCTTCTATTGCATTGTTGCCTCGTTGTTATACGATGAAAGCTCTTTTTATTATCATAATATTTGTGATTATGATTATCATTATAACGTTTTATCCTTTTTATGTTGATGCTTTTTGTTATTACTTGTTACAGCCACGTTCGTTACATTACAGCCTATAGCACAATAAAGTGTGATATTCCGTTTGTATTGTCTTGTTACTGAAAGGGCAGTTTCTCCTTGTTATTATTATACGCAATGACAATTTCGTTGTATTTCTCTGTGTTTTGTGTGTTACAAGCATAATAAAAGCTTTTTTGTTTTGTTATTAAAATTGTCGTTCCGTTGTGTTACAATAAATTTTATTGAAGCATTTTTTTTTTTTTTTTACTCGCACGTAGTTTCTCTTTTATTTTTAGTTTTTTCTATCCTTTGTGGTTTGTTTTACTCTTTTTCGTTTTTTTTTCTTTTTTTTTATTCTCTCTTTAAACTAGAAACTTAGTTTTTTTTTTGTCCAACGATTAAAACAAAGCGCAACTGATAAGCACTGGAGGAAATTAAATTCTTAACAGGAATGACAAGCGTTTATCGTGTTATTTATAAATCTTTTAGAAGTTGAGCTGTTTCATGTTTTTAAACTAAAACAACAGCAGCAGCAGCAGCAGATTTTATCAATTATTTTTCGTTTCTTATTTCCCTCGCATAATCAAATAAAAACAAAAAAAAAAAAAACTTCCCTACAATTTTATATGAGACGCAATTTTAATAAATGCGCATCTTATCACATCGAAAATTCACCGATACCTGATATTTATTTATTCTTAAAAATAAGTGATACAAAGAAAATCGTTCAATCTATTTTCTCTGTGTTGATATAAACAGGTAAAGAGAGATGGAATAGATAAAATTTACAATTCTGAACAAGATTGAACAAGTGTTAAAAGCACGAGAGTGGAAAAAGCGACTACACGACCACCAGCAGCAGCAGGAGCCAAAAAAAAAATTCATAAAACTAAACGAGGTAGGTAAAAATAAAAAAAATTAAATAAATTTCACCCAACAACCTCAACCTGTAAACGAGTAAATATGAAATCTGTACCATCTACCCTTAAAAAAAAAAATTCGCACAAGCACCGCATCCAATGTAAATAAAATAACATAAAAAATAAACAAAATCAGTGTGACTTGTTCAGAAATTCAATGAATAGAATGATGGGTGATAAAAGTATGCAAACACCGGTAGCGTGAGAATATAAAATCAATTTCATAAGGGTGTAAAAAAATTGTTTGTGAGATTTTGTTATTTGTGTTTGTGCAGTGACTCCATTGCCTGGTTATGGAGAAGCGTTTTCTGTACATTTTCGTACAAACCAAGATTGTAATAAACTTCCAATCGTATTCCCAAGGTATCGTTACTTACCTAACATCCATATCGAGTTTACAGAACTTTAAAGTTATTTAATTAACTTTGGATATATTACCTATCAAAATACATCCCTAGTTCCTATATCTATCTTCCTGTAAAACTTTTTAATTTTCTTCGTAAAATAAACTTGCTGACCGTAATCATAATCATCTTAGTCACGTTTTATTTACTTTCCTAGTTCCTTCTATTTTATTTGCCTTCACAAACTTACTTAACACCTCGACCAACATTTTTGCAGTGCAAAGAGAACTTGAATCCACCTACCTGATATTTCAAAACGGTTAAAATGGCGTACATTTTATTTACACCAGCAAAACAAAAAAAAAAAAAAAACCCCGAAAACAAATGACTTTCATTTGTCTAGTTTTCTCACTGCTTTTACTTTTTAAAAAATAAATAAATCAGAAACCGAAAAACTTTAACGAACAACTTTAGTGCTGTGTTCTGATTTTATGTTGCGAAGATAACAAAAAAAAAAAAAAAAGTTATGAGTGCGTGTGTATAAAAAAAAAGAAAAGAAACGTCGCTATAATCAGCCCACTTAGTATTCTTCACTTGTTTTGTCAATACTTTTACGTTTTGAGCTTTTTTTTTTTTCTTTCGCCTTTATCATGCAGCAGTTTGTTTATTAGTTGACAAATCTTCACCATTTTTATTGCTTACGTCTCTTATTTCTTTTTTTTTTATTTTTCTTCTGTTTTATTTCTGTTTATTCAGCCAAATGGATAAAGAAACTACTAAAGCAGGTTTCAACTGCAAGAAATATTTGTATCAAAAATCAAAACACGTGATTTCTATTAGAGAAAGTTACGAATAAAATTATCGTAGTTTATCGGTGGGGTTTTTTTGGTGTTTTATTGGACAAACTTTGGGCTAAAGATTTTTTTTTTTTTACTTATTTATTTATTGTTGTTGAGTAGCGTAGACATAATGCTACTTGAAACGGCAATTCAACGTTCAACATTCAAGGATTAGATCTGTCTTGTTGAGTATCGACCGTTAATAAACACGGAGACATAAAGTCGCGTCAAATCTTTGTAACAATTGATTAAAATTCAGCATCCTTACCAATTAAACGACAAAAATTAATCAAACTCAACGATTTTACGATTAAAATTAAACCACAAATAAAAAAAAAAACACCACCGAATTATAATAAAAACTAGGATAAGAAAGTAATTTTTCCCATTGAATTAATCACATAAAAAATGTTTGTCCGTTAAAAGCTGTTAAAATACAGAAAAGCCAAACTGATTACCGATGGTGCACGTTGCACGTAAAAAAAAATTAAAAAAATCTATAGCTGGTAGACAGAAATTGTCTTGGTACCAGTCATAAACACTACGGGTGCGTATAAATTTATTTTTTTTTTTGGGCATTAAAATAAAAACCAGCCCAACGCAAAAGTATTCAAAATTCATGTACGGAGATTCACTTTGCTATTAAAAAAAAAAAAAAAACACAAAAAAAAAGGCGAAAACAAACAGCACAGAATATGAAATAATAATAAACATAAAAAAAAAGCGCTTATGTGATGTTACCACACCACCTGGGGTCAAATCTTTAAAATAAAAATAAAAAAAAAAAAAAACAAAACAAAAGCATAACGCTACACAAAAGTTTTCCATTTTTTATTTTTTAAGTCTATGACTTAATGCCACGTGCCGTAGTTGTGTTTAAATTAATAAAAAAAGCAAACGAAACAGCAACCGCAATTTATTTCTTTATTTATAAGTTTCGCGTATGAGCAGCTTTTTTTTTGTAGCTTTATTTATTTGTTTAGTTTGTTTAAAGTGTTTTTAACATGAAATTTTATATGTTTTTTTTATTTTTCTTTCGTTTTCTTTATGCTTTATTGTTCAATACAATGGAAAATATTGAATGAAAAATAATGGAGATGACTGGGAAGTATGTAAAGCTTTACAGCAGCAATGTCATCAGTAACAACTACATCATCCATCTGTGCTTATTAAATTCATTATAAAAACGTTTTTTTTTTTTTTTTAATTAAATATTTAATAATTTATCCTAAAATAAACTCCTAACAAATATTAATAATTTATTTTTGTAACATTTATGGAAATTTTTATATTTGATTAAAAATAACAAGATGAAAAAAAAAATCCATTTTGCTCTTGATTTTCCACTGCGTGACAAACAGTAATATTCACAATAGAATAAAAGATGGAGGATTTTAAAAAATAAATGAATAAATATGGTATTTTTTAAGCCCTTTCGTTTATTGCTGTTGTTTGTTGTTTGTTAGCCGAATGGTTTCCATCTAAAAAAATGACGATGATAATTTTTTGTTTTAATATCACAATAAAACAAATTTACTTACTTGAGATATGACTTAACTAAGTAATAGTAGATTAACTCTATTTACGCATTTAATTATAATCAGCTGTTGAACTAAAATAATTAAAGTAAAGTTATCGAAAGACTAACGTTACTGTCATGCACGTGCAGTGGAGTTGCCTGGTATGAGTAGCAATAATTATTTTACCAATAATTTTCCACAATAAATTTAATTCAATTTAATTTAATACCAAAAAAAAAAAAAAAACATTATTTTAATTCATTTTATTTCATTTTTATTTATTTAAATTTTTTATTTTTCAACATATTTACATTTTTATGTTTAATATTGATTTGATTAAATTTTTTTTTCATTATTGTTTTAGTAAAACTCTTCAGAGCCGGATACTACGCAATGTGGAGTTTTTATTTATTTTTATTTCTAAATATTTACAAAAATAGTTTCTTTACAAATTTATGTTTAGTTTTGAGTAGGAAACATAACAATATACAGTTGGTAAATCAATAAGTAAAACAAAGGTCCTGGATGAGAATAATGTTTCAGTGAACTTTAGTAACATTTTAAGCTTTTGAAAAAATGCTTTTGTTTAATGGAAATTAAATATTTATTCATTTGTTTTATCTGTAATTTACTGCATTTACGGCTCTGAATGTTTTTACCCCGGTTATTAGATAAATTATTATCAACACTAACCTAATTTATCCGTATAGAAATTATTTTCATTCATTTTTTTTTTTTTTTGTAACAATTTCTTCTTTTTTTTTGTCTCTTTGTTTTATTTATTTATTTATTTTATTTTTTTTTCATCATTTCATCAATTATTTTATTATAAATTATTATTTTATTTTATTATTATTATTTATTATCATTAATTTACAATTTTTATTTTTATTTTTATTTCCTCTGTTTTTAATAAACTTTTATATCTGTTTGCATTAATTTTATGTTTTTATTAAAGTATTTACATTGTGATTAATATTATAAAATTGTTTTGTTTTAAATAAATAAACAGCGAAGCTTTTGTATTAAAGACTGTTAATAAAAAAAAAAAAAAATTTTTAATGTATTTGTTAAGTAAATTACGTTGATTTAAGCTAATTCATAAGCTGACCGTGTGTATATGGAATTTAATTTTATTTTTATATTAACCGGCACGTACGAAATGGATAAAACTGTTTAAGATGGAATTTATTAATTAGCTGACATAGTATAGAAGTTAATTGTAGTGAATTAGCTAAGCTTTTTGTCTGTTTTATTCATTTCTAGTTATAGCACCGCACAACCATGAATAAACAACACAGCTTAGCTTAAACTTTCAAACAACAAACACCAGTTTTAAAGTTAAACAAAAAATAATTAATTAATTAATCGTGACTAGCTTCATATTTATCCAGTAACTACGTATTAACAGCAACAAGTTTTCATTTGCCTTCCAGCTAATTTACTCAGTGTATTTGTTTATTTTTTTACTTCCACGCTTATTTTAAATCATGAATTCTGCTTAATTTGACTTGATTAGGGTTTTTCGTTTATTTTTCTTTTTTTTTTTGTTATGCTTTTGGAAAAATTAATAAACAAACAAACAACCGAAATAAGTAAACGATTTTTATGTTTTATTTCTGTATGATACAAACGGTTTATTTATTTATTTATTTATTTAAACCATAATTCCTGTGGTTATTTTATTTTATTTAATTTTTTTATTTTATATCAATATCCACAAATATACATTTCATTAAATCAACAGAAAGAAATAAAAATTTAAATCAACAGAGAACAAAAAAATTTTTTTTTACCTGCACGCTTTAACGCGCATTTTCTACCGGTAAAATTTAAATCAATAAGAAATTTTTCTTTCTACCGCTGAGCTTTTGGTATTTATAAAAATAAAAATAAAAATACAAAAAAAAAATTCCATTTTTTAGTCCTAAATCAACAAAATGAATGACAGATTGATGGAAGCTTTTTACCTTTTTGTTTGTTGCTTTAATTAATTTTTTTTTTTTTTTTTTTGGTTCAATTTTCATATTTAAATAATTTTTAATTTTTTTTTTATCTTTACTTAAATTTTATATATTATTCTGCTAAATAACAACAAATAAACATTTAACAACAATATCCACGTTACACCATAGGTAAACAAAAAGAAAAAAAAAAAAACTTTTCAGGTTTCTTTCTTTTTTTTTTCATTATTATTTTGTTCTGTTTCACCTGATTTATAACGACCATTTTCCAACATTTTTATTTACAAATTATTAATAATTATTTATTCTAAATTTAACTAATTTAATCACAATTAATATTCACTTAATTAATTAAAGAAAAATAAATTTATTTTTTAACTTTTTTTCCACCTTTTGTTTTTTTTTTTTTGCTTTTTTGCTTTGTTTTATTGTCCTGCAAGTTTATTTTGTTAAAACAATTTTTTTTTTTTGTTATTTTTTATTGGCACATAAGAGTTAAATAATTGTTACAATTTGCACGTATAATTCAACAACAAGTATTAATAATACAATAAAAGTGGTTGTGGGCGCCGCCCATACAGTTTGTCACACAGATCCAATAGAATTACTATCATATGCAACAAGAAGTGAATCATCCTCATCACTACCACTGCCAGCACTTTTTTCAATATCCGTATCAATATCATCATCACAGTTAAAACTTGTAAAACCATCACTAGTACCATTACCGCATGCTGCATTTACTAAACGTGTACTACAATCCGTTTGTTCATTATTATCATTATTATCATAATCATCATCATTATCATCATCATCGTCACAGCTCTCAATGTCACATAATATTGAAACATCATCTAAACGGGCGGTACGACGACTTGATTGTCCACCACAACCGCCACCACCGCCACCGCTTGTAGAAAATAATATTTTCTCCTTATCGGTAACGTTATATCATAGTTCTATCACTTCAGGACCTTTCCACGTAACGCCAGCACGTAACAAGTGATAAAAACGCATAACACCCCACATTGCAAGTGCCTAAAATAGAATTTTTTTTAAATAAAACAAAAATAAAAATAAAAACTCTTCAAAAAAAAAAAACGCCACAGAAGGCTTTGCATTATTTCTATTAACAAAATGTCTGTCAAAAGTTTTATTTTTATTACTCGCTGACATTTTATTTATTTTTGACAAAAAAAAAAAAAAAAATTCTTATTATGCTTAATTATTGTTGAATTTTTTTTTTTTTTTTTTTTTTTATTAATTCTTTTCTATTATCAAATAAAAATTAATTATGAATTTATTAAATTTTTAATTTGATTAGAAATTAATCCAATATTCAGTGCAGTTTAGTGTTTTTAGCAGTTTTTTTTTTTTTTTTTATTAATTAATTAATTATTATCAAAACTAAAACAAAGAAAAAATGTATAAAATTGATTTATTCTCAAAAAATCTATGTAATCAAGGGAATTATAATAAATGTCGTCATTTTAATATACTTGGTATACATTTACGTTTTCCATTTGATTTTCCAACAAATTTACTTGATTTTATAGCACCCTGTGATCGTGATAATTTTTCATTTATATTCTGGTATGCAGTTATCCTATCATCATTTGGTTTGGTAAGTTTATTATTAATTATAATTAAGTTAAATTAATTAATAAACATTTTTTCCTTTACAGATTTTAACATTATTTGAATTTTTAACGGTTTTACATGGTACAAAAGTGCCGAGTACATTTCGTAATCGACAGTACCGTGTACTACCAGAAGTATTTCGTCGTAATGGTAGATTAATTGGAAGTGCTGTAATGACAATCCTTTATGTTTTACTACTAATCGGTGTATTATTTGTAAGTAAACAAACATTTTTTTTCAATTAATTAATTTCTATCATAAAATTTTGTATCGTTTTTATAGATTTATCCAGATTTTATAAATCCCTGGTTAACCGTACAAGGTGCAATGCTTGTATTAGAAACATTTTTTTGGTTAATCGATGTTTTATCTGGCGTTGATTGTGGCTCATTACTATCATTATTATCATTTGTTATGATTTACTATAGTTGGATATTTGTATTATGCATTAAAAATACATTTGAATTGATTATATCACAGGGTATGACAGTTAATTACTCAGCATAATTTCTATAAATTTTTTTTATTTTTTCTATTCTATAAATTTTATTTTTTTCTATATACATATATATTTCAATAATTACTCGTTTTATTTATGATTGAAAAAACAGTGAAAAAAAACCACGAATATTAACCACAGAAAATTTATTCAAAATACATCAGGTTAAAATAAATATTTTAAATGAATATTTTAACATGATTTTATCATAACAAAAACATTATTAAAGCAGCAAACACATTACGATTGCATTTATTAAAGCCATAATAAATCACTGAAGCTCTCTGAAGTTTAATACCGTGATTACAATCAACGCAACCAACGCCACGCAGCGTACGTATAATTGTCAATAAAGTTAAAATATATAAAAACGTATGGAACTTCTTATATAGAAAGCAGTCAACGCTGGCTTGGTTAACTTTTAACTTTTTACATAAGGCAACGCATTTGAACTTTATTGTATTCGTTTTCTTTATTTTCTTACGTTGGCTACGTTTTTCTTATGTACACTGCGTTGATTGTATTCGTGGCATAATAAAAATTCTCAACAAATGTGCAATCCTTTTAGTAAACAAATTTCTTCCCAAAACCACACGCTAAACACAATCAATATTAACGATAAAATAATTTTTTTTAATTAATGTAAAATTGTTTACATTTCGTGTTACTTTCGTTTTAAAATATATTTTTTTTTTCAATACACACACACACCACGCTATTGATCCTTTGCTTTTGCTAACCACATCTGTTGATGCTTGTTTTGTTTGTTTATGAAGTTATTTAATTAATTTATTAATCAAAAAAAAAAAAATATTAAAATTCCTTTGATCTTGTTCCCCTGATCATCCGTTATGTTTAATTAATTATTCACTGCATATTATATTAACAATTAATAATAATATGACAAAAACGGAATTGTTTACCAATTTATTTTTATTATAAAAGCTTTCAGTCTATAAAAAGCACACACACAGTGTTTGCAACAGAATTGAATGCATTGATATGCGCTTGGTAATAGTTTGTTTCTTAATTAACTAGACATTTTGAACGTTTTAATTATTTATTTAAATAATAAAAAAAGGGAAAAAACTTACATTAATAAAGGCTCGTGATACAAAAAAGGCAACTTCAGCTTTGCATAATGAATCAAACTGCTGTAAATAAAAAGAAAAAATTTTTTTTATTCATTTTCTAATAATTTCACGTTAAAAAACCACCGAATGGTTGAAATTAAACATTTAAATAAATAATAGAGATAACTTACCCTATTCACATGATCTCTCAGTACATTTGAATAAACCATGGCGACCGCCTCCAATGCCATAAATGTTATAAAACCAATTATCCATGGTACAACAAGGCCAGCGTTTTCCTAATAAGAAAATTAATAATAAAAAATTTTATTTCTTCAGTATTTTCGTTGTAAACGGTGCAAGGAAACACGAAAACTTTAACTGCATTGTGACTGAGGGACAAACAAAAAAAAACAAACAGGAAACAGCGAAACGTTGTTAATTCGTACCTTCCGACCCTTTTAGTTTATAATTTTCTCTAATTCATAATCAAATTTTCTGTATTTTTAATATTTCCTCTATACTAATTACTTACTCGTATCTGGGTGTAGAACACACCCCAGCCCTATTGTTACGAAAACTTTTCACATCACGCCACCAAACTGTTTTTAATCACATCGCTAATGACACTTTGCAACTGTCGTAAGTTTTATTTTATTGTTTAAAATTATTTAAACGATACGAACAAAATGCGTTTTATATTAATTAAAATATGCGTAATATATTTATTTAATTAAAACCATACGTAATAATGTTTCAAAACAATTAAATTGTGTAGAAATAATCTTAATCTGGTTGAACTATTATGTAATCTAATTCTATATAAACGTGTCACATACGTAAACATTACCGTTAACATTAATGTTAACACCTTTTTTGCTTTAGAATTTTAATTTTTTTAATTAATTAATTAAACTGTTCACAACAAATTTCCCAATAAATGTTTCATTAAGACAGGTAAATGTGCAAAGTGAATAATGAATAATTAATTTTTACTCTTTTCTGTTTAGAAATATTAACGTAAGTACCCGTAAGTATTCCCAGTACCAAAAACCACTGTTTTATTGCCTGTCCCACAATTTTGAACAACTATTAAAAAAATACCACATGACACCTAAAAACCTATCAATTTATTAAACAAAACAGCCACTGATTGACCACTGTTTCAACCGAATAAATAAATAAAATTGAAAATTCTATCAAAGATAATTCTTTATAATTATTTTGTAATTAATATTGCCCCAAAATAAAACCGCTTAAATACCGCCCCAAAAAGGGTAAAAAAAAAAAAACACAATTTACAAAACCTAAAGCTAAAAGATAATTAAGGCACCATTGCCAGTTAGTTTTCTACTTAATATTCCTGACTTTATTCACCTAGCAAAAAAATAGATAAAAAAAAAAAATAATGTCTAATTGTAAAACGTGACAACGAAAGTTTATCATGATAACCCCAATGGTAACTATTTACAATAAATTTGTAACCCCAAATACCTTTTTTGTTGTTGTTGTTGTCTTTCACCATCATTTATTTTAATGTAGAACACAGAAGGGAAACGGGGCTAGGCCCATATTTCTTTAAAACAATAAATTTCATTTTACCAATAATAAATGAAGAATAATCAAAGAACGGTTTTATTGATTTTTAAATAGCGGAATAAATCCAAAGACTAAAAAGGGGTCTAAATACACACAGAGAGAGAGAGAATGAAAAAAAAAGCTTTATTACTATACAATACGGATTGTCTTTTGTAACTTGAAATATATTTTGTAAATAT
Organism: Ptychoptera albimana; assembly: GCA_961205885.1. Taxonomy (NCBI): domain Eukaryota; kingdom Metazoa; phylum Arthropoda; class Insecta; order Diptera; family Ptychopteridae; genus Ptychoptera; species Ptychoptera albimana. The sequence continues at coordinate 1,234,314 of OY540802.1, read as the reverse complement.
TTATAAGACGACCCACCCACCCCTGATGACATTTTAGAAGTTTGTTTTTCAAGAGTTTTCTTTACTTTATTTCTGTTTGTTATTTTCTTTTTTTTTCTTTTGACTGACCAAAATCACATTGTGTTACAGTGAAACGAGGTAGCAGAAGAAGTAGAAGAAAAAACCAAATCAACGATATTATTTTATTGTTTCTTTAGGAGAGAACGATTTTTGGTTCATTTATTGCCCATAATAGAATAAAAGGGGTGCTTTTAAGAAGTAACAAATAGAACCCCGTATATCATTCTTGGTTTCTTTATTTACTTGTTTCAACCACTAAACGGATGATCCGATGAGTTACGCCATAAATTAAATCAATAACCACAGTGACTGGTGAAAGTCGTGTAATAAAAGGAAAATCCAGAGTATTTTCTGCTGCTTTTATTTTTTCGTTGTTCCGAAATTTCTTCCGCATGATTCGATTAGAAACAATAACAGTAAATCAAGATAAAGGTAACCCAGTAAAAGACTCATTCAGCTGTTTGCTCTCTTGGCTTCGGTATAATAATTCAACAAAACAAAAAAAAATTGTTTAACAAGAAAGGATTTTGGCTGAAACAGTGCCGGTAAAAAAAAAACCAAAAACATTCAGTAAATTATTTAACAAAAATTATGTGCTGCCTATTTTGCAAAGTGTTTCTTTGTTGAATTGAAATTGAAAAAGCATCAAATTGCAGCCTCCGTGTATTTTTTACCTTTTCGTTTATTTGCATCTATATGTTGAAAAATTTTATTTTAAATGATTACAAAAAATATTACACAATACATGGAAAATGTATAATATTCGTTGACAATATCAAATTTAATAGAAAATTTTATTAAAAAAGAAAAAGAAATTTAAAGCACAAATACCATGCTGTCACTTTGTTCGCTTTTACTCTTTGTTTATTTTTTTTTTTCGTTGTCATTTTTAATGCTGCGGTTAAAATAGACATGATCCATTTACATTTTTTCTTGCTTAATTTCGTGCTTTTTATTTATAGAAAGCTCTGTCCTCAGCATCATTCACTGAGTTTTTTATTTATTTTTTTCTTTTTCTGTTCCGTGCATCAATAAAGTGAAGCAAGCAATGAGAAAAGTTTATGGAAATTTCTTGACCAAGAAAATAACTTGGGGTGTGATGAGTTTTTAATTACTTTTGCTGTGGCGTTTTTTTTTTTCTTGTTAAAAATGATAAAAAAACAAAAAAAAATAGACAAGACAACCCCTAACGCTATTTAACCAGAGTGGATACAACTTGCATGACTATAGATATTCTTGTTAAACCGTGAAACATTTCTTATTTGTCGTAATTGTGCTTACAGCATAAATTCACGAATAATTTTTTTTTTTTTTGTGTGATAAATGAAATAAATTTTTTTGGTTAACCAATGTAAACGCAAACGTTAAATTCCCTTTGGTTTTTTTTTTTTTTTTAGTGGGTAAATTTTTGTGCCCGAATTATTATTCCTTGTTGAAAATCATTGTGATGAATTTTTTGATAAACCGTTTATAAATAATTTCACGTTACAATCCCTGGCAGTCCCTGGCAGTCCCTTCACAGCTAAGTTGATTACATACCAACCGTACTACCGGGCTAGATAATTTAATCTTCAACACAAAGTGATAAACATGAAAATTATATTTCGCGCATAACATAAAAATGAAATTAAAGGAGAAACAATTCCAATTTTCCTTTTCGTTTTTTTTTTTACATCATCAATAAACGAACGATTTAAAGTATAAAACGATGTAATTTATGGGTTTGATAAGCGCGAAATCTTTCTTTTTTTTGTTGTTGTTCAACATTAACACTTTTTTCCACAAAAAAAAAATAAAAAGTAAAAATTATAAAATAGCTTTCAAAAAGTTCTTAACAAGAATATAAACTTGGCTATTCCCATTCGGACGATCAAATTTTGATGGATTTCATTCCGTGTAGGAAGATAAAAAAAAAGTTAAATTAAAAAAAAGAAAGAAAAAAAAAAAGGGAAAACATGGGGTAATTCAAATGAGGGGTAACCTAAAGTGTTACGTATATTTATATCCCCCATAGGCTAGGTTCACTTAAACAAAGTGCGAACAGCAGCAACACTTTAGTTTTTCCTTCGGAATAGTAACCACAGTACGAAAACTTTAAGAGCACTGTCAAAGCTTTAAAAAACGCGCGAAGTATACAAGTGTTTAGTGAACTTTAGTTTCCTTAAATTTTAACTTTTATTACTCACTTTGTTTATAATAATTGCTGCTACAGTATTCCGTAAAAATTCACAACTTTTTTCTTTTTTTTTTTATGATTATTATTTTTATTATCCAGCTTGAAAACAGTCACGTTTCAGTTTACTAACACAATATTTACCACCCACAATATTAATTAATGTTAGTAGTTTAAATTACTTACGTATTAAATATTTACATAACATAAACATTAATATATATGAAAAAAAACCTTTAAATTATTAACATAAACATTAAATATTCAACCAACAATGAAACAAACTATGAATATTTTGTGTATGATAATAATAATAATAATAATAATAATATTGTCATATGAATTTTTAATTACGACCAACTATAATAAATGAAAAATTATAGCAGAAGCGATAACAAATCGTAACAACCGAAATGGCTACCATGATATTTAAATTTAATGACAGTATTAAAACATCTTGTTTGTAGGGAATCTCCTGATTCTGAATCATCATCAATGCGAAACTAATTTAATTTAATTAAACTAATTAATGCTTAACGAAATTTTAATTATTTTTAACAAATTTAAATTTAAATTTAAATTTAAACGTAACACTATTAATGGAACAAATTTTTCATAATAACACAGCACACTGTTGTCGTTCGAAAACAAAAAAAAATTTGAATTTCAAAAAAAAAAAAGAAAAATGTCCGCTAAGGTTTTTTGCAGCGTGTTTTTTTTTTTTAACAACGAAATTAATTATTAAAACTTTAATTAATATTTTCATTTGTAAATAAATTATGAAATTTAATTAGTTTTTATTTTTCATAGGAAAAAAAAACCCCCCATTTCATAGAAATTATTGTTTTCTATCAAAAATTATAATGTCGATAAAACTGATTAATAAATAAATAAATTTTTTGGCATTTTTTATTGCAAAATATGATTATTTTATAAACAAGAACATAAATAACCACCGGGTAATAAATTATGAAAATATAAATAAATTTTTATTGTGTTAAGGAGTTAGAAATATTTTTCAATAGAATAAAAAATTTGTTGGTTTTCTAATGTTTATGTAGCTTACCCTTTAAGTCACTTAAAATCTATTCATTTCATAATTAGTGTTAATTAACTTTTATAATTAAGCGTATGAATAAAATTCCACTCATTTACAGCTGGCTAACTAAATAAAGAGACTCTGAAATCCAGAACGTACCTCAAAACAAAAAACTAACTAAAATCTGCCAACTAAGTGATGTTTTTCGAAAATAATATAAATAATAAAAACAAACTTTTCTTCTACCTTCAATACAAGCGATTATTCTGCTTCAGATTAAATGATAAGATGATTGGATTACACTTTAAAACAGTCAGAACAGTCACCTTTCCTTCTCGACAACCATACCAATTTCAATCGGTAAAAAACAAAGTAACAAAGTAACAAATAAATTAAATAACAATTCAGTGACATTTCAACTGAAAAAAGCTTAAACTATCTAAAGCGAAAAACAATATTAAAAAAGTTTATATGGCGTGGCTTTAAAGATTACAGAACTTAAGTTTACCAGAATCAAAATAAATTTAAAAAAAACTTTCTTAACAACAACAACAATGACAAAAAAGCACAATTCTTACACTTTTGTATTAATTTTATTTATTTATTTTTGTCGTAATGCATAACGTAGATAGAAAATACGAATCCAAATGGGCTTAAGAAGCATACAAAAGAAGCAAAATAACAAAAAAATGCGCATTTCTTGGATAATTCGTAAATCTTCTATCTGTAACAAGATAACAAGATTAAATGTAACAGAAGCAGCACACGATGTCGTATAAATGTTATCGAAACAAGAAGAAGAAGAAGCAAAAAAAATGTAAATAAAGGAAAATTTCTTGCATTTATAAAGAATTTTATGGTTACTTTCGCAAAAGAATTTTATTCCCATTTCTTTTTTAAAAAAATAAAAAATGCAATCGCTTCCATTAATGGGGTGTTTTTTTTTTTTTTTCTTTTACTTTGCTTCTGTTTACATAAAGAAACATTTTATTTTTCCATGTTTTCTATACGGAAAATAAACGTTTGCTATGCTATAACAAAAAAAGAAGAATTTAAAGAGATTGGACTGGTTTTGTGGTGGTCTGTTGGGGATTTTGGATTTTTTTTTTTTTTTATTTAATTAATTCTTTTGTCAGTGGTTTATTCAATTTTTTTTTTTTGTATGCGAAATGTAATAACGTACAGGAAACCCCTGAATAACTATTTGAAATAAAGTGAAATTGATTTAGGAAAAAAAAAATTTATTGGATGGTTCCGAAGACTTTTTCGATGACAATTTTAACTGATTACAATCTAGCAAGCATAGAAATTATTAAGCAAAATTACTACTCATCAACAAATAAAGGAAAATCAAATGAAATTTTATTCTTGAATGAATACGAAAATTAATTAAAAACTCCGATGGAAATAATTAAATTACTAAACCAAAAACAAATCAAATCAACTTAATTAGATTATGAATTAACAAATATTAATGTTATAAAAATTAAAATTAAAATTGAGATAATTCTTGTGGAAAGCACAATAAAAACACCGATGAAAAACTTTCCCACAAAGTTTTCATTATTTCTACTTTTGATTTAAAAATGCGAAATAAAAAATTGCAAAAATTTAGGAAAATTCATTGGGAATGATGAACAATGATGAGCAAGATAAAATAAAAGCAAATAAATTAATTGTTGCTAATTATGTGCAGCAGAGCATTCACTTTTATTACTTTTATTTCAATGTTTGCCGTCTGTCATTATTAAATTAGGGCAATAGATTTATTGAGAAAAATAAAAATTTATTTTTGTAATAAAAATAAGATCCTGAGAGGACTTTGGATAAATTTCAATAATTTTTATCGAGCTATCATTGAATGAATCCAGTTAATTTCAGGAGTTTTTTTTATATATATACAACATTTGTTAGAGATTTATATTCCTTTTCCCATGTTTGTTTAGGTTTATTAAAAAAAAAATTGGTACCAAGTACCCAATTTTTATATTGTGGTCTACTAATGTTGTTAGTTGTGATTATAAAAAACTAAAAATCTTGATTCTGGAACAACATTTGATCGAGTTACAGCCAGAAAACTGAGATAAGTACATTCGATACCGATACAGAAAGCAAAAAACGAAGGAATTGAGATTCATCTGGCCATAACTTCTGTTTGAAATTTTTTAGGATGGAATCCTTAATACAGCATACTAAATGACTCAATACAAGACTTTTCACCAAATTCCAGCTCATTTAAAAATAATTTTTTTTTTCGCCAAAAATGCATACAAAGTATCAGGAAAAATTTTAATTTTCAGCTGAAAATTCAATAAATTCAGATCGATTTGAAACTTTGCAGGAATGTTCTTTAGACAGTTCTGAATCGACTTAGTTCTTGGAATTTATTCTTTGGAAAATTTATTTCACGAGTTATGGCTACTCAAAGTTCAGAAATTCATCAATAATTGAAGAATGATCTCTTTTTCCCATGTTTGACAGCTATTATTTTAAAAAACTGGTACCTAGTTCCCACTTTTTACAATGTATCCTACTAATGTGTTTATTTGTGATTCCTAAAACTTAAAAAACATAAATCTGGGACACATTTTGGCTGAGTTACGACTAAAAAACAGAGAGATTAATACAGCTGGAATATTGCTTGGAATATTATTAAAGCTCTACTAAAAAAATATCTTTACAAGAAAGCAAAATCAAGGGGGAAAAAATGCAAAACAAAACAAAACGAAACAACACAAATCACCTTCATTTATCTATAAATAAAATAAAAACAAAAAAAAAAAAAAAAAATAACGCAAAACGTGTAACATCATTCCTGTTGCCAAAGGAAATAACGAAGTAAAGCAACGTAGAAAAAAGAAATCACTCTGATTGCGTTGAGTGATTTTTAATGAACATTTGTTGTTATCGTAAACAACAGATGACGAATTTATTCCAACGAATACAATTTATTTTTTATTTATTTATTTAATTTTTTTCTTGCCATTCGTAATGTTATTTTTATGATGATTTATTTTCATCTTTTATCAAAAAAAAAAATTAATCTTGATTACTGAATAAAATTCTGTCTATCGTCGATTATTCACATTTTTTTTTTGTTATTCTCTCGCATTAATTCCTTGGACAAATTTTGTTTTTCTTTTGCTTTTTTTTATTTCTTAATATTTGCCAGGAATTTTGCTGCATAGAAAAAAATCTTTAAAAATTCTTCGTTTTAAATCTTGAGAAAGGGCAGAAAATTTATATTGATGACAGTTAGGAAATCTTTTGATAGTTTTTTTTTTCTGTGTGAGAAGTGGTGGCTGAAGGAAATTATTTTTAAGGGATGGTATAATGTACCCGTGTACATGCAAAAATCCCTAATGAAAATCCACGGTACCATTCACTGTATCCACTGTACGGTTTTCTTCGGTGATATTTTTTACTAAATACAAGATTTATGTAAGGGTTGTTTATAGTAATAAAAAGAAAAGAAAAGAAAACGAAAAAAAAAACCCCCGATAATAATAATAAGCAAACAAACATATTCCAAAAAAAAAAAAAAAAACTAAGCTTGACCATCAGTTTGGTTTAAGGGTAAATGTAAAGAAGACAATCTAACCGATATATAGCATCATATTACACTTTATTTCTGTGTACATATGCTCTTATATCACATAACCGAGAATAAATAAATAAATAAAAAACAATTTTTTTTTTAACAACGTAAAAAAAAGTTCTATTGATAAAAGTCGGTTAAGTTTCTCGTTTATTATTTGTTATTGAAATAAATAAAATAAAATATCAGCACTAGAAAGAATGAAAAAAAAAATGAAGTAAAGGGAAAAACCAATCGACCAACTACCCACCACCCACCGAAAAGTGTTTACAAAAATATTACACGATTACAATAATATTGTAGAGAGCAAAATAGAAAATAGAAAAAAAAAATCTAAAGCACGTAGTAATGAATAAACAGAATACGAATATATTTTCGATTTTTAACAAATAATTTATTTAGAGAATATTTTTGTTTGCTTGTTCGGCTGAAAAGTGTATCTTGATGTTCGATTTATTGATTACACTTCAATAAATAAAATAAAAAATTATTGATTAGTGATAATAGCACAAGCAGACAGCAATATTTAATATATTATTATTATTATTATTATTATTTATAATACACGTTATCAAAATTCATATGTGAAAATCAGTTAAAAAAAGAAAAAAGAAAATTTCTTTATCATAACAATCGCTTGAAACGTTATCATCTTTTATCATGTTGTTCGTTTATTACACAATATATAAGGACATTCGATATTCGATTAGATAACAACCAGACAGTATTGACATTAATTTAAAAAAAAAAATAAAAAATTAATAATTTTTTATTACGTCTCATCTGTTGATAAGAAATTATTTGTTATCTTCGTGACATTTCAATAAAAAAGAAAATTTAATCATTCAGCTGCAATCTTCTATACAAAAAAATCAGTAAAACATTATTGCATGTCAAATATGGATCCTAGATAATAAATCAGTGAGTGAATCTATAAAAAATTCATTTTTAATGATTTGACTTGATTCCTGATTATAATCCAAAATAAAGGAAGAAGGGCAAAAACCTTTAGTTTGCTTAAACAACAAGAAGCAACAAAAAAAAACAGAAACGCATCTAAAATCATTATTTATGTCTTCTAAACTAAGTAAAAAAAAAAGGACATACTAAGGGTTTTTAATGGTCACACAATAAAGGATTATGACTTTGTCGACAGAACCATTAAAAAAGGGGGAAATAAATAAATAATGAACTAAGGGAGAAAAGAAAAAAAAAACTTTTCAAACAAAATACGACCAATTTTAAGCAAATAAAGAGAATTTATATCCTTAAAAAATAAAATAGTTTTTCAAGGGATAAACAAACAAAATTTCATTCTTTTTTAAACAGGACTTTAGTTATTCAGTCCAAAGTTATTTTCTTATTTGATTTGATTAACTTTGTTGCTTGTTGTTTCCTTTTAAACAGTAATCAATGTGATTGGTGCTTATTGATGGAAAATCTACCATCATCAACCAGCAATTGTAACAAACAATCAGTAAATAAATAAGATTTCTCTTAAGAAAAATAAGGGAATAAACATTTCTTTGTAATTTAAACAAATGATCTCTACGTGTTACGTTACGTTACGTTTTCGTTTCGATTTTATATTTGTTGCATCAATAAATTTCTAACGGAAAAAAAAGAATTTTGTTTGTTGCTTTTACACTTTGCTTCCGAAATCTTCACGAAAGATTTAAGAGTTTTCAAGTGTGCGAATAGAAGGGATGTTTTTTATAAACTCACCGTACACGTTTTACAGCACAATCACACATTTAAAGCACATGAGTGTTTTTTTTTTTTTGTGGCTCAAAAGTGTTTGCTTTTACTTTGGTTTCGTTTAGTTTAGGTGTTTTTACCCCCACTTCGTTTAATTTAAAGATTTGTTAAAAGCTTTCAAAAGTATTTTTACCTGTAAAGGATTTTCTAGATTTTTTTTGTTTGAACTTACCCGATAAATACCGAATAGCAGCACAATGCTCAGCACAATCATAGACAGTTGTGTTCCTATTATAGCAAAATATGCGATTTGTACACCTGAAATTAGAATTTTTTTTTTGAATTAGGTTTAATTATAGGTAACACTGAATAAGTTCTACAATTTTTTTTTTTGTTTTATTTTTTTTACCATAATAAACGTCCTCCAGGTCGCCATATTTTTTTATATTAACACTAATCCTCCATGCATACAGCAGAACCACCAAAATTGATATATTCTGCAAAGGTAAACACAAAATATTTGATTCTAATTAAAATAAATGGAAATGGCATTTAATTAATTTTTAATTGAAATTTTTGGCAAATTATAATTTTAATCACGTTTATCGTTTTTATAATGTCTACGTAAAAATATGTTTTCAATTGTTATCGCGCATTATACCGTCATGAAGTTATAAACAAATGTTTTTGGAAAAAAAAAACATTTTTAAAGCACAACGTAAAGCTGCTACAATTTCTAATTAACCATTAAAACGCCCACACATTGAAACCGATAAATTTATTAAGCAAAACAAACGTAAAGGCATTATTAATGGTTTTGATGAAGCACCATGATGCGATATGATCTTAATGCGGTTTTAAGCTACTCAATAAACTCTATAACTGATTGTTTTTTTTTTTTTTGGTTTTATTATTTTTATCGTTATCAGTGAGCTTTTCTGTAGTAATAAATCTCAATTTATAAGATTATAATATGCTATAAAAAGCTTATTCTGTTCTTTTTAATTTTTTTTTTTTTTTTCGGTAGAAATAAATTATAATTCGTAGCTAATCGTCGCTGTATTTTTGTTCCTAACTTCATTAAAAATAATTTTGCTAGCCGAAAAACTTTTAAAAAAACGCAAATTAGAGCTTAATTTTTTTTTTTGTTTTTTTGTTTTTATTTATTTAATCACGTTAAACTTTAAAACCCACTAAAAAACATAAGGAATTTTTAATGGGGGATAAAATGAAAAAATCGGATTTTTCCCCCATTTACACCACTAGCTACATTAACTCTTTCTAATACTCTTAGATCTATATGTGTGGAAAAAAAGAAGCAAACAAGTCACGTTAAAAAAATAAAAAAAAAAAATAGGGAGACACCGATCTGTACAATTTAAAACTTTTTCTTCTCTTTCCTCGTTTTTTTTTTTTCATTTAAAATTTTTAAAAGAATTTATGGAAATTCACAGTGCGATAAAATGTTCTGTTTGGCAGGTAAATTTTTTCGTTTTTTTTTATCAAGTTTATCTTACATGAAGCTTTCTATAAAGCTTAGCTTCTGGTTTGCTTAATTACAAACATTTTCAGGTGTTTTTCTTTCCATACCATTGAACAACGAAATTCTTATATAACTACCAGGGTAATTAAGCAGCTGGTTATAACAAATAATTAATGCTTTAAGCTTTATTAAATAATTTTTTTTTTGTTGCTATTTTTTAATTAAATTTCTGGTTTTTCTGGCTAATCTAAAAAAAATTAATATTGTGGCGACTTTAAGCTTTTTTTTTTTTGATTGCAAATAAATGAAAAGTTTTCTAGCTTGATGACAAAAGATTGAGAATAGAAATGAGTGACATTGACATTGATGACGGTGGTTCTATAATTCATTTTTTTTTTTTTTTTATTTCATATTTATTTATGTATTTAAGCTTTAAGCATTTATCGTTAAAAACGTTATAAAGTGACAACACAATGCGATTACTGGCAGCAAAGAACAATCGAGAGTTTTTTTTTTTTGGTATAAGCTAATATCCCTCCCTTAAAATTGGTTAACTTAGTTTAAATTTTTTTTTTTTATTAAATTAAAATTATAATCAAACAACATTTGATTATTTATGAAAAGAACAAAAAAGCTCATAAGCTAGTAAAAAACGAAATCAAACAATTATAATTAAAATCTGATAATTGAAAAGTTCGGTGCCCTTTTACGCATTTTTATCTCTGATTTTAACTATGAAACATCATTAAAAAAAAATTATTTTTATTATTATTACATTCTTGTTAGCAAATACATTTATTTTTTTTTTTTAATAAATAATTCGGATTATAATAATGGTTTATAATATAAACAAAGAAAAAACCTTGTTATCCATTTTTTTTTTATATAATAAAAAAAAATGTTTAATAACAATAATCGATTATTTAATCGATGTTACAAAAACCAATTTATAACCATATATCATGTTTCATAACTTTTATAGATACTTTTATTCAACAAGGAAAATTTTAAAATAAAATTTAAAGGATTAATTAGCTGTTTGAAGCTTAAAAGAATGTTTTTTTTTTTTTTAATATTTTGCAAGGATAGAGTTAGTTAAAAATCGATTTTCTTCTCTATAATGTCGTAAATAATCTAAAATCACTGTCAACGTGTACACTGTAATATTTCTGAAAGCTTTAATTATGTAATAATGACGTAATTAATGTGAAATAAAAATGATTAAAAAGGAAGAAATGCTTCGGCGTAAATTTTCCAGAACAAATTTCAGCTAAATTTTTATTAATTCTCTTAGATGAATCATAAACCAAGTAATGTGCTTAATTTATAAATAAAGCTTAAGAAATTATAATGATAAATATAAAACCGTATGTTGTGATATAAATTTTATGTAATAACATGAGCAACAACAGGTAGTTTAATAGCGATGTAAAAAAAAAAAGAAAAAACTAAAATGGAGTGAATAGAAGAAATTCATTAGTTTTGTAATAAAAGAAAAATTAAAAATACGCCACGTAATAATAATAATAATAATATTTTACTATTATGTGTTAATAGCATAATTTCCCATATGCTTTGATACAATTATTTGATTTAATTTTAATTATTTATTTATTTATACATTTTATACACAAAACGTGTGTATGAAAATCATTTTAATCCAAATTAAATACGTGAAACAAAAAAAAAAGTTGTATAAACTTTGTTAAATACGGTACGTGGTTTGAAGGGTGGTTTTTTTTTTTTTTTTTTTTGTTTTATTCCCTTAAATAAACCCGATTAAATATTTTATTATCTTTGATTTCTGGTAAGTTTTGTAAATACTTCTTAAGCCTTTTTTTCGTTAAAGACGATTTAAAATTATATCCCATGAAAATGGTATGCCTGACGCAAAGTACTTTTGTTCAGTAGTTGATTAAAGCTTTTTCGTTGTGTCTAAATATAAACTTGTTTGTTATCATCGGCAAAGGTTAGATGCAAAAAAAAAATTCTTCTTAAACTTTTTTAACAGTGATTGACATTTATTTTCGTTGTTTATTACGATAAACGATTTTCACTTTATTTAACTCTGTTTCTAAGCTTTATCGTAATCCCTACCTTAAGTTTTAATTCTTTTTTAAATTGTTCGTGATAGGAATTGAGTGCATTTTCAGAAAAGTCCTCTAGCAAACAGTCGCTATAAGTAATTAAATCGTCATTTGGATTTTTTTTCTTTTATGAATTATTTGATTGATCTTAAACAAGATAAAAGCACATTTACAGCTTTATTACAAGAATTTTTTGTTTTTATTTTTATTTTTTAATCTTTTTTTAAGCTTTTTTTGTGTTTTGTTAAATAACATTTTTATGGCCAATTAAACGTTGAGATGTATAAAAATGACAAAAAACATTTTATTTAGCTCAGAGCTTTTTTCTTTTCGCGATGTTTCACTAATTACACCTTGTCGCAACTTTATAAAATTTCTGTACAACAAAACAGGAAAATGCATTTTAAATTTAAAGAAAAAAAAGCACAACAACAATGCTTTTTAAACGTGTAGTCACTTTAAAAGTTGAAAGACTGTGAACGAAAAAAAAAAGAATTTTTTTTTTTTCTCTCTTATTTTAAAAACGCACTTGAATGCCATACGGTGTGTAGCTAATTTACCTTATCGTACACACATATGGTGTTGCAATTAAATTTGTTATAAAGTAAAAGCGTACGCTTGTTTGAAGAACAGTGAAAATATATGTGTCGGTTCTAAAGTTTACATCAATTAAGTCGAAAGTTTTATGAAAAAAGTTTTTTGTGTTTTAAGTGAAAACCGAAAACATTTTATCAAATAACGCCAATCATAATCAATCATATAAACTGTGTTGTAGAAAATTCATTTTTGGTTTATGGAAAATGCATTCTTACACCAATTCCTGATACATAAACGTCAATCACATACAAACTATTTCCAATAATAACAGACAATTGGTTGAATTTGTGTTCTGATATTGAAATTATTTTCACAACGAGAAAATTTAACAATAAAAAAAAAAAAAAAAAACACCGTGTCATAAGGAAATTATAATCAATAATTCTGTGTAACATAGAAATAATTTCCAGGTAGATCGATGTAATAATAATAGAACTGTGCACTGTGAATAGGACAGGAAAATACAGTTTTGTTGTCATTTCAAATGCAGTGATCGACGTGGTATGATTAATCCATAATAAACACTTTTATTCTGTGTTGTAATGTAAAGCATTAAGCCTGAAATTAAGCTTTATTAAGTAATTGAGTGTCGAACAGATTGATTGATTTTTATTAGAACAAATAAAAGTTTCACGTGCTCGTGATGGTTGTTCTAGTGAATTTTTTATTAACAATTACCAGTCATCTAGCTGAGATTAATTATTTTTGTTTCTGTGCACAGTAGAATAGCCTAGTTTTAAATAAAGACAAAAAGCTTCTCATATTTTATTACTCAGTTAAAGGTGATGGAACAATGCAGAATGTGAATTTCGCTGTGTTTGTTATGAAGCCAGAATGAAGGTTGACTGGTTATTGTTAACAGAATTTAGTTATTCCGACATGGTTTAAGGTATATTCATAATAATAATAATCATAATGTTATTTCCTTAATGTAAGGACCACAATAGGAGATTGTATTTAATTTATAATAATATTATTTTGGCACGGTTTTAAGGTTTGCCCGGTTGTTGTGTCAGTTTTATACATATTTTTTTTTTTTCAACCATACTTTCTATGTGTACAATGGCAAAACATCAGTTTATTCTTATACTAAACGTATAATATTTATGTTTTCTGTGGCTGATGTTTTTTCTAAAGGACTTTAAATATATATAACTGTGCGCATTTTTGATAGTCATCAACAAAACAACAAAACAATAACAAGAATATTGGTCTGACTCTTGTTTATGAGAATTTTTTTTTTTTTTATTGTTTGTTTAACCAACTTTGACTTTATTCGGTTATTCTTAATGATATTATAATATTCGTGAGAGATAGACAGAGAGTGTATGTGTGAAAAATAAAAATTTATTATTAGCTTTAACACGAAATAACATTAAGTAAATGATTAATAAAAAAATATCTTTTCAACTTTATTATTGAACGTAGTGCTCTAGTATTATTATTATTATTATTATTATTATTATTATTATTATGATTATTATGATTATTATGATTATCAAAAAAGAAAATAATGTTGATAATAATAGTGATAATTATGATAATAACAATAATAATATAAAATATTTTTCAATAAATATATATATATTATTAAGTGTTAATCACAGTTCATGTTTGAAAAAATATATAAAAACATTTACAAAGTTTTTTTTTTATAGATTTTTATCACTTGAAACAAAACCAAAAAAAAAATCAACAAAAAATATTATTTATGTAAAAGAAAAAGAAAAAGTGGGTGTACTAAAAATACGTTGTTTTCTGTACTAAAAAAAAGCTTTAAGTCGGCAAATAGTTTTAAGTTTTGAAAATTAAGGCAGAATCTCAATACAAAGTACTTTCTAGTACTGAAAACAAAGTAATCGTGTACTAAAATAATTATCGTGTTCTAAAGTAAACTTTAAAAGTTACGACAGTTGTTTGTACGTGGTGAATATTAAAGTTAGATTAGCCTTCTATTTTTTTTCGTTATCTTATCGTAGCTTATTACATAGTTTTGCATTTGTTTTGGTTACGATTATGTTTCCTAACCTATAACTTGTATAATTTATAACATAATTTCCTTGTTGTTTCATTTTATTTTATTTTTTATTTTTTATTTTTTACATAAATATTTGTTTAATAAAAGATAAGCAAAAATATGCTGTACGTATGAGATACAAAATTCGTTATATTTCTGATTAGCATAAACGATTTTGATATTTCTTCTTTTTTTTTGTGCTTTTATGTAATATACATGCGTACAATAGAAAATTAATAATAAAGATGCCTTTCATTTGTCATTATTTGTTAATATAGCAAAACGCTCAAAAATAAACTAAATAAGATTAGAAAATTTACAGCAACAAACATACAAAGCAGGCAAAAAGAGAAAAAATAATATTTATTTCAATTCTTAAGGCATATATCAGACAATTGATACCCAATAACATCAACATAATATTTAAATCTTTTGATTGTACAGAGGAGAAGAAAGGAATCAAGTATAACACATAAAACATAACAAAAAAAAATAAAAACAAGTAGATTGTGATTGGGGATTTAACAAGAAGACAGTAGAAGGAACATTTCAATCAACTTGAGAACATTTATAGGGAAAATCATGTGAAAGAAGCAAAAAAAAGAAAACAAATTTCTCTTCACATGATTGAATTAGACATATAATATTGGTATTCGATTTAACAAGAAAAAAGTTCACTTTTAAGAAAGGATCTAAAAATATAACAGAAAAAATCTATCGATCTGAAAAAATAAAAAATTAAACTGATAAAGAAATTTAATTACTTTTAAGAGAACAGCAAATTAAATTAACCTAAATTGTTGTACTTGTCTAATGGGATAAAAGCTTAATCTTCAACTTCTTTTTTTTTTTTGTTTTGTTTTGTTTTGTTTTTTTGTAAAAAATTCCTTATAAGGGGATCACATTTGTGTTACATTTTTATTTCTTTTCTCTCCATTTTTTTTTTTTTTTAATAATGACATAATTTGGTTAAAGAGAACAACAACATACATAAAAAGCTATAAGCAAACTAATTTAATAGAAAGTTTAATTATTTATAAAAGCTTATTGTTTGTTATTAGGAAAAATAAAAAAAAAAACGAAGCTTTGATGTCATTTATTTTGTAGTGCAGAACGTAATACAGAGTGTTACAAAAATTATTTTCATCATTTTTTAGTACATGCGAAGAGGTTTTAAGGTTTTTTATAAAGACAATAAAATACCTCTTTGTTCTAAAATAAGTTTAAAGAAAAAAAAAAGCTTTACCCAGGATAATAATTGAATAACTTACCAGTGTGTAAATGGCACTTGTCAATGCCACATGTTTTGCATGCAACATTCGACAACATCCTGTACCCCTTAACGGTCCGTATGGATAAAGGATTGCTGACTTCATTTTCAAAAATATTATTTCTATGTTGTTAATAAAAAGTAGAAAACTTTTGCTGTTTCTTGTTAATTTTTAATTAACATGGATCCAAATGTGTAAAAGGGAAATGTTAAAGGTAAATGGGAAAATGGAAAATAAAACATCAGAACAATTTATTGTAGGAAATTGTTTTTTATCTTGCTGTTGCTGTGGATGCACGTTGTTGCTGTCCTTACATATTCTGTAAAATAAACGAAAATGGAAAAATTATTATTTTTTTGGTTTTTAAGGCAAGAAATCAATTAAAGTAAAATATTATTTGATTAAGCTTAAAAGTCTTTTAGATAAATGATAAAAAAAAAAAAATTCATGCACACAATAAACGTGATGATCGTGTAATAAAAGTGAGCTAGAAATCCATGGGTTACATAGTTCCATGGGTACTTGATATGTAATATCTTAACAGAGACGGGAATCGTCTTACATGATCTGGTTGTGTAATCAGTAATGTTTATCACTGTTACGATCTCATCACATGGCCATATGCTACCAAAATCGTGATGAGCATGATTTTCAATCATACTCAAACCGATTTTAAATATGATTTTCTACACAAAAAAAAAAGCCGTTTTGTTATCTGCCGTAACTTGAAACATTTGTAGCCACTTTTTTGTGCTATTCTCAAAATAAAAGTGAACAATACATAAGAAAATAAACACGTACGAATTTTACCCTCACTATTAAGGAGTAATAAATAAATAAATAAAAAAAAAAAATACAGCAAAAACCTCTGTACATTTTATTATCATCATTGATGATACATCACGATGCTGTATGACGTGCTCTTTAACATTTAAACAAAAAAGAAAGAAATATTTTTTTCTTTTTTTACTTAAATAAACACAATAAAATTTCTTTATAATAAAATACGTGTTAAACACATAATGTAAACAATACTAAAAAATATACACACGAAAACAAAAAAAAAAAAAATTCTAAAAACGTATAAAAGCTTTTCGAAGGCTCACACACAAGAATTTTTTTTAAAAAAAAAAACCAAAGAAAAATATTTATTGATATTATATGAACAAAAATAAATAAATAGAAAGTAAAATTCAATTAAAATTGCATTTAATTCTTTTAAAAATAAATAAAAAAGCATGAAAAAATAGAAAATAGTGATTTGCAGTGGAGACGCCCGGTAATAGTAGCTTATATCATCCAATGTGAAGCAATGTTAACCAGTGTTCTGCACTACAAACCGTACATTTTAACACAAAATTATTATTTTTCTAGAATTATCAATGAAATATTCTAGTACTCTTACCACAATATTTATTTATTTATTCATATGCATAATGCTGTAGAATAAAAATTGTTAAAAAAAAGTTTCCCGCTAGCGAAAATTCGCTACTTTTAATCAACATAAAAGCATAACAATGGATAATTATTTTGTTATAAAAAAAAGCTTACAGACAAAAAAAATAAATTTATTTTTTTCTATAAAATTGAATAATTTGTAAAGAGTTAAATAATTTCGCTCATTGATACAAAATAAAATTTAAGCTTTCATAAAAAAAGCAAAAAAAAAAAAAAAAAAACTTCCACAATTGTTGAATAGCGAACGTTTTTTTGTTTTTTTTTTTTTCTTATAGATTTATTCAGTGAAATATAAAATTAATATTTATTATTCAATATGGCATAAAAAAAAAAATAAAAAAAAAGCTTTAACAAGTTGTATTCAATTGTAGAGAAATAAAAAATTACTTTAAACGTGGTTGACTGGTGAAGTTTTTATAGTTTGTGCATTTTGAATGTTTTTTTTTTTTTTTTTTTGGTACAAGCGACATGGAATATTTAATTATTTTAATTTATTACAGTTTTTTGTAGTATTTTTTAATTTAAATTATGATTGCAGTTGGAAGAAGAATGCTGTGGATGCCCTAACCAGTTCTTGTAGTTGTTTGTTGATTATTTTAGAGCTGCAATAATCATGATTATGGTAGTTTGTGCTCTTCACATAATTAAAAGCTTCTTTCAACAATTTTACAAATCAAACCAATAGACAAAAGCATCGTTCAACAAATTTATGATTCAAACAACCAACTGTTCCGTTTGCACTGTCTTTAAAAAACCCCTAAATTGTAGCGAAGTAAATCCTTGCAATAATTTCCTTAATTAATTGAAATTAATCAAATAATTTTATGAATCTTTGTTTAAGAATTATCGCTTCGTTTTACTTTACCCCAGATAGGTTCCATTATTATTTATTTCTCTTTTGTTTGATTATACATCGTTAGATAAACATTTTTTTTTTGTTTAAACTATGCAGACACAAGGTTTTATCCAAACAAATTGTTATCAGAGAGACAAAGCTTTGATTTTAGTTTCTGGTAACAAATTTTCTTTTCATTTGACATGACAATGCCATTACCTATCTATTGCTGGCTCATATGACTGAATAGAATAAATAAACAAATAATAATAAAAAAAAGCACTCTGTTGACATAAACTTCCATTATTTGAATTGTTGTATAACGAAAAAACTTTAAAACCATTCGTCTTGAACTAAAGTAAGAAATTCTTTAAAGAGAAAATTTATTTATTTTTATTTCTTCCTTCTTCTATTTATTACTTTGTTTTCGTTATAAACAACAGCAACAAATAAAAATCAATGAGTTTGGTTTAGAAAACAGACGTACAGTCATAAAAATAACAGCAAACAAACCAGAAGATGAAGATGAAGAAAAAAAATACCATAAAAAGGTTTATAGAGTTAAATAGGGAAAATAATAAATAAGCTTGAGAACAGAGAGTGGAGAGCAACAAGAATTTTTTTTTGTTTTTTATTTAAAAAAAACCCCCTTAAGCTATATTACAAGGGTTGTATTATATTTTTGTGTTATGTTTTACAACCAAAAAATACATTATATCATTCGTTTAGAAATTATTCATTTTAAATTTGGTTTGGAAAAGGTATTAGCTCGATGGTTTCATGATGATTTGATTGAGTTAGGTAATTTTGAAAAAAATAAAAAGTCTCACAAAAAAGGGACAAGCAAAAAAAGCTTCAACAAGAATACTATTTGTTTTCTTGTTTACTATCAATCGCCCTTAACAGAGCCAAAACTATTCCCTTCACCTGGATAAAAAAAAATAAATAAATAAATAAAAATGATCACTCTGGTTTGTCCTTTTTCATAGCATCAATCCTGATTTTTTATTTTTTATTTTATTTAACTGTTTTTATAAACCACAAATCAATAAACGAATAACATTGCTGTCATAATCATCAACAAATGATTACTGGGCTTGTATACACGACAAATACGACGGAATAACTAGGCCAGATTTTCTATTCATAACGCTTTCGTTTTTTTTTTTTATTTTTTTTTTTAACCAGTAGAAAATTATGATGATATTTTCTCTATTAACAACCCTTGTTTATCATTATTTTCGACCCTTAATATACTTAACATATAGATTGCTTACAGGCGAATTTATTCGTTGAATAAAAAAAAAATTGTTTCTACTGTAATTTCAATAAATTAATCAAAATAACTGGATAGCCAAAACAGCATTTACATTAATAAATAATAAATTCCCAAGGTAATGCCCGTTAGAAAATAATTAAGAAAAAATAAAATGTTTAATATTTTTATAGTAAACAAGAAAAGCTTCTTATTTTTTTTTTATACCAAACTTATTCGCTAAGAATAATTAAAAGAAAAAAAAAATATTTATATTCAAATGTTTATTAAAGTAGTTGAAGCGCGAAATTAAATAAAAATTAAATTCAAAACAGAGCTTTAATTTGTCTTTAATAAGGAATCATAATTCAGTACTTAAACAGACAGTGGAATTTTATTTTATTTATATTTTTTTTTTTTATTATTATAGAAAAAAGCATTTTGTTATTTTATATAAAACAAAAAAAAAACCCCGTAAAAGCTTAACAGAAAAATTAAAATTAAATAATTTATTAAAGCTCGCACTATAGTTGAAATGTAAATAAATAAAACAACCAATCAGCACACATCATGTGAATACACACAGCACATGTCTTAAGTAGATGAGTCTTTGTGAAGAAGAAGAAGAAGAAGAAAAAAACTAAGTAAATTTCATTTCAAGTAAATTGAATAAATCACATCCGTATAAGGAGATGAAAACAGTGAATTGTTAGCATAAATGCGTAGGTGAATGAATTATTTAATAATAAAAAATTTATTTCGATTTCAACATTTCTATTCGATTTTTATTTTATTTTTTTTATTTTAACACCAGACTTACTGTTAGTATCTCTTGATAAGGTTAATGAATATTTATAGAACATTTTGTCTGTTAAAATTGTACTCTTTTTCTATTATTTTTTTTTTGTCTGATCAATTCAGCTTTTAACAGAATCGATTGTTTGTCAGAGTTATCGAAAAATCGATAGTTTACAATAAAAAATTATTTAATTGCTGTGTGATCTTTATACAAACTTTCAAAACATTTCTGTAGGTGTTGGAAATTATTCGTTTTGGTTTCGTAAAAGATTTTAATAAGATAGAATCTACGATTTTTGAATCTATTAAACTCTATTACTGATAAAGTTTGCTGTGGTGCAAAGTGGTGCACGATATCATTCGATGTAGTTAAGCTAAAGAAGAATAAATTAATTATTCACAAGTGTTTCTTGGACATTTATATACATTTTTTCTATCAATAACATTAGATAAATGGTGAAATACATAAATAAATAAATAAATACAAAAATAACAATGTACAACGATTGATTGATTAATAAACACTTAACTACTGTGTATATTTTATTTAACATTAAACGATGGATCACTACATCTCTAGTTATTTTCAAAGCTTAATAAACTTTTTCCTCTTTCCTTTTTTTTTCATACACAATTATTGTTGTAGCTTTTGTGTCGTGTAATAATGGTAAAGAAAAAGAAAAAAAAAAGAAGCAGCATTCCTTCACGATTTGTATTATCCATCTATCTATTTGTTAGATCTAAGCCAGTATATTATATGTTTTATAACGTTACGTAGACAACAACTCATCTATTTTTTCCTCTTTTTTCTTCAATCTTCAATTCAGTTCACGAATCTACAATAAATCACCCTACAATTTGTTATTACATAAAGAATTTAGTTAAGGTTTATATTTCATTTCTCCTATCCTATAACAAGTTTATTCATACGACGTAGCATTTTTATTATAATAATTTTTTTTTTCTACCATTTTTTTAACTCACTCATTTCATACTTTAAGACTTAATAAATTCTCATCAACTACACTAAATAAACTCACGTAGTAATAATAATAAATATTTAAAGAAAGCACAACTAAAACCGTCCATTATTCTATTTTCTTATAACATTGAAAACAAAGTAAAAATGCAGAAAGAAAAGAGAAAAGAAAAAAGAAAAACCTCCTTAAGAACTTTTATAACCACTTAAAGATCCTTTATTATCTCTCGTCTGACGACAAATTGTTGGTTTTTCTTGTTTTAAAATAAAGTTTAATTACCTCATTGACCAGTTAAAGATTCAACATTTTTTTGTTTTTATTCCTTGGAATAATATGTTTTTGTTAATAAACATCGTGCACAATTGTTAGAATGTTAGGAATAATGTTTTAAATGAACTTTTAATAGAAACAATGTGGAGTAATGTGGAGAAAAAAATAATCAATAATAATGGCAAGTTGCCAGTATTGATAATAATATTAAATTATGCTGAAATCCGCAGAAACCATATTGTCCATTTTAAAAATGCTTAATAGTGGTTTAAGAATAGAAAGCAAAAAAAAAAAAAAAGAAAAGAAAACACTCATTTAACAAGAAACTGTGGCTGTGCTGTTCGCTTTTTTTATTTAATCTACTTACTAATAGAATTTAATGTTTTTAACCTTTTATTATGTTACCAAATATAGGAGAGACTCTTGATAATATTTCCTTCATTCTGCTTCATTATTTTTAAATAGCATTTTGTATGCAAAGAACCCACCGAAAAAAAAAACTAACCAACAAACAAAAAAAAATAATTTTTTTTTAATACAAAGATTATACAAAGAATATTAAGAAAGCAAAATGTTGGGATGATGGTTTGGAAACCCTTTCTTTTTTCTTTTTTTATATCACTATTCGTTATTATTATGGTTTTTCTATATATTTAATATTTTTATTTATGTACTGAACAAACAGAGCTATTCCCTCTTTAATGTGTCTAGTAGATGAGTAAAACATCAACAAAAAAAATGTAATGGTTTGGTAAACTAGGAAATACTCTGTAAACATACATTGTCCAATGTTAATATTATATCTCAAGTGTTCTAAGTTAAATATTAAATATTTTATGAGAGATTACATTATGATAGATTCCAGAAGTGTACAGATAAATTGTGTTTGTTATCTGTATTACATGGAAAATGTAATATTATTTTATTTTTTTTTTTATTATTCTTCATCGTACACAAGTGTTTAAAACTGTATTTGTTGTATTAAAGGATAAAATTTGGATTGAAAAATAACGAAATCAATACGAAAAAAAATGTATTTTAACCACAAATAATTACCATTTTCGCCACCCATTCATGTTGTCTTACAAAAAAAAACACACACACAAGAAACAAGTAAGGAAATAAACACAACAAGCTACTATAAGCCAAAAACAACAACAACAACAACAAAAAAAGGTTTAAGCAGCATAAATAATTCAACAGGACATAAAATGTGATGAATACAAAATGACATCAACAGCAATAACAATAACAACAAATGGTCCATATAAAAACGGCCATTTTATATCTATTTCAATCAGGGATTAGAACCAAAGTAACCAGCAAATAACCAGTATTTGTGGCTCAATGCCTACTATTTAAAATTCGTAAATAAATAAAGAAAAAAGAATCAATAAAGCAGCTTTAATTTTTTTAATTTAATTTGCTGAGGTTTCAATTGTGACACCCAAGCAAGCCACATGTTTTCTAAAAACAAAAGAAAAAAAATTTGTTTTTCTTTTCTACAGTCCGCCATATTTTATTTATTCCTTCGTGTCTTGTACTTTCTATACGCTTTCAACTTTTATGTATATTCCTTTGTAGATGAAGAATGTTTGCTCAGCTCATACGGGACTCATTTCAATTTCTCAAATATTATTTATTAAAGTAGGTGGACATGGATATAATTTTCTTCTTTTTTTTTTTTTTTTTGGCTCCCCTGTATATTCAAATAAATTTTTTTTGTGAAAATGCTTAAAAATTTTCTTCGATCCTCCTGTTTTTTTTTTTTTTTTTCGTTATTGGA
Source organism: Ptychoptera albimana (assembly GCA_961205885.1). NCBI lineage: Eukaryota > Metazoa > Arthropoda > Insecta > Diptera > Ptychopteridae > Ptychoptera > Ptychoptera albimana. Next base: position 1,210,909 of record OY540802.1, on the reverse strand, counting down.
AAATATTTGTCTTCTATTTGATGATGGTTTTTTACAGCACAATAATCGATTAAATTTTTTTGCTGCTGCTTTCTTATTAAAGATAAATCGAATTGATATTAGCGAATTGAAACTTTTTTTTTTTTGTTTTTGTGTTTCTGCATTTTTAAAATGTTTTCAAGTTTTTTTGTTTTTTTTTCTTTCATTTTGTGTACCCCCATGCGGCACGTGCTGTTGCTTTTGTACAGCCAATCTAAGTGCCTTCAGGCTGATTTTTTTTTTTTCTTTTCTCTCGTTTATTTCCCTTTGCCGCTGTTAAATGATTGTTTCTTCGACATGATTCTTGTAATGAATTCTTTTGAACAATTTAAACATAAATTACAGTCGATTGGTGTATTGACACAAATAATACTTGTTGATGGCACCACAACTAAAAGCTTAAGAGTGAAACTGGAATAGTTTTAACGAACGTATTCTGTTGTTGCAGGTAAACCAGATAACCAGTTAAAAACTCGACGTAAACAAGTAATTTAGCGCACAGTTAAACTTAAAACAGAAAAATACACAAAAATCCAATTAAAAAGAAAAAATTTTAATTAAAATTAAAAAAAAAAGGTCAAAAAGCTGCACTGTGTATGCACTGAATTCATAACGATGAAATTGTGTCTTTTGTATGACATTATCCTGTTTTCTAGTCATTATTTTCCCATCGCACCCATTTCGGTTATCTTGTCACCAAGAATCCTTCATGTCAAAAGACTTCGCATTGTAAAAGCTTTGTATGTGTCGAGCAGATTTTTAATTATTTAAAAATGTTTCCAAAGGTAACATCCAGTGAAGTAAAATGTCTACATAAAGCTCCATAGTTACCTTTGTTTAATAAACAAACCAACAACTTTAAGCTTTATTATTAATAAATTATTTTACACAGCGTTTAATTTTCTTTTTCTTTTTTTTTTTTTGTTTCTTCTATGACAAAATGGAAATGTACATAAATTTCAACACATCTGGTATTACTAGCCGTCTCACTGCCAACAAATAACACATTCAGCACATGGGTAAACAATGGATTTTCTTCGCTTATATAAAACAAGTAAAAAAAAAAAGCTTTCTACCCCCTTATTTCTTTTTCTTTTTTTGTAACTAAATAATCAGAAAACTATGTTTTCAGTTAAGCAAGCATTAAATATTGTTTTACAATAATACTGGTGAAGCAACTAATTCATGTGTAAATAATATGTTTTAACTATTTATAATAAATTATAGAACTAAAGAAACACTTTGACGAGTTTAATACAGAGTGTTAATGCCAGTTAATTACATTTGCAAACTTTCCATTCAGACTAATACCGAATCGCACTACACTGAATAATAGGAATTCAACTAGCCTTTAACAGTATTTATTTAAAAAAAATTAGCTTCCAACCCATTCATTTTATGTTGCATCCTGTTAGTTTATTTATTCAAGAGTACAAAACACTAAAAACCTTAGATCTGTGACATATTTTCGCCGAGTTACAGCTAAACATCGAATAAACCGCCTTCAAAGCAGGCCAGATTGGCATCCTGAGACTCAACTGCTCATAACTTTTGAAAAACATTTTTTTCAGCGGAAATATTTATGGGGTACATTTCTGAACTCAATACAAGACTTTTCACCAAATTTCAGCCCATTTAAAAATAATTTTTTTTTCGCCAAAAATGCATACAAAGTATCAGGAAAAATTTCAATTTTCAGGTGAAAATTAAATAAATTCAGATCGATCTGAAACTTTGCAGGAATGTTCATTAGGAGGTGCTGAATCGACTTAGTTCTTGGAATATTCCGATAAAAAATTTATTTCACGAGTTATGAGTACTCAAAGTTCAGAAAATTAAAGATAAAACACTTTTTCCCATGTTTAATGGCATTTATTTTAAAAAATTGGTACCTAGTACCCACATTTTGTATTGTGGTCTACTAGTGTGCTTATTCAGGATTGCAAAAAGCTAAACATTTTAGTTCTGAGACATATTTTGGATGAGTTATGACTAAACAACTGAGATCAGTACATTCGATACCGATGCAGAAAGCAAAAAACGTAGGAATTGAGATTCAACTGGTCATAACTTTTGATTGAAATTTTTTAGGCCGGAATCCTTTATGCACCATACTTAAGGACTCTATACGAAAATTTTCACCAAATTTCAGCTCATTTAAAAATTTTTTTTTTTTCGCCAAAAATGCATACAAAGTATCAGGAAAAATTTCAATTTTCAGGTGAAAATTAAATAAATTCAGATCGATCTGAAACTTTGCAGAAATGTTCGTTAGACAGTTCTGCATCGACTTAGTTCTAGGAGTTTTTCGATAAAAAATTTATTTCACGAGTTATGGCCTTGAAAGCAAACCATTTCACCTAAACCATTTCAAAAAAAAAAAAAAAGACAAAGCGTCATGAATATTAATCCTTACGCTAACAAATATCCAACTTTAGAACGTAATGATCCGCAGTTAATACAAAAAAAATCAAACAAACAGTAGCAACCGCCACAAAAAGAAAAGAAAAAACAATTAACAAGCTTTCAAATGACTTTTAAATGATTTTTCCCTTTTTATAAAAAAAAAAAAAATATTATTTAAATTTTAGTCATGTCCTTAGGCAGTTTCAAAAAAAAAACTAAAGTTTTTCCCCGCGTAGTATTGCGTATATTTGCTGTGTAGCAAAACACCATGAATAAACAACAAGTAAACAATGGGGTGAAAAATTAAACGAAGGGCAGATTTAAGTCATGTTTAAAAGGTATAAAGGAGAATTTTTTGCCTATTAAAATTAATTTTTTCTTTTTTTTTTTTATTACTATTATAATAATAATAATAATAATAATATTTAATTGTTATTTAACAATAAAAGCACGCAACAAACATATGTTCAAAACTCAACCAAAACAACAAGGAGAAAGCATTAAAAAAAAGAGTAAAAAAAAAATTAAATATTAACGAGGACGAAATGTAGAAATGAACCAAAAACAGATAAAAAAAAAAGAAGAAAAGAAAAATAATAAACGACAAGAAGAAGAAGAAGAAGACAAAGTGTAAAAAGCTTTCATTTATATGAATCATATAATTTTAATGTTTTTTCTTTTCTTTTTCTTTTTCTTTTTTTACGAATGAAAAGTAAATGGAAAATTGAAAGAAAAAGCATAGGAGAAAAATTTAATCGTCACGTCGTTCTCCTTTTTGGTTTAAAAAAATTATTTTCTACTTTCTTTCACCCAGCCAGTTTTTCACCTTTGTTTTATTAATTTTTTTTTTTTTCTTTTTTAACAATTTGATAAGTGAAAATTTGATAATAATAATAATAATATGAATCGTCGCTGTTGGATGTCGTTTTTAATGATTTTCTTATTCTTTATTATTTTTTTTTTTTTAATTACACCTGAGGTTTTCATTATTAATTTTCATGACAATTTTCTTTTTCGTTTCTTTTTTTTTTTTTTTTTTTTTATTCGTTGTGTGTGAGTATAATTGTGCTTTTCTAATTAATAATTAAACAAAAAGATAGAGAGAAACAGGAAAAATAAGGCAAATAATTCAACAGTCCTATAAAAGCACAGCATGAATATTTTATTTAATAAACCAAAAGAAAAATGTTTAATTGAATAAGAGCGAAATAATAATTAAAATCAGTGAGGGAAAGACAAACAAAAAAAAAGTAAATAAAATAATTCACACGGTTATACCGTGGTACGTCATGGGCGTGTTAATAAATTAAAAAAAAAAAAAATTCAAGTACATTCAAGCAGCCAACATACACCAAGCACTTAACAAGTGTTTTTCTTTTTTTTTCCTACTTTCCAATTATTTATTTAATAATCGAAATGGCTGTGTTGAAGTAAAGCAGCTTTGATTACCGGTTGTTGTTACGTTTTTTTGGCTTTTTTTTTTTTTTTTTTAATAACAGCCAACAAAAAACTTGTTGAGTAATTCACCGAAAATGATTGAAAAAGATTTTACAAAACGCAACGATTTTTAAGGGTAAGAAATGAAAACGCATACGGAAACAAAACCGTTCAGAGTTGGTAAAGGAATTAAAGTTGTGCACGTGGATAAAACAGTTGGAATTCTATAGAACTGACGCAATTATCAATCCTGAGCTTAATGACTAGTAAATTCAGTTAAATACCAGCTGCTTTCTAATCTTTCCCGATTTCTTTAGCTGATAAGACAATTGGCCTGTGGTAACAATAATCAAGGTTGTAGCCAGTAACTAAAATACAACAAAAAAAAAGCCTTGAAATTAATCCATGTTATGGAAAGCTTTACGCTTTCTAGAGGTGGGCACACCAGTAAGCTTTAATGTGGTTATAAACAGCGAGAATTTTATTAATTTATTCACATTTACATGTTTAATAAAAAAAAAAATATAATTTCGATGAAGCACAAACAGAATAAATAAATAAATAGAAAGCATAAGCTTTAAGTCTAATATTATAACGAAAGTTATTTATAAATGAATAAAAGTTTGTTCATTTTTTTTTCTACTTTGCTTATTAACTGCAAAAATAAAGAAAAAGGATTTTTTTTTCTCTACTTCCCATCCATTAATAAATAAATAATCTTTAACGGAGTAATGTGATTCACCTGATTATTATTCATTACTTTGCTCACGTTACCACAAGTATAAATCTTATGATAACACGTCGTTTGTTACACATATAAATACAAACAAAGTATGTCGTAGCAACGGTAACCATTCGTTGTAACATTGTTACAAAAACCATCAAAAGCTTAAAATTAGGTTACTGCCATGAAAAATAAAAAAGTTGATCTTGTTGAACTTTTGAAAAAGTTTTTTCCTTCTGTTTTTTTTTTTTTTTTTTTTTTGTTGTTGTTGCTAAACAATGTATCAAACTTTACAGGTTAACGTCGGAAGGGTGTTTTAAATATGAATAGAACATTATCCATGGTGATTAGTAATACAGAAGTGCCTGATTTACATGGTGGGTAATAATTGAACGGAATCAGAATTCAGAATTCAGACGGTTCTCAGAAGTTTAAATGGTTATTTACCATTAACAGAATCTTGAAATAAATTTGACACACAAAGCAAACAACTAAATAAGCAGACAAACAATTGTGGTGATAATAGAAATTGAAAGCACTGAAAGCACGACAAAACACTGAACGTGAGCTAATGCTAACTAAATAAAAAATTAAGACAACAAGAGCATATAATGTGTAATGATTCTAACATAAATATGACAACGTATCGCCAATTTCTGTTCTTACAAAATATTAACACAGAAAAATACCCAACAAAATGTTGACAAGAAATTCAGTGATGGGGAAAAAGTACAGATTTACGTATTGTGGGTCCACTCTCGACAGAGTTTTATTTTTTATATTTTTCCTTCTGGTTCCTTGTGTTGTTGTTTTTCTTCTGGCCACATAAGTACAAACGAAACATAAACACGCACACACACACACACAAAAGAAAAATTGAAAATTTCTTATTCAAATATTTTACAACATTTTTTTTTTTGTTTGGTTGCAAAAATAAGTAACAAACCGAACTAAAAAAAAAACACTTTTTTTTTCTTCTTCTTTACTTGTTTATTATTTGCTTTGTTTATTATTTAGTCTGACAGTTCTGTGCAAAAGGTCTGCCCTAAGATAAGGAGAAGAAAAAAAGAAACAAGGAAAAACCGTTGTTGCTGCTGTTACCATTTCGTTGAAGTTTTTTCCTTTATTTTATTATTATTATTTTTTTTTTTTGCATTTCAAAATACCAAAAGTATTCTTTATTCTGTTTTCTATATGGATAATCGTGAATAATAATAATTTGTTATTTGAATGAACGTTAAATTTCAAGGTTATTATAGGAAAAATTTTGTGTTTTTTTTTCTCTTTATATTAGAAAATACGTGTGAGAGACTTTTCTCCCATTAAACCAGTATTTAACCTTTAAATTTATTATTGTTGTTAACATTTCATATATCATCATTATAAAAATAAACAAACAAAGGGGTTTAGAAAACGAATAGAAACAAACAGAAAATCAAAACTATAGCGAAGTAGGAAAATAAAATAGTGTATAGTGTAGACGCCTGGTACAAGGTAGAGCAATTTCGTTTTCTCTTCTTTTTTTTTTTTTTGCAACAGAAAATAAAAAGCTTATGAAAATTATTATTTATTTATATAACAAACAGCAGCTTATTTATTATAAATATTTTAATTTCCAGTTAACGTTTTATAAAACAAAACAAAATTATTAAAATATTAAAGCAGAATATGCACACACTTCAAAAGCACACAGTACATAAAAGCTTACGGGTAAAAAAAAGAAAATGTTTTTCCTATTTATTATTTTTTTTTTTGGAAGCTTATTCAACCAAATATTTATTTTTATTACATAATTTTTTTTACTTTGCTGTTTTCACTATTTTGAGCTTTGTTTTATTTTTTTTTTTTTTTGGTTTTTTTAATTAGGGAAATTAAAAATATTTTATTAATAAATGATTTTTACCTAAAAGTTTTTGTGTGTTGAAAAAAAAAACTATAATAAATGGGTTATTGGTGATTTATTACCGATAACCGTCATCATCCTGTTGATGTTGGGATGTTTTTTTTTTTTAAAGCTTTTCTGTTGTAGCGAAATTAAATTTCCATTCTTTTATCACAATACTTGGTCAATAAAAATTAAAACTTTCTTTATTATTTTTTTTTTGTATCCTGTTTATCCAGAATGAAATTTAATTGTGGGAAAATTGTGATATAGGAAGAAGATGAATAAAACAAAAACGGAAGTCTGCACAACATAAAAGCACACACTAAAACACTCACAAAAACAAAAAAAAAATTAAAAGTAATTAAAGGGAAAGCACATTGTTAACGTAAGCGACGATGAAAACAAAAAAGTTTTTTTTTTCTCCTACGTCTTTTGTTACTTGATTTGCATATTTATGAAGCTTTTTTTCTGTTTTTCGTTTGGTTACGCTGTGGCTAATGTTACAAAATTAAGCACATGTTCTAATTTTAAACAATTAAAACCAGAACTGGTTTTACTGCCGCGTTTTTAACGAATTTTTTTCTTCTTCTTTTTGTAAGGGAAAAACAACGATTTTAATGCGTGTTTTTTTCTTTTTTTTAATTTAATAAATTTTTATAGGTGGATTGATGCTTTTTTTAATTGTTTTTCTAAATTTATTATTTTTTTTTTCTATCATTTTATCACAGCACAAATAATAAAAAAAAAACTTTTCGCTTTTCTTTTCTAATTATTATTTTATTATGTGAAAAGGAAATGTGAAAAAAAAAGTGACTTTTTTCTGTCTCTCTGTAGTTAGATACTAAAAGCACAATTTTAATTAATAAACAAACAAAAAAAATTAAACTTCTTACGTAAGTAAAATTTAATTAAATTTATTATAAATCGCCGGCAAGGACAAGAGATGATTTTTATTTTCGTTTTTTCTATTATTTCCCCGTCTTGATACAACTGTTTGCATTGAGACGCAAACATCAACTAAGAGCTTTTGATAGAATTTTCTACGAATTTGTTTGTGTTTTATAATCTTTATTATTTGTTTTAAATACAAATAAAAACTGAAGAGCTTTTATTACACAAAAAAAAAATTGTAACAAACGAAAAATTGTAGATTTGGCGTCGTGTTTTACGCATGTACACTGTGTGGGGTGAAACTGTGTGGATTTTTCTCCAAGTGAATTTTCAGTGCGGGAAATTTCAATAAGAATGAAGTGGAGGGATAATGGAAAAAAACATTTTTTGATGAAAACTGGAGAAATTGGGTAATTTCAGCATGTGTTGCTTCAAATTACTTCAAAGCAAATTTGTTACAGGTGTCAGCTGCAAAAAAGAATAAAAGAATTTTTTTTTTTTTTCGTTTCTTTTCAACAATAATCCACTATCAATACGGATTTTTCCGTATCGTAATTAACCTTTATTAATACTTTTCTTTAGTTTTCCCCTGCTTTTCTACTTTTGCATTTCGATTATAACAACGGATTAAAGGACGGACGTAACGAGGTGTAACAATGGGTTAAAACAAAAAATTACAAGGATATTATAACCAAGGTAAGGAGATTCACACAATCAACAATTCTTCTATCTGCATCTTGTATTTTTAATTAAAATAGAAAATAATGAATGAAAAATTCACAATGATATTCTGTGGTGTTTATAGGATTATTAATGAATAAATAATAAAGTAGGAAGCTTATAAATATAAGCTTTTCTAATAAAAAAAAAATAAAAAGGGGGAAGAACAACAACAACGAAAATTTAATTATTTTAAAAGAATGATTAATTGTGGATTATTATCATGAAAATTGTTGATACAATAAAAAACTTGAATTAAGCTGGAAATAATACGGGGGCAAGTTACTTCTGGGAAGAAAATAAAGAAACATTCAAAATTTATATCTATCAATTGTTTATTTTATTCCTTAATCAGATAAAATATAATCTTTGTACCACAAAATCGCTGATTATCGCTTATTTTTACAGGTAAATCACATTCATACAGCAATTTATTCTTATTATTATTATTTGTTTTATTATTTAAAATCACCTAAAATAAATTACATAAAATCACATTAAACATCTAGAATTAGAATTAAAAGTCCGTTTACTCCTTTTTACGTTCAAACACATCATCAAAAACATTATGGATTTGTTCAATCATGTCCGTGCAGATCATGCTGCGTCCTTTCAACTTGTACGCATATTTATTGCAGTTTTTTGTTAGGTAACAAGCGGCAAAGCATGCAACAAGTGATGGATTTGATTCTTGTTTTGATTCTAGGGCCCAGTAATAAAATGCAGCCAGGGCACCACTTAATAAATCACCTTGGCCACCGCATCGTCTGGCTGAACCACCCAACGGACATTCATAACGTTCAAATGTTAACGCATCATAAATACGATCGTTTAGACCTTTCTCCAGTACGGTAACGCCATGTCCCAGCTTCTCCATGGAATACGTTATGTTAGCACGATCATTACCGAACAGTCTACAAAATTCAATAGCATTTGGGGTTAATATTACTCCGTAATAATCTTTTACCAAACTTATGTCTTGATTGATTAGGAATAAACCGTCGGCATCGATAATCAACGGTTTTTGTAATTGTCGACAGAATCGTATTAGATCTGATACTGTTTGTAAAATTGCACGATCCCGTCCCAAGCCTGGTCCAATTACTAGAACATGCAATCGTTCCAGCCACGGTTCAATCTGTATCAAAGCATTATTACAATCCAACAGCGGATGAACTATTAACTCTGGACTGTAAGACTTAATAACAGGAGCTGCTGCTTGCGGACAGAATACATGCACTAAATCTGCACCAACTTTTAATGCACTGATTGCTGCAAAATATGGTGCGCCAGTATATTCCAGGGATCCACCAACAATACCTATTCGTCCAGCCTGACCTTTATGACGTTCCGTCTCTAAATGAGGCACTATATTGCGAGCACGTTCCAATAAAGGCGATTTATTTTCAGTCATATTTATTATTGTTGATGTGGAATATTTTAATTTGTAATCAGGAAAAAACTTCACTTTTTTTGACAGCCAATTGTCAAACAACAGATGTTTGAAAAAACTTTTGCGATTGCGGGTTATCAGAAACATTCTGTTACAAAACAGAGTTCACAGCGCATTGTGAATAATTAATTTATTTTGACAGTTGATAAAAGTTGTGCTGCCATCTATTAATAAATAGATCGTTAACAAGGAAATCATTTTTTTTTCTCGCTAATCAGTCACAAATCAATAAATATTAAAATAATTAAAAACAATTTTATAAATATTTTATTAGGTGCAATAAGTAAAACTGATAAGAAAGTTAAAAAAATTACTGACAAATACAAACAACAATTCATACACTGTGAATTCTTTAATCTTTATTGCATTAAAGACTAGAACTATGGCGAAAAAATAAAAAAAAAATGTTTAAAACAGAATTGAACAATGAACACTTATTTATCCCAGTCTGGTGGTACTCCCAGTTTATCCCAATTTGCTAAGGCTGTTATATTTTTATAACCAAACTCCCACAGCATAGTTTTCTTCTCAACATCACAAATACTGACAAATACTTCCTTCTTTATCGGATCACAATCTAAGCAACGATTTGAATTTTGGCCAAAAATAACCAACTTCGTTTCCTACACATTTTAATAAAAATAATTATTAATATTCGCTTCAATTAAATAATGACAAACATGAATTACCGGATTATACTGCCAATATTGATTACCCTGTCCTCCGTGGCATTTATATATTAAAACTGGTGAACCAGCTACTGAATTCGGAACATCCAAACAGTCTTCACCGTCTTTCAATCTCAAATCCTTGTGCCACGATAATGCAAAGAATTGATTACTCCATGGATGCGATTTGTTATCAGCACATTGATAAATACCCACTGGTTTACCTTCACCATGGTTTAACGTATCCAGACAGTAATGTGGGTCCGCAATATTTTGTAACTATTAAATGTAAATTTTCATTAATCCATTCTAATGATTTTATTTTATTTACTTACCGCTCCTGAGGCAAAATCAGGTGGATCAATCGGTGGATATTTTAGTGGCAAGTCAAAGGCAACATTTTCCATAAACCATTTAAATGATTTGCATTGTAATTTATCTCTTATAGCTCTCTGTTTGGTCAGATCGCCAGCATCTACACGGCTATATGCTGGATTTCTCATGTATAAATATTCTTTATACTCGTCCATCCATACCTCAGCAACACGTTTATAATTTTTAGTAACGAAATCTGTTCCTTTTCGTGGATTCTCAAAATTAGCCGGTCCTCGGTAAATATGTCCAATTCTAGAGCATGGTGCATCATACATTTCACCACCACATTGCCATATTTTAAAACTTAATTCATATTGCTCGCCACCCCATATATCTAAACCTTCATCATAGCCACCCAATTCCCAAAAGAATTTCGTACTTATAGCAAATAATCCACCAGCCATTACCGGACTAGCAAATGGTTTTGTTGGATTCTCTAAATCTTTTGGTAACAACGGCAATCGTTTGTAATAAAACTTCCAATCGAAAGCACCACGCCTGCCCTCATCCTGTGCCCGATACTCAAACGTATCATAACTAACAACATCAATAAATGGACAAACACAAACTTTATAATTTTGTGCAATTGGATCTGGGAAATAGAGAAAATTCGTTAATGAATCAAAAGAAAAGAAAAAGTTTCAAAATTTCTACCTAATAATGGTGGTAACCAATTAACATTAGCCTCTGTATGTGAGTCAAGAAATACTAAAACATCACCTGTAGCCTTAACAGCACCAGCCAAACGTGCCGTTATTAAACCTGATCGCTCTGGTAAACGTACAACACGTACCTTTGGCAAATGTAAACTAATGTAACGATCAAGTGGCTCTTTTAAAAATTCTATAAAAGACACACCATGTAAAAAAAAAAAATTAATCTAAATGAATATTATAGAATCGTTACCTTTATCACTAAAATCATCAACTAAAATTATCTCCACTAATAATTCACTAGGTGATCTATTTATAACACTGTATGCAGTACGTAAAAGTGTACTCCAGTGTTCATTAAAAAATGGTATAACAACACTAATTGTTGGTAATTCACTTAAATATTTTATTTTTCTACAGCTGTAATGAAATTGAAATGAAAAAAAAAATTATTATCAAAAACAGGATTAGACTTTAAATTATAATTTTACTCTTTATGTCTTATATCTGGAATGGATCGATTTATTGATATTCTATCACTAAGTAACGCATTAAAGCCATTGCGGCCAAATAATTTAACTCTTTGTTCCTCTTCATCATCCTTTACATAACCAGCAATACCATGCTCACCAATACCCTGTCGTTTCTCCTCATAACTTATATATTTATAATCATGCCAATCAATTTTTTTCGGTGGTACATTCTTTGGTGCACCCTCAAAAAATGAACCTTTTCTTGGATGTTTCTTCTTTTCAACAACATTTGGTATTTCAATATTATTTATTTCTGTTTCATCACGATGTAATTTCTCTGCATATTGTTGTCCAGCTGATTGTTGTTGATGCTGCTGCTGTTGTGGTCCCGGTACAATTATCTCAATACGATTATTAACAACACTATAGGTTTTATATAGAAAAACTGTTGTCCCAATTGTAATTATACATAAAATAATTAATTTAAATACACTGGTGCAATTACGACGCATTTCTGTTACCTGAAAATAAAAGTAAAAAGCAGAAATGTGTGTTTAGAGAGACACCCAGACAAAACATAATAATTTTATTGATTTAAATAAATAGAGAAAATTATAATACATAGAAAAAAAGGTCATCAACATTTGTTTATTCCAATAAAAAAAATAAAATAGAGGAATCCGGAATTTATAACTCGTTTCTAACAAACAATAAAATAAAAACAGATTTCCCTGTGAATGATTAACATAATCCGTTAAATTCTAAACAATAATTCTGAATATATGCCAACATTTAATGCATTTTATTCTATATTTTTGTAATAATTAAAAAATAAATAAAAAAAAAAAAACTCCATCAATCATAACAAATGGACACATTTTTAAACTAATTAACTAATTTTTTTCTATAATCGCAAGTAAGTAAAACACAGTAAATAATTACAAAAAATATATAACACAAACTATTTGTTATTAATAATAAATCACTGTCGTAAAATAATAATAAATAAATTACTAGGCTAATCAATAATTAGATAAGAAATTTAAATTAAATAATTTGCTATTGTAAAAAAAAAAAAAGAAAAAAAAATATTTTTATTAAAAAAGGGGAAAATAATATTCGCGGTTTAACTTTACTTACATATAAAAATTGTAATAACACTAAATTAAATTAATTAATTAAAAAACGAAATGAATTATAAATATAATCTTAATAAGGAACAACAGAAAAAAAAAAGAAAAGCACAACTAAACACTTTTATTGATAAGAATGAATATTCCAAAAACCATAAAAAAAAACGTCAAAAATGTGTGTGTTACGTTTTTGTTATTTTCCCCACATAGTGTATAACCTTATACGAATCTTTATTTTAATTTTATTATTTAGGTAATTATTTTTTTTATCATTTAACTTTCCATATCTATCTTGAAACAAACATTTTTATATTATTTATTTATGTATAGAGAATAAATAACAAATACTTTCATTTATAAAAAATACCAAAAAAAAAAACAAGAATTAGATAAAGGAAACTGAGACGGATGAAACAAGTTTTTTTTTAACTTTAATTTTTACATAATTACTTACATAAATTCACTATTTTATTTATAAACACATTATTAAAACAAAAAAAAAATAAAGAAAGAAAAAAAAACTAATTAACCACCTGTATCACCTTTTAAGTATTTATTTGCATTTTTAACACGCTTTTGTTGTTATTGTGTTGCAAAATTGACAATACTGCGAGAGAAAAAAGAACAACAAAATCTGGCAACGTTAACACATTTTGACATTTGATAGTGAGATTCTAGTATTTTTCTATTTTTTTAATTTAAATTTATAACAACCGTTATTTATGTAAATATCGTAAATTTATTGCAAATAAATGCAAATAACAAGTAAATAAATAAATAAATTCAAATTCCATACCCATTCTTGATTTTTATTAGCTGGTGATTGTTGTTGCTCTAAATCATGATGACCATAATAATGTTTCGGGTTCTGTTGCTGCTGCTGCTGCACTAATCTCCTTTTCGGTGGCATTGTTAATTAAAAAAAAAATTACTTCTTTTCCTTTAAATAATTAATTAAAGCAAAAAAAAAATTAAATTAATTTTTATTCGCTATATTTCACTATACAAACGTAATGTGTCCACCAAGTTCACATTGTTTAATGTAATTAAAATCGGTATCCAATTAATAAATCACCTTTAAAAAAAAATAACAAACAGAAGGAAAAATTCATTAACAACTTCCTTAAATTAAATTAGATAAGAAAATTTTGATATAAATTAATAAATAAATAAACAACAAAAAGGTTACAAAATTACATATAAATGTTAAGTTAATGCCTGGGTTTTATTTTATTTTTCTTGGTTTATTTTTGTTTAAATAAAAAAAAAAAGAAAATTTTACAAACATAAAAATATATTTAATAAACAAAATTAATTAAAAAAAAAAAAAAAAACAATCAAACAAACACATTAATTGATTTAATAATTAATTTTAATTTTGTGTTTTCGTTTTTATAATAAAATTATGTAATTGTCCAATTATGAGCTTTCCAACATTCTTTTCTGTTTACTTTCGTGTCTAGACAATTTTGTTCTGTTGTTTGTTGTCAAGACGAGAGGAGTTTTATTTTTAATTATTTAATTCATTGAGAATAACATTAAAATTGCAATTTTTTTTTTTTTATTTAAATAAACAAATAATAATCTCCTTCATCTAAATATATGACAGGAATTATTACAACAAACATCTCTAAAACTTCTAATTAAAAATAATAAAAAAATTTCTTAATTAAATATTGTTTTTTTTTTTAAATTTATTTTCAATTAAATTTCCTTTTACCCAAAAAAAAAAAAAATTAATTTAATTTAAATCATTCGTTGTTTAATTTATTTATGCTTTTTGTAATTACATACGCAAACATAATTCATACACATCGTGTATAAAAGTGTGTGTGCGATACAAGCACACACAAAAATCATAATTAAAAATTAGATTCCAGCCTACTACTATTTGGAAATAATTATTTAACCAGTAAATATTAATTAATTTATTTATTTATAATTATTATTATTATTGTCATTTGTTGTTTTCAATTATAATTAATAAATTACTGTACATTATTAAACTAATATTTAATTAATGGAATTTTGCATGCAAAATTGGTCCCCTCAAACAAGATCCGTTTTAATTAAAATTAATTAATAAACAAAATTAAAAAAAAAAAAAAAGTAAAAATGCTTCACGCCTGAGGTTAAGAATCATCATCCTTAACAAGAGAAACAATTATCAAATCAAACAAAAAATAAATAGAAAAGGTATATAAAAAAAATAATAAAAAATCTTATCAAAAATAAATGTCTAATTCAAAAACATCTCTGAATAATCTGTCATCATCTTCTTATCATATCTTATCCTCTATATTAGTCGTTCACATTTATCAGGATTAATTAAATTTAAAATTATTGTCATATTTCCTTGAGTATAATAAAAAATAAATTTCCTTCCTTAAATTCCGCTTTGTAACAGGTGCAAATAAAGGAAGCAGTCATTTCCATTTCCGTTTTTTTATTTATTTAATTTTTATTAGGTTTAAAAAAAAACCCCATTTCCCTTAAATTATATATTTCGAGATTACTATTGACTTTTTTTTTATTATTTAAAATTACTGTTTTGGTTTATTTATTATATAATACAGTTAAGTCCGTCTAGTCTATTTTGCGTTGTAAAAGGTATTTAAAAAATTTGTGTTATTCTAAGGAGTTTAGCTAGGAGAGCGCGCACAAATTATCATTATTTATTACTTTAATCAGAGTGCAAGGGATTAACTATTTTATCCCGTTTATTAAATATTAAACAAGCATTTATGGCTTTTCTTTTTATCTGTTTTTTTTTCTATCCTAAAAACGATAAAACGATTTCATTTCAATTTTTCCCTTTCAATTAAATATTTATCTTAATATTAATTTAAATAATAAATGCAAAGTTATGAGACTCATAAAGAAATAAAGTAGAAGGAAAACAAAAACTTAAAACATAAGAGGAAAGAAAACAGCAAAGAAAAAAAAAGAATTTAATTAATTAATTAGCATGTACTTGTAATTTAATTAAGGCACACAGTAATTAGGTATTTTTTTTTTTTAATGTTCCTCTTTCTTTTAATTATCCTCTTTCATATTTAAACTACTTTTTATAGTCTAAATCCTTAAAGCGTTAAATTAATATTTAAAAAATAAAAATTGTATAAAAAAAATAAGAATAATAATAATAATAATTAATTAATTAAAAATTAAACCATCTATACCTAAAATTATTAAATTAAAATTTAAAATTAACAGAAAAAAAAATTAAATAAAAAAATATATGTTAAGCAAACATTAATGATGAAATCATTTTTCTAACATTTTCGTTATTTTCTTGTGTTGTCACAAGACGTTCTTCATATGCATCCATTGTTTCGATGGCTTTTATGAAATCTTCCTCATCTATTTTACAGGGTGATATTAAGGATACTTGTAAATATCTAAAACAAAAAAAAAAGAATTAAAATTTTGTTTAAAACACAGAGTATTTATTTTATTTACTTATTATTTTTATATTTTTCTTGTACGGCCTGTTGTTGCGACGTTACAGATGCCTCATGGGAACGTGACAAATGCAATATAATCTCCTCTAATTTCTCAACATTATAACCAATTTTATTTTCCAATTCTTTTGACCATATTGGATAACCCAAAATATGTCTAGCTAATGCTAATGCTGCAGCAGCTATTTGTGATGGTAAATACATTAAATAAGGATCGGCTTCAAGCAATGATAATTCACAAAGGTACTGAAAAAAATAACAAAAAAAAAATTATTCACAAGAAATCCTGCTGTGTTGACAGTTAGAAACAATAAAAAAAAATAAAAATAAATTTAGTCGGCTTAAAAGATTAAAACAAAAGACCTGAAAACAACGGGACCTTAGAACAACAGGACATTTTACGACACTACCTGCATTGTGTATTAAGCAAAAATAAAAAAAAATTAATTCTTACCATGGCCAAAAATTTAATTTTATCAGGAATATTATTTATAATTGCATAATTATTCATAAATACATAAGTTGTCGGCACAGTTAAATCAAATGATAAAACTTTCAATATTAATTGTTCCATACGTAGTACTTGTCGCTTAGCATATGTATCATCGGTTATGTACACAAATTCTGCAACATCTGGCGGGTAAATTTCTTCATATTTACTGCAAAATAAAAAAAAAAGAGAAAGAAGAAATTTTAATAAAGGTTAAGAAAAAGGAAAGAAAGAAAAAAAAATCTGTAACACGCTTACGATGCTATAAACATTGCTGCTGTACCAACTAATTGTAATTTCGCCCTTACAACCGACATATAACTGAGAAACCGATCAATATAAGAAACAGCCAAACACAATGTCTCACTTTGTAAACGATACTCTTCAGACACCTCAACAAGCCAATCAACTAATATCGTACGCATTGAATGATTAATATCAGGCTGTTTACGCATATAACCGAACTTTGGCCGGTTTCTTGTCTAAATAAAAAATAAAAATAAAATAATTAAAGAATATAATGTAAAAGAATTTTATTGTTTTTAATTACTTCAGCCTCTCGTAAATATTCAAGAATATCCATTTGGTATTCTTCAATTTCAAAAAAGCGTTCACGATCATTTTTTGGCAGTGCAGGTGAATTTGTTTTATCATCAATCGTTGATTTATCAACGGACATTGGTGAAAGGATCTCACTAACAGACATTGGCGTTTCAAGGAGTTCATCTCGTTTTAATTCTTGCAATGGATGTCTAAACACAATTTTATTTAAATTAGCAAAAAATAATTAAAATAATTATGCAATAATGTTGTATACAAACCTTATTGCACTTAGTGATATATTGCTTTGTGAATTATCAGAAATATCTTTATCAACATGTCGCTTTTGCAAGTTCTCTTTACGATCTTCATATACCGAAAAATTATTAAATTTATCTTTAGCGGTATTTACAGTAACAGCACTCGATGCAACATTTATTTTTCCCAAATTTATCGATTGTTGATGATTTTCGTTTTTCAATTTAACCGCGTGGTTTTTTGTTAAATCATTTACAATTATATTTTTTGATTGTTGTTTAAATTTACCATCACGTATTACCTATATTTATATATTACACAATATTTATTATTATTTTAGAATAATTAACAAAAACACTTAACAAAAAAAAATAAAAAAAAAAATGTATGAAAAATTCGGCGAAAACACGAGTAGAGTTCTTCGTTTCGAGTTGTAAATAAATGCAAAATAAAAATCTTACCAATTTTCCGTCATTTATTCCAACTTTATTTAATACTGCAAATGTGGGACGTTTATCCTTTATATTGCCTAATCCTTGTTTGATTTTAGGAAGAGTTGGTTCAGCTATATGATTCTCCTTTTCTTGATCCTCATGTATACGAAAGGTCGCCATTATTTTTTTTTGTTTTTACTTAAGATGCACAACAAATTATGCTTGAATTATTTTAATTAAAAATAAAAAAGCACACAAAAAATAATAATAAATAAATAAATAATAACGACAAATTAAAATACAAGCATTCCTTTATTACAAAAAGAATGCTTGATTTATAAATGTATAAATTTTGTATAATAATTTATATTTTATTTTACGTTTGATCTTAAAATATTCACTTTGATTTCAACCAACCCAAACATTTAATTGAAATTGTGTTGATATGATGGTTGATCTACACAAAGTGAACCAAACAACAGCTGTCCTCTTTGGTGGGAATGTATATAAAAAATGGCGGCGGTTGAACGTTTATTTTAATTATTAATTTTAATTTTAATTTTAATTATTATTTTTATTGTTTTATTATTTGGTGCAATTATTATTTTATACAATTAATTAGTACGACAATATTTGCAAATGTAATGAAATTTATTTTTAATACAACTTTTATACAATATTTTTATGATATTATAACAAAATAAAACAATTCAAAAATCAAAGAAAACTGTTAATCTAGACACTATTTTGACTCTGATCGATGTAAACATAAAATTTATATCAACAAATGTACAACCGATAACTTCATACTATACGTTTTTAGCGATTAGTATTAAAAGAAAAAAAATCCTTTTTGAATTCCCCCACATGGTTTTGACGTTTCAAATGTCAAAAGATTAATTTAAAAAATAAAAATCCCTTATCCGTTTTTAAAATTGCACAATACAAAAATGGCATTACAGTACAAGTAATATTGTTAATTATTTTTAATTTACGTTTATATGTTATGTTATATTACTTTTAACGGTGTTTTAGGATTATTCACCCGGTGAAGCATTATCGTGATTGCTTGAACCATGGTGTTCGGCCTGACGGAAGAGAGTTATTAGCATTCCGACCGTTGGCAATAAATGTGGATTCAATAACAACAGCAGATGGTTCAGCGATTGTAAAAATTGGAAATACAACAGTTGTTTGTGGAATAAAAGCAGTATGTACATCTGTAGATAAATTATTAACAAATCAACAAAAATCTTTTATTAATTTTTCAGGAATTAGCCCAACCAAAAGCAACTGATCCAGAATCAGGTTTCATTATTCCAAACATTGAATTATCACCATTATGCTCACCAAAATATCGGCCGGGAGCGCCCACCGAAGAAGCACAAGTGTACAGCCAAATGCTATTAGATATCATAATAAATTCAAAGTGTATAGATTTAAAAAAATTATGTATTGTCAAGGAGAAACTAGTCTGGGTATTATATTGTGATATTGTCTGTATTGATCATGATGGTTGTGTTATCGATGCCTCAGTAATTGCTGCTTTAGCTGCACTTAAAACATGTTTGTAGTCTGTCAAAAATTGTTTTTAGCGTGAGATTTGTAATTTTTTTATATGATTTTTAGTAACATTGCCGACTGTGAATTACAACAATGATACCAGCACATACAAAGTTAATAATAATGAAAGAACAAAAATTGATATAAAATCATTACCTGTGTCCTCCTCATTTATTGTATTCGATGAGTATGTTTTATTCACCATTTTTATTAAGAATTTAATTTAATTTTGTTTTATTTATTTGTTAACAGTAATGAGATTATTGTTGATCCCACAAATAAAGAGGAAGAATTATCATCAACACAAATAACAATTGCATTATGTAAAACGGATATATGTTATATATATAAACGGGGTGGTACACCATTACAACCAGAACAACTTGAAATTTGTATGAAATATGCATCGAATCATGAAACAACTGTACTTACCTTACTTAAAACAATTTTAAATGATTAAATGAAATAAAGAAAATTTAATTTACTTATTAAAAGTAAATAAAGAAAGAAAAGTAATTTTTTTTTTTATGTTTTACATTTTTATTAATTTAGAAAAGCTTTTTTTTTTTTTCCTAATTTAATTAAATAAATTAATTATTCTCATTCTCTACAATTTACAAAGTTAATTAATTTAATTCATTATATTTATTATACTTAAAAAATAAAAACGGATTAACGAATTAAAACGATAAATTATTTAGAATTTTGGGGTGGTGGTGGTGGTATTTTCTTTTCTTTTCTTCTACACATGCATGACATGAGTTTTTAAAATAATTAATTAAGAATTCTTCTATTCACAATTCAGATTTATTGGATAATTTTTAGTCTTTTATTTTTTATAATTATAATTGTGTTTTGATTAATTTTTTTAATAACTAATTAGAATTTTGAAAAAGATTGAGAGAGAGGGGTTTTTACAACATTAATAATGAAATAAAATTCCTTAATCACTCTGCCATCGAAGGGCTAATAATCATTGCTAAGTTTTTTGTTTTTTTTTTTTTTTTTTGTTATAATTACCTTTAATTTTTCTTAATTAATTAAATGTGTTTTTTTTTTATTTCTTTATATATATAATTAATTAGTTCATTTATCTTTAATTATTTTTATTTAGTTTAGTTTTAGTAACAATTTTTCTTTTCTTTTTCCTTTACAATATTTACAAAATAAAAAAATTATTATTAATACTATTAAACGTTAAATTAATTAATTAATTAAATAAAGAAAGAATGAAAAAAAAAAACAAATTGATTCAATTATAATTAATATTATATATTATATATAGCATCTTATAATTCATTTTTTAATTTTATTTAATTTAATTTAAATTAAATTCTGTAAAGAAATCTGTTTAAATTAATTAATTAGATATAATTAATTTACTAAATAAAAACGCCTATCTAAAGTCTTAATCATTTCTATATCAAACTTAATATCAGTTGTTTTTTTTATTTTTTTTCTTTTTTATTAAAATTAGAGGAGTCACATTAATTCACTCGGGTTGTTGTTTTTTTTTTTTTGTATTTGAGGAGTTTTTAAGGAGATTTAAAAATTAAAAAAGGCTCTTTTTAGCTTACACATTGAACCAGACAATTTTTTATTGTTGTTGGATCATTATTGCTTATATAAATCCCTCTTAAACTCGTCTAGAGTCTAGACACTTCAATCTTTTCTTTTTATTTTCATTACACAATTTAAGGGATGATGATTGTACCACATTTAAATTTAATTATGATTTTTATTCACCTTAATTAATTAATAACAATGGTGTGCCAAGTATTAATTTTCACTAATAAGCAGCAACACATTATAGGAATTTAATAAAGTTATTTTTTTTTTCTTTTTTGTTAACTTTTGGCAGCATTATGCGTTTATATTAATTACCGCTTGGAACATTAATTAGTTTTGTTTAATTAACAATCTTTTCTTTTCTTTTTTGTTATACATCAATTGTGGGGCTTTTTTTTATTAATTGAAATTGAAACACCTCAGGTAAAACAAACATTTAATTCAATAATTAAATAATGTAAAATACTATGCATTTTGTGTATACAAAAGAAATTAAATTAAATTACATTACGTGTTTAGTTTATTTGGCTTATCAGAACCAACTATGCATTTGTTTGTTTGTTTTTAATTACAAATAAAATTTCTATTAATGAAATAAAAAAAAAATTAATCCAGATAGCTCAATTTGTGTGTTTATTAATTTGATTAATTTCTATTTATTTATTTATTTATTTAAAGGTAACAAATTAATTTTGCATTTATTTACATTTTTTTTTTTTTTTTATTGTTTAGTTTAATTGTTTTTGTCTTAATTAAATCACTTAATTTTCATTAGAACATCAACAATCATAATTTCATAATCATCATTATTGTTTTCTTCTCTTATATTTTCTTATATTTTCCACATTATTGTATTTCTGATTTTATTTATCAGTGAATTGCTATTGTTTCAAAAGCATAATAAACAATAATAATTTTTTTTTTCATTTTTCTATTCATTATTATTGTATAATGTTGCTAAAAAAAAAAAAGAGTAAATAAATAAATTTCTATTAAAAGTATGAAATAAAATAATAATACCATTTCTGTGTGTATTTACGATTTATTTTTAACGTAAATAAATTTACGTTTTATTTTAAACAATAAAAACAATTAAACACAATAGATACGTTTTTGTATGTAAATAAATATGTAGCAAAAAAAACGAATTTATTCAGTGAATTTTTGATTAAAAAACGCTTTAATACGAAACAAAATTTTTGATTGTAATCCATTTTGTCGGTAAATTTGTTTCTAATAGCATTTTAAACCGTTAAATACTACACAAACAAAACACCGTCAATAGAATAGTTAATAAATAACCGGAGAAAAATATAATTTAATTAATAAATCATAATTTCTTATGGATAAGTTGGCTTGTATAAAAAAATTATCTACGACAATACAGATAACAACCAACAAACAAAAAAAAAATGATTAATGGTTAAAAATGAAAACGCGAAATCAAAAAAAAAAAAAAACACTTGTTGCTGCAGTTTATGATTATTTACGTACACAAATTAAAAAAAAAACTCAGCGCCTACCTAATATAGGTAAATTTGTTTTGACACGTTTATTATTCAATAGGATTTCATCCTAATTAATCCAAGGAGATTAATCTATGATTAAATATGCGAATTGTTGTTTAGTTTTGAATAAAAAAATTCCATGCCATTAATAATTAAAAGCTTTTGAACCGAAAGCTTATTTAGTTTTTTTTTTTTGCTTTATTACAACGAAAATGATATTTAAAGTAAATTTTATTGCTTTTCGGTTTAATTAATTCTACGTTCGTTATTTACATAAATGTAAAAAAAAAAGAAAAAAATTATATTTTAAGGCTAAAAATTAAAAAAAAAAATAAACGATAATTAGCTGTGCCTAAGTGTCTATAAAATATATTGCTCTGATTTTTTTTGCACCGTTAATAAATTTTATTTAGATTTCGTTAATTAATTAATTCATTTAATTAAATTTCACATCAATAATTAAATATTAATTAAAATGCAATAATAATACACGAATAAATGGAGAATTAAGATCCGCTTTTTGTTAATGGTTTTTTTTTTTTTATTCAACCGGTAAAAAAAAAAACAAAAGTAAAGAAAAAAAACTTCAACCATGTTGGTACGTCGAGATACAACAACAGGGTGGTTTATTGCTGCAGCAGTAACTGATCTTATGTTTTGTTAATTTAATTTAAATCAAAACAACAAATAAATAAATAATTAATTTAATTAAAAAAAAAAACGATTTTATCTTTTCTATTCAAATTTTTTATAGTTTTCTTATATTTTTTTCTCTTTTCTTTTATTAATTTAAATTACTTAAAAAGTATGAAAAACAAAAAAAAAAATATTTTTTTAAATTTTATTTCACTAAAAACAAACAAAAATTTTCTCTTTTAAAATTAAATTAAATTAAATCAAAATCATGCTAATTAAATAATATATCAACACACACACATTATGATAATTATTAATTAATTAATTTTTTTCATCTGATCATCTCCATAGTTTTAAACTTTTTTTTCTTTTTTCATTAATTAATTAATTAGCGCCTCTTCTATTATGTTTTACATTCATTTCCGTTTTCTTTACATTAATTATTGAAATATTAATTATTAATTATTATTATTATTATTAATGTTTTACTAACTCTCCTATCCTCTCTATTAATTAGTTAACTTAGTCTCTTTTATAATAATAATTAATTAATTAATTAAATATCAGAACACAACGTTTTTAATGTTTATTTGTTTGTTTTTTTTTTTTTTTACAATCTTAACTTCAATAATTAATTAAATATTAAAAAAAAAATAATAATAATAAATTGTTTATATATATATAGGTAGTAATTAATAATAATAAAGTAAAAAAAAAAAAAAACATCACTCAATAATAAATGTACACTTTTAACAAGTTATTAATTTTCTTTTCTTTTCTTTTTAATCGTTTTCTTCTGTACTTTTGTATTCACTAAATAACTTTTTCTTTTATTTTAATTAAATTGTTTATTGTTTTTTCCTTCTTTTCCATTTATTATAAACATTATTGTTTTTTTTTTTATTATTTACTAACATCTGCTGTTGATGATCTCCGACGATGTTTACCTTGTAATACACCAGCAACAACATTACCAGCTGGGGTACTTGGTGATGATGTTACAATTGTTGCTGGACTTTGTGGTGATGTTACATTTTGTTGTTGCTGTTGCTGCTGCTGTTGAGGTTGTAACTGTGGCATTTGTTGATGCTGCAATTGCTGTTGTAATTGCATAAAACCTAATTGTTGTAAATCACGCATTTGTAATTTTAATTGTTTTTGTTGATTACCCATACCATCAACCGTATTATTACTATTGCTATTGTTATTGTTATTACTTTGATTTGAGTTTGCTACAAATTAAAAGAAAAAAAAAGTTTTTAATTAACGTTTAACGCTACAAAAACTACACCACATTTACCATTCGTTGTTATATTAAATGTATTTCTATGTGGTGTTCCTGATGATGCTGTTGTTGTTATTATTCCACGTTTACCAATAGTTCGATTTTTCGGTACAGTAACAAATTGATTACCAGAAATTCGTATCGTGTCATCATTTAAACCTTTTTCAATAGAAAAATTAAATTAAAAAAAATTCAACAACAACAAAAACAGAAGAAAAGGAAATTTACCAAAAGGCAATGATAAAACAGAACTGGTGGTGCCCGTTTGTTGTGATGAATCCAACATATTTGACACAACCGAGGAAGGCACTGCTTGTTGTTGAAATGATGCATTATTAATCACCTGATTTGTACTTGTTACTGGAACCGACACCAATAAACTCTGTTGATTATTATTATTATTATTATTATTCACTGATGATAACGATGAATTACCAGTATTTGACAATGAAATCGATAAGGGTTGTGATAATCCAGGTATTTGCACCTTAAACAAAAAAAAAAATTTCTAAATTAAATAAAAAAAAAAAATTTAATGGTTAAATCAACTCACTTGAACATTTTGTAGACCCGGTATTGTAGCCATTGCATCTTGCAAACTAGCTAAATTAAGACCTTGCAGATTAACTGTAGTCGTTTGTGAATGATGTTGGTGTTGATGTTGATGCTGATGTTGCTGAGGTGGTGGACTAGATAATGGTGATATTGATGATTGAATTTGTATTTGTTGTTGAATATTTTTTGGATTTGTTGAAAATTGTTGCTGTGTATTTATATTCCCTGAGGTTAATCTCTCAATTAACGCTGAATTACTATTATTACTATTGTTACTACTATTATTATTATTATTATTATTATTATTCATATTACTATTCACTTGATGTACAACAACATCGGATAAAACAGAAGACGGTGATGTGGTGGCTAATAGGGCACTTAAACCGGGCATTGTAAAACTTAAATTTGACGTTGATGCAACAGACGATGCATTTGAATCACTACCACCAGGCGATGATGCTATTGTTAATGAATCACGCCTTAATGTATTTACACTTATACCAGAATTCTGACAATTTAATACACCCCGTTGATTTGTATTATTTAATATTATTTGTTGTGTCTTTCCAGTATTATTCATAATTCCTCCATTACTATTATTATTATTATTTTGGACAGCAGTTATATTTAAAAATCCTTGCTGCTGCTGCTGCTGTTGTTGTTGCTGCTGTATTGTTGCATTTGACATAATTGCTGGTGGTGATGATAATTGTGACGCTAATGCAGACATTGAAACTCTTGTTAGACCATGCTGTTGGTCACCAATAATTCCACCACCTGTTTGTGATTGTTGTAATCCAAGTAATTGTGCTTGACTTATTATATTATTACCACCAACAGTACTAACTGATATTAAATTTGCTGGATTTATATTAATACGACTAGTGCCACCCAACTGACCAGCATTTTGTAAATTAAATTTTCTTAATGTATTTTGTGTTACAACATGTTGTAGTCCAGTATTATCAAT
The DNA here is from genome assembly GCA_961205885.1 of Ptychoptera albimana. Taxonomy (NCBI): domain Eukaryota; kingdom Metazoa; phylum Arthropoda; class Insecta; order Diptera; family Ptychopteridae; genus Ptychoptera; species Ptychoptera albimana. The sequence goes on along the minus strand of OY540802.1, from coordinate 1,184,798 downwards.
ATTTATATTATTTTTACGATTACTAATATTATCTGTTTGTATAACATTTGATAAATTATTATTATTATTATTGTTATTACTATTACTATTCGTATTGCTATTCATTGTATTATTGACAACAGCTGAATTTGTCATTGCAGCTGGTGCACTATTGAGCAAACTTATTATCGCAGCATTACTGCTATTTCTATTCGCTGCATTTGTAGCTAAAATGAAATTAAATTAAATTAAAATAAAAAATTCTAATTAGAAAATAAATAAATAAATTTTACCAGCTTGTTGTTGAAATTGATTTGCTGAATCCATTAAACCAGATGCCAAAGCATTTATCGCTGGATTTGTAGAATGTACTGTTGGTTCTATTGAGGATTTCTGTTGCATATGTACCTGTTGAGTCTAGATTTGTAGATTTTATTTATTTTTTTTATAATTAATTCTCTTCCACATTTAATAAAAAAAAAACTTACCAATAATGGAATCGAAGTGGTTAATGTATTTCTTGAATTATTAATAATTGTATTTTGTTGATGTTGTTGTGTTCCACGATTATTATTAGCAATTAGATTTGGTAAATTTGAACCTGACTGCTGTTGTAATAAAACTATTGACCCTGAATTTAAATTTAATTGAGGTAATTGCTGGTTTTGCTGCGTATTTATTTGTATATTCACTGTATTTAGGTCAGAAGAATTCATGCCGGTAGAATTTATGTTATAGGTCGGTTGTGACTGTTGCATTAAATGTTGAGGAGGATTCCCTAATGCTGCCAATAAATTAGATGATGACGTTTGTCCAACTATTTGATTTGATTGTGTTAACATAATTGAATTTGATGCATTTCCAGCAACTGGTGATAATATTGTTGACATTCCTGTCACACCAATGCCATCCCCGGATGTAGACGGTTGTATTTGAATTTGTTGCTGGATTTGTTGTAAATTACTATTAATCTGTTGTATTTGTTGTTGCTGCTGTTGCTGTTGTTGTTGCCACATTCCATGCGTACACGATGTTTTTGGTGCTTGTCCAGGTGTTATATGAGTAATCTTTACTGATTTCCTACCTTCCTCGGTAAATATTTCCGTAAATTGTAATATATAGCGGTTTGCCTGTGCTCTGGTGCCCAATGAAAATTGACACGATTCACCATTACGTTCACCCTCTTTAAAGTCCCTGTCCACATATAATTCGCCAAGAAACTCTGAATTTGCGGGACGTTGAAATATCGTTAATTTTATATGATAAACACGGCCGCCACCTCTATCAGTTTCCAAAATATATTCTTCAACTAATTGTGGCATACAGTCTTTTGTCTCTTTTTGTCTTTCATAAACCTTAGCAAATTTTTGAACATTTACATCCTCAGGTACACCAAGATCTGGTGGGAGATCAAGATTTGGGGGTTCTATTTTTGTTACCATATCACTTGCCTTTTTCAATAGCCGTGTACTGGCCATACTTGTAACAGTTGTATGATTACGTGTTTTTGGCTTATACCGATTTATAAAATCATATAATTCCAAACCAAAATTATGAGTAAATTGATCAATTTTTCGTTTTCGGTTAATTGAAACTTGTGAGAATTTTTTCGCCTGTCTTCGTATTGCTGGAGTATTTAATAATTGGCGTCGATGTTGCTGTATTACAGCCAATTTTCCAATTTCGGGATTGGGATCCAAACATAGTGGTTCCGCTGTTGCAAGCACCAGCTGACTTTCTATAACAAGTTTATCTTCATTACTCCAATCCCCTTCTGATGTTATTAAATTAACATCAGCTATAAGCGTCTAAAAAATATTTTTATTTTATTTATAATCAATAGAAATGATGATATGAATATTGGATTTAAGATAAATACCTGATTGGTGGGTTTTAACAAAACATGATAAGTATCACAGTTATAAATTGGAAACGACTGTCTATTATCTCGAACTTCAATAATAACACAACCCGAATAAAAAAGATTTGGACATTTAGATTCAATTAAATCAATTAGAATTAACGGCAGTTCTTCATTATCAATATATTCTAGGAGATCCTCCTCATCATAAGGCCACCTAATTGTCTCTTGAAGTATTTCATTACAATTAATTGATGGAGCAGCACCAGCTTGATTTATTATTGTCGATGACTGGAATTAATTTAATGTTGATTGAAGATTACACTGAAATATTTTGTTTTCTAGTTTAAAAGTTAAAAAAAATTTTTACGCTTACACTTCGACTACTAGAAGTAGGGCTACTAGTATCTTGTGAATTTATTAATATATCGGTTTCTGTATTTATAGTTATATTTGTTGTTGTGGTTGTGGTGGTGGTGGTGGTTGTTGTTGTTGTTGTTGCTGTTGATGCATTAATATTATTATTACTATATTTCCTAAATTCTAATGAATATCCTTTATTGCCCGGATATAAATTTAATATTAATGTATTTAAATGTTCTCTTAAAATTAATTTTTCTAATAGAAATGATGTACTCCTTAAATTTAGCTAAAATACAAAACAAAAATATAATTTAATTATTTTATATCAACACTTCTTTATTATTTATTAATTATTATTATTATTTTATTTATTTTACCTTGTTAGCATTTTTATTCTCATCATATAATAATTCTAGATACAATTCCTTAAGTCTGTCATGAATATTGAAGTGTTGATTTATTTTATAACGTATATCAAAACAATTTGTATCTTTTAATTTTCTATAATTGCAATTAGTTGTTGGTGTTTTTGTTGAGAATGTGGTACCAAATCTTCTTAATTTTGTATAATCATAATTACTACTAATATTAAAATTATTATTATTATTATTTAATGTTGTTTCTATTATTGATGATATTTTTGTTTTTTTTGGCGGGGAGCCACCATCAATATCATATAAATCGGTAGCCCCCCTTTTTTCAATCTGATGTCCAATATTATTTATATTATTATTTTCTATTACTATAGATGATAATGTTGATGTTGTTTCTGATAATAATTCTGATGATAATATATTTGTTGGTAAATTATTATCCGTATGTAATGGACTTGAAACATTTAGATATGATTGATCTATTAATAATGTTGATTGTGTTTGTTGTTGTTGTTGTTGTTGTTGTTGTTGCTGTTGCTGTTTTGTTGTTATTGGTGATTTTTTTAATTTACAAAATGCATCGTTCAACATATACTAAAAAAAAAAAAAATCAAAACAATTAATAAAAAGAAAGTTTTTTTTTTATTTTTTCATAATTACATCAGCTTCTTGACATGTTGATTCCAAACTTTGCATTGTGATTACACCCTAAGACATTGATCATTTAATGCACCCTAGCTTCGTTAAGCCAGGATTTAAGTAACCTACAAATATATAAAAGGAAAACATTTTTGTTATTAATTAATAAAAAAAAAATAAAAACTTCTAATAATAAAATATTTATGAATTTAGGCCAATATTTTTTCAAAACTTATATAATAATAATAATTTTTCACTTTTTAATAATAATAATAATCATAGTATGTAAATTATCTAACATTATTTATTGATATGATAAATTAATGTAAAGCAAAAAAAAAAAGAAAGAAAAACTTTTCATCTTTGGTGATCATTTTTTTTAATTTTTTTTTTGAAGGCTAATCTTAAGTTTTTCAGATGCTTACTATTCAGCATCTTTCATTACGATACAGTTTATTTTCTATTCTCTATATTTTAATAACAATTATGAACTTGTGTTTATTTATATATATTTAATAATAATAAAATTAAAAAACTTTTGTAACTAAACAAAAAAAAACTAAAGAAAAGCAAAGCAAAATATTTTTTTTTTTTATTCAAGGAATCACAACAAACACTTTTAGCTAAACGACGTTCACGTTTTTTTTATTATTTATTTATTAAATAAAATTTATATATTAAAACATTATTTAATTAATAAAAATTAATTTATTTTATTTAATTTTTTTTAATTAAGGATATTCAACACAAAAACCTTTTTATTTATTTATTTATTTTTTATTTAGTTGACATGTTTTGACAGATGTCTTATAACATTCTGTATGCTCTGAGAGAAATTTGTGTGTAGAAAACGATGGATGAAATGGAAAAATATCCTGTCATGATACACAGTACGAAAACACTCAATTTTTTTTTATTAATTATTCTACAATAAAAAAAAACTAAAAAAAAAAATAAAATTCCTGCACAGATAACAATTATTTAATTAATTAACTTGTTTTGTTTTATTAATAAAATAAAATAACCAACAAAAATATACCAAAAAAAGAGAAAGAATGAAAAGAAGACAAAAAAAAAATGTGAAATCGTACCTCGAGCAAAATGTCATAGGGACGGCCATGTACATGTTCGCGAGAAGAGTATAAATTTTCTAACTAACCCTCCACATATAACTTTTCTTTAAAAATTAATAAAAAAGAAAAAAATGTTTTTATTGTGACTGATTTGTGTACTAAAAAATATAAATGTTCTTTTTCTTTTTTTTTTAATCACAACTACAACGATAATTAAATTTTTTTTCTTTTTGGTTTTCAGCAAAGTTAATTTAGCTGAAGTAAGAATAAAATACAAAAATTGTTTACACTTATTTTTCTCTGTTTTTTTTTTTTTTCTGTTTCTCCACTTCTAATTGTATTTTTATTTTAATTTACTTAGTTTACTTGACAAAACAACATTTAATTTCATTTTCTTTTTGGTTAACACACTATTTACAAAATTAACAGAACAGAAAACAAAAATTAACAACAGCGAGAGAGGAAAAAAAAATATTTTTTTTTCTTTAAAAACCTTTGGAAAATATTTTTTTTTTATTTATTTATTTTATTTTTTGTATAAGAATCACATTTGAGTAGAATTTTTTTGGTTATTTAAATGCGATTGTAATGGATGTGAGTGAGAAAAGTATAACCAGTTTGAAAAACAAAAAAAAAAAAAAACAGTGGATTTGACACCGCATGAAGACACCTGGTGGTATACAAAACTACTATAAACTATAAATTTGTTTTTCTTTTCTTTTTTTTTTGTTTTGTTTAAAGTAAATAAATATCATCTGTTCTCTACACTGTTTTTGTTTATTTTAACAATAAAATTAAAATTAAGTTTATTTATTAGTTTTTTAATTAATTAATTTTTATTTATTATTTCTATTTATTATTGGTAATAAATTATTTTTTTATTTATAATATTTGAAAAAATTAAAGGAAAAAGTTTTTTTTTACTATTTTTTTTTTTTATTTAATATTCGCGGCATGGACTGCAGTAAATAATTTTTTTATATTTCGTTATGTTGGTATTATTATTTTCCTATAATTTAGCACATTGTGAGTATTTTAATTAATTGTATAATTTAAAAACACAAGATAATTAACACATTTTTTTTTTAACAATTACAGTTATAAGGAAAAAAAAATTGTTTTAATTAAAAATAATAATAAAGAAAAACTTTTAAATCAAGAAATAAACTTATAAAGTACGTAACCAATAGAAAGGGATAATAAAATTCTCCAAAATATACTACCAACATAAAAGTTAGTTTGAATAAACATGAAACACACAGTAAAAAAAATCGGAGAAGCGAGATAAATCTATTTTTGTCGTTTTTGCGGTTTTTTTTTATATAGAGAAAAGTGTCAAATTGACATTAAAAAAAAAAACAAAAAAATAAATAAAATAAAATTCCAAAATAAAAAAAAACCATGATCCAATAATAACAAGGTCTGCTTGACAGTTCTGCTGCTGTGAAATGTGACGTCACTCGAATGATAGAAAAATAAATATATATAGAAGTAAAACGCACGCAACATCAATTAAATGTTTATGTTATAGTTTTTTTTAATTTTCTTTGGTATTTTTCAGTTCTTATACATTTGTTTAATTCTCTTATTCTAAAATATAGCCTACACTTAAAAAATAACATTTTATTATTCAAAGATATATTAATTTGTGCACATTCTTTTATATGTAATTTTAAATAATCTGTTTGTGTTTTAATTTGTTTATCATTTATCTTCATAAAAATTAATTCTAGATCACTTAAAATTTTCATGAACTCGGGTGATGGTTTTATTAGCCCACCTTCAGACACCTCATCTACCCACGTCCATGAATTTTGATTGGTCTGGTTTGTTGTAAATTGTCCCACATTTTCACAGCCAAGTTTCTTAATAATATATCCCGCCAAATATTCGAGAGCATCATATTGTAGGTCATATATATAATTCTAAATTGCTATACACAACTTGTGTTATCACAATTCCAGGTTGAAGATTAATTTTTGTTGCCCATTGTCTTAATGTTGATGGTCCAGGAAGCGGATATTTTTTGTTGTACATAAATCTATATGCACGCGGGCCAGCAGAATATAAACATGTGGCAGTCGATATGTCATCTAATGTCCAATTAATTTTTTGGTTTGGATTTTTTAATTTTTTAATTTGTCCACTACTAAATATATGGTTCACAGAATCTTCAAAATTTTGTTGCTGCTTAATCACTTCATTTGATTTTTCCAATTCTTTTTTCATTTTTTTCACTGTCTTCTCCAATTCAATGATTCTTAATTATCTGGCACACTCTATTTCAACTCTGAAAATTATTTCAATTATTTAATGAATCAAGTGAAATACAAAAGGGGCTTACTCTGTCTGGACTTCAACTGATTTTGATGAACTTATTCCGTTTTTTTCATTAAAATTTTCGCTGTTCATCATTTCGGACGAAACAGATTCGTTTTGTTGTTTTTCATTACTAGAAAAAAGTAACAGATAAATTAGTAAAATATTTCAATACAGTTTGAAATTTTTAGTTTACCTCAAGTCATATTCTTCGATAGCTTCGTTAACTAGATTTTTCGAAGTTCGTATCTCGAAACGTTTTGTCCTCTCATTTAAGGATATATCGGTGTTTGCATGAACTAATTGAGTTGGGACAGCATTTGCATCAAGAAATCGTTTTTCTACGGGGAGATTTAGTAATCTATCTTTGAGGCGCCAGTCGTTTTCTGTGAAATGCATTGAACAAATGGTGCCACTTGCCGTATTCACATTTTCTCTACCACATGCTAAAATCCATTTTTTTTAATAATTGGATTTTTTGGGAAGCGAAAGAATTTCAGTTTATTTTTTTTTGCTTCTTTCCAGCTCCAACAATCTTTCACAACACAATACCGCATTTTAAACAGCAAAAAATAAACAGTGTCAATATCACTAATACACTAAATTCACGTCAATTGCACTTTAAATAAAATAATGCAGAAATTTACTTAGCCTAAAAACAGTGTCTATTTCACTTCACTTCAAAACCAATCTTTTTTTTCAATTTAAATTAATTATAATTATAAATTTGCCAAAAAAAACGCGTCCGAATTCTAAAACAATAAAAAAATATCATTCCATCTACGTCACAACAAAATTAAAATGGCAGCTGTCATTTTATTTCCAGCAGACCTTGTTATTATTGGATCATGAAAAAAAACATTAAAATAAAAAATATAACTGTATATCCATTTACGGATAAGTAATGTTAAATTGCTTTTATAAGAATAAATAATTAAAAAAAGAAATAAATAAAAACTTATTTACGCAAAAGGTATATTTAAATAAAATAAATAAATAAATTAATTAAAAAAAAACGAAACGGAGAGAGGCGAAACAAATTTATTTTTCTCATTTTTTTCATCCCAAAAAGCAATTTCGTGTTGTGCATGGGAAAACTTCATTCAAAATTGCACAATTCTCTGTTTTTAATTAATTACAACAGAAAAAAATAAAAAAAGTGAAATTTGTTTTTCATTTTTATCTTTTAGTTATACACAGATACGAAAGCAGAAAAGAGAACCAGGTGAAAATGTCAATTACAATACAGCAGATAATATTGGATGCAAAAAGGATTGCGAATAGATTAAAGGATAGGGAATTACTAGGTGATTCATTAATTATTGATACAGAAAGTGTTAATAAACAGATTGAATCAATGAGAACGGTAATTTATTTAGCTTCTTTTTTTTCTTACTGAAAATAATCCTTTTTTTTTTTTTATCTTGTTCACAACCAAAAGTTTTCTGATGATATTGAAGCATTGAATAAACTGGCGAGAGATAAATCAAATGCCCAATTGATAAATATAATACATCAGGAGAATCCACAAATACGTGAAATACAACAGGAGAATAGAGAATTACGGGCATGTCTTGAGGATCATCAACGTGCATTAGAGCATATTATGAGTAAATACCGTGAACATACACAAAAGGAAATATTTCGTACAAAAATTAATTTCACTGATGTCTATAAATCACGAGAGAATGATGTAATGAAATTCATTTAAATTTTTATTTCTTTAATTAATTATTTTTCTCTGTTTAATTAGCTGATTCGAAAACAAGCGGAAAAAATTAAAGAAATGGCTGCTGTCATGCAAAAAGCAGCAACAGTTGATGAAGATAAAATAAATCGTGAACACGAATATTTAGCTAAATTGGTTACCGAAAATAAAGTAAAAATTCATTAGGAAATTCATTTCGGAAATTTTATTCTTTATTAATTTGTTTATTGTTTTTTTTTTTTTTCATTCAGGGACTACGTGAATTACTACAAATATCACATAAATTTGGTTCATCCGATCATAAATTTGATTGTGAAGATAAATCGATACAAACGGAAAACACAGATCCCGAGTGTACAATCATAGAAAATATTAAAGAAGAGATATTGGATAATGAAAAAGAGGAAGAAGAGGTTAAAGAATCAGAAATAGATGAGGAAGAAAAAGAAATTATTGAAAAAGGGGATACCGAAGAGAATATTAAAGATGGAAACAGTAAAACTTCTATAGTAGCATCGTGACCAAAATAAAAATAAATAAAAAAATAATAATTTCTTTCATCAAATTTTATTAACTTTTTACGTTTAAAAAACACAAAAAAAAAATTTATTTAATTAATTAATTTACTTTTATTACACTAAGGAAAAGAAAAGAAAAAAAAAATTTTGTTATATGTGTTGTCCAATAGAAAAATTGAAAAATCAAAACCAAAATATTTATTTAAAAAATAATTTTGCTGTTTCCTTTATTATTATTATTCTTTTAGTTGTGATAATCTTTCTCCAGCACCAAGAATATTTTTATTATCCCCAAGGGATTAATTGAGGGTGGCGAAAAACAAAATAATACATTTTTCTCTTTTTTTTTTTTATTATTAAATTTGAAAACCGAAATATAATTAAATTACTTAAATAAGTACGTTAAAGCTGTACAAAAATTTTGTTAAACCGGTGACATTGTATATGTGTCTGGGAATTTAAATGAATGTTCACCAATTGCAAATAAACTAGGTAATAAACCAGCATTTGGTATTATATTCCAGGCTAATGTTAATGTAACATTTTGATTACCCCTGTAATTAAAAGAGAAAGATTAAAATAAATAAATTTATATTTAAAACTATGTATATATTTATTATTAATTACTTTAAACCATTTCCATCATCCCAGAAATAGTATTTTGTGTTCATATTTTTAAAATCAAGAATTGCATTTTCGCCACGTAAGATAATTTTATCCCATAAAACCACTTGATTTATATCATTCTCCTTTGTTTTATATTCCGCTGTTAAATATAAAAATAATTGTTTAACATTCCAATTAAATAATCCACTTAAATTTGTATGTAAATCAAATGTCAAGAATCCTAAATCGTGCCTCTCCCTAGACGCACTGTAATCGGGTACATTTTTCCTATAAATAAACAAACAATGATAACCTCAAAATAGTAAAAATGATTGATGTAATTTATTAGGAAGTAAATAACTTACACAAGAACTTTCACTGTATTTAGATTCGCTGTTGTTCTATAATCCAGGAACAATGTCGAGATAAAACAGCAAAATGTTAATGCTGCTAAAACACTTAAAGTATATGCTAAAATAGCATTACCTCTGGTAAGTGCTGTATGCATCGTATATCTAATTAATTAATAAAAAAAAAACGTATTAATTTCTTTTACAAAATAATAAAATAATTTGTTATTACCGAAAATTAATTTAATTTAATTTTTCTTTTTTAATTAATATGCCGACACGTCAGTGGATATAATTTATATTTTTCCACAACTAAAAAAGATTATGGTAATTCACAATGGTTGTAATCAATGACAGCACAAGTGTTAAGCGTTAAGATAGTAACGTTATTTTTATACCAGTTTAAAAAAAAATTAAATAATTTAAATTATTGATTATATTAATTAAATATTAAATTTATAATAAACTGTATTAATTAATTAATTAATAAAAACGTGTTAAACTTCGCTACAATTGTAATTAAAAACATTTATTTAACTCAGAAAAAAAAAAGATAGAAAACCGTTGCAAACATATGCAATTGTTAATTGAATAAAAAAACCATACAACAGCCAATTATTCTCATTTCAATTAATTATCTGATAAAAACGTAAATTTCTTTTGTAGTTCTAATTAATAAATAATATTAATAATAATAATAATAATGTTATCAAAAGAAAAAAAAATAAAACTCCATAAATACAAATAAAGACAAGAAAACTTTATTATTAATTGATAAGAACAATAAAAAATAATAATGATAAAAAAAAAAACGTCCGACGGAGAGTGAATACGTACGTACACCTGATATAATTAATTAACAAAACAATACAACAAAATAAACATTAACAATCAATAACAATTAGTGTAATTAGTCTAATTATGTTAACAAAGTTTTTAATTACTATTATTTTACTTGGATTAATCAATAATATTGTTTCACAAGGTGAATTAAAATTAAAATAAAAAAAAAGATTTTTTTTTTGTTGCTTTTAACGAATAATCGAAATTGTTTAAAGTTCCTAACAGTGAAACGACGAATAAAAATGAAACAACTTCAAATACTCCGTATTGTTTTAGTTTTACATGGTTGGGACCAAAGTTTGGACCACAGAGTCATTACCAGAATGCTACGTGTGAGGATTTACTGAAAGGTGCCAAAGGGATTCCATGTATTCTACCATTAACCGTTACAAGTACGAATTAAATCCGCCAATGTTAATTGTGAAATAATTGTTAAAATGGTTTTAGATAACAGTAATGTCCCAGACACAAATCTCGTCTGGGATATATACCAAAAGACACCGGGGAAAATTGCCTGTCCATTAACGAGGGGAGAAGTTTGTGTGAAATACACATACAAGTGGAATGAAGCTGGTAAGTTTTCTAATCCAACCTGAATAATCATCCTAAGCGCATTTTCTTAATCATAGGAAATGATTTATTAATTTTTTTTTATTTATTTATTTGCTTATTGATAACGCGGGGTATCATTAATGATAAAAAAAATATTTATTGAAGAGTTATTAAGAAATTTAATTTAATTTAATTTTTATAATTCAATTGCGCCATTATCGCGTAGTTCATTTGATACGAAATCGTTTTAATGCTTTTGTTGGTCATAAAAAATTTCTGGAAATTCTGATAAATATCAAAAACAAGTGAAGAGGTCACAGTTTTTGATTATTCCTGATAAGTTCAGTCGCGATAACACGGAAAATAAAATTTTTATCGGTCAAACACAACTTCAGAAATTTATTTCTCGAAATAGAGACATTCTTCGCCCTAATTCCAATGCACTGGGATTGGAATACATTTTTCTTCATTACACAAAGGAATTAATTGTTTTTTTTTTTATTTTACAGTGGAAAACATAACGTACATGTGCACAAAGGTAAATATAGAAAATGAGGGCCCCGTAACATCAGATCGTTGTTTCTCCCAAGATATAAATGGACGTGAAATCGAGGTATGCGTATGCCAATCAAGTGCTGGGATGATACCGTGCAATTCTGCATACAGGAATTCATCAATAAATTTCATTACGATAATATTTTTATCTATTTTCACAGTAATTATGTCAATCAGTTTAATTTTTATTGAAAATCAAAGATAAAGAAAATTTTTTTTTTAATTTTTTTTATTAATAAATTATATTGGAAACAGAATTAAATGGAATTTTTCAATTACCATGTTAGTCGGGTTACATGATCAGTTTTTCGCTTAGAACTTTTTATAAAACCTAAAAATTGTAGTTCAGCAACAGCTCGGGTAAATCTTGCTCTAGAAAAATAAACAAAACAAAACAAAACAGGTAACAATCCGCGTTTTTAATTCCATAAAAATAATTTAAAAAAAAAAAATGGCGAATTTACTGTATTTGTGCATCTATGACATCAGGATCATCTTCGTTGTCAGAAACAATCGATTTAAATGCCTGTAGCCAATCAAATAAATTAATCATCCGGCCACATTCCAAATGTAGTTTATAAACAATCGACAAATCCGGAAGGGTCGGCAACACAGTGACATTATTTATTGAATCCAATTCACAGCATTCACACTAACCAAAAAAAAATTAAAAAAATGTTTTTGAGAAAATTAGAACACAACGAAATTATCCGAAATTATACTTGTAGATAAAAATGTGGATTATTCAGGGCTGTATGAATGGCTGCACGTGGTGAACCTACAATATGCCTTCTAATAGCGGGCACATCGGAAAATATGAATAATTCAATCAACGCTGGACCCTGATTCACCGACAACAAATATTTATTTATTATTTCATTTTTAATGTAATCAAGACACTCGTTTAGATTCCTTGTGTATTCGGTAATCATTTTTGGTTGTTTTGACATTTGCAGAAGTTTCTTTAAACAGATAATTAGTTAACGAAAAACCGAAAAACGTAGTAAATCTACTAAAAAAAAACCTCTTTTAATTCCTGTCGACTACACATATTCTCCATTGAAATAACTTCTGTTTCCTCTTCTTGATTCTCTAAATTAAAGCCAGAATTACAGATCTCATCCAAAAAGCTTTCCAATCTACCGTTGATCTGTTAAGAAAAAAATCGTTCATTACTACTACGTTAGATTTAATTAAATTGATCAACTGATAACTACGGACAATATTTAAAATATTATTAAAAATGTGCCATCTCCGGACATCCATCTTTTTACTATAACCTCGAAATGTTTGCATCACATTCATACATTTTTTAAGCTTCTCAATAAAATCCTCTTTCGATAGGAACGACAATAAACTCCAAGACTCTTTAAACTCCTCCGTTGATTGTACTTTACTTGAAATACAGAATGTGTACAACTCACGCAGCTGGAAAATTTAATCCAATGTAGCAAATAATTTGTTTAAAGATTTCTATCTACGTTACCTGTTTCCCAAAAGGATTCTTTGGTAAATCGTTAACCAGCACGTACAAAATTTGCAAGCTAAGATGGAAAAAGAACCAATAATCATGCACATTACGTGCCATGTAAAATAATTCGTTCTTTAAGTACTCATCATCTGTTAACAACTTAATAATCGCTGTATTATCCGTTTGTGACTCAACATACGGCCGAAAGGATAATAAACGACGAATATTCTCCAGATCATTGTGACTTAATGAATTTATAATGCCTGGCGTTTCTAGAAAATTTGTACACAACGCATAAATGTTCCCTTGAGAGTAATGTTCCAGCATACAATACTAATGTAAAAAAGTAATTAAATAAATTTAATTTCAAACGGAAATAGAAATAAAATTTACTAACCTTAAATCCTTGGCTAAAGCCATTAACGGAAAAATCATAAAATAGAAAAATATCTAAAAGAAACTTAAAAACTTTACTGGATACATGGAAACAAGATAATGGATTCAGTAAAACTGCGTCAATCATCTGTAAATGAAAAAAAAATTGATAAAGATTCACAATGAAAGGATCCGAAAATTTGTTCAAACCTTATTTAAACTGATTGTCGCCTGTTCCGAGTGGAATACTTGTAAACGCATTTTGCTGGTTACGTTATATGATAAAGCGTTGTGTAATGCGGATACAGCGGTTGCAACGCCTAAAATTAAAATAAAAGGTAAATAGGAACTATAGGAGCTGAGCACAAGAATAAAATCTTGAAGAACATCAGTGCTAAACACTTCAAAGTCTGGTATTATTATGACTAAAGGATCTTTTCCATTTTTATTTTCCGTTTTATTAAGGTACCATGACTTTAGTGCTTGCATTGTGCATTGGAAACGTCGTAACTGTTTCACTTCCACATCAATATCGTCATCTGTGTTATCATCAATTAATGCAGATACCATTGTCTCAATTGTTGATTTCATTGTAGGACAATCCCGGGACTTTAACATTGCAATCTTTTTGAAACTATTCTCTTTAATTATATTCGATAATATTTCAAATTGCCTATGATGATCCGGCTGATTAATACCTGAAAACATTCACCAATACTGTAATCCAGAATACAATTATAAGAAAGGTAAAACGGTTTACCAGTTAATAATGCAGCTGTTGGAATTATTTCCTCATCATAATTTACACTGGAAGTTTCAATAAAACTTAAAACATCTGTCATTGTTTTGCTGTAATTATTGTATTGTAATTTCTAGAGAAATAAAATTATTCGATTAACCATTTTGTATTTTCAAAAATTTTAATTAATAAAAAACCGAAAATACTTCAATCTCAGTGCCAATTATTTGCCAATTTTTCCTAAATACGCCGTACCATAATTGTGAATTTAAATCTTCTGGTAATAATGTTGAATTTTTATTAACAATCTTTTTACGATTTTTCTTTGTGTTCCTTGTGGCCCCATTTTTAAACACAAAAAAACCCTAGAATCAATTTTTTTTCTTTTTTAATAACAACAAAACTTTTAAATAATTTCCCAAAGTACCTTTGACACAGATAATGTGGGATCCATTTTTTTTTAATAAAATAATCGAAATTATTAAGTGAAAACAGTAAAAAATTAAATTTTAAATTAAAATATTAATTTGCCGCCGTTTGTAGAAATGACCGGCTGTTCATTTTGACAATCGTATTTTTTTTATTACCAATAAATTATCACAGATGTCGTTTTATTTAATTAATAATTATGAAATGCGAAAAGAAAAAATGTTTCTTTTAAATTATGTATTTATATTTTAAATAAATAATAAATAATTAATAAAAATAAAAATACATAATCAACAATTATTTTTTTATTTTTGATGTTTTTCGCTTTATAAATACATTAACAACTTTATTACTAATGGCTTTAACCACATAGGTAGAATTCGGTGATAATGCTATTGAATTGTCTTTGGCTTTATTGAGATTATTCTCTGTTATTTCCTGTGTAGTATTATTATCTTTAATATTATTTATACTTATTTCTAAAATATTATTTGTTACAGTATTTTCACATAAACTATTAGAGAGTTTTTGATTCTTTTCAACAGAAGGCTTAGAAGGTTTTTTTGAATTATGTACCTTCTTCCTGGAAGTAGTTTTAGTTGGAGTTTCTATAATACTACTTACTGGTGTTGCTGCACTATTGTGGCTAACACATTTTGTTAATAAAACTATAGGATTAATAACTGCATCCTCAGCTTGCTTCACTTCTACCTGTTTAACATCAACTTCAATTGATTTTACAATAGGCACTAATACTTCCAACTTATCATCGATAACTAAAGAATCTTTTATTGGATCTACTAATTCCAAATCATTGTTATTTAATTTATTGTTCTCTGCATCATCTTTAGGATTGGAAACATTAATACTACTATCATCTAGATCATCATCACATTCTGCGTACACAGCTGAAACATTCATTTTCTCTACAGGATTTTTTGTTTCAACTACCGGATATATTTCATCATCTGAACTATTATCAGATACTTGTGCTAATAGAATTTTCACACATTCAGAAACACTTAATGGGGTTTCCATTTTTTCTACAATTTTAACAACTTTTACGGGTTCTATTACTATTTTTTCAATACTTAAGTTATCCTCTATAATCACAGTCTTTTCGGTATTATCCATATTATTATTATTACAACACGCAATTTCCCTATTTATTTCTTTTTCCACATTTTCAACTAATTTATCATCATTATCCATTGTTTGTTTCTCATCTAATTCCAAGTCCTCGCATATCTTCTCATCGACTATTTTAGGTACATCGATACTTTCAATTGCTGGCTCAATCACTTTTGTATTTTTTTCTTCCAACTTTATTTGTTTAAATGATCTACAAGGAGATTTTTATTTAATAAACGGTTTCATTAATTTTATTTTAGTAAATACCTGTCACTTGATTTTGAATCTCTTTTACGCTTTATCCTAGTTGAACTGCACAAGTCATCGGTTTCTTCACAGCTTTTTGTATTGTCAATGATTTTATCTTTTTTAGAATCATGATTTGTATCCACCATCTTCGTAACACTTAATGGAATTTCTAATTTTTTGACATTTGGTTCCGGTTCCTTCACAACACTATCGATGCTTAATTTTTCTTCTAAATTACCAGCAACCTCTTTACCACTACTCACAATTTTCTCCATTGTTGTATCTTTTCCTATATTTACATGACAACTAGTAACAATCTTCTCCTTTTCATCTAATTTATTCGATAATACGTCATCTACGATTTTTGGTATGACGTAGACTTTTTTACATTTTGTCTCATATTTTGAAGATTTCGCATCTGGTTTAACACTTTCTGTAGATCTAAGGAACGGGAAAAAATATTATTAGTAAAATTATTTATTTGGGGAAAATGAAGAAAATACTTTTCCGAAGATTTCGAATCTCTTTTTCGTTTTAAGCTTCTAGATACACTGCTACTACCAGATCTACTACTTCGGTCATCATTTAATCGTTTTGAGTCTCTGGAATTTTTTGAATACTTAGAATACGATGAACTGTCATGCCGCCTTGAATCACTTCTTTTGTAATCGCGATATTTATCCTTTCGAGAATCATTACGGTCATGTCTATCATCTTTCGTTCTACTGTGATGACCATTTATATTTATCTTTTCCGATTTTTCTATCCGTTCTTCTGTTTGTGTACATTTTGTTTCAGTTTCTTTTAATATTAAATCCGTACCTTCAATTTGTATGTCAACCTGTACTTCCTTATCAACTTTATTGGTTACTTTGATGCCACCTTTTTCATTACGTTTAAAAATCAAATCGTCATTTCTGTAATTACATAAAATTCCGGTGTAAAATTAATTTAAATTTTTTAATTATATATTTACTGTTTTCTTAGTGTGGCCACGTCGTTACTCCGACGTTCTAATTCCTTTCGGGAAATTTCCATATAAGCATAGAAATTTTTTTTTACACTCAAATTTTCCTCTTTCATCTTTTCTAATTGTTTCTCTAATTCTGTAGTTTTTTCTGTTAACACCTTTATTTCCTCATCTTTTAATTTATTTGCTTTCTTTTATTAAGAAAAATTAATTATTAATAAATGTTTAAAAATGCTTTTTTTTGTTGTGCTACAAAAATACTTCTTCAGTTTTGCGTTCAACCTCCCTGTCCAGTGCCTCAAGATCACCATAA
This sequence comes from Ptychoptera albimana, assembly GCA_961205885.1. Classification (NCBI taxonomy): domain Eukaryota; kingdom Metazoa; phylum Arthropoda; class Insecta; order Diptera; family Ptychopteridae; genus Ptychoptera; species Ptychoptera albimana. The sequence continues at coordinate 1,167,381 of OY540802.1, read as the reverse complement.
ATATCAAAGTTATCTTCACTCATTTTAACTATACGTTAAATGTACATATATATAACACGTATATATAATTATTACTTATAAAAAATACATAAATTAAATGTAAATTATAATGAATCAAAAAGAAAAAACGAAAAATTTTTTAATCAATTTGTGTCATTTTGTAATGTAAAATATATTTATTTTGACAATGGAAAAACCGCGCAGTTCTAACTAGCTAATGAAGTAACTAACGGTTACAGAATTTTTAGTTAATTTTTCTAATTTAATCTAGATTTTAATTAATTTAATTTATTATTAAATCATAAGTAATGTTTTTTAAATAAAAAAAATAAAATTTACAGGTTATTTACAACAAAAAAAATGTAAACTATTAAAAGCGAGATGTAATTAAAAATTTAAAAAAAACGAAAACATTAATTAAAAGTGACATCTGTAAAAAAAAGTTTGTAAATTAATAAAAAAAAAAAATAAAGTTTAAGCACTGTAGAAGTATTTACATTTCGGACGTCACTCATCTTTTATATAAAAAAAAAAAAAACAACAAAATAAAAAGAAAATTTCAGAATCTCATCAACACAAGATGGTTGTTTGAAAGTTTTTTTATTGCATTATTTTTTTATTTTTATTTTTGACGTATTGAAAAATTTGTGTCCATTAATAAAAAAAAATAGTTAAAGGAACGGCAAAAGGAAAAAAAAAATATAAATTTATAATTATTCTGAGGTAAATTAAATAAATAAATTTAAATATAAAAAAATAGAAAGTTTATTTAGATATTTTGATAAAAACTTTTAAGGTTTTTTGTGACCTCATAAGTTTTTTCTTCTTCTCTCTTTTTTTTTTGCATTTTAATAATAATAATTTTTATTATTTTTTTTACCTAATCAGTATTATTTGTTATCATTGTCGACTTTATTTATTTATTAATGCCTTAATTTTGTTTTCATTAATTTTTTTATATTAAAGATTGCGAAATGCTCAGGATCAGAGTCAAGATGGGTCCACCAAGAAATAATGAATGGACGTGCTGTTTCGGATTGCATGTACGCACCGCAACCATAATGATTGGTATTTGGCATTTAGTAAGTTTATTCAAATAAACAAATTTAATTTAAATAATAAAAATAATTTCTTTTTGTTACTAAAGCACACGTACGCTGCTTGTGTCGCAATTTTTTTTCTATTGCGTATTACTAATAAAAAAAACTTTTTTTGGGGTGAATTAACAATTTTTTTTATGATTTTTTTTTTAGTTTTTAAATATTCTTGCCATAGCCCTATTAGCACTAATTGTTAGAGATCCAGCAATGATGCATGAATTGGAGAATGGTTATGAAGATTCAATTGATGAGGATGCTCCAGCATTACCGACCCCATTAAGTAAAATTGATCCACCATATGCATACCGTGATCACTCTCTTAATTATCGTAAGTTATTTCTGGATGTTTCCAATGTAATGTAATACCTTGACTTGTTTATCAATACGAATGCATTTATAATTAAAATTAAACATTTTTAGTTTTTTTTTATGTCATGTATTGGGTATAAAATTACCATTTTGTAATCGGAGTTTTTTTTGTCTAGTTAGCGATTAATTTCCCTGTTTTCGTTTCTTTTTTTTATTAAATAGATAATGTTGATATGGGTGGATTAGTTTGTATTTGTATGATTGCAATTACATTAATGATGATTTATGGTGCTGTCAAAGGTAAATCACCACACTTGTTACCATTTTTCTGTCTCCAATTATTTGATTTTTCAATAACATCGTAAGTTTAATTGATTTTATACTCTCCTCATTCTACATTAATTATTTAATTAATTTTCTAATTTTAGATTAACAGCAGTTGGTTATTTATGTTATTTACGTTCTGTGCATAGTTTAATAGCGGATAATCATCGTTTACCATGGCGTGAGGAATTATTAAAATTGAGTCCACAATGTTTGAGTATTATTGTGTTTGTGGCATTCTTTAGTGTCGTTTTATTGAAAGCCTACGCAATTGGTATTGTATGGCGTTGCTACAAATATTTAACAATGCGACAACATAATATACGCTCCATGTTACCATACATAATACCCGATGTGTCAACATCAAGACAAGTAAAGATTTTTATTTTTAATTTAATTTCCCCTTATTGTTGAATTAATTTTTAATTTTTGGTTATATTAGGAACGTGATTACAGTTCATTATTACCGGATTATGAGGAAGCAATTGCACAAAGTATGAAAACACCACCACCACCATCGTATCAGGCAGCAATGGCAAATGCACAAACATTACCTATACAAACGATTACAAATGTTAATGCTGGTGTTACTACAGCTGGTACAATAGCTGATGTTATTGTTACAGATAGTGATGGTGGTGCATCCGGTGTATTAAATTCCGATGCAATTAAAACTGTTGCTGTTACTGCAACAACAACAGCAACCGCGGCTGTTGCCCCAGTACGTTCAACACCAATGAATCTAAATATAACAAATGAATTTGAAATTGTTGATATTGATGAACCGTCAACATCATCAGCTGATATGACACCACCGCCATCCTATACAACAGCAACAACTGTTAAAGTAACAAATACACCTGATTCTATTATTAATCCAGCCAATATCATTACAAATAATTCTAATACTAATAATACAGAAAATATGAAAATGATTTAAGGAGAAGGCGGTGGATGTTGAGTATAGAATGTTTTTTTTTTTTTTTTGAAAATAAATAAAAAATATTTAATAGAAAAAAGATGAATAATTAGAATAAATTATTTCAATTAGATGTTTATTTTTTTTTTGTGTTGAAGATAAATAATTGGTGTTATAAAAAGAAAAAAAATAAAAATAAGATGAAAAGGATGAAGATGAAGATGAAGAAGAAGATAAAATATTGAGTAAATAAAACAATGAAATAAATAATTATTATATATATATATATATGAAATTAGTTTAACAAAAATAAACTATAATTAAATTACTACAGGCTCTAATCTATTATATAAATAATATAAAATTATAAATAAAAAAAAAAAAAAATATATATATATATATATATATATATATATATGTATTGAATAAGAAGAAGAAGAAGAAGAAGATAAATAATTGTTGAGTTCTCTCTTTGAGCTTTATTATTGTACAAAAAAAAAAAAAAACAATGAAAATATTAAAATAGCGCCTGATAAACAAACAGACAGATAGACAGACAGTAATAATGCAAATTATATAATTATTTTTTATTTACTATTAAAATCTTTGCTATTATCATCCATCTGCTGTTTATCATTACATTTACAGTCCATGCTAAGCTATTTTAATTAATTTATATTTATTAAACAAATATTTCTCTCTCTATATGAATCAAAAAAGGAAAAATTTAATTTAATTTAATGCAAACACAACACAAATGTTATAATTAATTAATTAAAAGAAAAGGAAAAAAAAAACACGCAGAAAAAAAAAGAAATGTCAATTTTAAAACTACAAAAAAAAAAAAAAAAATTTATTTAATTAACAAAGAACTCAACAATGATGATTAATTTAGATATGATAAGAAAGAAAAGAAAAATTATTTCGTTTTTCGTTTATTTTACTCTTTTTACTCTATACAAAATGTTTTTTTTCTTTTTTTTTGTTCTGTTTGTTTGTAAAATGCAGTAAAAAATTAATTAAAAATCCATGCAATGTGTGGGGGTGGAATGGTGTTTTTGTGTGGAAAAAGTATTAAAAAATGAAATGAAGAATCGTTTGTTTTTGGTGGGAAATAACAACAACAGAGAGAAGAATTTTTATGGATGGAAAATAATTTAAAAAATGAAAAGAAAAAAAACATTTTTGTGTGGGTGGGATTGCCAAAAAATAAAAATTTATTATTTTTACCTGATAATTTAAATTAAAATTATTATTTGTTATTATTTATTATTATTTGTAAAATTAAAAACAAATTTATTTAATTAAAATTATTATTTCTTGAATTATTTTGCAAAAAAAAAAATTCTTTTCTTTTTTGTTTATTTTATTTTATTTAAGCAAAAACTGCAGCAAAAAACTTTTGGTTGTTTCTTTCTATTCTATTCCATTTATATTAATAAATTAATTATTGTTTTGTTAATTAAATAAGCCACACACGAGTGTTTTTATCGTTACAAAACAATTTTTTTATTGTAAATTAATTTTCAATGCATTCTTTGTTTTGTTGTTGTTTACACAGAAATACAAATTTTGAATTTATAATTAATTGAATAATAATAAAAAAAATAATACAAAGCAATGCAAAGCAAAATATGTATGTTAATTAAATAAAACGTAAACAATGTAATATTTTATTTGTAAATTTAAGTAATTTTATCGTTTTTAATTGTTTGATTTTTAATTTTTATTATTTGTGATAGATAAAAATAGAGTTAAATAAATGGTTTAATAAATTTATATCGTTTGTATTGATTTTTTTTATTTATTTATCTTGTTTAATTAATTACAGGTGTCAGGGTTATTTTTCATATGCGATTTACTTGTTTTTCTTATTATTATTTATTGTGTCAGTGTCCAGTCATTTAATTAATTTTTATTTATAAATGTGATTCACCTTGAATAATAAGCTTTGTGCATAAAAATTTAATTAAAACCTAGCAAAAGGTTTTTTTTTTTTTTTTCATATCAATATTGTTGTTGAAGGGTTTTTTCGATATCGAAGTTTTTCTTCTTTCTTTTTTTTATTTATTTCAGATTTTAGTCAGATTAATGTTTGACTGACGTTTAAACGGTGATTTTGTTTATGTTTAGAATTATTTAATTATAATGGCTGATGGTTTTAAAGATGATTGTAAATATGGTGTTAAATGTTATCAGAAAAATCCGGCACATATAGCAAAGTATCGCCATCCACCGAAACCAGTTGATAATAAACAATCAACAAGTAAAGACAGTGATAATAAAAGATCAAATTCCCCAAATGAAGAGAGTAGTAAAAAGGTGAAAATGTCAATCAGTCCAAAAGATTCAAATAAACAGGATGAAAGTGTTGAGAGTAAAACAACGGAAAACAAACCGACTATTAATCCGTCACATATAAATGAGGAATCAAAACGTTTAACCGAATTATTTTTTGGTCCCATGAATGAAGCAATGTTCCAAGATATAATTGAATCACAGCTCAAGGAATATAATTTATTACTGAAAAATCCGAATGAATTTATACGGTACAAGTTCCTTGTTGGAATTCCAGATGATTTTTTTAATTTTTGGGATTTTTGCAAGTCAATAGCGAAAGACAATGAAAAACCTGAAACTGTTTTAGACAGTGTTGGTATTAAACTAGTTGGTCCATTTGATTTATTAGCTGGTAAATTTGATGAGTTCCAAGTTTTTGAACCAGGTGATTATTTACGTCATTGGCGTTTCTATTATGATCCAGCTGAATTTCAGGTAATTTTAGGTTAAGTCGAATCTTATCAACCAAAAATAAATTTTTATTTATCTATTTTCCAGACATTATTCGTTAAAAATAATACAGAAATTCATTATGGTTATTGGCGTGATGAACCATTTGCTGAGCAATGTTTTGTAGCACGAAATGACTCAAAGAAAGGTTGTGAAATGAATTTATTCGGAACAAATATATTCTCGGCGATTTTATATTATCTTGAACATGATTTTGATGCAACGCCATTCAATCGAGGAACAATGCAAACGTTAAAAAAATCACTAGAAGCTTGGATACAAACAAATAATATTGATGTGAAAGATCAAGAGAATTTAATAAAAAAACGTGAGAAAAGTGTGGTTTGTAAAAGCTTCCATAAAGCAGGTATTGTTGTTCCATATGATCGTAAAACACAACTTGGGTACCGTGCTCTACAGGAAACTGAAGGTAATTTTGCTTTAATAGACTTTTTTTGAATTCATATTTATTAATGTTTTGTACTTGGATAGCCGCAATTAAGAAAACACTCTCAATTATTGATCAAAATGATGATAATGCCTATGAACTGGTTATGGAAAAATTACAACCGATTATAACAGCAGCGAATATTGGTAAAAAAAAATTATTTTTTTTGTACAATAAAATTCAAAAACTTTATATTTCTAATTAATAGCTTTTGATGAGTGTGACTTTGGAACATCAATTGAATTGGGAATGGATTTGTTTTGTCATGGTTCACCAAAATTACATAAAATATTAAAACCGTTGCTAATTGCCGGTTATTCGTTTGTTAAAAGGCCGCAATTTATTGCGATAATGAAGGTATATTGGTTATGAATTTGTTTTTATTTTGTTTATAATAATATTTAATTGTAATTATTTTCAGTCACATTTGGATAATAGGCGTAAAGGCAGTAAATTAAGTATTTTTGATTTAAAGAAAAATTAATTAAATTGTAATTAAAATAAATAAATGAAATAAAAACAAATGTTTTGAATTAAAAGAGTATTATACCATTTATTGTTTATCATTTATACCAACTAGTTTTATTTTTATGTAGATTTTGACGTTTACCAACTATACCAACCATATGTCAATTTTTAAGAAATAGACGCATAATTTCTCTCTGGTGTTTATATATTTGTATAATGTGATAATTATTATTTTAATTAATTAATTAAATAAATATATAATACAAATGTTTTCTTTTTTATGAATAATAAATATTTAAAATCTTGTTAAGAATTGAATTAAAATAAAGAAATATAAAATAAAAACACCGATAATTGAATACAATAATAGAAATGAGTTATAATCGTGGTGGTAATCAATCGGGTGGTTTTACATTTGGTGGATTTTCATTGAAAAAACCTGGTGCTGGTAATAATAATACAAATTCATCTGGACGTACATTTTCATTAAATGCTGTTCCGCCACCGAGTTCATTAAGTAACAGTCGTGGTTCCTCGTCGTCGTCAAAAAATCCTGCAAATTTATCGTCAAATGCTGGTCCCGGTGTATCAAAACATGGATATTCGACAATGGATGCAATTTCACAGTTTGCCAATTCATCCCACTATGCTGTTGGAAAGAAAAGAGCTAAAACAGAAGACGAGTAATTAACGATTGAATAAATAATTTTTTTTTTGTTTATCATTGGAATATTTTTTTATTAAAGATACTTTGATGAGGATGAAGATGCTCCCGTACCAGATTTAGCATATATTCCAGCACCAGGAAGTCCAGCAAACAAATCTGAAGTATTTTAAAACATTTTAATAAATCTGTTTTAGTGCAATTTTAATGTTTTTCAACTAGTCAGAATCGTCGGCTGATGAAGATCCATTGGATGCATTTATGGCTGGAATTGAACAACAAGTTGAACGTGAAAGTAAAGTTGTTTCACTACCAAATCTTGAACGCCGAGATAAAGGTGTTCGGGGAGATATTGACGATGAGGACGACGAAGAAAGTTATTACAGGTTAATTGGATTTTCTTCTTCTTTGATTCTTTTCTTCTATAAGAAATTTTTTGTTCGTAGATACATGGAGGAAAATCCTAATGCTGGTGTTATTGATGAAGGTTCCGATGGTGAAATTGAATATGATGAAGATGGCAATCCTATCCCACCGCCAAAGAAAAGAATTATAGATCCTTTGCCACCGTGTGATCATTCAGAGATCACCTATGAACCATTTGATAAGAATTTTTATTCTCCACATGCTGATATTGCTGCTTTGAACCAACAACAAATCGATACGTTGAGAAAAACTTTAGGAATCAAAGTAACAGGACCTGTTCCACCGCATCCAGTTACTAGTTTTGCACATTTTGGTTTCGATGATAATCTTATTAAGTCAATAAGAAAATCCGAGTATACACAACCGACGCCTATACAATCGCAGGCGATACCAGCGGCCTTAAATGGACGTGATCTAATAGGCATTGCAAAGACTGGCAGTGGTAAGACAGCAGCATTTTTGTGGCCAATGCTAGTGCATATAATGGATCAAAAAGAACTTCAGCCGGGCGATGGACCTTTAGGATTGATTCTTGCACCGACCAGAGAATTATCACTGCAAATATACAATGAAGCAAAGAAATTTGGCAAAGTTTACAATATTCATGTTGTCTGCTGTTATGGCGGCGGGTCAAAATGGGAACAAAGTAAAGCACTGGAACAAGGTGCTGAAATAATTGTTGCTACGCCTGGTCGCATGATAGACATGGTAAAAATGAAAGCAACAAATCTAAGGCGTGTTACTTATTTAGTACTTGATGAAGCAGATAAAATGTTCAATATGGGATTTGGTAAATAAAAATATTTTGCATATCTGTCATACGTGAATAATAATTTTCTTTGCCTAATTTTTTTAAATTTTATTTAAAAGAGCCACAAGTACGTTCTATATGCAATCATGTGCGTCCCGATCGTCAAACATTGTTATTCAGTGCGACATTCAAAAAGCGTATCGAGAAATTGGCGCGTGACGTATTAACAGATCCTGTACGAATAATTCAGGGTGATTTGGGTGAAGCCAATGAGGATATTACACAGCATATGTTGGTGTTCAATAATCCAGCACACAAATGGAATTGGCTTTTATGTAAATTAGTACAATTCTTATCGGACGGAAGTGTGTTGATTTTTGTCACAAAAAAGGCAGACGCTGAACAAGTAGCGAATAATTTGCTACTTAAAGAGTATGAAGTGGTGTTATTGCATGGTGATATGGAGCAAGCGGAACGTAACAAGGTAGGAGATTATTATCAAATTGATTCCGATTTTAGATTTATTAAAAAAAAATTTGATTTTTAGGTTATTACGAAATTCAAGAAGAAAGATGTTCCTATTATGGTGGCTACAGATGTGGCTGCAAGAGGTTTAGATATTCCTCACATAAAGACTGTGGTGAATTATGATATCGCCAGAGATATAGACACTCATACACATCGTATTGGTAGAACAGGTCGTGCTGGTGAAAAGGGTACAGCATATACTCTAGTGACAGATAAAGACAAAGAGTTTGCTGGACATTTAGTAAGAAATTTAGAGGGAGCCAACCAGGATGTGCCTGAAGAGTTACTAGAATTAGCGATGCAAAGTTCGTGGTTTAGGAAATCACGTTTTAGCGGGGGTAAAGCAAAATCAATAAATGTTGGTGGTGCCGGCTTGGGTTATCGAGAAAGACCAGGCTTAGGAGCGGCTCCTGATATAAAAATGAAAAACTTTACCAAACCGAAATTATTGCAAAATAGTTTTGTTGAGTCGTCTGGAAATAAATCTTTGACATCAGTACCAGCACAGGGACGACCAACCGATCGTTTAGGTGCTATGAAAGAGACTTTTAAGAATCAGTATACATCACAGGTTAGATTTTTTTAGTAGTTTCTTATTATGTTGGATTAAAAGTAATTAATTTATTTTTTTATTAAATGTATTTAACAGTTTCGTCCGTCATCTGATAGAACATGGGAAAAGACAGTTCCGCCACAAGGTGTATTCGCGGCACCACAAATACCTGGCAGCAATTCACCATCTGATGACGATTCTCATTCAAACTCAAAGAAGTCCCGGAAAAGTCGTTGGAATTAATTTATTTATATAACAAACAATATTAAATTAGCCCCGTATTTTTTGTTTTGTTTTATAATTAAACCAATAATTAATTATTATAAAAAAAAGCGAATAAAATTAATTAAAATAAAATTCAACCAAAATGCGTGTTTTGTGAAATTGATTAGATAAAACCATTTAAATGCTTTTATCATTTTTTAGACATTTGTAGTGTTTAATTGTATTTGTTTGTTTTCATTTTAAAAACCAGGTGGCATCGTTATTTTGAATTTTTTTCTTTTCTATAGAGTATTACAATTTCCCGCGTTATTGCATATTTTTCTTTTAAGCTTCATAGTTTTATTGCATTGTGAATTGTGAGTACTTGTTGATAAAACAATGGAAAAATTAATAAAATAATATTCAAAAAAAAATGTTTTAAATATATAAAACTTAAGTTATAATTATAAATTAAGTTTTAAAGTGAAAGCAAAACAAAAAAAAAACTAAAATCATTAAAATTAAATTGACGTTTTATTTACAGTGTTTTTTTTTTGTTAAATCTATTTCTCTACATATTCTTTAAAAAAATATATATATATATAATTTGATTATATTTTAATTTAAATTACCATGCAAATGAATTAAAAATGAATTTTAAATAAAAATAAGGTATAATTAAATAAATTGTTTGATATAATAAAGTAAATAAAAGAAAATATCATTGTGAATGTATTTGTGGGAATCAAAAGCTAAAACTGCATTTTTGTAATAAAAGAGAAGATGTACTCTAAACACTGAGAGTGAAATATAATTAGAGTGAGAGAAAGATTATTAAACATCAACATCAAAAGTATGAAATTATTATTTTATGGTGATTAATATTAAAATAATAATTAATATTAGAATTTAATTAACGTTTTTTTTTGCTTATTGTATTTATTTAATTAATTGATTAACAAATAATAGTTTTATTTATAATTTTTGTAATTTATTTGACACTAAACGAGCGTATGGCATATATATTTTTCATAACCTAATTTACTGATAATTTATGTACGATGGTTTTTGTTATTGAAAACATATTTTTGTATTGAATTTAATTAAATAAAATCTGCTAATTCAGTGTTTTTTTTTTCTTCAAATAATAATAATAATAAATATACAAACTAATTTCCAGTATAATTAATAACTAAAAAAAAAAAAAAAATTAATTAAATGAAATTAAAACAGAAAAAGGGATAAAAAAAAAAAGTTTTACAATTTTTCAATAGAGGATACAAGAAAAATTATTTTGTTTTTCACCTGATTTTTTAAACGTTTATAATACCTAAGGAAACGGTAAATAAAAATTGTATTAAAAATGTCTCTAACATCGAGAAAAAAGTTATCAGCAGAAGTATATGCATGCGTTGGAAAAGTATTTAAAATGAAATTAAGGAGCAGTTATGTTGAAGTAAGGATTTATTAATTATTTTTATTTGCTTTATTAATTGTTTAATTAAAAAATAAAAATTGTTTACTTTACTTCCAGACGTTGTTAATATTAAAGAATTTCTATGTACAAAAGGACGCATATGAGTTTAAAGAAAAAGTTGAATTAACGGAAAATAATGTTCAATTCTGGTTTAGTGAAATTTATCCATTAATGTTTGATGAAGACGTTGAAATACGTAAAAGTGTTATCGAATTATTACCAAGATTTATCGATGAATTTGAGAAAATTAATTCGGATTTTAAGTGTTGGCCAGATATTAAAAATAAACTAATAACTGAGTTAAATTTATTTATTTTTTTAAGATAAAATAAAAATATTAATTTCTGTTCTGTTTATTCCTTATAAAGTTACACACAGAAATTAATTGATGTACGTAATAATGAGGATGGAACATGGTGTGAAATATGGAATATTTTAATACAAACAATCAGTATGGATTTAATTAATAAAGCTGTTATAATAAATAAATTTTTACAAATTGTTGAGCATGCATTTCGTTCAGAACGTTTACCTTTAAAAGTTCAGGCGTACATTTGTTGGAAGGTACTATTAACGAAATAACACTCCATATTAATAAACAAAATTATTTTCTTTATTCTTTTTTGTTATTTCAGTATTTAATTGAGTTATTCGCTAAAAAGAATGAAATATTTTTAGCAAAACGTATTCGTTTACTGTTGATACCATTTAAAACATCAAAAGTATTATCGGCTGATTTATCAGAAGTAAAATTTCGTGCATACTGGTGTTTTATAACGAAACAAAGTCGTGAAATATTAAATGAAAATGTTAATCGTTCAGATATATTATTACCATTTTTAGACTTTTTATTTGGTCCAATAAGAGATGAGGCACCGTTATTATCTTATTTAAATAAAAATTACACAAAACTATCATCATGTAAAATGTGTGTTGTGAAAAAAATTTTGTTTTTACTAGAAATAAAATATTTTTCTTTCTTTTAGTTTTAAGGAGCTTACACCATTTTCATCGATTGCATTAATTTGTTTAATTGGTAAACCAAATGATATTGTTAATAATTTAATTGATGAACATAAATTAGTATGTGAGACAAATTTAATAACAGTAAGTGTATTCAAAATAATGGCAAACACAATTATAAATGCATGCAGTGAAGCAACAGTTGTTTTATCAAATTATGAACATAAAAATGCAACCGATATATGTGAATGTTTATGGTTGAATTTAATGAATAAAATTGATTTAGCAAATACATATGATATTTTTAATATGGTTATTGATAATCTAAATGCATTAATAAGATTGGTAAGTGTAGTAAAATTCTTTGTAATTCATATAAAAATTAATAAAAAATCTTTTCCCATTTATTGTAGAATCTTGAGAATAGTAATTTAAATATTGCTAAAATGATTGTTGTTATAATAAAGACAATATCTGGTTCAAAAATATATCCATTTAGTTGTACCGGTTCGAATATGGATACCAGCAGTATCATTTTGGGTATAAAAACTATGACAAAATTAATTATTCACAAGGATTTTATTATAGAGGATAGGTAGTTGTAATTTCCATTGTTTTTTTTGTGTATAAATAAAACATTTTTGCTTTGTAATTTTTAGTGATTTGGATATAATTATAAATAATTTATATGATTTTGATAAATTTGCATCATTAACAATAATTAATGACGATTTACATAATAATTATTGGAATCTATTAGACACCTGCATCAATATAATAATAACATTTGGTTCAACAAATAATATCTATGGACATTATAATGATAAAAAAATAATAATATTATCAAAAATATGGCTTAAATTATATGATTATATAATAAATTATTTAAATACAATTGATTATAATAAATTAAATCATAAAGAGTATTTATATTATAAATATATGTCATGGCCAATAATACATTTTGATGAGATAAATAAGGTAAATCATTTTGATATAATACCAGAATTAATTCAGACAGTACATTAATGTTTTCTTTTTCGTTTTACGTTTCCAGAATGATATAAGAACAAAATGGAATATAAATGTTAGCAATAATACATTTTGTAATAAATTATGTGATTCATTATGTCGTAATATAATACCAATGATGAATACAAATAATATCGATGAAATATTTAAATTTTTTATTATTATATTTAAATCATTACGTTGTAATATTGGTAAATGATTTTTTTTTAATTAAATATTTATTTATTTATTAACTACTAACTTCTTTAATTTATTTTCTAGATGATTTTATGCCAAAAGATACATTTGAATTATTATATAATATAATGACAATTGATTTACCAAAAGATAGAATTGTTGTATTAAAATTAATAATATTAAATTTAATTGAATTATTAACAAAATTTATAAGTAATTTAAATCAAAAACAAAAAGAGATATTAATACCAATATTAATAAAATTATTAATATATTATAATCATAATGATATATTAAATAATTTACAATATATAAAAGAATTTAAAAAATTTTTAATAGCACAATATAAAAATACAACGGGATCAATAATAAATGATTATGAAAGTAAAATTGATATTGAGAAATTATTACGTGTATGTAAGGCACGTATAAAAAAGGATGATTTTGTTGTTATTGAAACTGTATGGAATATGGATCCAAGTAAATTAACTGATCATCAAAAGGAAAAAATGAAAGAACGTCGTACCGATATACCAGCATTATATAATAATTTGTCACAATCAAATGATACAACAACATTAAAATCGTGGACACCGAATAAATTAAATCCATCAAAACTTATAACAAATGATTGTGATAATGAACAGGAAACAATAATAACACCAACTGGAAATATATTAAATAATAAAACAACAATTATTGATAATAATAAAAATATAAATAATAATAATAATATAATTGCAGTAGAGGAATTACCATCGATTGTTAATTCTGAGAAAATTGAAAATGTTGCCATAATACAGCCACCAATTGTAATTACAAATGAAGCTATAAATATAAATAGTAATAGTAAAGTACAAAGTAATGAAAAGAAATTAAAGAAATCAGAGGAGAATACGAATACAGTACAGACGACAACAAAAGTACAATTTGAAAGAAAACAGACACGTTTAAGTCGTAGATCGAGTGTTAATAGAAATTCATTGGTTAATAATGATGTCCCATTGATAACATCATCTGAGGATGTTAAATCACGCGTTGATCAATTAGATATCGATGATAAAAAGAAGAAACGTGTCTTCTATGAATTACAAAAATTACAAATTATCGGTATACCTGTCCCAGGACATAACAACTATAACAGTGATAATGGTAGAAATAATTTTAAAAGAGGAAAAACACGACAATTACGTTCAAACGGTTTTGATAGTATCGGACCTCTTGCTACCGATGCAATAATTAGCAACAAATCAGCGACTCCATTAAATGGAGAAACAAAAACATCATTAGCATCAGAGAAAATAAAAAAGTCACAACCGGAGAAACAGATAAAACAAAAAATAAAACCCCATGATGAGGGTGAAACAGAGACTGAGAAAAACGATACGAAAACACCGGAGAAGAATAAGGAATTGCAGGAGAAAACATTTGAAATCTATGCAAAAAGTCCAACAATTGTTATACCAAAATTAAAATTTACAACAAGTGATGGTAAATTAATGGTAACAACATCAATAGCAGAAATGAAAACACCAGTCTGCATATCACCATCCGAAACAACCGATAAATCACAAAGTGAAACAGAATACGAATTAAAAAAAACAAATATAAAGAAAAAATTAATATTAATGGAATCGAATATTGAGTCATCCGAATCAGTATTAAATAAAATTCCAAAGAAAATTATAAGGAGTAAAAATGAATTATTGGAAGCAAGATTATTGAATAAAAAATTGGATGATACTTGTGAGAATAATATGGATATGGCTAATGATAGTACTTTGGTGACAACAACAATCGAAACACCAGAAAATATGTCAAATGATTGTAACATTGGTGATGTAGATACAATACCATTTGATAGTGAAGCAATAAATACAACAACGGATTTCAACAAGAAGATTGGCGAAAGTGCTACAATAAAAAAAAATACAGATACCGATACCGAAACGGATGACAAGAAAATATTGAATGCACAAGAATTTAATATTCCAAAACAACAGCAGACACCCTGTCCGATAAATAATGTTGTTATTCCAAAAGAAAATATTCTAGCAATAATGAAATGGGAGAATATAAATGACATGGATACAGAGCCAAATACCGAAGATCTTGAAATTGAGAAAATTTTAAGTGCAATGGAAATGGATACAACACCATCCCCATCGCCACCACTAGTGCCACTGCCATTAATAACCGAAAAACAAATAATTATGGAACCAAAGACCGTTAGTAATGACAGATTAGTTGAAAACGATACGTCGACAATATGTAAAAATACCTCAATTCATTCGTCCCCGGAATTAAATGATGCAAACGAACGGAACCAAGAATTTTTAAATAATACTTTAGATATATCTCCGATAAATAATGTATCACCGCCACCAGTACAGTCGGTCCAACCCGTAATAACCTCAGAGGTGAAAAAAGTCTTTGATAAATTTTCATTACATCAAGGATCACCGTCGATGGTTTCAATTCATGAAAATCTCTCACCGCATACAATGAACATAATGGAATCGCTGAATCGCCAGAAAAAAGATTGTGCATCACCAAGTGCTAGAAAACAATTATTAATGCCGGCACGTAGCAGTCCAACCAGTGTACGATTTATACCTGGTGGTAGTCGTGGAGCACAATTCGTTAAATTAGCAATGAATAATCTGGGGCAATCAACGCCTAAACAAACGCATGTGGATCAGAATGGTACGAGTCCTTGTAGTAAAGTTGTACGCCCTGAACTATTTGCTTTTAATAATCGTGTTCCATCACCGAGCGCCAGTCCATCCTGTAGTATTCTGAAACGAAAAATACAAGACGACAGTGTTGATGATGTGGTTGAGTCGCCCGCACTAAAACGGAAGCGAGTTAGCTTTCACGATCCTCCAGTGTCTGCATTAAAAGAGTTCATACGGCACATAGATGAGACAAAGGTTTTGGGTAACGTAAGTCCGGTAATTGGGCATAATCATGGTAATTCAAAGTTGATAAGGAAGGGCAGGCGAGACAGTATACAGGAGCTTGAGAGTTTATCGAGCCGAATCAGCACAATTGAAAATACGGATGAGGATGCTGCACAAGCTAACGGTGACACCATAAAACTTAATGAAACTAGTGATTCAACAAAAATGGATTCTCTACGAATGGAGGAGAGTGTTAATGAAGGCCATGCACATATGAATGGTGAAGTGGATGCAGAACCGGAAGAAGAATCAGAAGGCAGATCAGAATTAATCATCAATAATAATAATAATTACACAACTAAACCAAAAATAACATTAGAAGAAGTCTTTAAGAATTATACAATAGAGGATCTGTTCGAGTATCATCAAACGTCAAGTGATAATAAACTAAATTCCCATTTGATACATACATTGGTGAAGGAAGTATCAACAGTAATGAAAACGAATAAAAAGATAAAGAATAATGTGTTGGAGGAGTTATCGGAGAAGCATTCAAACGATTTTCTACAGCATGCAATACAGGAGAATAGCAGTGACGTCGTATGCAATTTATTAACACCAAAAGTCTGCTGTGAATATTTACATAAAAATGCCCAAACAAATCCATTGATTAGAAAGGATGTAATAAATTTGTTTATGAAATTTCTGGATACAGAAATAAATTATTTAACAGAAACAGCGAAAGCTGGTGGTATGCCTACAGTAAATGCAACATCATCAGAATCACCAGTGGCTGGTACATCAACAACAGTAATTGACGCATCACCATCGCCATCACCAATTATTCCTGAAGAAAATGAGTTCCTAAATAAACTTTTTAATTATATCGATGTGAAAAGGAAGCACAACGATATATTTAGGAAAAGTCTATTGGATGACCTTTTATTGAATGATTGTACTAGGAATAAAAAATTATTAAGAGATTTCACATTGAAATGCATGATGAAAACGATGAAAATGGATAAGCATGACGTTAGTGGCCTTCTGGAAACCATGAATGAATAATAAACGAATTTTTAATTTTATTTTTATTATTTTCTTCATTTGTATCTATTAATTAATTAATTAATTATTGTCGTCGAGCTTTGATCATTTTAAGTTTTATTTTGGTAGAGTCGAGTAGTATGAATCTCCGGGACGCATGGACACCACTGTCAACCACTACTGAATTTTATGATTAAAAAGCTTGGAGAAATATTTTTTGTTATTATTATTATTATTATTTGAATTTTATAAAATTTTTATTGATTGATTAAATTTTATTCTGATTAATTGGAGTAATTTGCCTTCTTTTTTTTTGTGTTTTTTGGGGTTTTATTCATGATTTTGGCATTGGAGATTTTTTCTGTAATTACTTTACAGAAAGTCCTTTAAAAGTCATCGAATAGTTGTTGTTTGGGGTTTGCGGTTGCTAGGAAGCTAGAAAATAATCCTATACTCTGTTCTGGCAAAGCCCTACTAGCACAGAATCATATTCTTGTACCTAAATTTGTCCAGAATCCACTAGTACAGTTAGAATTTTTTTGTTATCTCTTCAGAGGCCAAATAGTATTGCGTTTACATGGCAATATCGACATTAGTGGATCGTGAGGGTTAATTCCTATATCTAGATTAAATTTGATGTTTAATGATGATAATTTCAGTGGCATTGAGAAGTAATTTCATCCCCAAAATAACAAAGTATTCAGTATAGGGTGAAAAAAACGAATTTTCTAAAAATTTAACTACAATGGGTTATTAGGCTCGAAGTAAATATCTAAGCTGACAGAGAATACATCAGAATTAGGATACCGAGTACTGAAACCTGGACACACAATGAGATCACTGTAGAATCATAAAAAAGACAAAAACTTTTATTTTGTACAATTTTCTTCTTTATTATTTTTTCTTTTATTATACATACACACACACACAGGTTTTTTTTTTCTTTTCTTTTTAATTAATAAAAATTAAATAAATTTTGATAAAATTCTTTTTTTTTCTTGTTTTTTCTCTTTATTTAAACTTAATTAAACTAAATTCATTTTTATTTTTTTTAATTATTATTATTATTATTATTAATTTTAATGCATTTTTATTTAATTAATTTAAATAATAATTAATTAATAATTTTTCATATACAAAAATAACATTTTTTTCTTTTACTTAAACATTGACTGTTTTTCTGTTCCTTAATTGTCCTTAAAAATTCTTTGCTTTAATCCTAAAGTAACTATAATTAAATGTTTTTTTTTTGCTTCCATTTTTATAATCTTTATATTAAAATTTAAAATGGGAGGGCGGTGAAAATATAAAAAAAAAATAAAAATTAAAGAGAGAAATAAAAAGAAACGAAATTACAAAATGTGTTTTTTTTTTTTTTGGAATTAAATAAAAAATAACCGCGCACAACCGCTAACTAATTATTAATTAACCTAAGAAATAAAAAAAAAAAGGAAAAGGAAAGCGATGAAATAAGGAAGTTTTTTGATTTGTTTTTCTTTTTTTTGTTTTTAAATTAAATCTAATGGAAGTGATGTGAGAAGTAAGAGAGTGTGGTTTAGTGAGAAGGAAGTATAGGGAGAAGATGGAAGGTTATTACTCTATGTTTGGTGGTTATGGGAAACGTATGTCACCCATGTGACGTAATTGTTGCAGACTATTCTGGGATGTAGATCTGTGAGGTTGTGCATTGTTGCGCGGATAATATAGATTATGCTGGGATGAGGATCGATTAGGATTTGGTCTGTAGAGACCTTCCGGTGGTGAATTACGGCGTGGTCGCCTTTCATCACTCAGTCGTCGTCTGCCTTCAACTTTTTCTTTTTCATCGGAGAAACGTCGCCGCCGATCGTCATAAAAGTAACGGTTGGCCGGCCGTTGAGTTTCATCTTCTTCGTGATAACCACGGAGACCGATGTTACTACGTCGACTCTCGTCAGATTTTCGACGATCACGTTCTGCATCTGCTTCGTACCCACTGGAACGTCGGTGCGGCAGATATGAGTCGTCCAAGCCAAAGCGACGACCTCCCCAGATACGTTCCGCTTCGTGACCATATAGATCTATAACGGGCTGGAATTGGCTTCCATTTGGTGGTGAGGTAAGATTATGGGAAGACCTACGCCATCCCTCTTCATAACGACGTCTTGTGTTTTCATCTTCCATTGCTTGCCGCCGTTGTGATTTGCTGCTACTGCTCTCACTGGAATCCTCGCCCGATGTGCCGATTCCTAAATCTTTGTCGTCTCCATACGCTTTGTATGGTGCGCCAAGAAATGTTTTACCGTTAAATGCACCGGATAGTGCTAATTGCGGATGAGGAATGCAATACGGATGTGGATACGATTTCTCAATAGCTGATAACTTTGGTTCAACGTCACTATCGCGTCGAGGAGACGTACAAGATCCCGGTCCGAATAAGGATAGAAGCACAGGTAACAAGAATAAACCATGCATAGCGCCAAAGAAGATCACAAGAAACACCATTTTAAAGAAGACTAAGAAGATATAACTGTCCGCTAGTAGAAGCGCCACAACACCCAATATTGTACTGAAAGAACCCTGCACAATTGGTAGACCCAGGGAGTAGAGAGCCTCGCGTACTCTCTCATCGGAAGTTTTCGCCTTGGACGACATGTACGTGTAACAAATATGCGCAGTAAAATCAACCGAAAATCCAATGCACATAATCAAGTTGATCATAGAAATCGAATCTAAATTAACATCCCACAGGGACATGTATCCAGCAACGCCAAGCTCAATGCTCACTATGGAGAATGCGACCCACAACGAGCATAAAATATTCGGAATGAAAATGAATGAGACGCACATCATGATTATCGCACCGATCACCATGCTCTGAATGGAGGTCGGTCGCACCAATTCGAATTGATCAAAGAACACAAAATATGGATGGAAAACGGTAGCGTTCAGCGGCGATGATTTGCAAATTTTTCTCAGATCTTTCACCATAATCTTCTCATGGTTGGTATCGCTTATGTTGACGGCTTGTATCAGGAACCGCGATGCTATAATTTTATTTTTTTCTTTGTTGAATTTTACATCCAAAGAGAATGGATTTCCAGGGAAAAGCCACAGCTGTAATTATAATTGTATAAAAAATTAGAAAAAATAATCCAAGGTACGGATCAGGGATTCTCTTACCTCTTCTAATGAATCGATAAACGATTGCTCATCGTCAATGGTCAAATTTAAATAATCATTATTACGATCCACATACGAGATAAACGATCTGATCCATGATTCCGTGTACAATGGCGACGTAATATACGAAGTGTTCTCCAATTGCTGCGTTAAATCTTCAATTTGACCTTGTACAATCGGGTCCGAGTAGTTAAGATCGCCAGTAATTATTACCTTTTTGGAAAAAGAAAGAAAAAATTCCAGTACTCCGGTATTAAAAATATTTCTGCAAAAAAAAATCTACCTGTATGCGATAGGGAAATTCCCTATAAAATTCATCTTCACGATCAAAAAACTGTACAGAGTAGGAGTCGGCTTTGCTTAATTTACGTCGTTCAAGCCCTTCTTTGATGTTCGTCAGACCGTAACAGGCGCCCGCCAGATATGCACCAAACACAAGTATAACCAGCGTTTTAACCCAACCTTTATTCAAAATTGTGGCGACGTGCTGCTTAAAAAACGCCATCAGCATATGCTCCTTGTTGTCTAATGGATTATCAGGATCCTCACGATTTATTCCTCCTGTCAAAAACTTTCGGTACATCCATGAACGGTTTTCTGAATTCAAACAAAAACCCAAAATTAGATCACAAAAATATTTTAATTCACAAAATTAAATTCCTCGTCTCTCTCTCGTTTTGTAGCAAAAAAAAAAAAAAAAAAACACAAATTTTTGTTTACGATAAAACTTGAATGAAATTAATCAAAATCAATTGGACACTTCCTGTTGTTTTTCTGCTTTGTAGTGTGATTTTGGTTACAACAAAAAAAAAAATAAATAAAAAATAATAAACAAAAGCACGCTCAAGTGGTGCCGATTTGATTAACACAACTCGAATAAAGATGATTTTGAAAGTGGTGAGAGTTTTGTTGTTTTGCGGTAAATAAAGCCACTTGCTACGTTATTACGTTTTTAAAATTAGGATTTCTAGAAGTTTTTTCTGAAATAAAATTACGACACAGTTATTCTGTACTAAAAATGTACTTAAAAGTACTAAAATAAACAGATAAATGGTTCTGTTTCATAACAGAACACTTTAATCCCTGGGGAAAACTATTTTTAATCCGGAAATCGATATAAACTACATTCAATTTCCCTTTTTATTATGATCTGACAGAGATTTCACTGTTTTATTGCATTTCTTGTTAAACTTTATTGACTTTTAAATGTTTTTCAAATGTCCATAGTTTATTTGGTGTACAGAAATTGGCCTCATACCCTTTATTACCAAGTAATAACAATAAAAAATTAACCATAAACATCTATGTAATACGAATTAATTAGTTTTAATTAGTGTTATGTATTTTGAGGAAGTAAATAACCATTTCATGGGAATTCATTTACTTTGGTTATGTTTTATGAGGAAGATTTTAAAGCGATATTAAAATTACAGAAAAAAAAAACATTTTAACAAGAAAACAATCAACGAAACTAAAGTAAAGTAAATCGGCGCAATAGTGATAGGAATATTAAAACGCAGATGTTGTTTGTCCGTTTAATAAATAACAAAAAAAATCTTTATTAGCCGCTTGTTTCATTAATGTTAATTTATTATGATGATTTTTTTTTTATTTTTTTTTTATTTTAATTTGTTTGTTGTTCTTCCTTTTTTTTAATTACATAATAATTATTATTATTATTATGAAGCGATTATTATGAATTACATGACCAACAAGATAATGAACTACATTTTAACTATATATTTCTTTTATTTATTTCTTTATAAAAAATAATGTACGAAAAACCATTTCTAGATTGTATTCACAGTTAATTTACATCAATTAATACGACAATTAACGCTTTCTATAATAAAGCATCTTTAAAATACGGAATAGTGGATTAAAAATGCATTTTAAACAAATTTAAGTGTCATTGTCATTTGTTTTTATTATTATTTAAACGTACAAAAATGGCGTCTTTAAAGAAACGCACAGTCTGGTTGCTAGGAAACAGAAATAGAACAAAGAAAACAAATCTTGATGTAATCAAAGGTTGTTTTTTTTTTCTTCTTCTTCTCTCATTAAATTCCTCTACAATGGATAATTATCTAAATAACTAAGAACTTTTTTCTTAACTTTATCATAGGTCAAGGATCTCATTTTATTACACACAAAAAAAAATGGAAAAATAAAAATATTACGAAAAACAAAACAATCAACTAAGTCATTTAAATTTTTTAATTTTAATTAAAAAAAAAAACATAATTAATAATTTTATTTAATTGCATTAGGCGTTAATAAAACGTTAAAATGTCTTAATGTCTTAATGCTGGATTTTTGTTTTGTCCGTTGAACTTTAGAACTGAGAACTTTAGGCTGAGTTTTTAGAATTCTTAATAAACAGATTACATTGCGTGTTCCGTTTTTTTTTTTTTAATTACATTAATGTTTTACTGTTTTTCTTTTTTGTTTTTTATAAGGTGGCTTAATTATTTGTCACTTAGTTAAGCCATTTAATGATCGTGGAAAAAAACAACAAAACCCTCAACCAGTAATATCGTTGAAAGTGTTTTGATAATTAATAAAATAAATAAATAAACAACAAAAAAAGCAAATTTGCATCGGCCGGGAATCGAACCCGGGCCGCCCGCGTGGCAGGCGAGCATTCTACCACTGAACCACCGATGCTTGTGTAAATTTAGGCACTTTGTACGAATTCGCTGTACTAAACTTAGCGATAAGACTTATTTAAGTGACATTGTAGCGGCCATGATGTACTGTGACTTAACTAAGTCAATAAATTTTTGATTATTTTCTATTATACTTGTGCTCTTCTTCTTTTACTTCTTCTTACATAATTCCGATTAAATAATCAAAAGTTTTTATTCATTTTTTTTTTTTTCGTTGTTGTTGGTTACAACAAAGTTACGACTATAACAGCCAACGGTAATATTATTATCAAACCGATCCATTATAATGGCTATTAGAAGAAATGAAATGAAATGAAAATTTCGTTTATAATTCATAATTATCTATGTAACTCTCACCGTAATAATGTGACAACAGATCTACTGTTGAGATGAATATTTCTTTGGTGTTTTCACCTGTTTTCTTGTTTAATAATAAAATCACCGCAGTAAAGTAATTTCTAGTCATATAAAAGCCTTGGCATTCTTGTAACGAATGTGAATAAAATTTCTCTTTGAGGTCACACTAAATTCAGTGAGCGTTTTTTGATGCGACTTTCATTGATCTATCACGGGAAATGATTATTTCGCTTATTTCGTGAGTTGGATTAGGGACTTTATTCCAGTACACTGGAAATAATCCTTAAAACACATAAACCGGATATAATATAAAGCTTTAAAGCTTATTTAAAATGATTGATTGATTGACAAAACACAAAATGGGTTAAACATCGCATCGTAGAAATTTCTATGATATAATTTCTATTGAAAAGCTCAAAAGTTTATTACTTTCTGAAATAAACAAACAAAATAAAAAGAAAGGTGTAAAGCGTAAACAAAAAGAAAAAAAAAAATATTAAATTTCATCGGTATTAAGTAAGAAAGATTAAGTAACGCAGCAACATCACGAAAAAAAAAACCACTTGAATGCTTGTTGGCATTTTTTTTGTGCAATAATCATGTAATAGTAAAACGTTATTTAAGCTTTTATTTAACCAAGAGAAATGTTTCAAAGAGACAGAGAGAGAGACACACAACAGTAACAAACAATAAAAAGCAAACAGAGGTAAAGCACCATCAGCTTGGGATGCGAGATCTTCTCATGGGCTGACATAATCGAGTTAATAAAGAAAAGCAAAATACTTTGGAGAATGATTTTGTATTAAAAAAGAAAAGTTTTCTTTGGTTTCATTAACAAAATTAACAAAAAAAAAATAAAAAAAAAAATATAATAAAAATTTACAGACATTAACAAAGAAGTTGTGTCACTTTTTCTATTTCTTTCATTTTTTATTTGCTTCGGACTAAATAATTTTGTTTATAACGGAAGAATAATTTGTTTTTCTTTTCTTTTTTTTTTTAATTAATTAATTAGTATTTTGACATAGATTTTACTTTGGTTTTATTGCCAATTAATTCAAAAAAAAAAAAAAAAACTAAATGTTATGAGTGCGCAAAGTATTTTTTACTACTTTTAAGTAACCAAAAAAAAAAATTCAATAAAAGAAAAAACGATTGATGTAGTGCCTGAAGTAGGTCTTATCTCTATTTTTGGTATATCTGACATTTATTAACCGAGTTTAATTACTTAATTCAATGACTACTCTGGCAAATATATGTATATATACGAAAGTTAAGCCGAAATGTCAATTAGCTGGCAAAGTGATAGAAAATGCAATTAATAAACACCGGCTCGGTTTTTTTAGTTAAAAACCACAAATGCACTTGGAAATAAATAAATAAACAAAAAACTGACTTAAAGTCAATAAAATAAATAAATAGAAAAAGATTAAGCTTTTAAGTGATTTAAACCAATTAATTCCGCTACTACCGATGTAGTTTATTGTATCCACGTATTATATAAAAGTCTAAGAACCTGATTTTGTAATAAAACCGTTTCAGTTGGTTAAATTTAATAACATTCAATGCTTTAGTTAATTCACTTAGCTCAAGTGTAACAAAACAAATGACGACTGATGATATAATTATTATTTAAGGTATTTTGGTGTCTTAAATACACACACACACACACACATGAAACATAAAGTCTAGTGAAAGATCTTTCTTTTTATTAAATTATTTCCGTTGATCAGGTTTGATACAGCGCAAACGCAATCAACTTATAAGAGAAATTCACTTATATAATCAAATCGCAATCGAATTTTGTTTATTTTATTTTAATTTTTGTTTTTGTTTTTGATGCAGTAAAATGAAATTCATCAAAATTTCTATTTGAATTAAAAGCATCAGTAAAAGCTGTCTAATTGTCTTGTACTTAGCGCTTAATTTTGCTATGCTTTGCTTTGCTATTATTATGCAAACAAATTATATAAAAAAAAAAAAAAACTGTTTGTATGCTTTTTTCTTTTTTTTTTTTTTGATTAATGGAAAATTATAATTCGATGAAAATGATTGAATGAATTAATTTGTAATTTGTAGTGGAAGGAAAAAAGCACAAGATAATTTTTATGAATAAATTTTGTTTTCTGGTATTTTCTCTTGGATTAGTGAGATTAATTAAGTTACTTAAAGTAAAGGAATATTCCATGCCTTACAAACATCAACTGTGCATCCGTTTTTACACAACTTTGTGATTTTAGTGTTTGTGTTGTCTAAAACCACGCCGTTAAGTCACACCGCAGATTAAGGATCTTACACAGTCGTTAGCAGAATTTTATAAGCATTTTACAAATGCAAATTAAGCCTTTTAACGAGCAAAATATTTAAGTCGATTCGCTGTTTTGCATTAGAATTTATTTTCTTGTTACCACCAGTTGTTGCTAGGTTGTTAAATTCTATCCGCAACCATCTGTTCCCATCAAATTTTAATTAATTTAGCAAAATAAATTTTTTTTGCATATTGTGGTGAGAGATATACATTTATTTACTCAAAAAATAAGAATTCTAGCCACACAGTGGCTGCAGTTGTTTCTTCATATTTTATTACCTAATTAACACTTTCGTTTGGTTAAAAAGCAAAACAGTTTTAATGCCTTTTCAACTGAATTCGAAATGACGTTAACGTCACCGTTTTTATCACGTTAACAAATAACCAGGCAGCAAAAAAAAAAATAAATAAAACAAAAATAATTAAAGCCAATGTCACTGTTGTGGCGCTCTTTAAAAATCGATAAATAAAAACCCAGAAGAAAACGTATTTGAACAAAATAGAAAATATGACATCGATCACGTTTACAAAAACGTTAATAAAATAAATTAAAGCAAACAAAAAAAAAAAAAAAAAAAAAAAATTCATACGATTTTGTCATTTCCTTTTCACATAATAATAAATTTAATTTTAATTTTAATTAATCACAGCAAAGCAGCAGCAAAATAAAACAACAACAGAAAAAAAAAAAAATAATGAACGAAAAAAAAGTCTGCAAATAAAGATTTTTTTTTTTTTAATGGCAAAAAATTTAATTCAATAAATAAATTTAAATAAAATTAAATCTGACTGAAATAAAACGTGACGGTGGATTTTTTATTGTAATTTCGCGTGTTATCGATTGATAATGAGGCGTCACTTAGGAATGTTTCCTTGAGGCACTTGTCATAAAAATTGTTTTGAAATTGTTTGAAAAATTCCGTCTTTTATAAGCATCGGTGGTTCAGTGGTAGAATGCTCGCCTGCCACGCGGGCGGCCCGGGTTCGATTCCCGGCCGATGCAGTTTATTTTTCTTTTTGCAAACAAAACATTTTTCCAGATATCTCCGCAACTCATACAAAAAAGCGCTCAATCAATAATTTTACTTCGGGAGAAATTTTCAAAAGAAATAAAAAAAAAGAATCAACTGACCCCGACGTGATTTGAACACGCAACCTTCTGATCTGGAGTCAGACGCGCTACCGTTGCGCCACGGAGTCTTGTTTTAACAAGTTCTTATAACAAAACTGAACAAAACGAACCTTCTTTGGGTCTTTTATTAATTTTACTGAGTTACCGTCAGGCAACTGGGATTTATACACAGAAAGGACTCAACTGTCCATAACTTCTGATTAAAATTTTTTATGTCGGAATCTTTCATACATTTTATTAAGGGATCCAATGCGAAACTTTTGACAACGTGTGATCCAAATATTTTTTTTCCTAAAAGGACAAACAAATCTTTTTCGAATTATGAGAAAAAAAAATTTGTTCAGTTTTGCTATAAGAACTCGTGATTACAAGACTCCGTGGCGCAACGGTAGCGCTTCTGACTCCAGATCAGAAGGTTGCGTGTTCAAATCACGTCGGGGTCAGTTGATTCTTTTTTTTTATTTCTTTTGAAAATTACTTTCGAAATATTACGAGGAGCTTTTAAATGTTTATAACAACGAAAATGCACGAAATATCTTGACTCTGCGAGAAATTTCAAAACCCAAATGATAGCAAGGGTTAATAAAAATAAAATCTCGCATTCAGGTAGCTTCATACACGGCAACATTATTCCACTAAACAATCCAAAAATAATCCAATTACAAAAAAAAAAAAAAATAATTAAAAATTTGCATATTACGAATCGGGAAATTTAAAATTGTTAATTATTTCATTTTTTTTTTTTTTTAATTCCATGTAAAACTTGCATAGAAACTAATTTATTAATTAAAACAAAACAAAAACGTAATTAAAAATTAATTTAAAAAAATAAAAATCAGAAAACAAATAAATTGTGGTAAAAATTGTTATGAATTCGTTT
Organism: Ptychoptera albimana; assembly: GCA_961205885.1. NCBI lineage: Eukaryota > Metazoa > Arthropoda > Insecta > Diptera > Ptychopteridae > Ptychoptera > Ptychoptera albimana. Next base: position 1,139,793 of record OY540802.1, on the reverse strand, counting down.
GTGTTCGTTTGCATAGAAACGTTGTGAAAATATTTAATAATAGTAGCGTGCAATGGATATGAATTACGTGCAATTTAATTATTGGGAATTAATGTGTGGACCATTCTTAGTCGGAAGACACAACGGTATGCTGGTTAACTAACTACACGACATAGGAAAGTCAAGTGACAAAAACTTTCTCAGTACAGTAAAAATAATTTAAATAAAATAAAATTAAATCTCGTTGTTGACTTTCATTTAAATTAATAATAAAAAAAAATCAGTTAAAAGTTCAATTAAGCGTTAATTCGAAGTTAAATGGCCTAAAAAGCGTTTACGCTGTGCGTTCAGCAAAGTTTTTTCCTTTCATAAATACAAGCACAAATTATAAAAGCTCACCTTTAATAGCAACAGAGACCGGTAACACCTTAAATCCAAAGATCGCATGTAAATTCTTGTGCTCACAATAACCGGAGACTGCCATACAGCCGGCAAAGAACGTTATATGCCATAAATATGTGAAGCACACAGCAAAACCACTGTACGTACAAAATATACGTACAGATGGAAATGGACTGATAATACCAATCCAAAATGAGATCATATCGGTGAGTGATGTTATTGTGATAGATACAGCCGCCTCTGATAACATATGGCCCATCCGATCGGGTACTGATAACTTTACAGATGTTCGACGCCATGCCGCCAGCATAACAAATGTGTCATCGATACCAATGCCTAAAATAAAAAAAAGAAGAAGAAAAGAATTAAAACACAAAATAAGGACGTTCGTTGACCTTTAATTTAAATAATAAAAATAAAAAAAAAAGAAAAAAAAAACCGTTTATGTGATTAATCTCGATGTTTTATCAGCGAAGGGTTATATAAAAAAATTTTAAGTGAAAATTACAATTCGACCGCTATTATTCCGTTCGTTGTCGTCGTTGTGTTAAGAAATCATTTTTGAGTTTTTATTTTATTTTATTTATTGTAGAAACTAATCACATTCAATTGTTGGCTAATTATATGATTATATAGTTTGAGTGTAGTAATTTTGCAAATGAACACAAAAATAGATTAATAAAAAAAAAAAAACGTAGAGAATTATGCGCAACAGAAATAATAAATAAAGAAAAAAAAAAGCATAAACAACAGTAGAAGCTTGTTATTGTGGATTAATAAAGGTTTTGTGGTATTTCTGTTTTGTTTTTTTTTTTTTTGTAGGGGTTTGTGTCTTTTCTGTGGAATTTTGTCACATTTCTGTAGAAGTTTGAATCAATCCTGTAAAACTTTTTATTTATCTCGTTTGGACTTTGTTTGTTTAAAGAAATTTAGACATGATTCAGGAAAGTGATTTGTCTGTGATTATTTCTGCACGTTTTACTGCTTTTTGAAATACTTTGTGTCTCCTGTATGACTCTGTGAATGTCTAAAAGCCTAAAAGTCTAAAAGTTTTGTAAATATCTCTGTTTTCCTGTAGCTCTTTGTGTCTTTTCTGGACACTTCGTGTGTCTTCCGTGTAGAACTTTATTTGTGAGTTTTCAGAAGGAATTTGCATGTTTTGTGGGGAAACTTTTGAAAATTTCATTAATTCAGCTAAGAACGTAACGGAATTTATTTGATAAACATATCACCTTTCTAGGCTCTTAAGACCGCTTTTGAATTGAAGTGATTTCTTCTTGAAATATGCATTAGGGTTCTCTCCTACTTGGCACACAAAATCATGACTCTACTGTAACACACATACATAAATTTCACATGTAATACATTTTTCTACATTTATTTGATTTATTTGCATTGACTGGTGTATGACTGGTGATTTATTTTATTTTTATTGAGCTTTACATTTATTACAATTTTTCGTTTTCTGCTTCTTCTTCTTCTACTTCTACTTCGACTTTTTTAATTTATTAAATTTAATAATTTGTCATTGCGATTTGTAGTGAGTTGATGATGTGAGTTTATGTATTTGTACTAATGCTTTGGAAGGAGTTTTTCTTAAGGTTTTGTAGGGAATTTGATTGATTTTTGTAAGGGGTTATTTAGCTTCTGCTACTGCTTGTCTGTTTATAAATTTTGATTTAAGAGAATCTGTTAAGTAATTACGAGAAAAGCGTAAGCTAAGCTAAAATTAGTACATAAATTACCCTTAGAAAGTACATTATGTACTAAAAGAAAAGAGATCGGAAGTTTTTATTCGTTTTTATTACATAAAAACATCAATTCAATGCAATAAACACAGTGAATAAAAATGTTTCCACACCATGTTTACATGGAAAACATTTGTAAAGTCATAAAACCATAAAATCACCGTAAATTAATTAATAAAATATCTTTAATAAAACTCAAATCAAAACATAATTATGCAGAGAAAATTCATCAAAAATAAAAAAAAATAAAAATATTTGTTTTCATTTATCACGAGAGTAAAAGTTTACGATTGAAAGGTCGTTTCTACATAATTTTTTAATTTTTTTTTTTATTTCAATATTTTTACAATATTTTAACAGTTTTTCTGTAATAAATAATTAAATTTTGCTGCTTCATAAACGTACTTGAGAATTGACTTAAATTCATTTAACAAAAAACAGAAATATTCGTTTTCGTTGTTTTAATCAATTTCTACCTTCATAAATAATTTTTTAATTTTATTTCCACTGATTTTTATTAACAGATTATTTAATTTATTGTTGTTAATAATTTTTTAATTAATTAATTAATTTTTTTCTTGTAAATACTTTTTGTAAAAATTAATCAAACGTGAATTGTGGTAGAAGAACAAAAAATAAAAAAAAAAAATGTTCGGTACGGTACGTTTATTTTGTAGTTTGTTTATTCTACGCTTTTTTAATTTTATTATTATTATTATTAATAGATAATTAAATAATTAATTAATTATTATTCTTGTAAATATAGAAAATTAATTAATTTATTTTATTTTTTTGTCATTTTTTAAACATTTTTACACGGTTAGTTTTTTTACGAGAGTTTTTTTTACTGGTTTTTAGTTCGTTTTGCTGCTTTATTGCAATATTTAAAAAGCTTAATATTAGTAAAGAAATTATTTGATTTTTTTAGAAGCTTTTACAGTGCTGACCACATGAATTTTATGGTTATTTTGTGTTCTGACTGCACTTTTATTACAACTAGTCGTTTAGTTGTATGCTATGCATTAAAGTGCATAACCTGGGTATTTAGAGCTTTTATTTCAGACTTTTTAGGTGTTTCTAAAGCTAATTATTGAATACATCTCTGTTTTGGATAAACAAATCAGTTAAAACAAATTTTTTTTACGGTTTTAAGTACTAACAAAAAAAAAAAAAACGAATTTCAAGTGACAAAATGTCGAGTAAAATTCCGCAACATTTCTAACCTGAATATCTACGCAAAAAAAAGCCACAAAAAACAGGAAAAAAAAAATTAATTAAATAATAAAAACACTAAATTAGCGAAATAGAAAAAAAAACCGCATCGAACATTCACCTTTATTACTTTAAAAAAAAAAACTAAAAAACCGTAAGTAGTGAAACATTTTTTTCTTCTCTCTTCTAAATTGTTTAATTGATTTTGATTACTTTACAGCCAGGTAATAAAAAACAAAATAATAAAATAAAACAATTTTCAACAACCAATCATTAAATTAAATAAATTATTTATTTATTTATAAATTTCCTGGTCTAAACTTTCAATTATTAAAGATGAAAATTTAACTTTTAATTGAAACGAAAAAATAAAAAAATCTCTTTCTCTGCCAAATTTAAATAAAAAAATTATTTTTTCTTTTTTATCGGTTACACTTTCGAAAATTTGTGAAATGAATTTTTTTTTTTTATAAATAATTAATAAATTAATAAATTAATTTAAAAAAAAAAAAATTATTTTATACGTTTGGTAGCCGGTAGAATTATTGTTACGTAATTGGTGCTTAATAAAGTTTTTCTGTGCAGATTTTTCTGTGTTTTCGATGCAGTGTACTAACTACGAACTGCGAAAAGGATTGAGGAGATATAGATAATTTTTTTATATAGCAGAATGTACAGAAAAAGCTACTGAAAACTCTTGGCTGTACTGAGGAATGAAAATCTGTTGGAAAAAGTGTTTTTAGGTGACGTTTTTGCTGCTGTTTGCATCAAAGGACAAAGAGTTTGCTTAAAAGTTTAATTCAGACATTATTTACCAAGTACTTGCTAGAAGAATTTTGTACAGGATTAACCGATTAATAATCTCTATCTAGCTAGAAAAACCCAAACCACCAACAGATTTCTATTGAATTTGTAACACAAAAACCTTTTTTTTTTTCTCCGCCTTTAAAACGATTTCATCACGTAGTTTGTATAAAAGCTACAAAAAGCTGTAATAAATTTTCATCAGTTTTTACACATTTTAATCCAGCTGGCAACATTGAATAATTTTTTTTCTCTCCTTTTATTCACTTGTAAACCCCAACCATTCACAATTTACGTCACAAAAAATTATAAAAATTTTTTTTTTTTCTTTTTAATTAATTTTGAAATTATATGTGCTTTGCATAGTTAATTATTTTATTTTATAATAATACCGACGAATGTATTAACCTAAATTAAACGAATATTAGTAATTAGCTAATAATAATATTATTAAAGAAAAATAAAAAAAAAATCAATTTCGTGTCATTTCTTTGTTAATTTATTGAATAATTGAGCCAAACAAAATAAATTGTGGAAATGTCAACGATTTTGCCTTTTTTTTGCATTGGATTAGTTGATTATCGTATTACTGAGGTATTTCACCACAAAAAAGGAGTGTTATGTAATCGAAAATTTCTTTTTTTCCATAATTTTTCATTGGGAAATTAAAGAAATGCCAGAAATGCTTCAAGAGAAAGAAATTTTTGCTTTGGAAAATTATTTCAGAAGGTTAAATCATCAGGATTACACATTCAAAATGTTTATTTTGCGGAAATATCATTGAAATGCAAGTTTTGTGTTTGACTGTCCAGAGTACCTGAATACAAACACAAAATTGTTAATCAATCAACTGTGAATAAAAAAAATTTAATAAGCCAAACATGAAATTATTAATAAAATGCATCGAAGGTCCGGATTTTGATACATTTTTAAATTTAATTTCTTTAAAACTTTAACTCGTCTACAACCAGACTACAAGGTTGAATAATTTTCATTCACCATAATTGTATTAAAAAAAAAAAAAAAACAAATTTGGTATTAGAGCAAGGTGAAATAATTTATTGTGTGCAGCTTTAAAAGTTTTTCCTGTCTTCGTTACCACACCACGATTGTGCAATGAATTAATTTTTTCTGTGTAAAATAAATTTTTCAAAAAAAACATTTTCCTGTGTACCGAAAAGCAAAACCTTTCGCGATAGCACAGTATCAGTTCGGGGAAAAAAAAAAACCTGTCCACACCGCACAGTTTTTTTTTTTTTCTTTTCTAAAACCAATCGTGCTCCACAAACAAAGTAATTAAATAATAAAAAAAAAAAAAACTGATTAAGCAAAACGTAGCGTAAATAACAACAAAATAAATAAAAAAGCCAACTGGCTATTATTGACCTTAATTATGGAAATATCTAAACTGAAAGTGAATATTTTTTATTATAAATGAATTCTTGTTATTCTATCGTTGATTTAATTAAATTAAATTAAATTTAATAAACAGAAAATAATAGAAGAAAAATAAACTTACCGATCATTAAAAATGGTGCGGCTAAATTTATGCCAATAAACTCTATGCCCAGATACATGGCTAATCCAAATGCTGCCATTGTTGCCATTACAGCGGATATATTACCCATGAGACCTAACCATGGTTTTGAACGGACACTGTCACCCATCATACAGGTTATTATACTGAAAATAAATAAAAAAATAAAATATTTCACTTCTCCACCGTACAGCAATTAAGGTAAAAGAAATACCTGAACACCGCCATTAATATAAATGTTGAACTGAAATATGGTACAACGGTTCGTGTATTTTTCTCCAGTTCATGATCAAGCGTTCGTGATGCAAATCGGGCCACTGATATATGCTTGAAAACGCCATTATCCTGTGCATAACCAACAGATTCTAAAAACGCTTCTTCCCACTCGGCACCCCTGTTTATTTATTAAATTATTAAATTTCGTAATTAAAAAAAGAAAAAAAAACTTTTTCATTTTTACCTTAGATCCTGTTTTTTCGTGTCCGCAGTAACAAAATAAACTAATTGTATCGAGGGTACACTGATTATAGTGTTATCTTCTGATAATTTTGTCCCGCCAAAAAATACAGGAAAGGCGTGCGCGTCCCACGTTACCGGATTAAACATAACGGGAAACGTTAGATTTAATTCACCTGAAACAATCTGTTTAAGAAAAGGAATGACTTAAAACTCTTATTTAACATTTATTTGTTTTATTAATTCACTTACATCATCCATTATATAGTCCAGATTCAGGATGTCATTTGTAAAACATTCATTTTCCCATCGGGCGCACGCATCACGGTATGTAAACGTATCACCGTCGTAATAAACTGTCGCATTTTGTATTATATCGTCTAATATCCTTAATTCCTGAAATACTTCCTTCCTTAACATGTTATTATCACCGTCTTTTGGTACAACTATGACGCGTCCAAAACGACCTGTAATAGAGTCACAAAAAAAAATTAATTTATTTAATAATCGAACTGTTTGTTTGGATTATAATGTTCGAGAGAATAATCGATTAATATCGATTTATGTACAGAATGCTGGAATTTTCATTAAATATTTCAATCAGCTAAAGTCTTTTAGTCTTCATAATCGATTTATTTACGAAATCTAACTGAAATTGATAAATGTTTTACCACGTAACTCATGTTATTCACGTGCCTAACAGTTACAGCTCACATTTTGAAAGCAAACATCACTTAAATATGTAAACAGTAGGCCCTAGCCAAATTAAAACATTACATCTTCGATAAAGATCATGTAACGATCGATGATCACACATTTCTTACCGCACATTTTATTAAATAATTAAAAATAATTTTGTTTACGGAATATTTCTCTTATTAATAATTTTTTTTTTCATCATCATCTGTATTAGTTACATCCACCCGCATTTTATTATTAACATAGCGTAGGCGCACACAATCGTTTATTATTTATAAAATCGCGTTCAATGATTCGTTGTTGCTGTTGTTGTTGCTGATTATTAACTTGGTGATAACAACGAATAAAAATTAAATAATAATAATATTTCGCTTCCGGTATTTTAGTCGCGAATATTTATTAAAACCGTTTTAATAACAAACAAACATTAAATATAGACATTATACGTCCGTTTTGTGGATATTTTTTTTATTTTTTGTAGAGGGTTTTTCATTTTGGTTTATTTAAAAATAAAATTAAATGTTTTTGGTGTAATTTACAGAGATGTACTAAAGTTTGTTGGTTTATCAGGAATTCACAAGTATTTTGGTTTAATTTTACGTGATCGTTGGCTGCTAAATAATTTTTAAACTTTAAGGAGATCATGGGTTTTAAGGCTGAAGATCACTTGTGCGGTTAAAATTAACTAAGAAATGATTTTCCTATGAGGATCATTAACGCTCACCCTGTATTTTTATTTTTACCACCCAATTTTGTAATGTAAAACGCTTTAGAAATCTTTTATTAACCCAAAAGAAATTGTAATTTAAGATCTGAATCATGTTTTACGGATCTTTGTACATCCGAAATAGAAATACCCAAGTACTAATAACGCTGAGTGGTTTTGTCAAGTGTTTTACTTGTCAATAGTTAAGTTTATTGACTTCTGCTTGATTTCTGTGTCCTGTTTTAATGCAAAATGTTTTTATTCAAGAGGAATGTTTCTAAGGGAATTAACACGACGCTTTAAACACCTACACGCATGTTAAGCATCAACATTTGTTGTTCGTTTTTTTTTTTTTTTTTTTGATTAATTAACCGCATTGTAATCAATCTTTTTATGTTTTAAACACGTTTATATAGTAATTAATTAGTTAATTAAATTTTCTTTTATGTTTATTTGTGATCTATTTTGTCACAAAAATGGTGGAAAATCCAAGGAGAATTTTTTTCTTTTCATTTCATTTGATTGCTTGGTAAATTATTTCATTTTGCAAACAAATAATTATTAATAATTAATAAATGTTTATTTGTACGTGACGGTTGTTATATCGTGCATGTATGTATAAAAAAAAAGAGAAGAAAACCATAGAATTTATGTATACGAATGAAATGATCCATAGTTATTTCTATAAGGAAATTACTGATTGAATATTGTGACGTCGTCTTCATTTATCGTCTTAATTAAATAAAGAAAAATGTTTTAAAACTAATATTAAAAAATACCCGGAAGTTGACATTAATATTAGTATTATTAAAATAAAAAAAAAAAGCAATATTTTTTCCGATTTTCTAATTTTTTTTTTTATTTTTTTCATCAAACAAACGAGTAGAATTTTTGTGAATTTTTCTTTTTGCAGTTTGCGTTTCGTGTGTTTTGCTTAGTTAAAATTCCATGTAAAATCCACTAACACAGATAGTAAAATTAAATAAGAAACTTATGTTGAAATAAATGTATAAATAAAACTTTCTAAACATTACCATTACCATCAGTATTAACATAAAACTAGGTGTAATCAATGCAAAAAATAACGTAAAAAAGCAGCAGCAGCAGCAGTAATATCCATGCTATGCGTGTTTGGATATTGTTTGAGCTTTTATAAGCTGTTTTAAGCATTTTTTAAATAATTTTTTATTATCTTAATAAACAAATGAATTTATTTTGATTAATTTTATTTAATTAAATAATTTATTTCTTAATAAAATTGTTGTTGAAAAAAAAACAAAAAATTAAAAACTGCAGTTTTGTCCATAAACAAATTACTTAATCCACTCTGAATTCACTAATTTTAATTAAATTTTTTTTTTTATTATTTTGGATTTTATTGTATTTACTGCATAATTTTTCAATTACAATTATGCAATCAAATGTAATTTTAATTCGTTACATTATGCTTCTAAAAAAACAATAAAAAAAAAATTATTTTAGAGAATAGAAAATTTAATTAATTAATTAAAGCAAAAATATATAACGTAACGATTATTTATTATTTATTAGTTAATCATTAGATGTTTTATTATTTCATAATTTTTTTTTTTTTTGTTGCCTTATATAAATCATTTTTTTAAATTGAAGTAAAATTTTTTTGATTACACAGAGAGATCTCTCTAGAAAAAATTTTAATTTTTAATCCACAATGGAGCATTAAAACCGAGTTGCTTAATACATGAATTTATTTTAAAAAATATAAAAAAATCTGTCTGTACCACTAATAAACTTGATGACTCAAAGGCGGTAATTAATGAATTAAGAAGAATTAACTTTGCAACTGCCATTTAAAAAAAAAGTGTTACCAGTTACTACTGTAACGACGCTACATCCTAATTTAATTTAATTTAAGCTTTACTCGTGGCTATACATTTATTTATTTTTGTTAATAAATAAATGACGTAATTGCTGCTTATTTAATATTTGATAAGAATAAACAAAGATAGAGCTGGTATGGCTTACGATCGCGATCATTATCAACAAAACACCATCCAATGTGCTGCATATCATAACACAACAATTCCTATAACATGCTTCTCCCATTTCTTTTGTTTATCCATTATTATAAATTATGTAAATTATACAGAAAGCACAACAAACAAAAAAAAAATAATAAAATGTCACGTAGAATTTTTTTTAAATGAATTTTTTCGCGATTTTTAATTACATAAAGTCAAATTAAACAGAAATCTCAAACAATTTTTAATTATTTATGATTAAAGGAAAGCCAATGATGTAGTGGGCGAGGATCGCGAATTTCTTTGGCAATGACATACAAAATAAATTGTTTTTAAAAAAACATTTCAGCAATATTGATTCATTTATATATTTTTGGTGTGCTGAATTTCTTTTATTTCTTTTTGTTAAAATATTTACATAATATTGCGACAGGTTAAGACAAATAAAAAGTTTTTTTTTTTGTTAATTGATTAATAATATTTGGTTTTGTTACAGCACAGTTTATTGCGGTAGATTATAGCGACTGTACAAAAGGGCTGCGTACAGAAATGTCGAAAGTAAATAGAGCTGTAACTGCAATAGGCGAGAAACCTAATGTTTTGCTCTATAAATCGGCTGTAAAAAATTTTATCATGAAGCTACCAAGGCACAGGTAATTTTGTGACAGAAATTAAAACTGATTAATAAAACCTTGGTACAGTCACAATAAATTCATTTAAACAAACAAGCGCTATACAAGGTATTTTAAGTATTTTACCAGTAAATAGGTCAGTAAACAACATGCTGACCAACAACAACAGCAACAAAAAATCCTTTTTATTCACTTTGACCTAATTACAATAAGTAAAAAAATAAACCACCTTGTCTGTCAGTGAATTAAAATAAATAATTAAATAAATAAACAAGTAGTTAGCCGGTTATAAAATAAAAGAAAATAAATTTCGTTAAACGACGAAATACCTGTGTAAAACTAGCAAACGATGTGGATTAAAAATTAGGTCATGCGTTTGTTGTTTTTAATTTTTTATTTAACCAAATATTCAACTAAACAAAACAATAAATGTATTAAAGAAAGAAAGAAAGAAGCAGAAGAAGAAACATAAGAAACAAACGGCATTCCTATGCCTAAAGTAAAATCATTAAAGCCACCAACCAACCAACACTAACAAATAATCGAGTAAAGAAATTTTAATAACAAAAAAAAAAAAAAACATTTTTACTGCCAAAGTCAAGTCAAGTCAATAAAAAAAAAAAAAAAAAAAACAGAAAACAGAAAAAACCAAAACGAAAAGAAATGTAGAAAGAATTAAAACCAGAAATAAAAAGAAGCATAAGGAAGGAGGTTTGTCGTCTGTCACCGAAAATATCTCTTACAAGTCTTTTGTTATTGCGATCGCGATCGTTGCAATAAAAAAAATTTGTTTATCAGGTCAGTGGACAGAACCAGTTTTTTTTTTTTTTTTTTTTCGGTTGTAATAAAAATATTTTCTCCGCAAATTTGAATTGAAAATTGTGTCAAAAATGTTAAATAACTGTCAAACACCTTGGAATTAGAATAGCGAATAGTTTTGGTTATTGTTTTTAATTAAATTCAATCATTTGTGAATTGGGAAATAAATCATTTTGCTGACAGTTCGGGATTCAGGTTGAAAATTCACGCTAAGTTCATCTACTCATCACAAAAATTTCATCGAAATATCAACGAAATTTCATCAAGTTTCTAGCTTATTGTATCACCCAGCTCTTTTGTATTTCCCTGTATTTCCGTATAATTAAAACCAAAAAAATTTATCAGCAGACCCCAATCAATTGTGAAAAAGTTTCCATTTTTTGGAAATATAATTAAAAAATAATTAACGAATTTGTTTATGCGTTGCATGATTTAATCTCGCGGTAATTACTTCGGTTTTGTTTTGTTTTGTTTTTTACGCAATAGATTTTTGTGCCTGGTTGCAACATATTAATTGACCTCTGCAATAGGTCTGCGCATTATTCTTATAGTCAACAAAAAATGCTAATTGCATTAGAAACATTTAAATGATTTACATCAAGGATTTAGTTGTACAGCGTTCAAAAAATGATTCATTTTCTCGTTAAACTTTAAAAGACATTTGCCTGTCTTAAGTTAATTTTTTTTTTTTTAATTTATACAGAGTTTAACCTGATTTTCTGTATAAAAGTAAAGCAAAGCTTAAAATATTTCTACGTCATTGGTGACATAATTTAGAATTTTTCTGCAATCATTAACTTAAATATTATGCTGTGGCTGTGGTTTTTTTTTTGTTCATATAACAAAATTAAGTATGCAAACAGATGTGAATTTATTGAATAATAATCAACAATAACCAACAACGAATATTCACATCATCATCATCATCAACCGTAGTAACAGCAGAAACAACAAAAATATTTTTTTAAAGTGAAAATCATAATTATTTACATAACTTCCGCAACATCATTGATAATTATTTGATTTCGTTAATAATTATATAAATCTCTAAATAATTAAGCCACTTAAAAAATTAAGTCGACTATTTTAATATTTATTTAGAGTTAAATGCACAGAGTACAGGAAATTTTTAGCGGATAATGCGGTAGTTTACACATTGTTTTGCTACCGAGTTTGATTGCTTATCAAATTTTTGAAAATGAGTTAATGGAATTTCAGGATGTATTTATCGTAGAAAAATTCTGTTTATTATTTAACCTGATGTTTCGTTAACATTTTAAGTAATTAATTGATTTACTAGATCAGTTTATTTGAGCTAATGATCGCGATCGTACTGCGTTACTTCTAAAACCGCAATAATGATGAAATAATTTCATTACGCTCATCACAAAGATTTTTTAATTAAATTTAGTAGAGAAAAATTTAAATTAAAACTATAAAATAAAAAATGTCTACATCTGACCCACAGACTCAGTTTAATTTAATAAAAAAATAAATTAATTAATTAAGCTGATTAATTAAAAATAGAGTAGAAAAAACTCGTAATTATTTCGTATACAGAATAAAAAAAAAAAAAAAAGTTGTCTCATTTCCATTTAGAAAAACTTCAAAAACACTTTAGCTAATTAAAAAAAAAATTAAATAAAATTTCTGTGACAAGATAAGTGAGGTCATTATGTAATTAAAATGTTTATGCATGCAATTATAGGTAGGAGATACCAGTGACACGTTAAAGTTTCTAGAGTTTTATCAATTTCGTAATTCTTTTTCCAACTAATTGTTTGACTTTTTAATGCATTAAATCCTTCATTACGGTCACACAAAAGTGTGATGAAATTTTCGACATAGAAAGAAAATACACACAAAACACATTTTACCTTGACGCCCTTTAAATGTTTAATCACGTTACACACAATAAGTACAATGAAATAAAATTTAAAAAACTCATAATAAAATTAATTCACAATTCCTTACCAGGTCGTGTTATTCGTCCAACATTAAATCGATGCGTATAGTTGACTTTAAAAAAACTTTCAACAATTGCACGTTCGGTTTTTCCTTCACCTTTTATTGGTGAAAATAAATATTCTGGATCAATTTCATATCGTATTTGTTGATAACTGAAAGATAAAAATAAAAATTAGTATAATGTGTGTGACATAAATGTAACAAAACTGGTTAATGTGCTGGTTTAAACACATAAAAGAAAAAGTGTGACATAAATGTGTTGGTTTGTGACAGAAATATGTTTAAAAAAAACTTTTGTAACAAAACAATTAAACCGAAAATACATTTTTGTGACATAAACACGTAACAATGTCACATAGCACTGTAATTACTTGCAATTTCTGCAAGGACACGTGTCAACAACAAGATCATCAAAAGATCTTAATTAGCACAGAAGTACGATCATCTTCATATAAAAAAAAGATAAAAAACATTACGTTTTATTGCTTTGTTTTGTGTTTTTTTTTTTTTTTGACAATTCCCTTATCACAGCAGGTGAATCAAAAAACAAAAATGTCTTTGAAATGTCTGTTTTTATTTTTTTTTAAACAAATAAATTTGATGATTGTGACAAACATGGGCAAATACTGTGACATGATGCGCATTTTAATTTAAAAAAAAAATAAAATTTCAATATTTTTATTTATTAAAAATTTAACAAATATTAATATTAGTAATAATAACAATAATGTTATTTTAAGTAAATAAACCACCTTGACCTAATCTACTAATTTACTTATTATTTACAAAAAAAAAAAAAAAAACAACAACAGCAGCAACAGCAGTAAATAAACGATAAAAAAAGCTTTATTATCATGCAAAAAAAAAAAAAATTATTTTTATTTTTATTAGAATTGTTATTTAGAAGAAGAAAAAGATTCAATTGTTGCGATAGTTTTGTAATTTGTATAAACAGCTTATTAAAGCTTTCTTTTGTAAAGTGAAATTCAACGATAATTCTCTTGTGTTGTTTTGGCGTTTTTTTTTTTTTTTTTTTCTTTTTTCTTTCCTTCTGTTACTGCTGCAAGTAAATTGTGTAATCGGTGCTTTTCTCGCAATCACTGCTTATTCATCTAGGTAATTCATTCAGACACATTTTTGTTATATTTTTATATATTAAAACGTAACTTATGTAAATTTGGATAATTTTTTTTTTTTGTGAATTATATTTTATTAAAAAAAAAATTAATAATAATAATAATAATTTGATGTTACATTACAGGGTGAATGTGAAATTTTGTTTGAGTGAAAGTTTTGTTTTGGTTGTTGACCGGTAATTATTACTGGGAAAGCTTGAAAAGCAAATTTTATAATAAAATCTGGGTGATTCGAGTATTTTTATAATACAGATGAGCTTTTCTAGATAATAAATAACACAGACATGATCAGCAGATGACACTGTTCTACGTGTTTAATCGAAAAAAGTGTTGAAAATGTATGAATATTGTGCGTTTGGCACTATTTTCCATGTTTGACAATTTTTTTTCGCAAAAAATTCATTCCGGAGTTTTTTATTTTAGTGGCGATTTCTTTTTAGAATTTAATTCTGAATTCAAAACATAAAAAATATCCAAGATACGATAAGATTTGATCGATTGGCAGCTAATATACCGTGACTACTACACTCAAAACGGTGTATTCTGGGTACAACAAAAATCAAAAAAGAAAACTTCGCATCTTTGAGTATTTCCGAGGTATTTCCGAGTAACGCCCATCGAAATTGTTGCCACAATTTTTCATATAATGATCACACGAAGAAAAAATTTCATTACACTACTGCATCACACTGTGATTAATTTGAAACAATAAAAGAAATTAAATTAATTATTATGGAAAAACAGTTGTAATGAGAAGGTACAACACCATGTGATAATACTGAATTATAATAAACATGATGAGAATTAACACTATTTTGCTATTGCTATCATACAAAACAAAGCAACAGCAGCAGTAATCACCAGCAGCAGAAGAAGAAGAAGTGGAAGTTGTTGTTCATTGTAAAATGGTGAAAATATTGTATGAATACCGCCTGTAATAACAATGATATGTGCTTTTTTCGTTTATTATAATTTTTAATTAAATTTATTGTCTGAATCTAAAGTAAAAACACAAAAGTCTCCATATTTAGAAAGTGTGGACAGTTAATTGTGCGAATAAAAATTTACTTTTCTTCTGTTAATAAATCATAAACAATTTTTTTTTTTTTTTCAAATGTTGAACTTACCCAGTCATACATAAAAGTGCTAATAATACTGGAATTATAAGGAAGTAGCCAGGATGTTTACCAATAAATATTCCTAATTTATAAAAAGATCTATTAAGTGCGTTGTCCACACAGGATATGCCGCAAGCCATCTGTTAAATAATAAAAAAAAAACAAACAAAAAATTATTTAAAGAAACAAAAAAATTTACGATCACGTGAATTAACAATAAAAACAATTCGATGTTTTCGCTCTAGATCACTATACGATCAGTAGCGATCGTTGTTTTTTTTTCAGTTTAAACATGTGTAATGATTTTTAAAGAGCTTACAAAGGTGCATATAGTATAAAATAATTTATTTTTGTTGATTAAACTGATTTAAAGCAACCAACAAAATTATTTTTCATCGAAAAATAAAATACACTTTAAACAAATAATTTTGTATTTATGAAACACTTTTTTTTTATAAAAAATAATAAAACATAACAGCAAAAGTGTTTTAAAAATGTTAATAAACAATAATTTCTCGAGTAACAAGTGCTAGTTAAAAGCTTTCACATTGCATCGAAAACATAATTCACTCTCTAAAACAGAAGTTTTTATTTTTTTGTTTTACATTAAAAATTTATTAACCCTGACCAGGTTAATGTTGGTTTTATTCTTAATTTAATTTTAATTTAGATTAAATTATGTAAAAAAAGAAATTTTTTGTTTTTTTTTCGAGAGCATTTTGTGTTCTAATTCCTCTAATTTTTCGTTATAAAAAAAAAAAAAAAAAAATCACGGACATTGCGTGCTATTAAAAAAAAAATTGTTTTATTTTTACTTAGCATCGTTAATTACATTTAATTATTAATTAATAAATTTATTTTCTTAGTTTCAACACACCAGCAACATTGACCTAATATTAATTAAAAGAAAAAAAAAAAACTTTTCCACCGCAGCAGCAGTATCTGCTAATTTTTTATCACTGATTAGATTATGGCTGTGGCTGGTGCATGTAAATTAATTGAAAAACACCCACATAGGGTTTAATTAATTTTAATTAAATTTACAGACAGGATGACAAATGTAATAAGTGGGTAAAAAATTTTTTTATTTCAACCAAACTAAGCTCTAGATGGATGACCTTTGGCTAAGGTTAATTCAGTTTACTCACTCATAACGATTTTTTTTTTTAATTAATTTATAATATCTAATTAAGGTAGAAAATAATTAATCGAAAAAATTATTTTGTTTTGTACGTGTGCTAGCGAATTTAATTAAATAATTAATTGAAAAAAAAAAATTAAATTTGTTTTCCTGATTTTACTTGAGAACGATTTTACTTGAGAACGATTTTACTTGAGAACGAATGATGCTAAAAATGTTTTAATACAACGGAAGAGCGAAAAACAATCACAGAGAATACAGCGAGACAAAAGGTAAATAAACACCAAATATGTTATATAATGAATAGAAGAGGTTTTGTGATGATTTTTTAAAGACTAGGTCAATGTCGCGTCGTGTTTTTTTTTTTTTTTTTTTGCTTTGTTGCTGCCACATACAAGAGGAGAGAACAAAACCACAACAAGAACTAAATTGCTTACGGTATGTGCAATGGAATTCTTGATGCATTTATAAACAGACAGATAGATGTGTCATTCAACTGATTTCTCACATGAATAATTAAACGTGTTGCTGAGAAATCATTTTCAATGGATGCAGACAATGGAAATTACTCACTTGCATGTTTTGTGTTAAAATAATTACGAAACACTTCGATTTGTATGCTGTTTCCACCGAAATTACACATTAGGATAAGTCCTTCAAAAAACTTTGTTTACAAAACAATATTATTCAACAAGTTTTACGTATTGATACAAAAACAAAAAAAAATTAAAAATTTAATAAAAATTGCAAAATTAGCCAGGTAAAACACTGTGATCGGAATATTGATTGAGTAATTTAAATTTATGTGATGTACGGTTTATTTAAATAATTATATTTTTATAGCGACAATACGCTCAATATGTAATTAATATAAAAATTGAATTACGTTTTGTAATTAATTTTCATTTAATTATTGTTTTAGCTTAAATGAAATTTTTTGGGGAAGTCGTGTTCGTTTTAGAGTTAAAAAAAAAAAACGTTTATTCAATGGTTGAAGGTAACACGAATTGGTTATGGTTTAATAGGAAGTTGAGACTCAATGTAACACGAAAGTGTCGTAAAGATTAGTTTCTTTTTATGTCTTTTGGTGATTTAAACTAATCGCGTTAAAATTCGATTTATAAAACAACCAATATATATTTCTAAATGCAGAAACGCAACAGTTTTCATATCAATCATAGCTATGCTAACACTTAGTAAATAACAAAATCGAAGGCAATTAACTGTTTATCTGTAGTAACTACTCCATTTTAATATTTTAACATAATAAAACATTAATGCGCATGCGTTTTTTACTTAAAACGTAACGTTTTTCATTTGTTTTTCACTTATTTAAATCTACTAAAAGCACTTTAAAGAGGGAAAAAAGATTTTTGTAACTTTTTTTTAATTAATTAATTAATTAATTAATTAATTAATTAGACGTGCTAATTAATTATTAAAACAAGAGTGAAATTAATTTGTTTAATTAAAAAAAAAAAAATTAAAATTAAAATTATTTTACCCTTCAAAATAATCGTTAAACATAAAACATCTTTTATGTTAATTACTTAATTTTTTTTTTGTGTGTTTTTAATTTAATTTATTGCTTTAATTAGTTGTTAATGATAAAAACAACATGAGCAACCTTACGCTGATTTCTATTCCACTGGATAATTAATAGAAATTTTCGTGACACATAGCACAAGTAACGTTGGTTTGTTATTAAAGCAAATTTTCTCGCGAAACGGTTTTGTCAGGTCGCTTTTTAAGCATTATTATTTAAATACATCACTGACTTAAGTACTGCAAAGTATTTGATTTTTTGTTGTTGTTTTTATAATAACAAAACAGCAATAACCTAACGATCCTTCAAATGTCACAGACAACAAACAAAATAAGAGAATTTTTTTTTGTTTCCACAGATAAATCAACCAACAACGTATAGCATGACAATAAGTCGCAATTTTCTATTAAAATTATGCTAAGAGAAATATTAAAAAAAAACAATTAATTATTTAATAATTATATAAATTATAATAATAATGACATAATATCATCTTTTTTTTTTCTAAAACATACAAAAAATCAAACAACAAAAGCAAAAATATGTAGGAAAAAAAAATTTTTTTTTTTGTTCAACAAAAGAAATGACAACCATGTGTCGCATAGTTAAGTTTAAATAATTAAATAAATTAAAGGAGAAGAGAAAAACAGAAAAAAAACAAATGAATAAATTATATAAAATTGTAGCTAAAAAATTATAATTTAATAATTATGTGTTTAGCAACACTGGCAACCAGCAATAAAACTAAATAAAGTCGCATCAAAATTTTTTTTTTTTTAGATAAAAATTTTTCATAATTTTTTATTTCGTATTGAAATGAATTAAAATTTTTTTTTTTTATTGAAATTAGAGAGAAAAATGTGTTAATTTATGAAAGAAATTTTTTTTTTGTTTTTTAAATTAATCGATGATCATTTCCTTGGCAATGGATGAGCGAAACTTATGTTTAGCTGATCGCATTGACAGTGAATTCCGTTGTTGCTGCTGCTGAAGCATTTTTATTAGAGAAATAAAAAAAAAAAATTCATTAATTAATAAAAACTCTAATAAATGCTATCAAGGGCGATAATATAATTTTTTTTTTATTAATTAATAAATAGGAAGTTGAATAAACGACGGAATTAATTATGGAAATTTGGATAAAGACAATAAAAAAATTTTTTTACTCAGTGAAAAGTTGATGACCAAGACGTTTTTCCATTGATTTTATTGGTTTTGATTTTGGATTAATTTTAAGCAACAAAAACTTGTCAGGAAATGTTTTTTTTTTTTTTCTGATTTATTGTAAAGAATTTTCCACAAATTTTTCCAGAATTTTTTTTTTTTTTTTAATTGAATTCCAGCAATCTATCAGTTTTTCGTTTTATTAAAAATAAAAATTTTCTTTGCAAATTAAACGCCTTTAGCTAGTTTAAATATTCATAATTACACGTCCAGCTTGACAGGCACTTGAATTTTTTTTTGTTAATAACTGAGTTAACAAGCAAAAACTAAATGAATAAAACGAAGACAAAAACAATAAAACCCACAATTCATTAGTTACTTTCGATTATTTATTAGAAAAAATTAATTAACAAAAAAAGCGAAATTATTCGAGTTGCTAAATCACAATTGACGATTATTAAAGACAAAAACTTTGAATAGCAGCTGCAGTAAATTTTTTTTTTTTTGTGTATTCTGATGGCTTCACAGATGATATTTGAATTAAATCCAATAATAAATTTCACTTTACACACCATGAATACGTACACTTTATGGTACGCATGAATTTTTTTTTTGTTTTTTGTTTAGTGCGCATACTCGATTTACTTAAATTTATTTAAAAAAAAAAAACAGTAGAATCTCGGTTAAACGTTTGTTAATTCAACTGTTTAAGCACTGTCCGTAAAATTCTGGTTTCACTATAGAAATTTTTTTCTTTAATAAAAAAAAAAATAAATCAAATACGCTAAGTGCGGATTGAACCAGTGCGGACCATATATTCAGTGGTCTGTTAAGTTTTTTTTATTTTTTTTGTGGGTGAAAAGGCGCATTTTAATTAATTTTCTCTTCGTAATCAAATAAAATTTCCATCACTGTGCTCTTATCTAAAAAAAAAAAACAAAAAAACACTCGAAAAGAATAATAAATTTTTTTTTTATTTCACTTAAAGAAAGTTACTTAAAATTTTACCGCAATAATTAAATAAATTTTATGATAAATCATGATTAATAATTAATTAAATAAAATGGAAAAAAAAATAAAATGTTTTTTATTTGTTGTATTTTGTGTAATGAAAGTAGGTCTGGGTCTTGTTGTTTTCAAGAAAACAGCAAAAAAAAAAAAAAATGCAAACATTGATGATGATACGTGATTATTGGCTTATGTTTTTTTTTTTTCTTTTTTTTTTGTACTGTTTTTATTCATTTTTAAAGTGGCTTAAAGTATTTTGTCTGTTTTGTTTTATGTTTTGAATAAAACTTTTTTTTATCGATTTTTGATTATTAAAAAAAAAAAAACTGGTTAACGGTTATGTTTTGCAGTTGTTTGAATAAGTTGAGTAACTGGCGCATGCGTATTTACTTTCGTTTATAATTATTGAAGAATTTTAAACGCTTTTTACTTCACTAAATGTTATTAACGCAGCTTATTTGCTGATTTTGTCTTAATCCACATAATTATGTCACTTAAACCTTTCACGATAATTCCGGAAAAAAAACAACAAAAAACTTAAGTCACATACAGCAAGAAACAAAAACGAAAATTTTTTCACCAACTAAAAACTGAATCAACGATGAAAAAACCAACACCGAAAGCGAACCAAACAAATAGAAAAAATAAAAAAAAATTTAATTTTTTTTATAAACAAAACAATTAACCGATAATACCGTTAATTTCTTTGTAAAAACCACACAAACATTTGTTTTGTATTAATTGATTAATTAATTAATGGAAAACAAAAAAAAAAAAAAAAAAGTGAAAGTCCACTGGGCGCCACTGAATTAATCCATTAATGGAAATTTTTAATTTTCTGTCAAAACAACAGAAAATTTTCTGTTGCTTTTCTTTAAGTGACGAAATTAAGCTTTTAAAAAATTTTATTCTAAGAAATGCTTTTTGGGTTTTTCCCTCTCGGTTTTTAAAAATTTTCATTAATCAGCTACACTCGGTGATGGCAAAAGAAATTTCGAAGAGCGTCAACGGCTTAAATGTTTGTTTAGCTTTGCTTTTGTTTGAATTGACTTAATTAAGCTGGTTATATGCTTACAAAGATCAAGTGCAAAGGTTTGATGCGCACAGTGGCACAGTAGTCACGATGTGCTACGTGGCGATCACACAAGAATTAAAATTACTTTTCAGACCGTAAAAGTACAAAAAATTTTGGAAAAACTGTAAAAAGCTTCGATTCTTCGTTAATTAATTACAAGAAAAAAAAATACTTTGACGCAACCTTATTTGTACTAATCGAGCTTTTAAGTGTAAATTATATAAAAAAAAATCATTTATGGTTTCTTGATTGATTATCGATGATTTGCAATAAACAAAAAATTCCGCTCACACATTTCTGCTATGCACTATAAATCGCAAACGGTTTTATTGTTTTAATTAATTAATTATTTTTTTAGAATTTTTAGCTAGAAAATTTAATTATATTCGCTGTTTGTTTTATATCAAGAAAATAAAAAACGTTTAATGTAATTAGCTACAGTGATCGTGTGGCGGTTTTATCGCTGATTTAATTAATTTATTGAGTGATTAAAATGCGTAATTAATGGGTGCTTTGTTTTATCTGATTAAATGATGTTTGAACCACCTATACCCACCCCACAGAAAATAGGAAAACGACTAGACCTCAGGTAAATAATTTTAAAGCGAAAAAAAAAAGTAAAAGTCGTTGCTTCCGTTTTGTATCCTACGTTACAAAAAAAAAATAAAAAAATCACTTTGTCACCAAATGTGATGACTTTTTCTCTGTCTCCATACGATTTACTTTCTAATAAATATTTAAAGAACTTTACGTAATAATCCACATTGGTGATGACTAATTCGTTTAACAGAAAAATCCAGAAGTTTACAGCGAAATTTAAAGAAAACACAATAAAAAAAAAAGAAGAAAAATGATAAACCAGTTGTGTGTGTGTGTGTGTCGGTGGCTGAATCTTTCAACTTTCTTTATTTATCCTAAATAATAAAAACTAATTATTGATAAACAAACGAAAAAATTCCACAGGTAAATAATTTTCTGTACTGTGTGGTTGTGTCTTGGTGAAGTGAAAGAAATGAAATTTTTGTTTTTTTTTTTTTTTTAATGGAAAAGGTAAACAACTGAGTTACATAAAAAAATTAAAAAAATTATTAAAAAGAAATTAAATAACTTTGTGTGTTATATTATGTTAACGTGAATTAAACGATGGGGTATACGTAATGGGTTTTTGTTGAAAGCAGCAACAGCAGCAGCAACATCAGCAGTTTACAGCAATTTACAAAGAAATCAACAGAAATGAATCGTTGCAATAAGTTTTTTTTTTCACTCTTTCATAACATCGAACAATGACGTTTGACGTGTGTACGGTGCAAAAGTAAAATAATTAATTATTGGATTTTATTTAAATAATCCGTCAGAATTCCATCGAAGTTTTGTGACAAAAAAATGCTTGAACACAGCCACAATTGATTAACGATCCTTATGGTTGCAAGTTGGTTGGTTTGTAACAAATAAACGAGAGAAAAACATATTTTGACATAGTAAACGTGTTACAAAGCAGCTAAGTAAGTCACATAAAGCATTAATTAAGCAACGAACGTGTGCAGTATTGAATATTTATTTCGTTTTATTATTTAATAAATTTCCAGGTAACAACAGCAACAAACAGCAGCAACAACAACAACAAATAATAATAATAATAAGTTTATGTAATCAAATATATGTTGTTATTGCTTAAAGAAAAAAAAAATTAAAAAAAAATTATTATGCGTTATGGAAAGTTATGTCAGTTTTGTTGAATTTCCCAATTGCACAAAGAGTAAAAAAAAAACATTTTTTTTTTATTCACGGATATATAATTACTGTGTTTGCCGCTATTGCTGCTGTTTACTTGTTTGTAGTTTTTATTATTTTATTAATTAATTAATTAATTAAGACTTAAATAAGTTTTTTAAATTTATTTGTCCATCGTATAACCGATTTAAATTGTTTTAAAGAGACAAATCAGTTAAATGAACACTTTTATGGGAGTTACTTGGTTATTTGTCCCAAAACTTTGCTAAACCAGTTGTGATTTATTGATTTTGTAATTCAAGTAGCGATGAAAGCTTTTATACAATTTATTTAGATTTTTTACAATCCACTGTCACATTTATAAATTCAAACCTAATTAGCCGAAAAAAAGAAAACATAGAAAAAAGCCTCAATTAAGCATAAACTTTATGTAATTAAATGATAAAAACGTTCTTGTGTTGTCGTTTGTCACAAATGTGTATTCCAATGAAGTTTGTTACAAATATAACTCGGATTTTTCGTGTTCGGTAATTAACGATTCTAAATAAAATAAAGAATGACAGGTGGGAATGGTGAACTAACGTCAATAACCGTTAATCCATCCGTCTATCCAAAAATATTTGTTTTAAAAACAAGAATCAGGAAAATCAAAAATCAACAAGTATTTGACACTACAGTAATTAATAAGTAAAAACATGCTTAGCGTCAAGGTGAGAGAATCAATTAAACTTTTTTTCTTCTCTTTTTAAAATACTTTAGATTCTTAATCGGTTCATCGATTAATCGATTAATCGATTTAAATACTTGCTGCTTTTACTGCTGTTATTATTGTTTGTTGGTTTTATATTTACGAAAGAATTAACGATGGGTTAATGCACATTTAGAATATGCGAGTAAAACTAAATAAATAAACGAAAACGATTATTAACGGTGAATAATCGGTATTAATCTATTGGGTAGAAAACGTAGGTTTTACATGTTTAAAACTTAAGATGAAATCGCGTATTTTAAAAGATTTTTTTGTTTTCGCTTCTTTTTCTTCTGCATTTCGCATGTGTAGAAAATAATTTATCCGCAGACACAGTGTTAAAAGAAGCGGTAAATTCTCTGTTTATAACTTTGGTACCTGTGCCGCTTTAGCTTAAATATTCAATCTTGTTTCTGAGGTCATTCAGATTAATATTGATTAAAAATTTAATTCAAGTTACTGCTGATCTGGTTGATATAAGTGAGGGAAACACAGATAACGTGAAAAACACCAAAGTTTATTTCACTATTTCTGCACATTTAATAATAATAAAAAATAAATAAATATTTTTCCTCTTTTAATTATGCACAGAATTAACTAATCAACGTAAATCCATATTAAAAAATAAAAAAAATTATTAATTTCTGTTATTAAACGGTTCTTGCTTAATTTATTCACAGCTTTTACCATAATAAGAATGCATCTTTATATGATGAATTTCTTATTGTACTTAGCTTACAGAAATTAATTAATAAATTATTGTGAAGTGTTTTCTGAATAATTTTCTCGTTTTTCGATTGTAAAGTGTGAACTTTGCAGCAATTCATCGCTTTAAACATGGAAATGCTGCCGAAATGCGATGGTAAACTCTTTAAAAGCATTAAATTGTTTTTAAAAAAAAAAAAAAATATTACTCCGGTGCTATGTTATGTGGTTATTATTGGTACAAACGTGTTTTACAAAAATTGCAAACAAACAAACAAAAAAAAAAAAAGCAGAAAATAAATAAACAAACAAGAAATACTTAAAGCATGTAATACCGTTTTATAATCATAATAATTAATTACAATAAGAAATAGTAAAATTACTGTACAAACTACTTTCTTTCATTCAATTCAATTCTGCTGTTTAAAATACGCGAAATTTTCTTTATCAATGATACAGAAGTGGAAAAACATATCTAACGTAATGATAATTTATTATTAGTAATTGGTAAATAGGAAGTAAAACCACAAAAACTTTATCGTAAAATTTGAAAAAAAAATTTTATGTCAGAAAATCATCAGATAGAAAATTTAAAGCAAAACCGATGACATAAATCTACTAATAAAAGCAAATTTATTTAATTAATTAATATAAAACAAAGCATAGCAAGTACCACGGTATTATCGTCTCAAATTCACAACGCAACGTCAACGTTAAAAACGAATAAAAAATTTATTTAAAAAAAAGTTAATTTCTTAATTCTTTTTTTTTTTAATTAATTAATTTTCACATTAAAATAAAAAGACAGCAACGCTGTGTAATTTACGTGAAGAAAATATAAGCGACGAACTTTTTATCCTTGCATCAAAATATTTTGTTTGTTTTAAGTTAAAACCGACATTGCGATTATGTTTACACGACTTTTCGTTATGTAAATACATTAAATTAAGTTAATTTATTATTTATTCGCTTTAATTCATCTCAGTTTGACCGGATGTAGACAGAAAAATTTAAAAATTGTTCCATTATGAAATAAGTTTTGTTTCTAATTATTCACGTGTTATAATCCTTATGAAATATATTTACGCGATAATTTTACATTTAATTATTTAACATTTATTTGCTTAAGTAATTTTTTTCGACACAAATATTTGTCTTGTAAGCTAATTAACACCTTTCTTTCGCCGGAAACTTTAACTTTGCGTTAAGCAACTGAAGCAACAACAATAAAAAAAAAAAAAAACGAAAAATTTGACGGGTTTCACAAGTTTCTTTAAGTAAATAAAAAAAGTAAAAAAGAAAAATTATTTTCAATATGTAAATCCTTTAAAAACGTTTTTTTTTTTTTTTTTTTTTAACAGAAAAAAAACCCCGTGTCTAGCCACTCTGCGTTTAAATCATTGAAATTTTTTTTCGTAAACATTTGACCTGTTATTAGCTTTTAGAGTGTTTTAAGGTAACAAAAGAATTTTTTTTTTTTTCGTTTTAAAATTAACCGAATCCTAGAACACCTTGCACAAAGGACACGCAAAGTAAACGCACAGCACAAGCGGTGATTTTTTGTTTTTATCATTTTTCCTTTGAACAAATTCAACAACCAACAACCAACAACAACAAAACTCATCCTTTTGTTTGATTCCCTTATTGTTAAGAAAATTAAATAAAAAGAAAAAGAAAAATTTTTATTTGAAAAAGGTTCGTCGTATTAACTTCTTGTTGCAGCAACCACTACACCTGGTTATACAAAATGCTCACAGATCCCTTTTTATTAATGGTAAAAAAAAAAAAAAAAAAAAAATTTACTACACTGTAAATCAACTCAAAACACTTGAAAACACTTTTTGTTATTAATAAAAAAAAAAATTATTTTTTAAAAATAATTTACAAAAAAAATTTTTTTTTATAAAAATCGATGTCCTACTTATGCTAATTGAATAAAACTCACCTTGAATAATGTGATTTAAAAAAAATAAAAAAAAAATTTCTTTTAAGAATTTTTTCTTTTTTTTTTTTATTTTGTTTTGTTTAAACTATTCCACCTTGTACCCCTTTTTAACGGGTTCTTTATGTTTTAAAGGTTTAAAGAAATTCCTTTGAATTTATTTTTTTTTTTTTGAAATTTCACGTCACAATCACTTTAAATAATTTCACTGATTAAAAACAGAATGATAAGAAAAACCACTTTGCGTACAACACTTGTTGTGCCCTTAATTATTATTCATAAACAAAAATAAAAAAAAAAAAAAATTATTAATAAAAACTCCCGAAAGCCTTTTCACCTGTCTATTTTGTGAACATCCATTTTGACATCGTCACGAGAAAATTTCTTATAAAAAAATTCGGTAAGAAAATTTGTTCTTGATCGCCACGGATTTTCTCTATCTCGTCGTAATGTCTCTACGTCTTCGATTTTAATCCACCAAACAAACAAAACAAAAATTTTATATGTGTTTTACTTTTTTTTTTTTTTTTACTAAGAAAATCACTTAAAGCCCGTTTAAGACGACGACAACAACAACAAAAAAAAAACACTGCGCGCGCACAGATGGTAACTAGTAAACTGAAATTTTTTTTGTATTTTTCGTTTGGAAATGTGGAATAAAACTTTCGAAGTTTCTTTTGAGTTTTTCTGTTTTTTTTTTGTGTATTACGTTTTGCGTTATGTGGTCGTTACAGTAGAAAATAAATCAACGTTTTACGCGTTACGTATGTATATGTATGGTGAGTTTAAAAGTGAGACAAAACATAAAGAAAAAAAAAAATAAATAAATAAATTTAAACTGTTTAACAGTCGCCGCCAGAGATCCGAGACCCAAAATAAATTTACTTATGCGATGAGTTGAATATTATTTCTTACCCCCGACTAATGACCGACATTTCGGCTGGAATGAGCTGGAAATAGGTTTAATTACTCGCGTTCATGTAACACACAGTACTCCACGAATGTTTTGTGACATAAGGTTTTGAGGATAAAAGAATTTTATCTGGAAAACACGAGAGATTTGCTTGATTTAGTGTAAAAAAATTTTTTGATTTTAGTCGCGAAAGTTGGATAATTTTAAAGAAACTTTCCGGATTACCTAGGTTGTGAAATAAAAATTTTATTCCGGAGTATTAGACTGAAATTTACAAAGAAACTAACTTGCCGTGTGTTAAGCCATTTAAATCGTTGACAGGAGTGTTATTTAGGCCTTTAAACGTGCACTATACTTACGTAAAATCAAATTATTTCTCTTTCTCGTTACAATAAATTTTTAGCACAATTGTAGCTAAGTACAGTGGCTTAAGTGTATGATGGAAGGAGTAAAATATCGTAAAACCGATATGAAATTAATAAAAATAATTTCGTTTGTGTAGGTATCCGATGTGGTTTGTTAACTATACTTGCTAACAAGTGCTTGTTGCCGTCTTTACAACAGAAATTTCAATAAAAGAAATGAAAAATTGAGAGAAATTATCGGTTTGAGGAGAAGCTAAAAGCTTGAATCGTAATGAAAACCAACGCAAAGCAAACGGCAGAAAAAAAAATTCATTTGCTTACTCTGCCCTTTCCCCAATGCACAATACAAATGAAATATTTTTTTTTTAAATTAATTTTCCACAATGTACGTAGCTTAAATAAATATTAAAAAATTTAATTTAATTTAGCTACGGTAAATTTTTTTTTTTCATTTCTTGATTGATTTTCATGTACCTGTTGTGTAATTTTAATTTCTTTTCGCTTTTTCAACTCGATCTTATTTTTTTAACGTGGATGTGACGCTGATTTATTTATTTAATCTTGTTCTTCGGTGTAAACTTTTTATCGTGACTTGACTAACATAATTTACTTGCAGTTTTACTATGTAAAAAATTTCCTAGTGAATTTTTTTTTTTTTAATTAAAGGAATTTTGGTTTAAATCTGTACTAACTGCAAAACAAAGTAGACAGACAGCTAGGGTTTTCGCTTTAATTATGCTAAATTTTATCGCAGGTTAAAAAAAAATTATTTATCACCTGTAATCAAATTCTCTAAAACTTTGAAGTAAAATTTGGTAAAAAAAAGGTTGATTTTCGGTCGTTGAAACTTTTTAGCGCAAAAAAAAGGCAACGAATTTGCTATGTTTTTAAGCGGCAAAAACAATTAAATATTGAGGTTATTGGCAGCAGAAAACGTAAAAAATCACGAAAAACAATTTTTTGTTTTTTTCTCACATTAATCGATTAATTCAATCCGTAATCGCAGCATTTTTTCATGAAAAATCAGCAAACAACAAAAAGAAAAAATAGAAGAAAAAAAAAACTTTCTATTAGACAACATGATTTTTGTTTTTGTTTTTTTAAGTAAGTAAATTTGTTGTGGTTGCATCTCTAAATTTGCGATTTTTACGATTAGCTTCATTTGAAATGGAGCTCTGTGCTGCAAATTTCTGTTCTGCTGATGTCACTTGTGTTCCATTCAATTACTGTGCACAAATATGCTTTACCAACAAATTGCTTTTCATAATTAATTAATTAATTAATTAATTAATTAATTAACTAACTCGAGTGATGTCAACAGAAAAAACAAACGAAAATCGTCATTCTTTCACTTATTGCGGTGTCTGTTGCTAATTTAATTCAAGATCATCCGCACATTGTTAATCCGCACTGCGATGACACCAATTGATTCTTCAGACTTATTTTCATTAATTAAATTTAATTAAAATTTCTTCTTTTAAAAATGGCAAAAATATTTAAAAAATTTAATTCAAAAACTTTTTTAGACCTTTATTTGCTAAAAATGATGAGAAATTTATTAAATTTTCAAGGTTTTATTAGATTTTTACGTTAATTAGCGAAAGAAAATGAAATTTAAAAGTAAAAAACAAAATGGCTGAATCGTTTGTAACGGTTTTGTTGCTTAAAAGCATTTTTTTGAAAATCATTTATACCGGTAAAAAGTTGGAAAAGCGATAAAATAAAATTTTAATCAAAATTTTGTTAGAAACAATCGAATATTGAGTAAACTTTATGAAATTTTTTTCTAATAACCTTAAAAAACAAAATGGCCAAAATGTTTAAACAGTAAAAATCTGTTATTGAGCTTTAAAATAATTTAATTAAATTATTTCTCAAGGATTTAATGAAAGTGAATGAGAATTTACTGAAATTTACATAAGTAACAGGATTAACCACATAAAAATTGTTTTTTTTTCTTATTATTAAAAAATTTAATTTAATTTGCCCTTTTAATAATTTTTATATAAATTAACTAAACAAATGATGGTTTGATGATAATAACGAAGGAAAGATGTACGATCGACAGCCAGATATAAATTTAACTTGATGACGAAACCAACCTTCATTACTTAACTAAAACAGAATTAAATGGGCGTAGAAATGAAAAAAAGAAGAAAAAAATCATTTTTTTTTTCGCTTAAATAATTTATTAAGCTCATGTGTGTGCTTGCGAGTGTCATGAATGAAATTTTTTAATGAAATTAAATTAAATAAAATTAAAAACTAACTTTTCTGTGTGTTTTTTTTTTTTTCGTTTTTTCGTTTTTTGTGATGACAGAATGTCGTCAATTTAATTATTTAATAACAATTTAACCTTGAAATGAATAAAGACATTTTTCTGTGATAAAAATTATTTTAATTTTTTTTTTTTTTTTATATTCGCTGCAATAATGTTAAAGGCGGACAGTTGGTGGTAATTGAAGAAGACTAAAACGTGCGTTAGCAATAAAATCAAGAAAGAAAAAAAGATTTCTAAGAATTCGAGAACCACTGTAACAAACTTTTTTTTTTTTTTGTAAGCTTAGATAAGAAGAAGCTTTTTTTTATTTATTACGAAAAAAAAAAATAATTTTACTTCCGTTTGTTCTACTTTCGTGTTGTATGAAATAAATAAAAAAAAAAAATGTTTAATGCTGTTAGACGAGTTAGAATGTGTGCTCACCTCATGTTAACTTTTGTACGACCTTTTACCGGTTTTTGTTTATAACTAATCTAACGACCTTTTAACCTTATACTCATTGTTATAACACCGATGTTTACCTTTTTAATTTAAATCTCATTTAAACGTGAATCAAAGATCATGGAAAGTAGTATTTTCTACTCGAATTTCACAATAGCGCGCTGTAATTTCGATGAAATCGCCATTTTGCTACTTTTGAATTAAGTCGGCGTTCCTTTTGTATTCAAATGTAGCCATTTTGTATTTTATTGTGTATTTTGCAGTTTTTATTAGATTAATTACGGTAATTACAAGTAAAATTTAACTTTTTTTAATTAATTAATTAAAACACTGATTAAGAAATTATAAAAAAGCGTAATAAACTCCTTGAAAATTTTTTGTTTTCACTGGCATTAGCCAGTAATTAAAAGCGGAAATGTTACAAAAATGTTTATTTTCTAAAATTAAATTTAATTAAGCTACATAAAACAATAGAATTATGATCAAATAATATAATAAAAATTCCAATTAATTAGTGTAAACCGGAGCTAAAAATTATTTAATTATTTAAAAAAAATGAAAAAAAAACCTTACTTTACTTTAATATGGATTAAAGTGGTTTTTCGTGTGTTAATGTTACTGAATGAAATTATTTTCATGAATTAAACAAGAAAAAAAAATTCAAAAATTCAAAAATTTAGGTCATTGCAAGGTAGAAATATGAAAAGAAGAAGAAGAAGAAAAATTATAATTTTTAAGGTGAAAAAGTGACTTCAATAATTGATTAGTTCATACCCACAAGTTTGACTTTGATTTTCAATTTATGCAGAAAAATGCACAAGTGGTAATCAGTTTAAATTTATTTATGTGTGGTTTTTTTTTTTTTTTGCATTTGACTTATGTTAAGCCAAGTTATTTGTACTGAATGCGGTCAGTAGCGTAGTTATTGTATCGAAAGAAAATTATTTGTTTAAGCAGAAAGGTTTAGAAAACTTCTTTGAAGGTTGGTTTTTCCGGGGGAATTGTGGATACGAGGAATAATTCTTGAGTGTCCCCCTTACAACACCCCTTGTACTATATACCCTGCATTAACGCGTCGCAAGTTTACTAAGCAAAATAATTCCAACTACGCCAATGTCACCAAGTTCAACGCATAAACATCGATTACAGCCAACAAAAATAAATTTTATTTTCACAATAACAATGCACTTTCTTCTTTTATTTATTTTTAAGTAAATAAATTTTTATTGATTGAGTCAAAGCCAGCTATTTCTACTGTTTTTAAGTAAAGTAAAAACAAACGAAGGCAAATTGGTGGCTGAATGAAAACCATTAAATTAAATTAAATTAAATTTGAATAAATTAGTTGAGAGAGAGAGAGAGAGTGAGAGACGAGATAAAGATAAATAAACAGAAAAAATTATTTAAAAAATTAATAAAAAAAAAATTGTCTCCCAGAAAGTTCTATGACGCCGGATATACGACCAGTAGAACGACGATAATCATCATCATACAGCACACAGTACACCATACTTCTAATCGTTATTAATCAGTTTAAATAAAACTATAATATGAATTTTTATTAATTTATCTTTATCATTACAGGGTTCATCCAAAATAAATGGAGAAAAAAAAATTATTAAAGTCAAATTTCCCTAAAATTCTCTACAAAAAAAAAAATCTTTCTTGTCGCCATTTTTTTCTAACGGTTAAACACAATTTTTCTGCTGTCAAATCTAGTAAAACGCCATGAAAAAGTGAAAATACTAATTAATTATTTATTTAAAAGGGCGCATTATGTTTGTTTTAACTATTTTTACAACCGATGAAAGTGAAATTATAACATTTTTTTTTATTTAAAGGTAAATAATGCGTAACTGACAACCATAATTGACTTAAAGTTGTTGAAGTTTTTTTTTTTTTTTATTTTTCTTTGCTTCATAAAATACATCAAAAATTCACTTTTATTCTGGTTTTTTATTTTAGTGAAAAGGTTTATTAATTGTTTTTTTTTTTTCATATTTTATTAATTAAATATTTGTGTTGTTTGCAGCTTAATTAAAGTTAAATGAAATTAAAAAGTGGTGCTGTGTTGTGCTAAGTAATTCAACTTTATTTCCACTAGTGACATCTGGATTTTTAAATTTTATTTTCAAACCAAATAGTGAATACAGTTTTTTAGTTACAATAATTACTACATGTAGCGTTGGCGTGGTATTAATGAAAAATCATACACGGTGTCGATATAAGTATTACAGTTAATTTTTGACATTTCTCTGAATATCGATATCGGTATAAAAAGATTTTTTTTCCAACATTTCTGTCGTAACAACACGCAGAATGAAAAAAATAAATAAAAAAAAGAAAAACATCAGCAGCAACAACAACAATCCAAACACAACAACAAATCAAAAAGTAAATAAATAGAAAAAAGCTAATTAACTAATTAATCAAATTTTAATTAATAAATATTTAAATTAAGTGCTGCGGTTCTGGGTGTTTTTTTTTTTTTTTGTTTCGTTTTTTTTCCTCCTTTAGTTTTTCCCCATGTTTTTTTGTTGATACGAAAAGTTTTCTTAAAGTTTTTAATTAATTCAAGAATAATAATAGTTTTTTTTTTGTATCAAGTGCTTTTAATCAGTTTTATTTATTAATTAATAAGATGTTATTTGTTGTTATATATGATTTTTGATTTTTTGTTGATATAAAATCCGTGAATAATGTTAATTAACGCTGTGAAAGTAAAGCGAACAAAAATTGTTTATTTTGTATGAACAAGTGAAAAAAGGTTAAAATTCCTTTTAATTAAACAATAAAAGTGGTTTAAAAAGTGTTTCGATTGTGTAATTAGCGGTTATTTGGGTGTTCTGTAACTTTTTTTTAGTTCGTTTGGCTTGTTTCGTGGATAAAGATAATTGTGAATAAGGATTTCCTTTAATTAATTACATCTTTGCTATTAATAATAGACAAATAATTAATTAATTATTAATGAAAAATGATTTTATGTAGTTTTGTCTCGCGCGCGCGACTCTTTTAAGGAATTCAATTGACCTGCTGACATCATTTTTAATTATTTTATTCCTATGTGGTAATACAAATGGTGATTATTCTATATTAAATTCTATATTTCTCATTAATTAACATTACATGTCCTATTGTATTAATTAAATACACAGGTAAATAGCGATAATTAATGTTTATTTACCTTCAATAATAATTTATAAACAAAATAAATATTTTTTTTTTATTAACATTGAAAATACGAATATTTGTTTCGTTAACAATTGCAATGTTTTAACAGCCCGGCTAGCTCAGTCGGTAGAGCACGAGACTCTTAATCTCGGGGTCGTGGGTTCGAGCCCCACGTTGGGCGTCAATGTTGACATATTTTTTTTTGTTTTTTTTTTTCGCGTTTTTTTTTTCTTACTCTTATCGCTGAAGATTTTTTTTATTTTTTTAGTTTTGTTTCTTATCACAGGAAATTAAATGAGATGAAATTATTTTGTCTGCATTAGAATTAGAATGCCGGCTATATTGGTGATTGTTCCAACCGGAAACAAAATGAAGCAAAATAAATTCTGTGTTTTGCTATCTATCCCTGTTTTCTTAATTAATTTGATTAGATCTCCTCTGATCCTTGGATAGAATAAAGGTAAAAACCTTAGAGGAAAATATCGTGGATGTAGCAGAAATTTTGTTTGTTTGTTGTTGTAATCGTAATAGACTAACTGTAGGCGGAAATAAAATAAAAGAAATTTTTTTTTGTGTTTTTTTAAAGCTTTACCACCTGCTGACCACCCACCCACCCACACATTTCTTTACATTTGAAATAAAAATTGTTCCGTAAATAACGTTTACGGGAGAAAGGAAGTAAAATAGCAACGATGACGACGACGACGACGTTTTTGTTTGCACGTGATGGGAAATTTGTGGTTTTCCACTGTCGTCGTCGTTTTTTTGCGTATTTTTGAATATTTATTTATCATAAATTTGGTTGCTTTGTTTTTTTTTGTTGCTCTTGTTACAGCCGATTAACTAGTCGCATTAAATGGAGGGGGTTGTTTGTTTTTTTTTTTTTTGTTCTTTTCCCGTCTGGTATTTCGACAGTAACCAGACGTAGACACAGAAAATAATTTCAGTTTTGAAGGTTAAAGAAATTTTTTTTTTTGTTTATAATTGGAAAATAGGGGAAATTTAAAGGTAAATCGTGTTAGAATAGGGCCGCCTAATACCTAGAGCATAATTCTGATTAATTTCGTTTTGGATTTTGCTCATTCATCGGATTCACCGATGGTGCAAATGTTGGATAAAGGAAGGCGAAAAAAAAAATTATTTTTCTTTTTTTCTGTTTTGTTTTGTTTTGTTTGTTTTAGTCGAGCCAGTGTAAATAAACCCTCTTCACCGCCAGACTGTACATACATATGGTGGAAAACAAGAACAAAAATTTTGTACAAAAAAAAAAAAAAAACCAGAGAAAGTCTCGGCAATCAGCAAACCATATAGTCGTACAGCCGCGTCGTATTGATCTGTCGTCTGTTTTTCCTTTTTTTTTTTGGTTACTTCTCTTGAAATCTCCCAAAAATTTTCTCGTTTTCCTTGTTGCCGGTTTTATTTTGTCTCTCCGTATCACCTCGTTTTTGTTGTATTTTTGCTCTACTGCCGCCTGTACCGTTGGATGCCGTTTGTGTGCCTCTCTGTATGCTCCAGTTTTTTTTTTTTTTATTAAAGATAAAACGCATGCGAATGGATATTTTTGGTATTAAAATTCTAATTTAGTTTTGTCTGTTTTTAGAAATTTCAATGTTTTTCTCAGAAGAGAAGGATTTTTAGCTTTTTTTTTTAGTTTTGGTTTCTAATGAGGAAAAAATGATTCAATCCGTTACCAAAAATAGACGGAATGCATAAAAACTAAGTGGAAAAGATTGTTTAGAGAATAATCTGGATAAATAATGAATCGTCTAAATATTCCTGATGTGCCAATGTCATTATCATGTGGCGTATGGATTTTTAAAAAAGAAACGGAAAGTACAGTCGCATTAATAATTGAAGAGAATTTATGATTTTATTGAGTTTTTTGGTTGTTACAAAGCGATTGGGTAATTTCTGAGTGTTTTTATAAAGATTTAAAAAGTATTTTAGCACAGCCTTGAAGTCTTGAGTATTTTGCGGTCTGTCTTCACTCCTCATAATTTATTATTTCAATTTGTTCAACATAAATACCAGCAACTGTGATATTATTCGTATAGAATTCCAGAGCTGCATGAGTCTGTCGGTTAAAAAGAAAAAAATTGAAAGGGAAAAACTTTGGGTAATTCATCATAATTTTTGCGTTTCTTTTTTCTTTTTTTTTGGCACAATTTTCGCACAATTGTTTTTTCTTTGCATATTTTTTTCTGTATTTAATTCTCCTTCATATATCAAAAAAACAGAGAAAGGCAAAAATTTAATTTTTATTATTGAAGAATGAGGAATGAAAGAATGGCGAAAAGTTTTTTTTTTTTTTTCTTTGTATCCTAATCGTTTAGGAATGTTTTGGTTGGGGTGGATTATGGCTGTGTCATTTATATAAAAAGTTGGTAATAAATTATGTTACGGGCTGTTTCATGTGGTGTTTCTATGTGGAAATCAGAAACAATAAAATCCATGTTCTGACGTTTCCGGATGGTGTAGAATTTTTATTTAACCTTAAAATTTTTTGTGAAACCTGGAATCAGGACTTTTTTGGTTTACAAATGTTACAACTGCGTTCTTCGTGTTGTAACTTTGCTGATTTGTAACTAGTAGCCAATTTGATTATAATAAGCCATTTACGCCTGCGTATTTTATTTTCTTTATCGTAAATATAATCTTTTTCGCTGTGTTATTATTGCCCATAGGCACCAGTAGCCAATTTATCATATAAAATTAAGTAAATAAGAGTAAAAGTAATAAAAAAAAAAAAAAAAACGCGTAGGAGTAGAAAAGAATAATCAGATTCTTATTTATTATTATTCAAAAATAAGAAAAAAAAAGAATAGAAACGACTCACTGCTATTGCTGCTGTGTAATAAATTTTCATTTCCTTCCAATATATTTCTCAGCATTAATCTTAGTAGAGAAACAAGTCAAAAAAAATAAAATAAAATAAACGCAGAAAGTAAATAATAATAATAATAAATAATAAAAAATATCTTAATCATCTTGAAGACATTTGTCGCCATCATCTGATTGTTTGTCGGTAGGTTTAAAAAAAAAAAAATTATTCTGTTTTAAAATATTCTCCTTACGACGTTATGCAGTTTTTAAACTGTGAACGAATACAAAAAAAAAAAAAGGTGAAGCAGATTATTATCCTTTCTGTTCAACAAAAAAAAAAACAAAACAAAAAAAATGACTTATTTGTCATCTTTTGTTTATTTATTTATTTATTTAAATTAAGTCATCTTGTCACAGCATTATTATGGTAAATCTGTCGTAAGTAGCGTTAAAATTTTTTTTTTTAATCTTTCTTCTCCTTGTTTGATTTAAATTTGTCTTGAAACAATTTTTACAGCATCGGAAATGTAATGAAATTTAAAGGAAATTAATTGTTTTGCCTAAAGTTTTTTTTTTTTTTTTTTTTTTTTTTGCATCCTAAAAATTTTTGCCTTGTGGAATTTTTTTTAGGCGTGCAATTTAATTTTGGAACCTTTTTCCACGAAAAATTTAAGAATTTTGTTTTTTGTCGCAAAGATTTTTTTTTTTATTTTCGCTAAGAATTTTTTTTTGCCACCAAAAACCTCTAGAGATAATGAAGTTTCGTTACTTTTTTGTAAATTATTTCTTAGAAATGAATTTCTTTTTTTATGCTTTGTGGTTTTGTTTAAATTTATTTTCTCCACGTTTTCTGGTCCTTATCCCATGTCACAAAAATGAAAAAAATGTTAAAAACTGAAAGAAAATCATAGTAAATGCAGACATAATTTGTTATTTATTACTTCTTTATCCTGTTTATCAACTGGTTTTGTTTGTGCTGTTTGTTCAAAGTTAATTTTTTTACTTTTTTGACATCGTGGTAACATTGTCTGTGGTCATATATGGTGCAGTAGTGCTTTTGTCAGGCGGTGCATTATCATCATTTTCGCTACTTAACGTTTGACGTCAGCATAATAATCAACAAGAGCCACCCACAATAGTGAATGCCTGGCAGTAGAATAATAAAAGAAAAGAACAGAAAAAATTAAATCAACTGTAAAATTCCTTTTGTATAAAATTTTTTATTTACTTTAGAAGAAAATTTCGTTAAGTTTTGCTTGCATTGAACAAATTTTTTATTTTTTTTTTTTTTTTATTTTTCGCGTTTGTTTATTTTAGTAGCAGGTCAGATGAGGTCAAAATAATGTAAAAAAATAAAAACAAAAAGTACAACGAGTTGCGCATTAAAAAGGAATAAATAAAATGAAAATAAAGACGACAGACGACCTTGCGTCATACTTTACCATCAGTAATCAGTGTGAAGAGAATTTATTTTTGTTGTTGTTCTGCTTCTTCTACATTTACTGTATTTTGATGCTTTAATTGTTACCAAAGAAAACATAATTTTTTGTTATGCTTTTGTATGATGTGTTTTTGGTTTTTTTGGTTGCACATTGAATTTTAATAAATTTATGCGAATTGTACTGCTGTTTCCTTTCATTTAATGTGACCTTATGCAAGGTCGTAGATTTGATTGGTCTTTCGTACTGTTTAACACAACACCTATCGTAAATTGTGTTTAAAAGCTGGTGTAAACATCACAATCAGATTATGGATTTATCTAAAACCTGCTACTGATTAATTTGAGTGACATAATCGAAACTCGATTCTCTATTTTTGATGCTTTTAAATCGATTAAAATGTTGAAGAAATGATTACGTTGCAGTACATTCGTATTCCTAAATAAACACGATTTATAATAGCGAAATTATATAAATAATTTAATATTCAGTCTCAGAACGAGAATCGATTAATTATTTAAATAGAAAAAAACAAACAAAATCAACGTGTAACCCTGTAAAAAGAATGTTTATTCTATATTATTAAATTTTATTAACAAGACCAACAAAAACAAAATTTTAGAAATTTATCGTTAAGTGTTTAATGGGAATTTGAAGAAAAAAAAAATTTATTTTTCTTTACAAACAAATGTAAAAAAAGGGAATAGCGATTAAATTCTCTAAAAATCGTTTGTGTAAAATGGAGGGAAAATTATTAAAAAGCAAGACAAATATTTGTTAGTTTTAATCGAAAATGGAATATTTCTTTTTCTTCATGTTTTTCTATTTTTCAACATGATATTCGATGTCATGTATATCGCGTTAAATTTCAACACAAAAGGATATTCGTAAAATAAATAAATAAATAAATAAATTGATTATTAATAATATTATTATGATTATTGATAAAGTTTTTGGGGTGGTGGTTATGGTGATGGTGTTGGTGTTGGTGATGGTTAACAACAAACCACAAATTTTTGATTAGACATTGGAGAGACGTAATATGAGTATTTGATGCCTTTTATCGCCTTTTAATGTAGAAAACAAAGAAGAATTTTTTTCGTTTCTTACATTCGTTTCCTTTTTATAACTTTATTTGTAACACATTTTAGCTGGTTGTTTATGGTATGAGGTGTTAAAGTGGTTTTTACATTGAAATGAAAAAAAAAATATTTCTATATTTTCGTTGTTAAGTTTTATTCAATATTTTAAATGCAAAAAAATTTCATTTTTTATTTGATTGATGAGTTGAAAAAAAGTTTTTTTTTTTTTTTTTTTAATAAATTATTAAAGTCCTTGACAGTGAATTTGTTTTTTTTTTTTTTTTCTATTTTTTATGTTTTTAAGATTTAGTGACGGCATAACGGTTGGAAAAATAATTTTTTTTTATGTTGTCCGGAAAATAAGTCTCTTCGGCGATTTTATTGATTTTTTAACAGTGAAATACCCTGTACCACCCTTTAAAATAAAATTTTCGAAAAGATCTTTAAAATAAATATTTTTTTCCCCTAGAAAACTTTGGATTTTTCGCAAAGTATTGGAAACAACCATCCCCAACTAACAATAATAAATAAATAAAATGTTTGTTTCTTTTTTTCCTTCAACCCTATTATTAGGGTTTGTTTGTTGTATTAAATGTAACATACAGGGTGTAAAGTTGTTGCAAATTCGCGATTTCACAAGGCATTTAAATTTGTTTTGTTGTCTCTCGATATTCTTGAATTATTTTTTTTTTGGTGGTGGTCGCTTTTCAATTTTATTTTGTGTTGTCCGGCTGGGTGACAGGTTGGAGGATGGTTGAATTGTGTAATGGGGGTAATAGGTGTTATAATAGGAGAATTTTTTATGAATAAAATTAAGGGGCGAACCAAAAAAAAAATCGTTAATGGTAATAGAATAGTGTGTGGTCGATGGGATTTTTGTTAATATTTTAAAAAAGGTGATTGAACTACTTGAATGTATTACAATGAACGTCCTTGTCGTGTAGTTTATCAAGGTTATTCTTGTGGTGTTTTTTTTTTCTGTATAAAAATAATGTGATATTTCCTGGTTGTTGTTCTCCCCTTATGCTATCCGATGCGTTAAGCTTTTAATACATTTATTAAAATGTCATTATGAACACAAAAAGAAAAAAAAAGCAAAAAAAGGGAAAAGTTTACACAAAGCTTTGGGTTTATATTGAATTTAATTGTGACTACATTTTTTTTTGTTTTTTTATTAAAGTTTTTATAGAAAGTTTTATGTGTGAAATTTTTTCGGAATTTTGTGCGATAAATCGATTTGAGTTAATTTTGTTGGAATTTCAAGACAGATCCGGAGTTTCTTTTATCGTTTGAAGCTATTCTTGTGTATTGGGTAGGTTTCAGGTAGGTTACTATTGAGATAACACATAGAAATTTATCTATGATTGTTTCTTATTTGCATGATAGTTGATTGCACAATATAACCCTGAAGCCAGAACAAATAGTGCCCTTGATTTAATTACTAGAGTAGACAAATATTTCTTTATTTGCTTTCAATATGATATTTATTTCGATGTGCCGAATAGACACAAAAATTGCATTTAAATTAGAAAAATACGTCGAAATAAAAAGAAAAAATCCAGTGAAATACAAAATTTCGTTTTTCGCAAATTTTGTATTTTACGCGATAAGAGTTTGTGACCTTTAAAAGTAATTAAAAAAAAAATATTTGTTAGTGCAGCACACAGTTGTTTTTCGCTTTGTATATCGGATGCACAACGTTGATTAATTTGTAAAAAAAAAAAAAAAACATTTTGATAAGAGAGTGCATTGCTTTGTACAATTGATATTGACCGATAACCGATTGATTAATTCCGATAAATCAATTGGTGTAGTTAGAAAACATACTAAG
Organism: Ptychoptera albimana; assembly: GCA_961205885.1. NCBI lineage: Eukaryota > Metazoa > Arthropoda > Insecta > Diptera > Ptychopteridae > Ptychoptera > Ptychoptera albimana. The sequence continues at coordinate 1,099,171 of OY540802.1, read as the reverse complement.
TAACATGGTCGTCGTTATTTTTTAAATAATTTTTTTTTTTGCTGTTATCACACAAAATGTGCAGTATTTGCCAGACTGATAATAAAAGTAAACAAAATTTTTTTTTGTTATCAGTTTATATGCGATTTATTTTTTTTTTTATTATTATTTTATTAATGGATTTTGTTCGATTAATGATTATTTATTGCTACTTTGTTTGTTTAATAATAATAAACACTTTGCGTTGCCATGATTTTGTTCCGGGAAATACCAATGAAAGAATTTTATTTTCTAATAAAAATATCGAATGTCAATCTCGATGTATTGTCTACGATAAATAAATATTGAAATTGCATCGATATTTATTCGATAATTAAAATTAATCGAGAATCGATTACATACGCAGGTAAAATTCCTTTCGTTTTATTATTTACACACGGTTTGTTTGCTTTTTCTACTTCAATTATTTGTAAATTGATTAGAAATATTGATAACGATGCAAGTGAATTGGTTTAATTTTTTATTTTTTTTCTGTTGATAAAAATTGTTTTTTGTGTTAAAAAAAAGCGAGTTGCCTGACCTATGACAATGTTATTGTGTGGGTGGATTGCAGGTGATTTTTTTTTTGTTGTCTTTTCTGTATTGCAGCTAAAACAACTGGATAATTTATGTTATTATTCATTGCGGTTTATTTGTAAAATAAAAAATCCAATTGGTTTTGTATGCAGTTAGTAAGGGTGGTTTTTTTTATTGTTTGTGTTGTACAAACCGTTGTTGTCCGGTTTTACTCATTCTATTTGTTGTGTGGGTGGCTCAGCCAAGGTTGTTCCATTTATTTCGAGTTTTATCGAGTATCGTGAATTATTTTTATGCTATTTTTTTTCTCGTTTGTAGTTAATAAAAAAAGTAATCGCAAAATAAACCACTAAGAATTAATTGTTATTGCAGTGTTAATCCGTGTTATACAAGTTTTACTAAATTTCGTTTAATTATGTGAAATAAAAATTCGAAACGCAGCAATAACGATTCGTCCACTAACTAACTGCCCAACGTTACAATGTGTCCACCCTTATTTCCACTCAGTATTATTCTATTATTAATAAAAAGAGGTCAATGTTCTCAAAATTGTAATAAAATATTAAACAATAGAAAAGCGTTTATTATTATTATTTTTCCGCGTCCATAAAAATAAAAAAATAAAAATAAAGCAAAAAAAAAAAAAAACGAAAAATTGATTGACCAATATTCGTTGTGTGTTGTGTGCTCGTGTTGTTTCTCTGTACTTTCCGTTATTTATATACAAAGAAACGTTGAGCTTTTTTATTATTAGTTTTATGTATTTCGTCACATAATTTACCAACCCTTATAGAGGAAACAATAACACCACTAGCAACAGCAGCGGAGCAACGACCGAGTTACGTTTTGTTTGTAAAAAAAAAACGCTGAAAAAGCTCGTGATAAAGCAACGTTTTTGGTGAGGGGTTGTAAAAGCTGAGCTTATTGTATATTTTATGACTTATTAATAGTCATGCGTCGGTCGATGTAACTAAGGTGGTGGGCGATAATTTACTTGATTTTGTAATGTGTTTGGTGGAAAATACGGTGAATTTCTTTTTTGTGGTTGATTTAGGTTATTCTGTGGTCAAGCTGGTTATGTGGCTCAATTTACTCATGTAAGGGATGGTTTCGTTTTTTTTTAAATTTATTTATTTATTATTCGAAATTTTGCTTCTTCGTTTGATTTATTTTTATATCATTTATTATAATTGACCTGCTAGGCATTATTTACGTTTTTATTTTATTTACTTTTGTCGTTCTTTTGGTTTAGTGGTCGTTATGTAATTTTGTGTTAAATGGGGCAAGGGTGTTGGGGTTTTATTTTTTTTTCTTGTATTTATCGGAAGGTGTTTTAGGTGAATTTTATAATAATTTGTTTTTGATTTTTTGTTACTGATTAGATAGATATAACCCAGAATACTATCATACATCATATTTAAGGACCCAATTTTAACACTTCTGAATAAATTTTAGCTCATTTAAAAATAATTTTTTTTTCGCTAAAAATGCATACAAAGTATCAGGAAAAATTTCAATTTTCAGGTGAAAATTAAATAAATTCAGATCGAGCTGAAACTTTGCAGGAATGTTCATTAGATAGTTCTGAATCGACTTAGTTCTTGGAGTTTTTCGATAAAAAATTTATTTCACGAGTTATGAGTACTCAAAGTTCTGAAAATTAAAGATAAAACTCTTTTTCCCATGTTTGCCAGCAATTATTTTAAATTTTTTATTCCAAGTGCTCCTGTTTTATGTTTAATGTCGTTAGTTTATTTATTACTGATTTTAAAAAGTTAAAATTCTTGATTCTGGGACCTGTTTTAGCTGAGTTACAGCTAAAAGTCTGAGATAACTGTGGTAATACTCGAAGATCAACTTTCTTAAGCTTTTCTTCGTTTCTTTCTTATTTTATATGAATAAAACTTGCTTTAAAGTGTGTTAATTATTTTATTAGGTAAATAATGTATAAATTAACGTAAAAATAATTAAATTTTTCTATTGTTTATTCAACGTATAACAATTATAAACATAATTCGTATTCTTATTCTTATTAATATTAATCACGAAATGATTTTTTTTTCTTCGTTATTTAATCAACGAAAGCTAATAAATAAAATAGAAATGGAGGAATGAAAATATTTTTTTTTGTATTAAGATTATCTGTATATGGGCTGTTCGATTACTATTCAAAGGCTGTTTGTAATAGACCCCCTATTGGGTCTTTGGGTGGTTAATAAGGCTTTGTTTGATTATTTTTTTGTTTGTATTATGTGCGTGTCTTTAATCAATCAGATTCGTTTTTGTGTTGTTTGTGGCTTTTTTTTCCTTTCTATTTTTTTTTTTTTTTTGTTGAATTAACTAATATCGAGCTGTTACGATCTATTGAACTAAAGGTAAAATGATTTAATTATGTTTTTTTGTATCAATAAACAAAAAAAATAAAAAAAAAAATGGAAAGAATTTTTAATGCAATTTATGCCCTGTGAAGACAATTTTTGTTTTTGTTTTTAAACATTAAATTGGATAATCAACAGCTTTTACGTAATTTAATTCTTGTTGTCTCTGTTTAAAAGGTGAAAGCTCTTTTTTTATTTTAAACGTCATGTACAACAACTTAAGGCTACTTTAGATGCTACAACCGATATATATATATTTTATTTTATTTTATTTTATTTTATTGCAATAAATAATCCAATAATAATTTATCAGACGGTTTATTTATTTTTTTATTTTTTTTTGTGTTGCTCTTAAAAGCAAATTTCATTAAAACGAGAGAAGAAAAATAAAAACAAAAAGCTTTAATGAGAGCATGTACAGTGTGTACAATCGTGAATTGCAATTTAAAATGACCTTGCAATGTCCTACGTTGGTTTTATAAAAACTCGTCCTTATTGCTGGCTTATAAGTTGTTTAAAGTGTTTATAATTTATAGGATAACAAAAAAAAAAAAAACAAGAACAGTGGATGGAATACATTCTGACAACCAGCCACCCATCCACCCACCATTCTTCCGTTCTTAATTTTCATTTCATTACATTTCTTTGGTGATGGAGGAAAAGTTTTCTAGGGATTTTTTTTTTTTGTAAAAATCATCCTAGATAATAGTGTTTTCCGGTTTTTTTTTTTGTTGGAAAATCATTTAGTTTCTCGATTTACTGTTGGTGGCTACTATGACTATTTTTGGTTAAGCCAATACTAAAGCCAATATTTAATTAATTTTGTCTATCTGTTTAGCCAAACAGCATTTATTTACCAATTATAAACTAATTTACCTTCTATTTGTATTAATTAATATAATAAATAAAATGGAAATTGACTTTTATAATATTTTGTTGTCGTCTTGTGTGACCATCGAATGGTTTTTTTTGTTCTTTTAGTAGAAAACATTTTCCAGGTCAGTTCTTGATTGTTTTTCTCTGAAATTCTCTTGAATTTATTCTTGAATTTATGATGGAATAAAAGGTGAATATTTTTTTTGTTACATTTCTAATTTTATTTCTGTAATTTTAGCTTTATTTAGCGGCAGATAGTCTTTGGCAGTACAGTGGGAAAACATTAAATTGGTTTTTTATTGTATTGCGAAGAGTATGAATCAAGGAAGAAGCTTTTAGTATTTATTTACTTGGCTTAAAAATAGTAAAACGTGTAGAGAATTTTTTTTGCTATCGTAAAACTAAAATTTTAATTTTTTACCGGTTATAAACCCTGATTACTGTGCATTTTTTTTCCATTTTATTTGGTTTATTTTGGTTTAATAAAGCAGAGAACGCATATCCGTCGGTATTTGTTTTGCTAAATTTTTAAAAATAAAATAAACAAGAAGAAAAATAAGCAGCAGAAAATATAACCGATTCATCAAGTTTATTTATTTAAAGAAATATTTACCTGATGATGATGTCATTGTTGTTGATAAACGAAAGAAATCATTTTTTTCTGGTGTTTATTTTGTCTTGTATATTTACGGTTGAGTTGTTTGTTATGAAAAAAAAACCGCAAAAAAGGTGTCGTAAAATATATTGTTTGGTTTCTCTATGCTTTTCTTTTTTTTTTTTTTATATATCTTTAATGTCAGATAAAAGTTTTTTTTATTAAGCTTTATTGAAAGGTAATAACGTGTTCAGTTACACACATACATATGTCAGTGTGTCTGTATGGACACCGTCTGATGGGATTAAAAAGGATTTTTATGTTAGCAAAACTGTTGTGTCGATACTTTATTATAAGTGAATTAGCTTTATGTGTTTGTTGTCACTTAATACCGGTGACATTTATTGATTTGATATTTTTTTGTATGAGCTTTTTTGTTTACTTTAAAAAAGGTAACAAAGCTCCCTGTTATTTATTAATTAACGAAAAATATTAACAAAGTTATAAAGAAGAAGAATATGATTGACATAATTATAAATAATTTTTGTTATTTAATCCAATTTCGTTGGTGTTTGTAACAGGTTAGCACCGTTGATATCCTTTTATTAAATTCGCTTTAAAATATTATTTTTCTATTTTAATTAATAGTTATTATGATAATAATAATGATTATCCTTCGGTAATGTGAAACTTATTAATATTTATAAATATATATAAAGAGAATTTTTACCTTTAAATTAAGCTTTACGGTTTAGATTTTGTTGAATTAATTAATTTTTTCTTGCTTTTGTTTAATAAACGAACTAATGTAGGGTGGATGGGTTTGTAGATTTTTTATAATAGGATTAAAGCTTTTTGTACGTTTCATTTCAACCGGTTTAATTTTCCCGGAAACATTTAAATGTCTGTAAAATTGAAAAAAAAAAATTTCTGAAAGACTTTTTGATTATTTCTACAATAATCAGGGTTTACCGGTTATTTTATTTTGATTTATTATTCCGCTGTTTACAGCCTACAGCCCTGTCCTTCTGGTAATAAATAAATCATACACAAAAAAAAAATATTTTTCAAGTAAATTAACGATGAAGATGAATATAAATCGCCTGGTGACATTCACTGAATTTAATTTTTGTATATAAAAAAAAAAAATTCGATTTGATTTTCAAAATTGTTTTCCATGGAAAAATAATAATAAGCTTTTTGTGCTTTTTATGCTTTTTTATCCCTTGAATTACTCTAAATTTTCTTTATTTATTTAATTTTTTTATATATGTATATGTTTTGCTGGTGAATTTAATTTAAAAAAAAACCGAAAAAAGCACACGAAATTTGCATTTAAATAAAAAATTTTCTTCTCGTTTTCCTTTCGTTTCTTTACTTTAGTTTTTTTCGGATGAGATTTTCGTGAAGTTTCTCTTTGTTTATTTTGGATTATTTTTTAAATATAAATGATGAGTTGTCAGTTTTCTAATCAATTTTAATTCATTTTTTCTGTGTTCCTTGTAAAAATGAATTTTTATTGAATTGCGAAATCATCATGTAAAGTTGTTTGTCCTTTGCTTTTTTTCAAGGATATTTACGTTGGAAATTGCTTACGCCGAGGAAGTTTTTATTTTCTTCTCTTTTCTTTTAATGTCCAACGGAAGCTTGAAGATTTATTTCACTATTTGTCGTTTGGATTTGTTGCTGAAAACGCATTTTAAAGAAATTTGTTTACAAGAAATAATTTTTGTGTTGACCTCCTAAAAAAGTTTTCTTTAAAACAAAATTAATTATAACTCAGGAAAGAAGACTGAAATACGTTGAAATTTATTATTCCTGAAAAAGTTTTAGATTTTGATTAGTTTTAAGACTATTTCCGGATAGGAATAATTCTGATGCTGCGTTTATGGTGTTTGGTTTACTTTAGATATTTTAGGGGTAACTAGAAACAGTTTGGTGTGTCCTAAAAATTTCAGTTAATAGAATTTTGTAATTTAATTTTCCTTATTTAAGTGATTTTTTTGTCTGTTGTTTTGACGTCATTACATTTTTTAATTTATTGCATTTCTGTGTAATTTTTTTATGTATACTTTCTTTACTGCTAAGTAACAAGTAAATTCTTCTACCTTCATATCATGGTTACCTTGCTGTTACATGGTTAATGTTCTACATTTTATCCTTCGATATATTTTATTAATAATATCATTGCTGCTTCTATTACAGATACACCCATTGTTGCTACTTTATATTCGTCTTATCACTCGACGTATCTGTTTTTATTTTTATTTTTTTCAACAATTTTACTCACACTCTATGCTCTTGCTAAATTGCTATTTGCAAAATAAACATTAAAATATAAATCAAATGGTAAATGTGTACACATATTGTCTTTATCATTTTATATTTTTATTTTAAATGTAAAATTGATACGGATTTAGGTTATACGATTTATTTTATTACATTATACACACATATATGTATATTAAATTACTTTAAATTATAGATTTTCTTTAAAATTAATGCAAAAAAATTGTACTAGTTCGATTCACTATTAATAAGAATTAAGAATTAAAGTTTTAAAGGTGCTATAAATGGTAGAAAATTGGGTTTATAATGGACAAACTAATTAAAACGAAGACAATCTATAAAAAAAAAATAATTCTTAATATTGCGCATGCGATAGCTACTTAATTTTTTGTTTTCTTTACTAGTTTATAATACTCACGTTTTACAAAGGTAAATGAAATATTTTTTCTTTTCTAAATCATTGGCAGTCAGTTGTAAACATAATCACTGTCGCTGTGCTACAGAATTTGTCATCCTGAAATGACATCCTGAAATTTTATTCACGTCACATGGTAACAGATTAAGTAAATTTTTAATTGAAATTTTTTTTGGTCACGTATTTATCGGGGGTTGTCTTGTTTTGTTTTTCTTTTTTCTATTATAGTAAGGCCACTTGGAAGTCTAGTTGTTGCCTCGATCTTTTGTAGGAGATCAGATAGTAAGATTCTTGAGTGGACTTGTTTTAGGATTGTTTCAAGAGACAGAACCAACTTGTTCATGGTTCGTTCCTTGTTACTTAAAGTTGTAGGTGCTGCTGTTGTAAGCTTTTTTTTTAAATAATTATTAATAACCATGAAGTCATAGTACCTGCTGATTGTTGTGATTAAAATTTTTTTTTTTTCTTAAACCACAAACACGCTCTTCTGTATCACATTTTCTGATTAGGCGCATCCCATCGCATTTTTTTGTTTTGTTTTGTTTTGTTTTGCTTTTTTTTATAATAAATAATTATTTATCGTTTTATTTATTTATTTAAATTTATTTGTCCACAGTAGGAGGGTGATTTTACATTAATATCAATATTTAATAAAAAAAAAAAGATTAAACCGCAGCAACCGCAGCAGCAGCAACGGTTCAGTCCGACAGCGATCCATCCTACATGTTTTTGGTAACCAAAATAAAAATATTTTTTTTTTTGATAATTTCTTTTGCCACCGTTGGATATTTCAAATATTTATTTATGTTTCTCTCTTGTATTTGATTTGATTTGAATGTTTTTTTAATAATAATAAAAAAAATAAATATATTTCTTGTTTAGCTTGCTGTGTGCACTGTGCTTTGTTGCCGTAATATTTTAATGGTTCGTTTGCTCGCATTGCTTGAAGGCAGGAATGGTAAATGGTTGGTTATTTGCAGTTGGGAAATGTTTTTTGTTTTGAAATAATTTTTTTTAATGGTGCTAAAAACCATATAATTAACAATTTTGCTAGAATGAATAATTTTATGATAAACGATTATCGATTATTCGTTCTCGTTTCTCGTTTCTCGAGAAAATTGTTTCACCAACCCTGATTTTATTTTTTTTTTTATCTCACGCAATGTTTTCACATAAAATTTATGATTTATTTTGTCATAAACGTTAAATATTCAATAATTAATTTTTTTTTATTAAATTTCTTTGTTTGTTTATTAATTACCAATTAGCACGTTTATATCCCTTTGACACTGTCATTTTATGGAATTATGTTGTGACTGGAATAACTTTTAAGTATTTATTCGTTGGATATATCCTAGGTGTTTTGTTGCTACAAAAAACTCTTAATCGATGATTATTTAGTAAATTCTCGATTAATCTCGATTGATTTAGTTAAGGTTGTTCTGTTTATGTTTCAACCAACATCTGAGCAACATATCTCGTATAAAACACAAGAATTGATCGAAATTATGTTTCACGATTATTATTATTAAGTCAGACAATGATAAATAACTTTTTTTTCTTTAATTAACTTTACGCTAGTTTAGTCTGTTTGTTAATCCATAGACAAACAAAATCTACTTGTTGGCTGTAAATCATTAATTTTCATTATATAATCGTAATTAATTTTGTTTATAAATTAAATCAAATAATTAATGATTATTGATGGATTTAATTAAATAATTTTATTGTGTGACAATCCAATAGAGAAAGATATAAAATCGATCTTTAAATCGATTTTGTTGTTCACTATTAAAGGTCGTTTAAATTCACTTTAACCATTTGTCACAAAACGTAGAGAATAGTTTTCAGCAATTTTATACTATCCAGGCAATAGAGAAAACAGTTAAAACCACACATTTGGCGCATTAATCATGCAAAAGAAGAAAAAGAAGCAGCAAAAAACACCAAGTTCACCCAAATATGTATTCATTTCACTTTGATAAATAATTTTCGCCATTTAAATAATAAAACGATTTAAGGCAAAATTTCATTGTTTTTTTTGCTTTTTTTTCAGCTTAAATTGGTTGACCTTATTCTCGGTGTATAAATTATGTGATTGCTGCTTCTGGTGCTTGGTGCTTTTTTCTTTTTTTTATATATTCAGAGGGCGGGATAACATTTATCATCATTGTCACTGTCTGTAAGTCAATCATTTATAGTTTTATTAAAGTTTTTTTTTTTTTTATTTGTGCTAAATGCCACGTGGCTATTAAAAAAACAAAAATCGAAACAAAAAAAAATAAATATCGAAAATTCATTCAATAAAAACATTTCGATGTTTACAATTACTTTCGCTGTGTTGCTGCTCCTTTTAGTAAGCCCAAAACGGTGGATTGCTATGAGATGATAAATGTGTTTACTTTAGGATTATAATAATAGGGGAAAGTGGGTACAAAATAACAAAAACTGTTTTCACCCAGAGAAGCTGGGAAACAGAGAGGCTCTTTTTGCAAATTTTTATTCGGTCGTAAAGTGAGTGATGTGCGACTGATGGGAAACACACAACCGGCATTTCTATACCAGAATGAAATAAACGAAAATAAATATCGAAAAAGGATCGCATTTTTGGTGTTTATAGCAGCAACAAAAAAAAAAATAAAATAAAAACATAGAAGAAGAATTTGCTAAAAGGATTTCCTTTAGCCTTTTCTGTTTCTTTTACTGTTGTTGGCTGAGCAATCAATCATTTTCCTTCAACCGCATTTTTCTTACCATTTTATTGATTTGTAATATTTTTTTTTTTGCTTTTAATTATTAAAAATGTAAAACCGAATATAATTTTCACCCTGTAAAACATGTGTTTTTCCATAGAAAATCGATTATCGATGTGTAAACAAATCGAGAAACGTTGGAAAATGCCAGATATATCCAGAAACAACTAATGGCGATTAAGAAGGGTAAGCACATTTCATCTTGTTGTTATCTTTAAATAAAAATTTGAATTACGCAACAAATTGTGTTTAGTAAATGCAACAAAATAATTATTTAATAGAGAAAATGCCGAAAAAATTAAACAGAAATTATTTTTTACGTCGCGACGGCGACAAATATGTAATAATAAAAAATACCGAAATATAATTGTGTGCGTGAACGTTTTCTTTTTTTTTTTGTAATGTTTATGTTGTGTGCGTAAATGGTGTGGTGTATGCATGTGTTTTGTTGCATTTTATGCAGCGCAGTAATGGCCGCATCTTTATTTTGTTTTTCACTTGTGCAAGCAAGAATACACACACACACACATATACTATTACATTTTCTTTTTTTATTTTTTCATTAATCATGTTAATATAATTTTTTTTTTGGTTCTATATGCAGTTGAAGCGTGTGCATGTGTGTGTGTGTTTTTTTATTTTTTTTATGTAAGATAGAATGAAAAAAATATGCTTTTTTTTTTAATGTTTATATGGCTGTTCTGCTTCCGCTTTTTATTAAGCATATAATTTACTAAAATTTATACCACGCAATGCAAAGAAAAATAAAAAAAAAAACTATTTGAAAAAAAAAAGAAAACTATTTTTGTCTCTTTCCAACGTATGTTAAATATGCATCTATATGTAGAAAACTAAACTAAAAAAAAAAGAAAAAAATTTTTTTTTCTCTACTCTTTTTCACATGGTATTACGATTTTATTTAAAAGAGCGATTTTATATAGCTAGTCTCTCGCGATCCACTGAACTGTTCGGTCGTACGGTTATTTTTTTGTTGTTGTTTTTTTTCATTCGTTTTTATTTTTCGCCTATACATGTGTATTTACAAAAAAAAAGAGAAAAATAAAAAAAAATTAAAACAAAAAAAAAGTTTCGAAAGTACGGTGTTTTCGAATAAAAGAAAAGTTTTTTTCAAAAATAAATATTAATTATTTAATTAATTAATTAAAAACCAATATGTTGGTAGAGTAATAATTAAAAAAAAAAAAAAATTTTAATGGAAAAAGAGAGCGCAAAAAAAAAAAATTATTCAAATAATGTTTAGTGAAAAATGTCGTTTGTTAAAAAGAAAATAAATTTTCTTATAAGAATCATAAAAAATGTGTCAATTGGATTTGTTTTTGTTTCCCCTCCTCGGTTTGTTTAATAATCAATTAATTAATTAAACGACAAAATAAATAAATGAAAAATTTAATTGATTAAGTGAACAGAAGAATAAGAAAAAGAAGTAAAAAGAAAAAAAAAAAAGTTTAATCGAAAAGCCATTTTTGTTTTTCTAAGGTAAAAATTTTTTCTATTGTTTTTTTTTTTTTTTAATTCATTTAAATTGTTTTTTACATGTGTGTGTGTTAGTTAAGCTAGTGCATGCTACCGAGAGTGGGTTAGTTGGATTCTTATTTTTGGTGTTAAATCGTGGAATAGTTTTTCAGTGTTAAATATGTATGCGCGGTTTGGTTGTTGAATTAAATATTTTTATTTTCTTTTTTTTTTGATTGAATTGGTGATTGGTTTTGTATTGTCATTATTTTATTAGTGTGTGTGAGGTGATTTTTTCGGTAATCAAAACTAGTGAAAGTTTTTTTTTTCCGCTTATTTTTTTCTAGTTTTCCAATTGGAATATTTGGTGTGTGTGTGTGGGGTGAAAATTATGCAAGAAATACTTTTCCCGCTAATTTTTTTTTCGGTTTTTTCGGTTTTGTTGTTTTATCGATTTTTTAGTTCATTAATACAAGGCGCGTAGTTTTTGAAAAATGCATTTCACACCTCGTTATGTAGTTCATGGTTAACGAAGTGCATTTTTCTAATTTTTGAATTAAATTAAATTTGTTTTTTTTTTTTTTGCGGTTTTATTTACCTTTAATGCGCGAATTTATTTGCATTTAATTTTTGACATGAAGGAGATTGTGTTATCATTTATTATAATGAGCTTGATTCACCCGTTTGTTGTTATATATCGGCATAATTAATTAATTAAGAAAAATTAAGCCCTCTGCTTTAATTTTTTTTAATCATTTTCCCACACCACCCACTCTATTTGTAAAACGGGAATAATGAATAAAAAAAAAAAAATTTTGTTTTGTTTTGTTTGTTAGAATCTTTTACGGATAATTGGTGGAAAATAGTTGAGCAAGGAAATTAATTAATAATTTAATAAAAAAAATTGAGAAAACAGTGATCACAGTTGTGCAGTGTTTTTGTTAAATAAATTTAAAAAAAATTCTACGCCACTGAGAATTGGTGGATGTAACAACAACAGCAACAACAGCAACAACAGCAACAACAGCAACAACAGTAACAGCAATACCAGCAGTAATATCAGCAACATTGGCCAGCCGAGTGCGACTGATTCGTAATGAAATATTTTACAATGTGAGTAACTAGGTCTCTCTGTGGTTTTGTTTTATCAAAAATAAATAAAAAAATATTTTTGTTGTTGTTGATGATCACGTTGTTGTTGTTTTTATTTTCTATTTTTTTTTTCTCTCCAAATACTGAATTTAAATTAATTAATTATTTATTTATGTGGAAATAAAATTTTTTGTGTGTTTTGTTTTCCTATTGTTTTTGTTGTTTATGAATTTAAATGGGTGATCGTGGATTTTTATTTATTTGTTGTTGGTTCAGGTAAATAACTAGGTTTGTTTGTGTGAAATATTCTGTTGTTGTGATCGTTATGGGTAATAAGATGCATCGAGTAATTTTCTTGATCTTTAATGGATTGATCGTGGTTTTTTTTTCCTTGGTTATTATTCGTGGAAAATTTTTGGCATTTTGTATTAAGGGATAAAGAAACTATCAAGTGTTTCTGTAAAAATTTGTTACTTAAAATAAAGTTTTTGAGAGAAATCCAATCAAACACGGGGAAAACAGTAATCGATCCTCAACTTTTCAATGTTTTTGTGATCATCGCTTGTTTTTAAATTAGTTTCAATGAGAAACATAATCTCTCTAGTAGTAATAAAATAAAATTTTGCTCCTCAATTAAAACAAAAATTTCCTCATTCAAAAAAAATTATTCTTCCATTGTGCGCCTATGTTGCAGAATTTTTTGTTTTGTTAAAAAAAAATAAAAAAATCGTAAATTCGGTTTTTATTGTTTTTATGTTTTGTAAAATTCACAGAAAATAACTGCGGTTTTTCTGTCTCTTAACCGTTTTTAATGTTAATTAAAGTTTTTTTTTGCTTTTGGGTTTGTTAATTAGAAATTTTTTTTAGGTAAATTTGATACAAAATAAATTTCATTGAAAAATTTACAACAAACACAGCGAATCTGTAACAAAACGCCAAGTAACAAAAGTAGTTCATTCACTGTGCTCACTGTAATTTTTGTTTAAAAAAAAAAATGTTTTTTATCGTTTACTCATTATTACATCAAGTGAAATAACAATAAAAATACAAAACGCAACGATATTACATGCAACGTAAACGTAAACGTTGTGCATTTTTGAAAAAGAAAATAATTCAACAATCAATGCGCACCAACATAATGTTTAAATAAAAAAGAAGAAAAAAAAAATTCAGGTCAAGGACGGGAAACTGGATAAATCAAACGTAGATTGTATGTTGTGCTGTTTTACTGGTCAGTGTGAATAGCGTTCAATTTAAAACATCGCATAAATAAGCACAAAAACCAATTGTAATTCAAGAAAACAGAAATTATTTACATGCAGCAATTGCAATTGCAAACACAGCAACAGTAATAAATTTTTTAATGAAAAAAATCACATCAATTTATGCGCATACATAATTTACATTTATTATTTCTATAAATGAAATAAAATAAAATAAAATTTATTAAAGCTACGAGCAAAATTAATTAAACGAATCAGAATGTTGCATCAAATGCTACCAACTTCATAGATAAGAAAATTTCATAGGATAAAAAAAGCGCGAAAATATTTTCAAATCATAAAATAAAATGGCGTCGATAGAACAAAATCAAAGTGAAAACAATTGTTCAACCAATTTATTCTGAATTTATCACAAAATCACTTTAGAATTTATGACCAATAAAAACAAAAATGACAAAATTAATGGAAAACTATAGCAGGTTCCGGTAATTACATAAAAGTGCAACTAAAACTGAAACAACCTCTAAACGACCTTTTTTAATTAACTTTATTTCACTTATTTTGTGTTATCTCATCTCATTTACTTGTTTTATACTGTTGGTTAGTCAATAGACTTTTTCTTAAAGCACCCAAAGTCATCGCCATCCCCTTTGATTAACTTTTATTCAACATTTTCACTCCGGTTTACCTTTGTCACCGCAAATTTATTTCTTTTCATTTGTTTACTTTGTTAAAAGTGCAGAAAAAAAAGAAGAAAAATTCTAATTTGATAGATTTATGAGATAAAAGCTGTAGAAGTTGGATATGTCAACATAAAAATAATGAAAGATACTTGCTGCTGCCATGCATTACGATAAAATTAATTACATTCGGTGGTCAAGGTGGTTCAGCTTCACTGAAAAACACAAAAAAGATAAAAATCGTCGACAGTAAACACAAAACACAAAAAAATTCTTCACTGCTGCTGCATACGGTTTTATCGATTGAATAAAAAAAAATTCCAACAAGACCCTGCAACAAAAATCAACTGTATAAAATTTTTTAATTAAAATTAATTACATAAAAAATTTTTTTTTTTAAATAACTCCCACCCACCACCACTTGTAGAATTTCATAAATTTTTTATTTTATACAGAAAATTTTGTAAAATGAATGTAAACATCCCAATACAACACCAATCCTTTATTATCTATTTAAATAACTATTATTATTATTATTATTATTATTATTATTAATATTATTTCAAGAATTTTGACTATTTTTACACCTTAAAACGATACTGATAAGCAGTAAGTGCTTAAGAATTGCTGTTAAAAATTCTTATTACCACCTGAACGGTCTAAAATGTTTAAAAATACGAAATAAAAGCTTAGAAAAGTGTTTCGTGAACATTTGCGGATTTTTCCACAATTACTAAAGTTTTCAATTAATAAACAAATTGCTGTTCTTATCGCATAATAAATAAAAATTATTTACCGAATAAAATTTACTATAAATCACCATACGGTTGGGTTGTGTTGTCACACCGTTGAAAGATCCATTTCACTCTAATTACTAATTTTTCTCGCGTTTTTTTTTCTTTCTTTTATTAAAAATTAGAAAATTTAACAGCAAAACCACTTAAAATATTTAACGTTTTGTAAAAACAACGCAAAAAAAAAAAAAAAAAACGAAACAATTGGCCAAAAAATAATTAAAATTCGACTTTTCTTTTACACAAAAAAAAAAAAAAAAAAATTTAAAAACAAATTATTTAGCAAATTTTATTCAAAGTAAAATTATTTTAATTAAAAATGTATTATCTATGTTTGTGAAAGTCTTGAAATTGTATTGTTTTAGTCGCGGTTTTTTTTTTATTGCATTATTGCACAACGTAATATATGGAGAAGCCAGTATACAGTCTCTGGCTGTAAAAAACAAGAAAATCCAAAAAAAAAATTGATGGAATTCGTTGATGCTGGATGGCAAAAGGAATTTTAATTGTGTTGAATCTAACTTCGGGATAATCTAAAATAATTATTTTATGCAGAAAGTTGAGAAATAAGAGAATAATCAATATATTTCAGCCAAATCATATAGATTAAGTAGCTACTTTCGCAAAATTTTGCTTTCTGTTTCTACCATCATTAAACAACCAAAAAATAAAATAAAAAGCCGTCAAAAATAATAATAGCGGATATAGAAATTTGTTGTTTTTTTTTTTATATTATTTTTAATTTCGCTTTTAACAAACATCATTTATATTCAAATAAAAATTTATAACAAAAAACCTAATCCAATTATTAATTTCATACAATGATAATGCATATTGAGGCAATTTCTCATTTATTATACTGTTTTATGGTATAATTACACAAATGTTTTTTTTTTTTTCGGGGCTGATGGAAAGTGATTGTGACGTCAAAATTTACCGAACCAAGTAAGAAAGCACATGACTTTTATAAATCATTGTACAGACAGAGAAATAAATTTATGTTAAAAAATAAAAAAATAATTAGATGGATCACTTTCACCGATTATAAACATTCCAATGCATTCACAATTGAATTTTTTTTTCAAAGCAGCGCAACAACAATTACAAGTTTTATTAAAAAGTTTTTTTTCCCCGTCGAAAAGCATCGAAATCACCACCTTGGAGAATATTCAAGAAAAAATTTATTCTCTTGTATCGAAATATCGAATGTCATTTAAACTTGAAAATCGATTTATCTCGAAGCTATCAGATATTATGATTCCGTTTTTTTTAACCCTAGAAAAACAACATTTCATAATGTAACATTCCTAAAAAATTTTATTTCTAACTTGATACACAATCTCCACCTCTACACAATAATCACAGCTTGACTTACTTAAGTCATATCAGTAACGCGATCAAATATTTTTATAACCAACAATAGTAATAAAAAAAAAAATTCAACACTAAAACCAGTTGTTAAAAAATCAAAAGCTTTTTCGCTTTTAAATTACATAATTGAATTAAATTAATTAAAAAATCAAGAATGAAACAAAAAACATAAAACTGGAAGCAAAAAATCGTTTAATCAACGAAAAAAAAAAATAAAATAAAAATTAAATTCAAGGTTTATAAACACACAAACACAACACATAAATTGATTCTTAATTTGCTATTTTCCAATACAAAATATATAAAAAAAACGTTAATAAACTTTATTACCTTGCATTCATTATTAATTCTTATCAAACAGAGACTCTCAACCGGTGTTTGTTGTGTAATTTTTAATCGAAATTATCCAGTCGAACCGGTTGTGTTTTATTTATTGTATCTAGAATCTTTCTGTCTTCGGAGAGAAGCAGAAATCTTCATGAAATGATAACCAAAAGTGGTGTGTGTTGTGCTTACAGAAAAAACTGTTGCAAAGCACTGACTATGATAAAAAAAATTAAATTAAAACAGTACACCAAAGTATTGACCTAAAAACGAATTCACAATATTAATTCGCAAATAGCTGATAAGAAGAGTAATTCAACAGAGCACAAAATAACAAGAACAGAATAACCTTGGCGAGTTGTTTATCTCAGACATTGTGTTCGTCCATCGATTAAATATCGTAAAAATCAGTTGGAAAAATAAATAAATTTTCTATAGAAGCCAACAGCATAATTATGCTAAT
Organism: Ptychoptera albimana; assembly: GCA_961205885.1. NCBI lineage: Eukaryota > Metazoa > Arthropoda > Insecta > Diptera > Ptychopteridae > Ptychoptera > Ptychoptera albimana. The sequence goes on along the minus strand of OY540802.1, from coordinate 1,081,890 downwards.
TAATTAATTAATTAATTAATTAATTAAATTGCATAAACTGAATTAAAAGAAAAAATCCTTTGCAATAAAAATGTTTAAAAAACTGATGCAACAGCTTGAAAAACCAATGAAAACCGATGCTTGCCGGAACCATAAACAAAGTAAAATGTCTTTAAAAGACAAATTTTTTACAAGAGAATTAAAAATAAATTTAAATAACAAAAAAAAAAAAATAATAAAGAAAGTAAACAAAGACAATAAAAGTTAAGTGACTTTAAATTATGTAAACTGACTTAAAAATAATAACACAAAAAAAAAATGCAAAACCGACTTAATAATTAATTACGCTGAATTTCGACCAAAAATTAATAAAAACGAAAGAAAAAAGAAAAAAAAAATTACGTTAAGTGACTTAATAATTACATAAAATGACTTAAGTGACATTTAAAAAAAAAAAAAAAAAAACTTGCATTTTAGGAATTGAAATTTAAATCAAGAAACGAAATTAAAGTGACTTAAAAATCGAAATAAACGTGTTAAAGGTCACTTAAATTAAGTAAAACGAATTTAAAGTTACTTGAAAATCAAAATTGTTTTTTTTTTTTTTTTTTTGTATTTTAAAAAGTAAATCAAAACAAGCAAAGAAAAGTGACTTAACAATAAGTAAAATTGTCTTTAAGACTGAATAAATACGAACAATACAAGAACAATGTCAAAATTGTAATAAACGAAAAAAATTCCAAATTAAATTACCAATAAAATAAATTTTTTTTTTAACCAAATTACGTGAAATAAGCCAAACAAAACACAACACACACACCACACGCAGTTGCTTTGCAATTTCAGTATGCAAATAAATAAATCTCATGTCAAGGCGAGCACACAATACAGCATTAAAACGCTAAAACGATGATAAAAAAAAAAAAATAACACAAAATTTTACGATTTCTTATCCATCCTTGCGATTCGCAGGTTTAAGTATTGGTCGAAGAAATAAAAATTAAAAAACCTAAGCGTTGCTTGACCAATCAGTGTCCATTTTTATTTTTCTTAGCTTTAAACATGCGTCGTTATACCTGTTTTATTAACTCTGTCACACAGTTAACAATACCAAAGTGACGAAATTAACGAGATTTTTATATATCGATTAAAATTACACAAAAAAAAAAAAAAATAATAATAATAAAATTCGTTTTCCTCACTAAAATTCATTTGTGTCAAATTTTTTTTGTGTTATTTGTCACCGAAGAAAACATTTGTTTTGCTGATTTTTTTCTATGTAAATAATTCTTTATTTACTTATTTATTTATTTAAATAAATGTTTTCTTGTTATTTGACTTACATTGCGCCAAATTTATTCAATATTTGACGAGAAACAACAAGAAAAAAAAAAACAAGCGCGACAAGACAAAAGAGAAACAGAAAACCGTTGAATTTGAAAATAATAAAAAAAAAAAAAACATTAAAATTTTAAATTTTCTATTTCAGTTTGTCATTTTATAATAAAACTTTTCGAGGTTCGATCAACTCAACGAGGTCACTTATTTGTTTTAAATTTTTTAATACTATGCTGTTCGATAAAATCGATTTCTCGTTTGTAGTTTTTTTTGTAGAGTAAATAATTAATTTGTCGCCTATATTACCTGTGTTCCATCCATACAACAAAATGTAAAACAAAACAAAAAATTAAAAATTTGCTTTGCAAATATTTGTTTTTTTTTTTTTATTATTTTTAAATCGCGCGCCATTACTTTGTCGCTTAGGAATTATTTAATTTTTTTTTATAGATTTACAATTCGTAACATGTTTATAATTTTTTTCTATGTTTATTTTGTTCAATGTTTGTTAACCGAATATCAAGAAAAAAACAAAAAAAAAAAATTGTTTGCCAAAAACAATAATAATAAATCGTTAATACCTGTGGACAAAGTGTTATTGGGTTTTCTATAGACAATTTTAACCGGCTTGACAAAATAATTAACTTCGAGAGTGTAGTTATCTTTGTGCAGCATTAAGAAGTTATAAACTAATTAGTGAATAAAAATCGATAACAACCAAATAAATTAACAGCAAATAATAAAATCGATTAATCGATTATTACTTGGGGTCAATCAATTTTTTCTCCCCCGCAATAAATACATTTCTCTAAAACAAAAATAACTAAAACACATAATAAATGTGTATTCATTCTGTGTGTCATTCACCAATCGGTAAACCACTGACAAACAATTCTATCTAAAAAATCTATTTCAGTATTTTTTTTATTTTTTAGTGTAATCGTTAAAGACGTCATTGTTGCTGTCATTATTACACTCGCTATCGCTGTCATTGTCGTTTTTTAACGAACAACCCAAACCGAAAAAGTTAATAAAGAAATAAAATTAAATTACTAAAAATGAGGACAGTAGCTAGCATTAGTAAATTTATCAACTAACTAGGAATGAGCCTAACGAGTGTCCACACTAATTGGATAGAATATAAAAGAGGAAACAACACACTTTTCCGCCAGTACGACACTTCGTTTCCTTAATACAGCAAAAGTATTAATAAAACCAAAAATAATAAGGTGCGTGTTGGGTGTTTGAGGGTGGGCGAGGTGTATTGAGTCATTTTTACTTAAATTTTCACCTAACTAAATAGAAATAAAAAAAAAAACTGAAATAGAAACAAACAAGAAATTAATAACCAGACAATTTGACGACGACACCAGTAATAATAAAGACAAATAAAAATACAAAGCTTTTAGCCAAAGCTTTTGTATCCAAAATAGAGACAGAGGGACAGACACTCACTAGAATTAATTGTCCGAATTAATTCTTGTAGCAAAAAGAAACAAATTTCTGTTATAAATCGCAATGTACACAAATGTTTGGCCTAAAAATGAATTAAGCATATAATACACCCCCTTAAAAGGGCTTTAAACCATTAAATTCTTTTATACCTTTTTTGTTTATTTTTGTTACAAAAAAATTCACTAAATCATTTTTAGGGTCACTGTTATGCCCAATAAATTATTTCATCTGTATCACAAAAACGATCGAATCTTCTCCAATTATCTGCAAATATAACGTTACCTGTACGCTGCCTAATAAGCTTTAAGCGTTGTTGTTCTCTCCTCCTAACCTAATTTTTTTCCACCACAGATAAATCTTTAAATGATATTTAAGCACAAAAAAAAAATTTTTTTTAATCTAAAACCAAAAATCCAAAAGCAGAATTTACATAGCCATGGTCAAGTCAATTTTTTTTTTTCATAGCAAAACTCAGCTCAACATTAAAAATGGCACAAAACTAAGCCAAGCGTGTTAAGTTGAAACAAAAAATATTGAGAAATTTTTTTTTTTTTAAAACACAAATTAAAATACAGAATAAAAAAGAAACATAAAGGCCAAGGCTATCATCGTAATTATTCCACCACACACAGAAGAGAAAAAAAAAAAAAAACATACAGATGATGAGAGGAACAAACATAATAATAAAAACGGCAACGGCAGAAAGAACACATTTCTAGCATTAAAATAAAATAAAAAAATGTTTTTTTATTCTTCAGGAAACGTTTTTGTAATAAAAAAAAAAATTTTTTTCTCAATTCAAAACCTTTAAAGCTGGAAAACACTTTGAAATCAGAAATATTTTTAATTTTTCAATGCTGAACGCTGCTGTTAACGCAGTACAACGAATTGCAAAAGGATTGCACAGGAAAACACAATTAAATCCTGAGCAAAATTCGTTTAATCAGGTATCTGCTGTGATAAAAAAAAAATTCTATTAAAAAAAAAAAAAACCCACGCTAATTGAGTCATTACTGTAATTTCATAATTAAAATGAAAGTAAAAAATATACAAAAATTGCTTATAAAAGAGATTTGTTTACAAAAAATAAAAAAAAATCCTTATCTTTCGTTACACATTTGAAGCAAGTGTATGTGTGTAAAGGCGTTTGACTCGCTTTTTCCCCATTAGAAATAATTTTTTTTTTACAAAATAAAAAACTAAAAATTAACCAACGGCAATAGCAGCATCTACAGAACACGTTTTTAGTTAGATATTTCTATGAAATGTTGTGGAAAGGCAGTGAAAAGGCCAATTTTTAGCTCTAGCAAGTGAAAATCACAATCGCATATCACTCACATGGTGTTTTTTTTTTTTTTTTGCTAATCAACTTATTCGCTACAATAATCACGCTGGTACTACAACTACTACCACTACGATCAAACATTAATTATGTATTTGATGTTATTATTCTTATAATTACATAGTTATTCTGTTAAAAAAAAAAACGCATAGCAAACGCTACAGAGACCTACTTTTCTCAATCAAATAACAAGAAGAAGTTGTAGAAAGAAAATAAAAATTAAACGCGACTCTATTGTGTATTGGTTTAGTTGTTATTATTATTCTTCTTCTTCTTCTTCGTTTACTCTACGATAATTAGTTTATTTTTGTATGTTTTGTTTTTGTTTTTTTATATAAATAAATAAATAAATGAGAAAATGAGAATTTTAATTCAAAAGAAAATTAAATCAAAAACAACACAAACAACGCGGGTCAATCACCATAAAATAAATGAAATGAAAATAAATAATACGCATGTAGTAGACGCACAAACACAGATTAATCATAGACCTTGTTTTACGCGGTTGTTTTTTGCGATATGCAAATTTATGATTAACAAAATGCAATTGGATGTAAATCATAACACAGGATTATGGTCTTGATGGGCAAAAACTGTGTATCCGTGGTCTAATTTATCGATTTCTCGTTTCTCGATTATTATTAAATATTCTATGTTATGTATGCATTGCATCACGTTTTCTTAATTAAATATTTCAATAAAAATAAACAAAATTCAATCAAATGCAGCACAAAAACCCTTTCATTTTCAAATCGGTAAGAAATATATTTTTTTTTAATGCAAATTCTACAATGATTACAGCTGATGCGTTTATGAAAAAAAAAATTTTTTTTCTCTCTTGTGCTGGCGGCGGAAAACAATTTGATGATAACGCATAAGAAAATTGTTTTTTACTGATTGTTCTCAAACAGAGAGAACCATTGTGCCCAATCAAATATTCAATGGATTACGCATCGAAGAATAAAAAAAATTTATTTACTCCAAACGAGAAAAAAAAAATTTTTTTTCAATGAAAATTAATTAAGTTCTTATGAAAAACAAGACCCAAAACCAAAATTCTGTTTGTTCATTTATTTATCACGGATCCTATAGACGGGGTAAATTAATATGTCACGTATGATTCATCCTAATCTCTTCTTGATAATACTGGAAAAATAGATTAATATCGAAAAGTGTTTGCCATTTCGTATTCTGCCTTTCTGTAACCCGAAATGAATCAAAATCTTGATGGACAAAAACCGTGGTCATTCCCGTGGTCTAAATTTCTCGTTTTCTCGTTTCTCGATTCTTATTTAAAACTCTGAGTAAGATAATAGAAAAAAACAATCGCGATTCTCTTATTATTTTTAAATGCCAGAGTAAACCAAAAAGCCCCAATTTCATTTCATTTCTTTTTATTTTTATTTTTCTTCATTAATTTTTTCTTTTATTTTTTTTTCTTTATTTATTTCACCAACTAACTAGGTCAGTGAATACTGGCTCAGACGCGTCAATGTATGTATTGAATGCATTGCGACGCGACTTTATTTTTATATAAAATCTCATCACACGTAGAGAATTTTATTATTTAACCGTAAAAACAGCCACATTTGTTCCATTCGACACCAATAAAAACGCACACAGTTGCAGCGAAGACAGTTAGTGAGTTATCAAAAAAAAAAAACAATTCAGAATTTTCATTTCTTAAATGAACTTCAAATTTCTGGGAGCAGAAAATATTTACGGAATATCCAAACATGAGAATCTCTAGTAGAGTCAAGGAATTTCATTTCACTCAATTTTCTTTAAATAAAACTGCACAGAAAAAATTCACAATTACGGCATGAAAACAACGAAACACAAACCCAGTACTAAGCGTATTTATAGCTGTTAATAATAATAATCATAATCCAATTAAAAAAACGCATAGCGTAATAAAAAAGAGAAAACCGCGAATGTATTTGTGTTGGGATAACAACGAAAATAATTTGTTATCAAAAATCATCAGCATCACAACCGCCAGAAGAGCAACAATACCAACAAACCGCCACTGGTTAACACATTTAATGCGTGAGTACAAATAAAAATTAACGCAATATGCTGTGTGTATTACGTACCGAGTGTGTAATTGAGGTGTGCGTTAAGCAAGTCATTTTCACTCAAAAAAATATTTATTTTTTGATTACATAATTGAATAGTTTTTTAACTGACTTTTATTACAACATCGATATCAAAATAAAAAATTAATAATAACAGTGGTGGCGGCAGTGGTTTAAAATTTTAACAGTGCGATCTTGTTAATATAAATCATGGATTTAATCACGATTTAATATTACCGGGAACTTTAAATCCTGTATAACAAGATTTATCACAAAGAAAATGTATTTTTCGTGTTAATTGAGGGATTACTGCCTTCGTTCTGACTACGACATAATTTTCATTAAATTTTTCACACAATTTTTAATCCAATTTTCTTGTTTATTTGGAAATTTTCGTAAAATTTTCATCATTTTTTAATTTTTTATTTCATTATTTACATCGAACAACATCCACCCACAACTATTTCGTTGTTTTTTATTTTTTTGTTTTTGTTTGTAATAAACAAATTTTTTTTATTACTAAATACTTCGGCGACATAGTGAGTAACCTGAGATTAAAAAATTGTTCATTAAAATTCCATAATTTTAGAAAATTACAGTGATTTATTTCCTCTGGAATGAAGTACCGCGCAATTATGCATTTTAATTCAGCTGTAAAATGGAATGAAAAAACGATGCGATTGCTGCTGTTTCTGTAGTTTTCTGTGGCTGCAATTTGCTTCACCACTTTTTCCGCTTCAATTATTTTAATTATGATTTTCTAAGTTTAAGTAGCGAACGTAGAATTATTATGTTACTGGGTTTAACGTTTCTTGTGTTTACTTTCCATCTCCTGTACTTGTTGATGCTGGATTATTGCTGTAGGTGACTTGTTTGCATTATTTTGCATCAATTACATAAAATCGACCAAATGACCTTGTTGCTATTGCAATAATAATAATAAAAAAAAAAAAATTATTGTCGCGCGATACACTAGGCGAACGTAATTAATTAGCCACATTCTTCGTGTTTTTTTGGTTGTTAATTATTCTTAATTAAATCGTTGAAGCGACATTGTGATTTGTGATTTGTTTTGTTGTTAGTTAATTAATTTTTTTTTTTTTTTAATTATTATTGCTGATCGATTATTGATTTTAATTAATTTTTTTGTTTTCGCTAATTTGATTGTTCTTAATTAATTAATTCTTTGTTTTAAATTTTTTTGTTTGTTGTGGTCAGGGGTGGTGAGAAATAGAAATTGCAACACAAATAAAATTTTTTTTTGTTCTGTTTAAGGTGTGATGCGTGCAGTGTTTGTCAATAGCAAACTTTTTATCTGTTATCATCAAACATTAATCTTTTGACTTACAAACATTTTTGCTTTTGTTTGTTTGTTTTTATTTAAGGCGGCCGCCTTTTCTATTTTCGGTATTTTTCTTTTCCTTTCAAGTCTTTCTCTTACGTAAGTTTTTTTTTTCTCTGTGTTCTACACGCACTCACCGCTATATTTCACATGATTTTAAGGCGAAATTTGCATTTTTCGATATTTACTATAGAAATAATTTTATTATACTAAAATAAAATATTTTTTTGTACAACAAGAGGTTAGTTGGTTGATGCTTTTGGTGGATTTGATAAATTTTGTTGTTTGTACATCGAGAAAACATGAGAAATTAATGGAAATTAGTGAATAAATTGAAAAAAAGGTCAAAAAACACAAAAATACCGAATTGACAACGGAAAACTGATGATGACATTTTTTGATATTTTGTGTTTTTGGTATTTTTAGTGTTTTTTATTACACTTATTTCGTCATATTTTTAACTCTGATTATTATTATTATTATTATTATAAATGATATTTTTATTATTATTATGATTATTATGGATAATAATTTGTTTGAATGTTGAATGTGTGTAGACAGCTTAAAAAATAACAGCAATAACCGCAACATAAAAGTGGCTTAATAATTGATAAACAAAAATAAAGACAAACAACAAATAATAAAGTGTGATGTATACAGTTGAATTATTAATTGGAGATAATTTGTTTTTGTTGTGGGGATTTTTATTATAGCGAAATTATAAATTAAAAAGGTTTTCTGTTCTGTTCAGGATATCTCCGGTTCTTCTAGGATTCCTGAGTTTTACGGAAAATTTATTTCAATTTAACTGGAAGATTATTTGAATGGGTGACTAAATTGCAGGATACTAGTTAGCTTTAGGCGATAGTAATTATGGCTTTAATGGGGATAAAAAATTTCATGTAATAACGAGGCTGTTTCGGGCACTAACATCGATGCATTAAAGTAGGATTTTGAGTCGATCCAGTAGTAAAACGATGACAAATATTAACAATGAATTTTTATCGCAAAATTCCTGCTCTATTTTCTCTCGCATCATATTAAATTTTCTTTAAATATTACGTCAACGATACAAAATAAATTTTTATTCGGTGGTGGTGGCGGCTAAACAATCATAAATTTAAATATTTTTTGCAGACATTTTTTTTTTTAATTTTTTTATTTTTTAGTTAACACACACACACATACACAAAATATTTTGTTTCAGTCTCTATTAGTTATTCATGCATTTATTTAATATAAATATATCTATATCATATGACCAAAAAAAAAAATAAAATAAAAATGTCTGTTGTTGTTTAAACCAGACACTAAGACGAGACGGATTTTTATTTTTATTTTTCCGCTTGTTGTTGTCGCTTTTTTTATTCATTTTTATTCATTTTTAATGTAAGATTAGCTTTGATTTGATAATAATAATAATTTTTATTGTTTTGCCATGTTGTTTGTTTAATAAACAACAAAAAAAAAATGTTTCGCGTTATATTTGGTGGGTAGGGCGATTGCATGAAAGGAAATGCTGAATTTTTTTTTTTAATTTGTTGTTGTCTTTGCAAATAAAGCAAATTCATTTTTTTTTTATAAATTTTTTGTTCATGGCAATGGCATTTGTTGTATAGCCGAAAAAAATAAAAATAATAAAAATTATTAAATAATTGCAATTTTGATGCGGTTTATGGTTACAGTGAAAGTAAAAGAATTTTTATTGTTTGTTTGTGTTTTGTAATTTGAGAATTTTTGTTCGTTATTTTGTTGCAAAATAGGAGAATTTGGTGGTTTAACAAGATGCGTTTTGAGATGTTTACAGAACTTTTTAAGGGTTTGTGAGAAAGAGAGTTGATTTTACTTTAAAGCCTTTTAGAGGACACTTTAAAGCTCGAAAATTCTTTATTTATGCTGTTGGTGCTGTAAAATGTGTTTTATTTTTGCTGTATGAATTTTTTTTCGCTGTAAACGATTTATTGCGTCGAATTTCAGTTGAAATTTTTTTTTCTATTATGCATTTTTCTATTTTGCAATCGTTTTTAATTATTTAAAAATTCTTTTTCGTTCTTTCTAATGAATTAATTAATTGATTTTGTTGAAAATAGTCGACAAAAAAAAAACGGCCAGAAACGTTGATAATTATTTCGAGAGATACGTGGAGGATAATTTTATTTTTATTTTTTTTCGGTTTGTTTTGATTTTCTTTGTTAATATTTGCTTTAAATCGTTTTTATATTTATTTTGCAATTATTTAATAATAATAATTTCTTGATAAAAAAAAAACAAATTTACAAAAAAGTTATTGAACCGAAAAATATAATAATTTTTTTTTTATTTTCTCTCTCTCTGTTTGTTTATTTGTTTGTTGACGTAAAATGTGCATAAAATAAATGTGAACGCACACACAGAGATAGGGAAAATTAAAAAAATTAAATAAATAATCGAAAAAGAAAAAAATAATTATCAAAAAAATTTATTAGACCGTGAAAATGAAGTTTTTTCTCTCTTCACAAGGCGTAGATATGCTGCTTTGTTGTGTTAAGCGTAGCATAAAAAGGTGTTTCTTAATGACAGGGAGTTAATTATTGTTTTATTTAAATTATTTGTTGTTAAGCAACTAAATTGTATTAAATTAAATTTAATTTAATTAACGTTAAGGTAAATCTCACACCTCGTTGTTTGTTTGGTTCCTACAATGAAAATTAAATAGAATTTCTTGCCCTGTGTTTATGTAGGCTTGTGTAAATGTGCCTTGTTGTTGTTTGGATTAATTAAGTCAGTTATTTAAGGAATTCTAAGTGGGGTTTTTGGTGAAGGTTACACCAAATATTTATAGCTTTCATGTTAAAGCCGCAATTTACTATGCAAAAGGGTGTTAAAGTTGCATCAAATGCAGTAGTCAAAAGCTGTTTGAACGACCCACTTTCTTGCACTAATTCTTGTATATTTCTCGAGCTTTTTATTTTTGTTTGTTTATTATAAGAATAATGCGCTACAATTTATTGCAAAAAATAAAATATAATTATTGATTAGCACGATATTATTATTATTATTATTATTATTATTATTATTTAACCTCATTCGTAAGTAGTTTGTTGTTTTTTTTTTTTTTTACTTGTTTGCTCTCCGTTAGTCTCAGTGCATTTAATTAATTTTAATTTTAATTATTTATTTTACTATACATTGTTGTTATCATTAATTTTTCCATCGTCATCATCATCATAAATAGTTTTTTTTTTAATTTGTGTATTAAATAATCAGAAAAGCATTACTAAGTGTTCGTTCATGTTCAGGAAATTTTGTAATAATGTCGCGCGCGCGACTTTCATTGGAAAAATAAATTCTGTATTTTAGCCTTTTGTGTATTTGCCAAGGTCGTTTTATTTATTAATAAATAAAGATTAAAATGACAAACACCGTGGTGGTGGTTTGGTGTGGTTGTTGCTTTTTTTTTTATCATGTTTTTCGCTGATTTTGTGTAATTTTTAATTTAATTTAAAATTTATATCGATGTTGCATTCAAAGTGCATCTAAATCGGTTAAAGTAATAAATTTATTTTTAAGTTGATTAAGAAAAAGGATTAAAGGTTTGCATAGTTTATGTTTATCGAAAGTGTATTGTGAATATAATGTGTGGGTGTAGGAGTGGCTTTAACTTAACGACTTATTATCATACTTTGTGTTAAATAAAATAAAATAAATAAGTCAGACAAAATAATCCAATAACAATGCGATTACATTATGTTTCTATTCTCATTCTCTCTCTCTCTTATAGTTTTAATTCATAAATCAAATTGTGCTAAATAAATTTCATCTTATTTTCTGCCCTGATTAAACCAAGAAAAATTTCACAATAAATGGATAAAAGTTAGAGAATTGTGTCAACTTTTTGTGTTTTTGTCATTTTTTAACAGCTTTTATTGCTTGGTGGTCTCTTAATTACAATCAAACCACCACTATTTCTCATTTTAAGTAAATTAAGTAAATAAAGGATAGAAAGAAATTAACCCAAATGGAAAATAAGTAAAACAAATAGGAAATGAATCCCCATGACATATTTGATTCTATAAATAATTTTCTTTCTATTTTTTTTTTTTGCTTGTTTGTTTCCTTAATCATACTTTTACTCTAGTTTTCTTTTACACAACTCATACTCATACATATACGGCATGACCTTACTTTAATTTTATCCCTTTAATACACATGCTAAATTCAATTCAATGACCATAATAATCTATTTAGGACACAATTAAATGTGAATTAAATAAGAAAGAAAAAGTATTTTCTTATTTCGTATTTACTAAATTATTAGCTGCTCAGGATTGGATGTCTAATTGATTTCAGAAGTAAAAAAAAATAATTTCTTGTTAGAATGTTTTTAATAAAGGAAAATTATTGTCACTTACTTTCGATATAAGAAAAAAATATCCCAAGGGAAATAAGTTTCAGAAGACAGATAACGTTAATAATTGAGTTAATTTTCGTTTCGTTTACAATATCGAGTCGGTACTGTGGCTACAATTTTGTGTAGTTCAGCCCTGTAATCTTTATCGCTTTTTTATTCCTTTGTTTAATTTTTTCTTTTTTTTTCTGTTATTTCTTCGACAACAAAAAATGCCACAAAAACTCTTTCCCCAATGCTGCTATTGTCGTAGTCACTCACTGTTGTCTTGATTAATTCATTTTGGTACAAAAAATTCTCATTATTGTTTCGTTGTTTTAAGTCGAACTTTAAAAACGTTTACTTGGATTAAGGGTTATTAACGCGTCTTTTGCTTTTGTTCTGTTGGGCTTTGTGCTTTAAAAATTGTCGTTTAATAATTAATTTATCGATTTTTGAATGTTTTCTATGTAATTTAAATTTATTATTAATGAATAATGAGAAATGTTTGGTAGCTGATGACGTTGTTTATGGTATTTACTCTTCTTATATGTATTTATTTTTAAAGTTCCGGAATAAAAAGTGGACAAACACGGATTAAAGTTATTTTTGGTGAATTTAAAAAAAAAGTTGAGAAATTTTTTCACTTGTAACTCGAGAAATACATTTTTTATCGAAAAACTCCAAGAACTAAGTCGATTCAGAACTGTCTAATGAACATTCCTGCAAAGTTTCAGCTCGATCTGAATTTATTTAATTTTCACCTGAAAATTTAAATTTTTCCTGATACTTTGTATGCATTTTTGGGCGAAAAAAAAATTATTTTTATATGAGCTAAAATTTGGTCACAAGTTTTGTATTGGGTCCTTTAGTATGCTGTATAAAGGATTCAGGTCTAAAAAATTTCAATCAGAAGTTATGACCAGTTGAATCTCAATTCCTACGTTTTTTGCTTTCTGCATTGGCATCGAATGTACTTATCTCAGTTGTTTAGTCATAACTCATCCAAAATATGTCTCAGAACTAAGATGTTTAGCTTTTTGCAATCCTGAATAAACACACTAGTAGATTACAATACAAAATGTGGGTACTAGAAACCAAATTTTTAAAACAAATGCCATTAAACATGGGGAAAAGTGTTTTATCTTTAATTTTCAGAACTTTGAGTACTCATAACTCGTGAAATAAATTTTTTATCGAAAAACTCCAAGAACTAAGTTGATTCAGAACTACCTAATGAACATTCCTGCAAAGTTTCAGCTCGATCTGAATTTATTTAATTTTCACCTGAAAATTAAAATTTTTCCTGATACTTTGTATGCATTTTTGGGGGAAAAAAAAATTATTTTTAAATGAGCTAAAATTTGGTCAGAAGTTTCGTATTGGGTCCTTTAGTATGCTGTATAAAGGATTCCGGCGTAAAAAATTTCAATCAGAAATTATAGACAGTTGTGTGTTGATCGAAAATAATGTCCTAATGTCAAAGACCCACCAGCTAAAGTAAATGAAGGAAAAAAACAAATCTAATCATCATTATTTAAAGTAATGAAAAAAATAAAGTGTCCTGCCGACTCTGGGCACCAATCTGGGTTTTATATTTCTGCCAAAATAATTTTCATATTGACGAAAATAAATTTTTTGTTGGGATTCTGTTTTTTTCTTCTTATTTATTAACAATTGTGCGTTTCCTTCCTTTTTGTTTATTTTTTCAATTCTCGTGGCTTCGATTGACGTCGTCGATTATAGTCACAGTTTTTTTTTTAATTTTTTTTTTTTTGGGTGTTGGTTGATATTTTCATGACTGAAACCAGCCAACAATAATATTAATAAGAAATCCAACTGTGCAGTTTTAGGTATTCAATAAGTAAATTGTGCTAGAGAAATAAATAAAAATCAAATGTAATTTGCGAAGCCACTTGAATGGGGGTTAGTTTCTGAATGTGTTGAATTGGAATATTTGGAAATGGGTGGTTAATGTAATTTAGGTGTTTCTTTATATTTCATGCGAATATCGGGTGTTATTGCTCTTATTCATAATTAGGCCTATGATGTTGATGATGATGATGATGATCTTTATTTATAGCACACATGTTGCGTAATTTCATCGCATATAGAAACAAAAATGTTTTCAGTGACGTTGATGGTTTTCCCTTTTATACAAAATTTAAGGAAGTCTGATAAGAAAAAAAAAATTCATTTTCTTTGAATTTTGTTACTAAATTGGAATTGACTGCTGCTGTTGTTATTTAACGCTGCCTAAACAATTATTGTTTATTTATTTTTCCTATTATTTTTGGGTAGATATTTTTGGGGTAAGTCTTTGTCTGTTTGTTGTTATTGGGTGCGGCATCCCCAAGGTCGCCAACTGTTATTATTATTTTTATTTTTATAAATATTGCATTGAAAAACAATTTTAGCGTTTTTTTTAGGAAATAATACGGCAAGCAATAAAAAAAAAAAAGCTCCATTTCTAAGTGAAAAAACAATAATAATAATAATAAAAGCATATAAAAAGTGATTTATTTTTATTTATTGATTTTATCTATTTTAACGTCATATCAACCAGATAAATTCATCCACCCACCCACAATTGCTGTTGTTTTTTTTTTTTAATTTGTAGCTAACAAGTCGTCGTTTCTACTCTGCCTACGTTTTATTCGATGCTTGGGCTGATTTCTGTACGTTTGTTTGTTTGCTTGTTTATTTTGTCAGCTTGGCGCTCATGTAATGTATTATTGCAGAATTGTTTTGTGCTTTTGGTTGATCATAAAACAATGTCAAACAAACAAGTAACAAACAACAAACACTTTTATGTGTTGCATGTATGCTTGCTAGCTAGCTAGCTAGGCAGCGAGCCGGTGTTGTGGGTAGATAAAATATATTTTATATTTTCACTGTAACCGAAAAAAAAAGAAAAAGAAAAAAACATAACATAAGAATAAAGATTCAATTGTTGTTTGGTAAGGTTTTCTGTTTTTTTTAATAAATTTTTGCGTGTTTTCTGTATCTTGATATATAAATGGTCATCGTGTGTGGTAGTCGATACGGAATTGTTACAGAAACACAACTAATCACCAAAACTAGTAACTTTGATTTTTTTGTAATCGTTTTTCTTTCGTCTTTTTTCGTTTTATTTTCGTTTTTTTTTTTTTTGACCCGTTGATTGGTTGTTGCTTTGTCTAGAAACACGGAGTCACAAGACACAGCATAGTTAGTTTACAGCGATGCACCTGGATTCTTAAATCGATTGATTTATTTTTTGCGTTTTTAATTATCATCAGTGAAAATAATTTACTTTTATTGCTATTGGATATCACAAAAAAATTTCTACCGATTGTTAACGATAAATAAGACGATAAAATTCGTATAAAAAGATTTTAATTAATAAAAATTACTTCTTAAATGTCAATTACAAAAATGTTGTGTTTTCTGTTTTTATTATCATTTGACTTTGTCATGTAATTATTATCCATCAAGCATTGTTGCTATAAACCAACAATAAACGAAATTAAGCGTAATTTAATTGAAAAATGTTCACGTTGATTCCTTTTATTTTAAATAATTAATTAACGCTGAAGACATTCTTCTTATATTACCAATAATAAATTTACTTTCTTAAATGATTATTTAAGGATCAACATTTTACTGTTGGATGGCTGTTACCGGTTATTTTAACCACCCACACACTGTGCAATCCTTTAACGTTTTGTTATTATTTTTTTTTATTATTTTATTGTTTTTAATTGATTCTTCTTGTGTTCTTAATGTTCTTATTGAGTTTAAGATAAACAATCAAAAATATAAAAAATACAAAAAAAAAAAACAACAACTGGGCGTCGTTCTTGTGTTAAATTTTAATTACAATAACACTCTGTTAAAATTATTTATTTAGAGCAGAGATGAAAAAAAAAAAAATCGAGTTTTATTATATGATGAGGAGTTGGATTTGGTTTGATCTACCTTGCTGTTGAGGAATAGCAACGTAATTAAACTGTCAGTGGAAAAAATAATAATAAAGAAAGAGAAAAAACTTGAAAATTTATTTTGTGTTGCTTCGTGTTGGTTTGGTGGCTCAAATTGGTGGAATGGGTTAGCTCTGGCTAGTAGAAAAGTCAGTCGACAGTCAACACAAAAGCACAATAAATTTCTTTTCTCTGTTTTTTTTTTTTTTTGTTTCTTAAATGAACCAAATTGAAATATTTTATAATTTTGAAGAAATAGAAAAAAAAAAAAAAAACTTTGCAGAGTCTCAATACACACAATGAGTAATTTATTCCTAAAATTTTGGATGGCTTTGCTTCAACGAATTTTTGTATGGAGATTTACTTAGGAGTGCTCTGATTTTAATAAGAAAATTGGTGGCTTTACTACTTTGGAATATAATTTTAGCGCGATTCTGCAACCGGTAAATTTTATTTTACGGGTGATAAATTGATTTTTCAGGAATTTTATTTTTCCTGTAACACTTTAACAGGGTAATAAAAATTCGCTAGATGTATGTATGTCGTCGTCCTCTTGTACGAATATTGTTTGTTTTTATTTGTTGTTCTTCATGTGTTATGAAGTGTTTGCAATTAAAATCAACAAAAAAATTGTTTATGACGTGCGAGTGTTTTGTATGATGTAAGTGAAAAAAAAAAAATATATATCTTGACTTTGTGTGCTGTGCTCTGTGCCGTGCTGTATTAACTCCTTGTTATAACTCCGTCTGTTTGTTTACTTTGCTTGTGTAATATTTTTATTTATTTATTTTTTATTTTTTTGTATATTTCTTCTTTTTCTTCATTTGTTGCCTTTAAAATTTAATGAGGACAATTGTTTATTATTATTATTGTTAAGAAATTTTTCTTTTTCATCATTGTCCGCTTCAATTGATTACAATTAATTTTATTGATTACAAATTTCTGTGTTAGTTTTTCACCTTACAATATGTTGTGTTATTTATTGTTGCGCTAATTGATGATGGGAATAAAACAATAAGAAGTTGTAAAGAAGTAAAGAATAAGTGGAAACGTACATTGAACGGAAAACACATTAACTTCAATTAGCACAAATTAATAACAAAAAAAAAAAAAAACTATACAAGAGAATATTTTTAATTAAATTAACAATTGGGATTTTTTTTTGTAAGTTTTCTGCTTGTTTTAAAAGAGAAAAAACTGAAGGAAAAAAAAACTTATTGTCATAGTTAGTTGCTGTCGTTAGAATATTAGAAAAACAATGGAAAAGTTTTTTTTCAAGAGTAAATAACATCTTGTAGTTGGTTTTATTGCATGAATTCAGTCTTTGTGTTTAACGTTTTTCTCCTTTATATTTTGTTGTTTACCTGTTGGCGATTTTATCTTCTTCTGTTATTTACTTTGCTTTTCTTTTTATTTATTACATAATTGATTGTGATATTTGTACATAATTTCGTTGAGTGTGTGTGTGTGTGTGTGTGTGTGTGTGTGTGTGTGTGGAAGACACTGTTTTACCTGTTTAGGCTTAATTTTCTTGTGAGTTAATTAAATCACGAAAACTGTACATGATTAATTGGTGTCGAAAAATATTTTGTGAATAAATTATGGTGGTAGAATCACCTGCTGTCTACCATTTTTTTAAAAACTTTTTAAAGCATCAGGTTATTCAATGTCGGCATCCACCATCATCTACAGACAATTTTTTATTTCTTTTTATTGGTTGTCCTCTAAAAAAATTATAAACAAAGTTTTCAATGTGAAAGTGACACGAGATATGCTGCTAGAAGCAATTTTATTTTATTTTGATCGTTTATCATGAATCCTTGACTTAAAAACGAAAGAAAACGTCACTGTGAGTACTCTGCCACCACCACCACCACAAATTTAGCAAAGTCAAAGAAAATTAATTTCTTAAGTAAATAATAAAAATGTGATGGATGAATTTTTTTCTTCTATTTTCTCTGATTCTTGGTGGCTCTTTGCCTCTGAAAAAAAAAAAATGAGGTCACAAAATTCTTTTTTTTTTTTTTGTTTGCCTGATCTAAACAGTTTGTGCTCTAGTTTCGCGTTTTTTTTTTTTTTTTTGCATAGATTGGTTTTTGTTGTGCGAGGATTTTTATTTGCAATTTTTTTTTTTTATGTAACGCAGTGTTGATTATGCTCATGCAGTGCTACTCATGGCTTAATTACGTGCTTTTAAGTAAATCGGAATGGCTGTAACACGGTTTTTCCATTTTATTTGTTTGTTTGTTGATAGTGGGTATCCACTATTTTTACATGAATTTTCCACAACGTTTTAACCGTTAAAGTATTTTATTTCTTTGTTTATAAATCCGCGATAACCTTCAGCTAAATGATTAATTGCATATGCTGAGCACTTAACTTTTTGGAAAATAATATTTAAAAGCGAAAATAAATAAATAAAAAATCATTGAAAATGCAATTAATGAAATTTTCGCTGTTTTGCGTTTTGTTTTTGTTTTTTTTGTTTTTTTTTTTCTATAAGCAGAAAATATTTGATCATCGAAAATTTATTACTATGATGGAGGAAAGCATTTCGATATTTAACTCAATTCTCATGTTGAATTGTTATTAACAGCAGAGCAGAGTCCTTGACATATTATTATAAAATTTTCATTGCACTAGATTTTAAAAAAATTTTAATTTTTTTTGTATTTTTCTTTCTAGCATTTGGATATTTATGTTGAGAAAAAAATTTCATCCGACTGCAGAATGTCAGAAATAAATTGGCGCCATCATAATCATCGACAAAGGAATAAGAATTGCTGTTGTCGTGGTGTTGTTAAGACAATTTTATTGCGTCACGGGTGACGCCTTAATTAATTATTTAATTAAATAACAAAAAAAAAGAAAAAAGAGTTGCGAGACAACTATCAGTGGTTTTTTTTTTAAAGTTTTTTTTTGTTTTGTGTTTTTAGTTTGGTCAGGTGATGAATAATTACACGAAAGCACATTATTAAAAGGACATTTGTTAATTATTTAGTGGTTGTAATGTCGGTTAATTACGCTAAAGACTAGTAACTAGCCTATTAGAGAAGAAAACCAACCAGCAATCAGAGCAGTGCAATTTGTGCAATAAAATTTTTGGTTTTTAATTAAGATAAAAAAGGTGAAAGTTCTAGCTGTGTTTGACACTAGAAATGTTTATAAGAAAAAACGAATGTGAAGGACGTTATATGCGTTAATTAATTAATTAATTAATTAATGAAAATAAAAAAAATTAAATCTGTGTAAGGACGAATGTTTTTTTTTTTTTTTATAAACACGCGTTTTATTGTTAATTTTTTTCTTTATCGCATTTAAAATTTAAAATTTAATTAATTTTTATAACCTGTGTGCGTTTAATTAAATTTTTTTTTGTCTCTCAGTTTTTTATAGTCTTGCTGCAAAAGGTTAAAAAAAAAAAAGTTTGCTGTTGTGCTTTTTTCGTTGAAATATTAATAACTAGAATAAAAAAATCGCGTTTTTTTGCGAACATAAACGTGAATTGTGGTTTTATAGTTTCGCTGTGCAAAAAACAAAAAAAAAAAGAAAAAACAAACAAACAAAGTTTCAAGGACAGCGGTGATACGCAAAAACTAAAAAAACAAACCAAGAAGAAAAAAGTGCGCAAATCCCGCGTTTTTTTTTTAAACTTATTAGAAAAACAAAAAAAAAACTAAACCAGTGTGTGTGCGTGTGTGCATAATAAATTTTATAAAACATAAAATTAGCAAAAGTGCTTTAAAAGGTGTAAATCGATGATTGTTGTGTTAGTGGCTGAAGTATTTGGTTTTTTTTTGTATGTTTTATCACGGTGAGCCAGTGTTTGTTAAACTCTTCGAAAACAAGAAGAAATTTAATTGATTAATAAAAAAAAAATATTAATATAGGGGCCGTGTTAAAGTAGGAACCCTGTAGTGTTATTTTAAAGTAACAATTTCTGTTCAATCACATTGAGGAATAAATACGAGACTTGTGACAGCAAGCAGAGCAACAATAAACAACAATCTGGATAAAATAGGTGAGTTCTAAAATTCATTTTCATGATTGGTGGTAAAATTAAAATCCTGGTTATAAATCAAATGATTAAACCGTTTAATCTCAATTATTATAAATTATTGAGCGTTAATAGATATACATAAATTGATTGTTTCTACTTTGCCCAGTAGATATATGTAGATAACACAAATTGATTTATGTTAATTAAATCGATTAAAAATGTTTTTAAATTATAATTTCATCGATGAAATAATCGAAATGTTATGTCGATTGTTGTACGCATAATAAAAAATCGATTAATCGATAAATCGATGTTTTTAAGCATTTATAGTGTGCTTAACGTGTCAATAATTTAATTGCGTATGATAATTAATAATTAGTTTAATTAGCATAATGATAAAAAAAATTTTTCTGTAAAATTAAATTCAAAGCAAATGACCTTCTCCTGTCTTATTTATCAAATTTCTTATTTTTATAATGTATAATCACTAGTAAAAAAATGTTTTAAATTAAATCTCTAATACATGTGAGCGAGTATATTCACTTCCTGTTAAACTATGAGTAAGAAAAGCACTAAAAAATAAATATATTTTCTCGGTTTGTAGGTAAAAAATGATACGAAACGAAAATTTAATTCATTCCATTTTCGATTGTGGAATTTATTTATATTTTTGTTTGTTTGTCTGTTTATTTATTATTGTAATAAAGCTTTGTGCGTGTTTTTAATTTTTAAAAGCTTATTTCGTTGTTTTTTTTTTTCTTTAATTTTTTAATTTTTTTCTGTGACAACAACAACAGGTGAATTCTGTTTTGTAATGGAAGCGAATTTTGTTGTAAAAAAAAATATTTTGCAGGTGAAACGTAAAATTAGAGAGTTGTGCTGGTTAAGTAACATTTAGTTAGAGATTAACTGGCAGTTAAGTTACGTTTAGAAAATATTGCTAAGTGTACGATGGCTCAAAACTAGATTTTAGTGGTTTTGTTCGGGTTGTTTATCTGTTGTAAAAAAATTCTCTTTAATTATTATGCGAGTTTTACTTTAATTTATTTACATTTTTTAAGTGAATTTCTATTTCGTTATATGTGTTTTATGAGACTATTCCATTAATTTTTACGTTTATTAATTATTTATTCGTATATAACAATATTATTATAGCATTATCAATGTGTTGGTTGTTGAATTTCAGTTGGATTATTAATAATTTAATTTTTTTATAATAATAATTATGAAAAATAATAAACAAAAATAATCAACCGACCTCATCGTGACAAAATGTTTCTCGATTATTATTATTATTATGATTATTATTTTCTTTAACAATAGTTGTTTGATGTTTTTTTGTGAAGCTTTTTTTAGCTTTTTCTGTATATGTGGTTGGTTCTTTGGTTGTTTATTTGTGTAGCTTAATTTGATCGACGATTATTATTATTATTATTATAATGACGACAATATCTCTCATGATGAATAATTTTTGTTTTTGCTTCATTTCGGGTTTTGTTTTCTTCTATGACTTGACGAAAAAATATTTTCTATTCTGTTTTTAATCGTTTCTATGTTGACTTAAATATAATAAGATTAAGATAAATAAATGAAATTAAATTTTTGATGGATTTTTTGTTTTGTTTTGTTACTTTTTGCGGGTTTTTTTTTTCTATCTCATGATGCTTTTAAAAATGGAAGCGCAAAGAAATGTTTGAAGTTTTTTTTTTCAAGAGTTTACCATTTTTGGGAGGTTTTGTAGCGTACTTGGTGTTTGTATTGTTGGTAGAAAAAAAAAAAAAAATTTTGTGGCACTCTGTGCGTGTATTTTATTTATTTTTTTTTTTTTTTTGAGAAGTTATTACAGAAGACGAAGAAGGAAAGCAACGACGACGACAACGACAACGATATATCCAAAGTCAGTTGTCCCGCGATCACAAAAAATGTCTTTTCATAAGAATAATACAATTTCTGAACAGGAAATTTTCTTTATTATTAAAACTAATCACGTAATTATTATTATTATTATTATTATTTCTAATTTTTTTATTTAATAATTTAATTTTGCCATCTCATGTAATTTAAAAAAAAAAAATATAATTTTTTTTCTTTTATTTATTTTTTTTTTTTTGATGCAGGTGTATTGGGTGGGTTGTGAGTTTTATTTTCGTTTTAGTAATAAAAATATTTGTCTTTGAATAAAATATTAATTCGTGACATGCAGTTTAGTTAAGTTAAGTTATGTTAAGTTAAGTTTAGCCTTAGCCATAGCACGTGTTGTATTTTCTTTTTCTTTTTTTTCTTTTATATAATCGATGAATCCAGGTTGTAATAATGTTTTGTAATGAAGTTTTACGTTTAGAAATGATTAACAGGTTGGTACAAGCTTTGGGAAACTTCTGAAATTTGCTTATTAAAATGCTAAAAAACGTCAAAAGTAATTCTCGTATTTTCAGGATTATTTTAGTTGATTAATCGATCATTCAGGAGTATTAAAAGTTTTAATCCTGCACCGTTTTTCACACAAGTGAACGTGATTTATATTTTGCAATGATTTTTGCTGTTTTTTTTATTATATTTCGCGGTTTAATTTTTATTTTCAGTAATAAAAATGTTTTTTTAAATTTATTGTCTTGATTTAATTTTTTTACTTTCATCTTGACTTTCAGTTAATTTGTTGCTATTTGCTGATGTTGTCGTTGCTTTTCTCCTTTTTTATTTTTTTTCTTTTAATTATTTTATTTTATTTCGTTAGTTAATTACTGATTTTGTATTTAATTTTTTTATTTTTCGCTATTTAAATATTTATTTATTTACTTTATAATTGCGGTTAAGGTCATTTAATTTTTTTATTATTGTTTCATTAAATTTCGGTGTTAATTTGATTAAAAAACAATTTTTTTTTTGTTTGTTTCATTTTCTGTTGTACGTGATTTGTAATTCAGGGTTCAACAAAATGCGGTAATATTCATCCCTTACCGGTAAAATCGATAGTTACAGCTGCTGTAAAAAAAGAAAAAAAAAAATCAATCAAAAACTTTAACCAAATAATCGATTACAGCACAGATGTTCATCACACTTCAGGTGATATTTTATGTTTTATTCGTTTACCCTTGATTCGTTGATTTATTAATTTTTCATGTTTCACATTTACATAATCAACATAAAAAAAAAGTTATTTAATTCGTATTTTTTGTGTCTTGTTTGTTGTTTTGTTTAGCGTGGTTTGTTGATTTATTTCGATGAAATTTATTGAACTTTTTATTGTACCTACAGTTCTGTTCTGTTCTGTTCTGTCCACCTACAACTTGTTTAATGATTTTTTTTTGTTTGATTATTAATTTGACATTTTTATTGATTGATTGATTGATTCTGGAAATATTTCGATGTGTTTGATAGGGAGTTGAACATGGTGGGCATGAAAGTTTTTTTAATGATTTTTAAAAGCGGTAAAGCTTTATGTTTACCATAAAAGTTTGGTTACTAAACACTTTGAACTTTATGAATTAAGTCAGCAATTATCTTGTTGTATCTAGCTGTGAAAATCATCAACCCGTATTTCAGTGATGACGATTTTGTGATGCTAATCATTGATTTTCTTTAAGCATAAGAATCGAATTTAATTTCACACAAATCAACGTGTGTGTATACAACGCATTCATTCTCTCGCATATTTTTGTTTATATTGAATATGAAATACAAAAAAAAAAAAAAAAAAAAAAATTATTAAAATTCGGTCATGGACATTTATTGTTGGCGAAATAATTTTTTTTTCTCTTTCGTTTAAAGCTTTAATGAAAAGAAGAAAAATTAAAACGAAAATTCATTATTGGACGCTTTGAGATTTTTATTTTGCTTTTGCTTTTTGCATTTCATTTTGTAATAAATTTCGCGTTTAGCGCGTGTTTTTACTTTTACAAATTAAATTGTGTTTTTGGTGGTGGAGCGAAAAAAAGAAAACAAAAGAAAAGAAAAGAAAAGAAAAGAGAAGAAAAGAAAAAAAAACGGAGAAAGTACTGGTGATCGTCAATCAAAATGAATTTATTGTAATTTTGGTTGTTTGCTGTTGCTGCTTTATTATGTTTTTTTTTTAATAATTTTAATTATTAATTTAGTTGCCTCACGATTTTTATTCTCTGAATTAAAGAAATTTCTTTAGATGAATATTTTTATTAAGAAGATTTATTTGCTTGTCATGATATAAAAAAAAAATATATATTTTTTAAATCGAATTAATCTTTTGCAAAAAATTGGCTAATTACTTGTGGATTAAAATTTTTTTATTTTTGCTGATAAAACAACAGAAAGAGAGAGTGAATTTTTTTTTTTTTTTTTGTTAATTTTTATGAACTTTTAAAAGGGAAATTTATCTTCTGCTGCACGATTGTAAATTATGGAATTTTCATAATCTTTGGCATTAATTTCGTTTTTTTTTTTTTTGCATCATTGTAGGTTAAAAATTGTGAAAGACGATAGAAAAAGAAAAATATTTCTGACATTTTCTGTTTCATTTACACAGTTACATGGATTATCCAATTATAATTAATGAATTAAGTTGCGCGCGCCGCTTGATTGATCTCTAATTGGTTTTATTTAATCGAAACGATTTCATTAGTAATGTTTATAAATACAAAAATAGATTGAAAAGCAAAAATAAGCTTTTTGCATATTTTTTTAAAATGTTTTTTTATGTCTGAGAAAACTGCTTGCCTTGCGGCCGTCATTATTTGCTAGTGCTTTCGGTTGGTTGAATATTATTTAAGTGGAATGGAATAACTTGGGTGTTATGCTGCATACATACATTGAAGAATTATTATTATAATTTATTTATGCTGTGTATATAAGTTGAATATAATGACTCTTAGTGTACACCTCCCAGTATATACATATTATTTTTTTATTTTATGTATTTTCCTCTCTATTGGTATGCCATGGCTCACCTCACTTTAGTACATTTAAATCAAAAAACTCTTGACTTTGAATAAAAATAAAAATGATTTTTTATTTATTTATTTATTTTCTGCTTGTTTTGCACTTTTTTTTTTCCAGCTGAAAAACTGAACTCAAATGAATAATGGTTTGTGCTTTTTCGGTAATTTTTTTTTTTAGGATTTTATTTATTATTTGTTGATTAATTTAACGATTAATTCTCTGTACATATAATGCTACCTATACATCTAGCTTAATTTCCAAATATTGATTTAATTGCGCGTGAAGAGGTAGTTTGCTGATTTTTCACTGGCCATTTGACGTAGAAAAAAAAAATTTTTTTTTTCTTCTCTTGAGACTCGAGTATAGTTTTTGAAGTGAAAATAAAAATAAAACAATAAAACAGCTCATTAGCATAATAAATCGATAAAAATAAAAAAAAAAAAGTAAAAATTATTTAAATTGAATAGAAAATTAATTAATTTATTGAGCTTATTTTGCTACGTTGCCTGATTATTTGTTTACTTAATTTGCATCACTCTACGCTTCTCTAATTAAGAATAATAATAATAATAATAATAATAATAATAATAATAATAATAATTTTTATTTTTGATGTGATTAACACTTTTTGTCACTTTGAAAGAAAAAAAAAAAAAAAGAAACAGCAAGCAGAAAACAACAAAAAAAAAAAACAATTTCAGGTACGTTTAACACATGAATTATGATGTTCTGGTTATCAGGTTTTAGTTTTCATTTTCTAAATTAACAAACAAAAATAATAATAAAAAATAACAATTACTGTGTGCCCCAAAGCACATGAAGAGTCTCTGTCTGCTAATATCCCATATAAATTTGTGCTTTTTTACGCGTTTATTAAGATATTTATGCTGTTGTTGCTGCCGTTGCTGTTGATAATTTATTGTGCCGAGAGTATAATTGTTTGTTTATTAGTTTAGCGCGTCGCGAATCTATTTATTTACTAAGAATTCGGTTTAAAAATAGCAGAAGTACAGCTCGCTTTGCATTTAGAGAGAATGTTTCTGTTTGATTTCGTTTCTTTTTTTGTCTACAAAATGCTTGTTAAAAGTTATTATTCCAATCTGCCTTGTTATTCTCAGATGGTAAAAAGGAATTGCAAAAAAAAAATCGCTTTCAAAGGAATTTATTGCGAAAACAAGAAAGGGGGACATGACATGTGTATTGCATGTATCGTTGGCTGCAAAAGGGAAAAACAATTTTTCTTTCTTCAGATCTAATCGAATTTTTTTCTTTCTTTGATCTTTAGCAGTCGTATGGTGACTGCTGAATTAATCTTGTTGGAATTGTAGTTCAAAATCAAATTTTAATAATTGTATGGAAAAAAAAAAGTTTCTGAAAAAGCTCGTCGTTAATATGTTTTGTAAAGTTTCAGTAGCCAGCATAATATGACTAGCAGCGTACGTCTAAATCGTGGCTTAGATAAAAACTTTTAATGCGAATAAGATGTTTGGTTGTTGTTGTCGCAACTTAAAACCGGATCCAATGAAATTATAAACAAAATTTCGTAGAGTATTCTCCGTTGTATGCGCGACGTAATAATTTTTATTTTTTTGCAATGAGAAAATGTGTAATTTAAAAGATCAAAAGAATTAAAAGAAATAAATTGAAAGTAAAATAACGGGATTGTCGCTGATGTGTGTGTGTGTGTGTGTGTGAATCGAAAAATTTAATTTCATGATGACCATTTTTGGGTTAAAAAGCAAACCAGTCAACAAAAGGTAATAATTTTTGACTCATTTATTTGGCATTTTACCATAAATTTTGTCTCTTTTAATCGGTTAAAAAATTCAGCAAACTTTTTATTTCTATTGAATTATGCTAGAAACTTTTCGTTTTGGTTAAAGCTTAGCTAGAAACAAAATTGTTTATATACAAAATTTTGTTAATTTATTACATGGAAATATTACCAGGAATAAGCAAGTTGTTTTGTAGACAAAAACTGGACATAACTGTTGGTTGTTTTTTGTGAGAATTTTTACAACATGACTTTTCGCCAAATTTCAGTGATTTTAATTTTTATTTTTTATTGGCCCTTTTAGCTGTTTTTGTATTTGATTTTTTTTTATATAGATTATGCCTCGAGTGCCTTCTTTTTATGTTGATGATTCAAGTGTTTCTGAAAATTGGTTACCTGAGTGTCTAAAAGTTTTATTACTGTATTTCGATAAACTAATGAAGTTTTATGAACGAAATTCCTTTCCACAATGATGAATGAAACATCGTCGTCGTCGTTGATTGCTTATTGGTTTCAATGAATTTATTAATTATTGTTGCTTCTGCTATTGCTGCACACACATAATATTAATAACGTGGCTGAGGCTATTTTGTTTTGTTTTCTTTTCGTTTGTTGTTATTTATTCACATCGGTTTAATAATAATTTTTTATTAGTTATTTGTTTTATTTTATTTTTTTATTATAGCATTGATCTAGCCACGTGATTGTATTATTAAATAATTTTGTTGCTGCCACTAGTTTTGCTTCTCTTCAATTCGTTTGTTTTATAATGCGTTATTATGAAAATGTTGTTTCTCGTTTCTCGTTCTCGTTTCTCGTTACTCTCTGTTAAAAATCGTTTGTTGTCGTCGTCGTTGTTGTCCTCGTCTTTATTTAATAGATTAATAAACAACAAACGGCTAAGACAATGCTATAAAAGTGAACACAGAAATGTTTAATGCGAAGCAATAAACATTATGACAACAAAACATATTGCTGTTGAAGCTGATATAGCAAGTAGGGAAATTAATTAATTATTCTTAGTAGCAGTAGTTAGGTACGAGTAGTGGAATTAATTGTTGGCGGAAAAGCTGGTTAAAATACTATTCAAAAACCGTGTTAATTGAACCATTAAAGTATTTTGTGTAACTTCCTGGGTAACGTCTCTTGTCTACTAGAATTGTTTTTAAGGTAATTTTATTCTACGGTTCTTATTGCAAATAAATGTTTCACAGGTTTTTTAGTAAATTAGAAGCAAAGGTTCGATAATTTTATCGAAATCGAAAGCTGATTTCTAGTCATTTCCTTACGACGGTTATGTCGGTTACTTTGTTACAGAAATGTAATAAAAATATAATTGGTGACCAGCTAGTAACACCTTATTTCCTTAATTGTATTTCAATGATAATTAAATAAATAAATAAATAATTAAATAATTCAATATTCCCGTCAATGATTCGTTTCTTTACTTTTTTTTTATTATTCAATTAATTTACATATCGACATAAATCATCATCATCATAATAATTATTGTTCTGTGCTATAAAATTTTTTTTTTGTTCTGTTCTGTTTTAGTAAATATTTATTATTGGCTGTTTTTATTTATTTATTTATTAATAATAAAAGGAAAGGTAAAACGAAAGAAAGAACGAAAAAAAGAAAAAAAAAATTTCATTTTTGTTGTTTGCGTTGCAATTTGGCAACGAAATTTTTTTTTCTTTTTTCTTTTTTTTCATTTCATTTGTGTTGTTTGCGTTGCTTTGCTTGCGTAGCTTTTTTTTTTTTATTCACGGTATATACATGTGTGTTGTTTGCTGGTGCTAAATCACTTAATCAGGACATTGACTTATTTTTAAGCTACAGCAGCAACAAATAATAAAAAAAAAATTTAAATAAATATTAAAAAAAAAATAAATAAACAGAAATAAATAAGAAAACCGAATAAATGATTTATGTATTTTGGTTTTTTTTTTTTTTTCTAAAGAAATATTTTTAGCTTTTTAAAAGCTTTTTATTTACTGGTTGTTGTTGTTGTTGTTGTTTATTAATTATAATTAATTTGTTAGAATAAAATATTTTTTTTTTGATTTAATTAATTAAAAAAAAAGGAGAAACAAAGAGATAATTTTGCATTAGGTAAGCAGAGATAAATTGCTAATGCTAATTACACACTGATTTTGTTGGTGGAAATATTGGCAAACAAAATGCGATTTGATAAGGTTTCTAGCGACAGTGGAATCTTGTTAATAATATCACTTTTGACAGACTTTGTTTTGTTGTTTGGTTTTACTTTGTATTGAGTAAAAATTTAGTTTTTGTTGGGTTATTCATGTTTTTATTTCAAAACAAACGTTAATCATCCATTCAGGTATTGTACAGGTAACAAGTCTTTGCGTTTTTAAAAAAAAAAGTTTTCTTTTCATTTACAAGACGAACAAGAGGAACAACAGCATCACAATCAATTGATTGTCAATAATAATTTATTATTTATTTACCTATGTATTAATTTTAATTTTTTTTCGTTTTTTATGTGCTTGTTTCACCTTCTAATTTTTCTTGACGGTTTGGTTTTTTGTTTTGTTTATTTATCGTTCGTTGTTATGGTTGTTGTTGTGGCTGTTTGGTAGATTATATTCCCAATAAATCATTAATGTTTCTGTTGTCTTATTTTGATACATTGTATTTGTAGGTAATGAAGAAAATCCACGTAATATATATAGACCAAAGATATTGTTTTTGAGTTGGGTTCTTAATAATTTGCAACATTTTAATCACTGTTGAGTCACGTCATGTTTTTTTTTTAAGAATTCCATGTTAGTTTTGCATACATAAATTCGTATTTCCTACTGAATTTAATTCTTTGCATTCCTTACATTACGATGGTGAGTTTCGATTGCGTTGATTTCTTGTGTTGTGATTCCGATTTTAACACGAAAATAAAATTTTGCATTAAAAAATTCTCTATAATTATCCAGCTAGCGATACCACAAATTTTTTCCTCTATTGGTAATTCGATATCCATTTATGTTTGTTTATAACAAATAATTCTTGTTGATGTTTTATTTGTTTGTTTGTTTTGTTTGTTTTGCCATGTTAATTACAATAATTTATAATTTTGTCTTAATTAAAATCAATTAAATCAAATTAAAAAAAAAAAAAAATGTTTCTGAAATAAAATTACATAGAGGTTTTAGAAAGTTTTTCTTTCAGGATTGTGCTTTAAGGTGGTTAGGTGCCTTTGATTTTAATCTCTGTTGTCATTTGATGTAGTAGCAACAGCAGCAGCTTTTTTCAAAAAAAATATTTCCCTACAAAGTAATCAGCAACTTGTCAATAATAATAATAATAATAGGCTTAGCGACAAACAAAAAATTAATCATTATTTTCTTCTTATTGTGGCAAATCTTGGTAAATGGTAACTGAAAAAAAAAAATATCCATTTGTCATTTATTAAATTAATTCACTGTCATTTCTGTGTCGCTTTTGCAAAATCATGTTCTAGTTGTTATAAAAGATTTTTTTGTAGCTTTAAAAAATTCTTTTATCTCAAGATATAACGATTAAAGAATGAGCAAAGTATAGGTGGATTTATAGTTGGTGAGAGCTGATATGTGGTTGAAACTAGCGAGGCTTACTAGAGATTTACTAGCATCCTGAATGTGACTTTAAATCGTACGCTAACTGTTTTGCATTTAATTTTGTATTAAAAGCTTTTTAAGCGTTGTCTTATTAGTGTGTCCCTCTCCGGAGTCTTGTTGTTTCGTTTCTTTTGTCATTTTACTTCATATTTAATACGCAGTACATTTTTTTTTAAATAATTATTTTTGAATGTCATCGATCGATCATAATTCATTTATATGACAAAAAAGGTTTTTATTATTAATTTTTTTTTTTTTATTATTCTCTCTTAACGTCACGATGATGTTTTGAATTTATTTTTGCATGTTTTTATGCTGATTTGTTGAGACGTTTTTTTTTTTTTTTTTGTAAAGACAACTCAAGCAGCAATTGATGTTTTTATTCACGGACATTATTCAAGTACGAAATGATTGTTTTTTCTTTTTTTTTTTGCTTTTAATTAATTTAATTTAATTTTTTTAATTTTTTATTATTTTGAGAAACAACACGAAATAAATAATAAAAAAAAAACCGGATGAATGATTGTATAAAAGGCTAGATCTGTATCACAGAAGAGTTTAACTACTGCATGTAGCATGCAGTCACTTGACTATCAAATAGATGTAGCATGTGGTTTGCTTGTTTGTCAATCATTTAACGATGTATAAATAAAAATGCTTTTGATAATATTTCATCTTATAAATGAATCAACAGAAATGAATTAAAAATTAAAAAAAAAAAACATTTTTACATGCGCAGTAACAAAACATTTATCTCTCTAATTATAAATTTAGTTGCACTGCACCACGAGCACTTTGTTTGCTGTTTTTTCTGTTAATTCTGCAAAATTGTAAATTTTTTTATTTTTTTTTGCTGTTGTGTAGCTGCTGCCATTTGTTGATTAAAAGTAACAAATAATTTCCTGTGTGTGCTGTTTGTGTTTAATACATAAAAAGGAAATAAAATTTTGAAATAAGAAGAGACACAGCTTGGTATAGTAAAAGCTTTTACTTTCGTTGCTCATTGCTCACGGATAAGGGTAGTTTAATTGGTTATGTGGTGACGGGAAATTGTTTGTTGCATTGCTATGATGAGCTTTGGTGTTTTCCGTACATTTGCTGTGTGTCTGCTGTAAGAGTGTGCTTTTAATGTGATTAATTTTCCTGTTTATGAATCGAACAAATTTTAAGCTTAATTCTCAAAAGGATATCAGGTTCGATATTAATGGATTACTTTGGGGAATTTTAATACAAGTTAAATTCCAAGAATACAAAAATTTTATTGAGTTTAGCTTTCTTTAGAGCTTTTTTCTTTTTAATTTTTAATGCTGCCATTATTGTCGCAATAATGAATTTAAATTATTTACTCGAGGTATCAAGGTATAAAAAAAAAAATTTTTAATCGCTTATAACGCGTAATAAACGCTGACATTGGCGTCACTTTTTTGTTGCTATCGCGAAACACAACAAACAATTATTTAAATCGGTTAATTAATTAAAGCAAGTGTGCAGTGTTTTGAATAAACAAAAAAAATCTAAAACTATGCAGGTGATGAGGTAATTTTCTCCGGTTTTTTAATTTATTTTAAAATTGCGTCGATGATAAATTTTAACATTTTTTTTTTTTTTTTTTTTGTTTCCCTCGG
This sequence comes from Ptychoptera albimana, assembly GCA_961205885.1. Taxonomy (NCBI): domain Eukaryota; kingdom Metazoa; phylum Arthropoda; class Insecta; order Diptera; family Ptychopteridae; genus Ptychoptera; species Ptychoptera albimana. The sequence goes on along the minus strand of OY540802.1, from coordinate 1,050,101 downwards.
TAATAAATTAAAAATTCAAAAAAATTAAAATTAAAATTAAGCGGGTGACAGATGTCTGTTCTGTTGAATAAAAACATTTTTTTTTGTTTGTTGTTATTTAGAAATTCATTTTAGAAAAATTATGCAAAGTTTTTCGCATTTTTTTCGCCGTTGTTGTTGTTGCCTTTATTCACCTGTCTTGCATATTTTTAATCGATTTACGATTTACCTTGACTCATATGCAAAATAAAGTGAAATTTTGTTGTTTGTTTTGGTTTTTTAATTACTATGTGAAGCTTTATTACTATGATCGTGTGAGGTATAAAATAGGTGAGTCGCGTGAAATTTTTATTTAATGTCTTGTGCTGCTTTCGGGATTAGTTTTTTGTTTAAATTCTTGTATAAAACGGATAAACACGAAGAAAATTGTCAAAATAATCGAAATAATCGTAATAATCGATATTTACTCTGTTCACCAATGGCAATTTCAGGTAATGATTACGATCACGAAAAACGTCGCTTTCTTTGTATTCAAATTTTTAATCTTACCTGTCGCGCAAAGGTAATGAGAATTCGTTTTTTGTTTTTAAATAATAAATAAAAAATTTATTTTTAGTTTTTTTTTTTTTTTTTTTTTTTTTTTAACCTGGTCAAGGATAATTGACGAATTACGTTTTAATAAAAAATTAAAAAAAAAAAAAAAAACTCGTCGAACAACGACCTCAATTTATTTTTTTTTACATTTTTTCTCTGTTTGATTAATGCATTTAATGAATTTTTATTAACTTTTCTCATGGTATTTGTGGTTTGATTTTTTTTTTTTTTTTTACAAAATATGTTGAAGGTTTTTTGTGTTTTTTTTTTCTGTTCCTTCTTCGACTTCTGCTGTTGTATTTTCAATTCTTTGTGTGTCACAAACATGTTTTTCTCTAAAAACACGAAAAAGTCTTCTTTGAGAAAAATAATAAATTAGAAGAAAAAACGGAAAAATGTTTCTTATCTTGCGTGACTCAGGTGATTTTGTGTGTCGTCTTTTATCATCAATAAAACAGAAAAACAACAAAAAAAATTTTTTTTTTCATCTCTTATTGCTGCGTAGCCACCAATACGCGCTTAGCTAGCTAGCATAAAATTCAGCCAAAGTAACGTCGCCGTCGTCCATAAATCTAAATTTACATTTGAACAAATGTTTAGCATATGGTTTTTGTATTTAAAAATAATAAAGAGAAACAAACACAAAAAAAAAAAAAAAAATTAAACTTTCACTTGAATAATAACGAAAAAAAAAAAAAAGAAATTTTTTCATGTGTCGTCGTCGTCGATGATCGTTGTCGCTAGTTTTTTTTTTTTTTTTTTGTGTGTTGTGTTTGTTCTTGTCTCGTCGCGGCTTTTAAATAAAATTAAAAAAAAAAATTTCTTCTACATCGATGTGTTTAAATTTGAAAAGGAAAGCAAAGCTGAATTATTATTTATTTATATAAAAGAAAATAGAAAAAAAAACTGTTGGTCAGAGGAAAAGTAAGAAATTTGCTTGTTGATTTTTTTCTGCTCGTGTTATGAAAAATAAAAATGTTTTGCCTATAGTCGCATTTTTGATTCATGTAAAAATATTGGCGCAAGCATCAAATTAATTGTGATGGGTGGTGAGGTGTTTTTTGTGGTGTTAATGACGCTCATTCTTGTGTTATTACAGCACGACAAATTTTGCACAAAATTTTTAAAGCACAAAAAAATTTTCTCTAATTATTGCACGAGTTGTAATTTTTCAAGCAGCGATAAAATTACGCTGCTTTCATATAACTAAGTGAATGGCAAATAAATTTTAAAACAATAAAAAGAAATAAAATAAAATAAAACTTACGCACGCACAATAATAATAATGAAAAAACAAATTAAACGAAAAAAAAAAAAAAAATCAAAATATATTTGTAAATGCTACGTACGATAAGAAATTGGTTTATAAAAAAAGAAAATAAAATTTCTATGTGGGTGTGGGTGGGATCAAGTGGCAAACAACGCGCGATTATGCGTAATATGTTGTATGCTGTGTAACGCGTTTTTTACACACTTTGTAACCACCGTACACAATCGCACAGTAAAATTAGAAATAGAAATAAAAATCGCAATGAAGCAGCAAACAAAAATTTCAACAACAACAAAAACAACAACATACACGAATTTAGTGCAAAAATAAATTTAAATTAAAATTCAAGTCCACTGACCTAGTTTTAGATTATTATTTTTATTTTTTATTTTTTGGCGAAATGGTACCACCCGTGCCTATATTTATAAATTTTTTATTTTTATATTTTCGGTGAAATTTTTCGCACAGTTTTTTAACGGTTGCAAACTGGTGTACTACGTACTAAGCTGCGTGCGACATTAATAATCGTTGTCATCTACGATTTAGATTAATTACTTTTGGTGGCGTGAAAAGTTTTTGTTTCACCGAATGTGGACCAATTTTTTCTTGCTGATTTATCGCGAGAATTTCTCCTGTAATCAAGTAAAAGTAATTTTTGATTTCTAATCATTTCTACACTTTGGTTAAAAACACACAAAAATCACATTTTGTCAAAGTTCCAAGAAAATATTTTTGATAAATCGCCAACAATTATGGTTTATAGTCGTGAAGGATTCAGTCAGAAGTTTTGCACAAAACATAAATTTGAACCGATTTCAAGAGAAAACATTGTGTCACCCAAATGACGAGACTTAAAGCCGCCACTAAAGTAGGCATTTTGTCGCATTTTTGGTTAATACAAAAAATTTCTTGCACACCGCAATGTGGTTGTGTTACGTCGGTTACGTGTAATGCAAATTTCCGTGTTTTGATAGAAAACGTTCGGAATTTTTTTTTATTAGTTAATTTAAGTCTTGGCTGCCTAATGGATATTTCTCATAAAATTTTTTTATTACATTTTCGTAATCGGTCGCTGTGTAATAAAGAAATTAATCGACAAATATCCAATAAGAAGAAGAATTTTGTAAAATTTGATTGAACTTGGATTGAAAAGTTTAAATTTTCACACAGGAAAATGTTGATTCTAATCATTGAATTCCATCATTTTTCAATGGTTTTTAGGGCAGTCATTCAGGATTGTAATTGTATAAGACTATTCCTTAAGTTAATTAAAGATAAAAGAAGTCACTGGTAGTAGTCGTAGTAACAAAAACTCTACAACCACCAAATATTTTATTTATTTACTTTGCTCACTGCCGCTGCTATTTCTGCTGCTGTTTTACTTAATTTTCTCGGTTTTAATTAATTATCTGCGTTTTTTTTTCTTCTTTCACTTTATTTATTTGTTTTATTAAATTTAGCACAGAATTTTTTAATTAATTTATTTGTTGTTTGCTGTGTGGTTTGTTGGTTTTTTTTTATCATTTATTTACATAACCCAATTATTTATTTATTAATAAAAAGAATGAAAAAACTTATTTTTTTTTTATTTTTGCTTTTTAAATAAATTTTATTGATTGATAAATGTGAGAAATACCATAGTAGTGTCGATACGAGTGGTGTTGTGATAGTTTGATGTGAATTTGACATCGTGTAGGTGGTAGTAAGTAGTAGGTCAGTTATGGGTTAAAGTTAGGCCAATTTTGTGTGTGTTTCAGGGATCGAGTTATCTAGAAATGTCTGGAAATTTGTTTTGGTTTTAGTTAATTAAAAAGCGGAAAATCTCTGTTGATTGTTATCAGAATTATTTGTGTTTCGTTGTTAGTTTCGATGCAGTTTCAATTTCTCTACTATCACGGATATTTTCTGGGTTGCATAATAGTCTGGGTGGTGATTAAGTTCTTAAATTATTTATTTATTTGTAAACAAGCTTATTGTTTTTTTTTTATTAAAGCCAATAAACGTCCTTTAATATTATTAGAAAGTAGTGGTGAAGTAAAAGGTTTTTCCTTGCTTACTTGCATGCTAGCTGGATAGCTTGCTTGCATGCAATGCAATTTGTTATTTTACTTTATTATTATTTTATTTTTTTCTGATTGTTAATACATCTTGTGATGTATTTATTACGAGCATACAAAGTACGTGCATAGCTACAATGGAAATAAATAATAAAGAAATAAAGCAAAAACTAAAAAAAAAAAAAAAAAATTGTAATTCTATGTGTCGCATCGCATGTTAACCAGAAACAACAAAAAATAACAACAGCGTATTAAAACAGCACACAGCAATAAGCTTATTAAAATAAATAAATTTAAAAACTTCTAACCCAACATAAAGTAAATGAAAGATTTATGCAAAAACGATGCGATACGATACGATACGATTGTGTTAGTTGATTCACTGTAAAAAAGTTAAAAAATGATTACAGACGATGTGGGGTTGGATTAATTAAAATACAAACAACAACGGACAGGAGTGGTATCAGTATTTGAAACAGCAGTAGCAACAGTAATCAACCATCAACCATGACCTCTGTCAATTGGAAGCTTTATTATGAAGAAAACTTTTTATTGAAAACTTTGAAGAGAAAAAAAGAAAAAATTCGTGAACTACTTTCTTGCCACCAGCTATTATTATTATGACGTTGCATAAAGTGTTTATATAGATTCCACCACCCAATGCTTGTTTTTTCTTTTTCCTCATCCTTTTTTTTTGTTGTTGCAAAATCAGCATTAGCAGGAGCAGTAGAAGCAGCTACTTTACTACTCTGCAATTGATTTTTCATTTTTTTTTAAATTGTAAACAATGCACATGCGTTGTGGCATTTCGTGCAATGCACTCGTTATTTATGCTTAAAAAAGTGTTATTATATCATGGGAAAATAAAGCAAAATAAAGTAAATTCTGTGCTACTGTCTTACAAAAGCTTCTTTCTATATTTTGTTTGCTGTTTCTTTTTTTTTTATTCACTTTTGATTATTGCTGTTGCCATGTAATGGTTTTTTTTTATTACCACTTTGTAGGTAGTAGGTATTTGTAGCTTTCTTTGTGTGTTGGATATATCTTTTTTTTTTAATTAGCCACCTTACTATGGTTTTTATGTGAAACAATAAGCTTTTTACAGCTTTAAAATGTTTTTTTTTTATTTTTCTAAGAAATTTTCATTTCTGAAATGGTTGAAACTTTAAGAATTTTCCCTTTTTTTTAGAGAAAAGAAAAAATAAATTTTGGAAAATAATTCGATGAAACAGATGACGTGAACTTTACTCGAAAGCTTTAGAGCTTTATGTTTTTGTTTTTTAAGAGATATCGAGAGTGCTTTGGTAATTTTTTTTTTTTTGTTAAAACGAAAAATGTCACACCAGCAATTAAATCAACCCCAGGACACATATTTGCAACATTTTTTTTTTAATGTTTTTATGTGTTTGTGTCCTTTCTATGCTTAATTTATTTTTTTTTCTTCATTTTGTTATTAATGAAATTCATGCGCAATTCATTATTATGCAAAAAATTTGTGTCTCTTACATAACTATATTTTTTAGCATAAACGTGACATTTAAAGGTTTCTTTATGTTTGCTGCTTGGAACCGTTCATACAATTTTTTTTTTTTTTTCATAAATTATGCTGCTGCTACTCTGGCACTGCGCTTCTATTTTTGTACATAAACAAAAAAAATGTTAATTTGCATAAAAAACATAAAACGCAATCGCATGTACTCGCTCATTTACTCTCGTTACTCATCGAACCAACCATCCATCCATCCATTCATCCACCTTGGTCATAATAAAATTCGTATTCTTGCATGCGTGTGTGTGTGTGTTGTGTATATGTGACAGACAATACATTTTAACTTAGGGTAGGTCCGGACTACACAGTTGACTAACAAACGTTTTGTGCTAAAAACAGCCAGACAGATATGTAATAACATAAAAAAAAAATGTAATAAAAGCATAAAAATACCAACCAAGTGCAAGTACAAGTACTACATGTGGGACAAAATACACACTTGCTGCTGTTGCTACTGCTGCTGCTGCTGCTATACACTGTCGATAATTACTTTTTGCATCTTAGTTCTATAGTTTTGTTACGATTTGCAGCATTTTTTATACCACACGACACAAACAACAGTTGCAGAAAAATTTTATATAAAATAAAAATTAATTAAAATTTGTAATGAGGACACAGAGAAGTTGAATGAGATTTATGTCGTGATGCTGTTTTTACATAGTTTTCGCGGTAGTTTCAGGTATTCAGGTAGTCCTGAAATGTTTGTTTTTGCTTGAGGTGTGTTGTGGGTATTTTCTAGCGTTTCAGAAGGGCATTTTGATAAAATTTTTGGTTGCAATACTCACCTGAAATATTTTTCGTTAAATTTTTGCTTGTAAATTTTGTTTATTGAATTTATTTTTTGATTTCAAAAACGCAATAACCGACCTTGATCAGTTTATTTATAATTTTTTTTTTTTCTGTTGTTGTTGATGATGCTACAGATGCTATACTGAGGCTGTTTTTATTTACATGTGCATTACGCGATTAATTAGTTATTTACGTATGAAAAATCAATGTATGACTCAAAAGTGAAATGAAAATTAACTTTTTTTTTGTTATATAAAATTGGCAAAAGAATTTTTATTTTAAAAGGAATTTGAGTGACAGTCCTGAATGACAGACGTGTGTTACAATCAATGTTTTTTTCGTCAGGTTTTTATTAATAAATTATTAAAGGTCTGTCGGACGGATGATGATTGTTTTAATGCAAAATTTTTGATTCCTTTTTTTTTGTTTATATTTGTTGTTCATTGCAAAACACCCCAATTATTATTAATTTTTAATCAAAAAGGATTACAGAGGAGGCGAACAAAATTGTCTTTTTTTTTACTTTTTTCTGTGCAAACATTTTTTTTTTTTTAATTTTTTTTATGAGTCGAGAGAAATGTGAGTGGAGTTCATTAAACGCATCGGAGGTCGTCCTTGTGTCAGCATTAAAAACTTTTTTAATTTTTTATTTTTATGAATAAACATTTTGTGCATATGTAGAAAAATAATATTATTAAAAAAAAAAGCAGAAAGGAAAGCAAATTAAGTTTCTCTTAGACTAAACACACGATGTAATTGAAATTTTTATTTGCATATAAATTCCCATGTGTTTTGCTGTTTTTTTTTTACCTTTTTGCTGTTGCTGCAGGGGAATATTTTCGTTAAATTAATTTTTGTTAAATAAATTTTTATTTTTTAATTAGTTAATGACGCAAAAGTGAATATTTTGCAAGTAATAGCAGTAGGTGTTTAAAGGCTATGCAATTAGAATAAAATCGTAAAATCGTATGAAATTATTTGCGGATGTTTTTTCATTAAATAAATAATTAATTGTGGATCCACAAGATTTCAAATATAAAAATCAATTTTTTTATATTTGAGTATAAATATAGACGAAGAGATTTTCATTGCATTGCATTTCACTGATTTATTTATTTATTTATTTTCATGTTTATAGCGAAATTTATTTATTAAGAAAATTCTTTTCATTTATTTTTTCATCTTTTTTTTAAATTAAAATTAATTAATTTTTGTTTCTGATAGATATTTTGTTTGCATTTTGAGATGCTTTTTGCGTTTATTTTTTGTTTATAACTTTAAAAATAATTCTTTTTGGGGGAAATTCGTAGAACTATATCGATTTTCGAGATTGTCGATGAATTCAACGACTTTGTTCTACGAGTTTATCGAATTATTTTCTTACTTACAACCTTTAGAATGCTTAGTAATAATAAAAAAAATATTTTTACAGCCAATTCATTTAAAAAACTTTATTGAAAAGCCAATTATAGTTTTGCTTTTATCCTAGCTGATGGGCGATTAAAATTATTTTATTTTTTTTTTTTTATTACCCTTTATGACTAATGAGAAAACACTTTTTGCTATAAAATAAAATTTCTTCATCTCATTAGACGATGACAATAAATGTTTTTTTTTTTTGCCTTTTTTATTATTAATTTTAATTTGCAAAAATAATATTTGATTTTGTTTTGCATATTTAATGCACTTTAAACACTTATTTTTAATGCTTATTTACTTATTTATTTGCATTACAAACACTTTACAAAAGAAAGACATTAAACTGAAGTGAGTTAAAGAAAATTTTAATTTTTTACCTTAAATCCATAAAATGTGACAAATAATTCTATCAATAAATTCTCTCTTTTTTTTTTTCTTTTTTTTTTTAATATTGCTGCATTCTCAAGGCTTTCCTTTATTTTTCATATAATACGAAAATATATTTTTCAGCTTACAAAATGTTTTTAATCAAATATTTACTAGTCGCGCGCGGTCACAGTTGTTTTCTCTCATAAAAATAAAAAAAAGAAAAGACAACGAAAATTCATCACTACAATCAATAAAATATTAATTGTTGATGCTGTTGTTGGTATTTTCTATTTGTTTATTCATATTGAAATTTGTTTATAGGAGAAACACAAAGAATTGTTAACACTTTGCCAATAACATTAGCAGATACACAATTATTTGGGGTATTTGCAGTTAAATAATTTTTTTTTTTTTTACTTGTGAAATTGCTATTTTCACCAATGACGTAATTGTAATAAAATTTGCATTTATTTTTCCACAGTACTTCTCAATATTTCATTAATTAAATTAATTCATTTGGAAAAGATCAAATTGGAATTTCTGAATAGTTTCAAAGGCTGTAACTTTGGAGATAAATTTTTTTTCTCGACCAAACTCGTACAAAATCGATTTAGTGGCTTTCAAAGAGTATTTCTGCAAAATTTCAGATCGATTAGAATTTTTTATCATCGAAAATCATCGAAAAATGCAATTTTCGTGGAAAAATTAAAAAATTAATTCCGAAATGCATGAAACTTGGTAGGAATATTCGTTGGAAGGTTCTGAATCGACTTTGAAGGTTTTTGTCCACCATCCATAGTCGTAGTTTTATAAATCCCACATGAAATAATTTTTTTTTTGTCTACACATTTTTATTTTATTGATTGAATTATTCACAATTTATTCTGCAATTATTAATAATAAAGAAAAGAAAAGAAAAATTCTTTTAATTATTAGCGAAACATGTGAATCGTTGTTGATAAGAAAAGCATCGTCGTAGACATAACAAAACAGAACAAAACACATTAAATAGTTTATTTTCATTATTAATTTGTAAAAAAAAATTAATTGTTATTTTGTAAAAAAAGCATAATTATTAAATTTGTGGTTTGACGGTGGTCAGTTATTTTAATAAAAATTAATTAAAATTAGTGTAGCAGTAGCGTTGCGGAATTTTTTTTTTTTTATTTGTTACTAAACTAGTGGCGTTGCTACTATAAACCCCACAGTTTGTTTGTAACATAATTGTGAAGCCTTAGTTACTGTATTTAGTTGAAATTAGTACAGAAAATAAAAAATAATAATATAAAGTGAAAACCACAAGTAAAGTCAAAGTCAGGCCAGAATGACCTGCCTCAATAGAAATTTTATTGTCAGTAACAAGAGTAGCAGCGGAGAAAAAAAAAAAAAATATGTCGCATCAAAGGCACACCAGACATACCAGCAGCGTTTATACAATTTTTTTCTTTTTTAATATAAAAACTACGATAATGATGATTTCATCATGCATATATACATACCACACGCGACAATTTTTTTGTTCTAGTGTAAATGCTGCAAGTAATTTAATTTAATTTAATTTTTTTTTTTTTTTTTTGTTATTATTATTCGCTACTGGTTGGGTTTAGTGGGAATATAAAACAAAAACAACAGCAACGAAAAATCGTCCTTAACCATTAATAATATAATGTGTTGTTGTTTATATTGTTTGAGCAGTTTAAGCGAAAAAACGTTTAATATGCGTGCGAGCAATGCACTTTGCCCGACTAAATTTTTTTTTTGTTGCTTCGCGTACTCTTGTTGCTTCTTGTTGTTTTTTTTTTTTTTTTTATTATTTAAGTCTGTTGTCGTGTCATTGTCTGGCTTCGTTAATGTAATTTTTTATTTTTTATATTTTTTATGTACTTTGTTAATCATTTTATTAAATTTTTTTTTTCTTCTTCTTTTCATTTCATTTCTATTAAAAAAATTTGTTGTGAGCTTTTTGTTTTGTTATGGTTTTTTGTGTCGCTTTTTACGACTTGCAGTAAAAAAAAAAAAAAAATCACAAATAACAACAGAAATCGAAGAGGATTTTTCTTTTTATTCTTTTTTTTTTTGTATAATAGAAAAATTATGTTTTTCGCTGTTAATAATTTGTTGTGTTGATGTCAGATGATTTTCACTGAGTTTATTGAGTTTTTCCGTGATGCTTGTTAAATTTTTCCGACTAAAGGCACGAATAGAATTTTGTTTGAATGTTTTCTGTTAAATAAAAATTTATTAACACATATATTTAGTGATAATAAAAATATTTTATTGCATGAGACAAAATGATAAAAAAATGTTTGAGGAAAAGCAGCAACAGCGATAGAGGCACAGTTAAAACATTTTTTTTTTGTTTGCTTTGTTTGATAATTTATTAAATTCTGTTGCCGTTTTCATTGTCAAAATTCAATTTCATTATGGAAAAAATGTAATAAAAAAAAAATTCATTCGTCACCACAGTCGCGTTATTTTATTACAAATGAAAAAATTCTTTATGAAAATTAATAATAAAAATTTTGTAAACAGTTTGCCCATATGCGTCTTCCTTTTCTCCTGTTATTTACGCTGAAATAAAATGTTGGAATAATTCGTTTTCACTAAACATCCATGTAGTTGAAAAACTGAAATAAAATTGGTGGCAATCAGCGTGAATTTAATTTAAATTAATTTTTGTGTGATGGCCTGTTTTATGCTGTGTTTGGCACTGCTGGCATTTTACCAGGCACCAATCCACGTAACAAATTCAAATTAACTTCACTAGCTCCATGCTAAATCATAACGAATTCAACAAAGAACTATTGTGACTTGTTTATGGTATTTGATGATCGGTGTGAAAGTAACAAGATTATTGCAAGTTAAACTAGCAAAGCAAAAAACAGAAAAAGAAAAAGATTCTGATGGTCTTGACTGATTGTTGTTTTCGTTTTCTTTTCTCTCTTTTTTATTTTATTTTATTTTATTTCGTTAAGTCGATTGAAAAGTAATTACGACGCTGACGTTTGATTAAAATGAAATGACCGTGAGACTTATGGCAAAAAGAGTTTTTGTGTTGCAATGAGAAAAATAATTCAGGTGAGAGAAACCTTTTGTCTTATGGTTCGATAGATGGATCTGAAGATTTGCTGTAATTTTTTTACTCTCACTTTATTACCTTATTGGAATTTTGTATTTTGGTTTAATGAAAGTAAATTTTCTAAGCAATTTTCTCGGTTAAATAAAAAACGAAAGAAAATTAAATTTTTCAATACAATGACCTACGCTACTGTAAATCGATGTGTGATGCTTTTTCCTCCTCGCGTTTTATTAGTTTTATTTTTTTTTTTTTTCATTTTATTATAATTTTTTTTTTTTTTTTTTTTTTTTTTTCTGTATGAGTAAATAGCAAGTAATATAAAATGCAAAACTTTATTATTACATCGTCGTTAAAGTGTTTGAGTTTAGTTTCATTTTCGCTATAGCGAAATACAGCGAAAAAAAAAAGAGAATTTTTTTGATTCAGCACACGAATAGATACGTTATTTGTGAAAATTTTATGCAAAAAAAAAATAAATTTCTTTTATGACTTTCTTGCTTGTAAAGAAATGCAGAAGCAAAATTTTTTGTAGCTGGTTGAATGGATGCACTGCTTTGCACAGTCTCACTGTAAATCAAATTGTATTGAGTGAATTTTTTTTTTGTATAATTTTATTCGCTGATATAATAAAATTGAGCAGCAATGATGTGTGCAAAAAGTAATAATAATAATAATAATAAAAATGCCAACAAATTGCATGAATAATAATAATAATAAAAAATTATATTAAAACAGAGAGAAAATAGTGAAAAAAAATGCTGGTCGCGTTTTACTTTATTTTGTGTTTTTTTTGCTTTTAATAAATAGTGGAAAAGTTGTATAGTTGGCTAGTTGGCTAGTAACGATGATAGTTTTTAGTGCCTATCGAAAATCTCGTGAACCAATCGAAAAAAAGCTAACTGGTATAAATACCAATTTATAGCTACATCTGGTAAGATTTTCTTGTCACTTTTTGACGTTTCTAATAAACTAGCAAGCAAGTCGTGACACGATAGCTTTTATGTAAGCAAGCAAAAAAAAAAAAAACAATCAACAATCAGCAAAAACGCATTTTATTTAATAAATTTAAATACATTTTTGGCATTGACATTTATTTTATTAATAAATATATATAAAAAAAAAAAAACACACAGAGAATAAATAAGACGCTGAAATTACACGACTTGAAATTACTGTACTAAGATGAATGATAAACAAATTTTTTCTGTTGCATTTGTTTGTTCGCGATTTATTTATCTTTTTGATGTCATGTTTAACAAATTAAATGTTTAAAGGAAATTTATTGTAACATTGAAAAAAGGAAAGAAAAAAAAAAAATTAACAAAGAATTTTGTGTTTTACGTTGGTAGAAGAATTTTTTTTATTATTATTTTATTGATATGCAGAAATAATGTGATGGATTTTGATTTGAGTTTAACACTGTGCTGAGTCATTGTAATTGGAATTAATAAAAGTACTGTACAGTAGCTAAGGGTATCACTTGTTGGGTCTTTAAATCCCATAAAACCCAGAATAGCACAAAAAACGTTAATAAAATGTCATTAAATTTGGTAAGAATACATCATCGATACTACTACACCGTTTAAACGGTTTATTTTCCCGAATAAAAAACTTTTTTTCTTTTTTTTTTCAAATTTTTATTACTTTCGATGTGGAATTTTATGATCCTGACAAGTTGGTCACATTGGTTTTTGATTTGTTTTTATTGTTTATCAAAAGCTATTAATCTTGCTGTGATGTGTGGTGTTTTGCACATAAATCCACTGTGCAAGGCAGAGGAAATTCTTTTTTGTGAGTTTATTAATTCCGGAACGTAAGAAGGAAGCAATGAGTGAAGTATCTTCGATGATTTTTATTTTTTAATAACTGAGTTACAGAGTTGTGTTGTCCGTAGTTGATTATTTAAATTTTCCCGCGTTTACATTTTTTTTTTTCCGGCTATAAGGAATGAAAATAAATGTTTGCTTCATTTGCATAAAATACGCTCGTTGAGTTTTTTTTTTATTTAAAATTTAAGTGAAAATTATTTTTCATTTTGTTTTTATTGCTGAAATATGTTTTTTTTTGTTTTGTGTTGTGTTGATGGAATTTTCCTCGTTTAGTTTACTTTTCTTTTATTTTCTTTTCTTTTTGCTGTTTTAAATTAAATTAAATTACAAAAAAAAAATGCTTGCTTTGCTGTGCATTCTCTCGTACTGCTGTTTGGTAATTTTATTTGTTTGCTTTTTTGCGTCTTTTATGCTCTTTAATAAATGAAATTATGCAAATTTTCGTAAAGAATTTCTTTTTTTTTTTTTTAAGCGCTTATTGCAATTTACATTGGCGTTTTATTAAAATGTTTAGTTTGTAGAAGCAGCAGCTGGTGTTACTGCAATGACATCATTATTATTATTATTATTACTCTTTTTCTATTAAAACATCTTTGCATCGTGATAATTTTCGCATTTTATTAAATTTATTCTAGATTTTTCTCTCATTCTACAAAAAAGAAAAAAAAAAATGTTGCTTTCCCTTTAAAATGCTCGAGTGTTCTGAAAACCTAAATTCTATCCAGAAACGCTGGACACGCTACAATACCGAAACTGTTCACTGTTTTTATTTTCTTCTAGAAAAGCTCTTCATCGATTTGGTTTTGCTTTTTTTCTCTTCTTCATGGCTACAAAAGTGTATCAACCGTTAAATTAAATTAAACGGTAGCTTGATTACCGTACATATTAATTAAAATTGTATCTGGTGTTCTAGTTTTATTTATTTAATTTAAAGAAATGTGGAAAAAAATTGCAAAAGATAAAACGTAACCAAAGCGCACAGGTGCACACAGTAAAGAAATTACCGAAGGAGGTGTGGGTGTTGTACCATAATTACACTAATCCATGCTCCACATATTGATTTGTTCTTAAAACTTTTGTTTTTTTTTAATAATCCAATTAGAATGAACTAAGTGCTAGTTTGATAACTTGGAATAAATTCTCTAAAATATTCATAATATACGCTTTGTGCTTTTTTCATTAAAAATTTATTGAATTATGAGCTTTAATGATTTTTTTTTGTTAAAGTTTGTTCGCTAAGTACTTAACTGTTTTGTTCTTCTTGAAAAACTTTGTTTATTAATTGGTTAAATGGTAAAAGAGTTTTATCTTGGAAATAGCAAGGTTATAGCTTTGTGAATTTTATTTCATTTTTTTAATTTTTTTTGTTATTGAATATTGCTCAGAAGAAAATTAATTAATTAATGAGAGATTTTGTTGAAGCGCAAAGTTGTTGCTTTTATAGCCTAAAGATGTTTAATGTTGGCGAACTTTTAAAAATAAAAAATTAAATGATTTAAATAAAACGCCATCTCTTGGGTGTACTGTTTGTTTGTTTGTTTATTTCTAATCTATCGCGATTAAATATATATTTTGCTTAATTTATTATGTAATTCCTTCTCCTTCCCCTGATCCGTAGTAGTAGTAGAGTAGTAGTAATTTATCATAATTGTTACTCTCTTTACTACGTACGTATGCTGAAAATGTCATAGTTTATCCATAAGCCACGATTATTATAAAAATAATTCACAAGACATCAATTGAGGTAGAAAATATTTATTGAATTTATATTTATTTATCTCTCTTAGTTTTATTATAGAAAAATTATTTCACAATTGATTTCACCTTTAATCGATTATCATAAATATAAATATTCTGTTGCTTCTTTTTTTATATTTTGCACACGTACAACGTACAACATAGAAATGTCGAAGAAGCAAAGCAAAGATTACCTTCCTAAGCTACCTTGTGAAATTTAATGTTACAAAATAATTTCATTTACTTTGTTTTTATCTTTATTAAACTTTCGTTGTAAGTTTCTGTTGCTGTTCTTCTGCATTTGACAACGTAAATCATATGGCAGATACGTACGTACGGGATTCAGCTAGATGATTGCAATGATTTTGATTCGTTTTTTTTCTTTTATTAACAAAATCATGATTTATTTTTTGTGTTAACTTTTTACGTTTTGTAGTTATCTGCTTAAAATATTAAATCAGTAAAATAAAAAAAAAATAAAGAAAATGGTGAAGGAATCTTACAACGTTGTGTTACTTCAAGGTGATCCTTGGTTGCAATAACAAGACGTATGGCAACAAGATGCAGAATGTGAGAAGATGGTAGGGAATAAAGTTTCACAGTTTTAAAAGCTTTAGTTTATTAGTTTTGCTGTTTTATGATGTTATGTTGATGGTGCTGGTGGTGGTGGTGGTGGTGCTGGTGATTGTGCAGCAAAACTTTATTTTTTTATGATTTACCGCGCTGATAATGATGGAACGTTCTTGTAACATTTTCTGCTCGACAAGATTTTTCGTGTGCTTTTCATCGTTGTATGATTTCGAAAAATGATTTATTACGTGAAGGTTAATCGGTTGATTTCTTTATTTATTTATTCACCGAATGTGCGTATGCTTTGTGATTTTTTAAAATAATTTTTATTTTAGGCAAAATATACATAAAGGATTTTATTTTGGTTTTTTCTAATTTGTTTTGCCATTTTTTCACTTTAATTAGAAATTTGACTGTAAATTTTTATTTAATAATTTTTTTTAATTTTATTTTTGATTGCAGGTATGTCATGATGATATCGTGGTTGGTAATGGATTTATGTTTGTGATTGGAGCGTTTATATGGAATTGTAAGTCGATTGAAATATATTTATCGTGTGATTTGTTGTAATCATTTTGGATGTGCTGTTTCTAATGATTTAATTTGTCCCAGAAGTCAATGACATCGTTAAAAATTTACCTAATTCGACACACAATTCGTTTAGTTTTATTTTTTTTTTATGATGTTTTCGAGGAGTAAACATTATTTTGATTTGCTTTTAAGGATGCTTTTATTGTAATATTGATGAGGTAATAAAAATTGTGATAATAAGTTATTTAAATCCAATGGCTCTTCCATAGTTTATTCTATATTATCAAAGCGTGTAAATCAATCTTTCTCAAAACTGAATGCTTAAATCGATAAATCGATTATTCTAGCATAATACTCGTTTAGAACTACCAATTCCACCCACCACTAAAAAATCCCTTTGATGATGATAATAGGAAATTAGCTTAGAAGAGAAGAAATTTTTACTTTGATTCGATTTTTTTTTCTTTCAGTTTTATCGGTAGAATAAATTATTTTTCGGAAATTAAACTTGTATGGTGGTATGTTTGGCATTTTTTTGCATTTTTTTTTCTTAGTTTGAAGAGCGTGTTGAGCTAGTTTTATTCCATGAATTTTAATTAAGAAAGAATTTTTTTTTTCTTATGTCAATCAAAAATTGATTTCTGTGTTGCTTGGTAATGTTGCTGTTGTTGTTCCTGATGCTGATGGTTTGCTGATGATAATCAGTTATTATAAAGAAGAAAATTTACGAAGTGAGTCTGTCTCACTCAATTTAACCGTCTCAATCTGAAAAAACCTCCTCCTCCGCTGCTGCTTATTGCTTGATGACGACTTCTTTGCTCATTTAATTTTATTTTCATTTTCTCATCTAATTCTATAAATGATTAATTGTTTTTTATTGTTTTTCATTGAGTTGTTAATGTAAATGCAACAACAATTAAAGTGAAATAAGAATATAAAAGTTTATTATTTTTGTTTGCTTTGCTTTGCTAATTGAATGTATGCTGCGTAGTTATGTGTGTTGAACTTTCAATAAAAAAATTAATTAATTGATTAATTAGAGAGAGAAATTCTTTCTTGTTTTGTGTTGCAAAACGATGTTTGTAGACAAAAATTTGATGGAAAATTGTGTTTTTTCAGTGTTATTAACGCATTGCATACATTTAGGTGGAATTTTAAATTATTTTTTGAAAAATTATTCTTTCGAAAGTTGTATAGAGACCACCTTGTGCTTTAATTGCATTTTAAAATGTTTTTATTAATTAATTTAATTGTTTTCATACGTAATTATTGAATATTTGTATTTATTAATTATTCTTTGTTGCATTTAAATGTTGTTATTGATGAATTTTAATCATTTTTGTTTGTTTTTCGATGGTACAATCGAGAAATATGCCGCTTTTTTTTGTTTTCTATTGATTTATGTTACTTGTGAACTATTCTCCGGTTAATTATCCTTCGCTTAAATCACTGTTATTGGAATATCAGAGAAAACAAATTGAAAAGAACCAGGCAAACAAGACGGACAGAGGGCACGGGTAAAATTTTATTACAAGGCAGGCATGCATACAAAAATCGCATAACAAGGCGAATTAAATGTTTCCTACTTGGTCGCGCTAAATACTAAAAATTACGTCATTAAAATTCTATGCGCAAATGCAACTTAAGTTTTTTTTTTTTTTTTTTTGTTGTGTTTTGTTACAAAGCATTTCTTTCTTTAAGTCACTTAAGTTTTTATTAATAAAATACAGAAGAGGAGATTTGTTTAAATCTTTAAAAGCTTTTTTTGTGTTTTGTTTGATTTTCTGTCTGCTTATTCTCTGAACAATAATATTTTCGACATAATAATAATAATAATAATACTGGTGCTGCTGCAACCGATACTATCAATGACTTAACTAAGTCGATTACAAAAAAAAAAAAAAAAAAAAAAAAATTATTTATTTTCTTTCCAAAAAATAATTTCAAATTGAATTTTTTTTAATTTAATTAATTTATGTTTTCAATTGATGTTTAGTAGATTTTTTTTTGTTGCAAATACAAAATAAGAATCTACTGTACGCGCATGTATTAATGTCTAGACATTTCTGACCTTGATTTAATCGCTAGTATCTGTATGTATGTACGACTATGATGTGTTTGCCCAGATATTCGCGAATATGTATTTTGTATTAAAATGGAAAAAAAAAAACAAAAAATTTGTTAACAAAAGCACAATTGTTTATAAATATTTGTATTATGCCGACACCACTATAAGTATTGGTAATGCCGCAACCGCCACCGCCTTCACCGCTGCATGGTTATGTATACAACATTCTGTTGAAGTACGCAGACGCGTCAGACTTAATGCATTTATTTTTCGTTTTACTTAAGTCAATTGTTTTGTTTTGCTTTGCTTGACTTAGCCAAATATTTATTTGTCTGGCAGTTTTTCGTTTTCTGTCTGTATGCAGGGATTGATAATTTATTTTTTCTTTTGTTTGTTAAATGCTGAATTGTGATTGGCTGTTGTAATTTTTTAGCGTATTTTCATTGGATATGATATTAAATTTAAGGATTTTTTACTTTTATCGTTAGAACTTTGTATTTTCAAGACTTTTCAATGGGCTTTTAACGGCTTTTCACCAGCGGAAGTTTATGTTAACCGTTGCAATAAACTTTCAACTACTTTTGTCCTTTTACTTCTTTGTTCGTTGTGCGCTTTGTAAATAATTTTTTAATTTTGTGTGAGAAAATTATCAAGAAAAAATTTATTTTGCGGTTTTTTTTTTAAATATTTTTTCACACTTTTTTTTTGCTGTAGATTCACTGCTGCTAATTCGTCTTGGGATTTATTTAATTTTTTTGTTGTTGCTTTACATCGTTTACCTTAACTTTATTTTGTTGCATAATTAACAATGGCAAACAGAATTTTTCTTTTTCTTTTCTTTCATTATGATTTGTTACACTTGCTAGATAAAAAGTGCTTTTTATGAGTGCGGCTTTTGTGTTTTTCTTTCTTTTCTTTTTTTTTTTTGCCATCCATTCATTCGCATATTAATATTGCACGTGACTTTTAAGAAAAATTTCTTATTAATAAAGCACGAGGTAAGCGGAAAAAAAATGTAAAAAAAAGGAAGAAAAGTTTTTCGTTCGCTATGGTTCACATTGGTGAAAAAAAGTGCTGCGGCAAAACTCTAACACGCATAATCAACGCTACGGTTTTAAAGTTTATTCCGTATGCACTCCGATAGTTTATTTGCCTTTTTTAATAAAGATAATGAAATGCATATTTTTGCTTTATGAATTACAAAAGAAATATTCATGTGTGCTGTCGTAAAAAAAAAAAAAAATAATAATAATAAACGAAGCGAAATGTGGATTACAAAATCTAAACACGGACCCTTGTCTCGGGTATTTTTATTGCAATAGCAGCAGCAACAGCAGCATCGTCATGTTGCATTTCTCTTGTATTTTAATTAAATGCAACGTTTTGCATAATTTATAAAAATAAGCCACAAAAACTAAAGCCGATGACACAACAATTCATGCATTTTTTTTTTGCACATTTATTATTCATAAAGTTTTAGAGGGAATATTTGATGACGGATGAACTTTCGGTTATTTGTTTGCTGCATGTATTTAGTCTGTGCATTTTTTTATTGAACGTTTTTATGCCAGCACTGTATCCCAATTTATTGATTATTATTGATAAAGTTGTTGCTGATTTTATATCTTCGATAAAATCTCATCGCTCAATTTATCGCTCATCAAAAATAAAAAAAATTCCGCGTTTTAGTTTTTATGATTTATTCTTGAATAAAAAAAAAATTACCTCGATGCCTATAATTCCCTGTTTTCACCTAATAAATAATTAAAGTCGTCTCTCTCGTCTCTTATTATCTGTAAATAAAGATTCGATTGTAAAATCGAATCAAACAGAAACTAAAAATGCGATAAATCATTTAAGGGCCATAAAAAAAAAGATTTTTATCGTTGATTTTTTATTTTTTTTATTTTATATAACCACGAGAGGCGTCATAATTAGCTTTTAATAATCGTATTTATGTTGTATCAAGAATAATAAAAAAGCGCTCTTTACGCTTGTTGTTGTTTATCTTCACTAATTAGACTAATGAGATTTTTATTTCAGAGAAAAATTACGAAAACTTGAAGGCACAAAAATGTTTTTGTTTAAAATGCCTTGCGGTTGTTGTAATATTTTGATAAAGATAAAAAACTTTGTACTAGGCAACAGCGAAGCTTTGTATTGTAAAATTCTCGATGTATTTTGGTTGAAATTTTTTTTAAATTAAATAGCAGGGAAAGAGAAAATGTTTTTGTTTGATGAATGATGAAGAATTGAGGTAGAATTCGGGAGTGAGTGTAGTATGCGGACTAGGACTGTTGAAAGATTACTTTTCTAGTGTTTAGCACATTGAATTGTTGATCGTGAAAATTTCAGTCATATGAAAATCGTGGTACAAAACGCTTCCGGACACTATTGAAGTTTATAACGATTGATGGTACGCTGTGTGTCGTTTTGTTTGAATTAATTTTTGTAAATTCCTTGTGGCACCACCAATCGTATTTTTAGACTTGATTATGCATAAAGATGGAATGGCCAACAGAAATGTAATAAAGAAAGATAAATGCTTTTTTTTGTTTGCTTTTATTACTTAAGCAGCGCGCGCACGTATTATTATATGTATTTAACTTTATTAATCATTTATTATT
Source organism: Ptychoptera albimana (assembly GCA_961205885.1). Taxonomy (NCBI): domain Eukaryota; kingdom Metazoa; phylum Arthropoda; class Insecta; order Diptera; family Ptychopteridae; genus Ptychoptera; species Ptychoptera albimana. Next base: position 1,029,634 of record OY540802.1, on the reverse strand, counting down.
CTTATTATTTTTATAATAATTTTTTTGTTTGCCTTTTTGAAAGTTTTGTTTATTTTTTTTTTTTTGCGATTTCAATCATTTCAAAACTAAAAAAGCACAGAAATTATTTTAAAATTAGAAATGATGATTGTCGTGCTGCTGCTGCCGTTGTTAAATTATTAATTCGATTCACGCATTTTTCTGTAACATTTCAACTTTTCGTTATTTTCGGCCTTTACGTAGCAAAAAAAATTTTTTTTTATTAATTTCTCGTTTCTTAATTCGTGAGAAATGTTGTAAAATTGTTTTATTTGTTTTGTTGTCTAAATGTTATTCGAGGAATTTCAGCGAAGTGTTTTTTTTTGGAAAGTAACTATTGAGATTAATTCTTTTCGCTTTTTTTAAAGAGATTACTTGATGCATTATTCTGTGTGGGATATTTTGCTGTAAAAACGTTGCAACGAGAAATTTACTACAACTATCGATTAATCGATTTATCGTAATTTATTGATAACTTTTAATTAAGTCAACCAAAAACGTATTTCGTAATATTCTCATTCAATTTTTCTTATTAATCCACTCCCGATATATTTATGATAAAAATTTCGCATCCCCCTTTTTGGTATATTTGTTGGTAGTAATGGGAAATTTAATAAAAAAAAAATTATTTCCCCCCATAATAATACGTATCCGATTATAGAAAAAATAGATTTAAATAAAAAATTCTTTTCGATTATTAAACAAGAAAATATCGATAATCTATGGAGAACGAGAATGAAAATCGTTAAGCTTTTACACAATCCATGTAACTTTATCGGTTGAACATTTTTTATTTTTTTTTTCTATTTTTATCTTGAAATCCAATTATCAGGTTTTATGTTTATTTGAAAATTTTCTTTTTCTTTCTCTCCTCACTATGTGGGTATTTTGCTGTAATTTTTTGCATTTATTGTGCTTTCAGGAACGCAATGCAATGTAAGCTTGCGTTTGTTTGGTTCGATTTTTATTTTTTTTTTCTGTTATGAAAATGAATTTTTGAATGAGAAGCGCATTGTGTATAAGAAAATCCATGACCAGACATAACTAGATAAATGATGTCGGTGGCTGGTTTTGATGTTTTTTTTTTTTTCAGCTTGAATAAGCTTTTGCTGTAAAGAATTATTTTTATTCGTTTATTCATATAAATGGGAGGGTGAAATTATAGATAGAAAATAAGTATTTTCTTGGTTAAATCCCACCCACACTCTAGCCAAACATTTAATAATATAATCGAAATGGTTGCGGACAATAAAAAGAAGACGACGAAGAAGTAAAATGAAATGAAACGAAACGTAATAATCTGGAGGAATGTTTTCGCCACTCACTTTTTCCAATTTGTTTTATTTTTTTCTTCAATTTTCTTGTGTTTCTAGAATAATAAAAAAAAAAAAAGAAAAAAATGAAACGAAATAGTCAAAGAGCTTTACATTGCTTAGCTAAGGACATGACCTACCCCGACACCGCGTACATTGAGCTTTTCGCGAATTGTTGCTACTACTATTCGGTTTTATTTGTTTCTCGTTTATTGTGTTGTTCTGTTGTTCGGTTTCTTAGAATATGGGTGAATTGGTTTTTCTTTTTATTTCTCCATAAATAAGTTTTCTATAATGTGTGGGTGGTGTAGGTGGTGGTGATGAGTTTTTTTTATTTTTTCCAACATTTTAAACGAAGCATTGTGTGGGTTGTGTATTTCACCCTTTAGAAACTTTCTTTTGAATTTTTCTGTTTTATTGTTTTTTTTGCTATTGTTGCATAATATAATTTTTTTTTATTTCTTTAAACAAAAGCAAGAAACGTGAGTAAATTGTGGTGAAAAGAATTTTTCTTTTTCATTTTTATTTTCTTGTTTAAAATAAGTCAAAAGCGGAGTCAGACAGAAACGCGAATAAATAAAATGAAATAAAATTGAATGGATGGATGGGAAAATAACGTATTGGTGCTTGCTGGTTTGTTTGCCAGGCTGCCTGCCTGCCAGCCAACCAGCCTACCTGCATGTTTTGATTTCTTTCGATATTTTCACCTTTGTAATTTTTTTTTCAGCAGACGATTTTTAAACAAAAATAAAAAAAAAAATTTCCCAATTCGGTTTTGCTTTTAAAAAATATTTTTGAATTAAAAAAAAAACAAGAAAACAAGAAAATTGAAAAAGGAAAGAAAAGAAAAGAAAAGAAGAAAAGACATCAAGATTCCAGTCTCATCCTCTTTAACCAACTTTTTACCTGCGCAAAACATTCTTCCAACCATAAAACAACTTTGTCGATTATTTTCGTTTTCTTTTGATTTTTTTTTATTCCTTCTACTCTACTCCCTATGTCTGGCGTAATAAAAAAAAAAAAATAATAAAAAAACTGGATTTTTGTGTAGCTGCTGTTGCTGCTGATGCTGGATGGCACATATATTTGTGAATATTTTTCAACTTTCATCTTATCGGCGATTTTTTGTTGTTTTCTCTTTCATTTAAAATATGCAGATGATGATATAGAGAAACTAAAGGCAGGAACGGAATTTATTTGTAATTAAAGCAAAGTTGGTGATGGTTTCAGATGAAAAGGAATAAATTCGAAGCAATGGAACTTGTTTTCAATACCTGTGTCAATCTGCCTACAGTATTCATGGCTGCTTTCATTTTTTTCGTTCAAATAAGCAAAACAAATCGCGAATTAAATAATTTTTAAAATAATCAACGGAGTTGTTGCTGCGATAATAATAGCGTCGCCGTATTCGCGTATCAGCGTAATTTTTTGTTAATTCCATTATCAGTGCCAGACAATTGTTGAATTTTTTTGTTTTTTCGCTGCTGTTTCCTCTGCCTCATCTCTAGCTTTGATTGTAGTAAAAAAAAAAAATAAAATTGTTATTAGTGCAATGCTGTCGACGCTAAATGAATGAAACAATTTTTTATTTTTTTTATGCTAAACGATTAATAAATTTATTTGCTGTTATCTTGTCTGGTAATTTGCGACAATTTTTTCTTCTCTATTTTCATGTTTCATGGTCAATGCGTTTTTGATATAAAATTTTTGGAATAATAATTTGATTTATTCTTAGAGAGGAAATGAAATTCTATTGCGGTTTTTACGCTATTATATAATGCCAGCAAAATTAAAATTCATATAAAGTTTGTTTGTTCTACTTTCAGGATTACTACGTTCACGAATTCACTTTTATAGCTTTTGCGATATTTTTTTGTTTTTTTTTTTTGTTTTGTTTTAATTTGTGATAATAAAATTTAAACGGAAAAATCATTAAATTTAAATGAGTGGATTCTGTAAATTTTAATTTTCAGTAATTAAAGCTTAATTAGTCGAAAGTTTTATGTGTGCATTGGGACATTGGAAATTTATTTTGTAATTTTTTAGCTTTTTGTAAAAATGTTTAGATACGCTGGAATAAAAAAAAACGTTAAAAAAATGTTAAATTTGGTGCTTACTATCGAAATATTTTGTTTACCTCCTCAAACCACATCGCATTGATTGAAAAAAAAAATAATTTTTTTCTTTTCGTCTGCAACGCACAATTGTGGAGAAAATAAAACTACAAAAAAAAAGCCCAAAAGCAATTTTAAAAGAGGAAACACAATGATAATAATAAAAGGCGGCAATAGAGTGGTTTTTTTTTTTGTGTATTAAACGACTAGCGTCAGACGCGTTAAAAGCACACACGAATACACAGAATCAGAATAGTTGGTTGAAAAAAAAAATTGAAAAAATGCATCACCGCCGCCGGAGTACAGAAAAAACAGCAACAGCAGCATTAGCACGGCCTTATCGGTTTTTATCCCAGTAAAAATTTTATTTTCTAGCTTTTTTTTTTTCTTTTTTTGTAAAGCTTTAATTACGTCAATAAACGCATGCGTGACGCTAACCCATTTTTCTAGTCTTGATTAATCTTTTCTTCCTTTTGTGTTTTGTTGCCTCTTCATTATCATTTCTATTCGGTATGGAAAATTATCAGCACTTATTATGGTGGAAGTAGTTGAGAAACGAGTTATTCTAATGAAGCTTTTTTTGCTGCTGTTGTGGTTGTTGCTGTTGGGAAAATTTAACACACATAGCACGATGATTATGAGTTTGTAAATGTGTGCTGAATTAACAACAATAAAGCGAAAAATAATGATAAAAACCCGATTAAAATGGTTAATTTAGTGTGCGTTGTGTGTGGAGTGTGTAGTAAAAGAGAACAAGAAGATATTTTAGCAGACAGAATAACATTTTAAGAGCTTAGTTTGGCTTGGCTTAGCTTAATTGTTTTTTTTTTCTTATTTTATTTTACTTTCAATACATTAGCTGAACGAATGAACGAACCATCTTTGTATGCGAGATAATAGGAATTAACTTTCTTTTTCGCTTTATACGGCGTTTTAATTTCATTTTTTTTTACCGATTAATACTTAAGCCAATGATGTATTTATACCGATGAAGCTATCGCAATTATTTCTATTAATGATTTTTATAGTTGTTTAGAAAATTAATTTTTTTTACTCAAACCTTTGCCTTTATGGAGGCTAGGCGTAAACTGTTTGAAACTTGTTCGCCTTTCAGGTGGGATTTGTGTTTATTGAATTAGGGAAAATCCGTTTTTTTAAATTGTGTTTAAATACGGTTTTAAAGCATATTTGAATGAATAAACCCTGTGGAAAAACGTTTCGTTAGCCAACAAACTGCCTTTAGGAATGAACGCGACGTAGTATCGCTTACAGCGAAAAATACTATTAGAATGTTTAATCTAATTTTCAGTTATATTTTCGATGTAAATTGTTACTATCGATACTCTAAAGCTCACATTCGTAATTAAAGATCGATGCTATCGATTTCTCTGCGATTAAATAAATTAATTAAAAATTAAAAAAGAAGATTTTATGAAAATGTTTGTTTCCTCCTCTCTTTATTTCTTATAATTATTGTTGAATTCGATACGGGAAATTAAAAAACAAATTAAATTAATCGGTTTGTGTTTGATTTATTAAAAGCGTTTTTGTGTGTAGTCAAAAAATTATTGCATTCAGGTGTGTTGGAGTGCTGTGCGATTCAAATGCCGATAACTTCTGATTGAAATTTTTTAGACCTGAATCCTTTATACAGCATACTAAAGGACCCAATACGAAACTTCTGACCAAATTTTAGCTCATTTAAAAATAATTTTTTTTTCGCCCAAAAATGCATACAAAGTATCAGGAAAAATTTCAATTTTCAGGTGAAAATTAAATAAATTCAGATCGAGCTGAAACTTTGCAGGAATGTTCATTAGACAGTTTTGAATCGACTTAGTTCTTGGAATTTTTCGAAAAAAAATTTATTTCTCGAGTTATGAACACTCAAATTTATGAAAATTGAAGATAAAACACTTTTCTCCATGTTTAATGGCATTTATTTTAAAAAATTGGTACCTAGTACCTACGTTTTGTATTGCGGTCTACTAGTGTGTTTATTCAGGATTACAAAAAGCTAAAGATCTTAGTTCTGAGACATATTTTGGATGAGTTATGACTAAACAACTGAGATAAGTACATTCGATGCCAATGCAGAAAGCAAAAAACGTAGGAATTGAGATTCAACTGGTCATAACTTCTGATTGAAATTTTTTAGGCCCGAATCCTTTATACAGCAAACATAAGGACTCAATACAAAACTTGTGACCAAATTTCAGCTCGATTAAAAATAATTTTTTTTTTGCCCAAAAATGCATACAAAGTATCAGGAAAAATTTCAATTTTCGGGTGAAAATTCAATAAATTCAGATCGAGCTGAAACTTTGCAGGAATGTTCATTACGTAGTTCTGAATCGACTTAGTTCTTGGAATTTTTCTAAAAAAAATTTATTTCTCGAGTTATGACTTCTTAAAGTTTCGAAAATTGTGGAAAAACCTCTTTTTCAGATGTTTGATTGAATTTGTTTGAAAAACTTTGCTTTGAGTAATTTTTTTTTAGATCGTGTGCTGTTAGTTTATTTGTTTCTGGTTAAAAAGAGGTAAAATTCTTGATTCTAGGACATATTTTGACCAAATTACAGCCTGAAAACGTAAATTAGTACCTAGAAAAAAATTTCTTTTAAGACTCGAGTATATGAATCGAACGTCAAACGCACATTTAACCAATTTTTAGTTGTTTCCTGTTAAGTTTTATAGAGATTTTCGAATTTTTTAATTAAATTTCCCTCATTCTATTTTATTTTAATGATTTTTCAACTATGAAAATTATTTATTTTTAACTTAAATCAACATAATCCGTACAACAACAACAGCAGACCTGTCTAACGATCAATTTCGTTTATTTATCTTAAATCTCCATCGAAGAAAAAAAAAATTGTTTTATTTATTTATTTTTTAATATTTTTTCCATGAATTTTGTTTGTTGTTCTAACTGAAATTTCTTGTCGTCGTCGTTGTCGTCTTCGTGATGTTTTATTAATTTATTTGAATCTCTCACAAATAATCTCTCGGTGTATCGATGTGCTGTAATCCCGTGCGCTCTTTACATTTCTAATGTAAATAAATATTCAGAATTATTATTAATAAAATTGATTGCATTAAAAATGAATGTAAAGGCCGTTGGCTATCCCTGGTATTAATAGCGACCGACAACAGCAAATATAAACAAAAAAATTCGTTTGTTTGTCTAGAGTTTTGTCGTCTATGTATAATTTTGATATATGTTGCGCCACATCAAGTGCTTCGTTAGTTATGGATGAAATTTAGGTTAGGCTAGGTCACAGAATAACAAGCGGCAATAGATAATACGAATGTTGGCGTTATCTACCTATTTCTACCCAAAACATATCGCTTTTTTCCAAAAATTCATCGCTCGCCGTACATCGCATCATCAATGAGTTTAATGTAGGTGCGACAGAGTAAAATAACCAAAAAATATTCCCTATCTTTTAGCTCTCGGATATATTGCGATTGCGAAATATTATTATAATGTTTTGGTGGGTGGTGAGGATGTACAATATTGTTGTTGTGGGTGTGGGTGGTATACAAGTAGCGCCAAAACGGCGCACATTCTATCGTTTGTACGATCGATAAACGCAGACAGACACTGGAATGAGACCAGACAAGGTTTTTTGGTTGAATAAAAAAAAAAAAAAATATAATTTTTTTTTTCCTTTTATTTTTTGAAGGGTGGCCTGAATTGGTAACGTTTTCGTCGACGTTGTCGGTTCTCATTGTGTTTCTCTTCTTATACAATGAAAGTTTATTTAGTAGAAAAAGCTTTTCCCGCAAGGCTGACTGGTAAAAGTTTTGTTTTGCTGTTTTGTTGCAATTTTTTTATTTCTCGCACTTTAATGTTTTGCGAGCACTGGTACCGGGTGCGCGCATTGCTTTATATTATTTAATCATAATAAATGTAATGTAAATGCTGAAGAAAAGTTTTCTTTTGCCTTTTTTTCCTCTTTTTTTGTGTGTGTGTGTATTCTGGCAAAAGAAACTTTAAGATAAATAAAACGAAAAAAAAAAAGAAAAACAGCAACGACGACGACGACAGTACGTTGATGAATGTTTTGTTTTGTTTTGCTTTTGTTATTCGGTTCATTTTTCATTTGTGGGTGGTAAACAGAAAAAAAAAAGTAAAAAAGAGAAGAAAAGAAATTAATGAATATGAATGTCAAATTATATTTTAGAATTTTCATTGTTTTGCGAATTAAAAGGGGAAAATTCTTTTCATTTTTTTTTTTTTTTTTGATAAAAGTGGAGACGGCTGGTTAAAAAAAAATTGTTTTTTCCTACGCAAAATATTCTGTTTTGTAATTAAAAAGCTTAATGACTTTAAACAAGTTTTTTCAAGCTCGAAAATGCAGTAAAAAAAAATTATTTTGAGAGAGAAGGACCTCGGTACGTCCTTGAGGTAAATGTGCATCGGTTTTGTTGTTTACTTTCTTTTCCTTACGTTTTTTCGTTACATCCTAAAAATTTGTGTCTTCATCTCTAATTTTTTTTACTGAATTCGCCTGGATCTGTATTCTACAGTCGTCACGGCATTAAGCGAATTTTAAACATTTTTCGCTACTTTATTACAGCAAATAAAGTTTAATTAAATTATAATTTGGGTAATTCACTTGTAGAAAGCCAAGTTCTACACGTATTTAATCATTAAAAATAAATATTTGACGCTGAGTGATGGAGGCGCCTGGTTATGTCACAAAAACTTTTCAACCAAAATGAAACAAACATTTTTTTTTCTTGTGCTTTTGGTAAATATAATTTCATTGCAGTTAAAATTATTTATCGTCATTAAATTTTCATTAAAATAATAATTTGTTAATGGAGCTTTTCTGTTTTAAAGAGATTCTGCGAGAAAATTATAATTACTAGTTGGTTGTGTAGCATTTTATTCAGTGGGTGTGGGTGGTTAACTGTTTATTGTTATTATTATTAATAATAATTATTATTATTATTATCATTTCTCTTTAATTAATTAATTTAATAAACAAAAGCGATATGATGGTTGTTTGCTTTGTGTATTGTTTAGAAAAGACATAAGAGTCTTCTGTTTGTCTCAAAATATTTTCTATTCTATTCATTGTTTAAGCTTTCACAGCTAATAAATAATTTAAAAAAATGTCTGTAAAAGTTTCAATGCAGTAAGAAAACAGTTGGTAAAACCCACGATTTTTGATGTTTGTAATGGTGGAGGCGCCTGGTTTCAGAGCTTTTTTTCTTTTTCTTTTTTTTTTTTTTGTTAATTTAAATTTATTACAGGGTGTAACAGGGGTTGATAATTTTATTTGTTTTGCGTGTGATAATAACACGTCACAATACTTTTGTTAGCCACTGTCGCTGTTTTTATTTAATTTTTATTTTTTTTTTTCGCTCTCTATTTATAAATTTTTTACATTATTATTTATTTTTTTTTTTCTTTTGCTGCTTGTACTGTTTTTCGCTTATTTTTAGTTTTTTGTGTTAGTATCGTCGTATATTTATTCCCTCCTTCATTCACAATATTTTTTAAATTGCGCCTGCACATCTGCACTATATATTTTTTTTATTTTTAAAATTGCAATTTAGCTGCAACAGCAGTAGCAGTAGCAGCAGCAGCAGCAGCAGCAGCTATAACAATTTTTTTCTGTTTTATTAAAGCAACGGCAAACTGAAAGGAAAAAACTTGAAAAGAAAAAAGAAAAATGTAAACCAAGCAGCAGCAGCGCATAACCAGCATATGCGGTGTGTGTGTGTTCGTGTTTGTTTGTTTGTCTCTCTGTTTTGCCAGAAATAGCGAATAAAAATTATTTTTCTATTCAAATTTTAGCATAGATGCAAATCAGTATTAAAATGAAACGACGTGAAACAAACAATTTTTTGCCGGTTGTTGTTTTTTATTTTATGTAAATAAAATGGAAAAAAAATAAATATTTTTCTCCACTATGCTATGTGAGTCGCTTGCTCGTGCTTTTTTGCAATTTTTCAATGAAGTGCATATGACACATTTAACCTTGAGGAAAGGTCTTAGGAAATTCTCTTTTCTTTTTTTTTTTCCTAAAATAACGAAATTTTATGTTTTCCAGTTTATGCCTGAATTACCTTGAAATTATCCTGAAAATGCATAAATTTTCGACCAAAAACTATGCCCGGAAAATGTTTGTACAACTCTGAACCTCAGCATTATGTTTTTGGGTGTTCCTTGTTAATGGTTGAAAGATTAGGAACAAAAAAAAAACCCCCAGCATTAATAAGCAAATAATTAATAAAGATTTCGCGGTTTTTTGTCTGTTTTATACTCCAATAACCCACCCACCAACATTTTCATGATCTTTGCAATACATAATGACCGAAAAAAATGATTTATAGTCGACGAAAGATTTTATTTCCCTCATTTAATCCTTTTCTCCATTTTTTTTTCGTGTTGTGTTGGTTGCTTTTGGTTGGGTTAAGGTTTTTTTGTTATTTCAGCAACCCCGTGCCTTTTTTTTTCGCTATGAGGGTTCATGGTTGATTTATGATTAGTAAAACGATGAAAAATAATTTTTTCGTTGCGTGTTTAATGTGAAAAACGTGACACAAGGTTAGGAATTGACGCGTTGACAGCAAAATAATCACAAAGCGAAAAAACAAATTTTTTTTTAAAAACTAACCTACGACAGTAGTAAATTGTGCAGCTGTAACAACCAGCATTGCATTAAAGCCTTTCCTATGTGCAATCTAAATGCATTAAAAAAAAAATTAACACAAACGGTTGATGCTGTCATAAAATTAAATCACAAATAAAAAAAAAAAAAAAAAAACGAAAAATTGCACTTGGTTGGTGATCATCAAAAGCGACATGAAAGCGACATAAGCGAACTTGAAAATGAATAAACGTAACTTTCGCCGTGTGCGCTTAACTCGATTTTATTTAGTTTTACCCATGACCTATGTGACCTGGTGCCTTTAAAAAATTTTATTTTGTTTATTTTTCTGTCTCTTGTAATTGAATTTAAGGCAGATAATGGCCGTTGTTTTTGTCAGTGTTGGTAGATAGGTGACTAGGGTGTGTTAAACAGATGAATTTACTGCATTGAAACCAAGGTAACAGCAGTGGCACCAGTTACAAATGCATGCTGAATGTCATTTAATTTTCCTAGATCCACCCATTTTCCATTAGAAAATTTAATGCAAGAATTTTTTTTTTTTTTATTTCAATCGATAAAAATGCGCTCAGTTTTTGGTTAAAAAGCTTTTCGATTATTTCGCCCAGTCTAAAAAAAAAGAAAAAACTTTTTTTGCATTGACCTAGTTTTCATATTTATTTAGCCCTGGGCGAGATTAAATATGAAAAACGGAGAAGTAAAATTATCTGGCGTCATATGCTGCGCTGCTGCAATAAATGTTTGCTTGCACTTGCACTTCAATTTCGTTTGGTTTTGTTGATTTGCTCGCAGCTTTTGAACTTTATGCAGAATTTTCATTGTTGTTGTTGTCTCTCTTTCATTAAATTTTTTGTTTTTAAACTTTTTCTCGTATTTAGGGCATCAGCAAAGTAGTTTTTGGTTGAATAATGTTTTTGTTTGTAAAAAAACAGCATCAAAGCTTTTTATGACTTTTATGCCACAATATCTCTCCTCTCCTGTCACTTTCATCTCAATAAAATAATTAATTAAAGATTTAAATGTAAAATGTTATTCACCTTGGCCTATCAATGGTAAATTTTATTATTCTTTGTTGTACAAACAGCACAGGAATTTTTGCTAAGAGAAAACAAACGAAACGAAAAAACTTTCATGGATCATTGGGGAAAGTTTAGATTTGATTGTAGCACCGTAGTAAATAAATAAAAAAAAAAATAAAAGAAAAATAATTTTATTATGTCTCTAGGGTAGAGAAACTACCCTGACCTAAATAAATAATTTATGTTGGAAAAAAGCTTATTTTCCTTCAAGAAGAACGTTTTTTTTTTTTCGTTTCATTTTTCACATGCAACGTTGACGATGCTAGTGGATGGATGACTCAACATAATTATTACTGGGTAAGGTCTGGGTGTACTTTTGCTTGCATGCAACAACATTCACAGTAATTAGAGTACGATGTACTTGGTTTTGCGTTTTTTTTCTTTTTTTTTTTGCTGTGAACAAGAAATCACCGAAAAATCGATTTTTAAAAACTGTTTTTTGTGTTTTGTTTTGTTTTCGCATAACTACGATCCTGATTGGTTGGGATTTTTATTTTTTTCTTTCGTTACTAGTGGAACTGCATACAAAAATACTCGGTTACAACAGGCACACACTTAAAACACCCTTGGAGTATTGGTTATATGACCTGAATTCATGTTATCTGCTTCGGTATTCGTGTAAAATCCTGTAGAATCCTTGGAAAACATAGTGAATCTAATGCGTGCATCAAATTGTTTTGTATAAATACTGTGCGCGTGCGTTATTAAAGCTTTTATTGTGCTTAATATATGCAGTCAGTAACAAAGTTTTAAAAAGGACTCTGAATGGATGGGGTGTTGGTTGAATCATAGGGGTTGTTGGGTTGTTTTCCTGCTTGTGTGTTGGCGGAATTTTTATTGTTTGATAAATTTAAGTTTTCAATGAGCTTTGATATTAATTTCAAAAATTTTTTTTTCTTTTCAGATCCATGTTTTACGTTTCAACAAATATTTATCGCTGTGTAGCCGCCCAGACGTTTATTTGAAGGAAAAATAAAAACTTTTCGTCGAAAGCACAGAAAAAATTTTCTTTCCTTTTTTTTTTTTTGCTATTATGGATTAAAGCTTAACGAAAAATCCAAATTTATGTGCAATAGAAGTTTAATTAGAGAAAGAAAGAAAATTTTTAAGAGAATTTAAATTTGCATTTGGGGTCTGAACACGTCATGTACCGTCTGAATGTCGTTAATCAGACCACAACTGTGCCGCCCGGCCAGCCGATTGTTGGAATGGGTGTACTAAATACAACGGTAGGATCATCGTCGGCGTCATCAGCGTCATCGGGTGGTATAGTTATTGGTGGTAATGGTACTAGCAGTGGTGGTAGTGGTAGCAGCATAAATTTAAATAATAACAGCAGCAGTAGCAGCAGCAACAATCATCATCCTCATCAGCAGCAACAAACGCAGCATAATCATAAAATAAATAAAGTGAATAGTGGGATGGGAAGTGATGATTCGGTGTTATTAGCGGCGTCTGTTAAAGCCGAACCAATGCATGATGCGGCATCGACAAGTTCAACGACAAATGGTCATGTGGTGTACGCGAATAAGCGACCCCGATTAGATGGGTAAGTGGATTTTTCTGTTTTTTCTTTTTTTTTTTTTTGTTTAATTTAATTATTGAACAGCGCGTTTCCGCGATATCAGCTTACCGGCTCTGACTGAAATCCAATTAAAAATAAAAAATAAAAAAAATATTTCCCTTCTTTTATTATTTTAGTGATGATTGGTTGTCGTCACCTAGTCCTGGTAGTGTGCCCAGTTCTGCGCCACCGCTAAGTCCGTCTCCAGGATCACAAAGTCATAATTACAACACGACCATGTCGAATGGTTACTCATCACCAATGTCAACCGGCAGCTATGACTACAGTCCTAATGGTAAAATTGGTAAGTCATCTTTTCCTCTAATTTTTATTTTTATTTATTTATTAAACTCGTATCGAAGATCGATTGATTTTGATCTGAATTCATCATTTTTCTACTTTTTTAATCGTTTTAAGTATTAAATGTTATATTTAAGCGAAGAACTTAATTTTTTACGGCTGACTTGGCTTAAGTAAGTCTCTTAAAACAAAACGCTCTTTGTTTTCGAGTGTAAATAAAATTTTACTCGATCGATGAATTTATTTGGTATTGTGCGATGTAATGTAGATTGTCGCCATTCTGGCGTATTAATTTTTTTTTCTTCTCAAAACTTTTAACATTTCTCCTTGTATCAACAAAAACTTTTGTTATTAATTTAAGCTTTTAAAAAACAAAAAATGTTTTGTGCAAAAGTTTCTAATTTCTATTTTTTTTTTTGATAAATTTGATAAAAATTGTTATGCAAAGCACGTTGAAATGTTTTTTTTTTGTTTTGTTTTACCTGTTTTCACCTGTTTTTTGCTGCTGCATTTTAAGCAATTTTATTACTAAGCGTCATCTATTAACCGGTAGTGTAATAATGAAAGGTTTCTTTTAAGCTAAGCTAAGTTATGTATTTTACTACGCCTATGTAATATTAAAGTCAGCCATTACCATCGGTAATAACCAGCCAACCAACCAACGAACCAACACATTAACCTAATTGTAGAGTTTAGTTGGTGTTGGTTAAGTAATGAAACGACGGCAAAGTGCATTTTTGCTGTTGATGTGTGTTCTCCGCTGTGTTGTGTTGCGTTGTTGTTGTTGCTTAGCACATGAACTTGGCTGTTGTTGATAAACATACATAAAATTGCATACAGCACATATGTGTACTCTATGCTGGGCAGCTCTCGCCTACCTATGCATGTGTTTGTTGTGAAACTGAAATTAAAATTCATTTGATCATGACTCTCATTCTATATACCGATTGCACTGGAGTTTTTGCGTTTTTTATTTTATTTATTTATGGTTTGTGACTTTGCTGTAGCGTAAAAATTAAAAATTTGCAAGAGAAGGTCAAGCAAAGCAAACATTTTTTTTTTTTTTTCACTTATTTTACATAATAGTAATAAACTCGCTGATATAATAATAATAATAATAATAATAAAAATAATAAAAAAATCAACCAAGCGAAGAAAATTCAAAACCAGTAGAGAAGTTTATAAATAAAACAGAAGAGAATAATATAGCAACAAAAACATGACATTTTTATGCCGCTCGCGTTTTTTTTTTTTTATTTATTTTTGGCAAGTTTAATGACAGTTGTCCGCGTTATTATTATTATTATTAAAAAAAAAAAACAAAAATTTAATTTTTTTTATAATTTTACATTGAGAATTTGTTTTGTATTTGGTTATTTGGTTATTTGAAGCTTTTTTAGTGACCAAAAATATATAAAAAAAAATTTTTTGTAATGTCAGTCACATCGTCAAAGTCGCAGGTGTTTTTTTTTTTTTTTTGTTTGTTTGTTTGTTTGTTGTTGTCATAAATTTTTCTATGGATTTGTTTACGTTGGTTTGATGGATGAATTGGGGTTTTTTTTTCCAGTCCTTAACGAAGCTGTAGTTGAGTTATCAAGTCCTGAAAACCTGGAAAGTCTACGAACTTTGGAAAAAGATGAAAGAGTTGTGTGATTGGTTGATTTAAAATATTAAAATACTGGGGACTAAGTAAATTTACTGAATTTACTAATTTTGTTGTTGTTTAATTTAAATGGCACAGATCGTCCTTGTCCTCATTAAAAATTGTAATAAAACCGCAAAAATGTTTTATCAACAAGTGACATTTGAGGAGGAAAAACTTTCAAAAGCTAAAATTGGTTTTTAGAAGTGTTTAAAAGTGATTTATGAATTTTGTTTTGTTTTGTGTAATTCTCAGGTGTTTTGTGGATTTTTTTTTTATTTTTGATTCGACATAATGCCCTAGCTTTAGTTTTCTGAGGTTTCTTTGCTGGGTGTTTAAGATTCAGATAGTTTGGATGGTTGTTTTGAATATTTAGGCATTTTTATGGGTTTTATGGCATTCAGAATGTACTTGAGTTGATTTTCCAAGGGTTTTTAAAGTTTTTTCTGTGCTTTAGATGCGTTACTGACGCTTTAAACGATTGTTTACCATTTAGAAATGCATTCAAAACGCTTTCAGAAGCTCAAAATTCACCTAACCAGATTTAAATCATTTTAATTTCAATTCAATAAACGCAATTAAATTTTTATTTTTATTTATTTCTCGTTTCTCGTTCTGTTCATCCATTCGCGCCCAGCCCACATTATTACTAATATTTACATTAAACTGTCCCGTCGTCGTCTACAAAATTATTATTATAATTTTTTTTTTTATATTTATCTGTAATAAAAAAAAAATTGAAAAAAACAAAACAAAACGAAAGCAATAAAAATAAAAAATTATTTAAAGTGACTGAATGAATGCGAAGTAAATAAAATTTCCAACCACAACACTGCACCCATCTATAGTTTTTTTTTTTTTTTTTTTAATTTGTTTTCATTCGCGACAAACAAAGCTGCTGCTGCTGCATCGTGTTAACAAAAAAAAAAAAAAAACGCTAAAAGCACACACAGCTGTTGATTGTTTTGTTTTATTGAGAATAGAACAAAAAAAAAAATTTTTTTTTTTTAATTCCTTCGAGCTTACAATGTTGCTGCGATAAAATCGTATCACATCGCATCGTCTCCATATCTTGGTTAGAAAATGTTTTGTGTTGGCTGGTTGGTCGTCTGTTTTTTTGTTAACTGTTGCTGGCTGTTGTTGTTCTACCTTTGCATTAAAGAATCGAAATAATTTTACAGAATCAAGGTCAGAGTTTTTTCTTTTTTAATTTCAAATTTTGAAGAGACTGGCTGCTAGATGTATTAGCAATGCGAAAAGACGCAACAAGGAGTTGTAAGGTGGCCTGAAGCCACAATTTAAGCATCGCAAATTGTAAATGAACCAATCAACCTAGAGCAAGGTTTTTTTTTATTGTTTGTGTTGTTGGTTAAGTCAGCAAATAGCAACACAAACATAAGATGAATTTGAAACAACATTGAAAAAAGCACGAAGCGATAAATAAAGTTCAACCTTGAATGAAAAATCAATTTTTGCTATTGCTGTTGCTGTTGATGCTTTAAATCTCTGCACAGCATCTGGTTAACATTTTTTTTTACTTGTTTCATAGACGATTTATCACGACTGAAAACCTACAAATGTAATTTTTTGTTTTCCTTTTTTTATTTTGGCTTAAAACAATGGAGAAAAGAAACAAAAAAAAAAAATTTTTTTTTAAAACAAATTATAACGCAGCGTTAGATAACGCACGGTTTTTTGACGCACTGTTTTTGGTTTCTTTAAAAAATCGTTGATTTCGTTAATTTCCCATCAAATCAACCGCATATTAAACGTTTTTTCTTGTTTTATTATTATTGGTGTGGTTGTTGTTTCTTCTATCGTTAGATTCGTTGCATTTCTCAGCAGGAATTATATAAAAAAAAAAAAACAATAAAATCCAGAAGAAACTACATGAGAAATAAAAAAAGAAAACGAAATAAAAAAAAAAATCAGAAACGTTTTAGGCTTGCTTTTGATAAAGAAACGAACGTAAGGTATGAGATGTGTAATAAACCTTAGAAAAAGCCACAATAGTAATAAAAAAAAATTATATTTCGATGTTGTTGTTGTTGATTGCAGTTGATTTTGTTGATGATCATTCGTTCGTTTTAATTCTCTCCTAAGGTAATAATAAAAAAAAAATGTTTTTTTTTCAACTGATTAACGATTGTTAGACGCTGTTAAAAGTTTTGTAGTTTTGTTGCGTTGAATAAATTTTGTTAGGCAGTCTGTGGCCATTCAAGACACTTTTAAAAACCCTTTCGGGCAGTTGATGCTATTGAAAATTTTATTGTTTTCCATATGAATGAGTTAATGGAGTTAATTTTGTGTTTTAATGTTGTTTAGGGTGGTGTACCTGCTTTAATTGCTGGATACTTGTAGGGATTTTGAAGTTGAATTTTTTTTTTCCTGTTCTGCACAAGATTTATTGTGTGATAATGCGTTGATTATGCGTTATAATGACGTGATAATATTTTTTCAGGCTGTAGTACACAGAATTCTTTTAATTCCAGATGTAATTCCGGTGTAGTGAGGGTTTAAACAATTTTTGTCTTATAATTCCATCTTAATGGAGTTTAATTTTAATTAGCATCGATCGATCGTACTAATTTAATTTTCTGACATGAGACGCAATAACCAAACAGATTTTCATCTTTTGAAATTTTCATCATGAGTAGAAACAAAATAAAAATTTTATTTTTTAGCATCGATCGATTGAATAATTAATGTTGTGGGTGGGTTTGTTACATACAAAGTTGTTTGTTGTTTGTTGTTATGTTGAAAATTAATTTATTAAAAATAAAAATTATGCTGCTGCTGTTGCTGTTGCATGCATTCGTTATATATTTTAGTCTCAAGGTAAACAAGGTAAAACTAGTTAAGCTAAACTAGCTGCCACTCTGTCATTTTTGTTTGTCTTTTCTGTAGCTTTTTTTTTTTTTTTCAATTGGAATTTAAAAAGTTTTTCTTCTTCATCTTCTTCGTTTTTCTAACGTCTATAATTTTTGTTTTAAGGATGAGCTTTAAAGCTTATTGTTTAAGTAATAAGTAAGTGCAGGTAAATCATGTTTTTGTTTAGGTGGGTGCGGTGTTCTTTGTTGTTATTGAAACTTGATGTGGGTGTCGTCGTCGTTGCTTTTATTATTCACGTTTATTCTCATTACCTTGATGGTTTTTTATATTTTGTTAGAAAATTTTTATTTGTAGATTTTTATTTGCGTTTTTAGTGGATAAAAAAAAAAAATATTTTTTTTAATCAATGGTGGTTGGGTGATTAAAAAACAAACAAAATTGACGGTGTTCAAGTAACAGCAACAGGCACACAGCAGTAAAGTGTGTAAACGACCTTGGCTTAAGTCTGTTTTTTTTTTTTTTTTTTGGTTAATTTAGGTTAAACAAAAAAAAAAACTTTTTTGTGTTCTTTTCACACAGAATTACTTTGCCAGATGCCAGTATTTTGTGTTTTTATATTAAGTAGGTAGGCGCCGTGGTACCTATGGTTGCAGTTTTTAATTTTTATTTATTTTTTTGCTATATGTAAAAACACTTTGCATGCACAATTCTTTCTGCTCCAGTAATTTTTCCAGTAAATAGAAATAACTTGTTGTCCACCAACTCATTCTCTTGCTCTGGTCATTTAATACTTTTTTTTTTTTTTTTTTTTTTTTGTTAATTAAAATCAATGATGTGCTTACGTTTTTGACGTCATGCAATTTTTTTTTGTTTGTTTGCTTAATTATCGTCATTTAAGTATTAAAATTTTTTTTTTTAATTCACATTGCTGCATGCAATAAAAAAGAAAGAATTTTTTTATTTTTTTTAATTCTCTTAATGCAGTTAAAAAACTTAAAAATTGCAAACAACAAGTGTTGCAATTAAAATAAAATTCGTTTGTTTGTTTCATTACACAATGATTGGTGTTTATGTGCTTAAATCGTTAAATAATTACATGGAAAGTTTATTCGGGTAGGTCGTGGCGGTTTACTTTATTTATTATTATATTTTTTTTTTTAATTTTTTATATCTGCCTGGTTTATTTATGGTAATAATAAAAATAATTAAAATAATGATATAATACGGTAGCGCATATGCACTGTGGATTTAATGTGAGAGAAGCGTTTATTGTGGCTGCATTAGCGTTGACAGTTGTTACGTTGGCGCTGTCATTACTTTTGTGTTTTTTCTATTTTTTGTTGTTTGAAATATTCAATTGAGCTTTTTAAAAGCTGATTTACCACACAATTCAACTAAAACATTTTTAAGGTGCTTATTTATCCTTTTTATCGTGCGTTAAGTAAATTCTTGTTCTAAACAAAAAACAACAGATGTGTGGTGAAAATATTACTGCATGTGAAATATTAAAAAAAAAAAAAATTTTTTTGTTTAAAATAATTAAATTAGGCAGCAGTAGAGCAGAATTTTTATTTATTTATTTTTTTGTTGTTTTATTTTAGTTTGCATCGTAAATGAACTTTTAAAAAACACACAAATTTGCTGCGAATATTGTTGCTGTGTGTGTGTTTTGCTTGATTTTTGTTTTTTTTTTTTTTTTCGCAATGTTTCCATGCAAACATGTGGTGCCGAGCACAAACATATGTGAAAAAAAAAAAATTATAATTCAATGTCAAGGGTAAATCGGTCGCTTGGCTGGTTGGTTGGTTGGTTGATCGCCTGCTGATGATCAAATCGAAATAAAAAACAAAAAAAAAACAATGCAAGCCGGATAGCCGCATTTTTATATTTTTATTTCTTGTTTTGTGAATTTTTTTTTATCTTTTTACGCAAATTATTGCATTTTATGTTTTATTTTGCGTTACGTATGACTGGGGGTCTGCTGACGTGCTGGTCTTCCTGTTCCTGTTTCCGGTATTATTTTTGTTTTAGTTTTTCTAATAATTTTTTTTGTTGTTGTTTTTTTTTTATATTTTTGTGGGTGATGGAAATTTAGTTTTCATTTTTACTGACGATTAATTTCGATTTGAATTTTTGTTTGCTGTTTTTATATGGATTCGTTATTAGTTTTTATCTATTTTGTGTTATTTATGCTTTTTGTTAATTGTTAGCATTTTTTTGGCTTAAACTTTTAGCAGATTTAGCATAATTTTAGCAGATTTAGCATAATTTTAGCAGATTTAGCATAATTTTAGCTTATTTTGGTTTTTTTTCCTGTTTTTAAATTATTTTCGTTGGTTTTTTCTCATTTTTCTATTAAAATCATGTTGGTTTTGTATGGAGATTATTCCTAGACATACCTTAAATATAAAAATATATATTTTTATTAAGCTGCATTTTAACTCATCTATATCAGCTATAAATGTTTTAATAAAATAAAACGACGACCATGATTGTTTTATTGGTAGAATTTCTTGTTGTTTGTTTGTTTGTTTTTAATTCAGTTTATTGTTGTTGTTGTTGTTTTAATGGGTAAAATGGTCATTAAAAATAAAATAATAAAAAACGAGATTACATTACGTTGCGTTATGCTTTAATGAATCGATTTAAATAAATGAGTTCATGGTTATTAAGCATTTTCTGTGTTGTGCTTTAAACTTTATTTTACTTTACTTTACTTAACGTTTTATAATAATTTTTTTTTTTTTTGTTTTTACACAAAGTGTGTGTGTTTGTGTATTCTATAAGTGCTCAACAATTTTTATCTTAATTGATATCAAATAATTTTTTTTGTTGTTTTTTCTTAAATTTTATTTTTGGCCATGAGGCGTACATTTCTAATGAGGCTCGTTAAGCGATGTGGTGAATAAACCAATTTTTTTTTTTGTTACAAAACGATAAAAGATTTGTTACAAATTGTTTTGCAAAAAATATATAATTAATTACTAAAATTAATAACGAAAATTATAGCAAATGTGTGGCAGTTAAAGGGAGAGACTTGAATATAAATTTAAAAAAAAAACAAAAAAAGAAAAAATCGCGAAAGCAGAAACATTAATAGCAGCAGAAGCAGCAGCAGTAAGGCTATGCACATGTTTTATGTTTTTGTGCTGTTGCTGCTTCCTATATAATTTTTAATTTTATTTTGCCTTTAGCTGGCTTAATTTAGTTTTTTTTTTTTTTTTTTTTTTTTTGTTATAAATATTTGTTTGGCTGCATATTTTACATTTTTTGCTATATTTCGCTGAATAGTTGAAGAAAGTGAGGATTTTTTGTGTATTTTTTTATTATTTGGGTTAGTAGGTGCGTTTTAATTCTGCAAACAATAATAAAATGCGAGTTTTTACGAAGAAGTTTATATGGTAGATGAAGGATTATGATTTCTGTGGTGTTATTTAAAGCATTGAGGTGTAGAGGTTGTCTAGAGTTTGTTAACAGCTTGCATTGAGTTTGCCTACAGTTTGCATAGAGTTTGCCTACAAAAATGCCATAAATGCATCGTTTTCTTTAATTATACATTCGACTGTACATTTTGTTCAACAATTTATTTTAATTTTTTTTTTTTAACTCATATTATTATTGCATGTATAATTTGTCCTTGGATTTAGTTTGAATTTTTTTTTTATTTTTTTTATTATTATTAAAGGCAGGCCGTCGTTTATGTTAGAAAAAAAAAATTCTTTTTTTTTATTTTTTTTTTGAATGAATTTAATGATAATAAATGGTGGCGTATATTTTTTTTTTTATTTTTCCTCTTTTTTTCTTCTTCCTTTATTTGTATAAAAATAAAAACGCAGTAGTAGGAACATGCGATGATGCAATGTGTAATAATGCGTTGTTTTGTTTTGTTTTGTTGCGTTTTTTATTGAATTTTTATTTTTTTTTAATATTTAATAAATAATTCATCATATTACAACATATACACACACACACATGCTTTGCATATTAATTTCTTTCGATTTTATAATAATAAAAAAAAAAAAGCACACACACACAAAAAGGTTAAGAAGAAGAAGAAGTAGAAGAAGAAGAAAATTTAATAAAACTAAACAATAGAATTGAGGAAGAGGAATTAAGAAGCAATGAAGGAAATTTATTATTTATGCAATAAAAATGCATGCAGAGAATTTATAAGAATTTTTTTTTTTTACCTTTTTTCCAGTCCTTTTTCTGTTTTCTATGGGAATTTTGCAAAATTTCTTGTTTTATTCCTCTTTGTTTCATTGATAAAACTATTAGCATGTTGTTGCTTTGCGATGACTATTTAAGCGGTTTGTTGTTAATATTTCAAAGATTTTGGGATGATCTCTAGAGATGCGATTTGCAACCCCCTGTTTGTTATTTCAATTTCCATTGATTAGTTTGTTTGTTTGTTTGGTTGGATTATAAATGTCGTTGGCGTCTTGTTCTTATTTTTTTTTTTATGTTTTTAAATAAATAAGTCTGGGTGTGTGGTGGGGTTTTTTTTTTTTTGTTTAAAAATTTGAACCCTGACTGTTGGTGGTAAATTTCTATACAAAAATTTGTTGATTGTCACATAATAATTGTTGCTATAGAATGAATAATGATAAAATTCAAGTCATGATGCCGCAATTAATTAAGACACGCAAGATTAGATAAAAAGAATTGAGAAGAAAAGCCTGTACAGCGTTATTATTACTGTTACACCCTCACTCATTTAATTTTGTGATGATTATTATGGGATTTCTGCTTCTACCTCATCTCAGCATAAATGTGAAATTTTAATTTATTTTAATCCATGTAATTTCGGTTAAAATTTTTATTGTTTTTAATGAGGAAATTATGAAAATCTCACTTAGAATTGTCTACTGTGGATTTTCATATAGACAAAAAAATTTAATGACGTTTATAGAAGCGCATCCTTTCTGCGCATTTTCATTTTATTGGTTGAATTTTTTTTCGGCTTGTTTTTGATTCGTTATTCAAAGGAAATGTCTGATGTGATGTGAAATTTGTGGTTTTTATTATTCAATAACATTGAAATGAATTAATCAAACCGTAAAGTTAAATAAACAAATTTCTTTCGGCTACCATTAAAATTTTTAATTAAATTTAATTTTATAATGAATTTTCAAACTTTGTTATTAACACGAATGAATGTTTTTTTTTTTTTTGGTTTTTCTTTTGCTTTCCTTTCCTTCTCTTTTTTATTAATTAAAATTTCTTGTCAAGTTTATTTCATAACAAATCAACAGAAATTTTATTTTATTTACACTTAGATAATTTTAAATTTTATTTTTTGTTTATAAAATGAAATCAAATTACAAAATAAAATAAAATAAAATAAAAAGCCGGTTCGGGTCGATCTACTGCTGTTGTTAATAAATACACGCAACACCCAACAACATATCAAGCAAACCTCTAGTTATCTCAGTGTTAAGCAGTTAAAATAAAAAACTACTGTGACTGTGACACATGACTGTGTTTATTAAAAAAAAATATATTTTATCATCACACCACCACTACCACCACCACCATTTAATTCAAGCATTCTGTTGTTTAATTTAATTTAATTTAATTTAATTCTGCCAAACTAAAGCACAACAACTTGTGCCGCGCGACTAGCGGATAATTAAATTCGTATCAAAAAAAAAAGAAAAAAAAATAATTTTTTCAAGTTCAAGTTCATTGGTACAAAAAAAAAAAAAAATATTTTCATTTCAAAATAAACAAAATTAATTTTGCTTTGCTTTGCTTTTTTTTTTTTTGTTTTCTGCATGTGTATCGGTTGTTGCGAATTTTTTTTTTTGTTGTTGTTTGTTTGTTTGTTATTGCTGATATTGTTGCTGTTTATGTTGTGACTTAATTTTCTTTGCTGTGTTTATTTTATTTAATTTAATTATTATGAATGATGGACTCTGTCGTTGGATGGATGCCTATTGTGCAGTATTTTTGTTTGTTTGTTTGTTTGTTGCTTTGCTGTGATTAAATTTTCCATTTATTAGGCTGCCCTTGTGCACTGCACACAGTGTTATATGGGGATAATAAATTAATAGAACAGATAGTGTTATAACCGAATACATTTAGTGTGGGAGACAAATCTCTAATGCACTTGTTGTTGCTAAAAAAAAAAAAAATTCTTTTTTTATTTCGCGTTATTTCACATTCGCGCATTTTTTTCCATCTCATCTCCTCTACTCTATTCAATTTTAAAACACATGTTGAATGTGTTCTCTGTGTTCTTCTTTTTCGTCTTCTAAATTATTTTCGCTCATTTTTTTGTTGACGAATTTTTATTTTTATTTTTTTTTTTGCGTTTTAAATTCGCGTGTCGCGTTTTTTTGTTTATTTTTTTTTTGTTCATTTTTTTGGTGGTATTCGTTGCCTTTTTTATGTTGGATAATTTATGAGATGGAGGTTTTCCCGGTTCTTGTGGTTTTTTTTTTTTCGCGTATTGTATGATGTTTGTAGTGGGTAATTATCGTGGTCAAAGTTGAACAGATGGATTATTGTTGTGACAATTTTTAGAGTCACGCTGTTATCCATAAATAAACAGCAGCAGCAATGTCATTGAAAGATGATTTCTGTTTGTAAAATAATCGCGTAAACAACAAGAAACTGAAAAAAAAAAATCTAAAATTTATTTGCATTTTGCAATGGATGATGTCAGGCAATAATAAAATTGATTAAACAACTCGTCGTATCTGCATATTAGCTTAACTGGATAGAAGCAGCAACATCTCATAATAAATTGAGTGTCACCAACCGACATTTATTTTGTTGGCAGGACACAGAAGTTTTTTTTTTTCGTTAGTAGAAAGTGAATTAAGTTTGGTTTTTTGTTGCGTCTTTAATGTCAATAAACAACAACAACAAAAAAAAAATTATTACAGCACGGTCTCAGTTTTAATTTGTTTGTTTTGCTGCTGTTTTTCCGCTGTAAAATCTGCTAAGTATTTGATTTGGGTTTTTTTGTCTTACGAAAGTACTGTGAGAACGCTTTGCTTAAATATTTAATCAACAATTTGTAATTTAGAGAGTCTACTGTACAGATAAATTAATGAGCTAATTGCTCAGAGTATTACAAAAATAAAACCTAATAAAAAAAATCGTCTAAAAAACCGCGGTGTCTAAATAAAAAAAAAATAAATAAAATTAATTAACAAAATACAAAAAAGTTATAAATAAATCGCGAATTACGGAATGTTTTTTTGTGAAAGGCAAATAACGTGAATTAAAAAAAAAGAAAAAAATGTTTTATGCATGCAACAAGAGATCGATGTCATCAGCCTAAAACTTGAACAAAAAAAAAGAAAAAACGACGAATGTGATCGGGTGCATTATGCAATTTTAATCGTCGTTAATATAGCGGATGTTAATGATCTTAATTTTTTTTTTTTTTTTTTTTATATTTTATTGTTGTGTTTTGTGTGTGGCTGCGATAATTCGCGGTGTATTGTTGCATGTTCTGTTTGTGCTGCGAATGTGAACATCGCGGTTGTTTTTTTTTTTTTTTTTTTGTTTTCTTTTCGATTGTGTAATGATTAGAAGAAGAAGAAGAAGAATTTTTTATTTTGTTTTTAATTAGTTTTCAAGTTCAAAGTCGTCGTTTTGTTTTTTTTTTTAAATGTAGTTGTGGGGATTTCGTTGATTACATAACGCTTACACGATGCTTTCGCTTGTGTTGCTAAAACGCTAAAACAGAATTTTTCACTGTTGTTACGTAATTTTGCGTTTTTTTTTTTTTTTTCATCTATTTTCGGTGTAATTTTCGTGAATTAATTTTCAATGAATTTGCTGTTCCTGTTGCTGCAACTCACAATTACTTTGTTTTACTTAAATGAATGTGGGATTTGTATTTACACTGTCGGCTTGTTTGTTACAAGTAATTTGTGATGGATTTTTACCTGGTTATTACTTCTACCTACCTTCAGTCCTACCTATCCATACAGATGATTCTTTGTAATTATTTTATGGAGTTTTTTGGTAGCTAAGTAAGAGTTGTATCAGAAGCAACAGCAACATCAAACGCCTACACTTTAGTAATTAATTGGTAATTAATTTGCTCCTCATTATTACAAATAATTTTCTGTTTTATCCGATTAAATTTAATGAGATTTATTTAAGAGTGGAAAAAGCCAATCCGTGGTCTCGGATTTGATCTGTTGTTGAGTTTTTTTTTTTGTTGTTGTTTTAATTACTTAATCGCTACTGTTGTTGCTGCTGTTGCTGTATTCGCCTTATGCTTGATTTCTTTATTTATAACGTCGAATTTTTATTTAATTAGTAAATAATTTTATTTCTTTTTTGTTTTTTATGCTTTTAAAGAAGTTTTTATTACACTGAATTGACTTAATGTTTGCTTTTTATTTTTTCCATCTATTATTGAGATAAAATGATGGAAGTTTAGCAAGTCCCTGGTATTGTTAATTGGGTGATCGCTGATCACTACTGAAAATCGCACTAATTTCAATCAGATTCAATTCATAAATCGTAATCATCGTCACCAGCACAACATCAATCAACGTTACGCTTCGTTGTCTGTGGTTTAACGAGGATATCCTAGGTAGAGCACAGCAACAGATAAAAATTATCACACGATCAAGATCATTTGCTGTTTTTGCATTTTTATAATTATTTTTCTCTTCTATTTTCGTTCCATGTTGCTTTTATTGCAAGTAGTTTGCGTGGTTTTTATCAAGAATCGTTTTGCTGCAATTAAAACTTTAATCATTTTGTGTTTTATGATCACTCGATTGTTGGTGATAAATTTTTATGAGCTGTGTTGACGACAGTTGATTCGTTTATCTCTATTCCCTATTTTGATATCCGTAATATGCTACGGAAACTATCGTAGTCCTTGGAGTTTTTTTATTATTCTTTTTTTCACTATTTCAGTACCTGATTGACGAATGTACCATACGCATTATTCTGCGAAGGTTTCTTTTCGTTTTTTTTTATTTTTATTCCTTTCTTTCTATAATTATTCGTGTTAACGACAGTTCAGGGTTACTAATCCATATTTCTAGACGCCAAAATTGTAATTATTAAATCACGACTATTATGTTTTGTTTAATCAGATCATGTTTTTACTATTTTTGGATTGAATTTAAATCCTATCGACATTTAATTTGATTTGATTGAATTGAATTTTTTGATTAATTAATTTTTAATATTTTGATGTGTTTACTCCTGCTGGTTGGCTGGTTGTTGGCTGTCTGGTTGCTTTGTTTGATTTTTTTTTGTATTTTCAATTGAAAACATGACTGACACGCATTTTGTACCTTTTGTTTTGCTGACTTTAAGTCGTTTATTAATTATATTTTCTTATTGTTTGATTTATTTAATTTTAATTTTTTTTTTATTGATCGCGTTGGCTATGCGATTATTTGCGCCGATTGATCCGTACAACTACGCTCAGCTGGATAAGAATTTGTTTTTTTTTTTTTTATATATTATTTTATTTGAATTATTGATTTAATTCTAGGCAAAGAACGTATTTTGTGATTTAGTATAAAAATAATTAACAAACAAGGAAATGTTTGGTTTGTTTGTTGTTAAACTGGCTGCCAACACCAATTGTTTTGCATGTTTTCCATGTTAAAATCAACAAAACGTTGTGATTCTCATCATAAGTCGTCTGTTTGTTTGTTTGTTTGCTTTATTATTTATTACTGCACTGACTTAACGTTATGTGGGCTTAACTATTGTTTGTGCACAGGTTGAATAATTAAAAAATTAAAATTCGTTTATTTACTACCTGGGAAGGCTATTAAGCGGCTAGATTATTCGCGATCGCTTGATGTAAGGAATAAAAAATTATTTACTCGATCGTAGACGTAACGATCATGATCTAGACGAAGTTGTAACAGAAGCACCGTGCTATTAAATGATCCACAATGATCTTCATCTACAATAAACTCCATTGAATATTGATTTAAATTTTTTTATTTGTTGAAAATCTCCTTGTATTTTTTAAGCTTTTGGCGCATGCTATTTATGAACAATGTTTCTTTTGTTTAATTTTTTTTTCTCTCTTTTTTTTTTTTTTTTATTGATGTTGTTGTTGAGCGCTCCAATGTTCTATTGTTTTTTTTTTTCGCTATTGATGCCCACAAGCTACATAAATAACATGTTGGAAGAAAAATAATTTTTATATCTTGTTTTATAAGGCAGCAACAGCATCAACAACAACAACAACAGCAGTAACTTTTATTTTTCTGCTGCTTTTTTTTTTTTTTTTTTTATTTATCATGCGCAGAAGAATATGTGCTGCTGCGCAGTATACTTAAGTTTTTTTTTTTCTCTTCGCTTTACTTTAAGCTTTTCACAAGCACAAAAAACTGCATAAATTACGGATAGCAAATTTGTTTTGTTTTGTTTTTTTTTTTTTTTTTAGTTCTATAAAATCGTTCGTTGAAAACAAGGAAAATTTATTTTTTTTTTTTTTTCATAAAACATGGAAGATGGCGTAGAGTTTTTTAAGTCAAAATAAAATAAAATAAAATAAAAATATATTTTCTCATGTTAATATGGAGAAGAGACAGACGACTTGTTTGATTTAAATTAAAAAAAAAAAAAATATTTTATTTATAATAAGAAGAAAAAAAAAAAAATTGCATTTTAATAAGGAATGCAAGGTCAACAGTGTTTTGTAGGAATTGTATGAAGAAATAAGCGATGTGAAGAAGTAGAAGAAACAAATAAATTATTAATAAATAAATTAAGATTAGTTTAAGTACGTCGCGCATTTATGACTTTTAGTTTATATATTATATTTTGATTATTCATTGCTAAGCATTACTTTATATAGATTTGTTTGATTAAAAGATAAATAAATAAATAAATGAGGAGGATTGGTATGGTTTGGTTGATTTTGGTTGGTTGAATTTCATGACTTTGATAAGACTTAGTTTAGTTACTTAAATCACTTGTTGGGTGGGTTTTTTTTTTTTATTTGTTTAATTCTTTTGCTAACAACAGAAGTAAGTTTTTAGCTTGAATTGTCTTTGAGAAGCTTAATTAAAATGACTTAAATCATTTTTGTTTTAGGAAAAAAAAAAAAAAAAAAAAAAAACTAGTTTCATGTACTTTGATTGTTTGCAAGTCATTTGTTTGTTTGTTTGTTTGGTTTTGGATAATATTTGTTATCACGCAATACCTAAGAATATGTGAAATAAAGTTTTTTTTTTTCTTAAGACGAGGAGAAGTAGCAGCAGCAGCAGCACAGTATTAATAGCAACAAGGGCAACAACAGGCCAATAACAATAAAAACATGCAATTGACTTGCAACGACATGCAGTTTTTATTATTATTATTATTATTAAATTTTTTTTTTCTGTTTAAATCAATGTACATGAGGTGACCACATGCAATCATAAAAAAATGTAATAATAATAATAATGTAACAGAATAACAGCAATAATAATAAAAATATAAAATTACTTAAAGATCAAAGAAATTGAATAGAATAGAATAGAATAGAAATAATAAAAACGAAATGTAAAAAATTTGCATATTTTTCTGCTTATTTTTCACTTTTTTTCCGTTTGTTGTTGTTGCATATTTAGTCTGCAATTTGTCGTGTGTGTGTTTTTATTTTTAATCGCTTTATATGCAGTTTTTGAATATCTTTTTTAATTCATTAAAAAATTTTGTGTTTTGATGATGATTCTTGTTATCTTTTTTTTTTTTTTGTTGCAATAAGTTTTATAATTCGTAGAAAACCGAATAATAATAAACATTTGGATAAAATTTCTTATTATTTCCATTCAAGAAAGTAAAATGTAAATAAATAAATCAAAAGCAGCAAAAAAAAAAAATTAAACATAAATAAAATTTGTATTGTCTGGGGATGATGTTTCATTCTGTTGTGATTGTGTTGTCTGGTTGTCTTTCTATCTTTCTATCTTTCTTTCATTTCTTTCTAAATTAATGAATGACTAGATGCAATTTTTTATTTTATTTATTTTTCCATTACGTAATTTATGTTTTGTCTTGTTTTTATTTACAATTTATATTGCACATATTATGATATCATATTATTTAATTAATTAATTAATTAATTGTCTATTTCTGCTTAAAACATTTTAATTATTTTCACCTTTAAATGCTGGAAAAAATGCTACAGCATGGAAAATTAAAAGAAAAATATATAAATATATATATATATAATGCGCATGTGTTTTTTACTTAAAATTATCAGTCTGACATATTGGATTTTTTTTTTGTTTGCAATAATCGTTTCTAATCGTTTAATTATTGTTACGCATGCGTTTTTTACTTTATTATAATGGTGTAATTTTTTTTAAGCTTGTCGTCGGGATTTTTGTTTTGTTTTATTATTTCCTGAATAAACATAATTTCGTTTAATTGGCTTTAAATCAGTTACAGCAGATAAAGGAAAAGATTTTTTTTTTTTTTTTACTTTTAAGACGACTTAAAAATTTATTTCTCACGTTTTTTTGTTAATATTTGTTTCCCGGTTCTAAAAAGGATTAAAATTGAATGAAATATGATTCGTTTGTTGTTTTTTTGTATTTTCTGTATCAAATTACTGACGTCGCTGTATCTTGTGTGGTTTGTTGGATTTTAAAAGACTTTCTAATGCGCTGAAAACGCATTTCTAATTTATTTATTTGATTTATTATTGTATTGTTAGGGTCATTGGTTGTTTTTGTTGCCTTGTGATTGCTATAATCTTCCTAAAAATTCCTAACCTGATCTTCTTACGGAACGTTGAACGTTTGACACGTATCTGTGCTTGTTTACTTTGTTTTTATATCTCTGTCCCCGTAATGTTTTGTCGTTACTGTGGTACTGGAACGTTGTAACAAAATTAGATCAAATCTGACAGCGTCACGTTTTTTAATAGGAGTAACCAAACATGTAGAAAAAAAATTTAAATTAAATTAATAAAACCGGTTATCGCTTTCAATATTACCAATAATCAATAAATTAATTTTTTTTCTTCTTGTTTTTGTTGTTCAATCAAAAAGTTTCTGTATGCTGGTGCATCGGTTTTTTTTTTATTTTATATTAAAAATTATTTAATTAAGCTAAATTAATTTTTTTTTTCGTTTTTCATTTCTGTATTTCACGGTTATAAAATCACTTCCTGACTCTTCATTATTCCTTCATTTATTTTATATATATTTTTTTTTTTATTCACTAATTTGACACACTGTGTAATTAAAGAATGGAAAAAAAATATTATTTATTGTTGGCTGGTTGGTTTATGTGGTTGTTAGACGCTGTTTGGTTTGGTTACCATTTAATTTGTGTAAGCTGTGGTTTAGACGTTTTTACGGATGTATGGTAGATAGTAGGTTGTAAAGGGCTGGTTTGTCGGTTTGGATTCTTTTAAATTGGGATTTTTAGGAGAAAAAAAGAGGTTTTTGGTTGTGGGTAGAACAAAGTGTGATGTGCTGACACTTTGAGCTTTATTTGGTTCATTTAGGCGTTTAAGTTAACACAGAATTGCTGTTGAATTCTAATTGCTACACAATAAATATTGCGCTTTTTTTTATTACTAAATTAAGCATAAAACGCAATACAATACAACACAACACACAAGTTGAATAGAATAGAATAAAAATATTCATAGAACCAGAACCGAGAACAGCTGTTAATTAAATTTCGATGAAGTCATGACATTGAAACAAAATTAATAATTATTCGCGTATTTTCTATATTTCTACAAGCATAATAATAATAATAATTGTTTAAAAATTAAATAAACAAGATGAAATAGAAGAGGAAGAGGAACGTGAAGACGACGTAAAATTGTGCAAAGATGTAAAAAAAAAAAAAAATTATAATAATTGTTTAGTGAAAGACCTCGGATGTATTTTATTTGTGTGTCGACCTTAAAAATTAATTTTTTTTTCTTATTATTAAAAATAAAAAACAAATTCGTTACGAATATGTAAATTAATTTTTATGAGGATTATTATTATTATTTTTATTTTTTTTAGCACATTTTCTGAGTGAGATTTTTTTCTGTTGTATTCTGAATTTTTGCCCTATTTGCTATTGTTGTTAGTACAAGGTGATTCATTCATTTAACTTTGTGTTGCTTTTATTTATTTAATTTTTAATTAGTTTTCAACTATTAATTAGTGCATTACTGGCATGTTTTTTTGTTTTTGTTGTTGTTTGTAGTTTTAGCGGAGTTTTGTTATTTAGTTAGCGTAGGAGTTGAAACAATTTGCAATTTGGTTATAACTTTTGATGAATGTTTTTTAAAGGCGATATATTTGTACTGGAAGTTTAAAGATATTATCCGAAGGTTTTAACCAAGTTTCAGCGAATTTAAAATTTTTTTTTTTTTCTCGAAAAATGCATACAAAGTATCAGGAAAAATTTCAATTTTCAGGTGAAAATTCAATAAATTCAGATCAAGCTAAAACTTTGCAGGAATGTTCATTAGATAGTTCTGAATCGACTTAGTTCTTGGAGTTTTTCGAAAAAAAATTTATTTCACGAGTTATGGCTACTCAAAGTTCTGAAAATTAAAGATAAAACACCTTTTCCCATGCTTAATGGCATTTCTTTTAAAAAATTGGTACCTAGTGCCCACATTTTATATTGCGGTCTACTAGTGTGTTTATTCAGGATTACAAAAAGCTAAACATCTTAGTTCTGAGACATATTTTGGATGAGTTATGACTAAACGACTGAGATAAGTGCATTCGATGCCAATGCAGAAAGCAAAAAACGTAGGAATTGAGATTCAACTGGTCATAACTTCTGATTGAAATTTTTTAGACCTGAATCCTTTATACAGCATACTAAAGGACCCAATACATAACTTGTGACCAAATTTCAGCTCGATTAAAAATAATTTTTTTTTTCGCGAAAAATGCATACAAAGCATCAGGAAAAATTTCAATTTTCAGGTGAAAATTAAATAAATTCAGATCGAGCTGAAACTTTGCATTAATGTTCATTAGATAGTTCTGAATCGACTTAGTTCTTGGAGCTTTTCGATAAAAAATTTATTTCCCAAGTTCTAGGCAAGAAACGACGTAAAAATTGTCCAAAATTCAGAATTGCTTACGCTTTGAAAAGATTATTCAAGTTGATCGCTTCTGAAACGACGATAATAAATAATTTTGATTTAAAATGTTTCTAAATAAATATTGAATATAATTTTTTATAAAAAATTTCGTTTTTCCTTTCTTTCTAGGTAAGTCCTGAACACTTTTTATAAAACATCGAAGACAATTGATGACATTTGTGATAGCAAAAACAGGTATTGATAGCAATTGATCAGGTATTTTATCGTTAATTTATTTACGTTTTTTTTTTTTTTTTCAAAAGTTTTTATCGATAAAATAAAATTTAAATATTTGATTGCGTTTGTTTTTGGTTACCATCTATAGGCTGCTTAAGGGGTTAAAACATTTTTTGTGTTTTTACTTTTGTTCTATAAATAAATACTAAAATCGATGACGGACGATTTAATTTCGATTGAAAATGATGTCAAAAGAATGTTTAAATTCTACGAAATAAGTAAAAAAAAATAAAAAATTTGAATTTTATTTTCTACTTAAATCTGTGTAACGCCAACCACCAAATACAAAAAAGAAAAAGAAAAAAAAGTAAAACGTCGCTCCGGTAATCATTTTGAACGAAAAAAACTCATGAAATCGTGTCTTGAATTTTAAAAAGTATTAATCAAATTAAGTTAATTTAAATTAAATTAAACGACTTAACTAAGTGACTTAAATGAATTTTAATTTCTTATTTAAAAAAAAAATAATTTCAAAAACTTCAAATCAAATGTCGTTTGTTTAATAGTTTTTCGTCAGTTTTTAATGTTGTTGCTGCTGTTGTTGTTGGTGGTGCCTTTGTGCTTTTAAATTGATCAATTTACTCGACTCGACTTAAGATCGTTTCTATTGTTTTTTTGACTTAAACAATTTCGTTTTTAACGTAGAACGGATTTTGTTGGTGTTTTAGATTGGTGGTGTGGCGACTAATTATCATTTCGGTTTTTTGCTTTTTCTTTTTTAGTACCACGTTATTAGTACAAATAAAAATTTAAGTACTATTGTCATGCGTAGTATAACAATAGAAATTATTTCTCTATAATTATTAGGTCAGCTATACCCTATGGAAAATAATTAAAAATTTTCCTATTGATCCGCTTGTGACTTATTTTTTTTTCTTGTGGTTTAAATTTCAATTGTTCTCTGTGGCTACTACAAGCTTTAAGCGAGCTTTAACCGCAAATCATCTCAATGCTGCTTTGTTTACAGAATAAAATTTTTTTTTAAATTATTTACAATAAAAATTAATGAAACAAAGCTACTAAGCTTTTCCATGTTTTTCACCACAAAAATTAATTTTTTTTTATTGTTTTCTTTACCAAGGTTCGTCACTTGATGATTTGTGTCTTTTGTTTCGCTAAACTCAAGTAGCGTTAAGCGTTTTGCTTTTTTTTTGCGCTTTTTTTTTACTGTAATTAAAACCATACCGAGTTTTGATTCCTTCAACTGGAAATAATTTAAAAAAAAAAAAGGAAAAATGTTTTGTGGAGCAACCAACAAGTTAATTCTTGTGACAGGGGCAGCAATTTTTCATTTTTTTTTTGTTTTTGCTGCTGATTTTTAAATTGTTTGTTTGTACCACGCGAAACATTGTAAATTAAAAAACAGAAATTTGATATTTGCATTTGTTTGTTATTTATGCATGTAAAATGCTGATTATTTTGTTGAAATTATAAAGAAATTAAAGGAAATTTGCCGACAAACTTCCCAAAAAAAAAAAAAATAAATAAAAACAACAACCAAAAGTCCAAGATGAATAGAGATTAAGTGTGTTAAAATGTATGTTTATGTGGTGATTATGCTGAAATAAACATGATGGTTTTGTGTTTTTTTTTTGCATTAATTTTTCAATTAGTAAAAACTTGGAAAAGAAAGCACACAGTTGAATGCACTGAATTCGGTTTTTTTTTCTCTTTTTTTTTTGTTAATTAAATGAAATTATTTTTTTTTTAATTTTATATATATCTGACACACGCTAATTTGCATTTTAATTAATTAT
This sequence comes from Ptychoptera albimana, assembly GCA_961205885.1. Classification (NCBI taxonomy): domain Eukaryota; kingdom Metazoa; phylum Arthropoda; class Insecta; order Diptera; family Ptychopteridae; genus Ptychoptera; species Ptychoptera albimana. The sequence goes on along the minus strand of OY540802.1, from coordinate 995,085 downwards.
TTTATAACTGCTTATGTCAGAGATTTTTTATTCTAAGAATTTTTGTTGTTATTATTATTATTTTTTTTTTTTTCATATTTAATTACTCTACATTAGTCAATTTTATTTTAATTAAAAAATGCACCTTACGTTGCTTATAATTATTCTAGAAATATCACTGCATAGATTATTATTATTATTGATGAATCACATTTATTGTTTTTTATTGTTTATGAATTATAATTAGTTCATCATACGAATGGTATTTGTCCTTGTGTGACGTATAAAAAATAAATATCAAGACATTTCTATAAGTTTAAAGCCACAAACTGATTACCGCAAATTATCATGAATTATTGAATCTGTAAAGGTTGTATTCGAATGAAATAAATTGTTTTTAGTACAATTTAGTACAGTTGTGTGAATTATTTTTAGCAATAATTACTGTTAACAGTTTTTTTATAAAGTTTACTACCTGTATACGTCGAAAATGTATTTTAAGCGCGTTACTGTCTTGTGTCTTTCAAATTTAGTATGTGGTGAAATTATGAAAATTTTATTCATTTATTTGAATTTAGTACAGTAAAGTCGTCTCTGGCAGTAAAACTAGTCACTATGATTGTCATACGTACCGCCAATTAATATATTTTCCTTTTCCGGTACAACACGCTGCGTTATTATTGCAAAATCTGATTAAAAGGAATTTTGTCGAAATTTTTATTTGTATGTTCGTAAATTCGCAAAATATTTGGCATACTGACTTATTTATTAATTTTAACGAAAGAAAAAAAAAAAGAAGAAGAAAAAATATTTATTTTTTTTAAATAAGCAAAAAAAAATTTTTAATAAAAGTGCGTAGGTGGTAAAAATAATTTTTCTTTTGCTTATAAAAATCACAGTTTTACGTAGTTATTTGTTACGTGACGTTACTTTTCCACCTAGCCAATTTCTTTTTTTTTATTTTCTTTCAGAAATGACATCAAATTTTTTGGCTAAATTGAAATTTTTGAATGTCAAAAATCTCTCGTTGATATTCAGCCAGAATAAACGTTTGATTTCTTACGTTGACTGACCACTGACTGTGATAATGATCTGTTTGTTTGTTTGTTTGGTTTTTTAATATATTTTCCTGGGGAGATCGACCGACCTCGAGAAGTAGAATTTGTTTTTAATCACATTAACTAGGCTGTGACACATAAAACGAATTATAATTTTTTTTTTTTATTGCTTGAACTAAGGAAAGTCAAGGCAAAGCAGTGTCAGCCTGTATGGGTTTTTGTCAAATAAAAAAAAAAAATTGTTTTTTCGATGTTAATAAACTTGTTGCCGTTTGTTTTTAATTTTCTAAAAAAAAGTTTAGTCATCACTTGGCAAATAATCAGCGGTTTTTAGTATTTCTAGGAAAAGAAAAGTGGAAAAAAAAATAAAATAAATTTTTCATTTTTTTGCTTCTGTTTTTAATTAATTTCTTTTGGCTTAAATTGCCAAAGTTTATGAAAAGTTTTGAGTGTATTGAATTTTTAATCATTTGTTTGTCGTTACTAATTAATTAGGTGTTAAGTGTTTGCGTTACAGGCACGTACAATAGATTTTGATTTGATTAAAACTTTTTAAGATTTATCTCTATAATCTACCTAGATTAAATAAAAAAAAGTTTTAAGTGTTTTAACGCGACTGTTTTTAAATGTCATCAATAATGCGTTACGAAAATTGTTTTAAAATCTTAATCGTGGCAGTAAAATGGCCCCAGAAAATTGTTATTTAACGAAAAACATCAACGTGGCGTGCAAAACTAGTAACGAAACCAAAAAAAAAAAAAAATTAATTATGACGTTCGCTGAAAAATAAAAGCAAAGAAAGTTTTTTTCCAGCTTTTTTTAATTCGTTTTTTTTTTTTCTTGTTTGCTTTTACTGCTTTTGCCTTCGTTCTTCTCAACCATTTATTTCGTTTTTTTTAATTTCATTGCAAAAAATTATTTAATTTAAGATAAAATAAAACAAGACGAAGACGAAGAAAAAAAAACTGAAACCAACGGGAATTACGAAATGAATAAATAAATAAACAAAACAAGAAAAAAAAAAACAAACAGCGAAAAAATAATTCAAGTTCAGCGAATCAACGAATATTTGAAGTAAAATTTAAGTAAAGTCGTTTCTTGTTTTGTTTTTTGCTTTGCTGTGTTGTGTTTAGTAGTTTATCGTTGAGAAAAAAAAGTTATTGTTGGCTCTGTGTATTACTCTGTTGTCTTTTTGATGCAAAAAAAAATACTTAAAATTCTGATCACACGACTTAAATGTTACAAAGTAAAAAAGCAACAGAAGTAAAACAATAATACAGCAGTGAAAAGTAGCTTAGTATAATCACTGTAATGTCTATTTGATGATGATGATGATGATGATGGTAAAAAATCATAACAAGAATCACATTTGATTGCTTATTTAATTTATTTTTGTGTCTTGTGTCGTTTTTTTTTTTTTTTTTTTTCCTAAACGCGTGCGCAAATGACTTAAACACAAGATACACACATGCGCAGAAGTAAAATAACAAAAATAAAATTTCTAAACGTAAAGAAATAAACTGAAAATAAATTAAAAGTAAACAAAAAAAAAAGTAAAAAACCGAAAATAATGACTTAAAAAAGCAGCAAAGTGGAAAGTGACTTAAGAATTTTTTGTTGGCTTCTTCTAAGAAGCCATTTTGAATGATCTAACTTTGTTTTTTATTTTCTCTTTTTTTTTCTATGATTAATTAACAAAGAAATGAAGACGCTTGACGTCAAGGACACGGTTGTTAGGCTTTTCTCGTTCTCTGGTCCTTGTTAATCCGATTATTTTGATTGATAAGCGTTCAAAATTATTTTTAATAAAAATAGAGAAATAAACGATTTGAATTGCCCTTGATTGTTGTTTAGACTTGGATTGTTGTAGCGGACTGCCTGAAAACTTTTATAATTAATCGACTTTTCTATTTGATGATGTTTTGTCATTCCGGAAAATAAGACTGAGACGAACACACGTAATTGTAGAAATGTGTCGAGAAAATACAAAAGATCACAGAACAAAAGTTTTTTCAGGTTGAAAGTAAAGACCGAATGGATTTTTCTGTTTTGCTATTTCTATGCATTACAGCGGTGACCCATTGTTCACCTGTTTAGGTAATTTAGATGGTTCGCTATTTACCTTAGTTTTGTTTGATTATTTATGACTCTCATCGGTCTAATAATAATAAAAATAAATTATAGGAAGGCACCTGTTGTTTACCTTTGTGTTTTCCTTGTAAACAATTTTACGAATCAAAATGCAGCCGGGGGTCTACAAAAACAAATTCCTGTTGGATTTTTCAAACGTTTTTTTTGAAATTGGATAATCGATGACACCTTGCTAATTTTACCCTTTTTTTGGAGGTTGCTTTTGTAGGTTCTTTTCGTTATTTCGTTTTACCTGTTGCTTTTGAATACACGAAATCCTCTGCTCTTACATCCTACGTAAGTATTTTTGTAATTATGAAAGAAAAACAAAAAAAACTTTTTATATTATCGTTTGTGCGGCTTTAAAGGATTAAAATCCAATCACCACCCAAATGTAGACGGTTTGCGTTTTTCTGCAATGAATGACGAATCGTAGTGTCGTCTTAATCAAAAGACGTCGTCTTAACATTTCATCAGTTCTCATCATAATTTAATTCAGTTTTAACCGGTAAAAATGCTTTTTTTTTTGTCTGTATTATAATCGCAATCTGAAATTTTATTTTTATATAAAAAACAATTAAAAAAAAAAAATGAAGGTAAAACGCGAAGATGGAAAAAGTTTTTTGTTTTTAATCCGCTTATACTGTTGTTGTGTGTTTGTGTGGTGATGATGGAGATTGTTGCTGTTGTTGTTGATGTTGTTGATGTTTGTGCACAGAGGAGGATCATAAAGTTATTTCTCTCCAGTTATTTCTGTTGTTTAAATTTCCCTTTTACTTTCTGTTATGCTTTTAGAAGACGCAGTTTTTATGTTTCATCCTGTGATTTTTTTCTCAATTCGTTTTTATTAATTAATTAATTAATTAAAAAAAAGTTTTACAAGCTTTTTCGGTTTTTTTTTTGTTTTGTTTTTGTTTTTTTTTTTTTGCTTAAACCAACCAACAACACAGCACACAGCACAAATTGAAAAATTAATTCACCAAAACCGTATAATTAATTTACCAAAGACGGTAATCTCCTCACTTAAATTTTTTTTAAATTTTATTTTTGTTGGTTTTAATGGGGTAAAATAAAAATTTTGTTGTTTTTTTTTCCACTTGTGTTTCGTTTCCCCTTTAAAATTGTTTTTTTTTTCTTTTTTGTTTATTAATTCACGCAAGTAGATAAAATTTCGCAAGGCACTAACCACAATCACATGGAAATTGTAATAAATTGAAGGAATGAAATAAATGAAAAGACAGCGACTAAATGTAAATAAAATTTCACAACCAGTGAAGACGATGACGATGACAACAACGACGACGACAACGAAGACAATGTCCAAGACAACGGTGACAGCGTAATTCTTCTTCTCTGTTTTAATCTTGACAGTGATAAATATTTTGCTTCAATTCAAATTTGTTTTTTTTTTCTTAATTTTAAATCTTTGAGAACGACGCAAAGTGCATTGAGAAGAAATATGTTTTGACCAAAAAATTAGTTTATTGGAATTTCTACTTTTAGAAAAATAATTTCCTCGTTTTTCTGGTTTCCGAAGTTTTTCCGGAAATCTTTCTCTGAATTCTGCTACTGCATAGAAAATGTATTATATTCCGCTCAGAACACCCACATTTTTCTACGGTGAACTTAAGAACGTAATTATCGTGTTAAAAGCAGAATTCGCTTATTATTATCGCATACAAATTTTATTTTCAAGTTGAATGTTTACGTGGCGGAAGGAAGAACTCATGAAATTTTTGTTTTTTAAATTCCCATCACTACAATAGGCAAAGTGAAAGATTTTTTTTTTAATTTACATTTTTCTGGTGTGTTGTGTCTTTCTGAGTGTGTGTTTGCGGTGTTTGCGTGTGTGTGAAGACCGTGTAGACGAGCTAAGAATATAGCAAATTATAATAAAAGAACGTAAGCTCTGTAAGTTTTATTTATTTTTAATTTTTTTTTTAAAGCTTATGCTGAGGAAATTACGAGGCAACATGATGATTTGTTTGTTTTATTTTTTTTTTTCTTTTTTTTTGTTTCCCTACTTTACGTGTTTCATTCGTTGGTTTTTTTTCTTATTTTTTTTTTTTATTATTTAGTTCCAGTCGGTGCATATAAAACTAGAATTTTTTTTAAATTTTTATTCTTCATGTTCCTGCGTTAAACAAGTAACCAGTGCTGTAATGTAGCAACAGCAATGAAGACGACGGCTCAGTTTTGTTTTCTAACTTTCTTGTTGCTTAAGTTACAAAAGCTCTGGACAAACTTTCAAAACCTCAAAATCCGTTGTTGTCTTTTTTTTTACTACATGGTTGCGTTATGCCACTGAGACTTTGAAGGAAAAGAAAAAAGTTTCTAACCTTGGCTTACCTGTTTCATCGTCGTCGTCGGTTGTTTTGCTTTTGTTACTTTTTCTATTCCTGTTTCATTAGACTTCTATCTATTTTACTATTATTAATATAATTAAAAGTGATTTCAATAATTATTAAAGTGGAATAAAAAATTCAATTAAAATTACTTAAAAAGAAAAAAAATTTTGATTGACATGCTAGCTGCTGACTAGCTAGTTGGCTTATTATGTGATTTGTTTTGTTGTTGGCTCCCCGTCAGATTGCCTAGTCTATTAACTTACCGAGCTGATTGTGTTATTAGCTTGTTGTCTTACTAAGCAACTAATATGGCTGTTGTATTACCTGGCTGTCCTACTACCTGACATAACTGACAATCAGATAGCAAAAAAATTTTGCTGCCAGCGATAAATTTATTTCAGTAACGAAATTTTTTTTTTTTTTAATTAATTAATACGAAAACAATTTTTTTTTATTAATTAAACACATGAAATTTTGTATTATTTTCTGTTGGAAATTGTTGAAAGTTGTACAGAATTAAGGTTTAGGTTTTTGGGATAGGTGTTTTTGCCTAAAAGCTTTAATAATTGATTGATTAAATTTGTTTTAAGCTCAAGTACTTTGTAAAGATATGGAATTACATTTTCAGGAAATTCCCCTGATCTTTAAAACATCTGTGCGTTAAAATAAAGCCTCAAAAGCTACGTGTGAAGCCTAAGATGTAATATAAACCCAGAAAAAGCTTTAAAATCACCCAAAAACTCTTGAAATTCTAAAGAATTAACATTGAGTGTGTTTTAGTCTGTGTGAATAAAATAAAAAAAATTTTTACCACATTTATTATTGTTTCTATTTGAGGAAGTTAAAATGTTAATAAATAAATAAAAAAAAAATCAAGTTGCAAAGAAGAAACATAGAACGTCGACAAAATGAAAGAAAAATTAAAATTTAAAGAAGCAGAAGAAGAAGTAGAAGAAAAAAAGTAGAAAAACCACTTTACTTCCATAATTCCCCATATTATTACACAACAAGTAAGAATTCACGATTTCACCTATCAAGCTTAGTAGGTTTCTTGAGTTTTTTTTGTTGCTTCTTCTATTTCTTCTTCTTTCGGTTTCTAACACTTTTAACCAAGTTTTTTTTTTTTTTTTTGTTATTTAATTTCCATCCTCTTTTCACTTGTTTTTGGTACACACACTATGCTTGTGTGTTGTGTCTTGTTGTTTTCTGGTTGAACTTTATCAGAATAGACGAAGAAAGGGAACAATAATAACGCATAACAAGAATACAAGAAAAAAAAGTTAACTCATCATATGAAAAAGCACACGAAACACACATCATTGTAAACAAACAAAATAAAAAAATTCCAATTGGAATAACACACTTAAAGCTTTGTAGTTATAAAAAAAAAACCTCAACAGGTATGTCAGTGTTGTATTAAAATGTAAACCCAATAACCAATCAATAGTAAATAAAAATAGGAAGAAGAACAAGAAAAGATAACATGGGGCAAGAAGGCAACACACTAACACATATTTGTTGTTTAATTATTACAGCAGCAGAAATAGCAACAGCGACAGCAACAGCAATAATAATAAATGAAAATGAAAATTTATTTTTGGTATAGTAAGACCATGCATAACACGGTTAATATATTAAGAGAAAGTAATTAGAGTTTTACATCATAAAATGTGTTGATTATAGCAGGTAGCAGGTAGAAATGTTTTTACTGAGTTTCTTTGATTGAATGCGGAAAGCTTTGGCTCAAAATTTTTTCAAAATCATGGAATTGTTTACTTGGTTAATTTGTTAATTTATTACCAAAAAAAAAATTGTATAGAGATTTTCGGGGATTTCCCTGCTTTGAATAATGTTGAGAAAATTTTATTTCCACCGATTTTAGAGGTGAATCTTGTTGGAAAAACGTCAAGGAAGCTCCGTAAAGCACGTTTTTGTGTGTTTTTTTTTTTAATTAATTTAAAAAAAAATCTTTCAACCAAAACCACCTAATATGCTAATTTTAAATTTCATTTCAAATGTTATTGACATTTGATTGTAGTGCAAAATAACGAAAAAAAATTTAAAAAATTCAAAAAATCATAACAGCAGCTCGCTCACCAACACTTCAACAAGTTGTTCTAGCGATAATTAAACGCTGGGTAAAAAAAAAGAAAAAAAAACTTGAATTTTGTGTTACAAAAAATTAATTAAACGACACGATGAAAAAGAAGACGAAGACGGTGAAGAAGAAGAATAAAAAAAATTTAAATCGCTTCACACAGGTGTTGTTGCCTTGTTTTGACTTTTTTTCTCTGTTTTGTTTTGTTACAAAATTTTGAACTAATTTGATGATGTAATTTGGCGTTTGGGTTCTACGCGTAATTTACTTTATTTATGTTTTTGGGGAAATGAAAATTCCGTTTCTAAATAATAAATTTAAAAATGAATTAAGACAGTAATTTGATTATAATCGTGAGATGTTTCCGTATTGTTTGAGTTTTAGTTCTGGTGTTCAGTAAGACGTGCTTACGTTCGATATGTACATGGGGATTGTTTAAGAAATAAACGATTTTGATTATTCGTTTGCTTTTGAATTAAACTTTTTATTGCTATTCATTGGGAAGAAAAGATTTAAAAAAAAAAATTTTGCGAGGTTTCAGGAATTTTTTTTAAAGAGATTTGTTTAGGTTTCGATGTAATTTAGATTTTAGTTGCGAAAATAATTTTTTTTTATTAACAAAAGACTTTGGAATAATAATTTAGGAAGGAAATTTTCAGGATTGAAATTTTGGTATAAATTTGTACAAATTTTGAAAAAATGTTTGTTTTCCTTTTGATCATCAAAGTTTTGTTTGCAAATATCAATGAATATTTTTTAAAACATTTTCTGAATTCAGGATTCGTCTAATTTCCAGTGACTAATCATTTGCATAGCGGAAAAGAGTAAAAAAATCACATTTCTAGGGTACTAAGTCGTCGCAAGAATAAAATTCTTTTGTGTACTGCTGTGTCATAGAAATCACTAAAAATAATTTTATGAATCCGTTGGAAATTCCTCCTTTTTGTTTTGTTCTTCTCGCAAAATCAAAAGTCGATCAACACGTCTGACATGACATTTGATCTGTTCACGAATTTTTATTCTTTCCTTTCTGTGCTAACTAACTGAAACGTTGCTACACAATCATCGATGGATATTTTTTTTCTTTTTTTTTGTGTAGAAAAATTATTTCGTCTACAAAATCGTGATCAAAATAATAAAAAAAAAAAAATTAAATTTTTTAAACCAAAAACTAATTTCTAAGAACTTGAACTTGTTTTTCGCTGGTTTTTTTTTTTATTTGTCTTCTTTAATCAAATTATTTCTAGCACGGAAGTTTTATTTTGTTTTGTTTTTTTTTTTTGCTTTTATTGATTTGAATCAAAGTTTGATTTCGAATAAAAAATTACATGTCGTGTCCTAATTAATTACAAGTCATTTAGAATAATGAATTAAAGCAGCAAACAGAGAGATGAAAAAAAAAATTTAATTTATCTCTCGAAAGGATTTAATTTTGCGTTCTGGGTTTTTGTTTGCTGTATTTTTGTACAGTACCACGCAGACTGTGCTAAATAAATGACTTAAATCAATTATCTTGTTTGCAGAAGACAAAAAAAAAAACAGAAAAAAACAAATAAAATTAATTAATTAATTAAATATTGAATATTGCAATAAAAGAAATACAAAGACAACGACACGATGACACCACAATTAATAGTTTTTCAGATACAGAAAATTTCTTTTAAATTGTGAAAAATTTATATTTCTGTTTGCCTAATGTATGGCCAACAATTAAGTTTGATTTTTTTAAGCCACAAATATTGTAATTTTTAGCGTAGCATTCATCTTGGTTGTGTCTTACCACTACCGCTGCTGCTGATAATTAATTATATTGATTTGCAATATTTATTTGATCGTATTTATTGATCATTTTTCAAACCATTTTTTTTTTTTCATTGAATTTTTAATTTGAACAAGCAAAAAAGATAACTTATGTCCGCCATTATTGGTGAAAATTTTTGAAAAAAAAAAAATCGAATGTCCGCCATTTGTTTCACAGTAAAACAAATGAAATAAAATTAATTTTCATGACGTAATCTGTGTCAGTCAAGTTTGAATATAAATGGAAAAAGCATTCAGGATCTCTTGAGGATACAAATTAGCCACAAGTTTGCATTTTTGCTTTCTATGCACGATGAATCTTTAGGTCGCGGTTTTTTTTTTTCGGTAAAAAATGTTTCAGTGATTCAGTTTCCTGTTTTGAAGAGTAAAGAGAATAAAAGGTGTCATTCCATGATTAGTGATCTGACCCCTGAGCTATAACTAGTAACGGCCAATCTCCTTTGTGTCCGCTATGCGATATAACTTAAGTAACCTGAAATGTTAATAAATTATTTTGGTTTTAGGGTCGTCACGTATACCGTTGTTGTTTCCTGTGTGTAATCCAATGCAATTCTGTTGTTTTGTTTTTTGTTGAATAAATTGCATGAGCTGCACACACAGCACCAGCCTCTTTATTAATAACAAACCAAAGCATTTATGACCCGATTTACTGTTTACATTATCTTTGGAGGATTTTTGTTTTATGGCATATTGAGGTTATGCGGGTTTTGTTTTAATTTTTAACCTCTGCAGGAAAAGGATGTTTAGGTGTTTGCAGTGCAATAATTTTTGCTTAATTAGAATCAATTAGGGATTAGTGGAGTATTTGAGAGTTATGCGTAGTTATTCAGGAGGAAAAAAAGGTTCAGATACTGTCGAAGTGAATTAATGTCAAGTAAACAGTAGAGTGTTGGTTAAGCATAACAAATATTTTAAAGGGGTTTTTATGTTTAAATTCCGTTATTAACCCTAATTTTCTAGTTGCAACTACTTTTAACATGCATTCAGCTGTATCCGGCTGTTTACTTACTTTTAATCAACATTTTACTTTCACTTGAATTGCATTTGAATAGTAAAGAATTCTAGGTAAATTTAATCTAGGCGAACGAGCAACCCCTATGAATTAACCTTTATAGAAAGAAAAAAATGTTTATCTAGATTACTGCAATTTTGCTTATTGAACAAGAGAATCAACAAAATGCAAACATAAACAAATCCGTTGATCCTACCGTTTTGTCTTAATTTTTTTTTTTCTATTATTTTGTAACCCCTGTGTAGTAGTTGTTGGGTTGTTGATATACTCTGTTCTATGATTTATAAAAATATTTATGCTTTGCATATAAATGTAGAAAAATAGAAAAAATGAATTTTCGATATTTAAGCCCACTTAACGCCCTTATACAGTTTGTTCATGGCAAGTTCCCTTAGTTATCTTAAAATTTAATTATTTCATGATAGCAGTAATAATTTTTTTATTTAATTTAATTTAGTCATTCCCTGGTTAACATTTAATCGGTTTGTTGCTGTTGTGCCAATAAAACACAAAAAAAAAATACCGAAAACACACATCAAAGAAATGGAAAATTTATTTAGCATTTGTAAAATGGGAAAATGTAAATTAAATTACATAAAAAACAAAAAAAGTAAAGAATTATGTAGAAACCTTGACTTTTCAAGGTTACACGGTTATATCTATGTTTTGCAACACGTCGATGTATCGTGTTTTGCTCTTAAAAGCGTCGTTTTTTTTTTTTATGTTTTGCATAACTGCATTCAATTCTTCTTGTTCTCTAAGCAAATGCTAGCGAAAATGAATAAAAAATATAAAAATAGAGGAGTAGATAGACAAATTTCTAGAATAATAAGAAAAAAGAAACGAAGAAGAAGAAAAAGAGGAAAAACATTTACAAAACCAATAAAACATGCAACAAATCGCGTTTATTTTTTTTATTTATTCATTGCTTTTGCTTTCTGTCTTTTTTCTTTTTATTTATATAAACTTGGTCTATGTTGCCTACAGTCATGCACTTTAGTATGCAGGAAAAAATAATTCTGTGTTCTGAGGAGTTTTTCTTGATTTTACGGACTTAGATTCACCTTAAAAAAATCAACAAAAATGTTGTTAAATAAAAAAAAGGAATTATTTCAGGTGTGTACCTGCGTAAATTAAATGATGATTCCGGATAAAATTCTTGAAATATCTGTTTATGTTTTACTCGTATAAGATTTCTAATTAAAAATCCACAAAATAGATTCTCTCACCGTTAAAACAGACAAATCAGCACTGCGAATTTTGTTTTTTTTTTTATTCTTTTAAGTTTTGATTGTTGTTTGGTGTTTGGTGTTTGCTTGTTTTTCCTTCCTACATTTAAGTTATATAAACGCGCTTCGCATTGTGCATCTTACAACAAACAAACAAACAAACAAAATGACGAAAAAGACGAAGAAGAAGAAGAAGAAGAAGATGAAAAAATAATTTAATTTTAAAAATAAAATTCTATTATAGTCGAAGCGGAACGCGATTTACAGAAGAAAAACAGAAAATTAGAGAGAAGACAGACGATCCGTCTTTTTTTCTGTTTTTTTTTTTTTTTGTGTTTTTAATTTCCTATTTAAAAGTTTTTTTTTATTTTTCTTACTTACTTAATTCATAGAATATTTTATGTTAAATGCAACAGAATGAGACTATATTAGATGTTACTTACACGGGGAATAATAGCAAACGCTAATAACAATTTAATGATTGGAATATGACTGTGGTGAATGTGGAATGGAAAGGCAACGAAATAACCAACCAACCAACCAGCCAAGTCAACAATAATTTTTTTTTTTTTATAAAAACTCTGAAAAAGAAAACAAAAATTAAATGCGTAATAAAAAAGCTCTGAAAGAAATAATCAGAACAATAGGTAGACTCAGAAGTAGCAACAAAAGTAATAGCGAAGGTAATCGCGTTTCTCTAGCAATTACCGTGGCGGTAATTATATTGAATAATAACAGCGAACAACGAACAACAAACAGCAACAAGTAATGATGAGAGATTTTTTTTTTTACTTGTTCTTTTCTTTTCTTCTATTTTTTATTTATAATTTTAATTAAATGCTACAGAAATTTCCCCTTTTTTTATTAATGGTGGCTCAATTTTGATCAGTGAAGAGACTTGAGACTGTAATTCAGTCAAAATATGTCCTAGAACCAACGGTTTTGAGTTTTTGAGACCAGGAATAAATAAAAAAGAATAAATAAAAAAAAAGTCACTTAAAGCAAAGCTTTTGAAAGAAATGTAATCAAACATTGGAATCAGGAGTTTTTCCTGAATTTTCTGAACTTTGAGTATTCATAACTCGAGAAAAAAATTTTTTATCGAAAAATTCCAAGAACTAAGTCGTTTCAGAACGGTCTAAGGAACATTTCTGCAAAGTTTCAACTCGATCTGAATTTATTTAATTTTCACCTGAAAATTGAAATTTTTCCTGATACTTTGTATGCATTTTTGGCGAAAAAAAAAATTATTTTTAAATGAGCTGGAATTTGGTCAGAAGTTTTGTATTGGGTCCTTAAGTGTGCTGTATAAAGGATTCAGGTCTAAAAAATTTCAATCAGAAGTTATGACCAGTTGAATCTCAATTCCTTCGTTTTTTGCTTTCTGCATTGGCTTCGAATGTACTGATCTCAGTTGTTTAGTCATAACTCATCCAAAATATGTCTCAGAACTAAGATTTTTAGCTTTTTGTAATCCTGAATAAACACAATAGTAGACCGCAATATAAAATGTGGGTACTAGGTACCAATTTTTTAAAACAAAGGCCATTAAGCATGGGAAAAGGTGTTTTATCTTTAATTTCCAGAACTTTGAGTACTCATAACTCGTGAAATAAATTTTTTATCGAAAAACTCCAAGAACTAAGTCGATTCAGAATTGTCTAATGAACATTCCTGCAAAGTTTCAGCTCGATCTGAATTTATTTAATTTTCACCTGAAAATTAAAATTTTTCCTGATACTTTGTATGCATTTTTGGGCGAAAAAAAAATTATTTTTATATGAGCTAAAATTTGGTCACAAGTTTTGTATTGGGTCCTTAAGTGTGCTGTATAACGGATTCAGGTCTAAAAAATTTCAATCAGAAGTTATGACCAGTTGAATCTCAATTCCTTCGTTTTTTGCTTTCTGCATTGGCTTCGAATGTACTGATCTCAGTTGTTTAGTCATAACTCATCCAAAATATGCCTCAGTACTAAGATGTGTAGCTTTTTGTAATCCTGAATAAACACACTAGTAGACCGCAATATAAAATGTGGGCATTAGGTACCAATTTTTTAAAAGAAATGCCATTAAGCATTGGAAAAAGTGTTGATCTTCAATTTTCTGAACTCGTGAAATAAAATTTTTATCGAAAAATAAATAGTAGAAACCATCGTCAAACATGACTTGTATGAAATTTCTTTACTTTTCGAGTTTGTTTTAAAATTCCAGCTCTGGAATTAACTCCATTGTAGAGTTTTTTTTTTTTTTTTTGTTTTCTTTTTGCACTTTTAAAATAAACAACAGAAGTTGCTAGAAAAGTAGCAAAAAAAGAAGCAAAATTAAAAAATCTTTAACAATAAAAAAAAAAACGCCAGTAAAACCGCGTAATTATCATCATAATCATCATCATCTTCGTGATTAAGTCAATAATAGTGTTATAATGATGAGAATTTTACTTGTTTTTATTTAATTTTTCGTTTTTCACCTTTTTTTTTAAATTTATTTTTTTATTTTTTTTTTCTTGTTTCTATTTTTAATGACTACAAGCAAGCAGTTTTCAAGTGTTGAATTTGTCTGTAATGTATCTTTGGGTCTATGCTTAATTTATGTTTTGTTTGTACAATGTATAGTACAGGGTGGTTAATCACTGAGTTAGTTTAAAAAAAAAAAAAGAAAGAAAGTTTTCCGGAAAATCTTCTGAGATCTTCTGAAGAAAGCGAGGTACTAAGTTATAAAATCTTTGGAGATTAATGTTTAGATGAAAATCAGCTACAGGTTGGTTAGTCAATACTGCACACCACACCGTAAAAAAGCAAATTTACTTGCTATTGCTGGCGCTGCTTCCACTACTGTCGATGGTACTTTTACCTGTTATTTACTTTTCAAAAAAAAAAAACATTTTTTGTTATTTTATTGATTTTTGAACGTGGTAAGCAGCTTATAATTATTTTTCGTTTTTTAATTTTTAATTTTAATTTCTGAAGAACCATTAAATATGTTTTTTTGTGAAGAAAGAATTCGTTTTTCTTCTGCTTCTTCTGCTTTTTCTACTTCTTCTCACTTTTTTTTATTCTTTTCAACGATTAATTGAAATTAAATTTTTTTTTTTGTGGAATTAGAAAATGAAAAGCAACAGCAGCCAACAACAACGTAGAATTGTTATTAATTATGTTTCGCGTTTTTTTTTTTTAAATTATTTAATAACGAGAAGAAAAAAAGTGAAATAAAAAAAAGCTGCAGAGTTGTAGTTAGAGTCGTTGGTTAGTAGTATGATGCGATTGTTGCTACTCCTGAGTTTTAAATACCTGCTGCTGCTGCTCTTGTAGGGCTTTGTGTTTTTTTTTTTTTTTTGTATTTTTCTTTCTATTTGTAATTCGATTTAATTTTTTTTTTCTTTTCGGATAAAAAGACTTGTGTTGGATATTTTAGACCGGTTCCTCGCTTTTCCATTTAGAATTTTTTCTTTTTCTTCTTCTATTTCTTCTAAAAATAAATTATATTGAAAGAGAATTTTAATTTCTTAAGTAGCAGAAACCATCGTGTACTTGATTTCTAGTAAATCTTTTAAAAAATAACAAATTCTGTGTGAGAAGATTCGCTGTTTTTTTTTTTCTTTTATTTTGATGAGAAAGATCCTTGAAATTCTTTAATTCCTTGTTGTGAACTGAACGGAGTTATGAAACCTTAATAATGATTACGAATCGATTGATTTTTCTATTTAAATTTTTTCTGAATTAATAAATTCTTTGACAGGTGGAGAATTAAATATTTTTTTCCCGAGTTTTAAGTATTTTTTTGCAGATTATTTTTACTTCTTAAAATCTTGCTTAGGTTTCGGGATATATGTTAAATGTTTTTGCTGTTGTTTGATATGGTTAGACAAATATTTCTTTAGTCCTTGTGTCTGATATCTATTTCTCCTCTAAAAACCTTCTAAATTCCCAATACCGCAATACCAACCACCCCTATAATTATTTTATTTTTTTTATTAATTTTGTCCCTAGAAATATTCTATTTAAAATAATTAATAATCCGCATTGAACAGTGGGGTAGCGTTTTAATGAATTTTTTTTTTAAACCCTCTTGTGACTGTAGAATTCCCTCTTTTGTAACCCTTACAAGGTACACGAAAATTATACTGGTAAACAGTTGTGACTAATCGATGGCTCAATTAACTTTTGTTGCTTTTTATCCTGAATTAACACAAACACGATTTTCGGTTTATTTAAAAAAAAATATTTTATCCAATTTCAGGAGTGATGATGTTATGATGGTAAAAGTTTTTACATCTTGCTAATGCAATTTTTTCATATTTTTATTTTGAACATTGGAGACAATCTCTTGACATATCACGAGGAAAATAGCAGAAGAAACAGTGGAAGAGGAGGTGTGGTGTGCGCCTCACCATCGCATCTTCTATTTTCTTTGCAAGTTTCTTGTTCGGTTTGTCGTCGTTTTTTTTTTTGTTTTGTTCTCTTTGATGTAATTTTAGTTTGAAAAGAATTTTTTTTTTATTATTTTCCCAACATGCAATACTGCAAAATGCAATTTAAAAAAAATTCTTTTCTTATGGAAACTTTTTTTCGTTTTTTGTTCACAAAGTTTTTTTCTTGTTTCTTTTTCTTTGCCTTCTTGGTTTTTAGTTTGTCTGGTCTTGCAGCGAGTTTTTTAAGAGAAGTTTTTTCATTGCATTTTGTGACTTAAAGTTCCCGGCTAATATGGGAAAATTATAAAAAAAAAATTGCAGTATCGAGCGGCCCATACTTAAATCATTTGAAAATAAATTTTTCCTGCATTATCGAAAAGAAATTTTCGGTCTTATCCGCTGTTTTTGCGTTGATCTCTATTAGTGTGATAGAGAAAGAAAGTGACTTAGAATTACAACAACAACAGCAGTAGTAGCGGCAGCAACTTCTAAGAGCAACAATAGATTAATAGAGGGGGGCACGCAAGAACCAAGAATAAACAAAACATCTAATGGCAGCAACACAGCAGCAGCAGCAGCAGCAACAACAAGAGCAGAAGATGAAGAAGAAGCAAAGGGAAAATGCATTTTCTATATTTGTTCTAGGATAGAATGAGAAAAAAAAAGAGATAAAAAAATTCTAACATAAGCAGTTGTGACGTCACAACGATATGACCCTGGCTCTGCTGACTGAGATGTTTAAAAGATTTTTGTTTTGTTTTTTCTTTTCTGTTATGCTTTTGCTTTTGCTGCGCTGCTGTTGCTGTCGCCTCTTCTTCAGCTATTTTAGAATTTTTTTTTGTTTCGATTGCATACAAAAAAAAAAAATATTTTCTCCATATGGAGGGTGACACAAAAAAAAATGCCAAACTATTTTTATTGATTAGAAAATTCTTCGTATGCTGTTTGCCCGTTTTAATAAAAGGGTGGAAATTTATGTGTTTAGGAATGTTTCGTTTTTCTCTTTTATTATCGTAGCATTGAAAAGCCATTTGGGGTGGCTCCTTGTTGGGGGTTTAATTTATTTTTGTAGCACACTGTGAATAGAATAGTGCAGTGTCGCGTTATATATGTGTTTGTGTGATACAATTAAAATAATTTTGTTTTGAAAAAAAAATTGTATAAGCGAGCAGCGCCAATATGCTGTGCTAGATATATAGCTATGGCTTACTAGCATAGCTAAGTTATGCTATGCATATATATGCAACGTGAGGAGTGCAGTTGATTTATTTTGTATTATACAAAGTCGCCCAGGTCCAGGTCAGCTTTTAGTTTCTCATATTTGTTTTACTTAAGCAGAACAACAACAATGCTGTGAGTTTTGTTGTTGCATTACTGCGACTGACTGACTGCATAACAAAAAAAAACCAACACAAATGCAATGTGACAACGGCACACAAATACATTTTTATTATTTGCTCTTCAAAACAATTTTTCTTTTTTTTTTATTAAGTCATCTCCATTGCCAGCCCAGCAAAATTGAATAAAAATTAATTTCTTTATATAAGTGTGTGTGCGTGTCCAATAGTAAAAAAATAAATAAAAATTCGAATACGTGGAAAAACATTAATTATGCTTTCATGTGGAAAATGCATTACAAAAAATTAATTTTTTTAAATTTTTATTATTATTAGTTTGTAAATAAAATTTCTAAAAGCATAATTTCGATGATAATAATTTTATGTTGGCTGATAAACTGATAAGAAATTCGATGCAACATAAACGCAGTGGTTTTTTATGTAATTTAAATTTCTCACGCATACACTTGTAGAATTTTATTTTTAATTAAAATCTAGTGTGCTGTGCAATGTCATAATCGAGCAACACGCATACATATTTATATATATTTTTTTTTTAATAAAATTGTGTGCGTGAGTTACCATTGCTGCTGCTGCTGCTGCTATATAGCGTAAATGCATTTTTCTTTTTTTTCTTCTATTTTATGCTTGAAGCAAAACTTGAAAAAACTATGAAAGCATAAATTAAAATAATTATTTTTATTCATTAATTAATTAATTAATTACCTCATGTATTAAAAATATTTATTTTTTTTTATTTCTTGGAATAAAATTTTATTTTTTTTAAAAACACTCCTAGGCAAATGTAATTAAATTTTTCTTTTTCTTTCTCTCTCTATTGCTCACGTATTAAATAATTTTTCTTTTCGTTTACGCTTAGCAGCGTCTAAGCTGCACTTTTATTATACAAAAATAATAATAATAATGCACTGTGATGTTTTATGTTTGTGCTGGTATTGGTATCCTAGTTCAAATAAATTTTGAATGGATTTTACAACAAAAACAACACAAAAATACTTTCATCTCTTTTTTACTTTTCTTTTTATATTTATTTAAATTCTCTTTTTACTCACTTTTACTACACTAATACTAGTACAGTGTATTTAAGTTAATATTTAATAGTTTTATTGTTGATTAGAGTATGAGACAAATATAGTTTTGTTTTTCTTCTTTTATTTTTTATTTATTTATTTCTGTAAACTTGGAGCTTTAATTATGTAAATTTTTTTTTTTATTTTTTTATTTCTAAATTTACGTAGTATAAAAAATAGTAAAAAAAAAAAAGAAAAAAACATTCCAATCGCGGTGGAGCATAGAATATGTAAATTTAGTATCAAAAAAAAAAAAAATAAATAAAACAGAGAAAATGAAATTTTTCTCACTCTCTCTTTGATTCTCTCGTTTTTCGTTTTCATTCAGTGTCACAACCACATGCGCATTAAGTAATTTTTCTTTAAATACCAAATAATACATACATATATTATCTGTATGTTTATACATTTGTTTCATTCACACATTGTTATTATTATTATTAGTTTTTTTTGTTGAAAATCATAAGGTATTGCTCCCCATTTTTTGTGAGTATTAGTTTAGTATATTGTTGTCCATCGCACGATGCGGTTTTAAAAGTAATCAGAGAAAACAAATAAATATTTTTATTTTCTTTCGTTAATTTATTATTATTATTATTGTTGTTGTTGTAGTTGTTGTTATTTTGTTATCACATTAATTAAATTAATTAATTAATTGTAAAAAGTGTTTTTTTTTTTTTTTTAATTTAATTTGTGTATGCAGTTTTTTACCTTGTTTAAAAGTTTTTTTTTTTACGTGAATTTAAATTAAAACACAGAGATTTCAGTGTGGTTTTGACATAAAAGACAATTGAAAGGTTTTTATTTTGCTAATTAAGCAATTTTGTGGTTTTTTATTTTTTTGAAGAGGTGAAAAAATTTTTTTTTTCACTTCCTCAACACGTTTTTGTTGTTTTAGTGGAAATTAAGAAAATGAAAATTACGACTAAATTTTTTTTTTTTTTTTTGGTGTCTTGTGCATTTATTTTGTTTGTTTCTGTGTTGAGAAATTTTTTTTCTTTTGTTCCTGCCGGTTTTTAAAAATTGTCATCGCGAGTAATTTAAATTTTTTTTTCTGTGTGTTTTCAATTGGATTGGATTAAAACTACAGCAGCAGCACCCTGAATTTATATGGATGCATCTTATGGATTTTTCCGTGTTTAAAAGTTTTTTATGTTTTGTGCCTGTGTGCAGCATAAATTTTAGTTTAGAATTTTTTTTTTTAAACTAAATTCTATGCTGCTGCTGGGTAAATACAGGATGCATTTCCATTTCCATACCTACTATTTGCCTACGAATCAATCCACAGATGTTTTTTTTTTTTTGTTATGCGGTTGGTTCCCTAAAAAATTATGAAATTTTGTGTTTTTAAAGAAATAATTATATTTTTTTTATGTTCTGTTCCTCGCTGGATTGCATTTCGATGCATTTTAATTTTTTTTTAAACTCCTAGCTCTGTTGCGTACGTGCAACCTAGATTTGCTATCCGTACGGAGAGTAGGTAGGATTGGTGTGGATGTGGTTAAAGTGTGATGTCAAAAGAAAAAAAGAAAAATTCGGCTAATAAACGTTTTCATGTATCCTAGAGTTACCTAGGGGTTTTTGTTTCTAGTTTTAATTCGGTTTTTAAAGTAGTTTTCAGTGGATTCGTTTAGGGTTTTTAATTTAAACTTTTGAATTTTTATTTTTTAGATTTGATTAGAGATTTCGTTTTATTTCTTTTTTAACAAATTTTTTTTTCTAAACTCTGTAGAACTGGGAAAATTAATTAAAAATAAAAAACAAAAATTTCATGTTCTGTGTTCTCGTGTTTTTTCCCCCAATACATTTGAAAATAAAATATGAAATTTCAGGGAAATTATAAATAAAAGGAAACAGAAAGAAAGAAAATGGAAATATATTTTATTTTTTGTTTTCTGTTTTTATTTATTTTAAAGTAAATAGAATTAGGGAAAAATGATTTTTGTAAAAATAGGGAGAGACGTCGGCGGTTATAACGTATCTCGTCGCATACCGTATCGTACGTTGATTAAGAGATAGCTGATGATGATGATGATGATGTAGCTGCTGACGGTTGTGATGGTGATGTGTTGATAGAGAAATTTTTTTTTTTTTTTTTATAAATTTACGACACATGTGAATGATTTTTGTATTTGAATTTTCCTGTGTAACGCTATGGTGATTCCGTGATTCAAGACATTTCTGGAAATCTCTTCACAGTTGCTCACAAAATTTCATGATTCCTAGTTGCGAATAAATGTGTAATGGTGATCGTGGCCGCCCTACTCTGGAACGACTTTTCTAAGCGACTTTTCTCACTGCTATCAAGTGAAAAAATTGTTGTTTCAGTGAACTTCAGTGTTTTTTTGTTTTATTTATTTATTTCTCGCTGATAAGAAATTCTTTTTTCTTTTTAATTAACGATGATAATGAATTAAAAAAAAATAAAATTTAATTTTTTTTTTATCTCCATCGAAAGTGAATTTATTATTTTTTTTTTTTTTCTAGTTTTTGCTCTTTCACGTTTTCGTGATTATAAATTTTTTTATTTTTCGTTACGTTAACTTGTGGTGCTTTCAGTTTCATCATGTGAAATAAAATCGCAGGACCACCTGAAGTAATTTTTTTATAGAAGAAAAATCCTCAAGAAATGACGTAGAAATATTAAAAAATTAAATTTAATGAGGTCACAGTGTCATGATCAATCACATTTATGGCATTTGCATATATATCATACGGATGATTAATTAAAATTCAAATTTTTCATAATTTTTGCTTTAAAAATTTCTTGTAAAGTCGGAAAAATTATTTATTTTTTTGTTCCCAAAACTCAAACCAACCTAGCAACCTTGAATTTAATGCATTGCTAATGCTGCTGCTGCATTCATAATCTATTCGTATGTTGCTATTTCTCTCTTTCTCTCGTTTTATTCTCTCAAAAAGAAACAACAATGACGCTACGACGTCATTATAAAAAAAATCCGTCCGTCGTCATCTGATTAAGCATAAGCAAACTAATACAAATGCAATATTACCGGCCTATGTACACATGTTGAACAAAAAAGTTTTTTTTTGTTTTTTGTTTTTAGGTTGCGATAATGAAAAGAAAAAATTTTTTTTTTCTTTTTTTTTAAATGTCGCGCGGTGTCCTACTTTCAGTGCTTTTAACACTTTTTTTTTTATCGTCTTTTGTTTTCTTTATTTAATTTATTTTCAATTATTTTCGATTTCGATATATTTTTATTTTTATTACAAGCCAATTACAGGTCAGGTGTTGTTTGCACATTGAAATTTTTATTGTATTGTTGTATACGTGTGTGTGTGTGTTATTGTTTATTGGGTGGTAAGATGGGTGGCTTAGATTTTGTTGCATATTTACATGATAACGAAATTATTGTGCTGTGCTGCTTATTTAATTTTTTTTTTAATAATCGAAATGATAGCAAATTACTGCACCACACACAATAAGCATTTTTATCATTTTTTTTTTATGTGTGCGTATCTATTTGATTGCATTTTTAATTGTAAATTGCATATGTATATATTTCGATTTATGACGATGCAAAAAGAGAATTACAGAATACGCACACAATTGCAGTTTTTTTTTTTTTTTAATTTTTATATACGATGGTCGTTCGTTGGTCTATTTTCGAGGTCACACACATTTTTTTTTTTTAATAAGTTTGACATTAAAAAAAAAAAAAATCTGCTGTTCCTGCTAAATGAATTTAATTTTTTTTTTTGCGAATTTTTCACTTGCTACACAATCACACGTAATTCTTGTGTCCTTGGAAATTTAATTAAATATTTTTAATTAGCTTTTACTCTCAATTTATTGCACTTATTTGATGATGATGATGATGTACTCTCACCAATACATTGGAAACTTTTATAATTTTCTTAACTTTTACTGAGGAGGTCAATGTTGCTGCTTAGCATTAGCTTAGCCCTTTAATTAAGCTGCTGCTGCAGTAACTAATACAGTGATAGCTTCTTTTTTTTTTTATACGCAATTTCGTGGGAATTTTTTTCTTTATTTCTTTTAATTAATCGTCGTCTCAAAGGTGTTAATTAAAATAAAAATAAAAAAAAGAATTTTTTTCTCGCGTAGTAAAATGGGTACATTGTACCCTAGCTGTTGACCTTTTGTTTGAGGGTAAAAAAGTTTTAATAGAAAATTAAAACTCATGCTGCTTGGTGGTGATATCGTAAAATTTTATTGGTGTGTGCGTTGCGTTGTTTTTTCAATGCGATGCGGTACGAATTATAATGGAAACCAAAAAAAAAAAACAAATTTAATTTGCATAGTAATGGTGGAAATAATTATTTAATGAAGTAAAATTACAAAATCACCTTATTATTCCGTGTGTTTTGTTTTCTTTTTCCACTTTTATTTTTATACAATTTCATTTTGGGATATAAACGCGTTATTAAACGCTGCCGCATACGTTATTAACGCTGATTATTATTTTTTTTTTTATGTTTTTCGTGGTTTTTTTTTTTTTTTTTTTTTTTTCACCTATTCATCATTGGTAATTTACATTTAATTATTATTAAAATTTAATACAAAAAAATTAATTAATTTTAATGATGAATAAGTGAAAAAAATAAAATAAAATAAAACAAAAATTTTTATTTCCTTCTCTAGCCTGCTGCTGCTTAGTTGCGTTTTACTTAGTTTCGTCGTTTGAGGTAAAATGGCGGTCGCGATATTTTTTTATATTTATTAGGGAAATTGAATTCATTTGTTTTTTTTTTTTGTACTTAATTCATATTTTTCGTGTCGGCGAACTTTGGAGGACAAACGTCACGTTTGATTCAGTATTTTGGTGGTTTGTTGGCTGCTGTTGCTATTTGTTTTCCGCATTTTGTTGTTGGTCAACGGATCAATGTCATAAAGTGGATTGAATAAGCTAAAAGCACAGGGAAAAGTTTATTAACAAAGCTTTGGGGATGGAGTGTGATTCGTTGATTGATTGGCTTTAGTTGTGTCGACATTTTTCTTTTCTGGGAAAGCTGGGAAACTTTGCAAAAGCTTTATTTAGGCTCAAAGCTTGTTTAAGGTTAAAACGCAGTTTATCGATCGATTGATCGATTAAACGTTCGACCGCGATACAAACAAATCGTTGATCGGCTGGTGAAACTAAAATGAAATCCAAAAGCTGTTTTGTCCATTTTTGTTGTGTGTGTCGATCGCGATTAAAAAATTTTTTTTTTTTGTTTTTTTATCTTTTCTGTTTACTTTCGGTTTAAACTGGTTTTTCGAATCTGATCGTGTTTTGTTAATTGCGAATTAAGCGATGCTGTTCTATCGTTTTAATCAAATTTGAAGCTTTTTCGTGTGTGTTTTTTCCTTTTTAAAGAAATTTCAAAGCCTTTGTAAGGAACTTGGATTTTATTCGTTGCTTAGAAGATTAACGCGGATATTTCAGGTGTTTAGGTTTTTACCTGTCATTACAACAGATGTTGTGCCTTTAAGTTAAATTTATTTATTTATTTATTGAGTAACGGCAAAGACAAGCACATGTCGCATATCCACACAAACACACACAAAATGCACATTAATTTTCAAAAGGTATTTAACTGTTTTTGCCAAACGAAGGTTACCTGTATATCGCGACTTTTTAAACGAAAAACAACAAACAAACGAAATGTCAGCCTTTGGCCCGTGTTGTTGTTTGGCTATGAAATGAAAAAGTTAAAATTCTTGTTTGACGTGACGTGACGTTAATAGTTAATTTACAGCAGTGGCGGGTAACCAACCAATCAACCAACTAACCAACCAACTAACAACCACACCATCACACCAGCAACAACAACACCAACGTAGCATATTTAATTTTTTCGATTTTTTTTTAAATACATATGGCCGGCCAGGTCGTCCAATGTTATGTTGATAGTTTGGTTCGTTCAACCTTGCACGCGCACTTCTTCTTCTTCTTCTTCTTCTTGTTTTTTGTTATTTATTTTTGTTATTTTTTGTTAATAATCATAATACGAAGAGGTGGAAGAAAAGGTAAAAAAAAAAAAAATTAAATTAAAAACAGCGAAAAACTGACCACAACAACAAATGTGTTTATGTGCCGCGCGCGGATATTACCTGGTTTTCTTTTGAGGTTTTTTCTTACTGTGTGAACGAATTTTAATTTTTTTTTTTGTTTGTTTGTTTGTTTGTTATTTACATGACTTTTGACTTTTGATGGGTGATTCTAGTGTGGTTGAAACTGAGAAACTTTTTGATGAGTCGTTGGTCACTTACCTGGGTTTTAGAGCATAGGTCATGCCTATTCAATTGGGCATTAGACACATTGGGTATTTGAGAGTTTTTTCAGCTATTCGCGATTGGCTTTTGTACGTTTTTTCTGTAAATTTGGCCTGTGGTTGTTTTATCTTGATTATAGCCCCCTTTTACGTTACGGTAGTGTAAGGGTTCTGACAATTTTCTTTTCAATACGATTGTACGTGGTTCGCGTTTGTTTTTTTCTTTGCTTCTAAAATTTTTTCTATGACTGACTTTTCTATGTTTGTGTATTTGTGTGACGTGTGTATTTGAAGGGAAGTGTGGGGAAATTTTAATCGCAATTGTGAGTAAGTGTTTGGTTGCACATTTTTTATTATTATTTTATTGTTATTACTCTACTCTGATTGTTATTAATATTATTGGCCTTGACACTAAAAATTAAATTGAAAAAAAAAAATTTGTTGTATTTCATCAGCAGTAGAAATGTAATTTTTGTTTCGTGTGTGTGTATTGGTGAAACAGAGCTTTTAATTGTGTTTTTTTTTTTAGTTTAATTAAACTAATACATTGAAAGGAATTTTATATAACGATTTGCTCTATTTAAATTATGAAAATAATTGTTTGTGTGTAGTGGTGTTGTTGCAATAGAAATTTTGTTCAGTTTTTTATTCCTACTCTGAAGACACTACTCTGGCTTTTTATTCCTAATCTCTGGAAGTGTTATCCTTTCTCTGGAGTCGTCTAATCGTCTCATCTTAATCTTGATAAAAAAAGATAAAAAAACATAATATTCAAACAAAATAGTGCGCGCTATGAAGTTGGTCGTAATTTTCATTTATAAACAAAAACAAAAAAATTTCTAACGTAGAAATTTTTTTTATTATTTATATTTTATTCTAGTATTTGAAATAACAGCAAAGAAAAATTAATTTGAATATTGGGTGAAAGTAATTAGTGGATAAATTAATTAGAGAAGATATTTGATAATAATTAATTAATTAATCAATCTAAACAAACAAATAGTTAATGAACAATACAATACATACAGGTGTTTTAGAATAGAAAACTCAAATGTTTATCATTTTCTATGAGACAAAACGTCATCGTAACAGGTGAAAAACGTCTTTGAACGACACAAAATAAGACATAAACGGTGTGAAACGAAAAATTCAATCAAAATGAAAATTAATAGACTTAAATAATTTTTTTATTTTTTTGGTGCTATTTTACCTGTGGTTTTTTTAATTTTTTTTTTTTTGTTTTTGTTGAAGAAAGTGTATGACGTCATTATTAATAATAAAAAAAAGTTGCGTCCATATGAAGTAATCGAAAGTCTTTTGTTTGTTCGTTCGTTCGTTCGTTCGTTTTGTTTATTTAATTTGTCTCCATGACAACGCGATGATGAGTTGAATTATTTGGTTGCTTGATGGAAAGCATAAAAAAAAAAAAAAAAACGTGGTGAAATAGAGAAGAAAACAATTGAAATAGAAAGTGCAAATGATATTATTGTGAATAATTAATGTCATTAAAAAACAGCAGAAGGAAAAGTTTTTTTTTTTTTTTTTGTATTATTATTATTATTATTGTGAATTAATTCATTCATTCATTGATTGATTGATTGATTGATTCATCTGTTTTTGTTTTTAATAATTATTGGATAACGAAAAGGGATTACTGTGCCCGTTTATGTTGGGAGGATTAAACGCAAAAACAAAAAAAAAAAAAAAAACGAGAGAAAAGTGCAATTTTTTGTTTTTCTATTGTGAAATTTTCTAATTGTGAAAAATAATAAAAAATGATGAAACGACGATGGTCAAACAATGGTGGATTTTCGTTGCGTATGCTCGAGGAGAGTTCATCTGAGGTGACATCATCATCCACGGCATTAGTTATGTCACCCGGTATGGTAATGTCACCAACATCACTTGGCTCCCCAGAATATGGTGAATTAGAGTTATGGGGTTACGATGAGACATCGTATAATCATCCGGGTGTTATAACAACAGGAACAGTGACCGGATGTGGGGCACAGGCACAAACAACTGTATTACCACTACCATCAATGACAAATACAATAAATCATACGCCGCGCAGTGAATCGGCAAATTCTGTGTCGTCAGGTAATTATTGAAAATATTATTTTTTTTTTTTTTTTTTTGTATATTTCACCATCTCACCTGTAACACAAATTTTAATTAGCGACCACTTGACATGGTTTATAAATTTTTTTTTATTTATTTCATAACGCAAGGAATATCCACGATTATTTTGTCTTTAGTGCATTAAACTGCAGCAGTAGCAACGCATACTAGCAACGCAACGCTATTGCTACTGCTGATTAAGCGTTTTTTTTTTTTTTTTTTTTTTTTTTGCACAAACACAATTATAGGTTTGAATTCTGATTGAATAATTGAAGTCAGTCAGTGAGTCGTGCTATTTGTATTAGTCCTTGAAATGAATTTTTCATAATAATTTCAATAAAATAATCACAATAGATATGCGCCCAGTGGTTTGACCTCTTTTTTTTTTTTTCTTTTTTTTTTCGTTTTTTAATTGTGTTTGTGTTGTGTTGCGTTTTTATTTTGCGCAGCGTTTAACACATGAAGAAAATTATTTTTTTTTTACTTAAATTTCTCCTTATCGCGGTTAATTTAATTTAATTTTTTTTTTTTTATTAATTAATTTCACTTTCTTGTTGTAGAAAAAAAACAGCACAAAAAATAATTAAAGAGAAATTACGACATTTGTGCGCTGTTGTTAGTCTGCGACACTACGTCACACATTTTTTTTTTTTTTGTGCAATTGACACACTTTTACGTTGACGCGTATTTCGCTGCTAATTTTGTTAACGCACTTTTCGCATTTCTAATTTTTTTTTTTGATTTGTTGGCAGCAAATGTTGGTTTTAAGTCTTTTGATCATGCGCAGAAGTGTGTTTTTTTTTTTATTCGTTTTATCGTGGATTAGTTTAAAGTTTAAACGAATAACAAATGTAATTTCTATATAAACTGCATGATAAAACGTCCTTGGAACATAAAATGCTACTTAATTTGCTGCTGGCTGGCTACCACTACTCTATTAAGCGGCTCTATTTAAATCAAATCAAATCGAATTTTATTTTATTTATTTTATTAACCAAAATGTTCATAGATTGTGACCTAGTTAAATAAAAATTATATTTTCATTCGCGGTTTATTTGTAGTTTATTTACGCATATGTGACACATCGTGTGTTTTAACTTGGTGTGTGTTGGAGGACGCACAACGTATGTTTTGTTGCATACGCGTAAACGTACGCCGTCATATCATCAAAAAATTTTTAATTTTTTTTTTTTTTATCGTAAAAACACTTTCACCATGTTTCATTGCGTGTGTGTGTTGTGTGTTGCTCTAATTTTTTTAATTATAGAAAAATAATTATGAATAATTTATTAATGAAAAAAAAAAAAAATAAATAAATTTTGTTTACACGCGTTAAATAAATAATTAATTAACCAATTTACCGTTGACGTTTCGATGATTCAATTTGTGGCTTACTACTCACCTTACTAATTAATATAAAATAAAATAAAAATCAAGGACGAGTGGTTTGTGTGTGTGTGTGTGCTCAATGAAAGTACTTTCACCACTTGAAGATTATTTTTTTCGCGTTTTTAATTGTTTTAGACAAATGGGGTTGCTAATTTTGGTTTAAAGACGTTCAGACGTTTTTTCTTTGTCAGCAGCGTTTTAAGTCGCTTAAGTACCCAAATGCATCCGGTTTAAAGATGTTTTTTCTGCGGTTTTTGTTTGTTAAAAGGATTGAAAGTTAGCGGAAAGATTTATTTGATTAACCCCCCAACCCCGTGATCTTTATTGATTGAAACTTCTGGTACCTGAATAAATTATTTGCTTAATTATTTATAAAATTGACGTGAATTCGTTTTTATTGTTTCTGCTGGTTTGGCTGCTATTGTCGTTGGATTGTATTAGTGCCGAATGTAGGTCATATTTGTTGTTGATTTTTTATTGTCAAATAAATAAAAAAAACAATTTTTTTTTTTAAACAATTGATTGTTGTTGTAAAATTATTGCGAAATTTGTTTGTTTATTTTATATGTCGCGTCTCGTTTTTTTTTTATTTATTGGCTAATATTCCGCGGTGTTTTTTTTTTTTTTTTTTTTTTGCGTTTTTGTGTCAAATTATTCGTCAATTTTAATTTCGTTTTTTGTGCAAGAAAGGTAATAAAATTTGTCGGATTAATCGGTTAAGCGGGTTTAGCTAAAGCTTTTTCACTGGGCAGATGTGTTTTGCACATTGCGGTAGGTCGGTTTTACATGGATTAACTTTTCAAGCTACTCGCTGTTTACCTGTTTCATGTAAATCCACTGAATCCACTTTTTTTTTTAATTACAAATCGTGTTATTCAAGGCGCATAACTGTTGAACAGAAATAAAATTTCTAAAAACAAATTTTTCTTTGTAATTAAATTTAATTTAGGGAAAATGTGTGTGTGTGTGTTTTGCAGCGAAATTATGCTTTTAGGTTGGTTTCACCTAGCCTCCGGTTGTTTTTTAATTGAAATGTTAAATTGGCAGTGGTGGTGGTGGTGGTGGTGGTGGTGGTGGTGGTGGTGGTGGTGGTGGTGGTGGTGGTGGTGGTTGCTATTGGTTTTTGATTTGATTTGTTTCAAAATGACTTTGTTGAGCTTGTACGTGGCGTAGAGTGGCTTAGAGTGGCGTACAGGTAAAATTCCCTTTTGCCTTGAAAGATGATGATTGGTGTCGTTGTATTCGGTTGTTACTTGGGCCGTCATCGTCTTCGTCGTTGTTGCTTTTGTTCTTTATTTTTCTTTATTTTCGTTCTGTTTTACCTTTGTTTTCTTGATCTTTTTACCTTTTGTTAAATCTATTCATGTGTGTGTGTATCGAGTTGATTTTTCTGTTTTTTTTTTTTTTATTTATTTCTCACCGGTTCAACCTGTTTTGTTTTTTTTTTTTTTTTATTTATGCTGCGTTTTATTTAATTTATTTAAGTGAAAATTAATAATAAATATTGGGATTATTACTACTTTGGTTTAAAAGTCGATGTGTGTGTGTGTGTGTGGCTTTAAATGTACAGGGTGATGATTTGTTTTGTTTAATTAATTGCCCGCAGTTTAATTGAATTTCTTGATTGAAGGTGAATCGCGATTGTGTTTAGAAGTTTTTTTTTTTTTTTTTTTTTTTGTCGACTCTTACGTCACGTTACACCTGACAAATGACAATAATTTTCTTATTTAATTAATTTCGTTTTAGTTGAATAAAATAAAAAAAAAAAAAAAAATTCTAATTGACGGTTTCGGTTTTATGAATTTTAAGTAATTTTCGTCTTGTTGATGATTATGTTGGTTGGTTGGTTGGTTCGTTGGTTCGATGGTTGTTTGATGATGATTATGCTGCTGATGACGACGAATTAAGGCTTTTTTAATGTTATTTAATAGAAAAGAAGAGCCAAGCGTACATAGAGATTCGTTTGTTGTTTAAATTTTATTACTTGAAAGACATGACGTGTAACCGTGGACGACGACGACGACGTACATTGGCTGAGAAGAACTATTATTACCCATGATTATTATCATTATTTTGATTACGGGGCTTTGTTTATTTTTTTATTTTTATTTTTCTAGTTTTAACCACAAATGATTTTTGTGGTTGGAATTAATTTCTACCTTGTAAACGTGTCGTATAGGTCGCGTTTCATTTAAAGAGAAAATTTGTTTTGTTTTCTTTGTTGATGGAATTTTTTATTAGGAGAATTCTGGAGTTTTGTGTGTGCAGCTGAATAGCTGCTTAAAAGCTTCGTTGTTGTTGTTGTCTTAATGTTTTCTGTGTTGTTTGTTGGTTGAAATTCGCTTTTTTTTTATTGTTTTTGTTGTTTTTGTTTGCGGAGAGATTAGTTACGGTTTTTTGATTTTTTCTAAACAAATTTTATTTACATTAAAAGTAATTTTTATGCTTCGGTTTTCACTTGAAATAATTTTTTTAACGTGTTTTTGTAAAGGAATAATTGGAAATTTTTTTCTTTTTTTTCGTCTTATCTCTATAAAATTTTTTGAGAAATAATCGTTGAAGGTTTTTTTTTGTACGTAGTTATGGGTTGGGAAATCATTTTTCGGTCTGTTCCGTTTCGTTTTGTAGCGAGTGGGTGGGTCCTGTGCAGAATTATTTCAAGTGTAACTGCGTTTACCTAGCTTATTTAAAAATTTAGTAGCGCATTCAACAAGTTTATTTACAAATACACCTGTGCTGTGTGCGTTGTTGGTATTGGTGTAGGTGAGAAAAAATAAAAAATTCAGTGATCTCATAACAATTTTTTTTTTTAGCTTTTTTAATGCCTTTTAAGATTAAAAAAAAAATTTTTTTTTCATTTTAGAATCTTTGCGCTTCTCTCTCCCACATAAATAATGAAAAAAATTAATTACAGGTAGAAACGATGAACGCGTTACATGTGATAAAAGTAAAAAAAAAAAATTTTTTTCCTCTATTGTTTTAGATTCCGTGCGCTTTAATAAAATTTTTATTTTTTTTTTAATTCATTATTCAAAACATGCATAGACTAATTAAATCGGTTTTTTGTTTTTAATTAAAATTTCATTAACATTAATAAAAAGAAAAAAAGAAAATTAAGAATTGTGTTGTGTCCCGCGCTATTCGTTGTAGTCGCATAGCACAAACTAAGCTTAAGTCGCTTATGTGTTGTTTCCTTGTTTAGAGTCGTCGTCGTTTTTTTTTTTTTTTTTTTTGTTTCTCATTCGTTGCTTCTTGATTTTGACTTTATTTTACTTTACTTTACTTTTGTTTTGTTTTTATTTTTATGCCTTTTCCTGTTAATAAAAAATTGAAAATTAAATAAAAAAAAAATTAAAATTAAAATTGACCCGAGAAGCGTAATTAATTTTTCTTTTTTGTTCGTTTCGTTTGTTTTATGTCATCGTGATTACTATTTATGGAGCTTTTTATGCTTTTTATGAGTAATTATGCTTTTTAAGTATTTTTATTTTTTGTTTGTTTGTAGTTTTTATGGGATTCGAGAGAAAATGCGGGGGTTTAAAGTTTTTTTGAATGTAAGGCTGGACTTGTTTTTGTTTTGTAGGGAGTTTTAGGAATTTTTTTTAAGGAATCTTAAAACGTTCGAATCAAATTTAATTGCTGTTGTTGTTGTTGTTTGCTGTATGCAGCATAGTCATGATTTTTATCTCATTAGAAAAAAAAACCACGATTGATGGGATAAAAATCCATAAAAATCCCGCTAAATTTCTATAATTTCATGTTGAAAACAAAAATTACTTCCTGATTGTAAAATATTCCTGGTGATGTAAAAGAAAAAAAAAAAATTATTTCTCACGATCCATAGCCGTGTAATCCAAAACAGACAACAACAACACGGTGATGTTTATTCATATTTTTATTTTTATATGAGCTTTTGTGTGTGTGTATGTGTGTAGGAACGACAAAATCAATCAGAGGGAAATCATCTATGCAATAAAAAATAATTAAAAAGTGTTTTAGATGCATCGTAAAATCGTGTCGGTGCTTTTTTACGTGATTCATTGATGTAAACAAAACCACCGTGAAGTGAGTGTCGGGTTCGTTTACGATGCTTTCATTGGTGTTTTTTTGAAAAGTTCATCTATGCTCATTACCACCCCAAATGAAGCTTTTTTGACGGTTGATTGGCTATGGAATTTATTCGTCGAATTTGACGTGGTTTTAGCCGTAATGCGTTTTTTTTTTTTTTTAATTTGTTATTTTGTGTCATGGTTAGCTCACCATTTGTTTACGTAGCGAAACAGCGTTTTTTGCATAGTAAAAACCTTGGCGTTTTATTTTTTAATTGCGTTGACGTAACTGTCTGTCACTAGGTCCTTGATTTTATCAAAGCAGGTCGCGTTCGATTGATAATTTTTTATGGCACTCGTATGATGCGCGAATAGTAAAATTGCGTAAAAAATGTTGAAAATCGCTGTAGAAAATTTGTTTTATTTTTTATTTTATTCTTTATTAAAGTTAATCAACTTTCAATAATTTAATTTAATTTAATTTAATTTATTTATTTATTTGTTATGAAATTTTAACTTTTTATTTATTTATTTTATTTTTTTTTCTACACTGACCTTGACAGTTTATTCATTTCGCACGCTGTTTCGCGTTTATTTATAAACGTTTCGCTTCCATATTGCTTCTTTTTTTTTCGCTTTTTTCTCTCTACTTTTATTCAAATTATTATTTATTTCATGATTTTATGTTAATTTTCATCACATGGCATTTGTTATTGGTCTAGGTTTAATATGTAAAGTGGTTTTTTCGACAATTTTTTGTAAAGCTTTTTTGTTTTTAGTTTTGTTACTCATTAATCGCTGATAACGAATTGTTTGAAGAAAAAAAAACAATAAAATGTTGTGCTGTGAACTGCGAAGCTTTTATGTACTACGATGTGTGGATATATTATGTGCTTTTAATAAGCTTTAAACTTTATTTAATTTAGCCAGCTATTAAGCGTGTTGTAATTATTCACAAATAATCAATAAATCATCAAAACAACGCAGCAACAATGTTGTAATAAATTTTAATTGATTTTCATAACAATTTTTGTATCCTCTTTCCGCAATTCGTGAATATTTTATTTAATTAATTTTTTTTTTCATCATAAGATATAAATAAATGAAAGAATGAGAGAATGGATCTAAAGGAAGTAAACAACACATGTGATGTGGTTTTCGTTATTGTTGTTGTTTGATTTACCAAATCACGTACACCGTCATTGTCGTGGTCACCTATCTATTTCTTCCCAATCAAAGCCATTCAACGCCAATCAAAACATAACAGGAGAATCGTAGAAAAATATTTTCGCTTCTTTTATTAGGTCGTTTCGTGGATAAATTTCTTTGTTTCTTTGGATCCACCTGAATAAAGGTTTTCAACGAATTTCCTTGTTACCCCTTTTCAGCTAATTTTATTCTGCTGTGTTGCCCGTAGTTTGTTTGTTTTTTGTTGCGTGCATACACATCGTATCCAACGTATTTATTGTGTGGGTTTCGTTGGAATTAGACGACGACGACGACGAGAGTACTTTACGTTTTTGGTTGGCTGAATGAGATTTGGTGGTTGGGTGTTTAGTTTTATTGGTTGTTGCTTTAACTATTTCGATGATTCTTTTGGTTGTTAGTTGGTTGGCTGGTTGGTTGGTTAGGTTGGACGGTCGATCACTACCAACAAAAAAGTTTTTATTATTTTTTCGCTAACGATAATACACCGGCTGATGCATGACATGAAAATTTAATTCAAGCGGATGTGTTTTTTTTTTGTTTTTTCGTTTGTAACAGGCTAATGTCGAAAATTTAATTTTTATAACAACAACAACAGCAATAGCAACAACAACAAAAAAACGACGACGTCGACGGCATAGCACAGCAGTAGAGGAAAAAAAAATTATTTGTTAATTGCGTTAGTGAGTTAATAGTAGGAATTATAGGTGAAGTAAAGAAAAAATTAAAAAAAAATTATTAGAGAGAAAAATTATACAAAAAACAGCAGCAGCAAAACACGATGATAATAGTTTTTGGTGGTTTTTTTTATTTTTTAAAAGCGATAATAATGGTGGAAGAAACAACAAAAAACAAGAAAAAAAAATTTCTAATTATTTTACCACAAGGTGGATACAATTTTGTTGAGTAGAAATAATTTTTTTTTTTTGAAATAAATTGCGAATTGAAGATGAGCAGAGAGAAATAGAATTCGGCACGAACTGGCTACGACATTTCTTGGATTTAATATTGGGTTTTTTTTTGTTCATGTTGTAAGATCGTTAAATACCTGCGTTAAATTCTGTGCAAATGCGCCACCCGTTTAATACACCCTAGTCTAGCTAAACATTTCGTTTGAATGTTTTCGGACAGACAGACAGACGTAGATTCGTGCATAGATAGCAAATTTTCGGCACAGGTGGATGGATATATAAAAAACAGTTTAACCAGACTAACGGATAGACGTGTAAACGGGTAAAGACGTGTAAAAACCTAAACGCATTATGTGACCATAGCTAGACATTTATTTAGAATTTATTGTGCGTTCAGAAAATTCGCTGGACAGATGCCCTCAAAATTTTTTTTTATTAAATAAAAATTTCAACATTTATTAATTTTTTTTGTTTTTTTTATTTATTTCTAGGTAAGCAAATTGGATTCTTTTTGATTTTTTTGAGATTGAGAAATGTTACCACCAATGGCTGATTGATATTTTGGGGATTGATTTGATTTTAGCGTACAGAGACAACAAACGAACGAACGAACGAACGAACATTGAAAAGGCGGTTTGAGTTTTACTAAATTTTTTTTTACCCTATTTAGAATTTTTTTTTTACATAATTCTTGGTAATTTTAGAATTTTTTTTGTTTGTTGTTTTAATTTACATAATTTCGTTTGTAATTTTACTACGAAAATTAAGATTAAAAAATTACTACAGTCGACTTTATTGTTGAAGAGAATTTTTATATATACACCTGCGCAGTAAATTTTGTTTTATGTTAATCGAAGAACCAAGCGTAAATTTTATTTTTTGGTTCTTTAAATGTTAGTCGTGTTGTTGTTTGGTTAAATTGACGGATTGTGTCATTGTCACATGTTTGAAAAAAAATGTTTGTAAGACGGAAATAAGAAATTTCTATTTAAAAATAAAAATCTTTAAAGTCAAGCAGGCAGCAAATGATTGATTTCTGCCGTTTTTATTTCTGTTGCGTGCTGCGATTGTGTTAGCCGCGTTCACGTTATCAGGCTATTGCCTTGTTAATAAATATTTTTTTAATTGTCCAATTGTCGTTTACCTATGAATTAATTAATTTTTTGTTTCAGGTGGTAATTGGTTAAAAAATTTTTTTTCTTTATTTTTTCTTCATATTTTTAGCGTAGTTAGTTTTTTGCTATTAATTATCACATAATTAACTGATGTTTGGCGTTTTTAATTAATTTTTTTATTTTTTATTTTATTTTTGGCAATCATCCACGCATTTTGTTGTGAATTTTAATGAAGAATTTTTTTATTTTATTATTCGTTGTGAATTAATTAAGTCATCAGCATATGTACGAAGTAATCTAAAAGTTGGAAGTTGCCGGTTTAATTAGGTTTTTTTTTAGTTTTCCGTCTTATACAGTTTTTCGGTTTCTTTTCTTATTACACCGATGGTTTATTTGAAATTTTCAATGTTTTTACGCTAGAATTATTATCGGAAAAATGTTTCCGTGGTTTAAAAATTTATTTATTACCGCACAACGCGTTTTGCGTTATTCTTTATTCGTGTTTTTGCTTTGCTTTGCTACTGTTTCTAATTTTTTTTTTTTAATTTCATTACCGAAATGTTTGTTTGTTGATTTTTTTGTTTGTTTTTTCTCTTCATTCTTTCTGTTTTATTTTGTGTCCAAAATAAAAAAAAAAAACGCGAAACTTAAATTATTAACAAATTATGAAAAGTTCAATGAACTGAATTTATTTTTTTTTTTTCGTTTTTGAAAACAATAAAAATTGCCTCCAATGACGCAGTTTTGTTTTCAGGTTTTTAACGTTGTTTTCGATGAATTTTTTATTATGCTGTGATTTAGTCTGATTATTTATTTTTTCCTTTATTTTAAGAACAAAAAAAAAAAAAAAAAGAAAACAATTTCGTATTAAAAGCGTTAATTAGTGTGTGGTGGTTGAGGAGAAGTCGTGAAATTTTTCGATTAGATAATTTTCGCTGAATTTTTTTGTTTTTGTTTTTGTAGAATTTTTATTTTGGTGTCGGATGGACACGAATCATAAAGTTTTATAAATTATGCGTTTTTTTTTTTACAAAGCAAAATTCAATTAAAAAAATTAAAAACGAAAAAAAAATTGAAGGAAATTCGATGAAAATTAATTTGAATTTATTTTTTTTTTTTTAACACTTTCATTGGGTGGTTTGAGGTTAAAAGAAATTATTTTAATCGTGTTAAGCTGATGAAAACATTTTCAAAATATAATTTTAAGCGTAACTTACACCGTAGCTGTTGTCTACTGTAATCAGCTTAAATAAATTCTATGTAAAACGCGTAATTTATTTACGTTGTTGAATGAATCTCAAAATAATTTATTTGCTGATTAAAAATATTATTTTTTCTAACAACACGAGCGCGCAATTTAATTTTATTAATTATGGTTAAAAAAAATAACGAAAAATATTTATTTTCTCTTATACACAAAGTAGTTATTAGAAGAATTTTATTCGCGATGATAATGGAGAGAAAATTGAGTAAAAGAAAAGAAGAAGAAGAAAAAAAAGTTTTTTTTTTTTTTTTTTAGTAGATAGTGGAATTGGGAACAAATGCGATAAACGCGTTTGTTGTGTTGTTACGCTTCGTACAGCCGTATGACAGTTGTTTGTCGCAAAACACTTGCGAAAAACTAGTGAAGAAGTTTTGTTCTGTGTGCTGATTTATTTGGCGAATTTTGTGTATCGAGCGAATGCACTTATGCATTAGGCAGCATCAACAAAGTACAGCGAAAAAGACACGAAGCATCTTTCGAAGAAAATAACGCGGACTAAAAACCGCTTAAAAAAGAAAGAGAATGAAAAAAAAAAAATTATTTATAAGGAAGGAAATTTATTCGGCAGAAGCAGCAACAAGAAAACGCCAAAGCAAATAAAAATTAAATTGATTCGTTAAAAAATGCCAAGAAGAAAAAAATTCATTTTATGTGCGTGCTGTGTAATTTATAATTTAATTCGTTTTTGTTTTGTTTTACTTTTTGCTGCGTTTAATGTGCTTTTTGGACTTTTATTTTATACCAACGACCAAACAAAAAAAAAACTGCTGTGCTTTGCTCTTATTTATTTGCTGTTTTAATAGATTTTTTGGATTTTATCATTTCTTCCTACAATTTGATGATGTCGTTTTTGGGTTTTGTCTGTTTGGTCACTACTCCTGCTGCTGCTGCTGCTGCTGTTTTTATTTCCTTATGATTAGTGCTAAAGCCATGTTTGAGTAGTATTTGTAGTAGATGTTGTGTTGGAATAGTAGGAGCTGTAGCAACAATAAGAAGTAGCAACAGCAACAGCCAGCATTTTTTATATATTTGATTATTATTTGCAATTCTAATCACTTTTTGATGTTTTTATTATGTTTTTATGTTGTGTCAACATTTTATTTTTATTTTTATATTTATATTTATATTTTTGTTGGAATAATTATAATTCAAAGAGACGACGACGACAACGCACAAGTTTTGTTTTTACTTTTTTGTATGAATTAATTTTCTGTTTTTTTTTTTTCAAATTTTT
Source organism: Ptychoptera albimana (assembly GCA_961205885.1). Taxonomy (NCBI): domain Eukaryota; kingdom Metazoa; phylum Arthropoda; class Insecta; order Diptera; family Ptychopteridae; genus Ptychoptera; species Ptychoptera albimana. The sequence continues at coordinate 957,043 of OY540802.1, read as the reverse complement.
TTTGTTTGTTGTTTTTTGGTTGTTTCTGCTAGAAAAGCAAAACGCACATAAATTGTCATAAATGACAGAATTATTATGTATTTCTGTTGTTTATTATCAATATTATAATTTGGTGTTTGGTGTTTTTTTTATGTTTTTTTATGTTTGTATGAAAGATAAAAGTACAGTAAAAGCTCCGATAGAAGAAAGTGAAGAATTTCTTTTTTTCTTCTAACCAATCATAACGTGTTGTTTGTTTTGTTCAACATATTCTGATTGGTTGTTGAAATTGTCCATAATACGCGGCCGTTACTTCCCTAAAAAAAAAAAAATTCCTTAAGCACAACAAACACAGAGCTTTTACTGTTGATTATTTATGTTTGAAACAATAATAAAACTTTTAATCGTGTTCTGATCGTTGTTAATAACCACACACACACCCAAAGTAATTTTATCGCTTTAAGATATTTTATAACAAGGCAGAGCTTTTATTGTGTGAAACTTTAGAAATCTATAATAAATTCTATAGTTTATGGATGACATAATTAAAATTTTTTGCATTTGTATTTTTGGTTAATTAAATCGTGAAATGATGAGAAAAATTAATTAATTAATTAAACCGGGGCAAACACAGGGTATACACTGGCTATGCTACGGTTACTCACGATGTATTATTGGATTAATATGACACATCCCAGGGATAACACTCTCTGTTTTAATATAACTTTCGGTAAATGTTTCTGGTTAATGAGCATCGCTTCCGTCTTTAAAAATAAAAAAATAAAATTTTTTTTGTTATAATTTTCCATAGCAAAAGCTACCTAATTGAATACAATAATAAAAGTTAATTAATTTTAATTACGATATTCCTGTTTTAATTATTATTATTATTATTATTTCGCTGTTTTTATTTATTTTTTGCTTAACCCAGCCACTTTGCCGAATTTCAAACTGCTTGGTCTGCCTATCAAATGCTGCCTGTTTTTCATTTTTATATCGCGAACTACTGTTTTGTTTTGTGGTTGAAAACAACGCGCTAATTAATCTCAAACAAACAAATTAAATAAATTTTAATGAATGGATATGAAATGTAAAAAGTTTTTTTTTTTTTAATAATCTTTTGCCAAAGCTCATTTAATCTGAAATTTATATTTAGATGTTTCGGTTCGTTCATCCTTGGTTTTTGTGTTTTTTTCAATTTAAAATATTTTTTTTTTTTTTGGTTGTTTGTTTTGTTTCTTCTCGCTCACTTACTTAACAAATTAATTTTTGTTTTTTTTTTATTAGAGGTTTTTGGTGCTTTTTTGTGCTTTTTTTTTTTAACTTAATTTATACTTCCTCGATTCGATTTTTGTTCGTTCGTTGGTAATTTTTTTATTTTCTCTCCATCATTAACTTTTCAAACGTTAATTTGATTAAATAATAAAATTATAAATTGTGGATGGTGGATCGTGGATGGTGTAGATGGGGGAATAAACGGAATATTAATGATAATAAAAATAATAAAATTAAGAAAAGACCATTGTGTGGTAGAAAAGCGTTAAAATCGTTGCTTTATTCCATTGGATGTTTTCCTGATGCGTTTGCCACATTGGAAATCATTGAAAATCAATAAAAATATTTTTTTTTTGTTTCCCCTTTAAGAAGTCGAGAGAATAGAGAGAAAGGAAGCAAAGAAACAACAAATTTGAATATCGCTTTTGACATGTTTTCATGATTTGACAAAATTTGTTTACTGCTGCTGCTGTTGTTGCCCGTGTTTTTCTCTTTTTTTTTTTTTGTTTTTTATGTTGATTTTTCTACTGCTGTTTTGTATTTTTATTCCTTATTTTCTCATGTGTATCGAGATGTAAATAATCATCATCAGCAGCAGCAACAGCCACAGTAGCAGCATCATGATAAGAAAAAAAAAATGTTGTTTAAAATTGTTGAGGAAAAATTTTTGTGTACGAAAGAAATGATTCTGTGACTCAGGTAGTCTCATAGCAGACTAGTTCTATGTTATTTACGCTGTTTTTTATCCTTAATAAAATTCTGACTGTCGTCATCGATATATCTTTACACGGTGTGATAACGTTGAGTTATTATTGCGTGATGTTGTTTTGTCTCACACATTGAATAGAGAAAGAAAATTTAATTACAAAAATATGAGAAATTTTTTAATCCTTAAGGGATTTTACTATACAAAATATTGTTTTTGTTCCGCGGTATGGAAACGTGTTTAGCGCTGTTTGTGCGTTTTTTGTTTACCTTAAAAAATGCAGAAATAATTTTGTTTTACTTTTATATAAAAAAGAAAAAAAAACATGAAAAACCACATCAGGTTTTTTCATTAAGCAATAATAATTGAAAGTTAACGAGACAGGGGTGTATTCTGGCCACCGCTTATCTGAAAATTTTCCGAAACTTGAGAAATAAATTTTTTACGGGCAAACATAAATTATTTTCCGTGTTATGGGCACAGGAAATGTTGAAAAATCACTAAAATTGTGATTCTCAGATTATTTTCCATAGGAATTTCATGAAATTTGTTCCGGAGTTTATTCATTTCTTGTCTGTTTCTTTGGTAAATTTAATTCTGAATTCAAAACACAAAAAATTATCCAAGATACGACATGATTTGATTGATTCACAGCCAATTTACCATCAGTACCTCACTCAAAACTCGTTGTATTCGGGACACCAGAGTATTTTCCTACTATTTTTAAAGTCATTTCTTCTTAAAACTTTAATTTTTTATATTTTTAAATTTCTTTCTTGTTTTTTTTTTCTTTTTCTTCAATAATCAATAATTGCTCATAAATTTTATTTTTATTTTCTACAAAAATGTGGTTAAACAACCGCGCCACCATCATCACCAATCACCAAAAAAAAAAAAAAAAATTCAGGCACCCACGTATTCCTAATAACCAGACACAACTAAAATATTTTGTCTCTTGTTTGTTTTTATTTTTAATTTATGTATTTTGAATATTTGTTTAGCCAAAGTTCGTTTTATTCGTTGAAGCTTTAATTATTTTTTTTTTGTTTTCATTTTTAATATTGGGAATTTCTCATTGTTGTAACGCTGGTTAGAAATCTATTGGTATTTGCAGAGTGCATTAATTGCCTGCAATAACTATGAATTCAATTTGTTGCAATATTACCGGCATGTGCTGTTTTAGATTTGTTTGCCTAAGCAAACTGGCTGGATATCTGTTTACTCGGATTAAACACACAAAAATGTTGTTTAGTCTGATTACCCAAAAAATTTTTCCACCGAATAAAAAAAATTGATGAATCGCCGCTATTGTTGGCTGTGAAAAGCGAAAATTTATTATCAGAGACTACGTTGATAAATATTTTAGTTGTTGTTGCTGTTGTTGCTGTACTTCCAAAACCACATTTGTGTTACACAGACACATTATCAGACAGCGACAACATACTCTTCTACTTGGTGGATGGATTGCGTGCGTGAATGACATCAATTCATCATTTTTTTTTTTTTTTTGTTTAAGAGAGTAGAAAAAAATTATTTTTTGTTATTTAAATGCCAAACGTTTTTTTTTTTTTTTGGTGTTTTATTCAATTTTTTAATGTTTGTTTTTGGGTTAACACAGTGTTTGCGAACGTTATGTTTTCGCGGCACACTTATGGGTGGGATTAAAAATTTGTTTTTTTTTCTGCGTTGATCGCGTAGTCGGTTGAAAAGCTCTGTAATAATTAAAAGTTTGCCTAACCTAAAAAACCTTACAGTGAATGAGAGTTGATGAGATGATGGTCGTGGTGTTGGTGACGGTCGTTACATTGCGATACATTGCTGGCGGCACAAGCAACGCAACACCCAAACATTTGCTTGAGTTAATATTTGTTGACCTTGAGGAATTTTTTGTTTTCTTTTTTTTTTAAAGTTTATTTAAACCATCTGACTTATGTTTTGATGATTACGATGTGTTAATGTGATTAATACATAGAAACAAAACACGCGTTTTGCAAGAGTTGTGAAGCGTTTTTTGCGGACTGATCGTGAGCTGGTGATGATCGTTTTTGTTTTCAACACTCAACTACTAAGCGGAGAAGAAGACCTTGCATTGTTACCGGATAATTACTATGCCCATGCTAAGCCTAAAGCTTGAGAAAAAAAAATTATTTTCCGCAATTTTTCTATCATTTTATTCGTTAATGTCGCCCGCCTGCCTGCCTACATTATGTGCACGTTTGTTGCTGTTTCTTTCTATTTTTTTTTTATGACCATGTATGATCGTTTTTATTACTTTAATTACATAAAAAAAAAAAAATTGTATTTTTAATGCAATAATAAAAAACGTTTTAGAATTAATGAATGAATCGCATGGATGTGATAGAGCGAGAGTTGCAGCAGCAGCAGCTTTTTTTTATTTTTATTTTTATTTAATTTAATTTAATTTACAATTGACAATGCAGTGCTAGTCAGGTATTAATTATTTTAACGTGTTGCTAATAAGCGAGCTGCATGAATTTTTAAATATTTAATGCAAATAGAAATTTTTTGGCGATACTAAAAAATGTGTGTGTGAAACGAGGCCATTGGGCGTTAGATAATAATTTTTTTTTTTGTGTTATTTGGTAATAATTAGCGCTGTTGTGTCGTATGGTGGTTTTGCTTTTTTTTAGAGACTCTACTGTACCCTGCTTTTCCCTATTAAAAATGCTTGTTTGCTTGTTGCTTGTTGATTTAATGTTTCGTTTCCATTTTTGCCATGGTTCGGTTATAAAGGCAAGTCAACGCCAGAGTGTTAATTATAAAAAAAAAATATATTAAATTTTTCTTGTTGCTGCTATAAATATTATTCCTCTCTTTGTTGTTTGATTTTAAATTTTATTTTCTTTGCTATGTTTTTGCTGGTTTAATAGTTTTAATGGGGGTTTTTTAGTTGATTGTTGCTGTTGCTGTTGGCTAGTTTTATAGAAATTAAATTAAAGCAACAAATGAAACATTTGGTTGGTGTTTTGTAGATGAAAAAAAAAAAAAAGATTGAAGAGGTGAGACCTAGGTGATGTTTGTTTGTTGATTTGGTTGTTTGGTTTGTTTTGTCTGAAGATCACGATTTTAATTGAAGTTTTTTACTTGCGTTTTTAAATAATAAAAAATAAAAAAGGTTTTTTTTCAACAAGAAAACAACACAAGAAACGTGTCAGGTTTTTAGTAGCTGAGTTTATGCTGAGCAATAATCGCGTTTAGTAGTTTTAGGGACTCAGTGTGATCCTCCAGTGTGAATTGTTTAAAACGTACCTGAAAGCACGAAGTTTAATTATTTTTTGTGGTTTTACTCTATGAATTGTAAATTGAATTGGAGCGTCGTCGTCTTGGTTGTTTTTTTTTTTTTTTTTAATTAATTTTTTCTGTTTTTGTTTTTGCTTTGCTAAATTGGAATTTAATTTAATTTTTATTTTTTTTATATTTTTATGCATTCAAGGTTGTTATTGATTTTATAAAAACACGTTCAAAATTCTTGTAATTTCCTTTTCTGTTGTTGCTGTTGCTGTTGTTATTGTTGTTGTTGAATTTTTTTCACCTGGTTTTAAGGTTGTTGAGGTGAATACAACAAAAAAGTTGTTTATAAATGGCAAATGGTAAATAAAAGTGAATGATCTCTCGCTCTCTATTAATGTGTGATTGTGATTTGGAAAATGTTGTTGCTGTTGCTGCCTATTTTTATTTTTTGTTCACCTGGATCATTGCGATCATGATGATCGTGTCTTATCCTGTCAAAGTTTTTACCACGTCGACGATCCACACTATGTTTTATGACTGATCACGATCATTTTTTTTTTTTTTCTACAAGAATAATTAGTTTCTCACATTAATTTGTTGATATTGATGAAAGTTTTCTGCAGTTTTCTGCGGTTCGGTATTTTACTATTCGATTATTATCACTCTGTCGTCGTTGTCGTCTAATCACAATAAAAATCATTAAATACGATGCGATCCTCTAAAGACAAAATTATGAAACAGCAAAAAATAAAAAAAGAAAAAAAAAACCCCTGATATACTTCTAAGAGTTTTCTTCTTCGTCTTGCTTCAGTTTTTTGTGCGTCTTATCATTAAAAATGTTTTTTTTTTGTTGTGATATAAAATTTCTTATCGCATAATTTATTTTTCTTCTTCTTCTTCTTTTTCTGTACAAATTTGTTTATATTTTGGTGAAGAAAAATGTTTTATTATTTTTTTTATAGAAAAGGAAAAAAACGCGCAAACAAATTGCCTCTCGCACCTTTTATCACCGTGAAGTGTTGCATTCACGTTTCGCGCTTATAGCAAATATAAAAAAAAAATTATTTAAATTGCATAGACACAGAAACACAGTTTTTAATTTTAATTTTATTTTTTTATTTTTTGCAAATAATTTGCGCGAAGAATTTTAATAAATTGATAAAAAAAAAAAAATTTTTTTTTTTGTTTTGACCGATAAACATTTTTTCTTTTTTCTTTTTGGTTTATTAATTACGCGTGTTTTAGCTATTATTGTATTGATCTACGGATTATTTGTGTACAGACATGACTGCGTTAATTTTGTTGCTTTTTGTTTTATGTTGATAACGCAGATACCGTTGCTAGTTTTCATGTTTTGTGATTTGATTTTCATAGAGCAAAGGTTTCTCCCGGTCGTGATCGTAACAAACCGCTAAAAAAAACTACAACCGTTGAAGGTAGATCATCCTGGTGTTGAGGACGGAATTTCATAAACTTTTGAAACACACATTAATCCGTTTTCTTTTTTATTCCTTTACGCGAATTTTTGTTATTAAAAATAAAAAAAAAGAAAAATTATTTATTTATTTTGTTTATTTCTTCAAGAAAATGCTAAAAATAGCGCAAGAATCTTATCTCATTTGACTTTTCTTGTGTTTTTTCTATTTTATTTTATTTTCATGTTTATGACTGACTTACTCTGTTTTAGCTTGGTGTTTATACGTGGTATGGTCCGTCTTCCCTCCCCCACACACACACAAATACAATTTTTTTTTTGTTTTTCTTTTCTTTTTGGTAATTTTACTGCTCTGGTATCTTCTCCTCCTTTCTTCTTCGCTCTTTTAAATTAATTCGATCTTTAAAGCAAATATTAAAAAATTTTGTAGAAAAAATAAAAAAAAAACTTGTGCTATATTCGTTTCGTTTAAATAAATAAAATAAACGCGAAAAAAAAACTAGTTCATCGTCTTAATTAGTTCAATTACACATGTGCAATGTGCTTAAAAAAAAAAACAAACAAAACAAAAATGTTGTTTGTGTTAATAAATCGTCGAAATTATTTTTGCGCGCTAGTATTGGCGTTACGACAAAACGTCGACGTTTGCTTTCGCGCATTTTACTGTTGTGTCGCGAGATTCTACTGTGTGTTGGTTGCTTGCTTCACTGAGTTTGTGTTTTTGTGTTTTTAACGAGTGACTTTGACATTGAAAATTTTTTTTGCTGATTAAAATTAGGTGATTTCGTTGTGTGTTTTGCGAATTTTTAAAATATTTTTTTTTTTGCACGTATGAGCCACAGTGTGAGTATTTTCTCCTCTATTTCATGCCACCATTCTAATGCCACAGAAATTGATTATTAATATTAAATGTTTCAAAAATAAAATTTTGTTCTATTGACTCTGTTTGTTGGTGTGAGGTTGGAGGTGGAGGAGGATCTGCTGATGAATTTTCTGATGACATTGACATCAATTTTTTATTTGGCTAATTAAAGTTTAATTTTTGTTTTTTTTTTTTTTGGATTTTTGACTAGTAAATTTGCATAAATTTTTATCGTGGATTTCTGTTTCGATTAAATTTGGTTGGTCGTCGTATTGTTGAAGGGTAAAAGAATAAAAATGTGGATTAAAGACTAGACACGTGAAATCATCGAAAAAAAAAAATGAAAGCAAATGGACAAGGTAAACCAGGGATTTTTTTTAAATTTTTTTGTTTTCTTCTAATCCGGAAATTGATTAATAAAATTTATTGATTTTGCTTTGTCAGAATCAAGTTTTCGTGTGAAATTGTTTCGTGGCCGGTGAAGTGTTTGGCGAAAGAAGATGAGAGTAAAGTCAGCGTAATTCACGTCTTTTGATTGGTGGATTTTTTTTCGCTGTTCTAACTTGATTTGTTGTTATGCTTTTACGCTGGAATAAACACTTTTTGCTGTTGCTGCCACCAATAAATCGTTTCTTTGATTTTCTGTTTGTTTATTTAAAAAAAAAATAAATACATTTGCTTTTGTTTTTCTTTTTATTAATGAATAGGTCAACAACTGGCTTAAGTAATTAACATTTGTTATGCGATGGATGTTTTTTTTTTTTTTGTTGTAATCATTACATAATTTGCAAAAGTTTTTTTTATTTATTTTTGTATATTTTTTGTTTAGATTAATTAAAAAAGACAAAAACAAAACAAAACAAAACAAAAAAAAAATTATTTAACTGGTTTTTTACGCTTAAATTATGGTAATTTTTCTGGTTAGAAAAATATTTAAATATTTTAAATTCTTTTCGAAATCACATGATGAGGGTTTCTGTGGATTAGTTTTTGAATGATTATAAAAAGTTTTTTTTTTGTAGCGTAGAGAGAGAATCTCGTGATTAAGATTTGTTGTCTTGCTTTCGTTTGCGTAATTGTAGTAAATTTCGGTAGAGCAATGAGCCTACAAGAGAATCCTCCTCCTAATGCTTTTTGCATAAAAAAAAAAAAAAGAAAAAAAACACCGCGAAAATCATTACAGCACACAGCACAGCGCATTATTTTTGTTATTTTTCCCGTGAATCCTTTTGTTGATTTTAACGTTTGCAAAGTAACGTTTTCGTACGGATTACATCTGATAGCATCGTCAAATGGTGGCCACATTATGTCTGTAGTGGCAGCGGCTAATGTTTTTTGTTTTTTTTTTTACAAAAAATATTAAACGCGAAAAACACTTAAAAGAGGAAGACGCACAAAAAATAGCTAAAAACAGGTGCAAAATGCCATTTATTCAACGAGTTTTTTTTTCGCTTTGCTTTGATAAATAATAAATTGTCTTAGACAAAGTTAATTTTTTTTTTTTTTTATTAAAATATTATTGAAAAGGTGAAAACTGAGCGAAAAAAGTTTTTTTTTTTTTGTTAATTTAAATCGCTGTTGGCGGTAGCAGATAGTAGCAGCAGAGCGGCCCTTTTTTTTTTCTTAATTTCTACGTCGCAAAAAAAATTGTTTTTTTATTTTTGCTCGTTTTTGGTCTCTTTTTTGGCGACTGGGGCTATTATAGTGTTTTGTGGTGGGATGTGGTTTCACATTTTTTCTTCGAAGAAAAGAAATTTTTTAATGGATTTTCTGTTTTATTCCTTTTGGAAACTGCTGCTTGCAAGCAGAGGACACTTAAAATTATTTTTATTATTTTTTTTTATTAATAATAGACGACGATAAAACCACCTGCTGATTATGTATTTCGGTGATTTAGAGGTTTTGTAAATTCAACTGTTGCTTCGGGTGATACGTAATGGATTTTCAATGAATGTTTTAGTGATTGGTCGCCACTAATTAACGGAAATAAATAATTAAAGTAAATATGTGAAAAACGTCGAAATTCTTTGCTTTCAAACATGAAAACAAATAAAAAAATTTCCTATCAGTTTCTAGACGACAAAATTTTTTTTTTGTTTCTTAATGCGTTTTAAAAATAAATAAATAAATTTTTTATTATTCCTTATCGTGCATTGCGCTTACCGGCGTCACCCAACACCCAACACCCAATCGTCAACCAAAATAATAATAAAAAAAAACACACAAACCGAAAATGCATTTTCATATTCTCAACACATCGAAATTTATTTTTTTTTTTTTGGTTTTAAATTTCTTGGTTTGTTGTTACCACTGCACTGTACTAATGTTTGTTTGTTTGTTCGTTTTGTTCGTTCTATTGGTGGTTTTTACTCGCTATCTACACAATTTTTTTTTTTTTTTTTGTTTACTCAAGTTTTGTTTTTCTTTATCGGTCAAATGCGCATTTTCGTGTTGTGTTATTGTCGCGCTTCTACTAATGCATTTTGATGGAATTTTTTTTTTTAATTTAAATTATTGTTTTTCATTTGAAATTTTATCTTTATTCGTTGTTATGCTCATTGCACAATTTTTTTTATAAAAATTTATTAAATTTTTTGTAAATGTAAATAAAAAATTTGAAAAATGTATTTGGTTGGGGAATAGGAATTTTTGTGTATGATAATTTGGGGATCTTGAAGCGTTAAGACTGATGCAGAATAATATTCTCTTTAAATATAAATTTGACTATACTTTCGCGAATATATATATATATCGAGTTTATCTCTTCAAATGCATAATAGCAAAATTTTATTTACACATTTTTTTTCCCACATTGTAAATAATTTAATTAAAACAATGAAATGGCAACGTTATTTTGCGGGTGTTAATTTATAGCCGTGTGTCTGTGCGTCTGGCTGCCCAATAAATTATGGCGATATGTTTTCAGCATTTTTTGTATAAACAAACAAACAACGACAAACGAGAGCAATAATAATAATAATAATAATAATAATAATTTTCGTTAATTTGTAAATAAAATTTAATTGAAATATTATGACAGCGAATTTAATTAATTATTAAATTTCTATTTTTTGTGTGAAAATGAACGACACAAAGGCGACATTTTTATTAAATTACGATGTGTTGCAGTTTCAGGAAGTTAATTTGAATGAAGATGATGCATCGTTACTGAGAATTTATTGATTTTTGGAGGGAAAATAAATTTCAAATCAATTAAAATTGCGTTTTGCCCATTTTACCGTATCCGTGCTGCGTACTACGCACATTTACGGATTAAAATTACTCTAGGCGTGAGTACAAATAATTGTAATGAGCTTAGTGTGTTTGGCTTAGCTTTCGATGAACTTTTATGTGTCATAAATAGAAATAAGGCGCGACACAACAACAGTAATGATAATAATACAAAAAAAAAAAAAAAAAAACAAACTGAGTAAAAGCTTTTTCTGTTTTTTCATTTTATTTTTGTTCTTCCGAAAAGTCAACTGGGCAAGTTATGGTGAGTGGTTTTTAGCCTGCTTCCAAGTTTCTAAGTAAAATAATTTCTGACTGACTGTTGTGGTTCGTCGGTTGGTTAGTTAGTTGGTTTCTGTGTTTATGTTGATTATGTTGATGCTAGTTGATTTGTTTATTAAGAAGCGAATAACACGAATATCAACAGCAGCGGGAGTTTTTTTTTTTTTTTTGTTTTGGGTTTTAGATTTCCTTCTAAATAATATTTTGTGTGTTTTTCAGTGTTGCGTTCAATTAAATTTTATTCTTATGCTGAGTTTCTTTAGTCGACAACAACGCAATGGTGATGATGATGATGATACTTTGTGATGTTTGTTGTTGGTTGTGGTTTTTGTGGGGCACGAGAATTTAATTTTTTTTTTTTTTGGAAGAAACAAAGAAAGGAAATTCTAGAGAAAGAAAAATTTAATGGAAGAATCAGCCATTATTATGCGTCTTCCTTCCTCTTTTTTTTTCTTGTTTTCTTGCTGTTTGTTTAATTTGCTGCTGCTTCAGTTCTGTATCCAAAACATGAGAACAGAACATTTCTAAGAGAAATAACTATTTACCGCCGCCGCACACATAATTTATCATTTTCTATTTGTTTCATCTAGAGGCCAAATGAATTTATCCATTTTGGTTTTGTTTTATTCAGAATTTTACAACCTGGTGATGAGTTGCTGTGGTATGAGTTGTTTGGTAGCGTTTTGCTTAATATTTCTGCATCATGACACTTGTTGTTACTTCAACAAACAAAAATCCAAACCAACTAACAACAGTAAAAGGATTGCCAATCCCTGTTTAACCATGACACTGCTTAGCTTTGTTTTTGCGCCTTCTGTTGTTCATTAAAAATTTAATTTTTTTTTCCTCGCTTTGCCTGTCATAAATGATAAAAGGCGAGAAATACTGAATGTGTGCAAAAATTTCATTTCATTTTTCTATTTTTATTCACCACAAAAAAAAAAAATTCTCTTTCTGAAGCATGCAAATTCCGTGTCATAAAAGAAAGAAAAACTGCGACAAAATAAAATTTCTTTTTTATTTCAATGTCACGCGAAAAATAGAACAAAAATTTTTTTTGTTTTATTTACATGAAACGTGTCTGAAAATTTATTATAATTTTTTTTTTTTGTGTTAATTAATTATGAATTCGGTGTTTTCGTGATGATTTGGTTGAATCAGTGCATCATCGTCGACCACAGTTTTGTTTCCCAACGGTATCCGTCAAATGCAGTCTCTCTTGTTGGCTTTTAATTTGCAGATATTGCTGCAGGTGTACACACCTCAAAAATAAATAAATAAAAACCGCAGCAAAGTTTAAAAAAAATCGTGATCGCGCTACAATTTTTATTGCTGTGTAAAAAAAAAAAAACAATAAAAATCGATCGGAAAACACTAAAAAAAAAGCTACTCTTGGCATTGGAATTTATTAAATTTTTCTTCTTTTTTTTTTTTTTTGTTTTTGTGAATCAACAATGAAATAGGATGGTTAATGGTGCATGGGGAATTTATTTCTTCGTTAAATAATCGCGAAAAAGATAAAAAAAAAACTGTCATAATTATATGGTGCGCGGATTATTTTAACAACGGTTGCTGTTGGTGGTGTTGTTGTCGCTTTGTAACAATTATTGAAGACAATTTCAGGCTGTTGTGCCTGATGTTGATGATGATGATAATGGTGGTGATGGTGGTGGTGGTTGTGATGCATCGTTTTCTTGTCTTATCAGCGTAAATGTTGCCTACAATTATCTACAGTAAAAAAATAATTTTTTACTTGGCATCATCATCATCATCGTCGTCCACCTGACAACTTTTATTATTTTAATAGCTGCGCTGCTTGCTTATGTTATTACCATTTGTGGAAAATATTTTTTACCTACTCGTTGCTATTCGCTTTAATATAATTGCGTCTAATTACAGCTTTGTGCTTTGTGCTGTGGTGAAACAAGGGCAAAAATTGTTTAAAAAATTAATTTAATGATTAAAAGCTGCACATGTGTTGCAGTTCGTCTTGGTTTCTTTTCCACTTATGCTAAGGTAGATTCTGTTGTGTTGTGTTTTCTACTGGTGGTGTGATTGCAAGGCACGCAGTATGGTATCACACTGTACCACACACCGGACAGTGTTTGTGCGACTATTAATCCAATTTAAAGCATTTTTGCTTTAATTTTCTATTTTAAAATCCTTCTCTGCGCTCTTTCCTGATGTGTTTTAAGGAGATTTAAGGAGTAACTGTCTCTCTTTTCCATGTACACGCACCAGAAGCGCCTTATCCTTGTAATTATTTTATTAAAGAAAACAAAACAAAGCACAACGCGTAATAAAAAAATTATTAAAAAGGACGGACGATGCGTTGCATTAAAATTTATGGCCACAACGTAGTATAATGGGTACAAAAGAATTTATTTTTCTTTTTTATTTTAAATTACCACCCAAAAGGTGTGATAATTATTATTAAACGTTTTTTTTTTTTTCATTTCGTTTCGTTTCTTTTATTCATTTTTATTATTCTCATGCTGAGTTTTATTTGTTTTCTCCATGTAAAATGTACCGGCCGGTCGGCATCCAACCACCACCATCATTGCAAGTCATAAAGGATAGGAATAATGGAATAAAGAAAAAAAAAATCGTCGTCACCATCGTCTTCGTCGTTATAAATGATTATTGTTTTGTGTTGTGAAATGAGAGCCGGGTAATGGTAATGGTAATGGCAACAGCAACGGTTTAATGTTGTTACCTACAAGAGATCGTTTTATTATTATTATTATTATTATTATTATTATTATTAGTGTCGTCCTTCATACATTTATTTGTCTGTCTGTCTGTCTGTTTGTTTAATTGTTTATTAGTTTAATTATTCAATTTACACTTGAAGTAAGTTTCTCCTTGTTTTTTTTTGCATTTATTCGCTTAAGAGTTAAAATGAATGACTTAATGGTTTTACACTGTGCAATAATTATTACGTTAAAAATGGTAAAGGATAAGGAGGAGGAGGAGTAGGTACTATAGGTTTGGTTTGGCGGATATATCACGATGGATTTTCAAAAACAAACAAAAATTCTCCTCATTTATTTTAAGGCCAATAATTCATCATCAATGTAAAAATAAAATTGTCTAACCTCGGCATTTTTATGTTGGCTGTGGCTGTGGCTGACTGGCGATTTTTTTTTTTTTTTTTTTTTTGCAACATCTTAGTGACCGTTTGGAAACTAAAGAAAACCTAGTCGAAATAAATTTATCTATTTCGGTTTATTCCTGCTTAAGTCATAAATAATGTAGAAAAAAATCTCAAAGGTTGTTTTTTCTCTGTATTTCACTAATAGTGCGGTGAGGGTCATCTGGTTGGTTGGTTGGTGTCGTCTTTCTTACAAAAAACAAAAAAAAGTTTTTGTTTGTCACAGAAAAACAAGAAAATGCTGAATGGAGGATGGGATTGGATTTTTGTTGCGTTATTTATTGCTCTTGATGTGTAAAAATGAATAAAATAAATTTATTTTTAGCTTTTCTTTTTTCTTTTTTTTTTTTCCATGACTTTTGAAATGCATGCATTATTAGAGCATTAGCTATTTTTAGTATGGATTTTGGTTTAATGTGTTGTGTTGTTGTGCGACTAAGTAAATTTACTCGATGCGTCAAAGTCTTATTGTGTATTCAAGGGGCGCTTTGATAGCGATAGAGAAACGTTTAAAATGTAGAACAAATTTGTGGATTCTAGAAATCATTAAGTAATAAAAGAAGGAAAAACTTTTCCCTATTGATTGGGCTGATTATTGAGATTTGTTTGTTGTTTTGTTTACATAAAATAATTTCTGATAAAAAAAACGTTATCGGTGTATGTGTTGGTCTACTCTCAAATGCATTTTTCGTTTATCGAATGTTGCTTGCTGTCATATCGATGATTGTGTCGTTGTATCGCTCTGCCTATCATTGTGGTTGAAATATTTGCTGCGATGAATTTTAACGATGAACGCAGTTCGTGTTCATGTCTTATCATTGCACTGATTTACTCAGTTTATCACGCTTGTAAAATTACTTCGTTATAATTCGGATTATTTCGGGTATTAAAATCGTGAAGGGGTAAATACAACCAATCACGATACTGCGTTTTTTTTTACATGACCCGAATCGTATTCACCACCAACTCGACGTTGTACTGCACTTGGTCGTTTAAAACGGCCAATGTATTGGTGAAAAATTATTAATCGCAGAGGATTAAAAAAAAATATTTTTTTTTTTTACAATTTTAAATCGAAGCGATAAATTAATCCAAAAATGCTATTAAATGATTTTTTTTTAAAATATTCCTGACTTTTAAATGTGTGTTGGTTTTCGATTTTAATTAAAAAAAAATGTTTTATTCGAAAATTATCTATTGCTGCTTTTACTTTAGACAGAGCTTAGCTTAGTTTTGTGTGTTTTCTTCGTTTTATTTATTTTAATTTTTTTTTTTTTTTTTGTTGCATGAGTCAAGGACGCGCAGTGCCCCCGACTATTTTGATATTTTTATTTTTCTTCTTCTTATTAACATTTACTGCGCCTCGCTTGATTGCATCGTATTCGATTATAAGAAAAATATAAATAAATAAATAAAAATAAAAATAATCGTTGTGTGTGTGTGTGTGTGTGTGTGTGCTGGTATTTTGTAGGAAGAAATTTAATGATAAAAAAAAATGTAAGAAGAAAGGAGCAGCGATACACGGCAATAGAGCATCGTCGCACATTACATATTTATTTTTTGTTTGAAATGATGGATTTTCGGATGTTGTTGCTGGTGCTGTTGCTGGTGCTGTTGCTGTTGCTGTTGCTGTTGTATTCATTCCTCAATTTCATCGATGTTTTAATTTTGATTCTCACCAATAAAATTACATTTTTGTGTGTTATGTACGTTAGATACGGAGTTTTTAATACGTTTGATGTTTTGATGATGATGATACCGCTGAAGCATATAAATAATAATAATAATAATAATAATAATGATAATAATAACAGAAAAGCATAATAATGTTGTTGCTGTTGCTGTTGTTGTGTAATAAAAATTAAAAAATAAATAAAAAATTTGTTATTTTACGCGAAATAACATAAAAAATCAAAATAGGGAAACAAGAAGGAAAAATAAAAAAAAATGTATTTAATGGTGGATGGACAGAGTCGGTAGATTGGTTGGTTGATTGGTGGTGGTGTTAATTGCTGATCTGGTCACTGACATTGTTTGATTGCTTATTTGGCTGATCAACGTTTTTTACTCCAGTGCTTTAAGGATTGATCTCGATACATAATTTATCTGGTTACGATCGGATAACTGTTGGTTACGTTGGTTACAGTTGATACCTTATGCTGGCCCTGTCTAGGCAAAATCATCAATAACGACAACAACAACAAATAACAAGTGAAATGAATTATTTTTTCACATTACCATGATTTTTTTTTTTTTCTTTTTCTATTTTTATTACAAATTGTATTGTGTGAGCAGCAGCCATAACAAATGGCGAAGGCAGGCAACAATAGATGTGAAATAAAATAATAAAAAATGAAAATGAAATTTTTAACAGAAAAATAAAGCAGCAGCATTAAAAACAAGGAAAATAATTGAATTGAATTGAATTGAATTGAATTGTTGAATGTCATAGTCACAGTCATAGTCATAGTCGCCGTTGTTGTTATTCTAGTCATCAACCACTGTTGCTGTGTGTTGTTTGTTGTTTGTTGTTTCTATGTAACAAATCAATTAGAATTTTTTCCCCATTTTATTGATTGTTTTAGATAATAAGCGAACGAGTGATCGTTTTTTTTTTTTATTAACGATTTTTCCACCAATCATGGTAAATTTTCTGTTGATGCATCAATTTGTTGACGGAGGTTTGTTGTTGATTTTTTTTTTGTTAATTGCTAACCGCGCGTTATTTGGTTTAACGTTTAATACGTGGTCGTCTTACTTTTAGCTATTATTAACCGCAGTGTGTGATATATTCTGTTTGTGGCCCGCATTAATAAATCAATCATTTTGGTGGTGGGAAATGTAATTGAGGGATTTTGTTGCCTTGCCACGATCTAGTTATTTCCAAATTTGTTACATTCCAGCAAATGGGATAAATTTTTTTTTGCTTTATTATAATAGAAATTTCCTTTTTATGGCTTTATCGATTTTATTGTGGCAAAATTAAATTGAATTTAATAAATGTTAAATGGGAATGGGAATTCTTGGTAATTTTCTATTTACGGTGTTGTGTTCTATGTAGATCCATGGTGAAATCTGGTTACTCTTATCCTTGGTTATTATTGTGTCGTGGATGGAAACAATTATAGAGCAGAAATTTGAAGTAAACAGATATAACCAGCGACTAACCTTTTTTTTCTACTAATTATTTTCTATAAAGAAAAAAAACGAAACGAACGTGGAAAATGTGAGTTTTTTTTTTTTTTTTTATAAAACTGGTCACTCGACTAATTATTTATTTATTTAAATAATGAAAATTGAAAGGTTGTTTAATGTGATTATTCTTGCATTACTTATTCAATAATTAGTAGAGAAAAAAAAACTTGTTTATTGCATTAATTCAAAATTGCTGTACAGAAATTAATTATTTATTTATTTTTTTTTTTTTTGTTTTTAGAAATAATTAAATAAGAAAACATAAAACTCGAAGAAACTAATTAATTAATAAATCGGAGAGAGTGTGTTTTGCAGTGATGGTAAACTTTGTTGCTTGATTCTGTTTCTTGTGAAGATCGCATTACGTTAACCAACTGCTAATCAACATGATCAATCCCTGATGTGTGTCTACCACACCAAGAGTTGCTTTTGCTTTTTATTACTGTTTACGTTGGAATTTTTTTTCGCAGTGAAAACGTAGCTTAAAAACTAAGCAAAAGTATTTCTAGCACGACCTTGGTATTAAAAGTGCAGAACTATTTCAATTGTTGCTTTTTTCCAACATTTTCATCATAATCATGATGATGATGATAATCAGTAAAATATTGTCGTGTACTTGAATTGATGATTCTTAGGCGAATGTCAATGTTGTTGATGGGTTTTGATTTTGATTTTGATTTGCTACAATTTATGGTGCGTAGCTGTGGTGTTTTACCTGGATTTTTTATTGTTTCCGTGGATTCCGATATAAAGAGACTTGAGCAAATTAGAAGAAATTTATGTTACATTGCGCATGTGTGATTGTATTGCGCATATTAAGCTATGCGCTGTAGTATTTTTTTTTACTATTTTATTTTTTTTAACTTTGCAGTTTTTTTACTATTTTATTTTTTTATTGCTTTTAAAATTCGTTTTTACTACAAAAGAAGAAACAAAATGATTAAAATTAATGAAAGTTTAGCTTTGTTTGTTTGTTTGTTTTTTTTTTTTTATATAATTTCTAAAGAAATTTGTTGTTTAAACTTGTTTTACACTTTATGTAATTTATTTTTTTATTTTGGTTTTCCTGTATGTATTATGTAATGAAATTTTTATTTATTTATATAAAACGACTTGTGTGTGTGTGTGTGTGTCAAGTGCAAGCAGCACAGCATATCACAGCGCAACGTTTCTATAACAACAACAACAACAACAACAACAACAAAAATCTTTTATCACTACTTGAGCTTTTTTTTTGTAAATCGTTTATTTTACCAAAAAAATGTATAAAAAAATGATTATGGAAGAGAAGTGGAATTAAAAATATTTATAATGTGTGATGGTAGAAAAACGCGTTATAATAATAATAATTTTGTTGGTCTTTTGTATTTTGTAATATTGAAATGTTGTAACATGTTGTCAAAATGACAGTGTGACAGTGTGAAAAAGAAACGAAATTTTTAAATTATCTATCCGTGTAAAGAGGAATTTGTGGCTTTATTATGATTATTCTATCCTACAATAATAAATAATATAAATGTGACCGCATTTTGCTGTCAGCTTTAATTCTGTTGTATTATTATTGCTGTGTTATTAATTTTCTGTACACTGAATTCTCAATTTTAATCTACTGTATGCAATTGATTTGGTATTTATAACATAGATGGCGGTAAATGGGTTTACACGCTGTGTCATTAGATTTAACTTATTTGTGGGATAGTAATCAATGAAATTAATTAAAATTTTACGTGACCTGCACAATTTTTTTTTTTGTGCTTTTACTGTGTGGTTGTTTAAAGCTGCTTTAACGTGTTTACCTGATGGTGTTATAACACAACGGCAGTGTTATTAGTAGTTGAAGTAATAACAGCAACAGCTACAATAGCATTAAAATCGTGTTTGATAAATAAATAAATAAATAAATAATGAAAAAATACAAGTTTAATGTTAATAAAACAGAAAAAAAAGGAAAAATTAAATTAAATTAAATATAAACCTGTTTAAAAAAAAAATTAAGAAAACATTTTTTTATTAACATTAAACTTGATTTAAAATAAAAAAAAAAATTATTTTCCATGTTTTTCTTCATTTTTTTTTTTTTTTCTGTTAAAACATTTCTATGGCGACAGTCTGACAACAGACTTTGTGTTTTTTTGATGATTAAAAGTTTTTTTTTCTGTATGCTCTTCTTGATTAGTGTGGATTTGTTGTGGGTATAACAACGCTGGCTGTAAGCTGGCGTTTTTGATATTTTGGGGGTAATATTTTCCAGTAGGTTTTTGCAACTAATTGTTGGAATTTATTGAATGAAATTGGCCATGAAACCAACCATCCACTCTGTAGTAACGTAAAATTGTTGACATTAAACATTTGTGTTATGGAAATTTTATTCTTAACAGAGACTCGAAACAGCGTTTTCGTTTTTTTTTTTGGCTTTTATCAAACACGAAACCTCGGTTTTTCTCCATTTAGATAAATAATTTCTGTAGTTAAGTAAATAAAAGAAAAAAAAAGAAATATTTTTTCGGAAAAATGTTTTAAATAAATATTTGAAGAGAACAAAAAAAAAAAAATTAAAAAATTAATGTTGGTTTGGTTTGGAGTAGGGAGAGCAGAACTGGTCTCTAAAGTGTTTGTTTGGTTCAATTCTCTTATCAACCAATAATAATAATAACGCGATATGATGATGATGATGCGGGGTCTAGACTCTAGACAGTTTGGAGAACACTTAAGACTAAACTGCTTAACATTGATTAGCTTTGCTTAGGCTTAGTTTAAGTCATATGTGTTCACTTTGTGTGCGTTAAACAATGTCAATTGTTGTTTCATAGAAATTAACGAAGCAAAAATAAACTTGCAGAGCCGGAACAACTTAACGAAGCTTACGAAATTCCGCTTTATTTATTGTAATAAATATTCCGGGTGCTGACAATGACCTGGTCTACAATAATCAAACCGCTAAAATACCTGATGACTAATTTTGTTTCTCTTTTTCTTTTCTTTTTTCTACCATTAAATTTCAGTTTCTTGTGTAATTTGTCGCGTTGCTTTCAACAATATTTTTGTCATCGTCGTCGTCGTTTTTATTGGTTTTATTTTTTTTTTTTTTACTAATGCTCAGTTTTACGCACTTTTGACTTAACTTTTAAGTCACAAAGAGATGTTTATTTTATTTTGTGTAATTCAATATTTTTTATTGTTGTTGTTGTTGTTACAAACAAGCTTACAAGACAACAAACAAATGAAAGAAAACAAAATATTTACCCGATTAAAGTACAAAAAATGTTTTTTTTTTTTTTGTTTTTTACTTTGTTTGCTCAAATTTTATTCAGAGTTGTTGTAAGAATTGAGTGTTAATTGAGCCGGTAATAAAGCTATTTTTTTTATATATATTTATTTCATGTAAAAAAAGACGGAAGTTTATTTATTGCGCATGCGTTAATTACTTAATTTTGTAACTTTTTATTTTTTGTTGATTTTTTTCTTATTGGAGATTTCGAATCGATGTTTATTATAAGAAATTGTTGTAGTGAGCTTTTAACTGTAAAAGTATTTGTGTGCGTTGTGTGACTTATGCGGTGGTATACGGGTTCGTAACTCGTTTAATTCTTTTGATAATTAATTCAAAGGAATTGAACTTTTTTTTTTTATTAATTGATTTTGAAGTGAGTAAATACAAATTGTTGATCGTTATTTGTTGATTGTATCTATGCTGTGACTTTAAGTAGTAAAATCATGCGCAGTAGAATTTTCTTAACGAAAGTCAAACTCTCCCTTGGACATTTTTGTTTTTCACGCATTTTTAGCTTTAATTAATTAATTTTTGTCATTTAATCCGATTGAATAAATCAACAAATCGATTGAACACAATATTTGCGTGTTATGTATTTCTTCACTGTGCCCAATCTTCCTGTGTTTGCTACGAATTACTTCACCTTCTGTTGATCTCTTGAAGCGTTGATTGATTTTGGTTTTTATCACTTTTTTTTCGTTAATTAAAAATTAATAATAAGAGAAAATAATTTTTCCTTCCATGTGTTAATTTGACCGTGATAGTCTATCGCCAATCGTTCATCTAATGAAAATTCCTGCTCCTTCACAGCACAAAATGTGTCAAGTTTTTTTGTAACAAAAGAAAAATAATTTTTTTTTCTATATAATTGAAGTAAATAAAGCGGAACATAGAGCTGCGAACGAACTGCAACGTAATCATCTCCTTGACGCCCGCAATCTGCTGCTGCTATTTTTTGTGTTATCTGGAATTTTTTTTTTCTTTATTTTGTTTCTTTAGTTGCGCGCTTCGTTGATTTCTTTCTTGTTTAGAATTTTATTCGTCGTTTATTGTTGATTAAATTTGTCTTTTATTTTTTGTTTTTTTTTTTTTGTTTGTTTTTATTTCATTACATCATCATCCTTCATCCAACGCTCGTTTGATTGTTATTAAAACGCGTTTCCCCGGAAATACAGTTCCATATATGAATGGACGAATAATTTGTTTTGAATTTTATCTAAACGACTGACTGACTAACTGACTGACTGACTGACTGAATGTCTGTCTGTCTATCTATCTGTCTATTTGCTTCGTTTTATTTTTTTATTCCTATTCCTATACTTGGTTGTGCGGTGTAGGCGTGAAAAGAAAAAAGAAAAATTATCAAAGATGTACTTTGGGTTCTTTTACTGTGCGTTTGCGTTATTAAATTTATTTTTTTTTTTTCATTTCAAGTAATTAATGGGCAGGAAGACGATTAATTTTTTTGTTCATTTCATTTCAATAATAGTTTTGTTGTCGTCTGTCCTTGATTTTTTTTTTTTTGTCTATGATGTTTGTGTGTTTTTGCTTCCTAGAGATTTATTCACGGTTCTTACCTTTTGTATTCAACAGGTGATTCTTTTTCATTTAATTGATTTTGTTACAGGTTGTAATATTATGCAATGAATTAATCACACGGTTTGTTTGTTAGGAATTAAATCGTTGTGGTGGTGGTGGTGGTGTAGGGTATTTTAGTGTGGCGTCCATTAATAAATTATTTAATTTGTATTTTGGTCATTTATTATTATTATTATTATTATTTTCCATTAAAAACAATCAATAAAATATTAAAATAAAAATTAAAAAACAATAGACATTGTGTAACAACAACATCGCGATATAAACTTAAACCGTGTGTAATAATAATAAAAACAAAAAAAATTAATTAACGAAAAGAAGAAGGTAGAGACTGGGAATGAATAATTTGATTTTGAATTTATTTTATTTTGTTTTGTTTTGTTTTGCTTTGTTTTGTTTTATAAATAAACAACAAATAGAGGAAGCATTAAAACAGATAAAAAAAAATACTGAGGAGCACCACAACAACCACCACCACCACAATCTTTCATCGTATTTTATTTTTATCGTTGCATAATTCCGTTGTTACTAAAAATATAAACTCTTCCGTTTGGCTAAATTAAGCGCCAATTACCAAATCAATCATAAATAATAAACGGTGTTGTCGGTTCTTTTAACACCTTTATTGATGTGCACCAAAAAAAAAAAAAAAATAACGCTAAAGATTACACGGATGTTGGTTACAAGAGAATGATTAGAATAACAAGACCCTACTGTTACTACGATTTTCGTACCTTTGAATACTGAGCGTAATGAAAGTAATTTTATCAAGAATTTTCGATGCATTTTTATTGTGTTTTGTGTTTTGTTAACGAAGGAATGGAATGGAATTTTTTTTTCTGTTTTTTTTTTTTGCCAAGCAGGAAATATTTTCCAAGAAATGGTTACAAAGTTGCAGCAACAGCCATCAACAGCAGCATCGCGCATCTAATAACAAGCGAGCGGTTTTTTTTTTAGGCTAACCTGATGCCTGATTTTGGTTTAACTTGACTTGGACTTGACTTAACTTAACTTGACGTAATTAATTTTACGTAAACAAGTTATTCGGTTAAAAATTAAAAAAAAAAGTGGAAAATAATTAACCGCGAAACGAATGAGAATTGAAGAAGAAATTTTTTCTGTTTTTTCTGTTTTTTTTTTTTGCATATGATATGGTGGATTAACTGGATAATGTGACATTAAAATATTATTTTTGATTGTTGCTGTTGTTACTCTGGTTGGTAACCAACGTTTTTTGTAAGGCTTTTTGGTGGTATACCTTGGCTAATGATGTTGGTGCTGTTGTTGGCTGTTGTTGCTGCATAACTCTCTCACGAGTTTAATTGTTTTTTGCCGTATTTTGCATCATTAAATTAATTAAATTTTATTTTATTTAATTAGGTGTCTGTGACGTTTTATTTTTTTGGCAGAAACATTTAACGCATAACCAACCCCCCCATGTAAATGGATAAAAAATTAAAAAAAAAAAATCGCTGTTTTTTGTGACTGTGTTTCTGTTGTACTTTGTTGATGCTTCGTCTTGGAGTTTGTGATGAATTTTTTTTTTTTGTACTGATTTTGATAAGTAATTTACTAGAAATCCTTGTTGAAATTTGGTAGGGGGGTTTTACCTTGGAATGAGATGGTTGTGTTAACAAAATTCTTCTGATTGTCATTATTGATAATGATTATTACCTTAATGATTAGCGTAATTCCCAATCAGATGGTTTTTTTTGGTAATTTTCTTGTATTTATTTGTCTGTTTGTCTGTTTTTTTTATTGTTCTCGTATTTCTCATTATTTTAGTTATTGTAGGTGGGTGGGAGGATGGATGGATGGATGGTTAATGGATTTTATGTTAAATGGTTTTGCTATCGGGATTTTTTTTTTTTTTTTTTTTTTATTTTCTGTTTATTTTTGGTACTTTTATTGCAAACAACAAAAGATAAGATTAATTGATTGCTATCGATTTGTTTTTCGTTTTTTTTTTATTTATTTGTTGGTTGTTGTCTGTTTAGGAAAATTAATTATCTTTGTATTTTGGATTCTGAATGTGGGGGAGTTGGATTTATTTTCCCTTTAATTATTACGCTGTGTTTGTGTGTGTGTTGAAGGTTTTTTTGTGTCCCCTCTTTACAAGCGTCTCCTCCTTAGTTGCTGTGACACGGTAATTGCTGCAATTTTAACTTTGAAAGAATTTACCTTGGATGAAGCCGCACTCGTTGTTGCGAACAAAACATTTTCTTTCTTTCTTCCAATTGATTTGTCAACATGAGACTGTTAAAAAAATTAAATTTCATTGTTGCTGCATGGGTACAGAATAAGAATTGTTTACTGAGAAATTTTGTTGGAGAAATACTCTGCTACTCTTCTCTGCTACTTACTGTATTGCTGTTAATTTTTGTTGATTCTGGTGGGTGGATAGTTTTAAGTTGAGTTGCCTTTTGGAAAATTTATTTTCTTATGAAATTTATGGCAAAACTGTTGCTGTGCCAGCTTTTAAAAGGTCTGAGTTATTCATGCTACTCAAACTTGCTACCGGCTACTTTACTTGAATAGCTCAATGTCTGCTTTTGTAATGTAGATGGTGCTCGCATTATTTCTTTTCAAATTTTTATTTGTGTTCCACTTGTTGGTTACTGGATGGGTTGACTAGCTGGCGGCTTAAGATTTGGTTTTTTTTTTTCAGTTTTATAAATTAATTAATAAATAAAAAACGAAAAAGAAATACTTGAAGAAGGAACTTGCATAATTCACTTTATTCATGATCCGTCTGTTTAATTTAACGTCACTTAACTCACATCATTCATCATTTTTATCTCGTTATTTCTGTTTTTTTTTTTTGTTTAATTTAAATAAATTGATTGAGTAGAGTGTGTAGCTGTTGCATCAAATAGGGTGGTCGCGCTATATCAAAAACATTTCTGTCTGTTTTTCAAAGAAATACAAAACAATAATAATTTTATTTATCAAATATTTATTAAATTTCTTTCTTTTCTTTTTTTTTTTTACATTAGGCCGTGAAGATTTGTCACCATCGAGTAGTTTAAATGGTTATTCGGGTGATGGTCCTGAAGCAAAAAAGACAAAAAAAGGTCCAACGCCACGACAACAGGAGGAATTATGTCTTGTTTGTGGTGATCGGGCGTCCGGTTATCATTATAATGCGCTCACTTGTGAGGGTTGTAAAGGTAAGGAGGGATTTTTTATTTTTTCTTCTATTTTTTTTTTTTTTTGTTTTTCTAATGAATTTTTCTTGTAGGTTTTTTCCGACGTAGCGTCACCAAAAATGCGGTCTATTGCTGTAAATTTGGTCATGCCTGCGAAATGGATATGTATATGCGACGTAAATGTCAGGAGTGTAGACTGAAGAAATGTTTGGCGGTCGGTATGCGTCCGGAATGTGTTGTACCAGAGACGCAATGTGCAATTAAGCGGAAAGAGAAGAAGGCACAAAAGGAGAAGGATAAGGCACAGGTGATACCAAATAGTACAACCGATTCCTATAAAAATGACATTTTACCGCAACTGATGAAGTGTGAACCACCGCCGCATACCGCTTGTGCGGTAAGTAATTCTGTTCGTTGAAATTCCAAAAAAACTTTAGTCTTCCGAAATTTTTCTCTTGTTTAATTGTTTTGTCGTTGTAAAAACTGCAAAAAATTAATTAAGGAAAAATCATCCACTCGCCCCTGATACTAATTTTCTCTTGAAATTCTAAATTTTTTACAGCAATTATTACCGGAGAAATTATTAGCGGAGAATCGAGCACGAAATATACCAACATTAACGAGCAATCAAATGTCGGTGCTGTACAAATTGATTTGGTATCAAGATGGTTATGAGCAGCCGTCCGAAGAGGACCTTAAGAGGATTATGGTAAATGAGGTTTTGTTGTTTTAACTCTTAACACAATTCCTAGTTAATATTAATACGAATTTTTTTAATATTTTAGAATTCACCGAATGAGGAGGAGGACCAACACGATGTACACTTTCGACATATAACAGAGATCACAATATTAACGGTACAACTAATTGTTGAATTTGCAAAAGGTTTACCAGCATTTATAAAAATTCCCCAAGAGGATCAAATAACATTATTAAAGGTAATTAATTAATTGTGGAATTAATTCGCATTAATCCGTATTACATGAATCTTTTGTTTATAGGCATGTTCAAGTGAGGTTATGATGTTACGAATGGCAAGACGTTATGATGCCGCCTCCGATTCAATATTATTCGCAAATAATCGTTCGTATACCCGTGACTCGTATAAAATGGCCGGTATGGCGGACACAATTGAGGATTTATTACATTTTTGCCGTCAAATGTATTCGATGACAGTTGACAATGTGGAATATGCATTATTAACAGCGATCGTTATATTTTCTGATCGGCCGGGCCTAGAACAAGCTGATCTTGTCGAAGCAATACAAAGTTACTATATTGATACATTAAGGATTTATATATTAAATAGGCATAGTGGTGATAGTAAATGTGCAATATTATTTGCAAAATTATTATCAATATTAACGGAATTGCGTACGTTGGGTAATCAAAATTCAGAAATGTGTTTCTCATTAAAATTAAAGAATCGAAAACTACCGAGATTCTTGGAGGAGATTTGGGATGTACAGGATGTACCACAATTGAATAATAGTGGTAACGGTGAGGCACAGATAACTGTTGTCCCGGTAATACCAACGGGTAGTTCTGGTGGCGGTGGTGGTGGTTTAGGTGGTAGTAGCAGTAGCAGTAGCAGTACCAGCAATAATAATCATTGTATTGGAGGTGGAGGCGGTGGAGGTGGTGGTGGTGGCAGTAGTAGTAATAATAGTGGAGTTATTGATTCAGCGTAGTACTAGCCATTAAAAAAATAAATAAAATTTAAATTTAAAATACGTTATCATTCAACATAATTAATTAATTAAGTAAGGAAGAAAAAATCAACAAATCAACCAACCAACCAATCAACAAACCACCAAACAAATTGCTGCTATAAGAAAAAGTTTTTGTTTTATATTTCCCATCCCATAATTAAGAGAACAAAAAGCATATATAAAGAAATTCATTAATTAATTAATTAATTAATTCATTTCGCGTTATTTAATTTTGTTATTGTTGCTGTTGTTGATCCATCCATTTGTGTAAAAAAAAAATAATTAAAAAAAAAAGAAAAAAAAAACAAAAAAAGGGGGTGGAGAAGAGAATTTTAAATGTCTCTTCCTTCTCTCACAATTAATTAATTAAGTAATTAATTAATTAAAAAATATGACAATATGGGGATCCGATTGTAATTTTCTTTTTTTTTTTTTTTGATATTTATTAATTTAATCCAACGTTAATTATGAAAAAAAAATGGGTTTATCAGAACATACAAGAAAAATAAATCTTTTTTTTTTTAAATTAATTAATTAATTAAGAGTTAATTAATTAAAAGAAAAATAATTACAAAATATGTACACGTCTGGAGTTGTGTTTAGTTTTACGTTTTTTTTTTTTGTATCTGTCACTGTCGTTTAATGTTTTTGGTTTTTTAAAATTTAATTAAATAATAAGTAGATTCTCTCGCTTAATTATTTCTTTTAATTAATTAATTAAGTAAATAAATTAATATAAAAGGAAGGAAAATAAATGAAATGGGATGAGATGAGATGAGAGAAAGAAAGATGCTGGGATCGGTGGGTTGTTGTTTTGAGGTCATTTGGGACTTTATATGCAATTTTTTTTTTAATTTAAATTAATTTATAAAATTTCCATTATTAATTAATTAACGAGAAGGGATTTTTTTTCTTTGTTTTTTGTTTTAGTGCAAATTTTAATTAAGTTTGGTTTTTATGTAGGAAAAAAAAAATTTTTTTTTTAAGCGAGAAAACTTTATCGTTTTTCGTTTCTTTTAATTAATTAGTTGAGAGATTGTTGTTTTTTTTTCTTTTTAATTATTATTGTGAAGGATGGATGATGGATGGGTGTTGGTTGTAAAGTTTTTGATCGTAGAATTTTAGCTAATGGAACAAAAAAGAAATAAACAAAGTGCGTGAAACAAACACAACTCTTGTATCGTTTGGCTGTGACTTGTTATTTAGGAAGCTAATCTAATCTAATAATTAATTAATTAATAAATAAAAAATTATAAATATAAATATATATATAAATATATATATTAATGGAGAAATAATTTAATTAAATAAATAAATAATAGAAGAGAGATAGGAAAAGGTGAAAACAGAGAGAAAAAATTTATTGATAAAAATGAATAAGAAAAGAAAAAGTACTTTGGAAGAGAGACCACAAATTAATTAATTAATTAAGACTAATTAAGACAAAATAATAATATTAATACATTTGTTTTTATTAATTAAGCTAATTTTATTTAATTCGTTTTTTTTTTGTTTTTTTTTTTTAGATAATTACTGAGTTAATTTCGTTTTTTATTTTATTAATTAATTAATTAATTAATAAAATTAATTATAATATATAATTAGAAATTAAATTTACAAGATAATTAAATTTTAGAATTAATTTTTTATTATTTTATAATTATTTTATTTTATTTTTTATTTTTATTTTTGTATAAATTAAATTAAATTAATTAATTTAAGAATTTTAATTAAGAATATTATATAAGTAAAATAAAAATAAAGAAAGTAAAATTTAATTAATATAAAAAATTTCAAAATTAATTAATTAAGTATAAAAAAAAATTAATTGAAACAAAAAATTCAAATTAAATCAAGTTTTAATTTAAAAAAGAAAAATTTATAAGACATACATTAAATAATTATTTAATTAATTAATAACAATACAAAAAATAATTAATTAAATTAAATTAAAACATGGACATTAAAAAATATATTTAATTAATTAATTAACAAAAAGCAAAAGCAAAATAAATATATTAATAATTGTAAATAAAAATGCAAAATAATTAATTAATTAAGAATTAAGGTGTGTGAGTGTGTAAATTTAATTAATTTAATTAGAAAAACAGAGAGACAACACATTATATATAATTAAAATTAATTAATTAATTAATCTAATTAAATGAAATCAAGTGAATTAATTAATTAATTTTAAATTTAATTAAAAAAAACTGTCAAGTGTTACACGAAAATATTTTTTTTTTTTTACAATTTGTTTCTTTATTTAATTAATTAAGATAAAAAAAAACATACAAGGTGATAAACCTTAAGTGTGATGTCTGACGTTGTTGTTAATTAATTTATTGATTTATTTAATTTATTTAATTAATCAACGAACGTAATTACATACAAAGAAGAAGAGTTGTTTCGTTTCGTTTCCTTTTCTTTTTTTTTTGTTTCCTTACGGTTTCAAGAATTTTGTTTTTTTTTTTCAGTTAGTTAACTAAAAATTAGTAGAAGGAGATTTTTGAAATTGATTTAATAAAATGTTTTTTTTTTTGTATGAAGATAGAGAGACGATAATGAGATCAGATAAGATGAGATGAGTTAGGAAGAAAAAATGCTTTGGAACGTGGTGCCTTGTTGTGAAATATAGAAGAAAAAATTTAAAAAAAAATAATTTTTTTCTTCCAGTTTCTTTAATTAATTAATTAATTTTCCTCCTTAGTTAAAAACATTTTTTTTTAAAATTGTTTTTTCCTTTTTGTAATTAGAGAAATTTTTTTGAGAATTTTAATCGGTTTTTTTTTATCCCACGTAATATTCGGCAATAATTTAATTAATTTTTTTTTTTTTTAGTAAAATGAATAAAAGCTTCGTTGGCTTTATGTTTGAATTAATTTTCTTTCTTTTTTTTTGTTTGTAAATTAATTATTGGGGGTTTCAGTCGCTGTAGAGTAAAAATCCGATTTAATTACACGACAATTTACAAGTGTAGAGTAGAATAGACTGGAAACGATCAAGATTTCATTATGAAATTTAGTGTCTTGTCTTGTCTTGTCGGTATGTAATCAATTTGCTTCCAAACACTGCTGCTATCAACCTAAAATCTTTCTTAGTAAAAAAAAAACGCATTTTCGAACGGTTTTATAAAAGCTTAATTAAAATTAATTAATCATTAGGAGGATGAATTAAAAGAGAAAAAGAAAAACACTTGACTGATGGGATTGGTGCAACAAAATATTATTAAAAAAAAATTTAATTAAAAAACAAGAAATAAAACAAATTAATTAATTAATTAATTAGTTATTATTATTATTAATTAGGTTAATTTAAATAAAATTACTGAAGAAGAAGAAGAAGAAGAAGATGAATAAAAAAAAAAGAAAAAAAAAATTGAATTAGAAATAAATAAATAAATAAAAAAAAATTAATTTTTTATGTTTTTAATTAATAAAATGTTTTTTTTTTTTTTTTTTGTTAATTTTCATTAATTAATTATTTTTAGTTTAATTATATTATATTTTATTAATTTTTTATATGCATATAGTATAAATGTGTTTGTGTAATGTAAAGTAAAATTGTTTTAATTAAATTAATTAATTAAATTAAATTAAGTTTAATTAAAAAAAAAAAATAAATAAATAAAAGCAAAGAAAAATTTTAATTAAATTAAAAATACAAAATTAAAGAATAAATATTTAATGCAAATTTATTAATTAATTACTTTATTAATTAATTAATTAATTAATTTAAAATAAAAAGAAGAAAAACCATTAATTGGAGATGGATGCAATATATTCCAATTTATTAAGGCAGAATAATAAAAAAGGAGTAAAGGAAATGAAAATTCTTTTATTCATTTAATATTTAAATTCAAAATTAAAATGAAAATTAAAACTAATTTAATTAATTAATTAATTAATTAGTAAATGTAAAAAAAATTGTTTTTTTTTTTATTTTAGAATTAAATTTGCGACAAGTAAAAGGCTGATGTTTGATGATATTTTATATAATAAATAAATAAATAAATAAATAATTAATTAATTAAAAAATGAGTGGAGAAAAATTTATTATTAATTAAGCAAAGGAAAGCAAAGGAAATAAGGAGAGAAAAAAATAAAAATTAACAATTTTAAATATAATGAAGAAAAAGAAAAGAAAAATTTTCTTTTTCTTTTTTTTATTTACCACCGTTTAGGTTTTAATTAATTTTTTTTTCTTTTGATTTTGTTTTCTTAATTAATTTATTTGATTTAAATGTTAAATACGTTTGATTGGTTGTTGCATTGCTTTTATTTAACTTTATATTCATTAATTTAGTTAATTAATAAGCAAACGGTTATGACGGTGGTATTGGATTAAGGGTGGTACGAAAGATAAAATTTTTATTTTTAATATATCAATCGGTAAGGTTTCTAAAAACGGTAAAGTACTGCGTTACGGTTCATGTTTGATCCTTTGTTGGTGAAACAAAACAATTTCAATTTTGTTGCTTGGTACGTAGCTTAATTTCCTTATGGAATGCACTGTGTGTAAATAATGCTACAGATATTATTATCACCACCACCACCATCATCATTATTACATAGCAAGCCAATCAGCCAATCAACCGTCTTTAGTTTATTCACCTCGCGAGGGGATTTCTGTAATTTTTTTTTTTTTTTATTGAAAGAATGAAAGATTTTTTGCACTGACCGATATGGGGGTACCGTCCGTAAATTTTTGTTGAAACGAATTGAAATGAAAGAATTTTTTAATTTTGTTATTTGATTAGAAGTGAGAGGATTATGCAGTAGATTCTGGTGTAAATGGAAAAAAAAAATTCATAATAAAAAAAAAAGGTGAAATTTGTAAATAAAATAAAAATTTAATTATATATAAAGTGTAAAGTAAAATTAATTAATTAATTAATTAAGATAAGAAAACTTCTCGATGTAATATTTGTTTGATTTTTTTTTTTATTGGAAAACACATAGAAATACACGAAAAACACACAGAAAACACGCTACTAATTACTGTCTCATTTAAACCGGTTAAACCTGCTTTAATCATCGCATTTCTAAGCTTAACATATGATCACCATATGATGAATAATTATGTTTGGTGCTGGTGAATCAACCCTGGTTATTGTGGTTTTTTAATTAAACTCATCAATCCAGATAAATTTTAGTACTGTGAAGCATTTTCTTTGCTTTATTATTTAAAATCCTTAATAAAGGATTATTTAGTTACTCAAAAATTACCCTTACAAATCGGTATCACTTTTAAAATGATCACAAAATCCCTGATTCATCATTAATTTATTAATTTTCCAATGATTTTAATATCGGCGACACTGTATCGTTAATACCAATGATTATCCCATTAAAAGTAGAAACTTCCCAAGGTTTCTATAAATTCCTAAAATTCAAACCAGAAGCATATTTTAAACTTTGAAGCTTATTTAAGCTAGCTTAAGCTATCCAAGCGTTACTATTACCCATTACAATTCTATAAACCACTTTCTATCACAAAACAGTAGAAAAATATTTTTCACAACTTTCCAGTCATTAAACTTCTCTTAATTAACGCACCAAACATCCTTAATTAATTCATTTTCCTTGGTTATACAACAATCAACACAATACAACAAGTAAACTATTATTATTATTATTATTTTTTAACTTTAAATTTAATCAAACAAAATGTAAAATAAAATTAAAATTTAAAGTAATTAATTAATTAATTAACAAATAATTAAACCACAGTAAAATAAATAATTAAATAATTAAAATAAAATAAAAGAAAAACTCTTGTACAAATTATATTGAAATTTAAAGTGCAAAATAAATACAAAAAAATTAATAAAATCGATTAATTAATTTATTAATTAATATTAATTAATTTAAATAAAAAAAAATTTATATAAAAACAAATTAAGAATTTGGTATTTTAAAATTGTTTTTGTTTTTGTTATTGTTTTGCTTTTATGTGTCTTTATTAATTTAATTAATTCGTTAATTAATCCGTTAATTAAATTTCGATGTTTTCGGTTTATTCTGTTTAAAAAAAGAAAAAACGTTTATTACAGCCCAAGTAAAACGTACCACAGTCTGGCGAAATTTACTTTTAAAAATTCTTAATTAAATAAATGAAAAATATAAATTGATTAATTAATGCTAGAGACGGGTGGTGGAGAGGTTAAGTTAATTCAAACAAACAAACTAAGCTAATTCTATTTGCAGTGAATTTACCTGGTCTGTAATAAATAAAATTCACATTTTTATATTGATTTTCTTTTCACTCACTCCCCGTCCCCACTGTAATTAAAGTTAAGAAATTAATTAAATTAATAATAGAACAACAATTTAAAGTACAATTAATTAACAAAAAACAAAAAAAAATTAAACTAATCGATATACCGTAATTTTTCTAATTAAATAAATTAAAAAAATAAATTCTCTCTGTTTCTTTGTTAAAAATCACGTTTTGTTAATTAATTAATTAGAAATTAAAAATGTTTTTTTTTTTATTTTTTGTGTTTATTTAAAAAAAAAAAAATTAAATTAAATTAACAAACCAAAACATTTGTAATAAATTGCCACCACCATGCCTTAAGGGTACCTGCTGTTCGCTAATGAAATCAATAAATTAAACAAAACAAAACAAAAGAAAAAGAAAAGATAAATATTTAAAAAAGACAAAAAAATTAAACAAATAAACGATGGATGAGCCATCACAAGTACCTCAAGAAATAAAAAAGAAGAAAAATTCACAAAAAAAAAAAGAAAAAGCTCGTTGAAATTACCTCCAATTACAGTAAAAAAAAAAAATTAATAAATGTTGAGTAAAATAAATAAATAAATTAATTAATTAATAAAAACAAAAACATTTTTCCAATTCTTAATTAAAAAATAAGAAAACAAATAAATTTGTTTCTCATTCTGTTATTTTATTTTGTAATTAATGAATAAGAAAAAGAATATTTTTTGTTTCTGTATAAATAAAATAAAATAAAAAATTAATTAAGCTTAATTAAAAAAAATTATAATGTATTTATTAATTAAGGGAAATTACTTTTTAATTAATAATTAAGAAAGGATACAGAAAGAAAGCAAACGAAACAAAAAAAAAATAAAACAAGAAAATTATTTTTTATTCTAAACAGAAGAAAACGAATAAAAATTTAATTTAATTAAATCTGATTAATTAATTAAGAGAAAAGAAAAACAATAAACAAAACAAAAAAAAAATTAATAATAATCCACTGCCGATATAATTAAAAAATAAAAATCAAATCGAAAATTTAATACAAATCGAACAATTTGCATGGCATAAACAACCGAAAAACGTTAATTAAAAATTAAGGCTAAAGTAAAATTAATTAAACAACAATAAAACCAGGAGAAAATTAATTAAATTAAAACCGATAACAGGCAAAACTTTGTAACAAACAAATTAAACATTCAAGCTAATAAGTAAAAATTTGTATAAATAATTAATTAAGCGTAATCACATTGAATTGTTAATTAAATTAAAAATTATTTAGAAAAACACAAAAAATTAAATTTTTCAATTAATCACGCAAATATGATTAATTTACAAATCGCACAAATAGAATTAATTAAGGAAAAAAAATTAATTTAATTTAATTAAGAATGAAACAAAAAATGAATTAAAATTTGATTTAAAAAAAATCGTCATTTCACTGCCAATTATTTCTTTTCACTCTCTTTACAACTTTGTACGTTTTCTCATTATTTATTAATTACACTGCATTATGGTTAATTAATTAACTAGTTAACTAATTAATTTTAAAAAAAAATCAAAATTATCTTTTCAAAATTGTATTCAAAGAGCATGGAACAAGCAAAAGTAATTTCACTCTGCTAATTTAACTCTAAAAACTATTAATTTTCTATTTCATTAATTAAACCAAAATTAACACTAGAAACCTCACTAATTATGTAATTAATTAACATTTTTTCGTACACATTTTATACCACAAAAACAAATAAAAAAAAAAATCAACTGCCAAACGAATAAAAATAACAAAAAAAAATTTAATTAAGAAATTTTATATGAATTAATTAATTAATTAATTAATCGTTTTTATATTAATGTGTTATTTGTGCATGTGTGTGTGTGTATTAGTTGTATAGAAATTTAAATATTTTATTGTGTAGCCAAAGCTTACAGATTAGTGGGATTATTCGGGAAAACACTGCTAGAGTTACTATCAGAGCATTCAAATCGCTTTCTCTACCTTTTTGATTGTATCCAACTGTACCAGAACCCAGAATCATTACTCAGCTTAAATTAAATCAAAAGTCATTTGATTCAATCGGTAGCATCTGATAGCAGCTAACAAAAACAAATCACACAATTAAGCAATACACTTGTAGAAAGACTAAACCACTCTTAGCCAACAATTCGTCATCATTTTTATAATTAATTTTTATTAATGAAATTCGTGGAAAAATTAATTAATTAAAAAACAATTCAATGTGATTTAAATTTAAATTAACAAAAAATGTAATAAATTAAAAAACGGGGAAAAAATTATGTTTCGTTAATTAATTAATGCAAAAGCATTAAAGTGTGTTTTTATGCTTTTAAATTAAAATTAACAATAATTAGGGGAGGACAAGAGATAAATGACTGAGATTGGATGTCACACATTTGGTATTTATTTTTTTTATTTTTTTATATTTTTCATTAAAAACCCGCAAGAAAAATTAATTAAATTAATTAATTAAGAGAAAAGTTGAAGAAAAAACAATTTTTTTTATTTTTCGTTGTTAATGCAGAAAATTTACATTAGACCGTAATTAATTAAATTTGAAAATATAATTATCTGTGGAAAATTTAAATAATTAATTAATTATTGTTGTTGTGGTTTTTATATAAAAAATTAAATTAAATTAAATTAAAAATTTTTATATCCAACCTGAGCACCGTTGTTTAGTGTGTTCATTTTTAGGCAAACAAAAAATATTAAATATTAAATATAAAATTGGGCAAATAAAAAAAAAAAATTAAGACTAAAATTAAAATTATCAATTAAATTAAATTAAATTAATCAAAAAAAAAAAATTAAACATTTAAACCCATATATGGGGTCCAAAGTTATTATTAATTAATTAACGTCCAATAACTAAAAACAAAAAATTATTTTAATTTATTTCGATAGATTATGAATTGGGCTATTTAATTAATTAATTAAGGAAAATAATTAAATGTGTAAATTAAGCAAAAAAAAAAAAATAATAAATAAATAAAAGGTTTTTTCTTTCTTTCACTTTTTTTTATCCAAAATTATTACAAAATTGGATTTTCTTATTAAATTAATTTAATAAAAATAAAGAAACAAATATAAAAATTAATTTAATTAATTAAAGATTATTTAAGATGTAAATTGACTGATCACGGTGCTCTTTTTCGTGTTTATAATGAAAAATAATGAAAAATGGAAATAATTAGTGAAAAAACAAAAAAAAAAAATTAATTAAGAATTAATTAGAATTAAAATTAAATTCTTGTTGCTGCTTCCACTTCTCTCATTGCAAATAATTTAAATTAAATTAAATTCGCCGAAATTTATGCAATAAGATTTCCTTCTTTTTTTTTTAATTTATTTATCTATCAGTTTCTATCGAAAAATCGAAATTCTTATGCAATTTGATATGGAAATCATTGAAAATTATTTATTAAGTGATAAACTGAACCCTTATGCATGTTTACTGATCACAAGCAAGGCGTAAAGCACCCTTTAAATGTACTCTAGCACGTTTTAAAGCCAACAAAGACATAAAAGCATAAAAAAAAAGAAAAAACGATTAAACTGCCATTTTGTTTTGATACAAGGAAGATAAAAAAAAAAAAAATTAATTTAATCATAAAAAATCACAGAAATACATCGTAAATAATTGATTTTCTCTCACCGTTACTCCCACATTTCTGCTATTTAAAACTGCCAGTAAACGTAATTATAGTAATTAATTAATTAGCAAAGAAAATTTAATTAAGAAAAAAATTATTGAATGTCTTTGGCTTGGTGTGGTTTTGTTGTCTCAAGCGACCCAAGTAAAAACGACACAAGAATAGATTTATGGTTTTCAAATGTCTTAATGCACCGTGTTATACAAAGCGTGTTAATCAGTAATCATTAGAACATTTGATACAAACAAAGCAGATTCGTTTTTAGTTTTAAATCCACGATTTAATCGACGAAGAATCTGTGATTTTAAAGCAGAAACTGACAGCATTCAACTGAGTAATGCTTTTAGCCAAGTAAATCCGTGTTAAACAATCCATGCTGTCACAGCATGCAGTTACGTTTCTACACGACATTTTAAACCAAATCTGTTCAACGATCTCCTAAATAAGGTACGCGATTAACCAAGATTTCCATAACCCAGTTTATTATCACTTTCGTTACGCCTACTCCTAGCATTTACATCCCTTAATTAATTAACAAAAGCAACAAGAATATTTAAGAATAAATTTATATATACATATATTGAAAAAAAAAAATTAATTAAATTCTCTCTTAATTAAATTTAAATTTAAATTAAATAAAAAAAAACTTTGTATGAAAAATTTAACTAAAATAAATTGAAATTGGGGCAAAATTGTATTGGATGAATTTTTTAATTAATTTATTTAACAAAATTAATTAATTAACGATTATCTATTATTATTATTTATTTAATTAATTAATTAATTAAGAGTAAATAAGAAACAATTTTTTTTTTTTCGTTTTTTTTTTTGTATTAAAGTGACTGACGTCGTGATATGATGGACACAAGAAATAAAACAAAAAAAATTAATTAATTATTTACCTTAAAATTAACAAATTAATTCAGCCTTAATTAAGAAAAGAAAAGAAAAATTTTTTAATTTTATGCAGAAATGCCGAAACGAATAACCGAACGGCATGAACATTTTTTGAACTCAAAACCATCGATCTAACTTGCATTAGAGATTGAATGAATGAAATAAACTAAATGGTGATAAGAAAGCGCCCTGTGCTGGACGCTTTCTTATCACAAAGATAACAAATCTAATGCAGGATTAATCGATTCATAATAAGCAGCAAATTGCTGTAATTTTAATTAATGAAAACTCAACAATCTCCTTGTTAAATTAATTAAATTAAAAACTCAATGTAAAAATGTGAAAAACGAACGAAAAAAAAGGAGAAAAAACTCAAACAAATATATAAGAAATTAATTAAGAACATTTATGATGAATTTTTTGTTTTGTTTTGTTTTAATTAATTTATAAATAAAAAAAAAAATGTAATTTTGTATACAAAGGATAATAATTTTAATTAATTAATTTTCCCATGTTGTTTTAGTTGAAAAGAAATGTTTTCTTAATTATTTTATATGAAAATGTGATTAAGGCACAGTAATTACACAGTTTCATAATTTAAGTGTTAAAAATAAACAAAATTAAATTTAATTAAGTTTCTAGTTAATTAAATAAATACAAAAAAATAATTTTTTTAATTATTCTTTCTTGTTTCACAAATATTTTTTTAATTAATTTAACGAATTTTTGTTTTGTTAATTTAATTAATTTTTTTTTTGTATTAATTTAATTTAGGCAAAGAATATTTTTACGAAATGTTGTGTTTTTGTAATGAGATGGTGCAATAATTTTATTCATTTTTTTATTAATTATTAATAATTTTTCTTAATTAATTAACGAGAAAAAAAATTAAATAATCTGTGTATAGAGAGAGAGAGAGAGAACGAAAAAGTGTGAACAAAAGAAAAAAAAAATTAATTAATAATTTAATGCATATAAAAAATATATATAAATTATAATTAATTAATTAAGAAATTATGTTAAGAAAAATTAAGAATTAAAATTTAAGTGAATAAAAAAAGAAAAAAATAAAAAAATAAAAAACCCAGTAAAAAAGCAAACAAAAAAAAAAGAAAATAAAAATATTATTATATACAAATTATTTAATTAAAGAAAAGAAAAAAAAAATAAATAAATAAAACAGAAATTTAATCAACCCAGATTATATAAAAAAAATAATTAATTAATTAATTAATTAATTAAATAAAAAAAAATTAAAAAAACTACAAAATAGAAATATCTCTTATTTTTTTTATACAAATAAAGAAATAAATAAATAAATATATAAGATGAAAAGATAATTATATAATTAAACATAAAAGAAAAGAAAAAAAAAATTGTTTTTAATTAATTAATTAGTTGGTTGCTGGTTGTTCAAGTCTAAAAGTGTCTTTGGTGTTTAATTAATTTGTTTACCGCTACAAAAACACAGATGTCGCTAGGTACAGTAAAAGTATTTTGAAATTAAAAAAAAATAAATTTTTATTGATTTGTATTTGATTTATTTGTGGTGATTTAATTGACAGGTAAGCAAGCATTCGCTAAATCACTTTTATTCAAATTTTCCTTATCACTTTTATTGTTGTGTTTTGTTAAGAGCAAATTTCATTTTTCTTTATTTACATAGATTACTTGACTAGATGCTCCGCCCAATACATAACCCTCATTAACGGTTTTATGCTTTAATAAATTATCCCCACTCAGCGAATTTTCATAAACAAACAGCCAACCAATCTGCCAGACAGCATCTCCTTACTACATTTACTAAGCAAATGTGATTTCTCCTTGTGGATGAAATAACGAAGCAAAAAGAAAAAAAAACCGCAGCAACGCAACGGTCAGATAATTTTTTGCAATTCGTGTTTAACTTTTAACGCATAAGAACATGAGAGAAGCAACGTTGCGTTATTTATTTTTTAATCAAAGTTTATTATGAGCGTTTTTAGTTTTTTTTGTTTGTTGTATTTTAATTAATTCGCATTTATGTGGGTGTATTAAGTTTTTATTTATTATTTATCGCGGTGTATTTATATATTTAACTGCAAAAATAAAAATAATAAAAAACGCGTTGTTAAAAGTTTTGAAAAAAAGTGAAAAATGGACGGTTTTTCAGTGCATCAAAAGTGTTTCGTCAGGCTTACAAACTTATAGAATGAAAATAAAAATCATGTAATCAGCACGTGGCGGTTACTTTTGCTGTCACGGTTTATAACGTTTTTTTTTTCTTAATTAATTAATTTTAATCGATTAAAGTTAAGTTTTTTTTTTCTTTGCATTTCTGTTTCTATTTAGCTAGACTTTGACAGTGACATCATCGTTTTATTGTTTTATCGATAAAATATTTATTTTTTTTTAATTTCATTGTGTTGTCAACATGTTTTTGGCTGTTTGCTAAGAAAAAAAAAAAATTCAAATTGCATGCGCTCGCGATTTTTATAAAATTGTTTTTTTTTTTTTTTAGTGTTAGTGTTAGTGTTATGCATGCATGCAGAAATGTGAGTGACGTTTTTGTGCTGTTATCGCCGTTTTTTCACAATTTTAATTATGAAAATAAAGAAAATATTTTTAAAAATTTAATTTTAATTAAATTATTTTTTTTTATTTACTCTGTTGTACCGGCATAACCGGTAAATCTATGTTTCTATGCTAATTTTATTTGTTTAGAATGTGTGGTTGATGTGACATAAAAATATTTTGAATTATCAACGGAAAAAAAAAATTTTTTTTTCCTCATTTTTCACATTATTTTGGCCTTTTTTTTCTAGCATAATTAAATTTCTAGCCCGCACAACACAAATGGTTTTTTGGTTAATTATTTATTTATTTATTTTTAAAATTGGAAAATTAATTCTTAATTGAGAATAAAATATTAGGAAACCAAAAAAAAAACGAAGAAGTTTTCGAGAAGGAAGCAAACAACAATCGAAGTGATAGAAAAATTAAAATTATGACGTCATCGCAAAATAATGCCACAAATGCGGTGAAGAAGGGAATTTTAAAGAATTACAGCGTCACGGCGTCCACCCAACAGTTAACGTCAAAGACCCGTTTGTTTAATAATCCGAATGGTCGTACGCATGCGGCGAAAAAAAGTGCCCACTTCAATGAGGAAAATATAAAGAATACGCTGCACCCGTCTGATAAGACATACGGAAAGCAGAAAATTGACGAACCGAAAACACCGTACCATGCCCAAGGTAATGACGTTAAAATTGATCCGGCTGCATTAAAAAAGAAACTGGATGTGCTCAAAGACACGAATGATAAGCAACAGCATTTTGAGGATATGCGACGTAAGCATTATAACGAGTTCCGGGCGGCAAAAGAAAGTGCCGCACTGGCAACTGACGATGATGACGATGACAATTATGACGCTTCTCCAAGAAGTTCCGTACAGTGAAAGTACCAGTGGTACCGGTGGTAATCAGAATAAAAAGTGTAATAAAAGTGCGCGCCAATAAATCCATCATTCCTCAGCTCTAACTCTTTGGTTCAAATTCCGACGCAAAACAGTTTTTTTTTTTTTTTTTTTACCCAAAAAAAATGTTTCAATAAAAATTTCTCAAATTTTTCTTATCACTAAGCAAGATAAAAAAAATATTATTTTTTCGCTTCTTTTTTTTCTTTTTGCTGTAATAAAATTTTATTTATTGTTGTTTTGTGCACTAACAAAAAAATTCTGTTTTCGTTGTTTCTTTTAATTATGTTCTGTGGATCTGAGGACAGATCTGTAGATCTGTGGATTTGTGGGTTGTGGGTGTATCGTGTTGTTTTGTTGTTATTTGTGGTGTTTGCGTACTTTTGAGGATCAATAATGATTTTTCTCTTCCAAGGAAACTTTTTTTTGTACCATTTTTGTTCCAAAATGCTTCAATGCAGAGTTAGTTAGACCTTTATCTGCTACAATCAAATAAAACGTGGTAAGCAGAGCTTCATAATCAGAGTAATGTGTGACAGTTATAAAAGCGCATAATTGGGCAACACTAAAAATTCCCCTAAAACAAAATGACACATGAAAAGGTTGCCAATCACTGCCAATCGTATATCGTTGATTCGATTTTCGATTTTGTCCATTTAAAAATAAATTAGAGAAGAAAATTTATTAAATTAAATTAAATTAAATTTAAAAAAAAACCCACAATTGAAAACAAATTACATCAATACACTATGATTATGAATCAATTATCACAAAAAAAAAAAAAAAAATTATATATTTATTTTTCTAATCTATTATCAATAATTGATTTAACGATTTAATTTATTGTTTTGTGTAAA
Organism: Ptychoptera albimana; assembly: GCA_961205885.1. Taxonomy (NCBI): domain Eukaryota; kingdom Metazoa; phylum Arthropoda; class Insecta; order Diptera; family Ptychopteridae; genus Ptychoptera; species Ptychoptera albimana. The sequence continues at coordinate 914,824 of OY540802.1, read as the reverse complement.
AAAAAAAGAAAAAAAAAATTATTAATTAATTATGACAAACAAATGATAATTGAGTGTTTTATCGGTTATTGAGTTAATTTTCCAAGTGTTTGTGCTGCCGACAATATTATTACAGGTGTATTACCGTTAACCTGTTTGTTTGTTTGTTTGTTTTATTTATTAAATGGATACTTTGGACGGTGTACATCAAATACATTGAGAAGGCGAATTCTTATCAATATTAAGTCAACAAGTATAAATCGATTGACAGAAGCTAATGCTGTTTGATGACAAAATGCGGCTTGTTGTTGTTTTATCTGTCGGAATTTTTTTAAAGGGATTTACGGTGGTTTTTCTTTTTTTTTTTTTCAATGGGTTTTGTAATAATGTGTAGCGAAACTTTATTGAATTCAAAAATGACAAATTTATAGCGAACTTTCCTGAGGAATTACTAGAATTCGTATTGAAATCCAGTCAAAATTCCATCAAAATCCCTTCATTCATTTCGAAATCTTTTTAAAATTCAAAACCTTCGTTACTCGATTATTTCAGCTTCATTTTTGTTTCAGGACTTTTCTCGGTATCCTCATTTAATTCATTTTCATTGTTTTCACAAGTTCTCTATCGTTTTGACCTTACCAGCTTCAGGATTCTTTTGAAGTTCTATCAATAGACACAGCAATAATCGGAACGTGCTAGTATTTTCCCAGCTTAGTTTCTATAAAATTAATAAAAAAAATTTGTTTAACAAAATGTGTTAATGCTGGTGATGGTAATGAGTTATTCAGCATATTTATGTCGCATCGTATGGGGTGTCAACCGGGAAAACTAAAAAATTCGTGTATTTAAGTAATTATTTGTTATTTTCGTTGATAATCTATGTTTGGGGGGCAGCTAAACAGTGTTTTCGTTTAAAAAGAAGAAATTATGGATTAACGAAAGTTATTTATGGTTTTTTTTTTTTTTGTTTTTTTTTGTTGGCTTACATTTTAAAATAATTAAATTAAAATTGAATAAAAAGGGGGAGATTATGAAGTGAAGACGACAAAGTAGAAGACGAAGAAGAAGTACAAGAAGCATAAAAATGTTTTTGTTTAAATAATTTTGTGTGACAATAAGAGACGATTAATGACGTTAATGATTATGTTGACGTTGGTTTTTCTCTGCTTTAATCTCTAATTTCTTCTGAGGGTGCTGCTTTAATTATTTCTTTTACACAGTATGTTTATTCCTGTAAAATACTTATAGAAACCAAAGATTACTCGTGGGTTTTCGTTTTCTTTTCTTTTTTTTTCTGCTTAACAAAACGAAGGTTTCATTTTTTTTTGTTGTTTCTATCTTGAAATATATATTTTTAGAAAAGCTCTCCGCTATTTTTACATCACATTTTATGTATTTTAGTTATTTAAAACAAAAAAAGAAACCAAAGCGACAAGATTAAGTGTGTTGCGAGAAAATGATAAAAGAAAATAAAAAAAAAAATCGTCGTTTTCCGTTTTTATTATTGTTGGATAGAGGAAATTCTGAAGAAGAAAAAAATTTAAAAAAGAAATGTCAACGATTGACAACAACGTTAAAATTGGATTAATTAAGTGTTTCGCGTTGGGTATTATTGTTGTTGTGGTTGTAGCATTGCTTGAAATGTTTTGTGAATTAAATGAAGAGAAAATTTCCTCTGTTTTCAGTTTTTTTAAAAATTATTTGTGTACGCGGATAGACAGTGTTTTTGTGAAACCTCCAGGAATCAGCAAATAAACCGTGAAAATGTGTGAAATTCCAACAAAGAGTTCTCCTAATGTTACGGGCGTAACCGTAGCTGTTATTTTCCCATAGTTTTTTGTATTTAATTGTGGCTGTTATCGCTTCTTAATTCCTTAGTTCCGCCTTTTAGAGGTTTTTTTCATTTGAAATAATTTTCTATTAAATTTTTTTTATTACGACGTGTTGAAATAATTATGAATTTGTCACAAAATGCAGATTTCCTCGTTGTTTATTCACTGTGTACACCCACATAAGTGTTAAGAATTACTTGTTACCAGCAGCTGTAATTATAAATCATTGAATGGTTGCGTTAGTGGTGTTATAACTAGATGACCTCATGAATTAAATTGTATCGAATTTTTGCGCTTCAAAAACCCTATAATTGGTTTTATTAATTTTTATTTTTTTTTTTTTGTTCTAATATGGTAATGAGGGCAAAAAGTTTTATTACATTTACATAATCACAACGCATTTGATTATCGATTACATTTCGCGTTTCTTTTCCACTTTTTTCACAAGGTTATTTTGTTGTATTATTGGAAATAATTAATTATTTATTTACATTTGTCATACTTTATAACCGGTTCTCATTTATTTGATTGATTTTTTATTTTTTTTTTTCGTTACCTTTATAGTGAAGCAGCGTACATTGTTGCAACGATGCTTTTTGTATTTTGTTGGCATTTTAAAATTTATTCTATTTTATTGATTTTGATGAGTTTTGATGGTGTCAGGTGTGAATACTGGAGTTTTTAGTGTTTGAAGGGGTTACGGAAGTTATATTTAAGGACAACGTTGGGCAACGCAAACACCGTGATTTTAGACAAATTCAGATGAATCAACAGAGAAATTTACATTTAATTGGTTTTGAGAAGATTGGGCGCGACACAGTTAAACGGGTTTTACAACTTTTTATTAAATTTTCGGTTGTTGATGAGAAATTTTCTGATATCTTTTTCACCTGTACGATTGCGTTTATTGTGGTGTTAGTGTCTAGACTGATAAACGACTAAATTCTGATAAAAACATGAACGTTGTCACTTTATCAATCAATTTTTGTATTTTTATTTTTGGTTATTTTGATTGCTGAATAGCTGCTTGATGTGGCTCGATTGTATTTTACGTTTTTACCTTTATTTAGTCTTTGCCTTTTTTTCTATAGTTTCTAGCCGTGGTTAGGTTATTACAGAAAAGTCATTTGATTGGTGGAATAACAGCTGTTTGCTTTTAAAAATGTGTAGCAAAGCCTAGCCACAGGCTTGTTAAGCGATTTTCCAAGTAGTCAACGTTTGTTTGGCTTAAATAAATTAATAATTTTTCTTGCCACTTGTGATGCTGTTTTAATTATTTTATTCTGCTTTGGCTTTGTTTTATTAATAATTAAAAAATTTAAGAGAAACAAAACAAGGCTAAAAAAAAAATTAATGGCACGTGGCTGATTTAAAAAAAAAAGAAGTAAAATCCCTCCTCATCATTTATTGTTTAATTAATTAATTAATTAATGAATTAATTAAATTTTAATTAACAAACAAAAATATTTTGATTTTTTTTTTTTTCTGTTTTCTTTTATATAATAATTTAATTTTTTTTTTTTTTATTATATAATTGGATAAATAAATAATTAATGAAATTTAATTACATTAATTATTGCTTTGCTTAAGATTATAACACGGTTTTTGGGTTATGTAAAAAAAAAAAAAAAAAAAAAAAAACAAACAAACAGCGCAGGTATTTCACGCATTAGTGAGACTTTAAGCTGCGCTGTGTTTGTTTTTGTGTGCAATTGTGCAGCTGTGAGTTTTTCTAAAAACACGGAATTAAGATGCAAAACGGTTGGTAAGTTGGTTTGTTTGTGAAATTGCTTGATGCACAAAATTTACAAAAATGGCATGAACTACTCTACGGAGTTTTTAATGCCGGTTTTATGTTAATAATTAACCAAATATAAAAGAAATTTAAACCAAAACAACAACACACACCATAAATATCTGGTTGTCCTACTGAAATGTCCAATTACTTAAAACAGGCAGAAATGTAATTATTACGAGAGAGAGTTTGTAAAGTCTTGGCTACAGGATACAGATTACACTAGCAAGAACCGTCCGTGTTATTAAAGAACCGTACAGCCTGATCTTTTCATGATGTTACGTCGCTTTTTTTATTATTATTTGATTTATCATTTGTGAAAAATAAAAGATATTTCTCCTTTTAGCGACATTTATGTCTTTTTTTATATGTAAAAGACGACATACAAATGTGAAATACATAAAATCTGTTGTATAAATATCATAACATAATTTTCTTTTTTTTTTTTTTTTTTATTAGAAGTAATAAAAAAGGATAAATGTTACAAGAGTTGAATAAAGACATTCGCCTGTGTGACGCCTGGAAACGAAGCGTCTAACGTGTCTGTGAACTGTATGACTTTGCATGGTTTCTTCAAAGTGTCTGCAAGCACTCCGGAGAGTTTGCTAGGAATGCTGTTTGTTTGCAATTTCGGGTGGTCTTCTACAAAAGTGTCTAGCTGAAGGTTTTTTAAGATTTTTCATGGTATTTCCGGATATCTGCAGTAATTTTATTCGTTTTACCATTAATTGCTACTCATATTAAAATTTCCAACCAGTTCGCACAGAGACTTGAAACGATTATGTCATTTATTTGTCTTAATTTTTTACTGCTCATAATTATCATTTTAATTACGTCACATGTTTATTATATGTTGCGATATAAAGAAAATAAAAAATTTAATTAATTAAAATAGCATTAAAAAGTGTTTGGTCGATAAGTCAGACAAGTGCAATAATAAAATTTTATTTTTTATTTTTTATTACAATGTTGCTGCTGCTTCGCTGTTTTGTGTTGTTGTGGCATTGATTTGGTTTTTTTTTTTTTTTTTTCATTACAAAAATTTACTTTGGTTGTAGATTTTAGCTGTTGTTTGCTGTTACTTACTGCTGCTGTTGCTGTTGTTGTTGAAAACAGGTGTTTTCAGTTACTTTCGTTAGTTATTAATTTTTTTTTATGCCTGAATAGCACGGTTTAATCAGTGCAATTAAAGTGTATGCACTTTTAAAAGAACGAAGTAATAGAATTAATTAAAATTTATCACCGTTCACACTGTATTCACCTTGTTTAATAATCATTTGTGTGACGTTGCGTTCGATCAAGGTTATTTTACCGATTTCAACTCTCTTTTTGATAATAAAAAAAAAAAATATTTTTGTACGGTTGTTGCTGTACTGGTTGTGTAGGGGGTTTTCAATTAATTTATAGAAATATTTTACAGACTGTTCCGCGACTTTATAATAAAGTTTGAATATGCTAAATGCTTGACTTAATATTGTTGGGACGCTTAAATAGAAAATGAAATTGTTTGCTGGTTTTGTAATATTATTACCTACGCGTTATATTTTATTCTGCTTACCATTACCATTACCATTATTATTATTATTATTCATAAATGGGTTATTAGTTTTCTGTAATGCTAGAATAATAATAATAAAGAAAAAAAAATTTTTTTTAATTAAATAAAAATGAAATCATGTTTCTAGCTAATTATAATTATTTTTGTTGGTGGTAAAGTTTATTAAACTTGAAAGGAACTGTAAGCAATGAATTCCTACAGAAAAAATATCGGATTTTGTGAATTTATTTAATTTTAAGCAACATTCTGATTATTATTGGTTAAAATTTATTATTTAGTACATGAATTATGGGTTTTTTAAAGTAGAAAACATGAGAATTATTCACTTGAAGCCTATTTGTTTATTAAAAATTGTTTTTTTCTTTGACTTAATTGACGTTTAGTTTATCGTTTTAGTACAAACAGTTCGTATTCTACTCGTTTTAGTATAACTTTATTTCAACATTTGAGTTTAGAAAAGAAAAATAAAGTTTTAGTACTTCATAAAGCTTGTAACGCGTTGAAAGTGTTAACTTTAGTACATGTACTAAGCAATATTCACATTTTATTGTGGTTGCATCTTCATTTGTATACAAAATAAATTTTTTATGTGATCACAGATCCTTGTGGCGTTGCTTTAACTTTATTTAAAGCGTAAGTGTAAAACGTTATTAGCTTTGATTAATTTTTTTTTTTTTTCTTTAATCAACCAATTTTAAATCGTTTTCGTGAGTTTTTGTTTCTGTTTTTTATGTTTTTTTTTTTTTTTTGTAGCAAATGAACGTGCTATCGTGGTTATACACGTTGTAAATATGAAAAATAATTTTTTTTTTATTATTATTGGCTTGTTTAAATCACAATTGAAAGCAATAAAAAAAAATTATTTTTAAATTATTCAAAAATAGGAGAAAATTAATTAAAATAATGCAAAAAAAAAAAAAAAAAATTAAAATCATTCATTGTTTGCTTGTTTAATTAATTAATTAATTAATTAAATAATTGTTGTCGTCGTGTGTTTCACGCTTACCTAAGTTAAGTTTTTTTTTGTTTTTGTTCATTTCATTAGTTCACCACTTATTATGAATTTTTCGCTTTAATCAATAAAAATTAATAAATTTTATCAATGCGACAATAGATTGTTTGCTATAAATACAAAAATTATGTAAAGACAAGACTCGTGCACTATGGTGATAACCCTAAAATTGTGTTTTTTTCTGATTACATGCTGAACTGTCTGAAACAAAGTGATTAAAATGAACTAACGCTAGTTGGCTAGTAAATTAGCTAGCTAGTTGGCTAGTTATCAGCGTTGTACTGCTGTACAGAGTAGGGGGCAAAGTGTCGTGCACTTGTTTCTTTATTTTTTTTTTCTCTCTCTCTTTCTCTCTCTCTCTCTCTCTCTCTCTCTCTGCCGTTTTTAATTATGTAAAGCAAAAGTAATTATTAAAAAAAAAAAAAATAAATTTAAATCAAATAAGAGAATAACGAGGTCAGATAGTCGATTGCAATATTAATAAAAACAAGAAAAAAAAATAAAAAAAATTAATGAAAACAAGAAAAATTATTAGTTGTCGTTGGCTGGCGCCTATACGACAAGAAAAACCAAGGAAAGTGATTAAAACTTATTACAAAATTATACAATTGGTGTTTTGAAAAGTTTTTTTGATTGAAAATCATAATCATTGAAATGCTAATCCGGTAATTTAACACAAATAGCTGTGACGGAAATGTTAAAACGGCAGCCCTTTGATTAACCTAACGGACTGTTGACAACGAATAAGCGTGTTTTGCATGTACTGATTTATATCGTGGTTTAGTTTGATGTTTCATTTGGGAAACTTTCTTGTTTGGAAGTCTTGATAAAGAGGAATTCCAGGTGTTTTTGTATTGCACACAATATTTGTGTAGTCACATCAACGCATTTGCAACGCAACGTACGTAGTACGTGGTTCAACTGTTGCTTCCCTAGTATCGTCACAAAAGCCAGCATAATCGTTATAACAGAATAAAACCTTGAATTAAATCAACCAGAAACATTTCTACTGTTCACATTCCTCACATTTATACACATGCGGAATTAATTCCGTCTTCAGCATAAACCTGAATTATTATTTATTTTTTGTAATTAATTACAAAACATTATTTACTTTAAAAGTAATAAAATTAATTAATTAGCATTTACCTTACACACGTACTGTACACTCTAATGTCATTGAAAATCGTTTTTTATTAATTAATTAATTGCAAGCAGGAAAAATTAATTTATCGTTGGCTGTTATGTCGCCAGAAATAAATTTATGTTTGTAAGGTAATATAAAAACCGTACAGGTGTAACGGTGGTAAGTTCAAGAAGATGAAATAGCTTATTAAGTGGCTTATTGTAACAGGAAAGGCTACAGGGTGGCAATCTTCTGGTCTTACTCACTGTGCTTTTTACACTCTTAAAAGTCTCTAAAGTAGCCTTAAGGCCGATTTCCACTTGCAGAAAAATTTGTCCACAAAAAAAGTCTCTCAAACAAGTGATCTTTTTGTTATAACGAGAACAGGTAATTTGTGTTTTTTTTTTTTTTTTTTTGTTATTATTAAACGTAACGGTTAAATGGTTATTGCCCGCAAAAAAAAAAAAAAAAGAAAAAAGGTAGCCAGAAGGTAACAATTCAGGTGCATCCATAATAATAAAAGACAATAAATTTCGTCATTCTCTGTTTTTGTTTCGCGTGTCGTTCCATTACTTTTTCCCCAATATTTATTTACTGCATTTATACTGGGCTAGGTCATCATTAAATCAATGCTGTCGTGTACGAGGTTTATTAAATTGCGAATAAATAACGAAATGCACGAAGGAAAGGATAAAAGATAAAAAAAAAATAAAATTTAAGACAATGTTGGTGGCGGGATCTTTGGACTCACCGAACGTGTTTTTGTTGTTATAACTCTTGTACGGCAAATTACCTTGATACAAATCGGTGTTTTTTTTTTTATACTTTTCTACCTTCGATTTACGGCTAAAGATAATTTTTTTTGTGTTTTTTTTTTGAGCGAGAAAAAAAATTCTGTATAAGGCACGCGTCGCATTTATTTAAGTGCACTAAAGGAATCACTGTGCTGTGCTGTTTCATAACGCGTCTTTGTATAATAACGCTGCGTTGTGAGTATTTTTATTTATTTATTTATTTTTTAAATTTGTTTTTGTGAAACAAACAGAAATTAGCGAAACGAATTTTTAATTGAATGTTATTTAAATGGCGCTATAAAAATAAAAATAAAAAATAAATAAACTTTTTTCTTTTCTTTTATTGTTATTGTTATTGTTATTGTTATTATCTCATTTCACACATTAGTGTAGTTTTTTTTTTTTTAGGCTTTTATTTTGCCTTAATTATTTCTGATTAATATTTTCCGTTTTGTGTTTTATTTTTTTCTTTTTTTGGGGGGCAATCAGCAAGAGCGGCAACAAAATGCCAACAATGTTGTTGAATTTTTTTTTTTTTTTTTTTTCATTCATTGACAAAGTTAAGCGGATATTTGTTACGATTTCCCATTTAATTAATTATTTCCATTGTACGCAATGAAAAACGTTTTAGTTTGCACGGCATAGAATGTGCGAAAACGAACGAACGAATTGAAGAAAAAAGCTCTAATTACAGGTGTAAAATTATTATTATTATTTTTTTTTTTTTATATCAATTTCACACAATTTTCGAGACATTTCTTTTTGTTTGTTTGTTAGTTTAATGACTTCTATTTATTATTAATTAAAGTAAATAATCTTCCTACACATATGTATGTATATACCGTATGATAAATACGCTAATAAATCATTCGGCTTTTATTACACAATGATTGCTAAGGATTACTGACACTATCGTCTTGGTTTGTTTACTTTATTGTTGCGGTTTGCTGTTGGCTGTTTACTTTCAAATAACATTGACCTTTAGTTGCTAAGTAGGTGCTCGTTGATAGTGGGTGAAACACTGAATCAATTGTTAAATAAGCTCATTCTCTCTCATTCACCGTCATTAATCATCCTTTTTGCATTATTTTTAATCATTTTTACCTCGTTTGTACTTAATACCAATGTCCATGGTTGTTGTCTTCTTGGACAGTTGTACGGTTTTAAAGTTTTCTTCTGGTAAAACGTGAGAGAACTTTAATCGGATTTAATTGTAATTAAAACGAAGAACGTTGTTATGGGAAACAATTGGGTTTTTCATGACCTAAATGTAAGGTAGGATTAAATACTGAAGTCACAATTTGCGTCTTATTTTTTGCTTTTTGTTTGTGGGTGGTTTTTTATTTTTTTAATTTCACTCAGTTTGATTGGTTGTGATTTGTGGACCAATTCTGTTTTCTTTTTTTTTTTCTCTCTGGTTTTTTACTCTTAAATAGGGATGGATGCGCGAATCAGTTTTAAACTAAACTAATCGCATCACGTATTCACGCAGTGTGTCTTTATTATGTCAGTTGTGTGGCTTAGTTTGTCTACAATCACGGATAATATAAAAAATTATTTTTGGAATTTTTTCTACATTTAATCAAATCACAAATATCGCGATTTTACTTTTGTTTATTCGTTAACATGTTTTGTGTGTATAAAAATAGTTTTACAGAAACAAAAACGTGTTAAAATCATGTTGTCACACATTTAAAGTCCACAGCCATGAGTAAGAAATTAAAAACGCCACTACCACAATCTATGCTATTGCTGATCTATGCAAAAATCTTTGAATTGTGCACTCAAAAAACCTGTGTTGGTATTTCATTTGTATTCCGGTTTGTCGAATTAAATTTTTATTTTTTTTATTAATTTTTCATGTGTTTTGCATATTTAATTCATGATAAAAAAAAAAGTTTTGTATTTAAATTATCTAACTAATCCTGTATTAACACTGAATCTGTTTTTTTTTTTTTTTTTTTAACATTCCATTAACATAATTTTCTGTTGATTCTGTTTCACTTGCTGTGGTGTGTTTTGCCGTTTTATTAAATAATCAAATTGAAGCAACACGTAAACACGTTTTTATCGTTAAATATCTGCCTTTTAATTAATTTAATTTCTATTAAATATAGATACAGAGGTTGTCTGACGTATCGAAAATAAAAATAAAAAATGATTGACGATTATTTGTAATAAATGTTATGCAATTAGAATAATTATGTTTTGTGTTTTTATATAATTAAAGCGATTGTGCTTATTACATATAATCAATGGAATATTAGGTAGAATTTTATTATAAGTAGTTAAACTTTTGTAGCTTGACAGTTGCGTTGACAGTTCTATGCTTTAGAAAGAAGGTAGCCTTCAGTAGAAAGCACTGATATTGGCTAATCCAGGCTATTAGTCGACGTATCATCGCATTATTAAAGTTTTAAATAAATTTGCTAGGTATTTGTATGGGAAGATCAATTTAAGGCGCGTCAACACAGTCAACGCGTTAAAAATGACTAGCAAAAACATTCTCTCTACTTATTAACACAAGTATAGATTTTTTAAATACCTTGCAAATAAAATGGTTAGTGCCTTGGACAAGTGTTTACATAAATTTCAATAAAAATCAATAGTTTCGCTCTGTGTTTGGTTAAATAAAAAAAAAGAAAAAAAAAATTATTGATTTCTCAAGGTCGTTGATTTTTTAAAGCTTTTTCTGTGTTTTTTTTTTTTTTTTTTTTTTTTTTTTTTTTCTTACCTGCTGTACATCATTGGAATGTGCAATGTTTTCGTTGGTTGCATTTAAATGCTGAAGCTTCGTTATGTTTCTTGGTTTTATCGGGGTAATAATCCACCATTCACCACTTTATCGTCGAAATCCATGTCCTCGTCCCTCTTTCTCAGTTAAAATTCTTGTCAGGGAAATTAAAAGTAAGCATCGAGTCAATGAATAAATTTATAGAAAACATTAAATGTTGAAACATGCAGAGCACAGCATAGTATTTTACCTACGTTGCATAATTATTATGCAATATGCTTATGACTTTTTGTTTTTAAATAAATAGTTTTGGTTTAAAATGGGTAAATGAGTCCAATGTTATTTTGCTTACGAGTCGTTTAAACATTTTATTTCAATGATTAATTGAAGAAAACAAAAAATTGTTTATACAGTAAAACACAGGTGAATACAGGTGAATACAGGTGAATACATAAAAAAATTCTCTTTAATTATACGGCGAGTTGTATTACAGAAATTATGCCGTTTTTAGAATGTTAAATTGCATTTGTTAATTAACTTTAATCCATTTTTCTACTACTTTGACTTAGTTTTTCTTTTTTTTTTTTAATTATTTTTTGTTAATTATAATCTGTCATGCAATCTTGACTTTTCTATTATTCAAAGATTTTAATTAATTATGAAGCGAATTGGATAAATGCCTCCAGTAAATACGGTTTTGTAGGCTGTGTTTAGCTGGTAGCTACGTGTTATGCGGCAACCTTTGGTAACCTATCTAAGTGTTCTAAACTGTGCGATAGCAGGCAAAAGTTTTATTCATTATAGATTAATTAATCAGCGACAAGAAAAAATTCTATTTTGTCTGAACGGTGATAACCTGATAATCTGAGTAAGTAGAAAAAAAAAATATTAAAAATTTTTATTCTCTCTTTTTATTTCATGGCATGCGAGTGTTTATTGATTGCATAACGATTTTATTTTCATAATTTACATTTTTTTTTCTTTTTCTCTTTCAATTTAATTAGCGAAATAAAAAAAAAAATTGCCTACAAGGCAAAAAATTGAAAAAAAAAAAGTTTTCTCTTGTATGCAGAAATTTGTGCTTTTTGTTTATGAAATTCATATTCTATGTTGCAATAATTATGAATAATAAGCCAGTGCTACTCAAAATGTTTTTAATGCTTATTTTGACGTTTTGTGACTTTTGATGAATAATTTCGATGGAATTTTGTAGGAATATTCCTTGGAAACTACTGAATTCAATTTGTTTCAAGTGTTTCTACGCAAAAAGAATTACCTCAGTATTTTAGCTATAAATTCCGAAGTACATAAAATTTATAGGAATTCGCTTTTGGGGAGTACTGTCCGGAAAAAAATTTATTTATTTATTTATTTGGTTTGTAATTAGACCACAGTTTGTGAAAAACAGTTTTAATCGCAGTTTTATAAATAAATTAAAATTCAGCAACGAAGTGATTGCAAAAAAGCAAAAACCTACGACATTGTATCAACTAGTTGTTTCTAAGCCTACAATTAATTTAAAAAAGAAAAAAAAAATCTCCATTGACAGCATTTATGTGATTTATTTTCATAAACACTTGGCTACTGGTGGTGGTGGTGGTTAATTAAAAATTTGTTATGCATAAAAATTTTAGGAAAATTATTTACGAGGTGATTTAGTGATTTAATGCGACATTGCTATGCTTTTGCGATTATTTATTGGGTTATTGACTTAGTTTTTAATTAATTATGTGTTGTTGGTTTATAGGGAATTTACTGTGTGCTACGGATGTTGCAAGCACAACCGACGCAATGATTACTTAAGAAATGTCATTTTAAAATTTTACGGAACATTCTGTGCATGAATTTGTTGGTAATTCGCAAATGCTATCCATTGAAACCACCAAGTCAATACAGAATGAAAATCCTTAAAATTTCATTACACCTGAATCTCATTAATTTTATTACCAATCATACGCATAACGTCACGTCATAACAAATTTTTTCAATAATAATAAAATTCCTAATTACAATAAAAATAAAAAATCAGAATAAAGCCACCCACTGATTCTATGTCTATAAAAGGCGCTAAACACGGTAAAATGGCTAAGGAAATTTTTTTTTCTCTCTTTTTATTGTTTATTCAACCAAATGAAATTTTTTTTAAATCTCATGTAATAAAAACTCAGAAAGCAGAACAAGAAGAAGTAGAAAAAGTAGAAGAAAAAAAACGTAAAAAGTGTTCAGTAGTAAGGATTCATGAAATCAACTGGACTATCCGCTCCAAACACAGATAGTTCAATAAACTTTCACTGGTTATGTGTTTGTGACTGCGTTTCGGTTCTGAATGCTTCCTAACAGAACACGTGCGTGTGTTATACCCATCCAGTTATATGAATTTTGCTTTATCCTCTAAGGTAAACCCCGTAACGGCTAATGTTGAAAAAGTATCAACGAAACCAAGCGATTTATTTATGTTTTAGTTTGAGGACGAGCGAGCGAACGCGCGCGGCCGTCATATTTTACGATTATACCAAAGTTTTTTGAATTTTATTTTATTTTATTATTAAATAAATAAATTGTGAAGAGAATAAACGTGTTGTAATTCAGAAATATGGTGGTTAAGGCGTTATATGATTTTTATAAGCTTAACCACACATGTAATACTCGTTTGTATGATGAATATGCATGCATGAAAAAACATTTTATTTTTTTTGTATTTTATTACACAAAGTATGTAAACACAGCAGCATAGGAGGGTTTTTGTATTTAATAAATTTATTATTATTCTCTTGATACCACATTAAATTATAATAAAGACAGTGGTGGACAGAACTTTTGAAAATATTATTAATTAACAAGGCGTAAAATATTTGATTTTGCTTTTAGAATAAGTAGGAAGAGCGTTTTTTCAAAGTTTACTTTATAAAAACGGTCTGGAAACTGTTTTCATAAGTCTATTGAATTTGATTCTCGAGAGTAATCAGTTTTTAAGGCTAAAACTTTTGAATATTTTTATTCTGCAAGTAAAATAGTCTTAAAGTGTTAGTTTTCGGGGGTTATAGAATCTCAGGAGTATGCCCTCTAACCAAAATTAATGTTTTTCAAAATGTTGGGAAGTTATTAGTCACATTAATCTGGTATTAGTCCTGAATTGAGGAGTAGTTAAAAAGATTTTCGTTGTTTCCAGCGAAGTTTCCAACCTTTCTAAAGTATTTGATGTCCTGAAAAATGTTTAATTTAATTGGGAACCCAGTTCACAGTGCAGACATACAGACGGATGTTTGTAAGTAAATAATGAGCTAAGCTGCACAAACATAAGAGAATATAGGGAGACACACAACGCGTGTTTTGTTTTATGAATTTTATTTTTCTACGTTTTAATGGCATTTGCTGAATTGCGTGTAGAACGTTGATGATGTGGCGCGGCGCGTGTTTTTTTTTTCGGATCTTTTTTCATTACTTTACTTTGCATACCTTTCATTTCATTATTTATTTCTATTTCTAACAAAATTTGTGTATTTTTCGCTGTTTTTTCTTTTCTTTTCTTTTTTTTTTTTTTACATAAGTCAAGTGAATCTTAAATACGTTTTTCTGTATTTTCTAAACAATTTATTTAATTTTTTTCTTTTCTTTTCTTGTTTTGTGTAAACGACGCAAGCAAACAAGGAATAACACACACACACGCACGCACACAGAAACGCGTAAATTATACAAACAACAAGCGAACAACACTGTGGCTATTTAATTTGTTGTCGTTGCTGTTGATTGTGCTTTGCTTGCCATTGCTGCTTTCATCACATTTTGTCTTCTCATCAGTAAAACTTCTTTTACAATACGCAAAAAAATAAAAAAAAAAAAAATTGTCACGTTGAAATTACTGAAAAAGATAAAAATAAATCGCAAAAGCAGCAGCAAAAGCAACAGCAGCAAACACCAAGTGAATTTTAAATAAAAACAAAAAAAAAAGCAAAAGCAAAAGTTTTTGGTAGGAATTTCGCGTTTTTATAACAAAAAAAAAAAAATTTTTTTTTTAACTTCTTTGCTGCTCTAAACTGCCTAACATTTTCTTAGTTTAGTTAAGAAAAAAAAAAATTTAATTAACTAAAACGCGATAAAAAAAAAATTTGGCACAGCGAAAAAATTTTTTTTTTTTTTTATTTTTTTTTTAACGACTGTTGAGAAGAAGAAAATAATTTTTTTTCATTTCTATTTTTTTTTTTTGTATTTCGTTAAATACTGTAATAAAAAATAAAAGAAAAAAAAAACTTTTATAAACACATCATCCTCTCATCTTTAGATATCAATAAATAAAAAAAAAATAAAAAAAACTTTTCTGTTTCTGTTATTTAATTAATTAATAAAAAAAAAAAAAAAATTAACAACGTGTTTGCTTGCAACCCATATGGTGGCGACAGAAAAAAAAATATTTAAAGAAGAAACAGACGCATCAGCAGCAGCAACAGCAGCAACAACAACACAGTAGCAGTAAAAAAAAAAATATTAAAATAGCGAAAACAACAACACACATGTGAATAATATGGGCGGACATATCAGCCGCGCCCAATATTACAATACAAATATTTATTAGCAGAGAGTCAACATGAACAAGTAAATGAAATAGAAGAAGCGAAAAATAAAAGCGTTAACAGAAGCTCATATAACAGTAAATAAATAAATAATTAAAATAAAAAAAAAGTGTTAAAAAAAAAATATATATATATACATATATATGCGGTAGAGAAATGCAACCCAAATTCACTTACCTAACCTCACCGTACCTTTGTGATGATTGTGGCTTTAATTGTTCAGAGAGTGATTACCGTAGTCCTGTACCCAGATCGCTACTAATGTGTCACGAATTCTTCTTACCACAACACTGGCAACAGAGAGTTGAATTCACTTTCGTTGAATTAGGGTTGAAATGTTTATTATTAACTCGTCTTATCAGTGAGTTTAGTGTTAGGTCCTAAAACTCTTCTTACCAGACTATAAATTATGACAGAGAGGTTTAAATTCCTCACAGAGTTTTAAAACTCTGATTAAAATGCATTCAGGTGATTATTCTGTAGTTGAAAATAATTAATTAGAAACCAAAAGCCTATAAAATCCTGAAATTTTATTCTCAGAACAGTGAGAGATTAGCTAAGTTCTTCCTCTTTCTGCAATTAATTAATTTTGCTGTTCACTTCTGAAATTTTGCTGCTCAGATGAGTGAAGCTTAGCTTCCACAATTTTGTTAAACGCATTTTACTGCACTTATTTAAGCTTTCAGAAGTGACTTAAATTCCCGTTATTACGCCGAATTCTAAGTTTCTCTGCCATAAATGTTTCCAAGACTAGTTTTGCTGATCTACTTGCAGTTTTTGGTCACATTTATGTGTGTGCATGCGTACGTGTGTTCGTGTGTATGTATGCATTGCCCAAGATGATTATTTTTGTTGTTTTTTATTTATTTTTTTGAGAGCAGCAGCAGCAGCAGCACAACAACTGATAAAATTGTGATAAAAAATTAAAAAGAAATTTTTTTTTTTTTGTTCATACAAAACAGCGGACGTCTGTTTTCTTACATTATTCATGCCTTGGGTTTTTGACTCTTATTTTTCTTGTGTTCTTATTCTTGGTCGCTGTGATGATAAAATTTCATTACATTAAACCTCATAAAATTAAATTAAATTTTATTTTATTTTATTTTATTTATTCACACAGTTTCTTCGTTTCGTGGTTTTTATTTTTTGGTTATATTCGGATGTGGAGTGATGTTTTACGGAAATGAATTAAAATTACTTTGTGTAAATTTTTTTTAAAATTATTTTGCGTTACTTCTGCGAAGCAATGATTTTCTGAAAGTCAGAGAATTTACCCTGAGCTAAGGTTCGTAGGTTTATAAATGAATTTTGCATGTTTACCGAGTTCAAAGTGAGTAGAACAATGGATTTTAGGTGGCGATCAGTAGGTGTTGGAAAATATTTAAATTGTCTAATCTCACGGAACTAAGACACACGCCACAACTGTTGTTACGAACGGCTATTTGACAACACTGTACACCGTTTTGTTGATTTTGTATACGCAAAGTGTATAAATAACTACATAACGGTCAATTACACCACCGTCTTGTTCTTCATCACAATCACCATTATCATCCATATTGACAATTTATTAAATAATTTGTATGCATAACGTGTCACGTGAATTAACAAACAAACGAACAAATGTTTCTTTTTTTTTTTTGATTGGAGATTTGAACAAATGTAATGCCCGGACATTATGATGGACAATTGTTTGATCGTTTTGTTCGTTTTATTATTAAAAAAATTAATTAATTAATTAATTTCGTATTGTTCCTGTATTTATTTTTTTTTTTTTTTTTCTATAACGAATAATTAATTTTTTATCAATAAAAAAGCGTTTTTGATTTTTTTTTCTTTTTGTTACGTAAATTCATTTAAATTTAATTAAATTTATGGAGAAAAAAAAAATAAAATAAAATTATCAGGGTTTAACCTTTAATCAAATACACACTGAACCCCGTTGTGACATTTGCTTAATTTTTTGCATAATTTCTAATGCGTTGTCTGGCGTTTTTTTTTTTTTTTTCGTCTCTATTCCAACCAAATGAATTTAATCCTTCGTGCCATCGTTACATTTTTCTTGTAATTTAATCAGCAAAATGATAAAGAAAAATGTAACAACAACAAAAAAATTAAGTAAAATCAGTTGGATTTATGTTTCTTTACATTACTTTACTTAGTTAAGTCATCATTATTATTATAATTGTGTGGTTGGTTTAACTTTTTCTTATTTTTCTTTCTTTTTATTCTTTGCTGGTTACTCTGAAATTTTTCTTCTTTTTTTTTTCAATGCAGTGTGACGAACTTTTTTTTTTTTGGTGTAGATTTAAGCTGGTTGTGTTAGCTATTGCTGTGGATTTTTTTGAGGATTTTATCAGTAATAGTTTTGTGTTTTTAGCTGAAATTCCTGAAAAAAAAACGGCCCAAAGTTTTAAAATTAGATTTGATGGCTTAACGGTAATTTACGGTTCGCGTCACCACTGTTAAAACTCTCGCTTAAAATGTAATTCCAATTCCTACTTATTGTATTTTGTCAATTAATCAAATAAAATTCATTGAAGCAAGGCACCAGCAACAACGACAACAGCAGGAGCAACAGCAACCTATAGATGCAAAAAAAAAAAAAAAAAAATGTTTATTAGGTATCCCCATTCCGCCCGACTTAACATTAATAGTTTCGGTTTTGCTGGTAACAAGCCTAACTCAAACACACGCATATATAGTTTGACTACATTTCTATGTTGTGTAATAAATTTATTTTAATTTTTTTTTTTCTTTTTTCATTTCTACATATGAGAGAAACAAGAATTTTTTTTTTTTTTTATAACATTTCGTCATTAAATTACAGGGTGTGACAGTTTAAAAATAACTAATGCGAGAGGAACAGCCAACAGAAAATAAAAAATAAAAAAATTAATTTTGGTTGCCACAAAAATGCTCTGGCAACAGGAGCAGCAGCTTTAAAATTTTTATTCAACAGGGATGGTAAAACTTTTCTACTTTTACTTCGGTTAAATGTTCGTTAATGTTCGTAAATGTTCGGGTTTATTAATCCATTTGCTGAGTGCTTTCTATGCTTTTTTCGTAATTTTCTCTCTATCAGAATGGTCTTACTATCGCGTTTTCTGGTTATTTTCTCGTTGCTTGTTGTGTCCTGTTTTCGTCGAGTGTCACCACGTTTACGGTTTTTTTGTTAAAGTTTTTCGTTTTTTAATTCTCTGTTTAAATTTAAAAAAAATGTAAAAAAAAAAAAAAACAGAACAGAAAATGAAAGGCAATCAACCGGCAAAGTCAAACATTAACACGAGAATAAAAAAAAAAAATATTCTTATGCTACACGCGGGTATGTGTAGTTTCGCTTGGTTATTCCTCATCTGTGTATTGTGTACATGCTCTGTGCTGTGCTCTTGTGTTTTTGTTTAATTTGCTTGTGGTTTCTGTTTTAAAGCCAGAAAAAAAAAATCAGATTAAAGACTTTGCGGATTACTCCTTGTCTAAACTAATTTAAACTATATGTAAAACAAGTGTATTCCCTTTGCACAACATGATTAATTAATTATTTAATTAATTAAAGGATCTTTTGCACCGTTTTTTTTTTTTTTTTGACATACTAGTTGCGTGTTTTATCTCCGCACACTTTCTCTATACCACTTTAATTAGTTTTAAGTCAATAAAACCAAAAACAAAACACAACTTTAAGCATCTTTAATCGTCGTCATCGTCGTTGCCGTTGTTCTTGTTTTTATTGTTGGTTTAAAAACAAAAATGATTGAAGGAAGGAACACAAATTGCAAACCCACACGTCGTTTGTTTACTTGTTTGTTGCTGCTTTAAGCAAAAAATATATCATGGCAAACACACACTGATCTTGCATTCTGTAGCAAAGAATCTGGCTGTTTTTTTTTTTTTTTTTTTAATAAATTAATTAAGCTAAGTAATAAAAACAAAAGAACGAAACTTAAAATTGCTGTATTTAAGCCTAGTTAAGTGAATTAAGAAACTGAGTGGCTTAACCGTAATATTCCAGTGAATGTTTTTTTTTTTTTTTTTTAATTTGATTGATAATAGAAATAAACTTGACTTACGCATGCGTAAGTAATGAAAACACTGTGCGTCTTATCGTTTTTTCCTTTATTAAATTCATAATTTTTGTTGCATTTTTCTGATTAAATTTCTCTACGGGGCTAGGTGCTACGTTCTATGCGTTCTACGCAGGTAATTCGTGACTGCAACAGTGTAACGCATCATTTATTTCCTTAAATTATTATTTGTGTTTTGTTCATGCTTGTGTGTGTGTGACTCTAATAAAATTGATAATAATTAATTAAAAACGCGATACTCTGCTGTTTTTTTTTTATTTTTATATAAAACTTACACAACGAAGACTCGTCAGCGTGCGCGCGTGTTTAATTAATTAATAAATAAAAAAGAATTTTTGAAAATAAATTAAATTTTTTTGTTACTTTATGAATGTGTTTGTGTGGTAAGCAAACGGCTATCGCATAACGCCTAGCGTTGCCATGCCGTCGTGTCGTCGATTTTTTTTTTTTTTTTTTTATCTTCTACTTAGTTCAGTTCAACCACGTTTTTGTTGTTATTTATATGGCTAGGCACGGCTATTGAATAGGAATAGGACGCCCCATCCGTTAAATATATTTTTTTTTTCTGTGTAGAAAGAGTGGAGGTAAAACGCCGTTGTCGTTGCGTTACGTTTTTTTCTTTTTCTATTTAACGAAATAGAAAATATTTTTTTTTTTTTTTTTTGGTGGTAAGCAAATGACATGTGGTGATCAAACAGCAGCAGCAGCAGTACGGTGCGCCCATCAATAAATCCAAAAAGGTTTTTTTTTTTCTACTAGTGTAGCCACAATACAAAAGTTCACTCCAATCGTTTTTATCGTATCCACCAATATGACACCGAGGCAATAATAACGCGATCGCCGCATTACTTATTGGTAAGAGTAGAGAGAAATAGGAAAGTAAAAAAAAATACAGAAAACAGAAATTTTTTACTTCCACCGCGCAAGCCAGTCAGTCGCAGAGTCGTTTTTTTCTTTTTTTAAGTCAGTTTCAATTTCTACTCAGTCAAATAAATTTTTTTCAGTCATTCACAAACAATCGTCTAGCGAAGTTTGGCTTTAAAAAACTTTTAAAAAATAAAAACCGAAAAAAAAAACTGTTGCTGCTGCTGCTGCCTAAATTAAACGGTTTTTGTGTGCATTTGTGGGTTTATTGTGATTTTTATTTAATTAATTAATTAATTAATTAATTAGAGACTGGATTTTGTGAATTGTTTTTTTTTTTTTTTTTTTTTTTTTTTTTTATTCTCAATTGTGGATAATTTTTGTTGTTGTTAGCCCAAGTAGTCGGTAATCACCCCGTAAGTCAGTTTGTAGTTCGTTGAATAATCATTGTCGTCATCTTTCGCTTGTTAATTAATTAATTAATAAAAAAAAACACAAATTCCGTGGTAAAGTGTTTACTGTAGAAGAATTTTTCAAGTTAAGTCAACTCAAAAAGAAAAGAAAAAAATCGCGCCGCGCATTATGTGTGTAATAAATTTTCATCTCGCTAATTTTTTTTTTTTTTCTTTTTTTTTTCGAAGTCATTGATAGTCAAGAGCCGAGATATCGTCACAAGAAATTTCAAATTTTAATTTAAATCGCGATATAAGTCGCGAAGTGACTGGTTATTGGAGTAACGGAAGAAGCACAGTACGGTAGCAGCAAATCGTTTATTAAATATTTTTTTGGTGTAGATTCGCGCGTGTGTGTGTGTGTGGGTGCGCTTTATTGTTTTCTGGTGCCACTGGTTTAATATTTCTTCATGTGTGCATTACTGCTGACTCTTCAAAAACAAACATTCCTTGGGTGATTTTTTACTTATGGCTTCGCGTATTTATTCCATTTCGCGCAGTGATTGAGAACGAAAATTTCCAAAGAGCTAAAGAGAGTAATTGGCCCAGGGGCAAACCAAAAAAAATAAAACACCAGAAATGTTTTTCCTTCTTCAACATTTGTCTTAAGCATCGTTATTCGTTTGTTTGTTTGTTTGATTTGTGACGCGTGGTTGTCGTTAGTTTTCTTCGTTATAACAAAAAAAAAATTTTTATTATCTTGACCACTGCTATCAGTGTGTAGAGTAAAAAAAAAAAAAAAAACTATTCATGTATTGTAAGAGAGATAGAGATAGAGAGAGAGAGTGGCTAAATCGTAATTAATTAAGCGACATTGACTAAGCAACGGAGTACGGCAACGGATTTTTCATACAAATGTGAGCTGCGTTCACGTCGTTTGCCTGTTTGTTGTGCGCTCAGTGCCATTGCCACGATGCGCTACGGATTTTATTTTAATTAATTATTCATAAAAATAAAAAAAGAAAAGAAAAGAAAAACACAAACAAAATATCCACAGTTGTTGGATACGTAATAACACAGTCGGGAAGTAAACGCCTTCCTTTTCGGACGTGCATTTACGCGATTTAAGTCACCAACCATCACCACCTAACTATTGCCACCCAAACAAAAAAAAATTATAATTTTTTATTTTGTTGTTTTAATCCACGGCTTAGTTTAGTTGAGTAACGTAGCTTAGCTAAGCTTAAGCTATAGTTGCAAGTGTGTTTAGTAAATAAAAAAAAAAAAAAAAATATTTAGTGAACGTCAGGGTTGCATCAACAGCGCATTATAACAGAAAAACTGCGTAAGATGGAAATTTAGTTTTGTGAAGTGTTTTCTGTTTTTTTTTTTTTTTTTAATTTAATTTAATTAATTTTCCTTGTGGCATTTTTGCTGCACGAATTAATTTTTATTTATTTATTTATTTATTTTTTGTTGTAATAAATCGCGAACGTTTTTAACGGTTTATCGTGTAACTCGGTACAACACGGTTTTCTGTAGTTTTTGCGTGTTCTGCAATTTAATTTAATTTAATTTAATTAAAAAAGAAAATAAAAATTTCTTGAATCTGCACACGAATTATTTGGTTTTCGTTACAGGAAATTAAACGTGATATGTTTGCTGCTCCTACTGCAAAATTTAATTTTTTTTTATTTCTTTAAAAACTCGATTTTTGCGTTTTATTATTTTTTTTTTTTTTTTTGTTTTCTTTTAATTATTTTTCGTTTATTACGACCTTGATGAGTTTTATTAAAAAAAAAAAATTTCTGTTTTATTCTCTGTTAATTAAAAAATTTATTTGCGTTTCTTTACAAAACAATCAAAACGTTAGCCTGTTTGGCCTGAGATAGTCCAAGTGTTGAGCTATAAAAAAAAATTTTTTTTTTTTGTTTTGATTCGTTACTCCGGAACTTGAAGAGTTTTTCCTTGTTTTTATTATTCTTTTGCATCGTGTTGACTACGTGATACTTCAAGACTGTATCGCGTCTGTTTGCCACCTCTAAGGCTGTTGATAAACAAATCATTTCTGTAACCAAAACGCATCTTTAAGACGTTCCTGAAATGCCAGCAGATACAACAATAGAAAATCCCTTTGATTTTGTCTGTAAGAAGCTTTAAAAGTGACAGCAGTAACCGCGTTTATGGTTTCTTTCGATCTTTTTTATGTTACGAAAGCTTTTCCACTATTTTTACGGAAACTCAGGTCTATTCTGGTTGAAATTTTAACATAATCAGCTAAAATATAGGAATTTCTTCGGAATTAGTATTGTTCTGTATGATTTTATCCTAATTAAACTCTATTGTCGTTGTGATCGAATGCAGATACGGATTTTAAGGGTTTTTCGAGCAGTGATTTGCCGTTTTTCTTTTGTATTTAAGACATCGGGAGAGTTTTTAATATTAAATTTGTACTAGAAGTCTGAAATTATGTAAAAGTGTTTAAATCCAGTTAAGTTAAACCAAGGATTGCAATGCAGCTCATCGTAAAGAAAAGAAAAAAAAATTGTATTACGGATGGGGCAACTGTTCACATCTTACCGGGCAGCATTAGATAAAATTTATATAAAATTCTAATACTGTCAGGTAAAGATGTCGTCCGTGCCCCTTTACAACAGAAACAAGCAAAAAAGTTTAAACATAGCAGCACCAATCAACACCAACAACAACAACAACAATAAAACCAACAACAGCAAAGTGTCTCGTTAAGTGAAATAAAAAAAAAAAAAAAATTGAAATTAAAAAAAAAAAAAATTATTAAGCCAGGTGTTTAAACAGTTTGTGGGTGTTTAGTGCGAAACAAAAGTGATAAAAAATTTTTCAAGGATTTTTTTTTGAATTAAATAAATTTTGTCTGTCCATGTGTGGTGGTGGCGGTGTTGGTGGTGATGAGAACAGCACACACATATCGCGGATATAATAAATAATTAATTTAAGTCACATAATTTTGCAAAGAATAGAGAATTCGTTTCTTTTTTTTTTTTTTTTTTATCAATACAGCAATAAAAACTGTCTCACATCGCCTCACATTACATTTAGATCACCATCATCCATTCGATTAAAGCGGGGAATTAAGTAAAAAATAAATAAAAATAATTTAACACGCGAATATCATACCGCAACGGATTTAACGTGGACGTACTGACGACACATAATGGAATTTTTTTTTCTGTTTTATTAAAATTCTTGACGAATTTTATTGATTTTTTTTTTTTTGTTTTTTTTTTTTTTCGCATTTATTTATTCTTTGGCTTAAGCCTAGTTGATGATCTCCGGGTTCACTGTAAACGTGATCAATTAGATTTTTGTAATAAATTTAAATTTTTATTGTATTTCGGAAAGCGGGAAGGGGGGCAACAGGCACGGGTAAGAAAATGGTGAATTGCTTGGTAAACTGTGTGGGTTGGTTTTTCCGGTTTTTTCGTTTCATTTGTTTTAATAACGTGTAAAACGTGCTATACAAGTCTTTACCGTTTGTATGACAGAAGAATAATATGCGAAGAACGCGATTTAGAAGCTTACCGTACCGAACTAGCATATAAAACTCCTTTAAATACTGTAACAACCGCTAATGAAACTCCATTGTAGTAAAATTACAAAAAAAAAAAAAACAATCGTGCGCAACATAAAATCTAATTTAAATGTAACGAAAAAATGGAGAATTATTATCTTGCGCAGGCTTAACCAACAGATTACAGTCAAGTCATTAATAGAAATTTTTTACGGAATTACAATAATTAGCCATACAAATAATAAACAAGTTTTAAACAGTCAAGTCATTCGCAGTGTAGCACAGCTACAGCACCACCTACTTAATTATTATTTACATAGCTTAAGTATATGCGCACACACACTTATTACAAAATCCTGTGATTAATCCTTGATTCTTTTTTTTTTTTTTTTTTTTGTGTTTATTAAAGCTTACAGTTGGACTCTGTACGGCCTGGTAGGAGTTTTCTGATTATTCTAACCTGTTAAATCCAAATAAACGTCAATGCCTCCCCCACAGTAACACAACTTTAAGTGCACTTAATTAACCTATGCACGGT
This sequence comes from Ptychoptera albimana, assembly GCA_961205885.1. Lineage (NCBI taxonomy): Eukaryota > Metazoa > Arthropoda > Insecta > Diptera > Ptychopteridae > Ptychoptera > Ptychoptera albimana. The sequence continues at coordinate 890,000 of OY540802.1, read as the reverse complement.
TTTAAATCGAAAACTTATTCAATCCACCACCAGCAAAATAACAAATAAATTTTTTTCTTCTTATTATTACGTTGGTAAACTTGTTTTGTATTGTTATTTTGTTGTTGCTGTATTAACGCTGTGTAAAACTCTATGAAAATAGCCAACAGCAATAGTGGGCGAATAAAACTTTTTAATACGCACGCATGCATTTGCGAAATGAAAAATTCTCGCTTGATTTAAACCAACAAAGCTGATTAATTATCTCCTGCAGGGCTGTGTTAGAGGTAGGTGTTAATCGCATTTAATGTTTACCTGTGAAAACATAAAGTTCCATCATTTATTTTCTGTCTATCCACCTCTATTTATCACGTAATTATTCACTGAAATAATTAATTAATTAAACATTTGCTGAGTGAATTTTTGTTTTTTCATTTTTCACCGTGCATTAGTGAGGTGATTTCAAAACGGGGCAACAAAAAATAAAGCATTTTACGCTGATTACCAGACTAGTAGAAGAAAATTTCTGATCATAATTTCAACGTTAAGTACCCTCAGCTGGGGTTTTTAGTATTTTTTTTTTTTTTTTGTTACCTTAACGCAATTTTTTATTATTTTTTCTTTATTACCCGCATAATAAATTTTTATCTGGTTAAATTGGAGAAATATTATTGTGACACTTTTGTAGCTTAACCACCATTTACCACCATTTAGCATTGTCGTCTGACAGCAGTAAAGGCGTAAATTAAAATTTAAAATTAAATTTTAATACCAAATAGGGCATAAATTGTGGAAACAATTGGTTTTGCGGTGGTGAACGCTGCATGTTCGATATGTTTTATTTTTATTTTCAATTGAATTTATTTTTAGAGAAGAAGAGGATAGTGGAGTATTGACGTTATTGATGGAATTAAAATATTTAGTGCAGTAATGACTGAGTGCATTTGGCGGTGGCCTTTAAAAAAACGTCGAAAAACAACAGAAACGAACTGGAAGAAGCGACTAGATTTGGTATCAACACATTTCGTTTTAGAACGTCACAGTATTTGTATTTCCGTCACAGTGCACCATTTAATGGATTTTATCAAACACACACTTTATAGACCGGATTCCTGTACAAAAACTTCTTGTACGAACTAAATTCCAGAACCAATACGGTTGCTAAGCGAGGTGATTATGGTTAATCAAAGACTTTGTGGCTACAAGAAGGTACCTGATATTAAAACGAGCTTCTGCCTTTATTTCAGCCCTCAATCAACATGGAAAACTTCAAGAAACAAAAAACCCATAGATTCTCTTCACTTATAACGCGATCTATACCTTTTTTTTTTTCCTACAAACAATTTTAAACAGCAATTTAGCAGCCGTTGATGTAATAAATTTTTTTTATTAATTTTTATGTTGAGGCCAGCAAAAAAAGATAAGAAAAATTCGCGTTTACATTTTCTAACGCACAAAATACAATAAAAAAAGGAAAAAAAAAAAATACAAAAAATTTTTGTTTTCACTCTTGTGGTTTTGCTTTTGTATTTTTTACGCCACAGTTTAACCAGGCCCTGGTCTGGTTTTAAGAATTATTTTCTTTGGCTTTTTTATGTTTTTTTTTTTTTTTTTTGTTTCGTTATTGTTATCGCGGTTGGTTTATGTGTCGCCTGTAATTTTTTATTATTCAATTTAATTTTGTTTATCACTGTTTTTTTTTTCTTTCTTTTTTTTGCTGCTATAGAAATAAAATAAGTTTTGCTTAAATAACCGGAAGGGAGGTTTTTTTTTCCATTTTTTTAATTATTCGTTGGATTTTTTCATTTGAGACATTTTGCGTACAGGAAAATTTTATCCTAAATGCGTTGCTTATGCTTCAAACTGCGAGTGAATTAATTTGTTTGCATTTTTATGTTGAATCTGTCTTGCTATGTCTTTGTTACGGCTATGGCTTTGTTACGCCGGACAGGTATTCAAACGTTAATCAAAACTTGATTCCAGGGTGAGAAGGTCTAGTAAATTAAATTACCAAAATTCCATCACATCACATCGCATCAGTCCATTACAATCGCCTAATATTCTTGAAATATTGAATACCACTCAGAAGTCATCTGAAATGATCAATAATTAACGGAGCACAGTAGTAACAAATAAATCGCTAACAAACCGTTGGAATTAACTCAATTTAAAAAATGTAAAAACGTTTCCTATTCACGTTTTGTAGCAATAAATTTTGATTATTTCGTTTCAGTTTAAAATTGTCAATTGGTGACAACTAGAGAACAAGAGACACCCGAAAAATCTATATTTAGCATGAAAAACATTAGTTAAATATGTCAACAGATATCTTGTTTAGCTAATTTAACATTTAAGTCTCCACATTTAAGTCTCGCTTCTATACATTTCACTTTTCATTTCATTTCATTTCTAATCGAATTTTCTCCCTGCTATTTAAAACAAGAAAATAAGAAAATTAAAAGAAAAAAAAAAAGATAAAAACGAGAAAAAAATTAATTATTTTTTCATCGTGTGTGGATTTTATTATAACGATTTGATCTGATCTTTCTATTTCGCCTATTATAAAAATAGAAACAGAGTTTGAGGCATTTTTTTTCTTTAATTTTTTTTTTCGGTTTTCTTTTAATTTTTCAATGATTATTGTGAAAAAAAAACGTTTGAAAATAAAACGTTGAAAATACGTAAAATATGTCACAACCGCACATAATACCATGATGTGCGATCGTATTGTGTAATCATTTCTTCTTTTCTTTTCATTTCTTTCTGTCATTTATTATTGGGATTTCATGTTTGCCTCCAAAGTGTTTTTTAATAGACATTTCTTCGTTGCTGTTTTGTTTTAACTTCTTATTTTTTTTTCTTTCGTAATTGATTACCCTTAAAATACAGTGCTGGATCTAATATATACCCATATGGCAATGTCTTAGGTCCTGGAATTATGATTTTACTTCTAGAAACAACAATTTTAGGACTTTTAGATACTAATCCGTGCAAAATAAAAAATTCTCCGGCAACAGTCAACACCTGAACGTCATTTTCAAAATGTGGGACACACAAAGTTTGATTAAGGAAAAAGATAAAAATGTTTTTTTAGAGTAATTACTGCTGGAATCCTGGTAAAATTTCGTCCAGTAATTTGTTTCTCGTATTTAAATAATCTTCGTGTAAATTCACACTTTCAGGTGCACTTTAAAGTCTTGTAAAATCTCTAAAGTAGGTAAATTCTCCTAAATAACTGATTTCACTCGTTTTAAACTAGATGGAAATGTACTAAGCAGCATTACTTCCATTACTTGCAAATTCCGGACTATTTAACTCCATTCACTTGTCAGTCCTATTTATACAAAAGGAATTCCGATCAAGTTAAAAGAAAAATTTAATTAAATTTAGCAAACATTTCTTGAATTAAGGAATTTTATGAAAAAAATTCCACAGATACAGAAAATTCCATTGATGATTTTTCGTTTTACTCATTTAAATTGGCACTTGGCATGAATTTTTCTAAATATTTCTAGAAAAAACGAAGATAAATAAAAGTTTTCTGGATTTTTCATTCATTTTTAAAAAACTATCCTCCCGTGTCCTAGATAAACTGTGATATTCCATTCCGGTTTAATCGATATTAATCGATCTCTGTGTCTTTAGGTTCCGGATTAGATAATTTTTCTTTAAATCTTATCGTGCAGATAAATCTTAAAGACATGGATTAAGTAATTAAAATTAATGGAAAAAGAAAGTTTGACCACCACCGTGGTAACAATAAGATTCACACACTTTTAACAAATCATAAAAATCTACACAGAAATTCATCCAACGCACTTTTATTGTGAAACTTTTCGAATTTTATTACTGATTTTTGTTGGCTTAAACCTAAATTTTGTTACATTGTTAATCCGGGTGTTATTGTTTCGAATTTGTCAATCTGATTTCAATACATTTCAATCGTTCGTTTTTTATTTAAATATTTTAACGTAATTATGATGAAATTGTTACAGAGAGAGTGATTTTCTGTGCATCGAAAATACTTACAAAATCCCCAAAACCTAATAAACCTTTGCCCAATTTCTGTATAAAGTTCCACCACTGACAAACGACTCGTTTTAAAGGCAAGCAGCACAAACTTTTACTTTTTCTACTCACATCTCACAACAAAATGATAAAAAAAAAATTAGAAACCTAATTTGCATATAAATTATTTTATTTTTTCTTAATAAGCTTTTAAGCTTTTCTTTATTACAGTTTTAACGTTTTTTTCGTTGACATTTTTAACGGAACGTACGGTGACTTCTCGTGAATGTGAATGTTTACTTCCCACTGATTGTAATCACTGGCTAATCTCTCTCATTTATTTTATAAAAACGATTTATGAAGCTTTCCGGACTTACTTGAAAATATTTTTAAAACTCTGAGTCCCTCCACTAGTTGTTTTTAGAGAAATTACGTTTATTGCGCACTGTAACCGTTTCTACTGTAGACAAATCAAAAGTTTTACTGAGAATAAACCAAATAATCAAAAAGGGTGTTGATCCAATTATCATCTGTAAAAAAAATGTTACAACACTAGGCGTCAGTGATTCAGGTAAGTCAGATAATTATAGGTAACTCGTTACACATGAATTCTAATTAATTAATCAATTTACAACCATAGCGTCACAACAGCGACGACACAAAAGGCTTTATAACACATTTTTTAAACGAGCCCAAACCAAACAATTTCATACATCATTACACTAATTATTGTGTTTTATTAATATAGAAGCGCCACTTTAATTTAATTTAATTATTTATTTTGTCTAAACAGAAAACAGCAGCAGCAGTAGCAACAGCATCAGCAACAACCGTCACATCAATTGGTTGTGTTATGTTAAAGGAGTTTTAATTGATTTAATTAAAATTAATGATGATGAGCATTTTTTTTTTCCATATTCAAAAAAAAAAACAAAAGAAAAAAAACGGGAAACAAACAGAATTCCATGCTGTGTAGAAAATAATAAATTGAAAAAAAAAAAACCACCGGGCGGTTAATTATTGTTGCGTTAAAATGAGTTTATTAAAGGGAATTAAGTGCCACGGATTGTGGCAATGAAAGATTAATTAATCTATGATCACCGACGATCGTAATCTCTTTACTTTGCTAACTATTTAATTTAGTATTTTCTACAGGATCTTCAATGTCCTAGCGATCATTCAATAGATTTCTTGGTAACTGGAAAGAAAATTATTGTATAAAGCTCTGTAAGTAGCCCATATTACTGTTTTACCCCGAATCCAAGCCATCTTTAAAGTTTCACCCAAAACAACATCAAATTTCTACACAAAAAAAAAAATAAATTTACTTTCGATAACGTTATCAGTACGAACACAATCAATAAATCTTTAATTAATTAAATAATTAATTCGATTCGTAACTAGATCAGTAGCAACAGTAACACGATCACCTACCTAGCATCACATTCACAAAATCAGTTGATTTCTCCTAATAAATTTTTCGTATTTTTTCCATTCAAATGTTAAATTTTTTTTTATTTTTGTCATCATTAAAACCGTTTTGTAGAGATAAAAATAAAATTATTAAATCAGCTGTAATGTTGTGCTTCTGTTATTTAAATTATTAATAAAACTCTGTGTGGCTTAAAAAAATTAAAGAAATCATTGTGTGATCTTGTGACCACTCGCTTTGCTTTCCGTTGCTTTACACTAAAAAAAATCCGATGATCACCTGTTGTGTGCGTACAAAAAATATTAAAAATTCAATTGGTAATAATAATATTAATTAAAATGAATTTAGAAATAAATAAAACAGACAGTCAGATGTAAAAAAAAAGGTGGAAACAAGTGAAATCAGTGTTTGGTTTACTTTCTAAGTAAAATTGTCAAGATTTGTCACCAAAAACCAATTAAACACTTGAAGCATCTTGTTCATAAAAATAGAAGAAAAAAAACTTTCACTAATAAAAACTAAATATTAGGCTCAACGTTTATTAATTAATTAACACACATTTTATCGATTTAATTAATTATTAATTAATTTTAACAATGTGTGCGTGTCCTTCTAAAAAATGAAAAAAAAAAAACTCCTCATTTATTTATTTATTTACGATGATTTATTGTACAGCCAATAGGATTATAAATTACAAACAGACAGACAGATCTGTCAGAGTTTATATGTCAGTGGATAAAGATCAGTAGACACCGTAGATCACAGGACAAAACATGATATTTCATTGTCTTGACGAATAATTACAAATGGAAATTTATTGTAATCAAAGTAGCCAACGGTTTAAAGATCGACTGAAGATCACTTAAAGCAAACAGTAAATTTTCGATTAAAATTTATTATTCATTGAATATAAAACGAAACAAAAAAAAAAAAGAAAAAAATTAAATAATTTATTAGAAACTGATGATCGTTGATTGTTTTAATTTTAGAAATCGTCTCTCATTGCTATTGGCTAATGAAATTTTATTTTATGCAGGATATTTTGGTGCATAAATATGGAAATTTAATTGGTTACTATCTGGTGATCATATTCGTGTACTGTTTTATCCTTAATTCAGCGCTTATCACCTTAATACAGCACTTTAAAGCACTAAAACGACAAATTATGTAAGTGAGGAATTTTTTAATTTATTTTTTTTTTTATTTACGTTGGTTTTTATATCATTTCATCAGCACAGCGACCGTGTGTGTACTTCGTATATAATTCAGAAAAAAAAATGTATCTTTAGCAAAAGCACAAGTAAATCGTCAGACAAACAGACAGATAGACATTAAAACCGCATACATAAGACACAACCAGACAGAACTTCTTATTCAAATAAGAAGCAAAAAAAAAAAAAAAATCTGTAAGAAGAAAAAAAAACGATTCACATGTGTCTGGAAAAGGCATGGTAAAATTTAATAAATAAAAAAACTTTTTTTTTATTTAACTGGAAAAACTCATCCAGTTTTTTCATTTTAATCATCGCGTAGGTCAAAATTCACATTCCAAATCTGGTTTTTTTTTCTAGATACAAAATTCGTGTTTGCCCTGTTCACGTGTGTGTGTTTGCTTGTTGCTTGGTTTTCAATCCAACAATTTTTATAATATTTTTGCTGTATGTTTAACTGGCTAGAATGTTGCATTTTATCCAATTATTGGTAAGAGAATAGAAATCTGTAACTCTGGAAGCTTAGGGAATTTTCGATTCCTTACAAAAACCGTTAAATTACGCCATTTCAAAATTTACTCCTGAGATCTTATTCAGTCTTGATCCCTCTTCAACTCACCGAAGTAACAACACAGCTAAAGTCCAGTTATGGTCTTTGCGCATCTCTCTTCTTTTTTATTTTCTTGTTGAATCAATGTAAAATTTATTTACCTGCATAATGCCAACAAATGAATCTTTAATAACCTGCATGATTCATAGCCATAATGCATTTATGAATTTTATTTATTATTTTTTTTTTTTGATTTATTAAAATGGAATAAAAAAAAATTTTTTTTTTGTAAAATTGCTTTTGAATATAAAATGTGTCAACGCCTACACACTCGGTTAATTTTGATTCTTTAAATAATTTTAATGCTCCCCGGTAGGCATTAATCGGTTTGTTGCGTTATACTTGCGGTCAGCTTATTGTGTGCGATGCTGACATAATTTTATCCCACTGGTTCTGCTTAAGCCGTACCCAATCTGCTTTTTTACAGTCACCTTTGGTGCTTCTCCTCTGGTTATTGGATTTACTCTTCCTGAATACATTACTGCTTGGATAACAAAACACAGAGCAGCAAAACAATTAATTTCCCTCAAATTGCTTCCTCATTTTTATCGCTTTAGAATTGAAATAATTAAAAAAGAAAGAAAATTACTAACCAATGATAAAAGACAAAGAGTTTTGTCACAAAATAAAACCAAATGAATGTAAGTAGCGGAGCAGCAAAAAAAGCTACGTTGACATCTGCAAAATATCAACAAATTACACAAATCAACTCCTCTGTGTCAATTGATCAACATGCAGACGTTTCGTTTCATTCTATCTTTTGCGTCTTCGTTGGTGTTTTTTTTTTTTTTCACTAACAACTGCAAATCTCATAATTTATTAACAAAAAAAAAAAAAATTTCATAAAACCGAAAATTCTTCTTCTGAAAAAATGAGAATTTTTTTTTTTTTTTTAACAAAACACATTACATGTGGACAGTAACAGGAGCAACAGCGAGTGTTTCTTTCATTTCTTTTCGTTTCTCCTTATTTATTTATTTATCTGCAGATAACCTATTTTTGTTTTATTCGTTTCGTTTCTTTAATTTATTTCACTATGATTGTCAAGCGATACAGTGCTGTAGTTATGGCAATTCTAGAATCTAGATGATTAAATTTGTGCTTTAAATGGTGTTTGCCTTTAATTATTTTAGTATTCTGAGGTGTTTAAGGAGAGTTAGTAAATAGAACGTTTGCAAAGTTGGCAAAGAACTATAAACTAATTAAAATATTTTGAAGCTTCTGTAGTCATTACTTGATTACCCAGATTAAAAGAATTCTCTTTAAATCTACGTACCTCCTGGTACTTTCAGCGTTTCTACGCTTCAATTTTACTACAAATCTGTTGTGTTTAGTCTTCTGTGCGCGTATCAACTGAATCACCAATAACTCCCCAGGAATGGCATCCACCACTATCATTCCGACTCTGTTGAAATTGTTTCTTCGTTTTACTTTTCTATTTTGCTCCTAAATATGTAAACAATTTCACTTCTCTGCGTTATTATTATTTTTATTAAAAAAAAAAAAAAATGAAGAAAACATTAGAAGATAAATTATGCTTTAGAGACGAAGAAGAAGAAGCAAAAAAAAAAAAAATATTTTATTTCGTTTTGCTTTTGTTTAAATTTTTTATTTAATTAAATTTTCTTTTTTATTTTGTTTTGTTTTGTTTGCTTTTTTTTTTTTTTTGTGTAAATAAACGCGCGTGTAACGCATTTTCGGTGTTTTTCTTCTTTCGTTTTTACTTTCGATTTATTTGTTTCAAGATTAATAAAATGAAATTTATTAAAGAGAAAAGTTTGTATGGTTGATTTGACCTGAGGTAATTTGGTTAAAGGTATTGGATGCTGGTAGATTCTTAACGACAGGTCTGTATCGCTGATTTTACTAAAGAGTCTCACAGGTCAGTTTGGTAAAACTAATTAAAAATTAAAGAGGAATTTAACTCAGGTGTTAAGAACACCTGAAACAAATAACAACCTTAGTGAATTTATTTATTAATTTCACCATCGGGGAAATCAACCAGCAATCCATGACTAATAGCATTTTGCACCATTTGCGTAACGCTGGGATGTACCAACAGGTAGCAAACAATAAAAAACTTAATTAAATGTCAGCGAAATTAATTAATTACCTTATGGCGGATGGCTTGTGGTTTATCGGTGATTATAAATTAAACGTAAACAATGCGATCCCACGATCCCACATTTATTAGTCAAATTTCCCAAATGTATTCCATACACAACAAGCGGACAATTTTATTTATAAATTAAAATGCTAAGGGGTGATGTGGTGAGAAATTTAATTAATTTAATGCAAACCAAAGCTGTCTACTTGGTAGCACGGCAGTAATTTTATTTAATTATATTTCATAAGCACCTATAAAAATTTTGTCCAGCTCTATTAAAAGTCCGGGTCCTTGCAATAGGCCGCCCCAGTATTACAAACAAAAATCCCAAAACAAGTGGTTTCACATTTAGCACGCATCGCCGTTTATCATCCTTTTTTAACTCATGCTGTCCTCATGTTTCTGAATTGTTCAAACCAAGAAGAAAAAAAGAAAAATAAGTTGATTTGTTGACTTAAAGAAAGTCATTTGTTGTTGTCGTTGTTGTTGGTTTTGAGTTCAAAAACCTTTTGGTTTTATGAGCAATAAAAAAAAAATTTACTTATAGATGCTGCGTGCTATTAACGCAGCTACATCACGTTTATTATGAGAATTATTTATCGTACAGTAATACCTTGGATAAAACTCTGGTCTCTGGTGATGATGAGATGCATAAGCATGTAATGGACCTGATTTCGTAAGTAAAATATTGATTGACAATGAAAACCCCATTTTGCGGTCGAGTGCAACAAATTTTAAGGATGAAGAAACACGAATTACGGTATTAATAACAAAAACATTTTGTAATGAAACGATGATGATGGTTCTAACGCCTCGGAATTTGTTGTAATTCGATTCCCATGCATCGTTTAATTGAAATTTTAAGCGAAGAAAAGCAGCGATGATTTTATTCATGTTTCTTAAGTGTAGCATAATGTCTTTATAATTTTATGTTTTTTTATTATGAACACTTAACTAAGCCAAGTGTTGATTTCATGTTTTTTTTTTTTTTGTTTTTCATGTAAGTTGGGTTTTCAAGTGGATTTTTAATTATAATTGTTTGGCGACGCTGTTGCCATTTAATAAAGTCATTTGGAAATTTCGAATTTTTAGATTAATTAGATGCCCTATATAAAATCTTTTTTCAGGTAAAACCGTTTATTCACCTCTAAATTTTCTTCTACGATGCATGACATTCGCTATAAACGATTTAGTAAGCGTGTTAAGGGTTTAAATAAATACAAACGAGGGCGTCTGCCTAGGGTGCAAGACGAACCAACACTGCGTTTAGATTATTTTCAGACGTTGAAACCAGGATAAAACCATCCTAATGACAATTTATTTATTCGTCGCCATTTGTAAATTTTGCTTTTGTTTTTCCTTATAAAACACGTGGTTTTAGTTTTTTAATATTTTTGAAGCTATTAGACCTCACTAAGTAATCCAGAAACAATGCAAGAGGATTTTTATTATCAGATCACCACAGTATACTCGAGTAAGCAACGACTGTGATTCTTGCTGTATTGGTTGGTTATCTTGGTTATCTTGAAACCAAGACACGAAACACACAAAACGACACAGCATCACACAATTTGTGTCAAACATTTAGCATTCGTCTCTTTTAATTTTTAGTTTCTTTCAGAAAAAAAAAAAGTTATTTTTAATTCACGAAAATAAATATTCGGCGCTCACAGCATCAGTAAATTTATGAAAAAAAAAAAATGTCGTTTCCAAAGAAAAGGATAAAACTCAACGGATTTTAATCATTTCTTTGGTCGTGTCTGGATAAATTATCAGAATGATAAAAACAAGCCAAGGTTTAGGAAAATTTAATTAAAAAAATCCCCAGGAATTAACGATTAGCTGCGAGATGAGTGAATCTAAACCGAGTCAATGTCACAGTTAGAGGTAAAACACAAAAATCTGTTTTCGATTATGCGGTGTTGACTACAAGCCCGGCTAGCTCAGTCGGTAGAGCACGAGACTCTTAATCTCGGGGTCGTGGGTTCGAGCCCCACGTTGGGCGTAGTTAGTGACAATTTTTTTTTGTTTTTAAATTCAAATTTTTTTTGCTTCTCTTTTCGTGGCTTTTTAATGATTTTTTACTGGATTATTGCGATGAAACTCTCTTCTTTTTTTTAGCGAAATAATATCTCAAGTTGATTACCCATTCTTATTGGAAAGTTTTTGGTGATAAAGGTATTGAAGTAGTTAGACATTAGAATGTCTGTAAAAAGACAAATCAAGATCCAGGCAGGGCACAATTACATTTGGTTTATTTTCGTCTTTTTAAACCTGTCAACGTCATGTCCCAAACGCATATGACATATGACTTTCCTTCTTCACATCTCAAAGTAAAATTCTTCTTTAAAATATCGTGATAATTGCATTTCCCATCGTTCACAGAATAATCACGAAAACGGAATAAAAATGGCTGAAGTAATTTCAAGCATTTGTTTCAACAAAACGTGTCTCTAACTGTCATTTGTTTGCTGTTGCATCACAAAAATGGTGCCTTGTGACATATTGGCCGTCGTCATCCGCTTAGTCCCTAGAAATTAAATCACAAAAAAAATTCTTTAAAAGCGAAATGACGGGATAAAGAAAAAGAAATGAAAATCCAAAGACAGATGACAAGTGTGTAAAGAATACGGAAGTGTAATGGGTGTTGGCTATGGTAATTATTAAACATTTCTCACCTCGTTTGATGTAACTAATATTGGAACAATGAAGTTCTTTGATTAATAACAGCCGATGATTAATATCTGCAGCCAGATAACTGCATTAATCAACGTACAAAATGTTATTAGTCGTCATCTCTCTTTCATCGCGTTTCGTTCCATAAGAAAATTCCGCTACTAATTACAAAAAAAATCTAAGAAAAGATAAAAGCAAACAAAAAAGTTAAGTCACAATTTGACGCCCAACGTGGGGCTCGAACCCACGACCCCGAGATTAAGAGTCTCGTGCTCTACCGACTGAGCTAGCCGGGCTTGTTGCAAACCAATGAAAAATAAAAAAGATTTTGCTCGATATTTTACTGAAATTAATTAACGACGCGATTTTTCTATTTTAATTAATTACGCGATAAAAATTTTAATTAAATTTTGCATTAACTGAGGAAATTTGTGGCTATAAGATTTGTTATTTGAATTTTTACGCCTCACTGTCAAGTAACAGTGGATAAGGATTTAAATAATTACAAACAAATGTTGCAGGTAATAAGTTAACTAATTAAAAACAAAAAAAAATAAAAAATTTGTCACTACTGACGCCCAACGTGGGGCTCGAACCCACGACCCCGAGATTAAGAGTCTCGTGCTCTACCGACTGAGCTAGCCGGGCTTGTAGTTTCGTCGAACAAAAATCGTAAATAAAACGAAACATTTTTATTTTCAGTATGCTGTGCCAAAATTGCATTAGTGTTAGTGTAGCAAGAAAAACGAAACATTTTTTTCCCACTATTCGTTTCGTTAGATTTAATCAGAAAAAGTGTTAATTCTGTGTGCAAAGAGATTTATTATACACACAAAAAACTTTTATCGTCTGCGTTAATTAAATTAATAAATAATTAAAATAAGTGAAAAAAAAAAGAACCAGACTAGAGAAAATGCCCTTCAAAAAAAAATCTAAACTAAAAAGTCTCAAAACTTTTAAAACAGTCAAAACAGCGATTAACAAAGTAATTAAATCTGTTTTTTATCCGTTTATAACGACATTAAAATTTATTTACAAAATAAAAAAATTTGTCTAAATAAAATTTTTAATTTTGTGATTGAATCGATAAATCATTATTGTGGCGCAGAGGAATTATTTTTTAAAGACTTTGTGTACTTGTGTCAAGAGTTAATCTTAGGTCGGAATTTCAGGATTGGAGGGAATAATTTGCTTTAATTGTTTTGTTAATTTTTTTTTAGCATATTCTTCAGGAAATACTGTTTTGTGTTAGTAGAAAGGTATTCTAGGGCTAACTAGAAGATATTTAAGTTTCCAGAACACCTGAATATCAGCTAAGACATCTAGAAATATTACTGCAGTAGCTTTTTAACTTCATTTTCTATTTAAATCTACTCTTCGCAGCTCCACTGTGCTCCACTCCACATCGAAATCCTTTAAACGAATATTTCCCTCAGTTATCACAAGCAAATCATCTCTACGCCGTGTTAAACATCCGAATAACCAGATAATGAATTAAATTAGCAAATACTGTGCCTGCTACACATTATCTGATTTCTAATTAATTAACGAAACTATTGGGGATTTTCTGTTTTATCTTCACAGCTACGTAACACATGTTCTGGGTTTTTTGAATTGACGCAAGAATAAATTTTATTTGTTTATGACATAAATAGAATTGTTTGCCTGGAGAAATATTTCTCAGTTTTCAGGGTAATTGCGGTTTTAAAAACACTTGCTGACTTCTGCTACCATTAAAAATGCTGCCTACTCGTGTGGTATTAATCGTATGAAACCACATTTATGTGTGAATTCAGTGAATTCCCTTGTCGCACTTGAAACCGTTTGACTTAAGTTAAGCTAAGCCAAACACTGCAATAAAATTTATTTTAATTATAATCTACAAAGAATTAAGATGAAAAAAAAAAACGCAAAAATTCTTTGGGATTTTTTTTTTTTAATAATTTTTCTTCATTTTTTATTTTTTTTTTTTTTAAATCAACAAAATGAAAATTCTATTTTGAAAAAAATTTGTTTTTTTCTTTCAGTTTTATATTTTGTAATCTATCGTTAACAGCTGTTTATACACAAACTGAATAAACTCCTTGGTCTTCTTCGTCTTCCATTTAATACTTTTATTAAAAAGAAAATAATTTGTTAGCTTGTTGTGTTGTGTCTTGTGTGTTGTGTTGCTGTTGCTGTTGCTGTTTGTTAGATGTGTGTTTAGCGTTTTATTTTCCAACTTATCTGACCTGGAAACCTCCTTGTTGACGGAAATGTATTTTTTTTAACTTGTTTGGTTTAAAGTGAATACATTTTGCCACCCGTAGCAATATTATAATTGCCGGGTTGAACTAGTATGTCGTCGGTAGACGGATACAACTTCACCTCAGTTTTATTCCTTCCGTCTGCATTTCGTGTTCTTAATTTACTACAATTCAGTGGTGGACGTCACACACGAGCTCTGCAGAATGTTTACAAAAATTTACAGCAACAACACCAACAACAAAACTCAATAAAATGATTTAAGTTGATAGTGAACAGAATTTTGTTGAAATAAATATTTAAAGAAAACGGAAAAAATTTCTGAAATTTTTTTGCTATTTATCAAAGAATTTTGTTTTGTTTTGCGATCTCATTCAATTTTTTATTGTTCTGCATTCCTGATTCTATGACAAGGTCTTAAAGCATTGAGAAAGCAACAAGGGATTCGATGAAGTCTGCTGTTTACAGTGAGTACACATCCAGATTGAACGAAGTTGTATGAAAACTCCTTTTGGAAATTATATAATAATTTTACCAGCTTGCTAGTTGTTTAATAACTTTCATTTTGGAAGCATCGCACCTGGATTTAATAATTTATTTGGAATAAAAAAAGCTGCTACAGAGCAAGAATAACATCTGTAATAAAACCTGATGTTTTCTGTATTAAACAGTCTTTTGTGCCGATCAATTACTCCTATAAGACGGAATAAAATCTTTAATTTGAACACAACTTCATTGTGTTCCAGATTAATAATATCGCCAGTCTCTTCTATAAACAAACTACAAGCAATTGACGTTGTTATCTGTTATAGAAAACTCCCTGTAATTTTCCTTTAACCTCTACTTCGCCTCTGTATCAAAACTTTTGTTTATCGGAATTAAAAGCAGCTGTTTTAAATTATCTGTGACCTAGATTCATATTTTTTATTAATTTTTTTTTATTCTTGTTGTTCTTCGTTTATAATTTCGCTGCATCAAATTCAAAGTCTTGTAACATCGGTAAAATTAATAAAAACACGCGAATTAAATATTAATTCACATTGGCTGGTTGTCACAGGCATTGGTATCACATTTTTGTATTAATTTTTAAATTGCGTTTAATTACAATTTGACAGGTTTTTACCACGGTAAAGTTTGTTCTTTTTAAATTTTTGTTTTTTAATTACATAAATGTGAGCCCTTTTCATGTAAACAGCTGGTTACACAAACACTATCTGCATAACAATGATAATTCCGTACAGATGAGGACGTGTATGTAAACAAAAGCATAAAGCGTAAACCGTGTTGTACTAAGTAGGCTCTGTTCAAAACCATACAGTGTAGCAAAACTTCAGAAACCAATAAAACACTGGAGAAAAATTTTTTGTTACGCTTACATCGCCATTTTATTTAATTCAAATTCAATTGGAACGATTTCATTCCACCAATAGAATTAAAAAAATTATTTTCGCTTATTCACAGAGCAGTATTTTTGCCTGATTGGTTAAAGATTTAGTTTTATTACTCCGCTGCAGCATCCCTTGTGTATCTTCCTCTGATTGGCAAATTTTTTATGTACAAAAATAAAAAACAAACATGACATGCGCTACTTTTTATTCACCCTTTCAACAAGCAAACTCTACAAAATAATTGCTTTACGTGTTTTCGGTTAATTTAGAGAAAAATAATAAAAAAAATCGCCACCTAATTTTAACAACAGGAACTATAAAGCGAAAATTACATAACAGCACGATAGGGAAATTAAATTTTTTTTTTTTGTTTGGTTTTAAATTGTCAAAGAAGCATCACCCCATAAAGCTAAGCAGCACATGGTAATCTAACGAAAATGTTTGTGCGAAACACACCCAACAAAAAAGCCCACCCCAAAGTAAATGAACTAATAAAATGCGAGAGGAAAGCATACAGCATACAGCACATTAAGTCACATTTAAAGTAACAAAAGGATAACAATGACACACCCTTAACACGAATTTTTAATAACCTCATCCCCTGCTTTTTGTGTGATGTCTCTACAAGCCTTATTTTTGTTCGCAAATATTATGATACTTTAATGGAATTTTTCCGTTGATTATGGTGGAAGATTACAAAGTACATTTGTAAAGAAAACGTTTACTGAGATACAGGAATTTCCCTACAGTATTCTAATGCCCAACCACTCCAGAGTAAATTATTTTGAATTTAAAAAAAATATTTTACAAAACTATTGGCTAAATGGTGCACAGATCTAACCCAAACGATACAAAGTGTCGTTGTTTACACAAACGCCTAAACAAATATTACCGAAGAAAAAAGAACAAAAAAAAGCAGCAGAAAACAAATGTAAATAGAAGAGGAAGAAGAGGAGAGTGAAAAAAAATATTGTTTTTTAGTTGGGCGATTGTTAAATATTTGTCACCATTGTCACATTTTATTTCCCCATATAACATTATCGCTATATTCCACCTATAAATATATGTACATATTGAACCTGTTTATTAAACAATATTTATATATTAATATTCAATCAACATTTAATACAAACAACGATAATATTACATTTATTAAATAATAAATAACGAAATGGAAATTTCTGTTGTGCATGCAAATATTTATAGGGAATAAAAAAATTCAGTCATTTTTCGCTATTTTTCGCTATTGTATGCAATTAAACTGAAGGCACAATAATT
This sequence comes from Ptychoptera albimana, assembly GCA_961205885.1. Classification (NCBI taxonomy): domain Eukaryota; kingdom Metazoa; phylum Arthropoda; class Insecta; order Diptera; family Ptychopteridae; genus Ptychoptera; species Ptychoptera albimana. The sequence goes on along the minus strand of OY540802.1, from coordinate 873,067 downwards.
TTGGTTCAACAGAACAAAAAAAAAAAACTGCGGTGTGGCTAAAGTACGTGGTTTTAACAGATCAGCTGATATTCAACCAATCAGATCAAAGTTATTTCTCACTTCGAATCATTCAGCTTGGTTTTTGTTGTGTTTGTTACATCGAACTTAATCAAGCTGCAGTTTTCATAATCTGAATCAACGAATCGACCATAATAATCATAAATTGATTTTAGGAAATTACTATCGATAAATACCTGAACCCTTTCAGGTAAACAGGATGCTTTATTTACTTTATTATAATTTACTATAGTTCACCGTAGGTTAATTAAATTTATTTTGCATTTCCTTCGTCTAAGTACAAGTAATACAATAACAAGGAAAAAAAAAATTAAATTAAAATTTGTAATTCGTTAACCTCCGGAAATCCATAAAATTAATTTTAATTGGTAATTTTTGAGTTGAAAATTAAATTTGATTAATGAAATTCTTATAGGGAAATTACTGCATTAATTAAAGCAACGGTAGAGGTAAAGTTTATTTGTTTTATTATTGTCTTCAGAAAGTGTGAGTTCTACCAATCAAATGAAGAGTTGGTAGCAAATAGCTAGGGAATAATCTAACGACAGTAATTTCAAAAACATCTACCTGAAACACCAAAACAATCACTCAGTTTCCTTTGCTAATTAACTTCTTTTCATCATATTTCTTTACTAACTCTTACTTTACATGGATATTTCCTATAATTAATTAAGCAACTGAATGTTTAGTTTCACCTTACACTTGGTAAAATTAAGTAATTAGCAAATCAGCAATAAAAAATCATTTAATAAAACTAAATAACGCTTAATATCCGTTGCTTAATATTTTTTAATTCAACTAAAATCCTTTTTGCTAACAACAATACAAAATTAATTAATTAAAAAAACTAAAAAATAAAAAAAAAAAATTATTAAAGCCTGTATTACGCTGGAATTTATTTAATAGAAAAAACCAAACCTCAATCAAATTTAGAAAACTTAAATTAAATAAATTCAATTGAATGCCATAATGATGGTTACGTTTCGTTATTTAATTCGTTTTATTAATTTTTTTTTTTGGGTTTGATTGAATTATTCAATAATTTTTTGTTTTTTATTTTTATTATCATCATCGGTTGACAGTAATTTGTTATACAAAAAAAAAAAACAGAAACAGAAACAAAACTAAAACACTGAATGGTTCATCAATTCGCATGTTAACGTATAATAATGAGACAGTGGATTCTCTAAGTGCACGTACGTAAGCCGCTACGTTTTATGTAACAAAACGAAAATGTCACTTAATAACCATTAGTGTAATTTCCATTCGTAACCACTGTAAAAATAATAAAAATAATTTGTCTTGACGACAACAAGAGGTAAATATGGATCAGAAGAGTAATTTTGTTTGTTTTCCAACGGTTTTTGTTTATTTATTTGTCGTGAAAATAATTATTTTTTTTTTATTATTGTTTATTACAGAACAGACAACATAAAGGTAATCACTTTGATTTATTGTGTAATTTTGAAACACTCAGTCGTCTCATTCACTAAGCCTATTGTTTCCGGTTTAACGTTTTTGCCTGTAACGCGAGAAATAAATTTTTTGTTCGGGTAAACTCGTAGAACTAGTCGATTCAGGACTCAAAGGATTCAAAGGTTATTCAGTCAAACTGGAATTAATTTTTTTTTTGCGGCCAAATTCTCAAAATCTCGATGAAAATTAACAAAAATTCAGAGCGATCTGAAATTTTGCAGGAAGACTCTTTGAATGAAAAAAAAAAAAAAATTCGGGTATTATGAGCACACAAACATTTTCTACTCTTATTAGAAGAATCAATCCATTTCTGTCTCCAGTTACATAAACAATTTAACAAACCCCTGTCCTAGACAGTAAAAAAGAAAAATGATTTCGGAAAAATTTTGTTACCACACTTGAAAACCTAGTAATAAAAGTTTTGTTATTTTAAAATTAATTGAAACGTCATGTCATGTTAGTTATAGATTTTTTAACAATTCTATGAAGCAACAGCAACCCCTAAACAAAACAATAACCCCCCAACAAGCAGGTAACCCATTTTTATTAAAAAAAAAAAAAAAAAACTTCTGTTATTGTAAAGCAGACAAACTGTCTGAGTAGCATAAAGAAAAAAAGAAAAAATTCTAAAAACGGGTGGCGATAAAGCACCTTTGACAACATAAAATTGCATTCAGTATAAATTCCAATACAAAATTGATTTATGTCGCATAAAACAACAAAACAATTGCCGAAACAAATATTTCCATTTAAAGGTTATGTTTGAGGTGCTTACCATCGTTTTTTCTTTATTTTTATTTTGCTGGAATTGTGTGTTGGCATTTTTACGGTTTTTCTGCTATTAAAATAGGCAAAGCTATGCTACAAACAAAAAAACAGAATCGAAAATGTTTATCAGCCAATTTACCATTTTATTACTGCACGTTATACGCATTATACGAGGTGTGTTTTTGTTTTTCGGGGGCGTACAATATTAATAAACTCATTACAAAAAACTATGCATATAAAATTCTAAACATAAAAACTGCCTTAAAAATCAAATTATTCCATCGTATTTTTCTAATTAGAAATTTTATTTGATTTTATTAGGGTTTTAGGCAAAAATAAAATGTCAAACAAATTTTCTATCGATATTGGAAGCCAAAAAAGTTCAAAAAAACATGACTAGAGACAAATAACAAAAAACAATTTTTTTTACTGGCGCCAATAGTTTGTTTATGGATTTATTTTACGGATTATTAGAGATTCTTGTTTGTAGCTAGTGTTGGCAAATACTTTTACGAATTTTGTTTGAATAGACAGCTTCAGGTAGGCTTTAAATGGGTGCATTCTATGATTAAAAACTCTCAACACAACGTATGAGTAAACTGTGAAATATTTCTAGAAACCTGAAAACGATTTAGATTCCAAACCTTCTCAATTCCGAGTTTTTCCCCATGATTCTTACGTTCTCAACGTAATTCTTCTTTATTCTATTACCAAAATTTTATTTTACACAAAAATTACTATTGAGGATTTAAAGGAAGCACCAGCAAATAGCAAACATAAAACAAAAACAAAAAAAAAATTGTAAGCAAAACACGATTAATATCGAAAATGAATATATTCCATGATTTTTAACAGCAAATTGACATGCTAACATTATGTTTTTGTTGTTGTCTAATACCTTTACTCCTTGTTAAAATACATAACATGATCATAACAACTATCTATAACAACAACGACTACCCATTTATCATGTTTTTCACTTTTTTTCTGTAATATTTATTTCTTGTTCTTTGTTATTGTCGAGTTTCATAAGCAGACAAACAGCGCAAATATAATTGAAATCTTTATCGATTTTCTATAAACATTGGTTTCAGGTTGTTATTGTTCCATAGATTTCGTACAATGACTTTATTAGTAAGCTTAAAAAATATTTGTCTAATATAATTGTCTTGTTGCTTTATCCATTTATTAATTCAGTGTGTTTACCACTTTTGCTTTTTCTTTTCTCTTTTTCGCATTTTATAAATTTTGATTTGTAACGGGTGTTCCATTAATTTTTGGTATTGTTCTAAAATAGTCTTTGGCGCTTTTATGCTTGAGATTAGAGTTTAATACACCAAAAGTAAATCATTATCAATGTACTAATGTCAGCTGTTGTGTACTTTGCAGGACTATCTTTCATTTTTGTATTTTCCTACAACGAGCAACAAAAAATTTTATTCACTCATCCAGAAAATTGTTTTCATTGCTAATGGTTGAAAAAAAAAAAAAAAAAAAAAAAATCAATATTTTAAACAAAGCGTATCGCAGTTTTTTATTTATTATTTAATTTTTTTTTTTTTTTTGGTGCTGTATTCAACCATTTTCATGTATTTTCTCCCATATGTATAACGTGCTCATTCTACTAGAACAGAAATTATTTTTGTAATTTTTTTTCTATTAAATTAATTTTTCTTTACGTTTTTATGTTTTGTAAAACAAAAAAAAAAAATAAATTATTGTTGGATAAAATATTTATGTGAAGTAAAAATTAAAGGAATGCAACAGCAACATACACATATGTTCGTTAACATTTATCTCAATAATTCCCACTGTCAAATACTACAGTGCCGGGGCATTTTATAATGCTTAATACACAAAAAAATAATATTTAATTAAAAAAAAAACTAAAGTGTTAATTACTGGTTAGGGATATAGATTTGATCTGTTATTCATTAGTGCCTCAAAGTGCTTCAAAAGGTAAAACAGAAAAGTTAATTTTAAATAGGCCACGAATGCAAAACTTTTGTATTACCCACTTATTAGTTAATAAAATTATTTCTTTTCTCTTTTCTCTTTTTTTTTTTTTAATGTCACATAACATTGCAAAAATACTTAATCATGATGATAAATGAATTTATTTTTTTTCTGTTAATTATTTTCCCGTGTATATTGTTGCCTACACATTTTCCTTTATTTACAATTTATTTAATTATGTAAATAATGTAATCACAAACATACACACAACGATATTACCATTTGTAATAAATTTTAATGACTTGTTAGTTTGATTGATGATTCCTATGCGTATGACTTATAAACACTTGAAGCACAATAAATGCAAGTGCATTGCGTTGTCGTTTTTAACGAATTTTAATTTTGCAGTGTACCGAAATATTTGAATTTAAAAAAATGGAGGCTGAAATCTCTGTAATCAAAGCGTTAAAGACTTTTTTTTTTTGTATTAAATAACAATTTTTCCACCTGGCAACAGCGATGAATTACATTTACCGATTACCGTACAGGATAAAAGTTATTTAATTTTCCATTCAATTTTTATAATAATCATAAATCTAAAGTACAAATCGCGTGATAAAATGTTTTTCCTTTTTTATTTTCCCCCTCCCCCGTTTTACTATTATTACTGTAAGGATAGCCTACACAAACAACTAAAAAAAAAAAAAAAAAACAATTAATTTTTCATACAAAAAAAAAAATATTTACCTATGTTGTTCATTGCTTGGCGCCACATAATGTTTGTTAATATTTTTTATTTAAGCACAAAAGCTTTTAGTTAGTCAATGAATTTTCTTTCTTTCTTTCTTTCTTTTTTTTCCCTGTATTAATTTTGCAAGTGCTTTGCTAGGTCAACAAGCAACAATGCAATTCAGTCAGGCTTTCATTCTAATAAATCAATTTCGGTGTGTAATGTTGGAAGTTGGATAAAATTCCACAATTTAAACTACCAATATTTTGTGTTATAAAATTTTGTTTCCACTGTACTGTTGCCTTTTGTTTTTATTCCTTTTATTTTCTGTTTATGATTATTAATTTTATTATTTAGAAAAAAAAAAAAAAAAAGATTTATAATGTTCATGCGCAAAATAATCATCACCATCATCGGCAGTCATGAATTGATGGTGGGTAGCATAGCTGGCAAAGGAAAGGAAAGGAAAGGAAACCAAAGGATTTGCATCACAAACGTAAAAAATACTTAAGGACATAAAAAAACAAAATTTTTTGTCGTGTGTGCATAATAATTTTTTTTTTTTTTTGGGGGTTCATTCGTTTTATTGTCAGACAGGGTGTGGTTTTCATATTTATTTTTTTTTTTCTAGTATATTTTGGGTTATTACCTGTGCTTGTAAGTGCCTTCTATAAATGATTACGTTTATATTGTGATGTTGCTCGGGACGTAGCCCCGTTGTCAAACATTTCCTTATCACCACAACTCAAATTAATTTCATAATTAATTTTTCATTACTATTATTACGATCATTAATAATGAGATGTTACTTACGGTTATTACTCGACAAATATTAATTACCGGATCATTATGTTTTTTATCTTTATTAATTTATTTTTATTGTGGCTGTTTTATTACATTAATAGCTATGCATTTTAACTGTGATTAAGCATTCTCCGCAAATGTATAGAAAATAAAACCAAATCCACTGGTAAAAATCAATCAGAGTTCCTACGATAATACAACAAAATTAATCAGCATGTGTTTTATATAACGAAAAAAAAAAAAATTAATTAATAAACAAAACAATCGTGCTAATGGAGATCCTTTTAATTAAGTATTTTGGCTTAAAAAACAAAAAAAAAAACAAAACGAAAATTAATTGAAGTAGAAAAAATAACGATGACGTTGTCGTTTTCTTCTATTTATTAGGGGTTTGCTAGTTTTGTTATAAATGGGGTTAAAAAAAAAAGAGAAAATATAAAAACTTTCCTCATACTTACCCATCCCATACCATAACCACATATTAACCAAAGAAAACACTAAATGGCTTCCCTTTTTTACAAGACAACTATCCTGTTAATAATATTATGGCCACGAATCACGGACAAACAAACAACAACAACAGCAGCATAATTTTGACTTAAGCTTCTTGTATCATCGGTTTTATTTTTTTTTCCTAATAATACTCCCCTATTCATAAAGACATTATTTTTTTTTTCTATTGTTTTAACGTAATTTAATTGATTTTTTTTTTTTTTTTTAAACTAATTTGTTATTCAAAAAACAAAAAGAAAAGAAAAACAGCGAAAACTTCACTGCAAATGAACTTGACCTAATATAATCAGCAGTTGTGCCAACAAAACATAATAAAACAAAACAAAAAAAAAATTCAAATCGTAACAGCAACGTGGCAAACAAATGAAAATTATTCTTCGTTTGGTTTTAATTCAATTAGATTTGGAATTTTTATTTATTTATTTTATTTTTTTTTTTTTTTGTGTTTTTATTACAGAAAAAACAAGCAATCAATTTACTATTTGCGGTTAATATTTATTGTGGGGGCGGAGAATTATTATTTAATTTTTTTTTTTTTGTTTTATTATTATATGACGGTTATTTGGGAAGGGATTTAAGTTTTCTTAAGTAGCTAAATGTGTATCGTATAATATAGTTTTCCCTGGTGACTTCTTATGCTTTTATGAGTTTGATTAAATAATTTTTATAACTAATAATCAATTTTATATATCGATGTTTTACATGATTTTCACTTTTTTTTTTTGTTTTGTTTTGTTTTATTACTTAAAAGCTTATTAGCAATAAATATTGTTTAACCCCTACTTATTTTCAGTTAATTCAGTTATTTAACTAAATCATAGGTAATTAAAAGGTTGGAAACTAAATTGAAATTTAATTATAAATTCTATAAATAATTTTTAATTTATTTATTTTTAAACATTTGCCAATCATAACAAGTATTTTTTTTTTTTATTATTTATTTATTATTAATAATTTCCCTTATCTTGTTTACATAGAAAATATAAATAAAAATGTCTTATCGCCCGATGTATTGAACAAGAAGATATCAGCTAACACTTGAACTTCACCTATAACCCAGCACTATATTACATTAAAACATTTATTAATCAAATAAGCAAAAGAAAGAAAAAAAAATTTCGAAATCAGTAAACAAATTTCTCTGTAAATATCTTTGATTTATGTTTTTTTTTTTTTTTCTTTTCTAGAAAAGAAGAAGAAGGAGAAGAAGAAACTGAAAAAAAATCCATAAAATCGGTTATCGCTCTGTTCACGACATATAAAAAAAAAAAAAAAAAACACAGAAAAAGGTTATCTGGAGGAGTTTATATTTATTTAACACAAAGTTTTGTGTGCCTGGTTGTTATTAAAAAAAAAGGAAAAACTTATCGGATAATACTGATACAAGTATAATGGGCACATAATAATGATAAGGAAACATAACTGATTACTTTATTATTAAAATGTAAATGGATTTCAGCATATAGTCTAAGCTGTAACGATAACATTTTTATCGGTTTTTTTCTGTCTCTCTCTCTCTCTTATTTTTATTTTCTGTAAATTAAATCTTAAGATTTATTGCCATTCAAGTGTTAAATGTTAAATGATAATAGAAAATTCAATCGGGAAATGCTTGTCCTCGTAAAACAACAAAAAAAAAAAAAAAAACAAAATACAAATCACCACGTGGTAAAACAAAAAACAGTCGACCAACATTTAATTTGGTTTTCCGGTACTGGAGGAATATAGACAAAAAAAAAAACAAACAAAATCAATTAAAAATAACCGCAGAACAGACAATGTAGCAAATTTTTTTTTTTTTTCTGTTCATAATTAATTAAATTCGATAATAATTAATGAGAAATAAGATAGAAAGAAACCGGAAAACAAACATTGTGGTAGTTTAAACAGGAAATTTGTTGTTATTCCCTTGTCCTGTAAACAATTCAAAAACAATCATATTTACCTAATTACAAATTAATTAATTTAAAAAAAAAAAACAAAAAAAAATTAATTTATTAATTCTTGTTGGTTGGTGGAGATTTTTTTTTTTGTTTTTCAATGAGGTTATGTAAATATTTATATCTAATTACATTTTATTAAATTTATTATAAAACAGAAATAAATTTTTAATTGAAATGAAAAAAAAATTAAATGAAAAAGCGGAACAAAGGTTCAATGGGGTTATCTTAGTCATGTATGTTATGCTACTGTTTTACTGATATTACTGATTCAAGTTGTTGTCATTTATTAATTCACTTTAAATTATAATTAATTTAACTAGCTAAAGCTAAAGCTAAAGTCAAATTAAACCATCTCTGCAAGCTATATACATTTATTATTATTATTATTATTTAAGTCAACAAAGCAATAGAAAACATTTTTTTTTATCCTCTCATTTCATGTCTTTTGGTCATTTAATAAAAAAAAATGTTTCTGTTATTGTGTAGAGCATAGGTGTCCAACCTTTAAAACACTTCGGGCCGCATTTCCTCCGCATTAGCTATCAAGGCCCGCAAATACAATTATAATAAGCGTTCAACAAAGCGATGCGATGCACAAAGTGTTTCAATTATACCAATGTAACCTACAAATTGGAAACATGGCTAGATATTTGAATGCTGCAGATTATTTTGTGGAATTTGTGAAAGAAATATGCCCGCGTGTTGCGGTTTGGACATGCATGGTGTAGAGAATAATTCGACATAAAATACCGCATGATATATTTGCTTAATCATTTTTTTTTTTGTTTTGTGTATAATAGGATAGTGTTGGGCAGCTTGTTACCAGCTATAACTCTTGTGTAACATTAGATTAATGTGTGTATGGTTGATGTGTTATTATTTTGGGGCGGCGGCGTTTTTTTCTAGCTATAAAACAATAAAAAATAAAAATGTTTAATCTGATACCACCCGTTTTTTTTTTTTTTTCTATTTTATTTTATTTTATTTTATTTTGTTATTTATTAGCCAGAGGTATAATATACTGATAAAAGTTATAAATTACTCTGCAAAAAAAGAAGTTTATTCAGAAGTACAACAATGTCCACGATGTGTAACATCGTTTCAGATATGATAAAAAAAAAAACCCCTTAGACCAAAAGGCACACGGATAGGTGCAGTTGCAACAAACACCGATGTAAAACATAATTAGCCATGTTAAAAACAACAAATTAAATATCACTCTGGGTTTAATTATTATTTTGAAAATAATTTTAATAATACCAAACCCATATCTAATTTTGGTGACACAAATAAAAATAACGAAGAAGAAACATTTTTTTTTAATAAAACATAAACGCAAAGCCATCCACCCCCACACATTTTCTATTATTGCAAGCAATAAAAATTTATTTAACCACGTCTGTTAAATGTTGAAAATAGATAGAAGTTTTTTAAAATTTTTTTTTTTTTTAAATAAATAACCGAAAATTATGTGAGAGAAAAATGAAGCAAAAAAAAAAAAAACGCGACTGTCGGTTGATTAAATGTGAAATAAAAATGATTTTCAACAGTATTGTCTAAAAACACGGAATCTAGACGAGCCGCAGATAGAAAAAATAATTTTAGCCATGATTCAGTTATAAAACGGAGACAATTCAAGACTCAACTGGTCCTAACATCTGATTTAATTGAATTTTTAGCCCTGAATCCTTCATACAGCATATTTAAAAAAAAAAAGAAAAATCTCATTTTCCCATGTTTGATTGAATTTCTTTCAAAAACTTTACTTTGTGTGACTCTTTTTTAGGTAATGAGCCACTAGTTTATTCATCTCTGGTTACAAAAAGGTAAAACTCATCCCTCTATGCCATATTTTATCGGAGCTACATAGAAAAACTGCTGCGAACAACAACTAAAAACTATAAACGAATAGGGAAAACAATTTAATTAAATAATTGTTAAAATATTTTTTTTTTTTTTGTTCTTCACTAATTTTACTTTAATTATTTAATTTATTTAATTCACTTTTATTATTATCATAATTTTATTCATTATTTACTGTTTGCTAGGCTAGTGTTTCTCGTTTATTCTTATTATCGTTGCCTGTGTTTTTGTTGTTGGTTGAAATTTATTGACACAACAAAACTATCCCTTTATTTACGTGTGAGCTTTTAATATGATAACAAAAACGAAAAACCAAAAAAATTAAATAATCAAAATATTAAAGAAAGTTCTAATTAATTATTTTAAAATTGCAAATTAAATTTAAAAGCGAAAAATATTAATTCGTCTACTTAGCAAAATTAAACAACAACGGAGCATAGGCTGAAATAAAGGATTTTGATTGTGTAGAGTAAAATAATCTGTAAATACAGTTTAGAGATTGGTTCAAGTAAATTTCAGGTAAAAAATGAAAGAAAAAAAAAACAGTTTATTGCCTTCTTATCATCACTATCAAAAGGAATTCAGCAAAATAAATAAAACAAAAAAAAAAAAAAAATGTAAAAAAAAGACCCTCGTCAAGGTAGAAAAGTTTTGATAAAAATCAGATAAACGATTTGCTTGTTCACTCAAAGTTACTAATATTCCGTATTCTGTGTCTGGGTAACAGAGTGGCGGATATGAATTTCTTTTGTTTGTTTAAGTTAGAACAGAATAAAATTGATTGATTGATCGAATTTCACATCGTTTTTTTTTTTCTTTGTGGTAGAAATCAATAAAAGTTATACAAACAAAATTTGTGATTCCCTTTGACTTTGTTTCCTTCTTAAATTTTAATCTTATTCTGTAGTTTCCAAGTAGTTTAATTAGTAATTTATAATGGAAATGTGTTATTTTCAGTATTAATCTAAGCGAATCTAGATTATCTTTTACTTTCAACATATCCGCTTTAAAGCAATCACTGCTTCCTTGAAGCATACAACTGTCAACGCAACGAACGCATCAAAGTACAATTATTAGTTTCTCACATTATGAAAATGTATCGAAATTTACTATTCATTAGTCAGCGAATCAACAAGATACTCACAACGCATACTAAACATATTAATCAAAACTAATAAAATCATAAATTACATAAACTCATTATAAGATCATAGAAAGAAAGAAAAAGAGAAAAAAAATTTATAGCTAGTAACAACAGCAAATAAAAAATTAAAATTAAACAAACAAAATGTAATAAAAATTGCGATCAATGTTATGTCATAAAAGTGGCAGATGTTAATGAAATACAAAATACAAGAAAAATAATTTTTACATAAACGCTGTAATAATCACATAAATAAGGAATATTTCATTGACAGTTTTTATGCTACTGGACATAAGCTTAACATGCTTAACAAGAACGATTAAAAAACGTTTAATTATGATAAATTTACTTACAAAAGGTACGTAGTGTTTCTAGAGCTGGAATATAAAACTGTTACTAATCTTTTCAAGATTTTAGTTGTGTTCAATCAATTTCCCTGATGTCCTTTAACTACCGAATAATTTCCGTATCCCATCCACTGGAAAATCTATTAATTCATAACATAATTTTCCATCAAAATACTTTCCAAGGTAATTTCAAACGCAAAGGATGTCTCTGTAATAAAAAAGGAAAAAAAGAAACAAATATACAAAAGTGCAATTGGCCATTAACACAATTATCATCAAAATACAAAACAAAAAAAGTCATTAAAAGGTAAAAAAAACATTAATAAAAAAATTATCACGCAACTTAAATAAATAAATTAAAAAGGTAGAAAAAAAACAGACAAAAACCTCAATAAATTTATTCATTTTAATTTAATTAAATATTCATTGAAATATTAAAATAAAAATAAAAAAAAAAGTGTCCGGGTTTCTTCATATTATTCATTCCGTAATTTTACCATAGCTACTTCTTCTTTTCTTTCTTCTTATTCTTCTTCTTTTTCTTCTTGTCTACAAATAAAGCATTAAAATAAAATTATTATTCAATAATTTATTTATGAAATTTATTTTATTTTATTTTATTTTTTGTAGAAAATAGGTGACGAATAAATGTTTTATAAAATAAAATTAACAAAAAAAAAAAATTAAAAATGCTGCATAAAACAAAAGACAAGAATAATTGACCCAAAATAACCTGAATAAATTTGTTTATAAATAAAAAAAAAACTTTTATTTCTATTAATTTTATATCGATAGACGACCATTTCCTGTAGTATTTAATCCAATAACTTTTAAAAATAAAATCGAAGAAGAAGAATTTTTTTTTTTTTTGTAATATAAACGTATAAGGGGCTCTCTCTATTCCTAGGGGTAAAAGTTTATTAATAAATTATTATAGAGGAAGTTTTATTATTATTATTTTTTTTTTTTCGCTACAAAAAGGTTAAGAATGAAACGACATTTGGTTGTTTTGTAATGAAAAAGTTTTACTTGTATAAGACGGTTGTGTGGTTGAATACATAATTGACCTGTTTTTATTGGAATTAGATTAGATTTGGTTATCCTCTCTAGATACAATTTCGTAGAAAATCTCTTAGAACAAATCAATAAACTGAGTACAATGGATGACTTGACAAACAACACTTTAAAGTTTGTTACATGAAATTATCAACAAATATTAAATAAATTTAATTCCGTTTATCAACAATTGCATGACATTTCTTAAGACATCCTTACGTCCATTGTACTCACCCATAACATAAAAAATAATTATAATTAATAATTTAATAATTATAATTTATTAAAATCTGATAACGTATTGCTATCAATAATTATTCAACATATAAAACTCAACCAATTTTATTTATTTTTTCTTTTTTTTTTGGTTTATGAATAACTAAATAAAATATTTCTTAAAACTAAAAAAAAAAAAAAAAATTTTTATCACGTGAATCCGTCATCTGTCAACCAAAGTATAAAAATCAATAATAAAAAAAAAATGTTTATTAAAACGTAGTCGAATGAATTGCTTATTTATTTATTCGTTATTTTTAATTTAAAATGTACTTAGAATACGGCTCCTCATCCTTGTGCTTGTCTACAATATCTATATATTTCTTCTTGTTTTTTGTCGTTATAAATTATTAATTTTTGTCTATTTCGTTATGTGTTCTCACTTCGCAGACAAATAAATTTAAAATAAATAAATAAAAATATCGATCAATACAATTTGCAAGTTAAAATCCTTAATCAATGCGATGTATGGAAATTTATACATTGTACGATTTTATTCTGTTTGCTTTTTATAATTCCCAACCTTTTATACGATAATAATCTTGAAAATAGATATTACTCTGCTTACATAATCAATCATCAATTATCGTATTTAACAAAAAGTTTATTCAATGTTCGCTATGTAGCATCGCTAAGATGACAATTCCTGTTGCTAAAAAAAAAACTACAAAGTTTAAACAACGAAACAAAAACAATCCTTGATAATTATTTTTTTTTTAAATAAATAAGCAGAAATTTCCTATTTTTGTTTCACAATAAACAATTCACGGTTGATGACACCTATTTTTAGGCACGATGCCTATTTCACTAAATGCTTCTTACGTTATTTTCTTGTTCATCAATTTTATTATAGAAATTTTCTTCTTTTCTTTTATTTCTGTTAATTTTTTTTTTTTCTTTTCTTGTTCGGTTAATTTTTTATCTTAATAATAGAAATGCCAATATTTCATTAGAGTTTATTGTATTTTTCTGTTGCTTTTTAACAACAATTATTTTGTCATTGCGACTTAAGTAATTTGGCATACAATTAGGTATCTTCGTTTTATTTATTTAAGAAATATTTACTTTTGGCAAATGAATTTTTTCGTCTTTTCTTGACTCACCTTCAAGTTGAAACATACTAAAATTAAATATTTTTGGCTTTTTTTTAGTTTTTTTATAACATTATAAATATAAACATTGTAGTGTGTGATGGTAATTTATAAATTGAATTTACATGATTTAAATTACAGACTTATAATAAGTACCATTTATGTTTCAATTAACATGGACAATACTTGGTAAATCGGTTTTTCCACAACATCAGTATACCATCAACACATTATCATGATAAAACGGATCATCATGAACGTGTAATGTACAAAAAATAAAACAACAAAAGTGAAAGTAATGTGATGAGGACTTCAATTATTTATTTTATTTATTTTTTTATTTATTTATTTATTATGTTTGGAACATATCCAAATTGTCTCGTATATTTATTTTTACCACAGAAAAATAATAAACGATACATTAGTGAGGTTACGTTTCATTTTTTTTTTCTCTTCTATTTTTTCTAGATTTTATTCGTTTAACTCATTATTTGCATTTGTCTCGTCTTTATTTTATTATTTATTTATGTTTTTCTTTATTATTATTATTATTATTATTATTATTATAATTGTTATTTTAATTTATTTTACTTTCCTTAATTATTTATGCAATTTTTTTTTTTCTTCAGAGTGGTACAAAACCAGAAAAAGTTCCCAATGTGTTTTCAGTTAGGAAAATTATATTTTCTTTAAATTTTTATATGTTCTTCAATCTATAATGAAATTTCTAATTGTTTTCAACTAATAATAATAAATAATATATAATAAATAGTTAAATCAAAACTTTGGATATTAACGACCATGTGCCACACCGTCAAAATTTTTTTTATTTTTTTGAAATTCAAAAATTATATCCTGCGACATCTAGATTCTAACCATAAAGTTAAAATATGAAAAATATTTTTTGTAAATGAAAATCAAATTTTCTTACAATGAAAACTACTATACTACAAATGTCAAAATAATTTTTTTTTTTTTGTTATCATTGTTTATCTTTTCTAATGTCAAAAAAGAATAGAATAAAAAAAAAATTACAATTTACAATTTTTTTTTAATTAGAATAATTAATTTTTACAAAAATAAAGGTATAGAGAAAAGAATATAGGAAAATATAAAAATGAAAGAAATAAATTAAATGTGAATGATAGAATAACATGTCAAAAATAAAATCAGGGTAAGTTCTGCTTGTGCGTATTTAATTGTGTAAACAACAGTGGATATAATTATTTTTTTAATTTAATTTATTTAATAGGAAATATAAAGAATGGGAGAAAGATAGAAGAAACCGTTTAAATGCAGCATTTGATACTTTAGCAAAATTATTACCAAAGTATGATCCATCAGCACCATTTAGTAAAATTGAAATTTTACAAAAATCCATAGAGTATATCGAAGAATTACAAAAGAAATATAAAGAATTAATAGCTGGAAATGATAAAATGTTATTCAGTGAGTAAAACAAGTGTTCATTCGATACAAAATAATTTATTTATAATATTTATTATAGATCATAATGAGGAGTTGGAGGAGAATTTAGCATTATTACGTTCAAGAAACAGTCAACTCTCTGAATTGTTGCGTAAAGCTGGAATAACAATTCCATCTAAGAACACATTTTCTGGCCTAAAGACAATAAATACAAATAAAGAAAATGAAACGACAGCAGCTGAACAACCTGAAACGGCAAAAACTGAGGAGAATAATTTTAATCAAATAAATATAAAGCCAATAGGACGTCCTAAAAAATATGAAAATATTATAACATCGGAACAAATAGCTGCTTTGACAGAAAATGTGAAAAAATTAACCGAAGACTTAGAGAAGGACACTGCAAATAAATTACCTAAAAAAGTTTGTAATTAAACATTCTTAATAATTAATTTAATATTTGTATAAATATATTTTAGAAACCAACAAAAAATGTAAAAATTAGTAAAACTAAACAAAAAACTGATCCAGTTGTAAAAAAGGAAAATACCTCACTAGACAATAAATCGAAAATAGAGAAAACATTATTGGAAAATGAGAAAGCTGAAGATAAAATAGAGAATAAAGAAGAAAAAGCTCCAAGTGATGATATTAGTAAAATAGATAAAGTTGATGATAAGAGTGATAATATTGTAGAAACTTTAGCGTCTGTAGCATCGTTAATAAATATTCCACAAAACGAAAATACTTGTCTACTTATGTCAAATAATAAAATATTGGGAACATTACAAAGAGCTTCCATTATATCACCAAATGATGGTTCGTTTCATTATTAATAAAATATTTAAATTTCTATTTTAATGTAAATTTTTTATATAAATATTTAAGTGACCGCAACATACACTAGTTTATCAACACCAATAATGGCAACAGGTGTCTTCCTTCCAAATGGTAACATAATACCAATGTCGGCACTACAATCACAAACAGCAGTTCCTGGTCAAACAACATCATTATTTATTGTTAATAATAACAATAATAATAAAACAATAAACGTATCAAAAACATTAATTACAAATAAATTTAAAACAAAATTAAATAAAATTAATATAAAATCACGTACACCAAATATAATAAAAAGTAAAATGATTCCCGGTAAATTACCGATACCAAAATTAAAACGAAACATTTTATTAACACGGAAAACAATTCGAAATAAAATAAATCATAATAAAACAACAAAGAAAGTGATTAAAGAAAAATTAATGGTGAATGATAAAAAACGCAAACTAATAAATGGGAATAAAGGTTTGGTGAAGAAATGTAAAAAAATTAATGAGAAAAAAATTGTTAATAATGTAAAAGGTGAAGAGAAATTACCTGCAGTTGAAGAAGCTGTAGTTGTTAATATCTGTGATAAGTTGGATGTTGCTGAAGGAGAAAAAACTAAAGAAGAGAATAAAGATGTAAATAAATTTCAACCAGAGAACAGTAGCAATAGCAGTAATGGTAATAGTAATGAAGATGCAGAACAAACTAATGATTATTTAAATAATAGTGTTAATAAATTGGATATACATGAGGATACCCATAATACACTATCATTAACATTACCTCATTCGGATTTATCAAATGATTTATTTGAAAGTTTGCAGGTGCCACAGAATTCATCACATCAGGAATCACTATCACCAACAGCGGCATTTTTATTAACATTTCCACTTGTATCATCTGGTGGTAAAGTTACAGAAGTTGGTATAAATGATGAAAATTTAACCGAAAATAACACATCACCATCTAATTTATTACAAATCGGACAGATTGATACGACGCAACATATAAATCATCCACGTAATGTTGATGATATTGATAAGACAATTGATACAAATAATTTAAATGAAAATAGTAATAATTTGTTATTAGAGAATTTATCATCATTATTCAATAACAACAATAATAATAATGATAGGAATCCATGTAAAAGTATTGAAAAACGTATAAATTATGATACAACTGAAAAGGGATTAAATTCATTTACTAGTTATGAAAATAATAATAATAATAATTTTAATTATTTAAATACAGTAAAATTATCTAATAATAATAATAATAATAAAGAATCATTGGAAGGAACAACGACAATAACAGAAGCGACAGCAGTCAATCATAGTATCTTTACTAATAATAATAATAATAATAATTTTATTGATGAGAAAAATTATTCATTAAAATCATGCAATAATAATCTAAATGATAATACAACAAAATATTCATATTCAACAATTAATGATAAAACAATAAATAATAATAGTAATAATAATAATAATCCATTTATTGAGTCAAGCTATAAGCACACAAATAATCATCATCAGATTCTAGATGATTTAAAAGAAAATGCAAATAATAATTTTATACAACCGGAATTTACATTTACATTAACATCATTTAGTACAACAGCGACAACAGTAACATCATCATTATCATCTACAGCTGGTGGTGGTGTTTGTGTAACATCGATTGAACCAAGTTTACCATATAAATCATCAGCAAATGCTTATTCATCGATATTACCAAATATGAATACAAGAACAACAGCAACAACAACTGTCATTCCACCAACATCAAGTATTAATAATACCGATATTGATCATAATAATAAATTTTATTATGGTAAAACGAGTAGTTTTAATGAAACGACAAATTATCATCATCCGCATTATGTTTATAATACACCACCAACATCATTACAAGCACAGAATGGTTTTAGTTTTTCACTTATAAATACAACAACAGCTGCTTCCTCAATGGATACAACGAATAGTTCATTAAATTTACCATTAATAACAACACAATCACCAATGGACAAATACAATGCAAAGGATTTTAAGACACAATTTTCATTTAATTTTTCACCGGCACCACCCTATATGGCGTGTACTACGACGCCATCATCAGCAACGTTAACATCCTCGATAGCAACAACATCGTCATCAGCAGCGGTTCCTCCAACATTACCAATGTCTATGACAGATGTTACATATTCAAATTTAACACCGAACTATAATAGTTATACGCCATATGCTTTCGATGCGAATTTATCAAATTTTTCAGCAGAGAATTTCCATACAAAAGTCAGCGGTAGTACCACACAAAATGATACAATGAATTTTACATTTGCGTTGACCAGCACCACAAAATCACAAGCAAAATATACTTCATCTTCGACAACTGCCGTAGCAACAACTGCATCGTTACCGTCAACATACTCTCATAGTGCTTATAATCCATTTTCAATAGATGCTACATTGAATTCAATGCCGACAACCAGATCAGATGCCACAACAACAAAGCAAAGAAATGTAGAAAATAAAATAAATTCTTCTTGTTTGGTGGATTCGATGAGAGTTTCTCATGTACCAATGCATATACCAATGCCCTGTGATAATAATCCTATGCTAAAATCGTCATATGATTATTGCAGTGATTTTTCCTCGAAAGTGCATACTACTGTGGAGAATGTTACCAAAAAAGAGAATCAGAACAGTATATCAGCGATTATCAACAATAATAATAACAACAGCATAAATATGGATTTGAGAACACCAACGAAAAAGCTGTATCCACACAATGCTGATACAGCAAATAAATATGATTCTAGGGTTATGATGAATCTTCCAGTACCATCCTCAGCCTCTGTGGTGCACCAGAAAACACCGACTAAAATAAAGAATACAACGACAACAACTGCAGCAATGTGCCAACTGTCAAAATATTCTCATGTCAGTTGGATGTCATCACCAGAGTTTAAACAAACATCACAGAATGACAATTATCCAATTTTACCACCGCTAGAGTTTGGGCAAAATGCAATGCACAGTAATAGTTTTTATCCAACTTCTCATGTAACATCAGGTGCACCATCACAATCATCTCTACGCAATATTGAATTAAATCGAAAACCATCGGATATCTTTTTTGCCCATCCACCTGGTGATGATAATTTCTCGTGGTCACCAAGTAAAATATCAAATACTGTAGAAGCACCACCGATTTTAAGCGGTCATTCATATTTACCGACTTTACCAACACTACATGGTGATTTAGCATTAAATCCAATGACATGTAATACAAATAATTTTATGGCGCCATCGTTTGAGGATAAGAAAATAATTATTAAAGATAAATCACCGTTAAATCATAATAAAACTGGACAATATCACAATAATTTAGTAGCATCCACCAATAATGTTGGTAACACTAGAAATGAGACAACAAATATCCATAATAATAATAATAATCCATGTAATAATTCTGGAAGTTTATTCTCTGTCTCACAGTTAGTTAATCAGGAACAAAATGTAAAAAATAATTATCAACAGCAAGTAATATCATCTCAACAGCAACAACAACAACAACCGTCAAAACCTATAAAGATTTCCAATAAAATTAATCAAACCGGAATTAGTAATAATAATAAAATAAAACAAAAATTAAAATTTGATGATATTAATGTAAATAAACGTGATTCAATAAAAACGAATATAAATGATAAACGTTCTGGTTCGGGATCTGGTTCTGGTACTTATCCATTAATAACATCACCAATAATCAACCACCATCATCTTCATCATCATAATCAATACAATAATGAAGCACCGAATATTTTTATAGATTCTTATAATAATTCGTATGGTAATAGTGAGCAGCATTGTTCCTCAACATTAATATTACCACCTACCCAGCATCATCAACATCAGTTACCTAATCAGCAGCAGCAACTACAACAACAGCCACAACTACAGCAGCAACACACAAATAAAACAAATATTTATTCAGCAGAATCATTGATTAGTAATAAAAAGGATAAAAACAATATTAGCAATAAATTTTATAATCATCACATTGATATGTATAGCAGTAGTAATAATAATAATATTAATAATAATAATAATAATGATAATATAAATACATCTGATATATTGCCAACACTATATAATCCACATTATCATCATCCAACAACTTCTGCCATAGATTTTAATAATATGGAAAATAATTTTACATCAAATTTTTTGTATAATTCAACGTCAATTATTCCGACAACTGTAGTAACAACAAATACTTTAACAATAATAACAACAACGGCTACAACTACTGGTGTAACACCAGCTAAAGTATCCTCCACGGCTGTATCTACCACAGTATTACCAACAAATTATACTTTTCAACAGAACTGTGTACCATTAACGGATGATTATAATGCGATGTGTTATCCAATGGATATAATTGGTAACAACAATAATAATAACGATGTAAAAGGAAATAAAATAATTGGACAGAACTTACAGCAACAGCAACAACAATCGAATTTGTATAGAAGTGATGATATAAATGTGGTTGGGACATCAGCAACAGCACAATTAAATAATAATAATAATGATATAAAAAACATGAATAACAATTCAAGACTGCAGTCCCAACAAAATTTAATAAGCCGAAGTAATAGTAATAAAAAACCAACATCAGTAGCAGTAACAACAACGAGTGCATCGGCCGTGGTAACTACCACCACATCATGGAAGCAACATGATAATTATTCATTGCCATCGTCAATACATCATCATTCGCATGTACCTCCTTCGGCATTACCAACCGTTTCTTCTGTACAACACAATCATCAACAGCATAATCATCAACAGCATCATCAACAGCAACATCATCATCCCTCTAATTTTGATACAAATCTAACATCAAATTATTTTCCTGTTCCATTGACAAAAAATCCACCAATTGTAACGTCAGTACCGCCGCCATTACCCGCTACTGGTATTTCTACAACAACCAACTCCACAAGTTTAATGGATGATAATCCATTCTATTCCTTGCACTCATTTAATTACTCAAATAATATGAAAAATTATCCACCGCCACCACCCAATCATTTATCAACGCAACATCATCACAATCATTATCCTCATCAATATCACCATAATCATTCTACACACAATCATCAACTGTCAACATTGTCAACAAATTTAAATCCATTGCCACCACTATCATCATCATCACAATCGATAATTTCATCCCTGGCACTACCATCAACAACTACCAGTTCCATGCCCAGTAATAATCATCTACAAAATTCAACAAATTCATTAACAAATTTTAATTTAAGTACAATTTGTCCAGAAATCAATGATAAAGTACGGCAACAAAATTGGTAAAAATTAAATTATTTCTAAATATTATTAAATTAAAAAACAAAAAACTGTAAATAAAAACTTAATTAGTCCTAAAATTAATCATTTGTTTGTTTTAATTAATTAAAATTCTTACAGCAAGCGAAATTCTCCACATTTCGGTTTAAAACTTTACTAAATCTAATGCACAAACGGTAAATGCGGTAAATAAATGTGACATAGATAAAACGAAAAAAAAAAATTATATTTTTCATACAAAAAATAATAAATTTTATTTTATAAAAATTAAATAACTTTAAAAAGTTTTTACAATATACAACTAATATATTTCTATTAATTAATTTATTTATTTTTTAATCTAAAAGAACATTTTACTATCAGTCAAAATTTATTTAATGACTTTTAAGGTTGTGGCTGCAAAATTAAATTAAATTTTTCTTTTTTTTTTTGCTGATGATTAATAAAACTTTACATCCATGGTGTTTGCATTCTCCAGTCTGGATTATATTTGATACCATGACACGTCCACGATACAGGAATTAAATAGTCAAGTATTGAATTACCAACAGCACAATTTTGCCTAGCAAAGTACTCAATATTGTATAAACTAAACATAATGCCATTTCCAAGAGATAGTGCTAGCCACATAATAATATTGCCAACGGCTTTGTGCTCCTTTTTCGTAACAAACATAAAGAAAACGCCGGCTCCTTCGAACATTAGAAACATAACCGGATAAAAGAAACCAAATGCAAATGATAAAATAAATTCATGGACTGTTGCTGATATTGTGAAGACAACAATTGTTGAGTACACTTTGGATCCCTTCAGGACATGCTCGTACATATCTTTGTAAATATATGTGTACAGCCAGTCGTGCACCACAACGTTCCATGTCCGATAATAAACATCAAACGATGATGCATTCCACCAATCCTTATAAAACATACGATCACCAAAACGTAACAATTCAGCGGCGGCATTCATCCAGGCGTGTAGCAAACAATAAAATCCGCACAAGAAAATAATTATACTGGGCATAATGGTGCCAAATACAGACAGCACAAGTCCACTGAGCGGTACTTGTACTAAACCAAATTGCCGATAAAACGGTATTAAAAATCGTTCAAAAACAAAACTTAAATAAAATATAACGCCAATCACTTCCAAATAATTCCACGCAACCATATTCCAACGTATCTGTTTTGTTCTGAAAAATGCGAAACATTTTTAATCAATTTAACAAAAAAACGTAAAAAATTTCAAAAATCTTTACCTTGGATATTCATCACGATAGATTAACGTTGGAACAAATAAAAAATAAAAATATTTACTAAAAACCGGTAAATTCAACATAATTTTCTTTTCCTTTTCAATTTTTATTTTATTATTTATAATCCGTGGTACATTTGAACGGACAAATGCATGACTTTTCATTAAAAATCGTATCATTTCCATTAATACAATAATTGAGGAGGCAATTGGTAAATTAAAACCAGTAACCGCTTTTGTACTTAATACAAACATCATTACATAATATGTAATTAAAATAATTATCGCTACAGTGTCCAGTATTACTCGTAATTTATTATCTAAAAAATAAACAAAAATATATATTAGACAGTCGTAACATGTTTGTAAGTCGTAAAGAGAGAAAAATCGTACATTTTGTAATGCTTAAATGGTGTCTCAACGTCGCCCACAAAATAAATACAGGAAACACACATAATGCAAGCAATTGAAAACCAGACCATACGAAGAAAACGATATTTATTTTACCAAAACCAGTTCTAATCGGTCCCAAACCGATATTTATTCTATAAAGAAACAAAAAATTGAGTAATTAATCCATGCAAACGTAATGGTAATAAAATTCACTTACTTGCCATGCTCAACGAAATCATGGACAATTGTATTTAAAAACATAATTATTAATATCACAATAAATATATGATAAATGGTTCGTATATGTTTCACCTCGAATAAATCTGTTAACAGTGAATTCCTATGTATAAATTGTTTTTCCGGTAATTGACCATTTTTCTCTGATTTTCTAAAATAAGAAATTTTTTTTATTTAAATTTAAAAAACGAAATTTTTTATTTAAATTCTCCGCCTGTTAGTTGCGTGATCTTGTAACGTGTTTTACGAAAATAAAATTTCGATCATGTATAGACTGCGCGAAATTCGAATGTCGTGAGTGGTTGAAGGTGGCGAAATGTTTTTCTAAACCAATCACGACTTAGTTTCGTCATTTATTTACCGATAAATATTCGAAAGGGACAGTTACTCGATCACTGTAGCTAACAATACAGAGTAGAAATTATTCTTACTTTCGATTATTCATTAATTTATCATTTTGCTCATCATTAAATAATTGTTTTAATTCATTATTTTGTAAATCGAAACGTTTCAATTCATTTAATAAATCCTCAACCATTATATCCATTTTATTATCAAATTCTTCGACAATCTTTGACTTGTATATCTACAATAAATAAATTTTATTTTTTTTTAATAACAAAAAAACGTTTGATAAGACAACAATTAATAGATAACCCGACAAATAAATGTTTAAATTATAAACAAACAACAGATATCTAAACTAAAACACACCTGCTTAGCTAATTATTTATTTCTTTATTTACTTAATTAATTAATTAATTTTTCAAAAATTTTAATTTTATTTGTTTTCTGATTTACCTCCATTTTGTCACGTACTTTCTGGAATGCCATAAGCTTAAAGACGTCATCATTAGAATCTTTATAATCTAAGAATTAAAATAATAAAAAAAAAAAAAAATTTAGAATATTAGTCATCGTTTGTTTTTATTAAATTATTAACATTGAGTAACATAAATTATCAAGACAAAGAATAGGAAATAATTTCACTTACACTCCATTAACGTTTTTTTTCTTTTTCTTTTCTATATTTTATTAACTAAGAATAAGTAGCAAGGATTATCTTTATATAATTAGAATCTATGTATTATTTATTAATAAAATGAATAAGAATATTTTGTTTATTTAGTTTATAATAGAATAAAGGGAGACTACAATATAAATTAGGCATTCTGGCAAATGTTTAAAAACATTATTCAGGTATTTAATGTATTAATTATATTTAATTGTGTAAAAAAAAACAGTGGATTATTTTTTAAACCACATAGAAAAAAATCGTTTTTTGCTGTTACACCATTTTTTTTTTTCTAAATTTGAATAAAAATTCTCTACAAAGCCTACTTGGACACGGCGATATATTTTTTTTTTGGTTATTCAATTCTAGAGAACTTGCTTTAAAAAAATGTAAAAAAAAACCAGCAGAGTAGGGTACAAGGTAGGTTGGTTTGTTATGCAAATAAAAAAAGGTTCACAGCTCTATGAAAAACAAAAAAAAAACATTTTAAGCAGGACGAAGATCCTAATTTCTTTTTTTTTTTACATCCATTTAATACTGAAAAACAGTATAGAGGCATTAGATATCAAAGTACCAAACCTTATCCATTATGACATTAAGACACAAAAAAAAAAAAAATGATTCAACGATAATTCGATGTGTTGTCGTCGCATTATATTTTAAATAATTTAATTAAAAATTGATAATTTTAATCAAATAGAAAATAAAAAAAATATAATAATATGCAACGTATTAAAAAACCTAATAAACAAAACAATTAATTATCATCATTTGCTTTTACAAATCGTTGAATGCAAAAAAAAAAACAAAAATCTAGTTTTTCATAATTAATTACTCAATTAATTAATTAATTAATTTATTAATTATATAATAATTAGAACAATCAAAGATCACTTATTGATTATTTATAAAATTATATTATATTCTTGAATAATAGATTAATTCAATTAATGCAAAAAAAAAAAAATCCAATAACGAAAAAACCATAAAAACATTCCTTTTGTGTTTTAAATGTTAATTAAAAACAATTTAAGTGACATTTAAAAATAATATAAACAACCTGTCTATGATTATATATTAATAAAGGTAATACAAAAAAAAAATTATTAATTAAAAGCAATAACAAACAAACTGTAGGTAAAATTATGAAGCAACAAATTAACACAATTTTTTTTTTTTGTTTTTTATTCCACATTTACTTCATTAAATACACACAAATTATTCTTTCAATAATTAATTAATGAATCTCTTTATTTATTTCTTTAATTTAATTATTTTTAATCAAAATAAAAAAATAATAATAAATAACACTTGACATTGAAATTGCTCACTAAATTCGTTAGGTTAAATTTGTTTCAAGTTTTGTGAATTAAAATTTTTTTTTTTTCGTTGTTTTTAACTTCACCTTACTCACCCGACGTTTAATTAATTTTTTTTTTATTTTCTTTTTATAATTTTCTAATTAATGAAACATGCTTAACAAAATCACGACAAAAATTATTGGATAATTAATTGTGGGTAAATTTAGTTATACATAATTTAGTTGCAACAATTAACACATGCAAATAATATTTATTTTTTTTAATTACCTCTTATTTTGGTATTGTTATGATTATTGCTATTATTTATTTCATTATTTATATTGTTATTGTTCATTTTTATATTATTATTATGATTATTGACATTAGTATGATGGTCGTTAGCCATTATAAACGTTTTTTTTTTAAGTGTTTTTTCAGACTTTTTACGCGGTTTCTTTTTTTCTTTTACAATTATTTCTCTTTAAACAAACACTGCAATTACTTAATTAATCAAAACTTAAGAAATTAACTTTATAAATGCACTAAAACAGCAGATAAATAAATAACAATACGGAACAGTAGTAGTAGTAGTAGTAGTAGGATTACCAGTAAAACAGCAACAAACCAAAACACTCCCCAACAAAAATCACTTCACTTTTGTATTAATTTTACAATAAATATAATTAATAATAGACAAAAACAATAATAATTAATTATTAAATTCACTCGGACTGACTATGATTATTTATAAATTTTTTTTCATAATTAAACCACCACAGTTCGTGTTTGTTGAATTAATACTAAAAAGGCAACGAAAAAATAAAAAAGAAACAGAATATTATCAGCGCAGTCTTTAAATTATTGTTTTTTTTAAAGTATTTAATCAAATACAGTAGAATGTCGTTATGGTGAACGGTGCGGGTGGTAAAATTTGTTGCTTATAGCTTTAACTTTTTAGGTTCTGTTATACAAATCTCAACATAACCTAACCGTTTCATCTCCATAAATCATAAAACTAAAGGATTTCACTTCTGTTCGTAAATCTCCCGGACATCAACTGTGAAAGTAGCATATCGTTAATATTCTCTCGTTAAAATTAAATTTAAAAAAATTCATTTAATCGAGACTATACTGTAAATATACTACTTTTCCGTTTACTTTTTTCCTTTTTAATCATTTCAGTTTTTATTATTTAATATAGATTAAGCTGATTTGTGTACTTGAAATGTGTAAATTACGTGCACTTAATATGTACTTACGGTGTAAAAGTGTTTTTTTTCTATTTATTTATTTATTTATTTATGTTTTGACTAGTTGAATGAAGACTAGTCTGAAAGAAGAAGAAGAAAAAGAAATTTTTTTATAATTCAACGATGATAAGTAGAATTTTGAAAGAGAGAAAAAAAATTAATTTCTGATTAGACAAAGTATTTTCCCTGATTAGTTTGCTAGGCAACAATTATGTTCTATCGGAAATTATGCTGTATAAAACGTGGTGCACTCACCGTTGATGTGGTTTTTTCTCATCCTGAATCTGTATCAAGCTGCGAAGGATTAAAATAAAGAAAGTCACACCTGTGCCCCCTATTATTTATGCTAGGCATGTACACGACATTTTGGAAAAAAGATTTTCTTTTTATTCTGTGTTTCTAGTTTTATATTACTTTTGTAAAGTTATTAAAAAAAAAAAAACCAAAGCACAGTCATTTTCTGTGGGTACAAAGAAAAGCAAAAACACGATACACATGCAAACCGAAAAGAAGACGAAGAGGAAACAAAAAGCCGTCAGATGACATTTAATCAAACACCGACAAACATGTGCTTTGTTGTTTATTCTTATTTCATAATTTCATTTAAAAAATTTTTTCACTTAGTACAAATAGTAAAACAAGTCATAAATTAACAAAAAGATTATTTTCTTCTTCTTCTTATTATTATTATTATTATTATTATTATTATTATTATTATTATTATTATTATTCTTTAAAAATTACTCATGGCTCATTGCACTGGATAAAAAGAAAGAAAGAAAAAAAAAATCAAATTTCAGTGTAAAAGAACTTACAAAGAGCATGTGCTCAAGTACATTATGTAGACTTATTGGTCTAGGTCGTTGTAAAATAAGATATCTTCGCTGAATTTCGTTTATTGTAAAGCAAATATAAAATTTTATAAAAACGATAAATCGATATGTTTATCGTTAGCAAATTCACAAACCTTGCTGAGAGTTTTCTTTTTTTTTTTCGTTAATTATTAATGAATTTTTTTTTACTATTTTATGATTATGAAGCATTAATTGATTAGTTTCGTCCTTTTAAAAGCAGCAATCCTTCTATTAGTTTATCTTAAAGATTAACTTTGAAAGATCAATCTAAAATGCGTCCACCGTTTTTTTAAAGAAATTAATTAAAATACAGGGGGAAATAAAAACCAGACATTTACTAGAGTTTGCGTTGAAATTTTTATGTTACCTGAAAAATTAAAAATTGCAGTGTAATTACTAACGATAAACCAAAAGGTAAAAACGTCACAGATAGCACGCGACAATAACTTTTTTAATTCATTCCTGTCCTATGTAACTACAACCAACTACGTACTCAATACGCATTCAATACATTTTATTAACATTAAACAAAAAAAAAAAGAAGTGTTTTCAAAAGTATCAGCAATCATCAACGCAAATCAAATGAATTTTTTTTTTTAGATGTTTTATTCGTAACGTTGCTTTGGTGCTCAAGTGACGCGTTTCGTTCTCTCTGTGTGTTTTTTTAAGTAAATTTTTTTTTGTTTTGTGTTTTGTGCTGTTTTAGAATTTTTTATTTTATTTTACTTGGCATAAAAAATAACAAAAAAATCTATTTTTACAAGAGATAATTAATTAAATAAAATTTTTATAGAAAAAAAAAAGTTTGACCGGTGATTTGTGAAAGTTTTTTTTTTTTTTTTCCCATTTACTTTGCGTATCAGCATTGCTTTTTGTGTCCAATAATACTAAGTGCGATTAACGTTGTGTGTGGAAATTAACAATACGAGGAATAAAACATGTGATATTGCGGAAACAAGTCTAGTCTAGCTAAATAATTAGAAGTTACCACGAAAATAATTTAAAGAAGAGGAGATAAGGATCGTTGCAGTGATATTTCAGTGTTTTTTCAATCATCATCAGAATTTAACAAGAGAATAATTAATACAAACAAACCAACAACAAAACAAAAGCATTAATTATGGCGGAAAGGTGATTAGATTAAATAAAATTAATTAAAAAATGCACTTAGTACCAATAAAACATCAATTCACATGGTTGAAGTAATATTGAATGAATATTTCACGTGTTTAACAAAATTGTGATAAACAAACACTTTGATTTGTCGTCGATTGACGTGAATTTTAACGAAAATTTTTCCTAAAACATTTTTCAGGATTCTTTACTAAAGTTTTGGTATTTTTTGTGGCATTACAACTGGAAAACGTAGATAATCCCCGTTGTTATTCAAAAAATGTTATTACCGGCGTCCATAAAACAGTAGAACCGAATACAAAAAAAAAAAAAAACAAAACAAAACAAAAGGATCTGACTGAAGTAACTCACAATTCAATTGAATCCAACATCCATTTAACGAGCCTTTACTGTACTTTGTAATTCACATTTTTTCCTCTATAATTAAATTTTTTTTTTTCAAATTATTATTGTTTTATGCAATTATATCGCTATTTACTTAGAAAACAATTTTCTTTATTCGTTTTTTCTTTTGCTTATTTAATTTATAAACAATTTGCAAAAAAAAAAAATAAAAAACGCTTTTAATTATGTTTGTATGTCAATGAAAGTAACATTTAAAAAACTTGTTTTCCGTGTGTACCTTTCTGTTTATATAATTTTGAGGTACTTAGAGATTAGTAGGTTGATTTATATAGCGTGCATTGCTATAAAAAAGAGAGAGAGAGCGAACATAAGTACACAGGTGTTTGTCATGATAAAAACTTATCATAACCACGTGTATTTCAAGGTATTTACCGTATTTACGTCATGTACAAAGGTTATTTTTATTTTTACCTTAACAGGATGTATTATTTCCTTTTTTTTACTATTAATTCTGTAATCCTGTTGGTTTAAGGTCGCCTGTACATGATTAAATTCAGAAAACCAAGAACCACTAAAATCCCTACAATTTTTAATTAATTTTCATAATGCATGCAGATTCAGAATTGATTGAAGCAAACAGTCAAAGAAAAAAAAAAAACCACAAGTCACGAATATATAAATAAATTTTTCATTTAATTCAAGTACTGTGACTTCTTATCAATTGTAAAATTTTTGGTAAAATGTTAAAAAATTAAGCAACTCACTGTTTGTAATTAAATAAAATTATAACAAGGTTATATTTAATAAATAAATTCGACAACATCAATTTGTTTTTTCGTCTATCTATTTATTATCTAATTACTATAATTACCGGTTTGTATAATAACTACAAATAAATTATTTATTGCTAAATGTGAAACTAAATAAATAATACAGAAGTAGAAGAAAAAGAAAAACGAGCAAAATAAAGTAAATATCACTCAATATTTGATGATGTAATCTAAGCTTTTTTTGCATTTAAATTAGCTGATCGGTTTTGTGTGTTATCTGTTAATATCGAATAAATTATTTAATAAAAAAAAATTAATTTCCTTATTGGTTGGTTGCAATTAAAATAATTCTAGTAAAATTCAGGTAATTCCATAAACACCGTAACAGCATCATACACAGAGAGAATTTTGGTTTCTATGCCAATCCAGTTCCAGTTTCTTGAAGAAAACAGAAATAATTTCTCGATTTAAATTTATTTTTCTTGGTATTTAGTGT
Organism: Ptychoptera albimana; assembly: GCA_961205885.1. NCBI lineage: Eukaryota > Metazoa > Arthropoda > Insecta > Diptera > Ptychopteridae > Ptychoptera > Ptychoptera albimana. Next base: position 842,348 of record OY540802.1, on the reverse strand, counting down.
TAATTTCTTAGTTTAAGAAATTTTTTAATAAAATAAGAAATGTTTCTCTTGTAACTAGAATCATGCAAAAAAAAAAATTGCTGTGGATTTAGAAAATAATTCTTTCCGTGTAATCTGTTTCGGCTTTATCACAAATTTAAACCGTATTATGTGGGAAGTTACCAGGTAAATTAATTAATTACATAAATAAACTGATGGAAAAAAATAATTTTTATGCGAACCATATGACAGTTTGTGGAAACATAACATCAGAGTATCAAAGTATCAATAACTCGTGCAAACACACCTTTATCACAAGAAATTTTATTTATTTATAATAATTTATACAAAATTAAAAAAAAAACACTTTTTTCTAGCTTGACTTAAAGTCAATAAAACGTTTTTTATTTTTGTTTTTTTGTTACAAAGTTTTAAGTCATTAAAAATAAATTTTTTTCTTTTTAATTAATTATTGATCTCTTATTATGTGACAATAAAAAACACCGATTTAATTTATGTTTAATTATATTTAATTCCTTATTTATTGTGTTTAATTAATATGATAATTATTTGTTTATATGTTAATTAGTTATTTTAATTTTAAATCCAGTAAATAAATTAAACGTAGTGAAAGAGAGTAAACATCGCTTATCATCAAAATAAATAAATAAAAAAAACGTTTTGAAAATTTATTATTATTATTATTATTATTAATAACTGTTATTTTAATTATTTCAATTAATTTTTTTCTATATTTTAGTGATACCGAACAATTAAATATGTTGCCATCCGTTGTGAAAAATAAAAAAAATCATTTAATTATAGCGAAAGTGAATAATAAAAATGATGAGGGTCGTGGTGATGTGGATAAATGTAATGAACAGCAATTAATATTAACTGATAAATATAAACAAATAAATGATGATGAGGTATTAGAAAGTAAAAACAATAAAGGTGTTTTCCATCAGGTAAATTTATTTTATTTTTATTAATAAAATCAACTGTTGCTATTGCTATGCAAATGCTGTGATAAATGTTTCAATCAAATTTAATTGATTTTAATTATTTATCACAGTTTTATTAAAAAAAACAGAGACAATTTAATTGATAAATCAGAGTATAAACAAATTAAATAACAAGCTGCTGCTGCTTCAATTAAAATTAAATGAAAATAAATTTTATTTCTTTAATTCACTTCAATTAATTATTTTTTTTTTTGTGTCTTTAAAACAATAGATTTTGATGACTTGTGCTGTATTAATATTAACATGTGCTTGTGGTATGCCTATAGGTTATTCTGCTGTTATATTACCACAACTTTACAATTCATCGGATCCACTAAGTTTTGATATTGAAATGGGATCATGGATAAGTAAGAAAAAAAAAAAAAATAAATATAAAAATCATACGAAAACTAGTATAAATTAAACCTTACAAATTCCTTTTGAAAAACATTTAATTTTCATGACATTCAATCTTTTCTATTATTTACTGTCATCTTAATACAAATTAATTAATTAGGGATAAAAACATTGCGGAAATATATATTTATTTTTTTAATATAATTTAATAAATAAATAATTAATTCGTTATAATTAATATAAAAAATAAACAATAAAGTTCACGTGCTAGAGAAATTTAAATAAAAAAGAAAAGAAAAGGAAAAGAAATTTTTTTTTTAGCCAATTGTTAAAAATAAAAATAATAATAATAATAAAATTTGTTTTAATGCTAAATTTAAATCCAGCATGATAATAATAATAATTTTTCTAAATAAAATACTATTTATTAAGTAGAAATTAAATTATACAAAAATAAATAAAATTCAAATTAGGTCATGCTATCCGGAGTAGTAATAAGATAGAGAGTAAAAATTGCCAAAAATTATTATTTTTTATTATTAAATTTTTGAAACCACAAAAATAGCGAAGCAATGCTTTAAAATTATTATTAAACAACATTATTGCGTGTGTAATAAATAAATAAAATAAAAATTAACTTAAGTCCGTGTCCACGTGTGACATAAAATAAAAGAAAAGTTAATGAAAATTCTGTTTTTTTTTTTTTTAATAGCAAGTGTTCATAGTGCTGCAACACCTATTGGTTCATTTGCATCTGGCCCGATTATGGATCGTTGGGGACGTCGACCGGCACTACTATTTTCAATATTACCATTAATTATTGGTTGGACATTTTTAGCGACAGCGTCATCACATGTTTTGTTAGTTGTCGGACGTGTTATAGCTGGGATATCGGTTGGATTAATTGCTGCCCCGGCACAGGTGTGTAACTATTAAGTTTTCTACTTTAAAAAGAAAAGAAAAAATTTTAAATTTATTGTTAAGACGTAAATGACTGTTTTCTAGGACAAATATAATAGTTTCTTGTTACTTATTTGATTACATTATAATTTAAACTGATAATAACAAACGTATGACCATGTGAAGGAATTAAATTTTTTATTTAAATTACTTGTCTCTTCCGTTTATTTTATTATTCACTCTGTTTTTTTTTTTTTTTGGTTTTGGTTTTGTTTTGTTTTGTTTTCTCTGGTTATAAAGAGAGAGTTTAAAATCTTTTTAACAGAATTTTTTTTTTTTTATTTCTTTTTGCAAATTGTTCGTAAACGATGAAGATACGCATTCTGTAAAAGATAATAATTCCTTAATGAGTCATAGAAAGCAAAACCGTTATAACATAAAAACTTAATTCAAAATGGCGTACTTGTTTTCATTTGTTTTGTTTTTTGAATTTTATTTTTCATATAAAATTCTTAAACAAAGTCATATTGAGTAAAACAGAAATTCTTATAATTTTTTTTTTGTTTTTGTTTTTATTATTTAAAAGTAAGGTTTTAGGTCGTCGGATGTTATTTATTTTAATTAATTTATAGTTATTATTATTATTATTATTATGATTTTATTCAAAGTTATAATAAATTTGTATTTTTTTCTTTTGGTTTTTTTTCTTTTGGTTTTTTTTCTTTTTTTGTTTTTGTTTTAAAAAGCAGAGTGTTAAAACCGTTAATTTTTTTTTTTTTTTTTTTTTTTATGATCTTACTACCTTTACGTCATAAATAGTGTTTTGTACATCCAAGAGATGGCAGTTAGATTCTTTTAATGACTTCGTAATGCATCATTTATTAATCTCTGCAAAAGTTTTATTAACATTTATCTACTATTAAAAGTCACTAAGCCAGCCACTGTATTAAGAATATGAAAAAAAAAATTAATAATAAATAAATAAACTAAAACGAACTTGATCGTTAATAATTTTTTCTAATTATTAATACAAACAGAAACTTACTATAGATAAAATTAAATAATTTATTTCCTCATGTCCTTCTAATAGTACATATATATATAGATATACACACACTTACTTAAATTATTTATCCTTTATTACGTATTAAAACTTGATAAACGTTTATTAAAAAAATTTCTTTTTTTTTTTAAACTAATCATAATAATAATAATAATAATGAATGTAAACAGAAGATAAACTTTTGATTAAATTAGACAAAACGGCGTCTATATAACAACAGTTGAACGCATACCAGTAATTGTATAATAATTTTACGTTAACAATATACATAATATCTATGCTATTGTTATAAAATGTCAATGAACGACCTTGTTTGATGATCATTTAATCATAACACTAACCGAATACATTGTGATTATTTTATGGATAAAGGTCGTGAATATTTGTATGTTTTAAATTAAATGGAAATTTGCACTGGATGCTGGTTACTGGTACTAAAAACAGGTGTTTCTGAACATAAATAAACCAAGAAAAGGGCATATTATTATTATACGGCTAATAATCAATGCAGAAAATTTATTTCAATTAAATCTTTGTCTGTTCTTGATTATCAACCCTTTTTCCTTTTAACAAAAATAAAGTCATTTCAAATACTCAATCATGCTCTTGATAATTAAGATTTCCAACTTATCATGTTCACAACAATTTTCTACATTTTAATAAAAAAAAAAATAAATTTAAATTGATTGTCCTCAGCAGGTCAAGGCTACTTCCACATAAAACGTTGAAGAAAAAAAACATAATAAACCATTTAAGAAATTCCCGGATATTATTATGACATCATCATCATCTAATATACAATATTTTCTTATAATTATAATTATTTCTTATAATAACAATTCAATTCAATGAAATTATTATTTTTTGTGTAAAATTTAAAGCAATGAACTTTAGAAAAAAAAAATATTTCAATAACACAATTTCACGTTTAAATTTATTCATGGTAAAATCAATTATGAACAAAACATTGATTAAACTAAATATAAACACAAAACATTTTTTTGACATTGATAAATATATTGTCTGTCTTATCTTTTAATACAATAAACCCTGTGTTGAGCATCCTAAACAAGCGTTTCCATACCAAAAATAGAAAAAAAAGGCACGTAGACGACGACGATCACATAAAAACGCCAAATATATAATTTAGTAAACAATTTATTAAAAACTGTGTCAAGGTTAGTTATTATTAAATAATTTAGGGAGAATTTAGATAAATTATAGATGATTTAGGAGACATAACAAAAAAAAAAGTAATTTTGATTAATGACACACGCTGTGTATGGTTTGTTTGTTTGTTTTTTTTTATTGACATTGAGCACCGAAATTATTTATCCAGAAACGTAATAAATGAAACACAACCCTCAAGGATATATAAATTAAATAAATAATTATTTTTTTCATTTGCAGGTGTTAATCGCTGAAATAGCTGAGCCACATTTACGTGGAATATTAATTGGTGTGCCATTTGTATCATATTCAATGGGAATATTATTTGTTTATGCATTGGGGTCACAATTGCATTGGAGAGAGGTCGCCTGGTGTGGACTTTTACTACCATTAATCTCATTTGTTGCACTATTTTTAACACCAGAGAGTCCCGTATGGTTGACCAGAAATGCACACATTGAAAAAGCTATGAAAGCATTACAATGGTTACGTGGAAGTGATAAGCAAGCAAAAAAAGAATTAAATGAATTAATGGGACGGTTTGAAAATGAGAAATTACAGCCAGAGCATTCGGAAGGTTTTTTCAAAACATTAACACGACAATCCGTTGTTAAACCATTGATTATAATTAATGGTTTTCATCTATTACAAGTTTTTTCCGGTACATATTTGATTGTCTTTTATGCCGTCGATATAATCTCAGAGTTGGGTGGTGAAGTTGTAAATACACTACAAGCAGCCGTCCTTACCGCAGCGGTACGCCTAGTATTCACAATACTTTATTGTTTCTTCCTATTATACGTTAAGCGTCGCACTATGATTATCGGTTCTGGATTAGGTTCCGGTATAAGTGCCACCTTTTTAGCAATATATCTTTATTGTACATATGGCAAAGTAAAAACAAGTCTCGATATTTATATATCAGCGATCTGTATTCTTGTTTATATTGGTTCAAATACCGGCTTTATGGTTTTACCCGGTATAATGTTAGGTGAATTATTACCGGCAAAAATACGTGGACAAATTGCCGGTTATTTAATATCTTTATTAAATTTATTTTTATTTATTGCCGCAAAAGGTTTTCCATATGCAAATCAAAAGTTAAAAACTCGTGGCCTCTTTTTAATATTTGGTTTAGCCTCATTAACCGCCACAATATTTTTATACATTTTATTACCAGAGACAAAAGGTAAGACATTAGCAGAAATTGAAGATTATTTTAAGCAGAAAAATTGGTTCTGGTTAAGTAGAAAAGATAAAAAGAAAAATAAAATTTTAAACAATTAATACATCGATTATGATCTAATCGGGTTTTACATCCAGTGTTTACACTAATAAATAGTTTTTAAGTGGATTGTGCGCGTTTTAGTTTATTATATGGTAAAAATGAAAAATAATGTAAATGATTGTGATATATTTTAGTATTAATATTAAGTAATTAAGAAAATGAATTAATAATTATTAGTGTAGTAATAATAATGAAAATAAAAATAAAAATCCATAAATATTGTGTGTATTATGAAAAAGATTTTATTTATTATTTTTGTTTTCCTAATTTTTCTAAATTCTCAAAATTATTTACTTGTTGCCCTATCACATGAACCACGACTTTGTGGTGGAGTTTTCACCTCATGTAATTTCCATGGTCTAACCGGCAGTATATCGTATTTACATGAGGGCATATATGCATAAAATACTTCACGAGGACATCCACTTGGACATAAGTATGGTGCCATTGTTGGCCAAAATATTCGACATTCATTTATCATAGCAAAACCCAAATTTTGATAATAATTCTCAAGTTTATTTTTAACCTGAAAAATTAAATAAGAAATTTATTAGGAAATTAACTTAATAAAAATCAAACCTTTCGACCTAAACGGTCCCTGTAATCATAATCGACTGTAGTTGAATCAATAATATCAGGTTGTCCTGGCTGTTTAACAACTAATTTATTATCCCTTAAAATATTCCATTGCATACGGCTACGATTCATCGCTTTTAGTCTATCTGCAGGTGTGTAGACATGACCGTACCGGACCCGAATCCATTCTTGTAAGATTTTTAATTTATAAACGTTTGGCATTGATGCTAGCACAAATTTTGGATTTTGACGCAACTGACGAAGTCCATTCTGTGAACAGGAATTTTTATTATTTCTTTTTTTTTTTTTGTTTTTATTTCAAAGCAGATGATAAATTACCTTTAAAAGTTTTTTCATTAATCGTGAATCTCTAGAACTTATTACATCGAGTGTCTTTCTCTTGGCGGTCATTTCTTTTTTAGTTTTCGGTTTGACTTCCTCAGTCGACAATTCACATTCATCATCGCTCATTTCTTCCATTTTTTCATTCCATAATTTTACCTCAAGCTTCCATAAATCTTTCATACAAATTGTTATCGCCTTATCTTCTGTTGAATACCTGAATAAATAAATAATTACAGAATATAAAATTTTAAAAACAAACCAAATCCATAATCCTACCTATCCACTTCCAAAGCAAGGCGTACACCTTCTTTAACTGGATCTTTATAAATTGCATCACGAAATATTTTCTCATAATCAAAACGATATGGAAAATTTTGAGTTGGCTTAAAAAAATATTTTTTTTTTGCTTTTCCTTCATGTCCTAAATTTAAAAACTTTTTCTCCGTTTTACGCTCGCACCCACATTTATTTTTATAATACAAATGCTGATACATATCGTACTCCTCTATGCAATCCTTACAATTCATGCATGGCTTAATATTTTTAATGTCGGGAGCATTCTCAATAATATTACGTAAAATCGTTTTAATAATAATTTGTGTCTGAAAACCTTTGGCCAACTCTGCAAAATCTTTTTGTGTTCGTGCAGCATCCAGTTCTATTTGTGTTATCACTTGATTGCGTAATACAGTATTTTGATCCGCATTAAAATCGTTACAACGACAACGGGTTACTGCCATTAACTGTTTTATTTGTTTACTTCGCTGTTCGCTTAACTTTTCATGATTGTCACAAAGACAGGCCAGCACTGCTTGCCTATCAAAATTCTCACTTGTCACATCCATTATGTGCTGACAGACCACATCGTTTATAAAGATTTCCGATTCGGTTTTAGGTACAGGCTTTTCAAATTTGTTGTTATACCATCGATTAATTTCATTCGGTTGTACAAAGTTTGGATCCTTATAAAGATTATAATAGCCGAAATTCGGTCCAGGTATTAGAGGTGGTGGCAAGGGTGCACTATGTGGAACTATTGGAGCAATTTGTGGTTCTAGATAAGGCGACAAATATTTACATGTACAAACTGGCAATATAACAGTTTGCATTTGAGGTGGTTTAGGCTTTGCATTAGGTAAAATTCTGTCCAATTCTCGCAAGGTTGGTATCATGTCAAGATGACAAATAGTTGACAGCATTATTCTCTCATTCACTGTATACTCTAATAATAAAACCTTTATTTATAATGATTAATTAATAAATTAAAAATTACAAGTGTACTTCGTTTTTTCTGAGATGGACAATTAGGATTATAATACAACTCCATAAGAAACCATAAAAATGCTAAATCATTTCCTCGACTCAGCTCCAATGCTCGACGAATACATTTATCATTTATAATTGGATAAATTCCAATAAGTCTTAATAAACGAAAACTTCTGTGTACGGTACCCTGTTCTAAATCATCACGAAGCCCTTCGTATAATTCATCGGCTGCTCTTAATTGCACATCAGATAATTCCTGATACCATAGAGGGCCGGTACTTTTCATTAAAGATTTTTGCACTTTATTCACTGTTTTTATTTTATTATTTTTTGTAAATAAATAATTTTCGATTATTTTTCCTTGTATTTCCAATAAAAAATATTCAACTCTTACCCTTTTTTTTGTCTAATTGCTTCTTATGCAAAACAAAATACTGATAACGTGCTATTGCTTTTTCTAAACGTCGATTCATTTCAAATTCGTACATTTCATTAGCATTTATATACGCACTAACTAATTTTCTTCTTCTTTTCCTCTTCTTTTTTACCTTCAAAGTCTATGTTAATTTTTTTTTTTTTTAAATACAAAAAAAAAGCAAAATTATTCACCTGTAATGGTGCCACATAGTTCAATCGTTCTGGCTTCTTACATATAGTTAATGTGTCTCTACTTTTTGCCTTTTTTTTTAATGGTTTACTAGGCATTTTTGGGATTGAATTGATTTTTTTTTATGTAATTAATTAACCAAATTTACCGAATTAAAAAATTAAAATTAAATTAAAAAAGTAAAAAATATTTTATGAATAAAATTAAATTTTTTAAAAAAACAAATTATAAATGGAAAATTTTTTTTAAACGAAACATTTCTGTTCAAATTAATTATTCTTAATAATTTCATGGGCTGCTGCTATTGTTCTCGTTTACCATAATTTTATTTTCAGCTGCTATAAAATGTTCGAAAATATTTTTTTTTTTCTTTTATATTATATCAATATGCTGCTGGTAATCGAGTTATTTCTGTGTTTTTTGAATAAAATATTTATGGAATAAAAAAAAATTCATATAGTGTCCACATTATTATTCTAACTTTATTTCATTACTATTAAATAAAAAACCAAAAATCAATAATCTGGATGACATTTTTGTAATTTTTCTAGAACTAAATCAAATAAGAAACTTCATGTATTTATCGCAGAAATATAAAATCTTATAACGTTTAGTATAAGCATTTGTTTTTTTTCATTTGCCTTAAATCATATTTATTCCATGGTCGAACAGATAGGATTTCATATTCAGACGCCGGCATGTATGCATAAAATACTTCACGAGGGCAACCATTAGGACATAAATATGGCGCCATTGTAGGCCAAAACAATCGACAATAATTTATCATTGCGATATTTAATTCACGGTGATATTCATTGAATTTGTAATTTATCTAAAAAAAATCGGAAAAAAATTGTTACTATCGACTAAAATCCATTTTTTTTTTTTATCTAAAGATAACAAACCCTATCTCCAATACGTTGCCTGAAATCGTAATCGACTGAATCCACATCACAAATACTTTTTACACCCATTGGAGTAACCCGTTTTATATTTTTAGTCAATAAAATATTCCATTGGGTATAGCTATGAACTATACCTCTTAATCTATCCCGGCGTGTGTACACATGACCATAACGGACAAGAATCCATTCTTGTAAAAGCTTTAAGTCATACACGTGTGGCATTGTTGCTAGCACAAATTTTGGATTTTCACGCAGTTTCCGAATTCCATCCTAGCAAAATAGAAAATTTAATAAATAACAAATAAATCGGAGAATTTATTTAGAGGATAATTTACTTTTAAAAGTCTTTTCATTAGTTTGGGATCTGTAGAAGAAATATAGAATTCCTCTTGATTCGTTTTTGATTTTTTCTTTTTTGGTTTCATTATATTGCATTCGGGAAGGTCACAGTCATCATCCGAAATATCTTCCATATCATTACCCCAAAATTGGGTTTCCAGTTTCCAAAAGTTTCTAAAACAAATTGTCAACGAATTTTCCTCAGTGGCATACCTGAATAATATAATGAAATTATAAAATGTTGTTATGACAAGATCACCAAAATGATAACAAGACTAACTTGTCTAATTCTAATGCTAGTTCTAAACTTTCTTTACACGGATTTAGAAAAATCGATTTTCTAAATATTTTCTCATAATCAAATTCATATTTGGCTTTTGGTGACTTTGAACTCTTTTTATTCTCAGCGCACTGTTTTTTGCTGTCCTGTAAAGTACGACGACATTGATTTCTTTCAAGTAGTTTCATATACAATCCATAATCCTCAACACATTGTCTATTGTGTTTACATATTTTAATGTTTTGCATTGTAGGAAGATGTTTTATTATGTTCCGGAATATTATTTTCACAATTGTTTGTTTTCTATACAATTTTCCAAGCTTTTTATATTCGGCACGACATTTTGCATTGTCCATTTCCATAGGATTTATCATATTTTTCGCTAAAATATATTTTGCATCATACTGAAGATCTTTACAATGGCATCGTGTTGTTTTGAACAACACTTTCAATTGTTTATTTTTACGCTTTGCATATACTTTATTTTTATGACATATATAATCAAGAACGGCTTGTCGATTAAATGGAAGTAAATTTGGATCAGGTGTTTCTGTAGTTGGATTACGATATTGGGCGCCATACCATCGATTTGATTCGCTTTGTAGCATAAAATTCGGATCTTTGTATCGTTCGTATGCACCAAATTTTGATACAGGCATATTGGGTGGCGGTAAAACTTTACTATGTGGAACACGTATATTCGTTAAAGGCTCAAGATAAGGTGATTCGTATTTACAATTTGTTTTAAATGAAATCCGTTTACACTTCCTGACCTTCGGCTTTAGCGGAGGTAATATTTTATCTAATTCTCTTAAGGTTGGTATCATATCTAGATGACAAATGACCGACATGATTATTCTCTCATTCACTGTATACTCTGAAAATTAATTAAATTATTTATTATTATTTTAGGTATAAGATGCCTACTTTTGATTTTATTTTGTGGGCAACTGGATTCGTAGAACAGCTTCATCAGGTACCATAAAAATGCTATATCATTTCCTCGACTCAGTTCTAAAGCATAATTAACTTTTGGACCATTAACAATTGGACAAATTCCAATAAGTCTTAATAGTCGTAAAATTCTATGGACTGTTCCCTGTTGCATATCATAATTAATCTCCTCATACAGTCTATCAGCTGCTACCATTTGACCATCTGATAACTCTTGATACCATGAAGGTCCAACTTCTTTTCGTAATTCAGTAATAAATTTTGTCCCTTTTAATTAAAATAATTTTTTTTTATATTCCTATTATCGATATTACAAAATGATATTTTACATTCTTGCTTGTCAATTTTATTTAAATTTTTGCTATAGTAGTCAAACCGATCAATGGCTCTTTGCATTCTCTCAGACATCTCCATTTCACAACAATAGAAAGGTGTTTCCTTGTCCGAGGAAATTTCTTCCTTTGTTTCATCTTGTTCTTTTTTCTCCAATAAAGACTTAAAATATAATCAAAATCATTAGATGGTACTAAGGGATTCAATCAATTAAATACTTTCGGTAATATTTTACGAGGAAAATCCTTCAAACAATTCATCTTTTATAATTTAAAATTTTGGCAACCAAATATAATAATTTAAACAAAAATTTCTTTTTACACAGAAAATTCTTTCTAAAGAAATATGCAAATTTCAAAAGTTCTAACTAAAATAGTTCTGAATTTGCTGCATGGCATACTTGAAATTTTTTTATTAAATTTTCTCAATCGAATACATCAACCAAAAAAAAATTGTTTTTTATGGGAAAATCAAAACTTTATAGCAATTTTACTGTACTTATCCATGCTTAAAAAGTTCTATGACTGCTCAGCGTATTATTTTTCTTTTTTATTGTATTTTCGGTCAATTCCGTTTTTCAAATGGCGGCTTTGTTGCGCTTTTGATCACGCATATAACCTTAAATGTATTTTAAAGTGTCACATTATTAATTGTTGATTATTAATTACTTATAATATTGTTTAAAAAATGGACTTCCTTGAATATTCGGATATATTAGCCGAAGTTAAAGGATGTATGGTAAGGATTATGATTTCAACTTTAATGCGTAGATTGATTTTGTATAAAAATGGATTCGGTTTTTTTTCTTCTTTTAGATTCCCGGTCGTTTAAAAATGACGGATCAAAATATAATTTTTAAAAATAATAAAACTGGAAAGGTGGAACAAATAAATACACATGATATGGAAATGGTTAATTTTCAAAGATTTGTAGGTCATTTTGGTATTCGAATATTTATGAAGAATGGCACATTGCACCGTTTCACCGGTCTTAAGGAAGGTGACCAAGATAAAATAGCCGCATTCTTCAAATCAAATTATAAAAAAGATATGTTAGAAAAAGAATTATCATTAAGAGGCTGGAATTGGGGCACAGTTCATTTTAATGGATCTGTGCTCAGTTTTGATATAGATACAAAAACAAGTTTCGAAATACCGTTGAATCATGTGTCACAATGTACAACCGGCAAAAATGAAGTGACATTAGAATTTCATCAGAACGATGATGCACCGGTTAGTTTAATGGAAATGCGTTATCATATACCGTCTACAGAATCAAATGAAAATGATCCCGTAGACGCTTTTTATAAAAACGTTATTACAAAAGCTTCAGTTATTTCGGTATCCGGTGATGCAATTGCTATATTTAGAGAAATTCATTGTCTTACACCACGGTATGTTTTTCTATTTTTTTTTTTTTTTTTTTTTTTATAGCTTTACTAAATATTTTAACATTACAGTGGTCGCTATGATATTAAAATTTTCCAAACATTTTTCCAACTCCATGGTAAAACGTTCGATTATAAAATACCGATGTCTACAGTTTTACGTTTATTTTTATTACCCCATAAGGACAATCGCCAAATGTTCTTTGTGCTCTCTTTAGACCCTCCAATTAAGCAAGGACAGACTAGATATCATTATTTAGTATTATTGTTTGGAATGGAGGAAGAAACAAGTATTGAATTGCCATTTTCAGAAGATGAATTAACTACAAAATATGAAGGAAAACTTTCAAAAGAGTTATCTGGACCAATTTATGAAGTATTAGGAAAAATAATGAAAGTATTAATAAATAGAAAATTAACAGGACCTGGATCCTTTGTTGGGTAAAGAGATTTTTTCTGAATATAAATTTCTATAATCTAATAAATAAATTTATTTTTTAGTCATACTGGTACACCGGCAATTGGTTGTTCATTTAAAGCGGCCGCCGGTTATTTGTATCCTTTAGAACGCGGTTTTATATATGTTCATAAACCGCCGATTCATATACGCTTTGAAGAAATTGCTTCTGTCAATTTTGCACGTAGCGGAGGATCAACACGTAGTTTTGATTTTGAAGTTGAACTTAAATCTGGCACAACACATACATTTAGTAGTATAGAGAAGGAGGAATATAATAAATTATTTGATTTTATAACATCAAAGAAAATTCATGTTAAAAACACCGGAAAGCATGTATGTAGTTTCTCCGTCAATTTTAATATTTATTGCGATTTATACTAATAGTAATTGAACAAATCATTAATGTTAATATAGGATAAAACAACATATAAAGATGACTTTGGTGATTCAGATAATGAAAATGAACCAGATGCTTATTTAGCACGTGTTAAAGCAGAAGCAGAGGAACGTGAATCGGACGGACAAGAAGACTCAGAAGAATCAACTGATGAAGACTTTAATCCTAATGAACAAGAGTCAGATGTTGCTGAGGAATATGACAGTAATGTACAATCATCGTCTGATGATTCAGAGGAAGGTGCTGCTGGTTTAGGTGGATCTGGAGATGAAGTCAAGAAGAAGGTTAAAGAGAAGAAACGTGAAAAGAAACACAAAAGCAGTAATTCGGTAATAAACGAAAAAAAAAAAAAAATTTGTTTTAAAAATTTTTTTTAAACAAAATAATTTATTTTTATTTCTAGACACGAACTAAAAAAAAGGATAGAGATTCTGATAAGCCAAAACGGCCATCAACAGCATTTATGATATGGCTTAATGAAACGCGTGAACAGATTAAAAAGGATAATCCAGGTATAAGTGTTACTGAAATAGCTAAAAAAGGTGGTGAATTATGGAAAGAATTGAAGAGTAAAACGGTAAATATAATTATTACTCAAAACTAGAAAATAGTTAACAAAAATTACAATTTCGTGTTTGTTAACTAATAATGAATGAAATAACAAATTTATTAATTTTGCGTATATAATTAATGTGGTCATTAGGAATGGGAGGAAAAGGCTGGTAAAGAAAAGGAAAAATATGTCGAAGCAATGAAAAATTATGTGCCTAAAGAGACTACTGAGGATGGTGGCGATAAAACAACAACAAAGCGTAAAAAAGAAGTTAAGAAGCCAACGTCAACAGCAGCTCCAACAAGTGGTGGCGGTGGTATTAGTGGTTCATTCAAAAGCAAAGAGTATATATCTGATGATGAATCATCAAGTGATAGTGATAAAGAAAAAGAGAAAAAGAAAAAGCCAAAGGTTAAATTGATTGAAATTTTTTATATATCGACGGATTTTGAATTTGATTTTTTTTTCTTTGCTAATATTTTTTAGGTATCTAAAGAAGCAGCAAATGATAAATCTGCTGGTTCGGATATTGAAAGCGAAGCTGATGAGAGCGATTAAAAACATTATTTTTTTCTGGTTGTTATCTCAAATAATCATTTAATCAAAAAACCGTTATTGTTGATCTGAAAATAGTAATTTCATTCCATAAAGAAAGTTGTTTAAAAATGAATAAATGAAGAAATTATAAAAAACAAATATGAAACGTTTGAACATTCATTATTAATCTCCTATTCGACTTTAAAAAAAATTCCCTCGCTTTTTGTATTATACTGAGAACTCCATGTAAACTAGCATGCATGTTGAAAATTAACTGTTGCTTGGGCTGTATGGCAAAAATGTAGGTAAAAAATGTTTTGTTGTGAAATTTCGGTTTTTATTTTTTTTTGCCTTTTCCCATAGTATAATTTGTATATTCAGGTCTATAGAAATATTTAATTTTAGGGTGCGCTTTAATATGCATTTGTTGGTTGTTTTATTTATTTTTTTTTTCTTTCTTTTCTTTATACAAATAAAATGCATTACGTAGTATTATTCAGTTAAAGGTTCCCTTCTTGTATTATTTAACCGTCATTTATGTTTATGCTGTGAATTTTTATTTTTTCGCTTTATTTATAAATGCAATATTTCATATATACATATATGTATCGGTTAAAGCATAAGGAAGAGAAATAACGGTTAAAGTATTTGGCATATGTAACATATATAGTTGTTTTTGTATATGTTTTGTTATCCTCGCATAAACAGTTTTTTTTTTATTAAAGCCATGCTTTAACTCATCCATATGAAAAGCAAGAAAAAAAAACAGCAGGTGTTCATATGTTTGACGTCGCCAATAAGTAGCATTAATTTGTTTATATTATTTAATATCATATGTAAAGAATATATGAATATTCAATTTTTGTTAATTACATATTTAAAAAGAAAATAAAATAAAAATTTTAATCATCGGTATGCAAACATAATATCCATGTTTTTATTATTATTTTTTTCTTTTCCTATATAAAAATGTGTAAACTAAGATGTTTTAAAAATTTATATATTCCCGCTAAAATCAATGTTGGTAGATGGCGTCTGAATGCATATTTTTAGTCAAATTTATGCTTTTTATAGCTAACTTCATATATAATAAATTCAGTACGGCGGACTTCGATTGGCGTGCATTTCATAATTTTATATTAAAGAAAATGTGATTTATAATCAGAAAAATAATTAATCATAACAAAAACATATCCTCATTCATAATTTTTTAGATATAGAGTATTTTTATTATGTTTTTTTAATTTATAAAATTTAAAAAAAGTCATATATTTATATATAGTTGTGGGTAGATGTCAGCACTATATGGGCTATAAAATGGCGCGGAAGTGAAATTTTTCCCCTACCATACAATACGAAAGCCAACTCGTCGATTCTCATACTACGAGCTGTTCTGTAGTTCTTTTTCCTTGTATATTCATACTAAGTGTTCAGAAAAAGGCAGAATAAAAATTTTGTGAAACTTCTTCGTTTTGTAATTAGTGAAACTTATTAAGGTAAGTCAATTATTTTATTCTACAAATTATAACTACATATATTTATTATTTTATTATATTAATAATTTTCTAATTATTATTGTATTTCCGATATATTTTTGTTAAAATCAAAATGCCTTACTGGCGTGGGTTTTCATAATAGCGTATGTACGGCATATTGAATTTTTGTTCCATATAAAATACGCTTGATTATAAATGTCGATTTCTTAATAAATTCATATTGTTTAAACACACTATCGATTAAATTAGATAATTATAAGTCTCCTTATACATATTTTAATGATATTACGTTAATTTTCTATTTTCTTCATAAAAATAAAAATGGCTTGATTAGTACATCACTTGACTCGAGTATGGGAGCCATAAATAAAATTAAAATTTTGTCAGTTAGAAATAGTTTAAATGAAAAGTGGCTTTCTGTGATAATTTTTAAATAATTTTTATTATCGATTCTGATAATTAATTCCCACTGTCCAATATAATATTAATTATATATGACCCTTTCGCGCCAAAATAGTTGACCGGGTCATCATACTAGGATTTTTTGTATATATAGAACGGTTTTCCATCCATTGAAGTAAAAATACACAGAAACGACGCCATATAGAAATTTGTAAACATCAGCATCAGCAGCATTTGCTTTTGGATTTCGAATTTTTTTTTTTTTAATTTGATTATGTAGTAGTGTTTGTGTTTTTTTTTCAAATTATTTTAATGTGTGCGTTTACAAAGAAAAATAGTATTTTTCATATAAAAAACATAGGGAGCATATAGCAATCGTATTTTGTGTGTTAAATAACAAAACTAAACATTAAAATGTATGATAGTATTAGCTAGATAATATAATTGTTTGATTGTATTATGTATATTTATAGGCATCATAAAAAGTAAATTATAACGAATGTTTGTTTGGTTTAAATAAAAAAAAAAATTTACGTAACGTTAATTATACGTAACGTCTGTTAAACATATTGTTATGAAATTTAACGACGCGACATGCTAACGGTGGCCATATCAAAAATATGTTTTGTATCGAATAATTATGAAAACAAAAAAGATAAAAAAAAAAAACGTTTGAATTTTGTTTAGCTTGATAATAATAATTTTTAATGCTATAATAATACGTATTAGGGTTTGAGTTTACTTATTTAAAGGCATTCAATAAATCGTATATACTTTAAAAAAAATTTCTAATCTGTTTGCATTTGTTTTTTGTATATTTGATCTGCTTTTGTATATAGGCGACAATTGTCGTTTCATTTAATAGCCGCGCGTTGCGTTTTCTATTGAATATCTCTTTACCGTAGTTTAAGGTTTTAGTTCGTATACTAAACGTTACGGACGCGCTAAATAATTTTTAATACAAACTAAGCGGTAAGCAGGCAGTCAGCGCATTATAATATTCACATAAGCATCATCATCATCATAATAAGCAGTCACTCACCAAAAAGCAAATAAAAAAAAAACTTAAATAGTATTACCGACTCTTTCTAACAATTTAAAATAAATTTTTTGTTGGTTACCTCTCTGTGTTAAGCTCAGTGTTTGGTTTACTTGAAAAAGCATTATTATTCTATAGAGTGTACTCTGTTTAACAAGTTGAAAAATTAATTTTTAATATAAAAGTATCAAGCAAACCGTGTGGTAACGATTTTGTGTGAAGTTTTTGTTGTAATTATTTTGACTGAAATATTTTTAAAGTAACGGAAAATTGGTAAATAAGAGATTTTATTTAATTAATTTTTTTTTATATTTATTTAATTATAATATTTATATTTTGATAAAATTATTATTATATTTCTATATTATTATATAAATTTGCGGTTTAAAGTTGTTATTTTTGTTGATAAAATAAAAACATTTTTTTCGTTTGGGAAAAAATTTTTTTTTGAAAGAAAATGTGTGGTTAGAAACGACAACAGGCAGCAGCATTTACATTTTGTTTTATTTATTTTAAAACACAAACGCATGGCTATTTATTTATTTTTGTTTTAATTTCTATAATTAAATTAAATATTTTGTAGATATTTTACACACGTTCAATTGTTTTTTCTTTTCTTGATTCTTGATTGGTATAAACTTTTTTAATCTCCAAATTTTGTAACGTTTTTTTTTCCTTTTGGCATTTTCACCATAAGTATCGTTTTCTGACTTTTGTTGTTATTGTTGTTATTTTCATCATCGTTAATTTCAAAACAATTTTATTTTCTGTTTATTGTTTTTCGCATTTATTTAAATTTTTTTTTATTAATTGTGAAAAATGTGAGTTATATATATATATATATATTATTCATTAAATATTAATACTTTTGTTGTTGTTGTTGTAAAAAAAAATTATTTGAAACTCGCGCGTCATATATTTTTTTTTAAGTGTTTACAAGCGTCAAAAATTTAATTTTTTCGTTTTTTTCTTCTCTTTTTTTTTTGTTTGTATTTATTTAATAATTTTTATAACAATGCTTGGGAAAATTTAATTTCTTTTTATTTTTTTCATTTTACGTTATTAAATTAATTATTTAAAACTAAAATTGAAATTTTTGAATTTACCGCCATTTATAAAATGTAAAGTAAAAACAAAAAAGTTTTTTTTTTTTTTTGTTGATTCGTCGTTTTTTACTTTTGTACGGGTGTACCGCATAGTAGAAGCAGCGTTATACATACGAAAAACGAAATAAATGTCGGTTACAAAATATTCTGTTTGTAATTTTTTTTTTAAATTAAATTTACTAATTAATAATGTAATTTTGGTAGAGTAATTGATTTTTAAATGTTTGTAGTAAAATTTGAATACCATGTAAAACCAAAAAGAGAAAAAAAAATTAAATTTCTGTCTATTTGGCATTTTGTTTGGCAATGTAACAATACTTTTGCCTGCTACTGTACTTTTTTTTTCTTTTTTACTTCGGTTTCATACAAAATTATATTTTCTCTACGGTTTTTCTATATAAAATATTTTTTTCGTGTATTTTTTATATGGTTGAAGAAGAGTGGATGTGCTTTGCTTGTGTTTTATTTCATTGCTTGCCTTAATTTTTTTTGTTGTACTCTGTGCTGCTGCTGCTTTTAGGTTTCACTTAGTTAACATTTATTTATTTATTATATTTTATATTTTTCTTCTTTTAAATGCTCTACGTACATTTCCTTTGCACAAAAAAATCCAATAGCGAAGCTAAAGCAGCAAGCAAAGCAAGAAACAAGTAAAATAATAAATACACAGCGTTGTTGTTGTTGTTTGTTGTATATTTCACATAACCCAAGCCAGGCCATATTATATTTTCTATATAAAAGTTACCGTATAACAAAATGCTAAAGCCAAAAAAAACATATAGAAACTCATCGTGTATAATATTATTTTCTTCTTTATAATAATGTAATTCTCTACAATACTTGTGTGTATTATATTATGGCGTTGGTTTGGTTTGGCTTGGCTGTTGGGTTTACAAGCAAAGCATAGCATAGCATAGCGCGCAGAGTGTAGATAGCAGTAATATAACAGCAACAACAACAATAACACAGGCAGAAGAAGCAGCAGGCAAAACCCAACTCTCTGTATAAATTTATATATTTTGTTCGTCGTGTGTTGTATAAATTTATATATATAAATTTAACAGGCAAAAGCATTTATATTTTGTTAAAGCCAAGCGTAGTATAGTGGTGGTGTTGTTGTTGTTGCTATACACAGCACAGATCAGTACAGTGCAGTCTCTTAAACATTAGTTAACCGTTCTCTTTGTTAATTGTTGTTATTTAAGGTGAAGTAGTTTTATATATTTTGTATCCTACTGTACCCAGTGTTTTTGTTGTTTATTCGTTGGTTCGTTGTTATTACCAAGCCAGTAGCATGGCAGCAAAAAAACAACAACAACAACAAAAAATTGTACGAAGAAAAATTATTCAGTAGAAAAATATAAGAGTAGTGTGTATATAGCCAATAGCATATTAAAAAAGAAAGAAAAACCAAACAAACAAACAATATTACAAAGTAGAAGAAGCGTCGCGTCGTACAAACGTTAAAATTTGTCGAATAAAAGACCAAACCAAGTGGCATCAGGCAGAGAAGCAGATATATAGCTCTAAAGTAATATCTCGCCATACGAAAAATATAAATAAAAAAAAGAAAAGGGAATAATATTATATAAAAGAAAAATTATTATATAGATAGATAGATGGATATAAAATTTTCTGCTTTTTTGTTTTTTACCCATCATTTTTGTGTATACACTTTGACTTTGGTGTGGTCCTCCTATATTAAATAATCAAGCAAGTAGAAATAGCAACAAACGGCACCCATTATACAGTTTCATTTCTCTTGTCGTCGTTATTATTATTGTTGTTGGTTGGATTGTCTCCTTTAGAAGAAGAAGAAGGCAAAAACTCCAATAAAAATTCTTCCCTATTATCATCATCAATAGAAAGACGACGACGTCGACTAACTACTATACGAATAACTCTCCTCTACTTAAAACTTTATTTTTATTATTATATAAACTTTTTCTTTACTTATCTTTTCTTTCCTTTTTATTTTTTTTATATATTTTCGGTGGTGTGTTTTTTTGTATAGAGGAATAAAAAAAATATATTTCTTTTTTTGATGGGATAAAAACGAACAACGACGCTTTTCTCTATGCTGTTGAAAATTAGATTTTCTAAAGTCGTCGTCTATACTGTTGAGTTGAATTGTTCTCGCTAAGAAAAAAAATATTATTACTGGTGTAGCTACTGTTGTTGTTGTTGCTGCTTGCTCTGTGTGTTTTAACGATTTTTTTTTAACTTTAATTCTCAAGTTTATTGATAAAAATAAAAAGGCAAAGTAATGGAAATTTTTCTTTTTCTTTTTATTTATTTCATTTATTAAAATTAATTAGATAAAATTGATTTGGCTTTTTTTTTTAAATTTTTTATTTGACTATAGTATAATTGATTTTTTTAAATATATTTATCCATCCATTTTATTTTATTTAACCATATTATATAGATTATTTAATCAATGAATGAACTAATGGAAAAGTAACGAATTTGTGCGCGTGTTCTCTATACAAAGAAATGAATTTTGTGTGTGACACACAATTTTTGTTTTTGGTTTTTTTTACGGTTTGATGATGGGTCGTTTAAACTAACCTAACGTTTTCATAATTTTTTCTTTTTTTTTTTTATATATATGAATGGCGTCATATATAATACGTGAATATTTGCAAATTAAAAAAGGTAGAAAAAGAAACCCTCGTGAGAAAACGAGAATTTTTTTCCATCTTGTTTGTTAACTGTGATGCGTCGTATATGTCACAAAAAATCTCTAAGCCTTGTCACAATTTTTCCCTTTTTTTTGTTTGATCTTTCGCCTCTTGTACCTGTAATTTTTATCTAATTTTTTTTTTCATTTTTTAATTACAGAAAAAAAAAATAATTAAAAATGGCAGAAAGACCAAAACGTCCACTCTCAGCATATATGTTATGGCTCAACGAACACCGTGAATCAATTAAGAAAGAATTCCCCGGCATCAAAGTGACAGAAATCGCAAAGAAAGGCGGTGAAATGTGGAGAGGAATGAAAGATAAGACCGTGAGTAGAAATTTTTTTTTTATTTTATTTCAAAAAAGAAAAGACTAAAACCCGAAAAATGAGCACAAAGTAGTGTTTAGTATTTTTCGAGTAAGTCTTTGGGGTGTAATGTTTTGTGGAGTGGTATGACTAATTTCTTATTGTTTTGTTGTTTGTCGAATATCATTAGGAATGGGAACACAAAGCTGCCAAAATAAAGGATGAATATACAATAAAAATAAAGGAATTTGAAGCAAATGGTGGATCAACAGAAAAAACTGTCAGCAAGAAACGTGGAAAGAATAATGCAAAAGCCGCCAAAAAGGCCAAGAAGAAGGAATCTGAAGATGATGATTCAGTAGAGGATGAGAGTGACTGAACTAATTAATTTAATATACACACACACACACAAACACATAATAAAATAAATTAAAAAAAAAAAAAATTAAATAAAATAAAATAAAAAATTAATTAATTAATTAAAAAATAAAAAAAATTAATAATTAAATAATAATAAAAAAAAAACAAAAAAAACTCTTTATTTATAAAAAAAAAAAAAAACAAATATAATAATAATAATAATATAAAAGCAAAAAAAGAAAAGAAAATACAAAATGACACATACACACACAGAGAGAGAGAAAGAGAAAGAGAGAAAAAACAAACAAATGATACCACACAACACACACACACGCGTACATTGACGTCGGGGCCTTACTTGATTTTCTTCTTGTATATATTACAACCGTCTCTCACCAGAAAAAATTAAATTAAAAACAAAAAAAAAAAAACGAACAATCTAAAATAGCCCTTTTATTAATTAATTAATTGATTATTATCATTCTTTTCAACAAAAATTTTAAAACGTTTTTATTTCTTTTGTTTATTATTATTATTAATTAATATTAATTAATTGATTGATTTAATTAATTAATTAAGAATATAAATATATTAGTTATTTAAATTTTTTTTTTGTTTTATATATAATAATTTTTAATTTTTCATTTCATTTACTATACAATAATAAATAATTTTTATAATTTCACACAATAACAACAAACAACAAATAACTTAAAAAAAAAAAACTACAAAAGATTACCTAAAGGAAATATTTAATTAAAATTAAAAAGAAAAGAAAAAAAAAAATAATAAGCGAGGACGATAGATAAAGGGGGGTGGCGTTAAAACAAAGCAAAAACAAAAAACCATAGATTTTATATAATATGATTTTTATTATTATTATTTTTTTTTATAATTAAATTTTTAATATTACATATTTATAATTTCATTATTATTATTATTTTATTATTATTTTTTTTTTTTTTTAATCAATAAAAAACTAAGAGAAAATTTAAAAATGAAAAGTTTTTTTTTTATATGCTGTGTTTAGAGTTTAATTCTTGATTTTTTTTTTCCAACCACAAGAAAATTCACACAAACCGACACCACCAATGTTTTTTAATTTTTTTTTTTTTTTTCCTAAAAGAAAGAAAAGTTGGATACAAAAAAAAATTAAATAATTAAAAACACCACACACACAACACAGTTTTACACACAATAACAAAACACCTTAGCGTACTAAGAAATTAACAAATTTTTTAATTTATTTTAAATGAAATTGAATCATTTTTGTATTAATTATTATTATTATTATTATAATTATGAATTAATAATGACGGAACAGCACAAACAACTCAATTAATCATTTAATTCCTTTTTTTTTTGTAATAATTTTATTGAGTAGTTTGTGTATGTGTTTGTGGAAGATGGAATAATAATTATAAATGTATAAATAAAATAATAATTTAAAAAAAAGAGATTGTTCGCCCACCAACCACCACCACCCATTTATACATCAAAATTTAAATTAATGAAAATTATACAACAACCAATAGCAACGTTTTTTTTAAACAAACCAACAAAGAAAAATTAATTAAATGAAAGAAAACAAATGTGGTGTGGAATCGTGTGTGTGTGTGTGTACATAATAAGCGCATTACTTTTATGGGGTATTTAATTAAAATGAAAGTAATTTTAAAAAGGGTTCGTGTTTTGTCTTTAAAAAAAAAACATCAAAAATTATTTCATTATCCTTGTTGTACGTGTACGTCGTGCAGAGAAATTTGTGTAATTTTTGTAAAGCTCTAGTAGATGATGATGATGATGATGAAGAAGAAGAAGAAGAAGAAGCAAAAGCAAAATTATTACACTTTCTCATTAATTCGTTACGATTTTCTTAATTTTTTTATTTATATTTAATTAAGTTTTAAAGAAATACAAAAGCAAAGGCAAACAAAAAAAATATCTGGATTGATGAATATAAATAATAATTAATAATAATACAAAAACAACAAATTAGAATAATTTTTTTATTTTTTTTTTTCTATATATTATTTTTAAGTGAGAAAATTTAATTAATTAATTAAATTAATAAAATAAATAAGCAAAGAAACACAAAAAAAAAATAAAAATTTTAAGATACTTAGGTGTAAATTTTATGTTTTTACCTTTTATTATATTTAATTTACTTACCTACCTACCTACCTACTTACTTACTATTACTACTACTAATATTGAAAATTAATTTAATTTAATTATATTTTATTATTTAAGGATTAATTTTGGATGGGTGGTTGATTGATTGATTGATTTGTTCACTGATTGGTTGTATGATTTGTGCGCTTACTGGTGAATTGAATTCACATTACCGTTTAAGTTGTTTCTAAAATATCAATGACTTAAACCGATTTCATTGTAAAACCGTTAACCACCATCGCCAACCACAACAATCCATCCAATCAATCACCACCAATCATCAAAGCCTTAATTATTAAGTTTTCTCTTCAAATTAATTAACAAAAAAAAGAAACAAAAAAATCTTACAGACAAAAGAAAAAAACTACAAAACAATTTACAAATTTTTTAAATCCTGAATTTTTGAATTAATTTATTTATTTATTAATTAAAACAAAAAAAAATTAGTTTTTAAAATAAAAATTAATATATTATAATAATAAATACGAAGAAGAAATTTAAGTAAATGTGAGGGGGTGGAAGAAAGAAGGGAGAAGGGAAGTTAATTTAATAATTAATAAAATATATAAATATTATAAACACAAGAAGAATTACTAATTAATTAATTAATAAATAATTATATTTTGTAAAGTGTGTGAGAGAGATAAAGAAAAAAAGAGGAGGGAAAAATGAATTTTTAATTTTAATTTCAATTTAATTAATTTTTATTTCTCTTTCTCCTACATAGGATTTTTAATTTAATTATAACAAAAATATAGAGAGAATTAAATCGAAAATTTAATTAATTTAATTTTTTTTTTTTATGTTTCGTGGGTGTTAATTATTAATTATATTTAATTAATAAATTTATAATTATAATAATAATATTTGTAATATTAGAAGTTTTTATTTTCATTTCAATGTAAAATTAAATTAAATGTTTTGTTGTTTTAAAAAAAAAAAAAAAAAATTCTTTTCTTTCCTCTATTTTTTTGGTAAGGGGTGGAGATTTCTCTCGTCATCGTCGCGATCAGAGTTGTTTTTTTTTTCTTTTCTTTTCTTCTGCTGTTTGATATTTTGTTTATTAAAAAAAAATGTTAATAAAAACAGCAGGGGTGTTGTGTCCTTAAAAATGACTGAAAAGTAAATGAGGTTAGAATAATGACTCCTTGCAAAATTGTAAAATGCAGGTAAACCTCTAAATTCTTTGAATAATTTAAAGAACCAAAATCACCTAAAAAATTATTAATCAAGCGTAATTTCTGTTTATTCGGATAATTATTATTTGGCGGGAAACTAAACGTTTCCTTACTCGCGTTATTTTATCTCTACGATATTTGTTAATGGGTCGGGTTTGTTACGTTTAAAAGGCGTTTTTCTGTTTTTATTCCTATATAAACAAAAAGATTTTGATTGATAATTCCATCGAAGAAGAATTAAAACTGCAAAGCAGCAACACACAACAGGATGCTAAAATGCCTTGAATAAACTTTTTTTTTTTTTTTTTTTTTAATTTGTTCACACTAAAACAACTACGTTTAATTGTTGTGAATTTAATTAAATAAGCAATGTAAGACCTCTAAGTAATTAATTAAATGGAACAAAAATCCTATCAGGTTCCACGAATTTAACAAACAAAAATCTAATTTCTCATAATTTCTATCCTTTATAATCATAATTGTTTTAATGTAATAAAACGAAAAAAATATAAATATAAAAAAAAATAATAATAATTATGATAAATTGAGGTCAGGTGAAAAAAAAAGAAAGAAAAAAAGTAACAAAAATTGTAAACTAAATATGCAAATGAAAAAAAAAAAAAGAAACCTGTACCTGTTTTTTAGTGTATTTAGTGTATTTATCTCTTTATTAATTAATTAAATAATTAATTAATTTAAATAAAATAAAAGAAAACTGAAAATTTAAAATAATTATTATTATCTAAAAATATAAATATTATATTCATTTATTTTATCAATTAAATTTTTTTAATAAATACATAATATATATATAAATAAATAAATAAATTAATTAAAATTAATAAAGATTATAAGAAAAAAATCTCATTAGAAATTCACATTATGTATGTACTAATTATAAAAATACACAATAAAAAGAAAAGAAAAAAAAGAAAGCATTCTATTGTTGAGAATTATTAATTAAATTAATTTATTTAAAGTCAATCAAAAATCATTCCATAAAATTTTTAATTAATAACAAAATAAAAAAAAAAAAAATTAATTAATTAATAAATGAATCTATAATAGTGATATTTAAGATTTTTATTTCTTAATTATTATTATTATTAATTAATTAATTGTTATATAAAAAAAAAGAAGATAAAAACATTAATTCACATTTTATTATTTTATTAATTAATTAATATAAGAAAAAAAAAGACAAACAAACAAATATAAGATGTAAAGTCAAGTAAATTCATTAAAATGTAGAATACAAATTAAATTAAATTAAAAAAAAAACTAAAATTAATTAAATATATAAATAAATTTAAAAGAAAAATAATAAAAATAAGCCAAACGATAAAATAAAGAGAAAATATTCATAGAAAATTGTTTTTTTTTTTTTTTTTAATTTTAATTAAATCCTTTATCATTCTTTTTCTTTGTTTTTTTTTTTTGTGTTTGTTTTGTTGTTGCAGAATTAATTATCCAGTGATGCCGTCCTTGTGTTTTTTTATTTGCGTTTTCCTGTTTGTCACATATGGAAAATTTATATTTGTGACGAAAAAGAATTTTTTTTTTGTTTCTTTAAGCTGGCTATACCGAAATTATTTTCGTTTTTTAAACAGCAACACGTGCAGAATATTTTTTTTTTAAACAAGATGGCAGTTTTTTATTAAATTAATAAATTAAAATTTTTCTACGATTTAATATGGGTTTTTCTTAATTTTTAATTTGTTTTTCAATGTGGAAAAATTATTTTATTTAAGGTTAGAATAATAACAAACATTTTTTCAAATTTTTTTTTTTTGTAAGTATTTTCATTGTTAAATAAAATTTGAAATATAAAACACTTAATAATTTTTTTTTTATTATACAGAAAACATAAGCTGTTGGTTGTTTAATCTTAATAATAATAAAAAAAGGTTAATTTAGGTAATGTAATAATAATTTTAACCACTTTAAAAAGGAGGTTCATTCCACTTTAAATTATGTTTGCTTCTGTTTTTATTTTGTTAACATTCATTTACAGACTTTTGTACTCTGCTTATTTCAATATATTATTAACGTAAATTTATAATAATAATAATGATAATCGATACTGAATTAAAGGAATTTCAAATTGTTTCCGGTTATAAAAAGGTGTTTTTTTTTTTGTTATGCTTCTGTTTCTCGTTCAAATAGTAACGCACAAAACATAACAACATACCAAAAAAAAGCATCATTGTCTTGTAGTGTTTTGTTGTTTATAAAAATAAACTAAATAAAAAAAAATTCTTTCCAAAAATTGTTGTAATTAATGCCAAAGCAAATAAAAACGAATGTAGAAGGAGAGGAGCCACCACCATTACCAAAAATATTTTCATTTCTTTCAATAATCATTTAAGTCGTCACATAGGCACAAAAAACATTGACTTTATGGTGTTGAGTAGTTTGTCATCGATGATATTACAATTTTTTATTTTTATTTTTTTGTGTTATAAGCTGTGTCAGGTTTATTCGGTGAGTGTTATTCGATGCTTCTTTTTCACTGTTTTAATAATACAACAAACACGAGTTGTTCTGTCGTTTTGTTAGTTTTTTTTTTATTATTATTATTATTAATACATAAAGAAGTAAAAAAAAATCATGGAGTTAATTCCACCTTCTTCATTTGCAAAAAATTTTTTTTGAAAGACTTGGTTTCAGTACAATTTTTTGCTTCTTCGTTTTTTTTTTTATAAATAAATTTACAACGCTGATTAAAAAATTTGTATCATCATGATAGATAGACAAGCAACAATAAAAACAAAAACAAATTATTATTGATTAGATAAATATTATTAACTTTTGATTATTTTATCAATAGAAATTATTGCATTTAGGTCAAGTTAAATATAATTTGTGTTTGATATTGAATTGATAAGAGCGGTTTTGATTAATAAATTATGCAAATATGTGTTGGACATGATTGGCTGGAGTGGAATTTATTTGTAAGGAAGTTCTTTTGGTTGATAACAGCCAACACTGAAAACGTAGAAAAATTGGAGAGACACTGGTAGTAAAAACGCAATGTAAATCGATATTGATAAACATGACCAGTTATAATTTAAGTAGACATCATTCTACAGTTCAGGTAGCTCTTGAAATTCAAAATCACAAATTACTTTTAAAAAAAACTACAATTAAATGACTTTTTAAACCAAAAACCGTCATTTTGTAACGTTAAAAATCGTTGAAATAATTTTATTTTACCAAATACAATCGCAACGTTAAAAATGTACAACCAAAGACAACGTAAAACGAGACAAGAACGTCGAACATTGACTGTAATTTATATTTAAATATTTATTTTTTACTTTACTAGCGGTTATTAAAAACTGGACAACAAAAAAAAGCAGGGAAAAAACATGACACAAAACATTTACTAACGAGTGTAATAAATTTTTTTTTTTTTTGCCTTTTTATTTATTTATTTTTATTTTATTTTTATTTAAATATAAAAAAAAAACATATTATTATGATATGAAAACCGGTAACATAATAATTTTTATTATTATTATTTTTGTTTTTTTATTTAAAAAAAAAATAAAACAATTTTTATTTTATTTTAATGTGATGATAAATTGTGATGAAATCAATATCAATATGATTGTAATTAGCTGCAAATATTTGCTGTTATGTTTGTATTTTATGTGTAAAATTTAATCAACTTGTTAAATTATTCATAGATAATTTAAATTATGTTTAAAATATAATAATAATAATAATTTATATAAGTAGTGAGAGAAACAAACAAAAAGACAAAAAAAAAACCTCATCAGCATCCATACCCGCCCATTTTGTAGCATCATCTATCTATCTATCCGTTTCGATTAAATAATTGTACCTTAAATGGTAAAAGCACTGTGAATTTTTTTTTTTGTTTGTAGTTATTACTAGCAGTAGTATTAGTAGGTTGAATATACTGCCTATTAGCTAATAGGCATGAGGATAATAATATAACAAACAAACAAACAAATAAACAAACAAAAATGAAAAAAAAAAAAAACATTATCGATAAGCCACCCTGTAAATTATTATAATAAATAATCATTAAAAATTTGATTGATTAAAGCTGCTGACTAAAACAATACAAACAACATGAAATTTTTTTTTTATATATTTATTTAAAAATGAATGAAATCGTAGAAATAATTTTTTTTTTTTTTTTATAATTTTATTGATTAAAAATTTTTGTTTTTAACGCAAAGAAATGTTTGTAGCGGTGAGAGATTTTTTTGAGTTTCTTTTTTTTTTTATGTTTTAATGATAATGGTCTTCAGGAATTTTGTTTTATATTCAGGAGTGGCTTTAGTGTTGTTTATTAAGTATGAATTTGTATGAGTTCCGGTGTAAATCATTTGCTTTAATTACATATTAACGGTGGATAAAATTCCATGCGTTTAACGTTTATTTTGTGAAAGTGATCTAGTCCTGCCATTATTTAAGGGTAGGTTAAGCACTGCTATATTCCGGAAACGAAAACAAAACAAGACAACCAACTTCTTGAATTTCTAATTCCTGAATGACTGACACATGAAATCATGTAACTATAACGCCTATTATACTGATAATAGATGGATACTTTAAGATATTTATTTAATCTTATTGAAAATTGTTAATTAGTTAAATAATTAAGTAAACAAACAATATACCGATATGTTACGCTACGCTACATACATAAAATACGTGTATACAGTGGTATGTATGTAGAGTTTTAAACAAATTTATTGTTATGGCTAGATATAGATGTGTTGATATTATTTAAATAAATAATTTTAATATCATCCAACCATCATCAATAAATCACATTGAAAATAATGATGATGATGATGATGATGATACAACGTGACTTATTAAAACAATTTTAATTAAAACAATTTTGGTTTTTATGCTTTTTCATTTGTTTTTATAGAAATAAAATTTTTGAATATAATAAAATGGTTGTCATAGTGTCACATTTTTTTTTTGTTAACTAATTAATTAACTTATTAATTGATAAAAAAAAATGTATAAGATGAATACACTTGAATCGTTCATAGAGTTTCTAGTAAATGCAAAAAAAAAAAAAATTAATTTACGAATAAAAAATCATCATGTGAGAGATATTTTTCTAAAGCCGTAAATTACGATTACCTCCCGCAAAACACCTTAAATTAATGTAATGTGATTTTAGCGTTTTTTCTTTTTGTTTTTTTATTTTCTTAGCTTGTTGTTAATTATTTTGTTTTGTTTTGTTTAACCAGAAAATATAAAAAAATAAAATTCTCACCAAATAATAATAAAACGAGGCGAAACGAGTTTCTTTTGTCTTAATTAAGTATTAATAAAGAAAAAAAAACTTTTATTTAGCCATTTTATAATAATGAAAAATTATTATTATTTTTGCTGTTTTACAGGTGAAGTATTTAAATTAGAAGATTAACAACAGCAGCAAAAAAACGCATAACATATTATGCGTTTTTTTGCTGCTAAGTTAAAAATCAATAAAGAGGGAAATTTTAGGGTGTGGTGTGACGACATTAGACAATGTAGAAAAAAGAAAAGTAATAAAAAAGTATCTGGCCCATGGGGGGATCGAACCCACGACCTTCGCGTTATTAGCACGACGCTCTAACCAACTGAGCTAATGGGCCACATGAGTAACGAAAATTTAAAATGCATCACAAATTGATTTTTTTTTTCATTTTTATTTTTTTTTAATACAGAAATAAAAATATTTTTTTTCTCTCGTTAATAATTAATTTTTAATTTATTTATTGACTAAAATCAATATTATCAGGTACAGTAAGCATATTTTATCTGTAACAGTGTGAAAGTATGCAATTTTATTGAAATTGTTTTAATTTTTTTTTTTAAACATAAATTAGGAGAATGAGTTGATTGATTTTTACGCACATTTGTCTATATTGACTTTTGTGTTGTACGGTGATGCATTATAAATGTTTTTTTTTTTTTTATAAAACAAAATAAAGCCATGCAACAGCAATAGTAACTATTTAAATATTTATAAATTGTTTTATTAATTATTAAACATTAATGATTTAGCTTTAAGAAAGAATAAATAATATTCAGCTTTAGTTTGATCTAAGTATTTCTTTTCTTTGCTAATTAAAAATAATTGTTAATTGATAAATAAAATTTACGAAATGCATTTAAATGATTTCAAAAAAAAAAAAAAAGCTCCACAACAGCATAAGAATTTTTTTTTTAAAGAAGCAAATCAAAAATTCATTGAAATTAAAATATTAATTAATAATATTTAAATATATAAATATTAATTAATTTTTATGAGAAATAAGGGAAAATTTGGTGCTTTCAGCATTGATTGTTCTACCCTGTAGTAGGATTATAATATTTCTCAAAAATATAATCGTAGTGAAGTTATTGTTCCTTCGCATTCCCATTCTATTAAAAACGAAAATATTCTTTTTTTTTTTTTTGCTTGCACTGCAACTTATATGTCAAAAATAATAATTTATTTTGTGATCAAAAAATATAGATTTCTGTGTGTCGATTTAAATTATCGATAATTATCTGTTTTATTAATAAAAATTAATTTTATTTTATCAGAAATATTATCTATTTTAAAGTGTCATCATAATAAAACTATAATATGGATGTGTAAGTGATTTAAAATAAGAAAATTTCTTTTCGTATTTAAACCTAACCTAAAATATATTTTTATTTTTTTTGGTTTTCTGTTAATTTCTAGTCTTCTTGATGAAATTGAATCGCTGGAAGCGATTTTAATGGATGATGTTAAGATTGTGAAAAATGAACAAACGTACGTATATTAGAAATAGTTAAGGCCGCCACCCAAATCACAGTTTTTTTGTTTGATTGAAGCAGCAAATTGCATATTTTGCATTTATTGATTTTTTTTTTCTTTATCAATAAACATGTTATTTGGCTAATGTTTTAACATTTTTCTTCGTTTTTTTTTTTAAAGAAAATAATAATAAATAAAATGTATTGTTTTAGTGGTGTACCGGAGTTAATTGAAACAACTGTTTTACCAACGGTTTGTGATGAACTTGATCGACAATATGTCTGTGTAACATTGCAAGTAATGCCTGTCGAAGGATATCCAGATGTTAAACCCGAATTTAAATTAAGAAATCCTCGTGGTTTGGACGATCACACAATAACAATGATTGAAGATTCTATTAAACAGAAATTAATCGAATCAATTGGTATACCGGTTGTCTTTGATTTAATTGATGTAATAAGGGAACATTTGACTGATAGAAATTTACCATCGGGACAATGTGTTGTTTGTTTGTATGGTTTTAATGAGGGTGATCAATTTACAAAGACTGGATGTTATCATTATTTGCATAGTTATTGTTTGGCACGTCATTTAGTTGCATCAAAGAAGAATTATCAAGAAGAACAAGACAAATTACCAGCATGGCAAAGAAATTTATCAAAACCTTTTCAAGTAGGTTTATAAATCGATACGAAATAGAAATGTCATCAACCTTTAATTGTTTTTTTTTTAGCCTGTTTGCCCAGTTTGTCGTGAAATAATTGATGCCGATGTTGAACCATTATTAGAATCAATACCACCGGCTGATCTAAAGAATGCACCAAAATTTAAAATCACAAATGAATTAAAGAATTTACAAACGAAAATGGCAAATTTATTTTCACATCAAAAAAGTCGTGGTGGGATTATTGATTTGGATGCAGAGGAGAATAATGTGATTTCATTAGAGAATCAAGATGAACAAAATGAGGTGAGTGCAGTACTAGGCAGTGGATTTGGGATTTTTTTTTTAAAACTGTTTTCATTTATTCTATAGGGACCAAAAGATTTGGATACAAGTGGAGGTCCAGTAGTTACGACACAATTTGAAACAGCACAAAATATACCATCAGTTGTACAACCACCACGTAGTAATAATTATCGTGGACCGCAGCGCGGTATTAATCGTAATTATGGTAACAACAGTAATGTTACTAATAATATAAATAATAATAATAATGGTGGTGGTGGTGCGGTGGTAAGTAATGGTGGAGTACCACCGGTGATTAAAAATAATAATCATCATAATCGTGGTGGTAGTGGTGGTGGTGGTTATCATAGAAATCGTCGTGGTGGTCATTATTATAATCAACAGAATAATCATCACCATCATAATAATCACAATAATCAACAACAACAGCAACAGCAGCAATCAACAAATTCACAACAACAGCCATGCGGTTCAAATCCTAGATGACAAAAATGGTGGAATATTTTATCGGATATAACGCAGTTTATATGATTTTTGAATAATATTTATTTCTATTTATATTATCATTATCTGTTTCGAAGAATATCATTATAACATTTGAATAATAATAATAATAATTATAATAATCAATTAAGGAAAAAGAAAAAACGTAAAAAAAAAAAAAAAGTAAAAAAAAAAATAAAAGCAGAAAAATTCAGCAAGTAAAAAAATTAAAAAAAAATCACCCAATTATACCCAGCTCTCCCCCCTCATCATTAACTTTAAATAATTAATTAATTTTAATTTTTAGATAAATAAATAATTAAATAATGAAAATAAGAAACAGAAAACCACTGGCTTGATGATAAAAGTTGTTGTTGTTGTTATAGAAATGTTTGTTGGGGTGTTGGGGGCAGTGTGATGTACATCAGTAATGTTAATGTAAA
This sequence comes from Ptychoptera albimana, assembly GCA_961205885.1. Lineage (NCBI taxonomy): Eukaryota > Metazoa > Arthropoda > Insecta > Diptera > Ptychopteridae > Ptychoptera > Ptychoptera albimana. The sequence goes on along the minus strand of OY540802.1, from coordinate 808,229 downwards.
ACGAGGATAAAGGATTTATTGTGGTTGTGAAAAAGTATTTATGGGTTAAAAATACAAACGGAGATTATACTGATGTGGATTTTGTTTTATGTCTATTCTGTCTAGAATAAAAAATTATTTTGTATCCCCCCCTTAGTGAGATAAGTGGTAACGTGAGAGATTGTTTTATTATAATTATTGTGTTGAGGAAGGAGGACACTTAACGCTTTATTTTGTTTTTATTAATTATTTAATTAATTAATTAAGTAAATACAACACCATTGTTGTTTAATTTTTAATTTAATTTAATTTAATTTTTATTTATAAACTGCCAAAAAAAAAAAAATAAAATAAGAAAAAGTTGTTTAACCCTTTAATCCATCTCTTATATATATATTTTTTTTATATACAAATTTAATTTTTTTTAATTAATCACATTTAGACAGCTAACTATTTGTGAAATTAGATAACGGTGGCTAATCAGTTGGATTAATAATAAAACTATTAAACGGTTGAAAAGGTGATACGAGTTTAAGGGCGGCAGCACAAATTCCTTCTATTTTTTTTTCTCTGTTATTAATGAAGTGACAAAGGATTTTTTATAATTTTTATATAAATGCCCCATTAGATCAGGTGTTAATTATCAGCACATAGCCCCCACAGTTCTAGTTGCAAATTTAAGCAATTATAATTAACCGATAACGCCAATAAAATTTCTGTTTAAATGTACGAAACCACCATGTCTTGCCAGTTTAATAAATGTTAATTAAATAATTATAGAGGAGAATTAAAAATTATTTAATTGATATTCGTGTTAACAGATATAAATAATATTAAATTCAGTTTGTTTTTTTTTTTTTTAGTAGTTATAATTAAAAGATAATTATTTAATTGATATAAACATGAAGACGGGGAAGTAGATAAGAAGGAAAAAAAAATTACATTCCTAGTCACCTAAATTAAATAATGAATAAATTAATTATTAAATTAAAGTAAAGAAAAAAAACATGAAATGAAATTAATAAAATATAAATATAGATATATTTAAGTCATGATTGTAATTGAGTAGATATTTGTGTATATGTTATTTTTAAATTAAAATATTTAAATCAAAGTAAAATAAAACACGGAGAAATGAAAATTAATTCATAAAAAAATTTTTTTCATCCTTATTTACCGATTCGTATTTTTTTAGGTTTGTTTCTCTGATAAATCAATGAATTTAATTTTTTGCTTTTAATTGCATTGTGCTGCAATCTAGTTGTTCGATATAATATAAAATTATTAAAGGGTTTGGGAACATGATTAAACAAGGTTGAAGCAAAGAGCACTATTAAAAGTTATCAAATATTTGTCATCGTATTATTGATTAGAGATAATAAAGGGAAGAAATTATCTGTAAGATACACAACGGTTGTTGTTTCAATTTCTTTTGTTGTCAGAATTCCTTCACGAATTTTTGTGCATCGTAATTCTGGAGTAACATCCAGCAAACCGTGCCGTTTCCAAATTTGCCAACATAAATTACGAAGCAATGTAAATTGTCGATCTTTACTCTTTGTATTTTTGTAAATTTCAATGATCCACACCAGATCACAGTCACAATCCAACATTTTATCTAAAACAATAAAAACAAAAATTACTAATTTAGATTGGAATTTTTGATTAAATATTTAGTCATGCCAGTATCGAATTCCAGTAAGCTATTCTCAGTTAAAAAATTATTTATATTCAGTCCAAATAGATTTTCTTGAAGTTTCTTCAGTGGATTACCCCTTAAATCGAATTCTTTTAATTTTGGTAACTGTGAAAAGGTTCCACTGTGTAATTCTGTAATTTCATTATATCCCAAATCAATTTCCTCTAATTCAGGTAAATCGTGAAAGGCGTCCTCATGGATTTCCCGTATTCGGTTGAACATCAACACCAACGATTTAAACGCTGTCAGCTTATAAAATGCTTTTGCTTCGATAGTGGTAACTTCACTGCTCATCATACGAAGACTTTTTATCGTACTCAATTCATTAAAGGCGAATTTTGTAATTTTTTCTGCTCTCATATTACTAATTTTCAATTCTGTGATTTTAGGAAATTTCTTTAGAACTGAACTTTGTGGAATAGCTGCGAAGAAATTATAGAACAGGGCGGTCATCACACGCGTGTCACTTAGTTTACCATGCAACGCGTTGTGACTTAAATGATTGTGAATCTGTGATTCATTTGTAAAACAGAAAATCTCTTCGTTATAACCTTCGCAATAGCATGGCTTGTCAAAGACATCGCATCTTTCAACGCAGTGCACATCGAGAACAAATATCACCGAAATTATCACAACGATTTTATTACACAGAAAAATCATTTTCTTTTATTAAAAACGGAATGGACTTACTCAATCACGAAACACTACTGAATGAACGCTGATAACAAAACAAACCAAAATTACAGCGGGTCAGTGTGCCAATGCTGATAAAGCAAAGACACAAACTTTCAGTTATTTTTCATTTTTTACACCAACAAACACGAGGAATAAAAAAAAAAAATTTCTTTTTCATTAAATTTTTATTAAAACCTTTTTATTGGTATTACAGGGTGTTTTTTATTTTTATTTTAATTCATTTAATTCATTTTTTTTATGTTTTATTTTTATTATACTTGAGTGAGGAAGAGGAGGCGGTAGAACTACCGAATCTTTAAACCTCCAATTACGATCATTTTTTAAAGAACAACAACTAAGTTATGTTATGTTGTTTTTGCTTGGTTTTAATTCATTAATTTTCTTCTTCTTGATAATCAGATGCTGATGATGAAGTTTTTTTTTTTTTAGTAATTTTTAATAATTAAAATATAAATTAATTATCGATAATAAATTCCTTAAATTAAAATTCCTATCGGTTTTTTCTTGTTTGTTGTCTGTGTCTGGCTAGCTAGCTGGGTGAAGAAATATTTATTTCATCTGGTTTACGCGAGAGTGCGCGCATTTTATTTTTTGTTCATTTCTTCTGTTTTTGCTTTTACAAATTAATTAAGCAAATAGAAAGATAGAAATTTAATTAATTAAATAATTAAATAAAATTACTTTAGTTTACTTAAAATATAAATCAATTATCTCCACGTTATAAACAGATAGAAACTGTACGATGACGTATGATAATCACGATGGCGATGACAACTTCAAACAAACGAACGAAAAGAAAAAAAAAAAAAAAACAAAAATTCATACAACCAATGTTACTACTCTGGTGGCCGGTGTCAGACTCTGGCCATCATAACGCATCATCATCATCATCATCTTAGTTTATTATACTTCTTAATATTAATTACAATTAATTTTATCTCTTAATTAAATTTTTAATTTTTATTCCATTAATATATAATAATAATTATTAATAAATCGTCGTTAAATTTCTCTTCTCCTTCTTCTTTATCTTCCAGCCACTAATTACGATTTTTTCTCCTTTTTTAATTATTTATTTATCTTACTGCTATACACTCCTATACGCTTTCTTACGAACATCTCAACAGATATACGGAACAAACACACCAAGTTGAGAAATATTACAAAAATTCCCTACTCTCCCCCTCCCACGCTTTATTATATTTCATCTTCATATTTTAACCCATATAAATTAATTAATTAATTTAAATTAAAAAAAAAACATAAACGAAAAAAAAAAAATTAAATTTCAGTGTAAAATATTCACACACACAATTTTTGTTGAAAAAAAAATTAATTAAAATTAAAATTTAATTAAATAGAAAAAAAAAATTAATTAAACACGACGACGCAACAAAAAAAAAGAAAAAAAAAAGAAAATAAAAACGAAAATGAAGCCTTTTGTTCCCCCCATTCTTAATTTCTAATTATAGGATATTGCCTGCGGGACACCATTCACAGTCTTTGATTTTAGTTCACCATTTTCATATGACATGACTGTCTCTTTGCCATTTTCATACACCCTGTGTGAGAAAGGAAGAAAATAGAAATAAAAAACAGAAATTAATTCACCATCCACCAATTCCGCATCGTAACACTTTATCTATCTAACTATCTACGCACCTTTTTGTCATTAATTTTTTCCCATTAACAAATGTCGTTGAGGTGGAGGTACGTTTGACGGCACCACCGCCACCGTGACCAACACCACCCGAACCATTACTGAACGACGCATTAAACGATGCAAACGAGGTGAAATCATTTGACATGCCGTTTGTATTGAAAATGTCATCCATTAATGAGAAACCACGGAATGGTCCCATGTACTGTGATGAAATTGAATTATTTGGATGGGAGTGACGATTGCTTCTTGAATTACGTCCACCTTGCTGTGATCGTCCGGTTGATACTACAAATAAACACAAAAACAAAATAAATAAATCTGGATGGTAAATGGCCCACATTCACAATTAATAACTCACCACCAAAGATATCACCAAATGGAAGATCATTAAAGAATTCCTTAAATACATCTTCTGGATCTCTAAATGTAAATGGATAGCCACCAAAGTACATATCATAATCGTCTTCATGCCGCCTTGATCTATGATGTGTTCGGTCACCATGTCCAACTAAACCTTCCTTTCCATATTGATCATAGATGCGTCGTTTTTTGTCTGTTCAAAATTAAAAATTCATAAAAATCAAAGTTAATTTTGTTTTGAATAATTAAAACCAGAAGTCAAAAGTCAACACCAAAAAAAAAAACAAACAAACAAAAAATCATTTGCAAAGGCATTAAGGAAACTCTTGGGTGAAAATAAAACCAAACTTGGTTACCATCCACACACGAATAGGTGGTGAATTATATGCAAAACTGAATTAAATAAAACAATCAATTGGATTGGTAGTAGTAAGTAGTAATAAGTAGTAGTAGTAGGTGGTTGTGGGGTGTTTGTTATACAGGTGGTAATATTTGGTAAGGTTATGGTTTCAAAACAGCATAAATGCAAAAAAAAAAAACAGATTAGTAACTAGATAAAAAACCAAATTAACACAAAAAATCAATCAAAACACCGAGTGGTTGCGATCTGGTTCAAAACTTTCAGTCAACCGTAAATGTCCGCTGTTAAATTAAACACCGATGGTTCAATTACAGTAATAGAGCCATCAATTGAACTTACTAATGTACTAACACCATTTTTATTTTGGCTTTTCGCTACTAGCTAAGCTATGCACACGCCATCAAAAGTGTTACACAGCTAGCCACGTTCAATTTCAGTGTTAAACACAAAATACAAAAAAAAAAAGAAAAGAAAACAGCCAAAACGACTACCCCTTTCACCACGCAAACACCTTTTATTGATTTTTCCATATTAATTTCCTAATTAGAAAAGCATTTTGCGATTGTTAAAGGGATATTAGAGCATAAATCACACAAAAATTAAATAAAGTCGTGGTAAAGAGACAAGAATTGGTTAATTAATTAATTAAATAAAAAAAAAAGAAAAAGAAATCCGACATGTATAGAGAGAATAAAGAAAAATGAGAAACAACAAACCAAAACATTTAAAAAATGGTGTCGTATCGAATAATCCACGAAATGTAAAAACTTTACTTTGGAAACGATTGCTGTTACTGCCAACACCACCACCTGCTGTTGTTTTATAATTATCATAATCATAATCATGTTTACTATAACCATTACCACCAACACCACCGCCACTACGACGACCATAACCACCAACACCACCACCACTACCAAAATGATTATCAAAATCATTATCATAATAATGACGATAACTCCGATTACTATTATAATCCTTACTAGACGGATAATAATGATAATTCTTATGACTTGATGTTGTTGACGACGAATTTACATTTGATGATGATCGTGTATCGTAAATTTTACGTTTTTTCGCTAACGGATATTAATTAATTAAATAAAAATAATAAAAATTCAATTAAAATTTCCCCTTTAATCATCTTCTACGAAAATTAATTTAAATAAAAATTTCCTTACCATCTGATAGTACTTCATATGCTTCTGAAATCTCTTTAAATTTCTTATTTGCTTCATCCGGATTATCAGGATTCTTGTCTGGATGCCATTTTAATGCTAATTTTCTATATCTAGAATATTAAAAAAAAATGTAAAAAAACCTTCAAAAAGGCCTTCAATAACAAACAAACTTACGCTTTTTTAATATCGGCATCAGTTGCTCCCCGTGTTACGTCAAGTACTTTATAGTAATCCACCATAATTATTTATTTTTACTTATTTCTATTTAATTAATTAAAATATTTTAATGTCTTTCTGCCTTTTCTTAGTTATTCTAATTTTTTGTTTGTCTTCAAAATAGTTTTTAATAAAATTCAATAAAAAGCAAGAAACCAGCTGGTTGCTATAGTGTAGAGTAGATTAGATGTGGCGGCGCGCATGTATTAAATAACAAAACAAACAAAAAAAGTCTTCACACACCTGAAATGTAAAGAAAGAAAAACAAAAATTTAATAAATTTACAGGATATCAGTGTAAAAAGCACTTCAAATGCGATTAAAAATAAATTTCATGACAGAATCATTAAACAACTAAATGCCTTGCAAAATCATGTAATTTACCCCTTATAAAGTAAAGGGGTATCCAAAAATTCCACTCGATTTCAATTACGAATATCGGGCGGGGGTTTTTTAATTAATAATGGGTGTCAGCATCAATATCCTCACTAAACGTTCATTGGATATTATGCTCCCCTTGACAAAGAAGACCGAGCAATAAACGGTGATTTTCTTAAATATTCATTTTACTTGTATTCACTTGTGTTTTATAAACATATAACTACCACTTGCAATATGCGAAAATATTCGATTTTTCCTTGCGCCTTTAATTGTAATAAAAAAAAAAAACTCACTCAGGTGCAAACAAACAAAAGCTTAAAAGCACAGAAGCAACAGTCAATAAATCAAAACAAATTAAGCGTAGACGACAAACTGACTGGTTGTGCAAGAAGATTAAACGAAACGGAAAAAAAAGCCACAAAAAAGCTTCACACCAATAATTAAACACAAATCTTCGGGACAGAAAAAAAAAATTGATCGCGTGCGTATAAAAGTGGCACCACCACCGGTAAATAAATTTCGCTTTGTGATTTTCACGTCACAGAAAAACAAAAAATTGAAGCAAAACTACGTGACTCATCCCTCTTTACATAAAACAGAAAAACTTGCCTAGTAACATTTAAAAACGGGATTCTCGCGTATTGACAACAATAGAAAGAATGGAAACTCCAAGTACACATGACGCTGTCCCAATCATTTTTCTTGTACAAAAATAAAAAAACATCGAAAACCATTTCATCCGAATAAAAACAATTGATTTTGCTATACTGGTAAGCGCGCAAAAACCAGCATGAGATCAAATATCAGCAGCAAAAACACGTCATACAAACAATAATAAATCCAACTAAACAGAATGACGATGATAAAGACTCACAGGTAAAATAAATAAAAACCTTAAATTCGCAAAATACTTGGGCTATCGTGTTAAAACTATTATTGTGCTTTATTATGCAGTTTTTATTATTTACTTGGAAAAATACTTTTGCTGATAATTTGTGATTCCTGAACGCGAAAATTACACAAAAAAAAAAAAAAACAGCAAAAGCTCACACTCACTGATTTAAGCTTATATCAAAGTCGATGGTAAATAAATATCCCACATACAAAACACAGGGCGCTACAATTTACAATTTACTTCCGTAAAAAAATAACAAAAATAATCAAAAAAAAAAAAAAAAAAAACAAATTTTGGCACCGTACACACTTAACAAAGTAAAAACAAGGTAAACCCGGTAACAAATCTTTAAAATAAAACAAAGAAACAAACAAACAAAAAAACCTAAAAAAAAAGCGGGAGTTAATTTTGGTAATCAAATCGTGGGTTGATTAAGAAAAAACAGAAAAAAAAACATTTTGAAAACCGTATAAAACGCTGTTTGCCGACGACTTCCATTGCTTAATCTTCTTTACTGTTTTCATCATCATCATCAAATTATTTATTTTTTACCTTTTTGCTAAAATTAAATGACACAAGAGATTAGTCACTGCGCGCACCATAATTAAAAATTAATAATCTTACAGGTTAGATGTGCATGTCGCAGTCGCTTCAAGACTTAAATCCCCGCTAGAAACATTTAATTACTTTGGAGAGAATTTATTCCCTGTTAAAAAATCCGTATTATGATTTTGCAGGAAGACTAGAGCTTTAGGAGTGACTGTTTAGCTACGAATGGAAGCAACTTTGAAACCAATTGCCATTGATTAAATCGACTACATCGAGAACTAAAACACAAACCCAACACAATCGAAAATATATTAATAGAATTAAAATTTATTTCGGAAATTTTATATAAAAATTCTCCAAGAACAAAGCCAAGAAAGTCTAAAAAATTTTTATTACAAGGTTGTAGTTTCGTACATTAATTTTTTTTCTGTCGTGTCGCACTACACACATCATCTCTGTGTATGTCTGCTTGCCTTTGTATTTATTAATTAGTTGACTCATTTGATATTAGTAATAAAAACAAAAAAAAAAGCAAAAAACAACTTACAACCAGGTACAGTAAATATGTGTGAAGACAGACAATTTAACCTGCTTTAACAGCACTCAGGTAAAGTAAAAATAAAAATTATTGCAAAAATTCGAGTTATTTGATTAATTTTATTGGTAAAAATTATGACGAAAAAATTCGTGTATTTTAAACCAATAAAAAATTAGGGCGACATTTAAAGCAAAATAAAAGGTTGACAAGGTTATAGATAAAAAAAAATCGCGACCAAGTCTAACACCAATAAAACAGATGGTGGTGGGTGGGTGGACGTCATCAGCTAAATTATTATTTCTATTATTCTCAAGGTCGTAAGTAAAGTAATTTTAATAAAAAAAAAAAAATATTAAAAGCGCAACGACGAGAAACAAACCGATAAATTCTCACGATAAACACGCGCAAAAAAAATTTTCAAATTATAAATTCAAAAACAGGAAAAAAAAAAAAACTTTTGGGGTCAAAAAATTCAATAAAAAACCCACAAATACAAAAGCAAACAAAAAATGTTTATTCTAAAGAGAGTGACGAACGAATAAACTGCGGTGCGTTTCATTAAAAAAGAAATCTGCTTTGAAACGTTTATATAACAAGTGGTTATGGTTATATCGGATTTAATTTATTAATTTCCTTCTTGCTTATATTTTGTATAAACTTTGACCTATCTATTGCCAGTCATTGATTAAAATTTCTTAACAATTCTGTACGCTTATTATGCGCGTATCTGTCATGCATTGTGCTAAACTTCCCTGGAAATATACTACAAAAAAGAAAAAGCATTAACACCACAAACAACAACAAACAATTCAAATTAGTAATGCATTGGCGTTTGTGACTTAATCTTACCCAACCAGTAGTTACTACTGAGTAATATTAACAAGACAAACATAAAATTACTCAGATATCTACGATAAAATTCTATGAAAAACTTATTACCAACCAAAATCATAAAGATAATACAGAAAAAAATTAAAGAAATTTTAATTATTCACTTTAGGCTGCGTGCGCACGATTTTTACATATAAAAATCATTAAAAAAAATTATTCTTTTTCTCTTTTATTCTCTTATTTAAATTTTATTAATTATTTATCCAACAAAATATAAATAAATTTTATAATAATAATAATAAAGACGTTTGAATAAAAGCAAAAGCAAAAGAAAAAAAAAAAAATTTTTTTTTTAATGATTACTTCGTGATTGAATAAATAAATTTTTATAATAAGTCACTTAAGGTTAGATTAAAATTTACTTTTAAAAAAATAAATAATAATCAATCAACATGGAGAGATATTTATTAATTTATTTTTCTTATTATAATAAATAAATAAAAAAAAAAAAAACAAATTATTAAATTAAGTCATGTTTGTTGGAAGGAAATAGAGAAAAAAAAAACTTTTATTCTGATGCAATAACATCTTGGCTACATAATTATTTATTATTTATAAATATTTTACAACTTAATGAATATTACTTATTAGCAGGAAAAACGACAAAACTATTTCTCAACAAGATTTTCTTTTATTAAAATTAATAAACAAGGTAAATACGGTAAATACGGTAGCAGCAGCATAACTTATATTCAGACACGATTTATGTTTATAATGCTTTAGTTTTGCCTTTTTATTCGTGATTACTCTTTATTAATTTATACCCATGGCTCAAGTCTATTAATTTGTGAAAATTTATTGCAATTTCATGTTTACAACAAAGCACACCTGAAAAAATCCACAATTTTTATTACACCCAATAAAAATTATTCGTTTTACAGGAACAACAAAATAAACGGTAATCAACAACAAAATAAAGTAATGAAAAATTTCAAATTAAATTCAACGGGAGGGCGGGCGCAGCAGCGAGAATTTAGGAATTAATTTAAATTACAAACAGATACCCACCCATGACACCACATGTTTGTTAATAATTTTATACGCATCAGTCATGTTTATAGCGGAGCACGCACAGACAACAATTACTTATTCAAAAAAATATAATTTTTTTTTTAACATATGGTGTTCGCTTCCAACATATTGTCTGCATTCAAAATATTAATAACGTAGCGCCCTGTTAATAAATTAATAAAACAACATACACCGGTGGATTGTAGCCGAATTTATAATCTTTATTTAATATAAATGTGTATGCGCGCGCAGATTAAATATAACTCATATAAAATACCAGGAGCAGGCGTTAAGTATTGCAAAAAAAAAAAAAAAAAGAAAAAAACAAAAACCACCTCCACACATTAATACGGTAAGCTGTAAACTGTATAGTTTAAGTCAACATATCTAACCAAACTCACAGGAAAATAACACACATATATGTTACGTTACGTTACTTAAGTATATAAGAAATTTTTTTTTTCTTCTGATTATTTCTGTATAAATATTTCAAGTGCAGCGACCGCATAAACAAAAAAAAAAAATTAAACATACAGAGCGCTTTTATTAAATTTCTACTTAAATCAAATAATAATAATAATTTTATATGTATGCGCGGTGTACGCAATGATGTACGGAAACTAAAACTATAGATAAATTTTTTTTGATAGTTTTAGTTGGTATAGATGATGAAAATTACACAACAACATTGTGTAAGTAAATAATACAAAAAAAAAAACTTTTACTTTGTGATTAAATAATAAAAAGTGATAAATTCTTAAGTCATTAAAATTAATAAATTGCATTAAAAAAAAAAAAACTTAAATAACCTGATGATACAAAAGTGTGATTCATTGAAATAGATTTGATTTAATTTGCTTTGCTTTGGCTTTGGTTTTATTATAAATGCCGCCTCCTCCTCATCTGCCTATGTTTACTGCTATTTTGCATTTCATAATTATTATCTCATCTCATCTCATATCGTGCCAATTAATAAAGAGAAATAGACACAGTCACACATTTATTTTCACCTCAATTTCTTTACTTTAAAACAAGTTGTTTTGCGAATAAATTTTCCTTTACAAAAAATCAGTAGAGTTTTCTACACTTCTTAAGCTTGCTGCTTGTCGTAACAAACGCATATCCGGAAAGCCAATGTCTTGATTAGAGAGCGTAGTAACGCATTGCTTATACACCCACACAAAAACTTATTTAACAAACATCTACTGTAATTACAAAACATCTATCAAAACTGAGAGAGAGAGAGTACTTTTCACTTTTTTAATTAAAAAAACATATTTCACACAACATTATTCATTATGATTGTTAATTTATGTTTTTGAAAAGAATAAGTAGCAGCAGCCACAAATAACAAAATAATTATTTCTCTTACAACACAATAAATGAGTAAATAAATTTTATTAACTAAACAAATGGGGTCTAAGCCATTAAAAATATTGATTTTATTAAATTAAAACCAAAAAACAAAAATAAAGTAAAATTAGTTAAGTAGCCAGCTAGATTAATTAAATAATAACAAAAACCGAGTCATAAATACACAAATAGATTAATCATCAACCAATTGCATTATAAATATAAATCTCATTATATAATTAAAACATTAGCAAAACCTCAATCATCATCATCATCATCATTCAATATTATTATAGAAAAGTAAAATTTAAAACAAATTGCGCATACTGGATTACGCATTTCATAAACAAAAACCAGAGTAAAAAGCAAATAATAAAGACAAAATACGATTTCGTGAGACTCACCCAATATAAAATAAGCAGAAAATAAGAAAAAAATTTCTCACATAAATTATTCAATAAATTACTTTTTTAAAAGATAAATAAATGTCAATTGAATATAATATAATTTAATTAATAAAGGAAATAAAAAAAAAACTATAAATTGGCAATAAAGAAGCGCCAAACAAAGTGGACCGAAACAACAACCGCAACAGAAACAGACACGACACAATTAATAACATCAATTATTTAATAACATTTTACTAAGAAATATTTAATCAATTGTCTTTTGTAAAAAAAAAGAAAAAAAAAAGAAACGCACACGCAAAAAATAAAGAAGAAAAAAAAGAGCAACAAACTGTGCATCGATTAATTAAGCATCGACAAGGCAAAGAAAGGACTACAAAATAAATCCTTCATAGCCGTCTGAGAGATGGAAATAAATTTTATAATAACAAAGCCGATAGTAGTGCTTGCTACTCTTGTTCCACCCACAATCAAATAAAATACTGAGAAATTTCATGACATGTTCTGCTTCTGCCTTTGTTGCTGATACCTTGGAATTCCCATTTTATTCTTTTTTACTTTTCTATAAGAAAATCCATCAAAACTTGAGAGAATCACTAATTGAAAACAAACTTAATCTGCTTCGCAATTGAAGAAATTAAAATCCACTCAACAAGAGTACCATAAAAACACCTCTTCGCTCAAGATCAATGATTTGCTTTAAATTATTTCCCCAGGGATGTTAAACATTTTTTATTTTATTAAACGAGAATTAAATCGTGTTCAAAATACCCAACATTTTTATTATCTAGTAACTTGAATAAATCTTTCACCTTACTACACCAGGAAACATTATCACCCAATCAAATATTTCAATGGTTCTCATCGCTGGCTAATATAATAAAGAAAAATTAAAAAACAACTAGAAGCAAAAAATACTCAAATATTTATAATAAATTAACACAGCAATAAAATTAAGAAATAAAAAACTGGAAATATAAAAGTAATGCAAATAAAAGTGAAAATAATGCATAAAAAACACAAAAAAATAGAAAAAACGATTAAAACATTTTTTCATCGCGGCTAAAATAAATAAAACAGCTCACGGTACACGGTTATCAATGTGCTTAACGCAAATGCAGTACCTCAGCTATCAAGTGTAATACACAAAAATAATTTGGGTTGTGCACGTCTGGCACATAAACTATTAAAAAAAAAAACCAAAAACCCATCCACCTGTTTATATTTTTGATAAATTTAATTTTTTTTTGTATTTCAATTTTTCATTTAAAAAAACTAAATTTTTGTTATGACACGGATTAGCGTTGATTTTTGCCAAAAAAAAAAAAAAAAACGTGAATTATATAATCGCAAATGATTATTCCACTGAAAACAAAGACTTAAACTAATTCACACGCATCATATCTCTCCTCTACATACGTAAATACAACACGCGTAAACGGTACGCGAAACACATTTTATATTGAGAGCAAAATTAATTTGATTAAAAAAAAAAAAATACGAAGAGGCAAAAAAAAAGCAGCAAAACATAAATTTTTATTATGTCTTGTTTATAAAACAAAAAACTTATGTAATATGTGTGTGTGCAGTAGAGAAGAGACAAAAACCAGGAAAAATAGTAAAAATAATTAAATCAATCGATTCCGTATATGATATTCACCAAATTACACCCGGTGTGTAAAGTCGCTAAAAACGTTGTTACGTCAAGCCACTTTAGTTTTCTAACAACAAAATAACTAAAACCTGACTAGAACACAAAAACATTACAAATAAAAATACGTCAATCTGTACTAACCGCAAATAATTATTAATCAAACCCAAATTACCTTTTTCAAACTCCCGAATTTAATCTAACCAATCACAGTCACTGTATAAAACTCTCCACTATTTAAATAAAACGTTTTTCATCCGTTAATCAACCATAACCAAGAAAAATAATGAAAAATGTCACGCACAGTGTCAGTAAAACGAAAATAATTTTTTTTTTCTTGATTTCTATCAAACACAACAATACTGTCACAGGTAAATAAAGCAAAAAAAAAAAGACACAAATTTAACTTATTTTTTTTTTTTTTTTGTAAATGAAATTTAAATTTAAAACACAACACAGCACAGTCTATATAATATATATTTTTTAAAATATCATTAGCCTTTTACCAGTCAGAGTCAGCTCATTTAAATATTCTGTTTTTATTTAATTATTCCGTATTTAGTTCACAACCGATAACAATAAATTGTCAACGTTTTTTTTTTCATGCTGGCTCGTTTACCAGTTCGGTTACTCCGTATACACAACGTACGATAACGACAACAATAAACAAATTTTATTATCAAAAAATAAATAAACAACACTTGTTGTGTTGTGCATGAGTTTTCTCTCTAGCTAGAGATTCTTCTTCTTCATCTTCTATAAGATTATAATTATAATTCACAAATATTTGCTACTTTATATTAAATTAATTAATTAAAAAAAAAATTAAAAGAAATATGGAGACAACGCATTACTTTGTACGCAACGCTTTGTAGCTTCCTTTGCTTTGACATTTCTATAATTTAAAATACGTAAATTTTGTTAAATTGTTTATTTTTTTTTACCATAATTACGTAGCGTTTTATGTGTGAAGTATGACAATGCGTTTAAATTTAAATTAAACAAATAGAATTTTATTTTTTGCATATTATAATCAATTTTGTATAGGAAGTGAATTTTTGCTTTTTTTATCACATTTTATGACTAAATCATCACATAAAAATAACCATAATTAGCATTTTTAATTTTAGCTATATTTTGCCGTATACAATAAATAATGTGTATAAATAATTTGTGTTTCATGCCGGTAAATTTTTTAGTTTTTTTCTTCTTGTTGTTTGTTAATATTTCATTCAATTAAAAATGTATCAAGGTGGCAATGAGAAAAGCATTAATTTTAGCAAGGTAATTAAAAGTATGATACGGTAATGAATTATCTAGAGACAACCCCACATTACCATGGCATAAAATCCCATCTGCAACAACAACCATCGTTCTGTATTAAATTTTTGTACTTTTTTTTTTAAACAAGTTGAAGGACAGACACCCAAAAAACAAAAAAAACAATCGTATGAATGACTGGTTGCTACTTAAGTGCCTCTACTACTTAAAGAACATTTATTTTTTCTTTTATTTTTGTATTAAGTTTAAACAAGAAGAGATTCTCAGATCTATTTTTAAATTCAAAGAAAAAGACTCAACACGCCGAAAGTAAACAGAAGAAGAAGTAAACAAAACTCACACAAATACGAACCATTTGAATAAAATAAAACACCAGTCACACAGTGAAAATTAAATTCATAAAATTGGTTCTCGGGTTCACATTCCACCTTAATTCATATTACAGGCATAAAAATAAAATTATGCTGAGGAAGAAACTCAGCTTTATTGCTTTAGAACGGAAACATTTATTGTGTTTAGGAATCTATGATACTCATCGTTCATCAGTGTAGTAAATAAATATGAGAAAGGAAGCATTAAATTTATCACATCTACCAATACCCATTAGACCAACAAATAACTAATTTAAAAATTTCTACTTAAAACACAAAAATGCATCAATAATTAATTAAATCATTGGTATGTATAGCGTGCAATGTACGTACCTTGCCGTGTTACATACGTTACTCGTTTGTAATAATAATGAGAATACCTAGCTTCTGTTTCTGGGTACTCAATTATTTTCTTATTAATTCTCTACATAAAAATTCCATTAATAATCTTAAGGGAAAATTATCTAAACACGTTTATAACGATTTAATCATAATGAAAAAATAATTTTTTTTTCTTCTGTATTTCATATCTCACGCAATAAACAAAAAAAAAAAAAAATTTAAAGAAATATTCTGTGTGTGTTGTGACGTGAATAAATTAAATTAAAATTAAATAAAAATAAATAAAACGTTTTTCATCATCGGCTATAAATGCTAAAATGCATTTAAAATATTCCAACACATCGGGTAACCAACACAAATGTTTACACAATACATGGGTCACACCCACATCATCCACCACCCAATTATTATTACTTGTTGATATTTTCATTAAAAAGCAGAAAAAACATAAAAAAAAAATATTATTTTAAATCTGATGAGTAAATTTCCGTATCGTAGTAAAAGAATCAAAAAAAAAAATTAGAGAAGCTAATTAAACCACGATTCCTGCAACGTTGAACATAAATCAAGAAAAATAAATTTATTACTCATGGGGCTAGGCAATGAAGAGCAATGAGCTAGACAGGACATACGTGAAAACCAGCGGAACAAATGAACGGAATTCCAGCTAATTAAGGTTTCGAACCATTCAATCACTGCACCACTTCCAAAAAAAATTCCGTTTTTAACTGAATTAAAACCAAAGCAGCCACTACTACAGTCCATTAAGAAATTAATAAACGAAAACAAAAAAAAAAAACCCCAGCTAAAAGAAATATTTTTTTTTGCATAAAACACGCTACCACCGTATGGGACACACAGAGAAAAAAACTCGTCGCACGCGCTCAATTAATTCAAAAAAAAAAAAAAAAAACCAAACCGAAATTTCTATATTTAGTCAGACATAAATCTGGAAATAGATTTGGCGTAAAAAATTTATTAACAGAGATGGAAAAAAGAAAAAGAAACACAACAAATAGGATACAAAAAAAAAGAGGAATTTGCATTAAAAAGAGAGAAAATAAAAAATTCATTAAAATTTGTGTGAAATTTATGATTTACAGAAGTTTTTTTTTTTTTTGGAAAATGAACTCAAGTGTTGTTTTAATTCTGAAAATAACCAAACCGAGCACGAGATTCCATTATATTCGCAAATAATCAGTTAAACTTATGACCTGCGTATCAACACCTATCTATGGCACTAATTTCCCAAAAAATTTATTATAAAATTTCTCCATCTATTACACCTCTATTATTAAGTGCAGCAAAATTATTTCTAAATTATAAATTTCTAATTCAAGATAAAAATCATAAATGCATAAAGTAGATAAAACAAAAAAAAAAAAAACTCTAAGCAATTTTCAATAATTTATGATCTGTGGTTAAAGTTAAAAAAAATTTATCGAGTCAAAAAGTTCAAATTCTCAAACAACAACAACAACAATAATAACCACAACATAATCAACAGCATTAATAATAAATAATAAATTACAAAACGTAAATTACTAGATAAATCATCAGATCAATTACATTAAAAAAATATTCATAGAAATTTTATCTAATTATAGACGACGGAGTAAGTAACGTAGCGCATCACCCCAGCAGCAGTAGTAAAATTTTCACTCTACACAATATCAAATCTAAACAAAACAAAGACAACAAACAAGAAATATTATTAATTAATTAATTTATAATAATTACGGTAGCATAATAAACAAACTACCTAATAAAAACAAAATTATTATCTGTTAATTAAATTGACAACACATAAATTAATAATTATCGTCATTGTCTTTGGTTACTTAAATTAATGCAACTCATCAGACCAGAATCACTTTCTTTATTTCAATCAAAAGGCAATTTAATTTGATTAAAACTAAACAAAAAAACAAAGATAATAATTATGATCAAAGTAATACAACACAAAAGACCTTTCAATAATCATATTTATTAATGTAATTTGTAGGTAAATTAGCTATAACTACCATTAGTAATATAATAATAACCGTGCTTACCAAGGCACGTTACAAAGCAAGAAAACACAAATGATAATTGGACTGAGTGAGAAATAGAAATGGAAAAGTGAAGAAATTTAGTTTTTTCTTAACTTAAACTTTCTTAAACATCTAAATTGAATAAAAATTTGTTATATTTTGTTATATTGCAAACGACACATCAATGGTTCTCCAGGACATCCTGAACAGTACGTGGCTACTGTCAAGCATTGCCTCATGCATCAATTTTTAATTTAACGATTTCAGGTGGTTCTACGAGTTTATTTGTTTAAAATGATTTTCAGGAAGAATATCGATTAAGTTACGAATTAACTCTTCTCGAAATGTGGCTAACTTGTAAATTGGTGTTACCAGATTTATTTTTATATAATAGGAAACTATTTACAACGGTCGTGTATCCAGGATCAACTCAAGTCCCACCTTTTGAAACTATTTAATATTTTTTGTCATTGGACGATTGTGTATCTAGCGAGGTAATCTGAACCATCAACCCATTTCCTGGCAGGAGAAACCAAAATTCTTTTGCCTTTATTTCGATACGTGTTATGATGATTTCAACGAATATCCAGAAAATTCGTTCAATTCTACGTAATGCACGGCATTAAAGAATTTTTTATTTTGTTCCAAACAACTTTTAAACAAAACTGGAAATTTATATAAAAAGCATGAAATACCCGTATATTACAGTAGTAGCAACTGTTGTGAGTGAATTTGATTTTAAATAATTATTTTTTTGCATGAATTGCCAGTGTTCCATGGCCGGTAACCTGTTTTTGTGACTCACAACGCTACAAAACATTCGCTGTAAAACATAACGTTTTTGTAGTTACAAATCAACAGAGAAATGCACTTCTAAATCCACTTTTAATTACAAAAAAAAAATTCTTAATCGCGTTTGTCACGTTAATTCGTTTGTACAGACATTTTTCCATTAGCTAATTGGTTAATTACGTGTGACTAGCTGACTAACTAACTTAGTTGATTCTACTCAATTTAAATACAAAAGCAAAACAAAACAAAATTACATGTTGTAAGGTCAATTTAAAGCAGAATTTTCATTAATAAAAAAAATAAATTTTAAACAAAGAAAATTATTTTGCAAGGGCTATAAACAGCACACAAAAAAAAAAAAATACTTTAACGTGAATTATCAAAAAATCTACCCTTGAAATAATAAAAAAAAAACTACAGAAAGTCACGAAACAAGTAATCGATTAATATTTAACCCGCCCACAAATATCATGATAAATTTCAGTTAATAGAAAAAACAATGAAAACACCTGTAAATAGATAAAAAATTTATAGTTTCACGCGTAGATTATATAGCGGTAAATAGAAAACGAATGTTGGTGGAAGGTTAATTAATAGCTAAAAGATTAAATAATAAAGCAAAGTGTGATAAACCGATATAGCCGATTTTATTCACACTAATCACAGTATCGTTTCTTTAATTATGATTATGATTACTACTGTGTTCAACAAGAATTTTAACATTTCCTTATCATAAACAAGACATTATCGAACACGTTTTTAATCAAGTGAAAAATGTTGCTGAGTTGCCCTGCATTGGTAGCACGAATTTTACACAAAACAAAAATCGAATTTAGAATTTTTTCAGGAAATGAGACACATCACGCATTTAATATTTTCTCTATAAATACGCGCACCACCATCTGAATGAAAAATCAATTTTTTTTCTTCTTTATTTTAAATAAAATTTAGTAAATATTTCACCTAAATTCCAATCTTATTACACATAGAAACGGGAAACCATAATACACGTCACATTCAAATTGTAAATTAAATTTTTATTTTATTTTCTTAATTAATTAGCACTTTGTGGCGGCGGCGCTTACATATTGTGACGAAAATACTTCTTTACGATTTAATAATAACGTGAAAATGGTCATAATGTTGGTGGTGCTTTAATAAACAACAAAAAATCTTTAAATTGCGGAGAAAACACAACAAAGAAAGAAAGAAAGAAAAAAAAAATGCAAATAGAGGAATACGGTATGAAATCTAACAACAAGGTAGGTAGGGTAAGGTACGAAATATTTCATTCTCTATTAAAATTTATTAATTGCAGTATTTGTTTCAGCTACATTATTAACCGATTATTAACCTCCGACAAACCTTTTAACCATTTATAGTCATTAAACCGTAACACAATCCAACCATTCCACAAATGATAATTAAAGAAACCCAGGTGAAATTTTTTTAATTTTTTATAATTAATTCATTTGTGTCAAGTTAAAAATTTTTAATTTGAAAATTTTTCTATACATTTTTGCAATAAAAAATTATTAATTTTTTTAAATTAATTAAAATTTTATTTCAAGACACAAAATTAATTAATTAATTCATTCATTCATTCAAAAGTGAAATATAAATTTTTTTAAAACACATAAAAATTAGAAACACAATTGAAAATAATAAAATTAAAATGACGTCAAAGAGTGTAGAGTATAATTAATTAATTATTAACAGTATATACTCAAATTGTACCGTTTATTTGTAGCTTAGTTAAAAAAAATTTAACCATAATGAAGTTCATCACAATAATCGTACATCTGACAAGACTAGCTAGTTAGCCGCAAGTTTACTAGCAAGCAATAAAATTTCTATCAGAATACAACAAGTAGGAGGATTTACTGTCAAATTTTCTTTATTTATTTTTTTTTTACTTTTTGGCAACAATAGTTAAAAAAAAAATTTTTTAAAGTAAAAC
This sequence comes from Ptychoptera albimana, assembly GCA_961205885.1. Taxonomy (NCBI): domain Eukaryota; kingdom Metazoa; phylum Arthropoda; class Insecta; order Diptera; family Ptychopteridae; genus Ptychoptera; species Ptychoptera albimana. Next base: position 787,620 of record OY540802.1, on the reverse strand, counting down.
ACTTAATAAAAAATCAAATCAACATCAGCAATGGCATTGACAATGATTTGTCCCTGAGAGTTTATAATTTGTTTATTTGAAAAGCACACACAAAAAATTCAGAAGTTTTGACGTAAAAACAACCAATCGATAAACATTCAAAATTACTTACAAAGTGGTGTTGCAGCACTGCCTTCTTTTGATAATTTTTTAATTATTATTTAAACAATAAATCGGTGAGAACTTGATGGCTTGTCTGTTTGGCTGATGAGTTTCAAGCAAAGCAGAAATATATAAATTAAACGAGATCTATCTGAAAGAAAAAGAAAAGAAAAAATAAATTAATAAAATAGCAGAAATTTGAGTAACTAAGCATCACAAAACGCATCGGAAAACTATCCTGATATCCATACTAATCTTTCAAACAATATTTCAGAAAATAATTTCCATTATATAGCTAGCTGGTTTCCTTGTAAAACAATTAAAATAATTGTCCTTCTAGCTGCACATTCAAATTTCAAATAAAATTTCCTTTTAAAATTTTCAATTAATTATGAAAAACAAAAACGATTAATCAAAACACCAATACAGTCCCACACTTAATCATATCAATTAATTTAATTGAACTTCAAATAAAAAAAAAAGCTGAGAGAAAATTATAATTGCAAATTCGAGATTAATAATTAAAAAAAAAAAACGAAGAACAACAACGACGACGACCACAAAACTAATTAACATGTAATAAAAAAAAATTATTTTAAATTAAACCAAACAGCAACAGCAACAACAACTAAGTGTTTTCATTTTATTAATTAATTAACTACAACAACAATCAACTCAAATGATAATAAAATTAATAAATCGTCTAATAAAAAAAAAAAAATCTGTTTGTGGAAAAAATTTAGAGCAAAAAAAAAATGAAAATGAAAATTCCACTTGAACGAGATATTTTTCTAAAACATCTGTGTTAATGGGATTTTAAATATTATTTATTGATGATTTTTTCTTTTTTAATTATATTTTCATTGAGAAGAAATTTTTTTTTTTTTTATTATTAAAAGCACACACACACACACACACACACACACACACACACACACACACACAGAGAGAGAGAGACTGACAACAACAACGTTTAATAGTAAATTACATTTGTAAACAGATGCAGCAACATTGAAACAGGATGGGTTTTGTGGATTATGTTTTTGATTTGAAACTGTGGTCTAGATTCTACTAAATAAAACTAAAAACCTTCCTAAACACTTCATTAACATATATGACAAATTGCTAATAACAAACAGAAACCACGCAGACCGCCTGCATATAAAACCAAAACTTGCATATTTACACCAGCAAATAACAATTACTAAGCATTGATCTTAAAACAGAAAAAAAAAACACAGAAAAAGAATCTCGATTACCTTGGTAGCAGCAAACAAACAAACAAACAACCAAGCAAAAAAACCACAACGGTTCTCACATCAGCAAAACTCAGCAACAAAAAAAAAAAAAAAAAAACCAACCAATATGATTTCATTAATAAAAATATTTACTTCATACACAGACAGTGTCATCGTCGTTGTCAAACGAATTTATACGTCATCGTGGGGGTACGACACACAACATTAATGAGTAAAAGATAATTTTTTTGATAAAAATCAATAATTATCGAACGCAAAATAACAAAAAAAAAAAAAAAAAAAAAAACTGATCAAAACAAGGCTAAAGAACAATTTTTATAAATTTTATTCCCAAGCTAAATTAATTAATTAAATAAAGAAGAAAAGAACAAAATAAAAAACATTTAAAAAAAAGCTCAAGATAAATATTTTTTTTTTCTTTTTAACAAACAACAACACACAACACAAACAAGTGGGAGTCATGTCATTAAACATTAAGCATTTAAGCGTTAATAATAAACATACAAAATTTACCGTCATTATATATGTTTAAAAACACAACATGGCAATGACCTAACAATACGATGAATTACACAGAAATAAAAAAATTATAAACATTACCAATAACCCGACTATATTTATAAAAAAAAAAAAAATAACAAAATATTATTAAACTAATTTAATTTAATTAAAATCGCAAGAGAAATGTAAAAAGAAAAAAAAAAAATACGCGACCTTGAGTTCATTTACTGCTTTTATTTTTGTGACGGCGGTGGCGGCGGCGGCAACGACAACATATCATCAACATCACATCATCTCTTTATACAAAAAAAAAAGACAATTCACTCTCGTTTATTAATTATTTTTAAAATTTTTTTTTGATCAAAGTACTTATTAATCGAGTCATTATCGCACCAAGCAAAACTGCATTTAAATTTAAAACAACAACAGTGATTATTATCTTGTTGAAATGTTATTTTTTTTACTCAATGTCGGTGTGATTTTATTACAATTGTTGCTGCTGCTACTGCCACTGCTGTTGCTTGTTATTGTTGATTAAAAAATTCAAAATAAACAGGCACACAATTGGTAAATTGTAATTATATAGACAGACGACTAGACTAAATCAGATCGACAAAACAGCAGGAGACTCAACATCAAATTAAATCAAATGAAATATTGAAGGGAATAAATCAGTGCATCCAATAGATGGCATTAGAATTGAATATCAACAAAATTATCAAAAAAAAAAAAAAAATTGGTTGTACCAATCTAACACAAATCCATCTAATAATTAAATAAAGCAAATACCTTTACGAATTTACGTCAACACATTTCATAATTATAAAAATCAATCACTAATCAATTAAATAATTAATTAAAAAAATCAAAAATTTTAATGCAAATTATTTCTATTAATTTTTATTATAATAAAGCAAAAGAATGAAACTGAAAAAATATTAAAAACACATAAAAAACAAGTTAACTAAAAAAAAATAAATAAATTTGTATGGGGGCCACAATACGCGCCCTCACATTAATTCAATTCAGCCAGCCAACAAGTATTAAAATAAAAATAAAAATAATAAGAACAAGAAAAATAAAAAATTGACATCATCAGCTAAATTAGTTACTTGACTTAATTTGATCGTTTTATGAAATTTTGCATTGTTTTGTATGATTGGAGGAGAGAGTAAACAGAAACAGAAAAATAAAATTAATTTTAAATTCTCAAGGAAGCAAAGATCATCTAGTGTCCAGTGTCTGTTTGAGAATAAAATCAGACTACACGTTTTACAGAAAGAAAAGAAAAGAAAAAGCACAAACTCCTCTCATTGAAAAACTAATCACACAGAAAAACAAGTAAAATTAAGTCACAAACTATATATACATCAACAACAATCAACTTGAAAGAGAGATCATTGGACTTTGAAATTTCTATTTAAATTTATAACCAAAAAGCACACATCAAACCGTAAGAAAACAATGCATAATGCAATCGTTAAGAAGGTGTGATGTAAATTCAATTTTGGTAACCAAAGAAAACCAGCTATACGTGTTGTGCTTTCCTATATACATTAAAAAAAAAACAAAAAACAATGCAGTACACACCAGGGTAATATAAAATCTAAAAACATTTCAATTAAGGTCATTTCACTCATTAAAAACAATCAAAGTCTGTTGTCACTTGTGCCGTATAATAATAATTAATAAACAAAGGAAAACATAAAAATTAAACGTTTAAAAAAAAAAAAAACATAAACAGCATAAATAAATAACAACAACAAATAATTAATTTCTGTTAAAATTAAAGCCAAGAAAAATTAACAACAAAACTCATTATGATGAGGCGGTCGGTCGACCGGCCTTCATCATTAATCATGCCCAGAGCATAAGACAAAAAAAAAAAACGTCAATCATTCACATTCAACTTTTTTTTTTCTTGTTATTTACATAATTATGATTTTCTTCTTTTAATTAAACATTTATGAGATTGCCGCTTTAATAATCATAATAGAGAAAAGAAGAAAAAAAAATTTTTTTTTCCATTTCATCAGACAGGATGTCGCCTGTCCGATTCACAATTTTTTTTTTTTTTAATTATAAATTCTCAATATGGAAATATACGCGCAAAATCTTGTATCAACAGAGATGACAAATTAGTATTAACCAAATGTGCACAATAAGCAATAACCACCAACCAGCATACGAGCAAACATTAACAGGATGTTCGCACAGCAAGCAAATTTTATTTTTTATTTTTTTTTATTAGAAAATTTCAAAAATTAGAAAAACAATTCAATAAAACATTTACAAATAAAACTCTGGAGAGATTTGCAGTAATTTTTAATTTTTTTTTTTTTTAATTAAAACTGGCGGAAGTTAAACTATTGGATGTAAACAAAAGAAATGATTTTATAGGAATTAAATAGAGAATTCATCTTATTTTTCGGAACTAAGTCAATGTAAATTAAGTCAATGTAATTGTAAATTAATAACACGAATTGTCTGGTAGTTTTCAGAAGTTTTGTACATTCGATAGAATTTTTTTTTTAAATAGAAACACTGCCAAGTTTTTTATAATAAAAAAATTTCATTTCAGGATGTCTTTGCTAGAAATATCCAAATTTATTCACATCTGTGTCTCCCAGAAGATAACAGAAAATTACACAAATTATTTGTACAAAACCCTATGAAGTTTACCATTTGTAGTGATTTCGGGAGTTTTAATAAAAGCAATAAAACTATATTACCAACATCTCAATTATTGATTTATTTTCATTTAAAAAAACCTTCAATTCTACATTTTATTATTCTATTACATCAATTAAAGACAATAAAGTTTATAACGCGTAGCGAAAACGAAGAAGGCCAGACAGCAAACATAGAGAGCGAGTAACTAAAATATTTTGTTATTATTGCAAGGAAAAACAATTATTCATCTTATTCATTTCAAACCACCTACTGTGTGCGCACTTTAATTAAAATCGTTGTTATATCAAAACTTTACGAAATGTTATATTCGATTAATGAAAAAAAAAAAAAAAAAGATTATTTCCTAGAAGAAATACAACAAATATTATGATATATTCCCTTTGATAAATCTGCTTTTTTTTATTTATTTATATATTCATATATTTCGTAGGAATAAACATTTATTTATTAAATTAAACAAAACAAGACGCTTTTACAGCACGATTATTACTTGTTTACGCATCGATCCCTCTACAAGTAAATTCTCTTTCCTCCTGAAAAACTTCTTATATAATCGAAACTCGATACATAGTGTGCTTTTGACAGTTATTTAATTTTGTTCGTTGCAGAATTTTGATTGGTTGTAGACAAAAAAAAAGCAAACAACAAATAAGCTAAGTATGCGCAAAAAAAAAATTAAAATTGCGCAATGACAACAAAAAAATAAATAATTTTTATTTTTTTACTTTATTTATACATAAAATTACTCAGAATTAATATGATAAGTATTCGTATTCACAAAAGGTAAGCAAATGCAGCTGTTGTTGTTTATTTATTTTGTTATTATTGCATAAATAAATAAAATTGTTTTTTCAATAAAAACACGATAGAGATAAGGGATGATGATGCATCAAAAATCAACTGATTAACCACAGTTAAAAACAACTAAACAAAACTTAGGATTTACGTTTAATATAACTGTGACTGACTGACTCACATATTTTATATTTATTATTATATCATAATTATTTATATAAAAAAAAAAATACAAAACGCAAAAATTTGCATAAAACAAAAAACAACCAGTGTGTGTGTGAATTAAAATTGCAATTAATCCATAAAAGTAGTCAAAAAAAAAATAGAAAAAAAAAAGAACATTAAAAATGAACAGAAAGTGTTTTAAAAATTGATTTTTTTTTTGCGCGGGAGGATTATAGTGATATGTGATGGGATTGTTTTAGCTTATGCCATTGCAAATAGAATAAAATAATAAATAAAAGAAAAAAGTAATAATTGTAGGTGGAGATTTAAATATAATGCAGGTAGGTAAAAATAATCAATAAATAAAAATTCTAATTTAATTTAGATTCTTTTGACACAGACGACAACACAATAATAATTAATAAAAATTATCAATGCCACAAGAAGAATAATGTAAATATGTAGAGAAATAATTCTTTTAAAAATATGATGATGTAATAAGCACATTTTTAGTTTAGTTATTAAACACAATTAAAATTAAAATTAAAATTGCATTGTGTTTAACAAAGAAAATCATTTTCTTTGGCAATGTAACATCCTAAATAGATAATAAATAAATATTAATAAATAAATCATCAATCAATAATTGGAATAATGAAATACAATCAAGTGTCTAATATATGATCAACACGATCAACTCAGCTTGAATTAAGTTAGTTTTATGCATCTTAAATCAATAACGATCAACAGTAATTAAGTCATCAATACAATTTAAAGTAAAGTAAAGTAAAGCAAATAAATTACTTCACACAACGTATACGTGTCTTGCCTTACTTGTAATAATTAATTAAATTAGATTGTTTTCTTCATTAATTTCTCTTTGTTTTAAAAATAATCGAAAAAAAACTAATTAATTATTAATTACAAAAACTAATTTAAACGACAAACGACAATTATTGTCAGTTTTGTTTTATACAAGATAAAAAAAAACAACAAAACACAAAACAAACACAAATATGCTACGATTAGATAAAATAAAAAAATAAAAATTAAAAAAAAACCCAACCTAAAAAACCCTATATTTTACACGGTAGATTGGTTTCTACAAAAGAACCGTGTAATACACAAAAAAATCGTTATTAAGAAATTATTGGAAAACGCCCACACTTTGTTTTTTATTTTATCTTTTATCACAAAACAACGGATGAAACAAAATCAAACCTTTTTATTAATTATAAAAACATAATTTCACAAACGTTTAATTTAAAAATTCTGTGGTGCGGCTAAGTTCAGTGTTTTTACATAAAACAGCTGATATTCAACCAATCAGAAATAGTCTTTGCAGCTTGGAAAAACAGTGACAGTGACAGTTTTGTTTGACTTGGTTTTTTTATTGTCCCCTTTTTTATATTAACATGTTAAAACCGTTTTTTATTTTTTTTTTTTTTTTAATAATTATTTGTTTTATGATTATTAACTACTTTGGCCGTTTGTCGTTTTGATTACAAAGGCATGGCCGCAGCATTATATTTAAATTAAAAAATATATAAATAAAAATACAAAGAAAAAAAACGGGAAATTATGTTTTATTAAATTTATGTTCTCTTTTTCTATATAGTAAATAAAAAAAAATGAAATGATTTTGAAAAAAATAAAAAGGCAGCAGCAGCATATTAAAAATAATTATAATCAAGAGCATATTATAACAAACAAAAAAAAAAAAAACATTTTTATAGTAAATACAGATAATAGTAACGAAGCCGACACAATAGTACTTACTTACATACATTACATCCGTATATTTAATTTGTACTTTTATGTGCATTTTTCTATTAAGCCGCATTTGACTGACTCTTTTAGTAATTACAAAATTTAATTACAAGTAATATCAGTCTAATCGTATAGAATAAAAAAAATATTAATTTTAATTTCAATTTAAGATACGTTCATTAATACTTTTTAATTGAATAAAGTAATAAAAAAATAAAAAGCAGCAGCCGCAACCGCTTAAAAACACAATCACAACATAAATTAAAAAACCATTGATTGGTGGTGGGGTACGCTTGTATGTTTCTCATTGTACCAATCTATAGCAAGAAATTTACTTAATTTATAATCTGTTCGATATACATAATTACATATTGTAATAGTAATTATTAAATTAATTAGAAAACATTGAGAATATAAAGCATAAAACAACATCAAAACCTATTTTTTATTTTGCAAATGAATAATTCATCAAAACCCATCACACATTAATAAAAGTGATTAATAAATTATAATTATATTAAATTAAAATTAATAAAGATAGATAAAAAGGAAAAAAGAAGAAAAATCGCATTGAAATCGCGTAACAGACAGACAGAGCAGCAAACAACATAGATGATAATTTCTTAATTGCAAACAATTTTAATTATTTTTCAACACAATTTTCTCAATGTAATTAAATTCTTAATTATTATATATTTTTTTTTTTTTTCATATTTTATTATTATTATCATAATAACTAAAGTGTGCTTTCTTAAGTGTAATAAAAATAAGAAAAAAGATTTTAATCGCCTGGTCTATGTCCATCATCACATCGCATCGCATCACATCACCTCACCTCATCTCACAACAAATGCAACAACTTCGCGTCTTTATTAATAAAATTGTTTCAACTAACACAAGAAGACAAAAAAAAATAATTAGCAGTGTGTGAGCGCCAGGTAAGCATTTTATAATAAATAATTATACTTCACGTGTAATATAATTAACCAAAAAAAATTATTATCACGGTTAGTTACCTATTTTTATGTCAAAATAAAAATAAAATTAAAAAAAATTCAGCTGATTAGCACCATCGTTGTTAAACGAAAAAAAAAAAAAATATTTATCATAGTTAAGTTTACCTTGAATTGGGCATTTGACACTATTTTTTGTTAAAAAGTGGTCGCCGATAAATTTATAAAACATTTTTCAAAGTTCTCGTATGACGAAATGGCTCTCAGAATTTATATTGAATGCAGTTATCTCCATTTTCTTGCTGTAACTCAAGTAAAATATGTCCTAGAATTAAGAATTTTACCTTTTTGTAACCAGAAATAAATAAACTAGCAGCCCACGTTCCAAAAAAGAATCACTCAAAGCAAAGTTTTTGAAATAAAACCAATCAAAGATGGGAAAATGAGTTTTTTCCTCAATTTTCTAAACTTTGAGTAGTCGTAACTCGTGAAATAAATTTTTTATCGAAAAACTCCAAGAACTAAGTAGATTCAGAACAGTCTAATGAACATCCCTGCAAAGTTCCAGTTCGATCTGAATTTATTTAATTTTCATCCGAAAATTTAAATTTTTCCTGATACTTTGTATGCATTTTTGGTGAAAAAAAAAAAAAAAAATTAAATTCGTTGTAATTTTGCAAAAAGTTTCATATCAAGTCCCTAAGTATACTGTACAAAAAGATCTGCCCTAAAAAATGTTTATCAAAAGTTATAGCCACTTGAATCACAAAAAAAAAAAAAAAAAAAAATAAAAAAAAAATCCAAAATCATAAACAATTCAAAAAGAAATAAAAAAAATATTTTCCCGATTAAAATCCATAATAATCGTGACAAATAAATTACAAAATAAGCAACAGCAACAGTAATACAGGAAAATAAATTTCAACCAACATTTTTGACCAATAAGCATAAATTGAATTGATTAAAATCGCGAAACAAACAGCAACAGCAACAGCAACAATACAATACATTTCCCCGATTGTTTATCGACCCATTAAACATTAAATTCATTTAACAGAAAAATGTATTTATGCAAAGATTGAATAGAGTAATTGGAAAAGCGCTGCAGCAGAGCATACAAAGTGATCACGATTTTAGTTTTTTTTTTTCTTCTTTTTGTCACATATATTAAATAGTTTTTACCGGAGCGACAAATACCGTACACATTACACCAAAATTACTGTACTTTCAATGTTTGAATCAAGCAAACCAATCGTCAGTTTTATTTTCTATGATTATTTTGATTGATTTACTAAACACAATTATTGTGCAATGCAAGGCACCACTGTAATCGTTCCAAACCGCGATAAGATAACATTGCTGCTACATAATAATTAATTATGTAATAACAGTTATAATAAATATCAACCAACACACCTACTATTTGATAGTTAATCAATCAATTTTAAGAACAACCACAAATAAATTTTATTTTTTTTTTTATTACAATTTTAAACATGCGAGATGGAAAAATGATTAAACAAAAAAAATTTGTCATAAAAACTTAATAAATCCGCACACCTTCATTAATTATTTAAAGACGCGATATGTGCAAACAGCAACGTCGAAGCAGCAGCATCCACAACAAACATAGAAAAGTGAATGTACGTACGAAAAAAAAAAATAAAAATATTTTTAATTAAAACAAACAACCAAAAAATCTATTTTTAATCCATTGGAAATTTCTCAAGCACACAACACACAACCAAAAAATCGCGTTAAATTAAAAATATAAAAAAATTACAAAAATAGATCACAAGCATTATTAAAAATAGTTTTTTTTTTTTTTTTTAATTTTATTTCTATCGCGGAAAACACAATTATTGAATGGTGTGTGTGTGCGAATGTTTATGATGTGTTATTTTAATTACTAAAAAACTAATAATTTTTGAGAAAATCAAAGAAATTTAAAAATAGGTTAATCCACCCGACAGGTACATCATTACACTAATTAAAGTTAGGTAATCGCTTCACCACTACTAACATATTCAATAATTTTGTTTACTCTTATAGTCAAGAACAACCGAAAGAAAAAAAAACACACACAAGAGACAGGAATAATTAAATAAAATTAAGCAACAATCAGATACAGGTAAACAACAACCGAATTAACACAGAGCATAAATAAACTCAGCAATGTAACAAGTGTTTCGTGAGAAAATTTTTGAACAACTTTGGTCACAAAACCTCATAACCAATCACGATGACTGCATTATGTTGACCATACCTGGTCCGGACCATACCTTTTTCTAAATCTAAATCCAAAACATCAATAATAAATCAGCTTGTATAACGAAAAAACAAAAATACACCGAGCGCAACATTAACTAAATAAAATAAACAAGAGCGTGTGTGTTTGGAGAAGGAAAGAATAAAATTTGAATTAAAACACATGTTAAAGAAAGTTCTAAAAATAATAAAAAAAAAAAATTGTTAATTATACTACACGAGTGTTAAATTGCAACAGAAACCATCACTGTAAATACCGAAAATTTTGTTTATTATCCTTATTCTTTAAAACGCGATAATCACAGTGGTATAAACTATGCAACACAACACAACACTACCATGTAAATCGAGGGATAGGATAGTTGAAAATATTTATAAAAATTATTGCATTCGTTTTATATAAACTAGAGTTGGATTTTTTGATTATTTTTTTTTAATTAAAATTAAACTAGAGAGCTGTTATGAGATAAATAAGAAATAAACATTTCATGCTATATGCTCCAAATTAATTTTTTTTTTTTCGATTTCCAAAAACATACAATCGAGCAACATACTACACATGATAAAAATGAAAATTTTCTGAAAATAACCAGAGAAAACAGCAGCAGTCAAACATTTTGTTTATAAAAAGCGAAATATAATTGTTATGAGCAACAAAAATCAATCGTTTGTCGTCTAGTCAAATCGTCTATCAAGAAAAAAAACCAACACACATTTGTGACAAATGTAATAATTATAACAAACAGAACAAGATTTAATTGTGACAAAATTATTGAAAAGAACTGGAGAAACCAATCATCAAAGCAGGAAAACTATGGCAAAACTTTGTGACAAAAAAAATCACAAAACAACTAGAAAGTATTAAAAAAGCCAAATTCAACCTAGACTATTACGGAAATAATTTATTAAACGATTATTTACTTTATGAATCACACTGTATATTTACATAAAGAGCAAACTAAACTAAAAAAAAAAAAAAAAAAAAAAGAAAAAGAAATGAAAAAAAAATAAAAATTCAAATTCAGCTAAAAAAAATTATGACAGAAGGCACAATGTCAAGACTCCCACACGCTTCACAATCATCTCACTGTTATTATAATAATATATCTTCTACATGTCGTCCCATTACCATCAAAAATATATAATTTAAAAAAAAAACAAAATCCACACAAACACAAATGCACAGTCGCGTTGGTTCCGCAAACATAAAAGCTTCATCGTATTGACAAGAAATTATTCTAGACAAAAAAAAAAAAATAAAAGAACGAACGAACGCAGCAACCAGCTACAAAAAAAAATTTAAGAAATATGATCTCATAAAAATTATTAAATAAAGAACAAAAAATGTTTTTAAGTCACAAAGAATAAGTAACTTAAGTAGCAAAATTCACAAAACAATAGCCAAGAATCAGTAGAAACAAAGCCATAAGAGACGACGACACAACAAAACTATTCACCTATGATATATTATGTTTTAAGTATTTTGCTGACTTAAGTCAATCTTATTGCACATTTTTAACCGTTCATTGTCCTTATCCTGCGCATGAAAATACGAAACAGAAGCAGAAGAAGAAGAAGAAGAAGAAGAAGTAAACGGAAAAAAAAATTCAAATTACTTTGAAGACATTTATTTTTTAAATAATTTAACCATTTGGTTGACTTGGCCGCGACTATTAGATCTCTACTGTCTGTTGCAACGTTGCTAAACAAAACAAATAAAGAAATAAAGAAAACAAAAAATTGTCATAATGCAGACAGAGAGAGGAGCGTCGTCCAGACATTTACCAATCAATTTAATTACCAACAGGTAAAACATTTACGTTGTTAAAAAAAACTGGGCGCGACCCAGCAAAAAAAAAAAAAAAAATTTTTTTTTAAACCATTAAATGTCCATTCACTCATGCGATTCATATTCATATGATTACAGGTGAAACAAATGGTAAACAAAGGAAAATTCTTACAATACCTGGGTTGTAATGTAGCCCAATAATTAAAAAAAAAAAAAAAACTCTCTCTCTACACACCAAAGGTATCAAAAACATAATAATAAATACTGTCCGAGTGTGTTAATAAACAGAATAATAATAGACAAAGAGGGAAGTACAAGAAGAAATGTTTTCTGAACCAACAATCTTAATAAATAATAATAATAATAAAAGAAAAAACAAAACTCTAGAGGCCACACTTAAGACGACCATTCGTACCATTCACTTAAAGATAAAAATAAAAATAAAATAAATATAATAAAAAACTTTTAATGTTGATATAACTGTTTTACAATTATGTTTTCTTTTTTTATGTTATTTTTATATATTTGTTGCCTTTTTTAAATTACATTAAAAATATACAAAATTCTTTTAAATATTATAATAATAAACATAAGCGACATAACATAACACAACACAAATCGTGAAAATTAAAAACATGAGGAAAAAGCACATAAAATATATACGAGAGACGATTAGTAGTGTTAAATAAATAAAAAAAAAATTTTTTTTTGATAGGTTACAATTAGGGTTTCCAGTTTCGATAGTATTAGTATCGAATTTCGATAATATCTGCCAAAAAATGTCGATAGTATCGAGAATATCGATATTCTTATGAGATAGATATGCTGCGATATTGAAAATTTTAGTTCCAATCTCTTCCCACATAGAACTATATCCACTAGTGAATAAACATTGCGTGTACGAGACGATGCATGCATACCGCACATTATTCTCTAATGAATTAAAATTTATTTCATCACAGGTGAAATAAAATTTCTTAGAATAATAATCAGCAGTGTCAGGAGACACATACGTACAGTCTACTATTATCACCAGCGACAACATATACACTAACAGAAATAGCAAAATAAAAAAATATATTTTCCAAGTAACCCATATTAATTTTATTTTTATTATCAATCAATCAATCAAACAAATTGATATCAATGGGTACTTGAGAAATAGAAATTTATAGCAAAAATTAATGAAGAAATAAAACTAGTACACCCATAATCCCCCTCTATTATTATTGTAAACTTTTTATTACCATTTACTCTACTTTAATTAATTTAAACTTAGCTTCACAATTTAAAACTAAGTAAAATTCCTAATTAAAAGAAAATAGTTGATTTTGCAAAAAAAAAACTATCGCAACCACAAACCTAGATAACAGAATACCGCGTATAAATAGCTAAACAATTCGCGTTTTTATTACACTTTAATAAAGCAACAAAAACAAAAATAATTTTATAAAACATAAATCCATAATTAATAGTTTCGTGATTAAAAAATTAAATAAATTAGACAGCGCATATGACAAACAATTAATTTCAAGCAGAGTAACCTAACCAGTATAACGATAAGTCATGTAACAAACAAATTAAATTAAATTAAAAAAAAAAAATTCTCATCAATAACAGAGATTCACCCACATTAAAACCACGTGTGACATCGTGAAAATTAATTAATTAAAGAGTTGGAAGACACGACACGTTTTCAAAGGTTTTTCTTTCTTTCTCTTTTTTTTTATATCAAAAATCAAATTAATCGACGTCAACAAGTAATAAACTAATAAAGCTAAACAACTTTTAACTTCAATGTCATTCTCGTGACAACGAAATAATTTTTTTTTTTATTTCGTTTTCCTTAGTCATAATACACAAACAGAGCAACACAAACACACAACATTACATTAGCAAACAAATTAAAATCAACAAAAAGAAGCAAATTCACGATTTTTTACTCTATTGAAAAAAATAAAAATCAACGATCTACACGTATGTTGATAAAACATTTACAAAAAAAATAAACAAACTGGGCAGAGACTAAAAAAATCATCATAATCGTATTAAACTCAAATAAAGTAACAGTAGAGACGTGCTTATTGACTTGTTAGCAAAATAATTCGCTAGTAACTATACTATTTAGCTGAAATCATCTTAATACAAATTTAAAACGATCAGTAAAATCCCAATGTTTATCTATCAAAGATCAGATGATCCTCAGTCAAAATATACTACGATCAGATAGTTTCTAGATCATAAATCACCTAGAAACATTTCAGAATGTGGAATTACCACAGCAAACCAGGAATGTTAAATAGATTTCTATAAAAAAAAAAAAAAAAAAAAAAACTAACTCGATCCTCACGATCGTTTTATACACAAAACTTCTTTTCAACAGGCGATACTAACTAATCAACATTTTAAGCTAGTTCTCACTGTATTTACAAAAAGAACACTTAAGTCAAGTTTATTATTGTTATTAAAACACAAAGTCAATGAATCACAAAATACCAACAACAACAACAACAACAACAGCAACACAAACCGATGTCAAACGTTATTCGTTCCCTTTATTTACATTACATTGACCATCAAAATAAATATGAAAAAAAAATTTTAATTAAAATTCCGGAAATACATAATTGTATCGTGATCATATAAACTCTGTTGTGAGCTTGTTACAAATTTTTATGTAGATGATAAAAATTTATACAAAGCGCGAGAATGAATTATTATTGTTATTTCCTAGTTTATAATATTGCAGCATTTTTGGATTTATCTCCTTTTATTTTTATTTTTAATAGCATTACAGTGGAGAAAAATCAATAAAAAGAAATCTGAAGAACTAAAAATTTACATTTAAACAATCGGTGGACACAAAAGTGTTTTTACATTTGTTAAAATATAAATACAAGTGTGGTGGAGAGTTTGTCACAGAAAATTTAATAAACTTTACCAACACCCTATATAAAATTAAAATTAAAATAAAAAAAAAAAAATAAAAAAAAAATTTCATTGAGAATAGGAAATTAAAAATGTTTTAAAAATCTAAATTTAGAAAGACAACAAACCACAAATCATTGAAAATCCTATTTTCGTTCGTTAATTTTTTTTTTTATTATCATTTATTACTATACACAAAGAAAGTAAATAATAATAATAAAAACATTTAATTAACATTTGTTTGTTTAAAATAATTTTTTTTTTTTTTTTTTGATATTTTTTCGCGATAATAAAGAGACAAAAAAAACACAAATCGCGAAGGTAATAATTTACTTTATTCCTTCCTCTTTTATTTCTACTTCTATTTACATTATTTATTAATTTTCAATATTTATGCCATTGCTATTATAAAAAAAAAAATAATTTACATTTATGATAAACAATAAACTACCTTCGCTGTTTACCTTCCTAACAATAACAAAATAAATAATAGTAGAGAGAAAAATAAAAAAAGAAAATAAAGAAAAAACTGCAACACGAAAAAAAAAAAAAAAAAGAAAAGAAATTTTTTTTTTATTACTTCTAAATATAAATTTCGTAAATTTATTTAAATTAAATAAACCGGGTTGATGGTGATCATCTCTCTCTCTACTAATAAACAAACAAACAGAAAAAAATAAATACTTTTTCAACTAAACGCGATTAATTTTTCATCATGTCACCATATGATAGCCTAATAAACATAAAACACCCATGCAACTGAAGTTTAATATTTGAAAGAAGAAAAAAAAAACAGCAACAATAATCCACCCACAAATTTATTAAATTGTTGTAAAAAAGAAAAAAAAAACACCAAAAATACTAAAAACGAAAATCAACCGCAAAAATAATGATGATGACGACAAAAAATTAAAACACAATTATTGCGTAATAATAAAGAGGCGTCCAACACGCGTTTCATTATTATTATTATTATTATTAAAAAAGAAAAGAAAACAAATTATGAACTTACTTAAAAAACGTAAAATGGGTCATAATATTTGGTGTTTTTAATAAATAAATAAATTCATAATTAATCCTGAAAGTAATTCATCAAACAATTATTTACAGATGTGGATACTTGCATCATTTCCAATTAATATTTAACGCGGGAAAATACTTTTTAATCACTTTAAGGAAAAACTTTCGTAATAAAAAAAATGTACCTCTTAACCCAACGTAACAACAATTGAGAAACACTGCTGCTATTTCAACAAATATATAAATAAATAATTATAGAGCAATGGTTAATTCTTTTAGCAAACAATATAATTACACAGGTAAATAATTACATTTTGAAGACATGTATAGATAATAAGTAATATAAGGTACAAAATCATTTCATAATATAAATGACAACAGAAAATATACATTTTTCATAATCACACGATAAATTCTCTTGCATAATTACAAGAAATAGAAAAAATAAAAAAAAAAAAAAAAAAACTGTGTCATACAAAAAAAAAAATAAATAAAGCAATTTTGTCAACTACCCTAAATTTGACCTTAATTACAAAAAAATAATGTGCCACCATCTATTAGACATACCAAGCAACGAACAAACTAACCAATCAACCGACCAGTTTACATCACATTACACATAACCCACATAGATGTGGTGTAAAATAATTTATTTCCATTTTATTAATAATTTTTTTTTTTACAAATAATAACCAGAAAAAAAAAAGCAAGAAAACATTAAATAAATTTAGGCTAGATAATTTTTGATAACAGTAAGCCTAATTTATATTTATTTATTTATTTAATAATAAGAAAAAAATTATAATAATAGAAAATACTTCTTAAACACGCGACGACGATGATGACGGCTATTGTTTATTCAAATTATTATTAAATAAAATTTAATTAGCTTCATCTATCGTTTTTATAGTTTATGCAATTAAACATGCAATTACTTTACAGTTTCTATTAAGAAAAATTATTAATCATATTCTCCACATCTATCTACTATCCGTTTAATAAGAGCCCATTTACTGAAACTACCTCATGTTCTGGTCGTGTTCTAACAATTATTTTACATAAATCACAAGACATTATTGTGCATTAAATTGGATTAAAAAAGCATCACAGTGATCTACATCAGGTATTAGTAGAACATAAATCACTACAATACCGTTTATAATAAATGGCTTAAAACTTAAACACAAAAGTAAACAATTATAGGTCAAAATAATCATAATTAAAAACAGCAAAACCCTACATACGAAAAACATTTCAAATAAAAAAAAATTATTTATAATTAAAAAACAGAAAAAACACTTAAAATATAGAAAATTACCATATTAAAAAAAAGAGAGAAAAAAATTTAGGCCAAATTTTTGTTTGTTTGTTTGGTTGGTTGGGTTCTTTGTTTACATACAGTTTTATTATTATCATTATTATTATTATTAAGTGCCCAATTGGGCATAATTATTCTAATTCTAGTTTTATTTATATTTTCTTCAATAAACGAAATGAAACGAAACGAAACCTAAATTAAACAAGAAAAAAAAAAACAAAAACCCCCCACAGAAGAAATTTCAATTAATTAAACCACTAAACCGACTAAATACTAAAGTATAGTCCAAACTATAATTGCAGATAAATATTCTATATTTTTTTATATTTCGATACTATCTGCCAAAATCGAGTATCAAAAGTATCGATATTTGAAAATAAAAATATATCGATACTTTCGATACTTTACTACTAATTTTATGGTAGTTTAAAATAAATGAATTAATTAATTAGTAGGAATAAGTGTTTTCTTGAAGTAAAAAATAGACAAAACATAGTATCGATATTCTTATGAGATAGTATCGAAATATCGATATTAGCTAAATGCTCCGATACTGGAAACTCTTCAGGGTTTATTACGCAAGAAAAATTCTTGTACAATAAAAAAACATAATTGGGCATAACAATTGAGAAACACTATTTATAAATAAAACGAACGAGCAGACTACACCACACCAATGCAAACCAACCAACCAAACAACAAACATAAACAATAAAAATAAAATAAAAAAATTTCTCTTTACTTCTTATTATAACAAGACGTGAAAATTACACGTGGAAATAATTTAAATAATTTCCATTAAACAAAAACAAAAAAAAAAAAAAATCAGAAATTTAATTTATAACGCACATCATATGCAAAAAAAAAAATTTATTCAACAATTACCTGTGCTTAATAATATTAATAATGTGATTAGTGAAATTTAATTCACATTATTATTAAGTTTTAACAATAAAAATTATATTTAAAATCCATTTATGAAATATAAACGAAAGCATAACCACCACCATAGCATAGCATAACAAAAAATTAAAATTATTGTGGTAACAAAACTAATAATAATAATAATAATAATTACATAGTAATTCGTCTATTGTGGTATAATTTTCATCTTTATTATTAATTTTATTAAAAAGAAATTAACACACAAATTACATTTTTATTTTTAAAAAAAAGAAAGAAAACTATTAATTTCACCAAGTTATAAACAATAATAACACAAAAATCTAATTAATTAAATATTTTCGTTTACAAATTTAATTAAGAGATTAAAAAAAAACAATCATGACGTCATGCGCTAAATGTAACGAAAACTAAGACACAGTGTATCAAAGTTTTATAACAACGAATAACTTTATAATCAAAGTGACAGCTGACTGCCAATTTTATTAAGTAAACAAAAATTAACTAAGAATTAAATCTAAATACTAGAATAAATTAATCACTTCCAAATGAACAATTACAGATTTAACTTCAACAATTTAAAATATGCGATGTGACAGTGTTGAAAAAAAAAAGAAAAAGGAAAATTATACGTTTTCAAAGCCTGATTTCCAAGTGAATAATACAACTAGTTGAAATTTTTATTAAATAAACAATTAGAGCCCCCATAAAGATAATTGAAGTAATAACAAAAAAAAAATCCAACACATATGCTGCTTTGCCTTAACGCAATATTTAATGTAAAAGACCTCCACTGTCCTTCAATAACAAAAACATACAAAATAGACAGACAAATAGCTAGGCCGCGCAAGATTCTCTTATACAACCGCTGTATAGAGCGCAGCTATCTAGCTGGTTAGCCGACAAACTATTGTAGAGACCACCATGAATAAAAAATATTCTTCTTTATGATGAACAAAATTTTATTGCTAAATTACGTGCACAATAAAATTAATTGTAATAAAGGTAGAAAAAAAAAAACTAAAACCAAACAAAATGACTTGAATAAATAAATAGTCCATAGCGCTAAGATAAAAAAAACATTTGTATCCACTTATCAGCGATTTATAAATAAATTCCCTAAACAACAAAAAAAAAATGATAGCAAAAACCAATTAAAATTATTCAAAATTTGATGGATGAGGTAAGAAACAAAAAAATTTAATTAGATATTGAAAAAGCAATTAAAAAATCACCATCACCACCCACTATATACCAACGTTTCTTTTTTTTATTTTTTCACTTTATATTTTCATTAATTAAAAAATAAAGTAAAACAAGTTAATGAGAAATATAATAATTAACAAAACTTTCTTGTCCATAATTGGATGTAAAGTAAATAAACACCACACCATCATCTTTTTTTATTTTTTAACAATTTTTCTTATGCAAAAGCGTCATTAACAACGATTTTAATATAAAAACAATGAAAATACGAAAATAAACTTATTTTAGCACGGTTTAAAAAATTATTACATTTACCTTAGGGCTAGATTGTCATCATTGTTAACGAGTGAAGATAATTCTGTTGGAAATCTTAACGACTACATCTCAATTGATAGAAAAAAATTATCTACAAATTAGCCCCTAAAGTGTTTTATTTATAAATCGCTAAGAGGTTAATCTTAGTCTCTTTCCTTTCTCTTTTCAACTTATTTTACAAATTACAAAAACTTGATAACGAATTATTTATTGATTAACAAAATAATATAAATGAAAAATTTCCCCATTTATATAATATAAATAAATAAAGTACAAAATTATAGCAAATACAAAAGAATCGGTTTGTTGTGTTAGCTATCAACATATTTCTAATAAAAATAAAATCACCTACCATTTAACACGGTTAAATTATAATAAAACCATTTATTCAATACAGAATTAAACAAAAACTATCGCTTAGTTTAATTTTAAGAGCAAATAAAATAAAAAACGCCATTTTATTCAATTTAAATTAAATGGAACGTTTTTTGTTTTGTTTTAATTTTTTTCATTTAGTCTCCAAAATGATCGATTTTCATTATTTTTAATACAGAAAATGTTATTAGTTCCTAATATGTTGTTTTAAGCAAAAAAGGCACAATCAGCTGACTTTATTACCGGATTTTTTTAGTATAATATAGCAAGAAAGTACTAAAAAGTACCTAATTAATCGTAAAACGTTTTATTACAACAAAATATAAATATAAAACTAAACACACAAAACTAATCACAAAATACACATGAAAAATGACTAAGTAAAAGGAAAAATCTAATCAAAATTTGTTCATCATCACTTCATAAAAATGTCAATAAAACTAAATACAAAAAAAAAATCGATAAAACAAACGCAAGTATTCACATTAAAAATGGTAAATTATTGTGACTTAAGCGAAAATAATATTTTTATTATGACATTAAAGAGGAACTGAGAAATGATTAAAAAATACAAATTAACCAGGTGGTGAGTGTTGGTGAATTCATATTATTACTTAATTAAAAAAAAAAAAAAAAACTAAAAATATTACTCACATTTATTCCAACAAATATTAATTATTTCTCTTTTCTACACACGAAAAATAATTAAAACTACAAAAAAAAAAAACAACAAATTTTCACTTTAATTCACCAAAAAAAAAAAACGAAAAATTTCTACTAAAAATACTTAAATGCCAGGAAGTGATATTAACAGACACACATGTCCGAATATACACTTAAATGATACACCACATAAACAATATTATAATTACACAACATCAACACAATAATTGACATTAGAACACAGAAATAATACCACAAAAACACTACCTTTTTTTTCACGTAGTATGATAAGGTTAAAAATATTTATTTTTAGATAACAAATAATTTATTTTTTCTTCTTTTTTTTCTAAATAATCACAGGAAAATAATTTTTCACAAAAATTTTATTTTTGTTGCTACTACAATATTTTTTCTATAAATTTTTATTGATTTTATTTAATTAAATTAAATTTAATTAATTAATTAATCAACACAATCACAACAACAATAATAATTATAAAAAAAAAATTTCTACTCAGCACAAAACAACACAAAATTTTATTTAATGTGTGAACTGTGCCATGTACTGAAATCAACTGAAACTAAAATTGAAAAATTATAAAAAAAAAACTTTGTGTGGAGCTTTTAGTAGTAGAAGAAATTTTAAATTTATATCGCGCGCGCTCTCGCAACAACTACAAAAAAAACGAGAAAGAGCACAGGAGTAAAATATAATTTAAATGTATTGTGAGTGCGATCGCGTTTGGAGACTTTTAATTTATCAACGAAACTAATTAATTAAAAAATTCTCTTTGTATTGGAAAATATAAAGAACAGACAAAACACTGAAAGGTTCAATGTTGCTGTTAGATTGCAAATAAAAAAAAAATCCCAAAATTATTGATTAATCACGATAGGGATTTGATAAGCCTTATTCAGTAACAAAAAGTGCAGTAACATAGTAACCAAAATAAACAAAAAAAAAATATCTGTATCACCTGCAGACCAAACAAACGTTATTGCCATGTGCACCAAAACATTAGTCAGACACACCTGGTTACCCTGGTTAAATTTAAATAAATCGCAGCAACCTTTTACACAACACACAAACAAAACAAATTTCATTGCAAATTAAACATTAAAAGACTTTTTATTTTTGGGTATCGCGTAATGACAAACAGCATTCATTTGACCCATCTCAGGTTATATAATAAAAAAAAAATTAAAATATTATTCGTGACTTGGCTTTTTTTATTACCACACAAATAAACATAGAAAACGCTTTATAACAAATTAAACCCATAATTTGGAGAGCAGACAACAAACAAAACAAAAGCGAATAACGTAAAACTAAACACGTGTTTAACAAAAAATAAAAAACAAAAGAAAAACAACCAGCAGCCATAATTCCATAAATTCACAAAGAAATGAATAAAAAAATTCTTTTGCATAAAAACTAAACAATTATTAGCAACAAAAAAAAAAATAAATAAGAAAAAATTACAAAATATAATTTGATTACATAAGGTAAAAAAAAAAATGTTTTACTTTCCAATAAGAAGTTCAAAAAAAAAAGCATAAACTGCGCGCCTAAAACTACGACTTAAATTGCAACAGACAATAAAATACAGTGGGAAAATAATCACAAAATGCATTATAATTGCAGTTAAATTTAATACACAGATTTACATTATAAATACTTTAAAGAATAAAAATTATTAAATTTAAATTAATTCGCATATTTATTACCAATAATACTCTACAAATACCCAATGTAATAATCAATGAATTTTATTTATTTATCAAACAACAGAAAAATCGCACACAACAAAAAAATAGTTAAAAACAACAGCAACAAGATTACATAAATAATTATTATATAATAATTTTAAATAAAAAGAAAAAAAAATCAATAATTATTAATAATGCAAGATGTAAAAAAAAATAAAAATGTTTATTCGTTTTATTAAATTATTCAACAATCGACAGTCACATTCAAGAGTTTTATATATAATTCCTATAGAAAATGCATTAATATCGATCATTTAAATAAAATTAATTATTTCATTTACATGCAACAATAACATAAATATTAAATACAGGGTGTAAGTTAAGTAAACAACAATAAAAACCACGAAATGTTTTATTATTACTCAAATATTACCACAGTTGCCAGGCATAAAATCGTAAATAAAGATTCACCATGGTACCATACATTTTCAATTTTACTAGAAATTTCCTAGATTTATTAATTACATTTTAAACGTAAATAAACAAAACACCTGCTAAAATCTATTTACCAAAGAACGAATAAATAATTTTCAGTTAAATTTTTATTTAAAATTCAATTTACCTGTATATTTTGTGTTTAATGATTAATTGTACCTTAATACCCTTTTTTTTCTTATATTATCTGTAAATAAAAGACAAAAAAATTCAATTAAATTATGCAATAAACTCGATCTAAATTACAAAAGAAAAAAATTTAATTCTTTCTAGAAGGGAAAGTAAAGAAAAAAATTTAGAGTCTAGAAAATAATAATAAACAAAATTCTCTGCACTATAAAATTACTTAAATTACCAAATATAAATTATGATTGTCAAAAAGAGCTGCAAAGCACACGACACCAAACACAGGTAAATCGAAAAAGGTACACAAGAACGTTTTTGATTCTGTTTTACTGCTGTTTTTCTACTGAAATATTAAAAAAAGATTCCAACAACACTTCAAAGTAACAGATGATAATGACAAAAATATTAAAATTAAATAAGCCACCACAACGAGAAAAATTAGGTAAAAAAATTAAAAATAAATAATTTTACAAAGTAGAACCGGTTCCTACCTTTATTTAACAAAACAAGACTCCACAAAACTTCATTAAATAAAACATTTAAAAGAGTGAAAAAAAAAAAAAGAAAAACATATTTAAAACTATCGAACAGCAGGCAGACAGAAGAAGTAAAACCTAAGCCACATACAAAAAATGAAATTAAAACTGAATACAACCTGCAACATATTAAAACTCTCAATTGTGGTTAACAAAAAAAAAAAAAAAAAAAAAAAAAGTTCTGTCACTGTTGACGCATTTAATAAATTTAATTAATCCAAAGCACAAACACACACATATTTCAAGCTTTTTATTTTTTAACATTTTAATTTAATTCATGATCTGGCTTCACAAGCCAAACTTACACAATTCATCATATTTTTATTACTTTTCTTATTGTTTTAAATCGAAATAAATCATGATGATGATGATATTTAAAATTAAAAAAAAAAAATTTTGCAGAAAAACTTGTTTCAGATATAATTCAGATGATGATTGATTGTAAATGATTAGCACACAATGGAAACAATTAAAAAAAATTGTTTTTAATTTTGTCTTGTTATTATGAAATTCTGTGTTAAAAATAAATTTTGAAGGTAGATAAATTTAGGGTAACTACCGCAAGAATTAAATATTTTGATTTTTAAAGAGAATATCCAGAAAAAAAGTTAACTCATTCGTTTGAAACAGTTTTATTAATTTTAAATAAATATACAAGCAATAATTGTTTTCAGAAGCAGTCTAGAAATATTCTACTGTTTATACTATAGATAGATAACTCTCGTATTTATTTTCAGGAACAGTCTATACATTTCAGAAAATTAAAAAAACAGATCAGTATAGATTTCAACAGAGAAACTTCAAGAGAAAATCTGCAGACCCACAGATTGCCGTATAGAAACATCAAGAACAAAAAAAAAAGTCTTCAAATCAGTAATTTTATCAACCGCAAGGTCTAAGTTTTATTATGTAGCGAAATAAATTATTTTGTCTGGCAAACACAACCACAATATGGCAGCGAAATAATCATTTCAATAGAATAAAATACGGAATTGAGGTATGAGGTTAGCTTCAACCAACTTTATTTCATTTAATACCATTTCCCAAGCAAATATACAAAGGGTACATTTTTTTTCCATGTTATTAATAATCATTCTGCCCTTATTCTTCAGCTGTAATAGGAAGTGAATTACCCTCGTTCAAGGAAATACATTTTTTTTTGTTTATCTTAGCAACACACTAGTACCAGGTATAATAAAAATCAAAAAACAAAGCAATCTTGCAACTGTAACACAATTATATAATTTATTTACATTTAAATAATAATAATAATAAATATACTTAACCTATTAACTTGGATACATAATATAAATTGTAATAAAGTAAATAAAAATAATCTTTGATTAAAGAAATTAACAAAAAAAAAAAAAAAAAACCCAATATTACTACACGAAAATGTGCTCCGTTTTTTTTTTTTTTTTTTCGCGTGTTGTAAATACATAATAAAAACAAAAAAAAAGAATTAATGAGGAGAGAGAGTTAAATTATTTAATTTTAAATATAAAAACACGCACACACATTGCGTAATATATTTATAATTTATTTTTATTTTGACAATTTTTTTTTTTTCATTATTATTATTATTATTATTAATTAATAAAACAAAACATAATTACCACAAACAAACAAGGAAGAGCGAAAAAAAAATTTTTTTCAATCAATTTTATTCAACAGTCTCTTTATCGATTATTTTAGTTAAATACAAAAAATAACAACAATTCAATAATGTTAAAATATAATATATAATAACCAAAAGCAATTCTATCCTTTATTATGAAATTAAATTTCTCTTACATAATTTACCTA
The DNA here is from genome assembly GCA_961205885.1 of Ptychoptera albimana. Lineage (NCBI taxonomy): Eukaryota > Metazoa > Arthropoda > Insecta > Diptera > Ptychopteridae > Ptychoptera > Ptychoptera albimana. The sequence continues at coordinate 761,884 of OY540802.1, read as the reverse complement.
ATTATTATAATCCTTTCTTAATTAATTAATTTAATTTATAAAAAAATTATTTATATATAGGAAAAAAACTTCACTTGTAAACACACCACACACAAAACAAAAAAAAAATATTTTTTTATTTTTTTTTTAATCAAAAAAACCACCAAACCAATGAGTTTTGACAGTTCTATGCACTGCTACCAACATGCAAGTATACGAAATTCTACACATTTTACATTTTTTTCTCTCCAAATTATACAACAATATAAAAAAAACGACAACTTAGAAAAAAAAATTTTTAATTTCACTTTTACTATTTTATTTTACATAATACCCATTTTGACATTACTTATTGAAAGTGATTTAAAAAGAAAAATTATTTGAAATTCACAAGATCAAAGTTTATTAATTAAAAATGAGTGCTGTTGACGGTGATCAAACAAAAAAGAAAACATGTAATATGTGTAAAGCATTAGGACTTAAACCATTTACTAAGGATAATGTTTTATATTTTTATATGCCAATGCATAGTATGGTTAGCTATGCGGCACTTTCTATTAATGTTATGAATCCATCACTTGCAATTAGGTGAGCACGATGACATTGAAAATTATTATTAGAAATTCAATAATTACATTAATTTTAAATAGATTATTGCCGAAAAAGGATATAACTAATTTTCTATTAATTCATACATTGTTCGGAACAACATTATACTTATTCGGGCGACCACACTTAAAAAGTATTGAACCAAAAAAGAGGGCAGCTCATTGGTAAATGAAATTTAATTTAAATTAACAATAAAATGAATAAAATATTATTATTATTATTATTATTACAGTGTTGTTGGAAGTCTTCTTTTTGGTATGGGCTCTGTACTTATATGGGCTGTTATACGTAATGCTGTTCCTCGTGGAAATACTGGATTTACAACAATTCTTGGTTTAACATCAGGACTAGCAATTGCACGTCTCAGTTATGATTACATCAATCATGTTGATTCAAAAATAGCCAAGATTGAATCTGCTTAATGATTATACATTTTTTTTGTTCATATTTTGTATTTAGGTAGTTTGTTTAAGAAAAAAATTTTTCATACAAACAATAAAAGTTTAACGTAAAAATATTGTTTTTTTTTTTCCTGCTACTATTCTAATTATATTTATTATTATTATTACTAAGAAGTAAGTACTGCAAGAATTACAGAAGTAAAAACTATTCGCTCTCCTTTAATTAAAAAAAAAATAACCTAGAATTAAATAAATCCACAGTTATCCATTCATAAATAAATACTAGAAAGGAAGTTAGATAATAACTTAATTACAATATAAAAATAAAATCTTAGTAATCTCATGATGTGATGCATTCAAAACGTTCAACTTCCTTAAGCAATTATTAAGAAAGAAAGAAAAAAAAAAAACTAAAGCACGTCGAAGATGCGTCTTTTCTACAACAATAATTATTGGTTTACGCTGTTTGCTGTATTTCTGTATTTTTTTAAAGGTAAATTAACACACACAACACATAAATGATCTGCATTCATAAAAAGAATGCCAACACGTAGAACAAAGTCGATTTCTAATGTCACAAACAATATTCCTGAAAAGTTTCAGCTCATTTTGAATTAATTTTTTTCTCGCAGAAAATTGAAAAAAAAGCTGATGGTTTGTATGCATTTTTTTCAGAATTTCGGTGAAAAAAAATTAATTTAAAATGAGCTGAAACTTTGCAGGCATCCTCTTTAGGACGTCAGAAATCGACTTTGTTCTACGGGTTAGCCCGTTGTCACGAGTGAACAGCACAACAACTTACTTAAAACACCTTGCCTGTTGTTGATAAACACACAAGAAATCAATTTAAAAATATTTTAATGTAATTAAACTTGTTTTACCTGTTACAACATACACACAAGATATTATTCTTTATTAAAGATTATAATTTTCTATTAAAATTTAATTATTTTATTTAATTAATTAATCATGTTACACAGATAATTAATTTAAATTAAAACAAACAAGATTTGATATGAATGAATGGATTAATGAAAATTTATTCATTTATTCTGTGTTATCACAACAAAATCAAATGTTTCAATCAATAATCAATAATTTATTCTTTTAAATCATAGAGAAAGTAAATAATAATTAATTCACACACAAACAATTAGAGCAAAATAAAATAAATTTTGATAAGCGATTTTTTGTGACATTTCAACCGATATATGTTAAGAAAGTTTTCTGTCTTTTGCTTTCCTTTTGATAAGAAAAAAAAAGAAGTTTTACCAATCCAATTTAAATCGTCATAAATAAATTAATTGGATTCGTTTGCTGATGAAACATAGAAATTTCGTACTTAGAAAACAACAAAACCCATGGAATATATTTATCAAATAATGTAAGTAGCAGATGGCAATCAAAACAGATCAACAAGGTGAAACATAACTAGGGTAAAAAGTGTTAAATTCATCGACAAACTGTAAAAACGATACAAAGCAACAGCGGGTTATTTCTGCAAACATGGATATATTCCATCTGATAAATATTTATTTATCATACGAAAAATAAATTCATGTGAAAGGCAACAACCACAAAATATAAACGAAGGCAAATTTTATTTAAAAAAAAAAACTTACAGACTGTATGGCGCAGCAATAAGAATCGTTGTCATTGTCGTCGTCATCACATCACAGAAATGTGAAACAAATCTTGAACACATTATTTGTTAAGTCAATTAAGACAAGACAAGAAAAGTGCAATAAATTGCAAAGAAACAAACAAATTTCGTATACGTAAAACAACAAGCGACAGAGAAAACCACAAAATACCACCCAAGCCGATTATTTTTCATTTCTTTCAACAAATTGATTGAATTTTAATTACAAAAATCGTTTTGGGTCATTTTTCATTCGCTTTTATTTTTTAATTATTTTTTTTATTATAATTGCAGCAGCAGTAAATATATAATTTGATTTATAATTAACCACATTTTACGCAGTTTAATAAAACAAAAAAAAATTCATCATAAATATGTTTAATAACCGCAATAAGAAATTATTTACAAACAAACATTCAAAAGTCTCAAGACAAACACAAATCTCTAATACAGCTTTTGTGACAGATATGATACAAAACTCAGCATTAACCCAACAGAAGAACCTTTTCTAGTAAAACACCTACTCGACCTTTATCCCAAAGTAAAAAACACACAAAAGACACGACTCATCATTAAAAATTATTATTCTGTGATTAGTTACTGACAATTAATTAACAAAGAAAAGTTTTATATCCAGCAAGTAGTACATGCATAACATTGCTAACAAGTCACAATCGAAGTAATGAAAGGGGTAACGAGTGCAGTAAACACGATGAAAGGTACACACAAAAGATAAATATAAACAACAACAAACAAAAATTTATTCCCATGGGAATGTATCCTACCACAAGAAAAAAAAAAAAAAAAACAGTGAACAGCAGTAGCAGCAACGGAATTAACAGAAATTATCAATTAATATTGATTAATTAAACTTACAAAGAAAAACAATTTTTTAATTAATATCGTTATTTGTATTTGCATGTAAACATGATGGTAAACTACACTTGGTAATAGGAATAACATTGACCAGTGTTGTAAGCCTACGGACACTTCTCAACGCTGTTAGAATTCTTTCGTAATAAGAAATTTGAAATTCTACAACCAATAACTTCTGAATAATATTTTTTTTTGATTGGATTTAACGGTTCAAAACACTGAACCAATTAATATTTAACCAACAAGCACAAATCACAATAACAAGAAAAATAAACACAAATAGTAATCAAAAAAAACTTCGATTAAAAATTCAGATAAATATGCGGATAACAATAATAAAAATAATCATCATAGCTTAGGTTGGTTTAGCTGGTGAAACTTATATAAAAAAAAAAAAAAAAAAAATCTCCACATGCCCATTCATCGATATTAATCTCATCAACAATCAAAATGTTCATAAATATTTTCTTTTCTTTTCTTAAAACTTTATCGTTTTTAATTAATTAAATAAGAAAAAAAAATTAATTTATCCGATAAACCGTAGTTATAAATTCTTAAATTGCGCATGTCTAATGTACTTAAATTTATTTATTCTTTCATTTGTTTTTTTCATATTATAAAATTGTTTATCAACCAATCAGATTATAAAAAACTTCCAATGGATTAATGGCATGGTAATTACAAATTATAATAGAGAGAGAGAAAAAAAGTTAATGAAAATGTGGAACGCATGAAAGTGTTAAAATAAAAAATTGTACAAACATAATTAATTAAAAAAAAAAAAACGCAAATAACCTTAAATAAACAAAAACAAAAAAAAAATCTAAATTTCCAAACATTGATGATTTAAGATAGTTTTTTATAACCCAATTAAAATTCGATAAAATATTATTTTAATCTCAATGAATTGGTTTTATATATTTTTTTATTTTTATTTTTTTTTGTAAATCAAAAAATCGAATCCACTACACAACAAACGCATCAATAAATCATAAAAAGTATAATTAAGTCACTTAGTTTCATTGATCAGTATCGGAGGAGTTTCTAGTATCGATATTTCGATATTTCACTATCGAAACTGATCTTTTTCTTGCTGCAAGATTATTCGTACTGATTCAATCAATACAACTTACACAGTTCTGTGCCCTCTAATAGTTTGTTTGATTAAGAACGTAACAACCGTGTATCCAGTTTATAATTTTAAACTAAACACCAACACTCTATTCGGTTTACAACACTGATAAACAACAAAACAATTATCAACGCCATAAACACACACAAAAAAACTAAAACAAATCTCTTAACAATTAAAAATTAATCAATTAAATCGGAAGCAAACCAGCACGTATTTAATAACACATTATTAATAATTATTTTTAATTAATTTTTACAATAAAATTAAATTCGCAATCATCATCATCATTGTGCGTTTTTTTCTTTTCTTTTCGTTTCGTTTAATATTTTCTAATATTTCCGGCATATTAAACGCGAAATTTGTTTTTCTTTTTCGCTAATTTGTTTATTTTGTTAACAACAACAAAAAAAAAAAAACCGCGCACACTTTCAATCCAATTAAAAGTAATAAAGAAACAAACAATAAAAAACAAGAAAAAGAAAATTAATTCATCGATTAACTTCCAAAGCAGCGTTAACGTAATTGCGTAACAAAAAATTGGCACAAAAATTATTGTGGCTAATATATCTCAGCGATTATTTTTCTGCTTAATTATTTTTGCATTAAAATGCCCACCTATAGGCATTAAACACCACAGGTATTATAATCGTGTATAAACATTCGATTACCGAATGTGCACAGCTGTTAAAATATTTTTTCCTGATTACACAACGCTTCCCAGAACGGAATAAACAAAGCAACGAATCTAAAACTTTCTTAAGCATTAATTAGAAAAAAAGAAAAAGAAAAAACGTCATTTTCGCCTAATTAATAAGCAACGAAAAATAAGAAACAAAATTTCTAATTAAAAAAAAAAAAACAAGAAGAAAATTTCTAAGACACAATTTTCTAATTTACCTTCATCTAATCAACAATGTTGTGAATTTTATTTTTTTTTTTTTTCAATACATCGATTCATCATCAAGATGATGTTGATGGCGTTTTTAGCGTTTTTACCACTTTTATTTTGTTATTTTCCTTTTCTTTTTGATTGATTATTAAAATTTACCATTCAGTTTCATTGTCACCTACTTTTAGTTAACTAAAAGAAAGAAAGAAAGAATAAAAAAAAAACCGATAATATTGGCGCATGAGAAGATATTTTTACTTCTCTTTACCTTTATATAGTTTCTAATGCCGCTTAACAATCACCATTTATAACGTAAATATTTTTTTTTTACCAATAAAAGATAAAAACAATTTATCCAAATATGGCTAGGAAAACATTTCTCTTAGCGATAATTATTATGAATTTTTTTTTTTTTTTTTTAGAATCTTTTAGACACGTTTTGACCGTTTTTAGTGTTTTTTTATTTTTTTTTTTTTCTTTTGATGCAGAAAATATTATTACAGTCTGTGGTAAAAAAAAAACAAAATTACATTGTGACTGCCTTGGTTAAAACGCCCAAGTTTAACTATAACGCAGCAATAAGACTCAATCTTGACCTTAAAAAACGTTCAGAACAAATTTCCGTGACATTTCACTGTAATTTATAAATAAAACCTCACATAATGCCTGGTAATGTATGAAGCTTAATGTCCCCTTGGGCATATTTTTCTTTTTTCTTCTTCATCATGCTTTTCTTCTTCTCAACGTAAAACCAATAACAAAGTCACATTTCTATGAACATACAGATGTTTCTCTATTCCATCAAATTATTTTTCTTTTATTTCAAAATAAACAAAACAAAACCAAAATTGGTTATAGAAGATCTAACAGCACACGAGAACATCGAACTATGGCTATTAGAAATACAAAGAGATAATTTGCGTAACAAAATAATTTTTTTTTTTTTATCAAACAATAAAACCGCGTTCGTGATTATTATTTATTTTATGCGAATTTTAGTATAAAGTGTTACTTTGCCGGTGTTTCCTACTTATTACCAATAATTACTTTTTAATAAATTATTTTTCCAATTCTTTTACCAAACAAACCGCGGCCAGAAGGAACCAATTATTGTTAAGAAAAAAAAACAACAAAACGTGATCTTGATGGTCTTTATATATTTCATTATATATTTATAATCGGAATTACAGGAATTATTTATTAAATAAATGTGGGTCAATCCGCATATACAATCAATTGTCAATTATTTTTTAATTTAAAAATTTTCTTCTTTATTTTTTTTTTTTGGTTTTTTACTGTATGCGAAAATTAAAATCTTTGAATGAGTTTTGTTTATGTTGTGTCCATTGTTGCCAAAAAAAAAAAAAAAAAAAGAAATGTGTGTCATGTGCATCAAAAAAAAAAAAAAATGTGTGTAGAATGGAGAAAACAAGGAAGAAAAAAAAAACTCAATGAAATTTTTATAATTTCTCTCCACTATGTACAATATAAAATTAAATTTAATTATTTACCTGGAACAAATATAATTTTAATAATAAAATTAAATTGAATTTTTATTTATTATTTATCTAAGATTTTGATTGCATAATAAAAAATTAATAAAAATTACTATTATCCACGTGAAAACGGTATCCAAATGCAAGTATTGCATATTACGACGAAAAATTGAAACTTGAACAATAGAACCGATTTTAACACATTTTTTAACACAGCAGAAATTTCATGCTTTTTTTTTTTTTTTTTGTCATTAATAATAAAAAAATATTAAAAATCAAATAAAAGATCAAATCCAGTAATAATTATAAAATTTGGTAAAAAAAAAACTAATTCAAGGCCTTTTCGTAAACAATGAGAATAAATAAATAATCGAAAGAAAAGGAAAAAAAAACGGTTGATTAATGATTTTTGTGTTCACTTATTTAAATAATTAAATACTGACAAAACAATAATTATTTATTAAAAAAAATAAAAAAAAAGAAGAGGAGAAATACGCAACAAAATTATTGATTAAATATATATGAGAAAATTTCCTGTGAAATCTCCTTGACCATTTACCACTTTAATATAAAAAGAAAAAAAAAAAATTAATTATGCTCAAAACTCACCTATCTATAAATATTATATCCGCTCTATCGTTTTTCGATTAAATATTTTTTTCCCTTTTTCTCGTTATTAACACAAATTTTTTAACATTTTAATTTTTAATTACAACCAAAAAATGATTTTTTTTTTATTTATTTTGATTTTCGTTTTTTTTTTTTTTTTTAATTAATGTCACTAAACAAAATCCAGCACAGAAATTGTATTAAAAAAAAAAAAAAAATAAAATAATAATTCGCATTTGCTTTTTGCACATAATTCATAACATAAAAAATACAACAAAAATCAAATTAACCGCACGCGCTGAAATTAACATTGTTACCAACATTTAGAAAGAAAAGATATATTTGGAGAATTCATTTTTTTGAAATAATATAAATAATTTCCTTTTTAACATTATAAAATTATTAATTAATTAATTAAATAAACATTTTGAAATTAAATTATATATTTGAAAACATAAATAAAATATACATATTTACATAAAAAAAAAGAAAAAGTACGCACTCTTATTACTGTCAAAAATATTCAAAGCAAATCAAAACAAAAAGGCAAAAAAAAAAAAACTAAAATTTAATCAAAACAATTTTTTTTAAGTTTTTGAATTTTTTTTAATTATTTCTTTTTAATTAATTATTATTGAAAATAATTTTTTATTATACATTTTTTTTTGTATTTTAATAGTATTATGAACACTCCAACTAGTCATCAAGTTTTAAAATTATATAGACATTTAATACGTTACGGAAAACAATTAAAATACACCGACAAGGAGTATTATTTGAATCGTGTTCGTCAGGAATTTCAACAGAATAAATCTTTAGAACAATCTGAGGAAATTTTATTTAATTATCAGGTTTTTAGATAATAAACTTATACGAATTATACAAAAAATATTTGCTTATTAATTTTGTGTTTAATTTAATAATATTTTGTAGCGTGGTGAAGCTTTATTACGTAACGGAAGAATTGTCTAAGATGAATATGTCTTCGTTGTTAATTAGAAATTGGATTCTTTATCCAAAACTCTGTATAAGAAAATATCCAAAAGAATTCAACATTGAAACCAGAGTACTTAAATTAAATAATATATTTTATCGGAATAAAACAACGCTAGATTTCACGACGCTGCCAAAATTAGACGAGGATGAATTAGAGGAAAAATTTGTACGTGGAAATGGTCCCGGTGGTCAAGCAGTTAATAAAACGTCGAATTGTGTAATGCTGCGTCATGTACCAACCGGTTTTATTATCAAATGTCACGCAAGTAGATCTATGAATGAAAATCGCAAAGAGGCGCGACGATTATTAATTGCAAAATTAGATTTACATTACAATGGGGATAATTCAATAGAAAACCAAAAGCGACGTCACACTACGAAAAAAATGATCGAAACATCACGACGGCAAAAAGTTCTAGAAGAAATGAAAAAAAAATGGAAGATTCGTGAGGGTCTTTTCCAAGACACGGAGCGTTAAATTTATATTTTTTAGTTTTAAATAAATGAAAATTGTTTTGTTACTTAGTCAAAATGAATTTTTATTATTACCACGAAGAAAAATTACCAAAATTATAATTTCCTTTCTTTTTCCTCTTAACGTCGGGTTCGTTTTTTGCCGATACCGCTGATGATGGTCCTGCTACTGTACTTAAATATTTACCAACTCCCTCACGATACACTTTCAACGGTTGTTTTTCTTTACTTCGCTCTTTCTCCTGAATTTCTAATTGTTTCTTCGCTATTTCCTCGGCACGTTCCTTTGCTAAACTCTCATCAGCCTCCTGAAACGGATCAACAAACACGTGCACCTTTTGTACCCAAATATCCTCAATCGGACAATCCTTATTATCAACTTCGATCTTTTCAATCTCATTTAATGTGTCCAGACCGCCAACTAATTTTCCAAAAATTGTATGCTTGCCATCTAGATGCTTACAAGAGCGGAAGGTAATGAAGCTAAAAGTTCAAAAACACGAAATATAATAAATATTTTTTATTTTCTCATCAGCACAGTAACTAACAATTGTGATCCATTTGTATTTGGTCCTGAATTAGCCATAGATAATATTCCCCTACCACTATGCGATAAATTTGGTTTTATTTCGTCTTCAAATTTTTTATTCCAAATAGATTTGCCACCAGTTCCTGTACCAGTTGGATCACCGCCTTGTAACTAGAAGCAACAAAGTAGAATTAACAAAAAAAAATGCCTAGAAGTCATATTAATAATTCCTAATCACCATAAAATTTTTAATTGACCGATGAAATTTAGTTCCATTGTAGTAACCATTTTCGCATAATTTAATAAAATTTTCACACGTCTTGGGAACAGCGTCACAAAATAATTCCAAATTTAATTGGCCATGGCTAGTCATGAGTCTTATGTAACCTGGAATACGTTGAAAATTACAAACAAATATCCTTGTTAAGTTCAAAACCATTCCTTACCCTTTTTTTTAACTCTGTCATAGCGAACTAGATCCTCGTCAACAATTGCCGCTTCATGTGTGAATACTGGGGCCATTGCCGTTGAAGTGAAACTAGCTGCAACGGCACCAGTTGAATAATGTGCGGCATTAAATTTATCCGCATAGGTTTTCACCTCTATTACTTCCTCTGGTGCCTGATAATCTTTTTCTAATTGCTCCAAGATCTCTTTTGTTTCCATTGAAATAGTTTTGAGTCGTCCCTGGGGATCTTTACGTTCGGCCATCTCCTCTTCAGTTTCAACGCGCAACTTCTTTTTCACATGATGAAACGTCGATATATTAAATTTCTCTAAACTATTTGGATCTTGTATTGTAATTATATCTTTCCTCTGAAACGGTTCATCATTGATTAAATCCTTCCAGTTTTTTGTCTTAATATTCAACTGTTCAATGGCTTCGAATGAGTAAACATTACCGGTTGTCGCAACCGCAACAATATGAGAATTTTTTGTAAAAGCTTTAAACAGTGTCGGACAGTGATATTTATCATTGTGATTCTTATGAAATGTTAACTTAATTAAACTTTTCGATGTTGCTGGTTCACCTGTTACTGGATTTATCTTAAAAACTTTAATAAATTCCAAGACTGAACTATGCTCAAAAACATTTCCATTTAAGTCACAAACAGGATTTTCAAATGGTACCATTGATAAGCAGCAGTGATCAAATGGTAAACGTTTAAATTTAACGGTTTCATCCTCAGCAGAGCCAACTTTTTTACCACCATAAAATTGTGTCCACTCTGTGTACGTTAAGTACCTGAAATGGATAAATAAAATAATTAAAACGTTATGAGTGAGGTTAGAACATTTTTATTTACATTTTATCCTTTTGATGCTGTCGCTTCCCCATTTTTAGTTTATTTTTAGTAAAACTTTAATTTTTAAGTATTGTTTTTTTTTTTAGAAATATAACACTTATTTTGCTTATTTTTATTAATTAATTATTTAATTATAAAATACAAAACAAACATCAATAATATGATTATAGTGAAACGTCAAAAGATAATTTCACAGTAGAATATTACGAGCCTTATCTTGTTTTGATTATAAACAAAATTATTTTTATTAATTTCTACCAGAGGCTGCATAGTCGGGGAATAGAAAATGGTTTAATATCGAATTAATTGAAATAAATTAACAAACCAAATAAATGTCTGACTTAACTTTTATTGACTTACAATTAAATACAAAAAGAATAATAAATAAATTCAGCTAAATATATTTGGTGTTTTTATTTTATCCATAACTAAGTTTCGGCTACGTACCGCTACACTTAAATTCCCTTCAATGCACGTGACCGGTCGTCGTTTCCCATAACGTTCCAATAACACTTTGCTGATATCAATTTGTACGATTTTTTCAATTTTCATACTGTGCGGACGATTTAAAAATCTTTCATCACGTTTACCAGCATTTTTCAACGTGACATTCGTTAAGTAATCCCGTAATTGCTCCTTTAGCTGTTGATTTTCATTTTTAAGTGAGTTTTTCTCCTCTGCCAAACATGCACAATCGACTTTTGCTCGATTGTAACGCAACCAGAAATTTTCCATTTCATTAATTAAAAATTCGTTTGTTACCTAGAACCAAGCCAAGGAAACAAAAAAAAAAATTATTCTCCTTGTAAAGATGATTAGATTTTTTTTTTTATTTTTGTTTAATTTTACAGATTCAATTTTCCCTGGTGGCAATCTACTTTCATCTTCATTTAACATAAAAAGTTTATTCTTTGTACCAAATGGAAGTATTTTCTCCATTTCAGTTTCCATTTTACGACTTATTGCCGCTCGTTGTAGTAAATTTTCACCATCCTTAGAATTTTTCTTTAATTTCTGTGCCGAAAAAAGGGAAGAAAAAAGTTTAATTGAATAAACTAAAACTAAAAAAGAAAAAACAAATTTTAATTCCAACTTTAATAACGAAGCAACTTTTAACCGCCAAATCCTTTAATTGTTCCTTATCCAAATTTTGTCCCATCTCTAGTTGAATTTTTAACTCATTGTATTTATCCTGTAATTTATTTTTATATTTTTGCATACTTTTCATATTCATACAATGCTCCTCCTTAATCATGTCCAGATTTGTCTTTAGCTCATTTATTAATTCCGTTGTATTCGCCACTTCTAGATAATGAATTTTAATTGTTTTCGTATCTGTATCATCACGTTTGCGTAAATCATTATATCCATTATGGTATTCCTCAGTTGTTTTCACATATTTATTTAAAACATTCTGAAATTCCTTCCATAATTCTTCCATTTTATTTTCACGTTCACTTGTTATTATTTCCAATCGGATGATCATCTAAGATTGATAAAATAAATCAGTACAAAAGATTCATCACCCCTGAAATTAAACGGATACGCTGATAATTAGAGCACAAAAGTCACTTTGAATGATTTGACAGACAGTTTGCATGCGATAAACATTGATATGGATTTTCCGGATTAATAAAAAAAATCTTTTATTTTATTATTATTTATTTTTTTTTTTTTTTGTATAAATAAAATTAATTTTTTTTTGTTAATTTTAATCAGAATAAATAACGATTTTCACCTGTTTGATTGTGTGAAATTTTAATTTTTTATAATGAAAACAAATTTATCACTCGGGATTTTATTAATTTTTCTTCTATTCAAATGTATTTTGGTAAGTAATTCATTAATTAATTGTTAATATTATAATATTAATTTAAAAAAAAAAAACTTTTACCCATTTGTTAATAATTTTTAGTCATTAAAGTGTGACATAAATCAGAATCCAACGAAAAAGGTAAAACAATGTGTGAATCGTGTTTATAAAGAGTTTAAAACGTATAACAATAATAATAATGATAATGATAATGATAATGATAATGATAATAACAGCGAATCATCATTATCATCAAATGAGAACGATGATGATAATAATAATAATAATAATAATAATAATAATAATAATAATAATAATAATAATAAAAACAATTTTAAAAATCATGGTAATTCAAGATATAAACGTACAACATGGCAACAAAAACCGGAAAATCTCTATAATCGTCAAGTTGAATCATTATCACTAGAGAATAAAATCTGTGACATTGTGATCAATTGTTTTTACAAGGATTTCAATTTGGTAAGTCGAAAAAACTGAAATAAATTATTAAAAATCTATATCTTTAAACATTAAAGACCAGTCAAGGTGGTTATCGTAGTCGACAGGAAGTGACCCAGGCGTTAATCAAAAATATACAAAATCGTCAATTAAGTGATTTTTATGGGAATTTAATTCATCAATGTTTTCGTGCGATAGAGAGTAGTGGTGATCGTGAAAAATGTAAAATTTCTATTGGATTTTTTATCTGTTTATCAGAAGGTACACGATCAAATTGTGATGATTGGGATAATAATCAGTAATTAAGAAATCATAAATAAATGTAATTAGTGAATGAAATAAAAAAAAAAAAAACAAACCGTGTTTCTAATTCTATCGATTTTTATCAGTTGATCCTCTTCAGCGACTTGTTGTCGCCTTTTTGTCTCATGCTCCTGTCCAATGGTAATACATTCTAAATCCTCATAACCGATCGCTCTTCTCTCACCATACTTCTTCATTTCAGTGTCAAACCGTTGCAACAGTGCCCTCTTCTCATTATAATAATTTTCCCGATAATAATACAAACGATCACGATGCAAACTAATTAAACGATCAATCGTTTCCATATGGGAATGTAACATTGTTGCATATAACTCCTCTGACCCATCTAAATCACATAATAACTTTCGTATCATATTATTTTTCCGTTCTATTGCCTCTCTAAAGATACGTTCCGTTTCTTTTAATTCATCATATAATTCTTTGCATTTTATTTGTCGCAAAATGAAACGCCATTCATGATTTATTTTCGCCATATTAAGTCGTGTAAATGCTTCTTCACGTTTTAATTTATTCTACATACAAACGACACAAATTTAATTAAAATGTGAATTAATTAAAAAAAAGAAAAAAACATTAAAATTTCTCCTGCCTTCATATAAAGTGCGATTAATTGTTGTTTTCTACGGCGTGCTTCCTCCTCCATATCAGCACGATGCTGTAAATATCTTGCTCGTTCCTCCTCCGACATACGGGATAATTTATTTTTTCCTTTACCTTTTTTCTTACCCATTTTTAATTTTTTTTTTATTTAATCAGATTAATTAGTTAAACCAAACCAAACACTGTCCACTCTTTAAATTTTACAAAAAGAAAAAAAAAATCGAAGCCTTATCAACAAGGCGTTAAGTAACCATAGCGGATGCCTAGCAACGAAAATTATTTAATTGATCGACATAGCAACGTTTATAGCCTCCAAGGCTTAGAATTTTTTTTTTTTTGCTACACGACAACATCGTTGTTGTTTTTTTTTTTTTTTATTCAGCATTTTTTTTTTTTTATTAATTAATTAATTAATTTTCTTTCGTATAATAAACCGAGCACAGTTAATCAGTTAATTTAATTTGAATAAATCAATTAATTAAAAGAAAGAAAGAATGGAAGAGAAAATGTCTATACAAACACCTTCTTTAATTTCGGGTGACGGTATACCAGATACCCGTGAATCTGTTGTTAATTTAGTTCATGAAATACAAGAGGAAATGCAATCATTTTTAAAAGGTTTTTTGTTTCATCATTTAATTAATTATCCCTAAAATACTAAATTTTTTGTTTCTGTTTTAGATGATGATGAAAGTACAGCTGAGAATCAGGAATTTATGATACAAACAAATCGGATATTAAATGTTTTGGATATAACAATTAAAAAGATAAAAATTGTATTTTGCTTACCGAATATACTACGTGATGGTAATATTGGGAAGCAGTACTTTAAAACGTATGAACTCTTTAAGATTTACGATTTATTAAAAGAATTCAGTAGAGAACAGTTAAATGCATCGGTATGTCATTCCCTCAGTTGAGTAATTCAGGTGTTTTTACCAATGTTTTTCTAGGAAATTAATTTACAAGATCAATTACTAAAAATAAATCCAAAAATTGCAAGATTTATACACATTTTGTGGTCATCAAAAATTGTTGAAATTCTACCAAAATACTATGACAAGGTAATCTACAATCTTTCTCCTAACTTCCTTTTTCCGACTTATTTTCTTTATTTATTTACATTTTGTTTGTTGTAAAAAAAAGCTCCCCGAAAACGATAAACGTTTCATTGAGTGTTTAGAAGAATTTCGAAGTTTATCAGAATGGCGTTTAAAAATGACCGCACCGAAGGAATTAGCACGTGAAAAAGTTTTACATCGTTTATGGAATGAAAATGAAAAAACAAAGAAAAAGATTAAAAGTGAATTTTCCTTTTTTGTTAAAAAATTTCTTCTTTATTCTTCGATTAAATAATTAAATTAATTTTTTTTTTTTTTAGCTGTTAAAATAACGTTGGAAACTGAGGAGAAAAAATTTCAAGAAATTTTATCAGAGAAATATCGTAGAATTGAGAAAAGTAAAAATAATTTAATGATAATAAAACGTCATAGTGAGGATGAAATGAAAAATTACATGTGATGAAAACTGACTTGATTTTGAGGTAATAAATAAATAAATAAATAAGAATTTTTGTTTTCAGGATGGAATCAACCAAGGAAATGACAAAAATCTGTAAAACTAGTGAAATTGAACAAGAGAAACTACGAAAAGATGCAAACTTGGCTAGAGATTCATATGAAACATTAGCAACAGCAAATAAATACCAGGAAAAAAAGCTACGTGAGAAAAAGTAATGCAAAAATTATTATAAGAAATTTATTCTGTGCTATTTGTGAATGAAATGATTTTAGATTTAAGGTACAGCAACAGCTTAAGGGTTGGCTTAATAAATATGATAATGATATTGGTGATAAAACTAGAGAATTAGATAGATTAAAAGATGATTTTGCAAATGAACAAGAAAAATTTAATAAACTTAAAGAAGAATATGATCGCCAGGAGATTATGTTTGTTTATTTTATTTTATTTTATTTTCAACATTAATTACATTAGTTAATGAAAATAATTTTCCCTTGTAGCTATAACGAATTGATGAAAGAAAAAGAATTGGAAGATAAGAAAATTCTTGAAGAGAAACTAATTGTCTTTGTATTGAATCGTGCTGCAAAAGTATTACAAAGATTTTGGCGAAAGGTTTTAGCAAAACGAAAAGGCAAGGGCAAAGGAAAGGGCAAAGGAAAAAAGGGAAAAGGAAAAAAGAAATAAAATAATTAAATAAATAAAGAATTGTTTTGATGCAATAATTAAACAAAGCAAACGAAAACATGAATTTTGTTTTTAATTAATTAATTAATTTTTTTTTTGTATGACAACGTGTGGGTGTCGTCTGTTGGGGTTTTTATAATTTTTTTTTTTTTTATTAATTTAATTTTTTTCTTTATTTCTATTAATTAACATTATGTGGTCCTATTATGATGATATGAACCAAAGTGATAGCCTTGATTTAGATAATTTAGTAAATGAGGGCAAAAGTCGTTACATAACGATCGATGATCCGGAATTGAAAAAAATTATTGCAGAAAATTTAGTAACCGAATTTGATTATGAATGGGAAGAGATTCGTCTATATCAAACGAGTTAATAAAAAAAAAAAATATTTTTCTCTTATTTATTTTGTTTAATCTTATTGTTGTTGTTCGCGGTATATAGAATATGCTAATGAAACAATAAATAAACCCGATGACTTGATTATAATTAAGATAAAAATGTTTTTAGAAATCCTAAAAACATTGATTGAACGACTGATCACTATTTACAGTACATTTGAAATTTTAGGTAGAAAAAAATTAGAAAATTTCTCTATACCAAAACGTCATCATTATCTGGTCCGTGAGGTTTTATCCTATTTCTATACACCACTATTTACAAATGATTTAAGTTCAGGCGTCCGAAGACGCATACCCATGCAAATAGAATTTGACAGAGTTAAAGTTTATGAATTTATTGAAATATTTCTGGAGAGTATTCAGGAGAATTGTGCTAATAATTTATTCAAAATAGATCGTACCGAGGTAAATGTGTAACAATTAATTTTTTAATTTTCCTGTCTCTCTTTATAATTATTTTCTATTTCTAAATAAGATTGTGATAAACGATGAAATAATTTTGATTGAAAATTTAGAAAAAATTTTATCAATATGTGAGTCAAGAATAAAATGTTTATCACCAGAGTATCATCGTCGTATGATTAAATTTTACCGAATGTACGTTTATAATGATATTACAAATATAAATAAAATTTATGGTAAGACCAGACTAATGATTGATTCCGAACTCGGTGTTTAAAGGATAATTAAATTTTATTTTTACATAGATTTTCTGGAGATAATTGAAAATACTGATGAAATGTATAAAACTGAAATAGCGAATAGAGTTAATCATATTGCATTTGTGAATGATTCGAATAAAAATATTGCCGAGGATTATAATATAATGAATGAATTTTTTATGTTAGTTTTGTATATCCAAAGTATTTTTCATTTATTTATTTATTTATTTTGCAAAACGAAATGTTCGGTGTGATTTACAAACATTTTTAGTGACCAAAAAAAGATCGAGATGAGTTTATTGAATAAAAAAAGTAACGAACTAAAGGAATCATTGGGTAGAATTGTTTTTAAAACTACTGAAGATTATGGTAATTTAATTAAGACAAATGAGAAGAATATTGGACAAAATTGTGAGATTAAGTAAATAAAAGTTTCATTGCATACATCGATTAGTCGAAAAGAAAAACAAAAAATATTTTTTTCTTAATTTTAATTTTAAAGATATCGTCGTGAAATGAATTTAGGTAATTGGATGCATAAATATGATACAGAGGTGGGTGAACGGCATCGTTTACATAAAATTGAAGTAGAAAAATTACAAGCAGAAGAAGAATTATCAGCAGAATTAGAACAGAAATTAAATGATCAATTGCCAGAGTATAGATTTTTCGTTTTTTCACGATTATCAAATAATTTTTATTTTATCTAGATATCAGTATTGGATTTCATCAATAAATGAGGAGAATGATCGTATTGAAAGGGCTAAGAAAATTGCATTAATTTATGTAAATAATATGGCAAAACGTATCCAACGATGGTGGTTGATGGTGCATAATGATGTACCAAATAAAAAAACGAAAGGTAAAAAAGGTAAAAAGGGTAAAAAGGGGAAGAAAGAAAAAAAGAAGAAAACGAATGAAAACAAGGATGATGCTGAGAAAGTGGAGAAGGAAGAAAAGAAAGGTAAAAAGGGTAAACAGGGCAAGAAGAATAAAGAGAAAAATAAAAAAGGTGAATTTTTTGGTTTTTTGCATTTTAATTAGTACAACATTTTTATTTTTTTTTTTTTTGGAATCTATTTTACCAGTAGAGAAAGAGGAAGTCGTTCAAAAAGTGTATGTAGAGAAGAGCTTCACAATTATTTTTTAATTTTTTCAATTAAATTTTATTTGAACGTATTTTTTAGAACCGATTTGGATATTAAGGAGGCACCTCAAGAATCACTTGAGGAGGTACATGTGGAAGTACCTGAGGAAGTATCTGTGGTAGCACCTGTGGAGGAACCCATGGAAGTACCTGAGGAAGTACCTGTGGAAGCGCCCGTGGAAGCGCCTGTGGAAGCACCCGTGGAAACACCAATGGAAGCGCCTGTGGAAGCGCCTGTGGATGCGCCTGTGGATGCGCCTGTGGAAACACCTGTGAAAGCGCCTGTGGATGCGCCTGTAGAAGAGCCTATGGAAGAGCCTGTGGAAGAGCCTGTGGAAGCTCCTGTGAAAGCGCCTGAGAAACCACCTGAGAAAGCACCTGAGGAATAAAATTTTTTGTTCAAAAAAATTCAATAAACATGATTTGATCGCATAAAAGTGTTGTGTTCACTGATTCTTATGTAGTTTATTTCTAAAATCGCGATTTATTGATTTGGGTGTGATCCGAAATCTGTGATGTGTGTGTAAAGCTCTTCAAAACTAAATATCGTTTACATTACTGACTGAAGTAGACTTGAACAAAAACAAATAATTATTTACCAAGGAACTTAAGTAACATGCTTAGGTGTATGACTTGAATTAACGTAAAACACCACAAACAAAAAGTCGCAATTAACTCAATACATTTTAAGTTCAGTATTCAAGTGACTTAAAACATTTGAATACGACTTAAAGATACAAGATTATTTCTATTAAAAATACATTTTAAATAAATAATTATCATAAAAAACATTTATACAAGCGTTAAAGACAAAATAACAAAACCTACAAACAAAGGCGCCCCCACTCATATTTGCCTTTTTTTTTTGTTAATTAAAAAAATTTATTATTTCTCTCCGAGATTTTCGCCGCTTTATATTTTAAATAAAAAAAATTTAGTTTACTTATAATAACTGAACGATTTACATCGGTATATATATGACTTAAATATTATTTTTATATTTTCTTCGTTCGTTCGTTCGTTTATTTATTCTTGTTTATGTTTTGATCACTTAAAGTTATCAACAAAACAAATGAAAGTGAGTTTTTCTTGGTGTTGTTTTGTTTATTGGTGTCGTTGTCGTTGTTGTTGTTGTATAATCTTGTAACATCCGTTACTAAATTATTTATTCATTTGGAAAATGCAAAAAAAAAAAAAATGCAAAAAAGAAAAAAAATTACAACTCAATAATTCTGATAAAAGTGTAAGCAAAAAAATACGAAACGAAACGAAAAAAAAAAAAAAAATGTCCCACAAACTTGTGATAATAAGCAAAAAAAAAATGTTTATCAATAAAATTTGATTAGAAAAAAAAAAAAACATTTGAAAAAAATATAAAAAATTGTATTTTTACTTAATTCATTAATTTATGATGACCTCATCATAATAATAATAATTACGTGACGTACTGACTCATTGTTAAATAAAAAAATTAATTAATTAATTAATTAAAAAAAAAAAAGCATAATTGTTGTGAAAATGCAATTTTGTTTTGTGTGCTACATACAAAATTTTATTTAATATATATGAAAAAAAAAAAAAAAATTCTTTGTGGATTAGTTAATTCAATTCTTTTTTGTTTTCTGTTCTTTAAGAAATTTTGTACGGAAAATAACGAGATTTGGCTAGGATATAAAAAAAAAAAAAAAAAAAAAAACAAAAGTAGAACCAGTGTATTTATGTAAACTGACAGATCAATGCGTTAATGTGACAGATCAGTGTGTTATCAAATGTTTTTAGTATCAACTCCTCTACTTACATAGCAAACACAAATAAAATATCAACAAAGTTCTTTTTTTTTTTTTTTGTTTAATTTTTTATTAATCGTTTATAACGAATATGCATAGTAAAAATTATTTGTGGTTTTCCTTTTTTCTCTTTTATTTTTTTTTTTTTTTGTATAACAAAAACCTTGATAACAACATCGTTCAATAAAAATTTACATGAGCTTTTTAACAAGTAAAATGTGTAACCAAGCATTAAGCAAAAACGTTTTATTTTCTCATTATAAACCATAAAATCAATTTTGATAAAATGTTTTTTCTTAGATTTTTTATAAAAAAAAAAATTATCAGCAATCAGATTTCGTTTTTTTATCATACGGCATTATTTTTTCTTTGTAAATGAGTCTTAGTAATACCATTTGTAACTCTAACGTTATCTATTTAGGTTTGATTTTTGTTTTAAGTACATTCTAAGCCTATTTGCAGACTTATTTCATTATTTACATTGTGAATTTCTGAACGATAAAAAGAATAAAAAAAAAAAAAAAAAAAGTGAAAAGTGATAAAAATCGTTTATGATAAATCCCCCCAAAAAATTACCATATATCGTCTGACTGTCTGAATGATTCAAAGATTGAAATTAACGTGAATTTTATATTGAATTGATTTTTATATTAAATTTCATTTAATTAAAAAAAAAACATGAGCGAGAGGAAGACTGATGTAAATATTATAAAGTTGACGACCTTTAAAGTTTTCTTAAAACTCTTTTTATGGCGAAAACCGATTTGTTGTTGTTGTTGTTGATTTTTTTTTCTTTTTCTTCTTCTTTACAAAATAAATAAATAATTAAATAAAATTAATTTAATAACGTGAAATCTGTAAAATTATTACAAAAACAGAAACAATGTAAACAAATCAGTCAGTCAGTCAGTCAGATTAGATCATTTTATTCTAAAGCTTCGGCTCTGTTACTCTCACTTGGTCTAAATTAAATTTTTTTTTTTTTTTTTTTTTTAAGTCTTTAATTTCTCCTGTTGTGATTTTTATGAGTAGTTAATGTACACGATCGTCACTCGTTTATGATAATTATTTAAGTCAAAGGTGTTTAATGTGTTTATCGGTTTATGGTAATTTTCTGTTTTCTGCTAATGTTTTACAATCAAGTAGGCGACAGTGATTGTGTAATATACAATTTTTAAAACAGCAACCGTTTTTCATTTCATTTCTTAAGTCAACCATGTTTATAAATCTTTAACACTAGGAGATATAACCACGGATAAAGGCACAACATAAACAGGATGTAACACATATTGTTAAACAGAATAAACCAATGAAAATAATTCACCAAATTTGGATTGAATTGTATTTCTAGTTCCTAAAAGTATTAACCTCAAAATTTCAATAACAAAAAAAAAAAAAAAAATGTTTCTGTTATTCTGGCATTGTTTTGTCAATAACAATATTGAATTGTTGTTGCCATTAAAGCTTTTTCTTTTCTTTATATAATTACAATTACCTGTAATACATGTGACACATAAAAAAGTAAATAGAAAAACAAAAGAAAATCGTGAAAATCATGTAAATTAAAAATAGATAAATTTTAATTAATCAAGCAACATAAAAGGTCATTTTTCCGATTAAAATTTAATATACAATACTCAATGTATATAATTAATTAATTAATTAATTTTTATTTTATCAATACATTATGATCTTACGCTTAAAACTTGTGAATAAAATTTAGTACTAAATTTGGTAATTGCGCATAGATAGATTACGCAGCTTTATATAAACATTTTATTTTATCAAATAAAATAAATTTTTTTATTTTTTATTATTTTCCATAAAAATTATTATAAGTATTATAAACATGCGCAGTAGGGGATTAATAAATAATTTGTTTTTTTATGATTGTTTAATTTAGAATTTTCACATCGTTTCTTATAATTATTTAATTACTAGATTACTTAATTAATGTTTAGACGATGAAAAATTGTTTATTTAAGCCAAGTTATTATTAAAGCTTAAGTATTGTTGTAAAATTACAAGGTGGATATAATGTACAGCGATTGTTGTGCGATTTGTTAAACTTGTTATTGGTTAAGTAATTCTATTCGTGCTTCTAGAATACTTTTGTCCCTAATTTTTAATACAAATATTATTTATGTATCGAAGGTTTAAGCCCGTAAAATAAAACAAAATTTTCTTTTCTATTTTTTAATTCATTACAAACAAAACAAGGCGAAACAGACCGTATCGATGTTAAATTATTGAAAAAAAAAATGTCAAATATAAAATAAAAATCAATAAAATAAAACAAAAAATTGATCGTACATTGATTTTTGGCAGTCTTACCTTATATAAATAAATAAATAAATACATTTTCATTGTAGGCGAGACTGGTGTCTTCGTGCTGTTCTTGGCTGCCTTTAAATCTCTATATATATATATTTCGCTTGAACAGTTTCATTAATTATATTAAAAAACAAAAAAAGAGAGAAAATACGCATAAAAACGTAGAGAAAAAAAAATAAAAATAAAATTATTATATTTTTATTTTTGATGATCTTTTCAGCTTCCGTTGTTTGATTATTAAAAAAAAAAAATCGTAGACTTTGTATTTTGCCATCTGATAAATGGTGTGACGATAACAGTGGCGTTTACCAAGTTCATTGCAATAAATAACCGAGAAATAGGAAGTGAAAAAAAGAATAAATAAAATAATTGATTTATCAATGTAGAGACAATTAATTAACCGTCATGATATTCAAAAATATTTAATGAAACGTGGCTTATTTTTTGAATAAAAAAAAATAAAAAAAAAAACAGCGATAATGACAGTGTTTTCAGTGTTTTCAGTGATCTGTGGTTACATGTTCTAAAAATAAATACAGAAAATAAAAAACACAATTAATCACGGTAATCAAATAATGTGTCAAGTAATAACAATAATAATAATAAATTTTTATAATAAATCATTTTTTGTTTAAAGCGATCTTTGTGGAAAATAAAACGAGAAGATCGAATTGAAATAATTTGTTTGTGATTAATAAAAATTCAATAACGATAATTTATGTTATGTTTAGTTCGTTTTGTTATTAAATTATTTATTAAACTTGAAAAGTGATTTATTTAATTAATTTCGTAGAATAATTAAGAAAAGTCGTTAAGCCAAAATGGCGGTACTATTGAAAAATGTGACAAATTCAATATGGCACGCGTTTAATGCGTTACAACAGGAGCGTAATGGTTTTGTTAATAAAACAAAATTAAAGGTAAAATGAAAAAATGACCTGAATTTTGTGTAGGTGTCACCTTAATTGTTTTATTCTGTCATTATTTTAGGTTTTAACAGCAAATATTGCAACATTATTCGATTTGTATGGTGTTGAGAAGGGATTAGATCATTTTCGTTCAACAGCATCACTCAGTTTTGAACATTTTAAATATTATTTACAAAAGGAAGTATTCTCATCGATTGTAAATACATTGACAATGGCTGAATTACGGAATTACGAGATGAAAATCGATGAGGTAATTATTACCGTGTAGAGTATTAATAACGCAATTTCTATAATTATCTGCTTTCAGATATGCTGGTTGGTTTGCCGAAAAAATTATACAAAATCAATGAATAATAATAATAATAATAATAATAATGATGGATATAAAATTTACACCGATGAATATATTTATAAATTATTTCGTATATTCTGTATGATTGCTGATTTAGTAACGAATGACAGGGACTTTGACAAGTGCGAGGTAATCACCGGTACTCATTTAATGTTTTAAATCCGTAATTTAAATTAAAAAAAAAAACTATTGTGTTTCTATAAAAAGGTTTTACTGCATCCAAGTGAGGCATCAAAAATTGTTCAACAATTAATGACGTCACTGGGACTGGATTATAAAAGTGGGAACAACAAGTATGAATATCTGATTGGTTCAGAATTATCATTTCGTTTTGATCAATTCCTGTCGGTTATTGAATTTCGCGAATACAAAGATTTTATAAATGATACACAGTCATTGTATGAGGCGGTCGAGGAAATGTATCAAACGTATATTATGGATGTGATAAAAAAGGTAAAAAATTCGTTTACTCATTGGGAAAGGCGTAACAAGAAAATTTACATTCTGAAATTATGGTTTTAGGGTTATGTGCTACGCCGTGGCTATCTGCTGCCTACAATGCGGGAATATTGGATGGTCCTTCAGCCTTGCGAACTATCATATTACAAGCATTCGAATGAGAAAGATTTATGCGGTTCGATTATGCTGGATTCGACAAGCACGGTGAAACCGCAGAAAATGAGCGGTAAACATGAGAAAATTCAACGGTTTGTCATCACCAAAAATGATAGGAATTATGAATTAGCAACATTAGACCATAGGACTAGGATGCAATGGATATCAGCATTACAGTTGGCGATTACATACTCAGCTGGTCGTGAAGGTTTTCAACGGGATTTGGTAGCGCGACGTCGTAATCAACGGGATGCCGATAAAAGTCGAAAGCGAGAGGAGGATAAACTGCGTTCTAGTCACATCGAGGAAGTGGAAAAAGCTAAATTACAATTAGAATTAGAAAAAATGGCAAGACTAGCGGCTGAAACGCAGGCACGAGAATTACGGGCAGTCGCTAGAGAAGACTCACGTCGCGTTGCCGAATTGGAAGATGTTAAGGAAACGTTAGAGAAATTACTGGATGAAGAAATTCAAGCAAAACGTGATGAAGAAATTGTGCGAGCGTTACAAGCTCGTGTCTTGGCTGAGGAGTGGGAGAAACGAGAAGAGTTGGAACAATTGCAAGAGGAACAACGATGCTTGCTGGATTTGGAGCGTCAAAAACGTTTAGAATTTGAGATGAAGCAACGTGAAAAGGAAAAACGTCTTAGGGATGCCGAAACAAGACTGAAAGAATTAGAAGAGGAGAGAGGTAAATTAGATATGGAATTACAGCAGGCACGTTCAAAGATTCAACAATCGGAGGAAACAAAAGAGGTTCTCGAAGCACGATTGCAAGTCATACATCCGCCACTGCGAGAAGGCGATAGAGTAAGGCGTGCCCTATCATTTATGCCATCCACTAAGGAGCGGCCCGTTACGGTTGAAGTTCGATCATCAACACTAAGACGACCGAATAAAATTCTGTTACCATAAGACGTGCGCATTCTCTCAACCCAATCTAATCGAATTATTGGGTTTTTTCTTTTTAAATTTAATTTAATTTAATTTAATCTAATCAAATAAATAAATTTATAAAATTATTTAACAAACAAAAGAAAGAATTTTACTGAAAAATAAATGAAAAATAATACTGTTTCCGCACAGGATTCTGTTGGATATTCTATTCGATTGTAAACTGGTTCTTGTTCAGGTTCAGCACCCTTTATTTTTGTTTGTAATGCAAAATATAACAAATTTATTTTGTAAATGGGATTATTTGAATATAGATATAAAATATTTGGTGTAACCATATTTGAGGAACAACTTTTGTGACTTATTGTGGTATTGTAGTCTCAATAGATTCACTAGACTTAATGACTAACGGCACAAATCTATCATTAATTACGTCTAACAATCCTGCAGCTAATTAATTAATTAATCATTAATAGTTCTCAAACTTTTTGTACGTCTATATAATATATAGATGTATTGTCATAACAATTCGTAACTGAGCCATACTGTTCACAACAACAAGGAATATTACTGATGTCACTACATGCCACTTCACATTTAACGTAATTACATTTTACAGAGACTTTTAAAACACTTTCCAAATAGAAATTATCGCTTCCAATCACTAGAATTGCACATGAGAAACTTAAATGAATTTTGTTTCACCGATTGCTATAAATGTGATTTTCAAAAGATAAATATAGAATTAACCAGGAAACTGATTAGAGTTGTCTGCAGGAAATAAACAACTAAATAACGATTTTTCGGAGTTTTTTTTTATCAATCTTTCGTAGAATTACAAAAGTTTAAAATAATTTAATATAATCTTTCAAAACAAAAAGAAACGAATAATTTATTTTCTATATTTTCCAGGTGTGAATCAAAGACCGTGTAATTATGTTTGAATTATTTATTTACTTTAAAAAATTATAAGGTTATCGTCTAGTAATTACGTTTGTATAAATATTAAATGACATCAAATGGTCGCTGTATAAAAGGTGGTTGGCAATCAAGTTACGAAAGTAATCAGTGATAAAGAATAAAATGGAAATGAAAGTGCTCTCGAAAAACATTCCAATACTATCATTAGAATTGAGGTTATTGTGTTACTTCGGCTTTATAACATCGTCGTATAAAATGTTTCTCCTTGTTATACCATTGATTATACATTTTACATTTCAATTATGGTTTCTAATACGGAATTACCAACATCTACGGATCTATATAATTAATTTATATTTTCTGTTCGCCTATGGAATACCTTTGGTAAAAATTTTTTGATTTTACATATTAATTAATTAATTAATTTATTTATTTGAAAATTTTAGATTCGTATTTTTGTTTATGGCATTTATAATCGAAAAACACTGAGTACATTTCTGCAAAGATTACACAATATGCATAAAAAACATTTGGTAAATTGTGATTGTTGTGCTTTAATCGTTGTTTTAATTATTTTCTTCTATTTTTAGCAAACTGGAAATTTATTTATCATAAATTTACTGAATGAATCAACAAAAAAGGCGAACAAAATATCAAGAATCTCATTTTTTGCATCAATTATGCAAGTGTTTTGCTTCCTTTTATTTTATATAACACGAAGTTAGTAAATGAATTTCAGAAGAGAAGTAATTCTTAAACTGCATTAACTGTTTTTTTTTTCTTTTTTCAGGTCCGATTATCGAAATTTATATACCTTATGTAAATATACATCAGCCAATTATATTACAAATTGTGGAATTTATTGAAGTTTTCAATGCGATCACAATCAGCACAGTATTTACGGTGACCACAAATATAATTCAACAGTTACTTGCCCATGGCATAACAAATATAAAAGTTTTAAAATTCATGTTTACCGAATTTAATTCAAAAGATCACGTTAATGCATCGGATAATGATATTCAAAAAAGATTACAGGACTGCATACTGGCCCATAACGACTTGATAATGTTTGTAAAATAATTTTTTTTTTCTTTTTTATTTAATTAATTTAAAGAATCCATAAAATTTCAGGTATTTTAAATTATTAAACAAAATTTACAATTACCTGGCACTAGCGGAATTTATTTTATTAGTTTTTCTAGACTGTTTTGCTTTATTTATGATATCAACGGTGAGACTTTTTTTTCTTTTATTTTTGTTTTGAAGAATAAATTTTCGTTTTTAATTGATTATCTCCAATCCCATCCCCTGTTAGAATACAAAGTCGTCAATGGTTTTTGTCTACATTATACTAATGGCATCAACATTTTCACAATTATATCCGGTTTATAAATCATGTCATGTAATATCGATTGAGGTAAATCAGATTTATGGTTTTGCTCTAATTTTTACAATGCAGAATTTTTATTATTTTTGTTTCAACTATACAGAGCAAAGGTTTGGGTGACGCACTATATAATGGACCCTGGTTGGACTTGAATATACAAATGAGAAAACAATTAATTTTAATTTTATTGAGAACACAGCAACCGATTGTGGTGACAAAGGAATTTTATTCTATTTTTGAATTAGGTATAAACGAATTTTTTTTTCTTGTAGATGACATTGGGAAAATTTTTTCCAATAAATTTGGAGAATTTTTTAACATTTTATAAAGGAATTTACACATATTTCACTGTAATGCGACGTATGGCAATCAAATAAACTTGAGAAAAAAAATATAATTAAATTTTTTTTTATTTTTGTTTTATTAATAAAATGCTGGCAGTCTGGAATTGAAGGAAAAATAATTTAATTATCCTCTTCTGCGGACTCAATAATGTTAATTAGAAAGAAATTCTGCATTGCCGGAATGTTCACAGTGATATTATCATCATTTGTGTCGTTTATAAGCGAATTAAAAATGGCAGAATTTGTAGACGGTTTTCCTGTTATAAGATTACCGGCGGTTGAAGTAGGAACATTAGTATCTTCTGGTAAAACAGTCGTACTCACAAGACATCTCTCTTTACTAACAACATTTGGCATTTCTTGATAATACCAAGGATGCCAACATTTGTTCTTTCGAAGATTAGATTTACTTAGGATACTTTTAGTGGTTCTGTAAAATTCCTTTAGCCAGAACAAGTCACAGAAACAATCTGTACTATCTGTAAGAAACACAAAATCATTTATTAATCATTGAAAATGTGGAGAAAAAAAACATTGAACTACCTGTATGAAATCCTAGATAGCTATTCTCAGTCAGGAAATTAACCACATTTGTTCCAAATAAAGATTCTTGTAGTTTTTTCAATGGATTTCCCATTAAATATAATTTTTTTAATTTTTTCAATTTTCCAAATGTTCCATCACGTAATTCAGTGATTTCATTATTTTCTAATGATAATTTCTCTACTTCTGGTAAATTATAAAACGCGTCCACATTGATTTCTTTTATTAAATTATGA
Organism: Ptychoptera albimana; assembly: GCA_961205885.1. Lineage (NCBI taxonomy): Eukaryota > Metazoa > Arthropoda > Insecta > Diptera > Ptychopteridae > Ptychoptera > Ptychoptera albimana. Next base: position 732,983 of record OY540802.1, on the reverse strand, counting down.
TGCAGGTGTATCCAGTGTAGTGTTGATAGATTATGGAATGCCTTTGCTTCTATTTTTGTAATATTACTGTGGCTCACACTGATATATTGCAAATTAAATAAACTGTCAAACGCGAATTGCTGAATTTTATTATTTCTCACAGCTTTAATTGTTAACACTTTGAGATTAGTGAACTTACGTAGTACTAAACTTTCAGGAATCCCGAGGAAGTAAGAATACAATAATGCTTTCACATTTTTATCGCTTTTTTGTGACAACGATACATTTAGATGATTAAAAATTGCGGTTTCATTTGAGTAACACTTTGCTATTCGGTCCAAACGTTCACAATAACAAGGTGTTTTACCGAAGTCACAAGATCCATCACTATTTACATTATACACACAAAATAGAACAATTACTGCAATGATTTTTTGATTAAAATACATTTTTTCAGCTATAATCAACGATGAATAAAATATCTGAATTGAGGAACGGAATTCTCTCTACACAATTTAATCAAATAAAATCGATAAGTTTCAATGAAATCAACAGAATTTGACATTTCAACCTTTTTTATGTAGGTTAAACAAGATTAGTTATCATAGTGAATCATTTACCCAGCGTATAATTACTGCGATTAAACAGATTTAGTTGACTAACGCTGTGCTGTGTTGTAGCTTTGAAAATGAATTATCTTATCGAGATCTGTGTTATAATTGTTTTGTTAATAAATATTGTGAATTGTTGCTTTACTACTAATGATCCTTGTTATTGTGAGTTGCACAGGATAAAATATGAGTGTACAACGAATGTAACAGTTATTCGTGATTATTTATATCCGTCGATTCCCATAGAAATGGATTTAAAACAGTCAGATATTATATTTAGGCATTTTCCAAGGGTTCCACCAGGCCCAGTACTTCGAAAGTTCAAAAATCTTACCGAATTAAGTATTGATTATCTTGAAGCAAACAAATTAGAGCAATTTGTATACGACGGCTTGGATAATTTGCTAGAACTTAGCATAATGTACAGTAATATCTCTATTGTAGAAGCAAATGCATTTTATGGTTTAACTAATTTAATCAAATTAGACATGCGATTCAATAAATTCACGGAATTTCCAAATGGAACATTTGTAGCCTTACATAAATTACAATCTTTAGATTTAAGGGGTAATCCATTAAAGAAGTTTCAACAACATTTATTTGGTATAAATTTAAATAATTTCCTACTGGAGGAAAATTATTATTCTTTGGACACGGGCATGTTTAAGTTTTGCTTTTTCATTCATTATGTCATCTAATTTTATTTGTTTTACATTTTCTAGAAAATATGGAATGCGATTGTGATCACCTTTGGGTTATTGAATTTGGTAAAAAAACGAAAAGTCGCTACATTACCATTTTTCTTAATTACAATAAATGCTATTTGGCCTGGAAAAAAAATGGAATATTAGACTTAGATGAGGGCAAAAGGTGTGCTAAGCTTAATTTAATTAATCGAAATATTTCTACAACCACATTGATTCCATCTACTTCGACCACGACAGCAAAAACAACAACATTGATCACACCAACAACGCCGACCACAACAACATCATCAACCAGAACACCTCCCACATCGATACCACTTGAAAACTTATTTAGAATATTCCCATTACTAAATAACACATCTAATACTAAAATAACAATAAATATACCATCGATGCATAATTTCTTTATATTTAACCATGTTCAGTCTTCAAGAAAAGAACCAAAAACCGACAAGATTCATGTAGAATATAAAAAAATCTGATGTATAATAAAAATTTCTTGTGTACAAAATGAATTTACCTGTATCCAAATGATTTAATTAATTAATAAGTTTTCTGTTGAATTATCCAACGAACAATTATTTTTTATTTTTTTTCCTTCCATTTTGTAATTTTTTTTTTTGCAAATTTTTTCTGCCTACTTAATTGAGTGGCGCTTCTCAAATAAAACTAAATGGCGGCCTGATAAGCATATAACGTGGCATAAGCAACAGTTGTGGTAGCAACGTAATAGAGCAATTAACGATAATTATAACAATTAATTTACCAGCTGGCACGGTGGCAATAATATTTAAATCATATTTATTGATTATTATCACATGGTAATAACATGTAATTACTTTAATTCTAGTTCAAACGCACTTGACAGCACCGCTACCCGAAAATCAAGGTGTTAAACCCAGGTGTTAAAAAAAAAACCAAATAAATATTACGTTTCTACCAAGGTACACGATTTATTATTACAAAAATCATTACTAACTGGCATTAGTGTTGGTTTCCTTATATTAATTCGCTTTTTTAAAAATGGAATTGTGAAGCAACACCAACAACAGCAATTATACAGCCACAATTTTGTTACAAATAATAATTCTTTAAGGTACAACGGACTAACAATTATATAAATTAAATGATTAACACTGATATGTAATGCATTTAATAATGTTGCGACAATCCGAAATGTTTCTAATGAGTGGGCGTTCACTTGGCTGGTGTCACCCTGAAAAAATAAATATAAATAATTTTTTAGAAATATTTTTTTTTAATTAATAAGAAAATAATGGAAGTGATAATTACATTATATAGCAGCGTAATAGCGCTACGTCGGGACGCCAAATACGATGGTATCTCACCGATTAAATATAGAAATATTAACGCAATCATTGTTGTGGTTAGTCGCGCTTGATCCTGAAACGAGGTATCACCAAATGTTTTTAAAAGAAAAGAAAAAAGTTTTTTTTTTTTTTATTACAAAGAGTCGTTTCTTCTCATATGTTGCATCCGATTTTGCTGTTTTTTCCAGTTGTTTCTGCCTTCTAGCCCATTTACGTATTGTCTTTATCATAATGCAATTAGCAATAATTAGAAAACATCCGGGTAATATACCAAGTAATATGAATTTTACCCAATTATGTATGGCATAATAGCTGGAAAAAAAAATGTTTAAACATTAGGCGCCTCCACTATTTTTTGAAAGCAACAAAAACAAAATTACTCTGAATAGAAGAAATCCGTTGTGGACACCTTGCCATGTTCGTTCACTTGGAAAATAAAGAAATATGGTATGTTGAGAAAGATCGCCACAAATAGAGACACCAGAATGAATTGTCTGGCGACATGTGGATTACAAAAACGTGGCGGTTTTCGTGGCTGCTTATTATGGATGTATAATAATCGATCTAATGTGACGCCAACCGTAATACAGTCGGACACCGCACTACTAATCCCACCAAATGATAAATGTATCATTGTGTCGAACTGTGTCCAGTGGAGCGTCTCCCACCAAACACTACGCGACAACGATGAAAAGAATAAGAAAAAACAGGAAAAGAAATCAGCAACGGACAATCCAAGGAGGTAACTATACGTTGAACAGAATGACATTCGGGGTCGGGTAAAAATTATTCCATTTAAAAAATTAAAAATTAATCCAAATCCAGTGATTCCAGGTACAACATAGGCGTAAATGATTTTACCAGCTTTTGTCGGCTCCTTAGCCCACACAGAAAATTCATGATCTGGTGTTATAATTGTCACAGATTCCGTATTCCAACTATTACCATACATATCTATAGATATATATGCACAATTTTATTCTTTTATGGCTTTTCCATACAACTTCACTGAGAAACTTTTATGTGATGAATAAAAAAAAAAAACCAAAATTTTTTTGCTAATCGTAGATTTTTTTTGTTTTGTTTTTTTTTTTTTATGAGTTAAGTGGTTTTTCATGTTTCAAGCCACTTACAGTTGAGTTTTGTTATTATCTAAATGAGTAGCGTGATTTTATAAATTTTATTGCTGACGTTTAACTATTAACAACTTATAAAATTTGATTACATTTGCCGAGCTAATAAATTTTTAATCTAGTCCTACGCATTCTTAATAAAACCAAAAAAAAAAAAAAAAACATCGAAATTAGACCCCTACGAAATATAATTGTTAGAAAATTGTCTGTTAATTACACAAAGGGCAGCGAAATTTAACAACGATTTATGTAAATATTGAAATAAAATTATTAATACAAAAAAAAATAAAAAAGAAAACAAACCGATTGGAATACAGTTGGCACAAAATATTCCTAAAAAACTTTTGAGTCTTAAAAAAACATTTTCAGGAGTTCATTTCAACAATGAATTTATAGTTTCTGAAGAATAAATTATCTTAAATGGGTTAATTCAAAAAAATTTCTATAAAATAACAAAGGAGGTGTAAAGACCCCAAAACGTAGATTATTGAGAAGCGACTGTGTACACCTAATCGATGTCACATTTAAATAAAAACAAATCACCTTATGTTGTTCATCGGTTTAATTATTGTTTATTTAAATTTTGTGTAAATATTATTTTGTTTTTGCAGCAGGAAATAACCCGAAAAAGGGCAATATAAAATATTTGATTTATTTTATTTATTACGGCGTTTGTCACATAATTATTTTTTATGTATGATTTTATGTAAATAAAGTGAAATGATTTAATCGAAGCGTTAATATTTGGTTAAAATTTTTATGCTTAAATAACCATAATATAAGTGGTAGTCCTGAGGTGAGCAATAAAAATCTTTAAAAATGTGGACCCGAATTGGAATTGGAGTTGTTTTAATTATATTGGCGTTATCGGATGCGATTACAATTGATAAAATCATGATGAAAACTGAGGAGAGTTGTGATTTGCCACAAGAAGAATTTTGGTCATTGGCTAAATGGTATTTTGGAAGTGCACAATATGTGGCAGTTGTGGAAATCGAGGAGACATCCCGCGATACATCATTGTTAGCAAGATTCATACTAGAACAAAGTTATCGGGGTAAGTTTTTAATTTTTCATTTCAATGAATTTTTCCACACCACGTTAAACTGATTTCAGGATTAGAGAAATCAATAATATTCAATAAGAAATTGCACACATCTGTCGAAGACATGAATATCACGTACTCAAAATCATTTTCCTGGCAAGGCCGTGTTTTTGAGAAGCGTATAAAGCCAGTTAATCGGTCAGCGATTGTAAATGATATTTCCAGGAAAAAACGTTCAATTAAATTTGTGAATCAAGATAATAATCACATTTTGGTGGCTAGACGTGATGAACCACAGTTAGGTGTCTTGGTATTAGTGGATTCAGTGGATTTACTCGATGATTATTTGTTCGGTACGGCCCGTTACCCCTTTGATAATCCTAAAAGTAATTTTATTTTATCGATTTCGGAGTCAAAGGAAAGTTTTGCAGACAGCGAACAGGAAACTGATCGGTCGATCATTATAAATCGTGTAATGTGGAAATTATGGAATGATTACGGGATTGTAAATGTTATTCTAATCTCATCTTGTGGCTTTGGTTTGAAAAAAGACAGCGAACTTATCGGATATTTTGATCCATTTTTTAGGAACAATAAAACCAGTTGGGGAGCAATGCAATGGATCAACTTAGACATTTTGGAGAGTAACAATGGCTGGGTGCTAAACAAATTACGAAATTTCAATTATTTTCCGGTGCACAGTTCCATATTTCCTAGAAATCCGACTGCGATTAAGTCAAAGGATTTACCATTGTCGTTTCAAAAATCAAAACTCGGCTCTACATTAAAAAGTTCACATAATTATGGGGGATTAGATGGATTAGTGCTTGGCAATTTAGCAAAAGCATTAAACTTTGATTCAAAATTAATAGTAAGCTTGGATGGAACGGATTACGGGTACTCGTTGCCAAACGGAACATTTATAGGTTTCAAAAAGAATTTCAGAAATGCGTTTCGCATTCTACATTTCTGAATTCTGAAAAATTAAATTTTTCTTGCAGGAAGTATTGGGGATGTGCTGTACGGCCGTGCAGATATTTCTTTTAATGGACGTTTTATTAAAAACTATGGCACAAATGAAATTGATTTCTTATTTCCAGTGTTCTTTGATCAATTTTGTGTCATTGCCCCAAAAGCATTGCAGATACCCCAATGGATGGCAATTTTTCAATGCTTCGATAATGTTGTCTGGGCTAGCATTATGTTGCTAAACCTTGTACTCGGAACAATTTGGTATTTGCTTAAGCAGTGGGCAGTAAGGTAATGGCTTATGGCTTTTCAGAAGAATTAGTCTTCATGTTCGTTTAACGATTTCAGGAAACGAAGACTAGGATTTTTGAAGCGTAAAGAAAACGAATTGATTTGCCCAGAATATGAAAGGTTGCACGTGATTATTATTGAAATGTGGTTAATTATGCTTGCTGGACCCTCAAATCAGCTACCCATTCGTGGTGCAGAACGTTTATTCATGACTTCCTGTCTATTAGCAAATATTATCATTGCAGGAACTTTTCAGGTATTTATCCATTTTTGAAATAAATATTTTTTCGTTTAATCAATTGTCTTCTTAAGGGTTCTCTAACGACATCATACTCAACGAAATCTTTCTTTAAAGACATCGACTCTTTGGATGATTTAGATAAATCAGGATTAGAAATTGGTACATCGTCACGTTCGGTTTTAGATATTTTCGGATATAATGGAACTGGAGTATTAGGCTCCATACAATCCAAATTTCATATAGTTACCGGTAATGTGTCGACCAGAGATCTTACTGCATTCAAACGTAGTATTTGCTGTGTTGAACGGAAAGCGGATGTCAATTTAATCATAAAAACAAGATATCAAACAACCGATGGTACAGATTTGCTTCATGTAGTCAACGAATGTCCACGGGCATATCATTTATCCTACATAGTACGTCAGGACTCACCTTATATATCAAAATTTAGTATGGTGTTACGGCGGTTTTCCGAGGCTGGTAGTTACAAGCAAAAATTATTTCTGTAATTAAATAAAATAAATTATTAATTTCCTTTACTTTAAGGTTTGCTTAATAAATGGTACAGGGACACAGAGGAGTCTTTAATCACATATAAACGGATAAAGAATCCACCTGAAGATGATGGCGCACTTAAGCCATTCACATTCGTTGATATACAAACTGCATTTTATATTCTATTTATTGGCTTAGCCGTCTGTTTTTTAATCTTTTTAATTGAATTCTTTTTAAAAAGGAAATGCTGTTCAAGAAGAATTAAAAATAATAATTAATTAATTATTTCAAATTAAAATGTGTGTGCTAGGTTAGTTTAGTAAACGTATTCAAAGCTTAATAATTAAAGAAACAATGAATAAATCTTTTAAAGGTTAAAATATGTGATTTAGATTAGACTTAGCTTAATCATGAATTATTAATTAATTAATAAAAAATTAAATTAATAAACGAAAAGAAGTTTCGTTATTACGCTTCAAGCACCATCTGCATTTAAATAGCTATGTATTTCGAAATGTAAAAGTGAACTACATTAATTAGTAAACAATGTTATAATTTAATTTATTAATTAAAATTAAAATTTGAATATTAAAGTTAAAAATAGATGATTAATTAAAATTTGTGTGTAAAAGGAAAGAAAAGATCGAAAAACGTCATCTATTCATCTGCCATAGTGTCGCTACAATCGCTAAAATCACGCCATATCACCACCATACACATTTTGCATGTATATGTCGTTGGAAATGTCAAAAATGAAAATTTTTCAATAATAAAAAAAAAAAAATTCTTTAGTTAATTCATTTGAAATTTCCTTTGATACGCGCGTTGTTCTCAGTTATCTATTTCATTCATACAAGTTAATAAGGAAAAAGAAATATATTTTTTTTTTCTTAATTTAATTAATTTAAATCATTTAAATGATTTTATTAAATGCAAATAACATAAGCTTTGTGTGAAATTAAATAAACAGAAAACAAAAGCAGCAAAAGAAAAAGGGCAAACCGCAGTGTGTGAAGCAAAATAAATGAAATAAAATAAAAAAATTATTTTTTTTTTGTTTTTCTTTTTTTTTTTTATTTTATTGCAAATTAATTAATTAAATAAAAAATACAAAAGTGATATTAGTTAAGTTAAATTAAAAAAAAAAAAAAATAATGTTTCGCTATAGAAAAAAACTTTTATCACATGCCCAATTAAAGAAATTATCTGATCATAAATATTCGTGTACAAATGTTAGCCTGTTGGACCCTTTTTTACAGCCATGGTGGTGTTGGCTAGTGTCACAAGTACCCCTATGGCTTGCACCAAATCTAATAACAATTGTTGGCCTAATTGTTAATATTATAACTACATTAATACTAATATCGTAAGTAGATACGGTAAAAAAAAATTTCTCCCTGTCATTTTGCAGGTGAAAGATAAAAAAAAAAATTTCTAAACATTTTTTTAGGTTAGAAATAGAAAATGACTCAGTAATTTCGCGTATTTTTTTTTTCTTTTCTCTTATTTCTCCTCTTTTTCATTAATTATTATTTATAATAATTAAATAAAGTAATAAACTTTTCGCTTTATTATTAAAAAAAAGTTATTACTTTTTTTTTTATTTAAAATTAAACTAAAAATGCCTAGACAAGGTCATTTTAATTATAAATTGATTCAGCTCCTAAATGCTTCTTTCTCATTTTTTAGATTGACAATAATTTTTATTTAATTATTTATTTATTAATTAATATTTAAAAGTGTGGAACGTATTTGATTTTTCTTCTTTTTTTTAAATTTAATTAATTTAAATTAAATTGGATTTGTGTGCGTGAGAGGAATTAATTTGTTTGTTTGTATCATCTGTCAAACTTTGTTTTCTATGCAAAAAAAATATGTTTTTTTTATTTTGACAGTAATTACCGGTGATGATTCTTACTACTGTGTTTGTAGCCCCCCTGATAAATTCTTAATTTTTTTTTTTAATTTATTAATTATTAAGCGGTTATTGAATTTTAATTTTTTTTTTGTTACTAATTAAAATTGATATCTTATCGTAATTTTTACTCTACATGGGAAACTTTGTGCTTTATTACTGTTTCCTGCTATTTACCACCAGTAAATCAAATAAAATTTTTTTTTTTCTTGCTGCTAATTGCAAACAAAATTAATTTAAAAAAAAATTATTTACTTTCTAAATTCGTGATGGGAAATCAAAGTAAAAATGATCGCAATGTGTTTGTTTGTTGTTTTTTCTTTTTAAAGAAATTTGATAAGATTTAAGGAAGGATTCATACGCGTAATTGATAAGAATTAAAAAAAAAAAAGTTTTCGCTATATAATCAACGCTTAAAAGAATTTTTTTTTTTTAAATAAATCTCTCTCTGTGTCTGTTGTTCATTTTGATTAAAAATCTATTTTTCTTTGTTTCTATGTCAAATAATTTTTTTTTTATAGATAATTGGAATTTGGATTGGAGTTAAAGAGACGAATAGGGATTTTGCCATTGAATAAACCAGTGAGGGTTATGACCTCAGGGTTTTTATCTTCTTTTTTTGTTTAATTTTTACCCTCAACTCTTTAGAATTGGTTTTATAATTTCGTTTGCTTACATAATGATTTGAATTTCGCTTCGTTTTTTTCTTTTTTTTGTTCATAAATTATACTAAACCACCACGTGGTTTTATTAAATAAATATAAAAAAAACTTTCCTTATCATTACTATTATAATGCTTTTCTACTCAGTGTAAATGTACTTATAAATATAGTTTTGGTTTGGTTTTTTTCCTTTTTTTATATCAAGCTGAATTTCTATTTATAATCTTAGCGAATAAATTTTCTATAGAAATTATTATGTCTGTATTGCATGGATACAAATGTTACGGTGATCCTTCGTTAAAACCCGAAGTAATAAATTCGAAGAATATGACAGTTTAAAATGTCAGTTGATTGAAAATTATTATTTATGCTGATTTAGCTTAGCATCGTAAAATGATTACTTTTTTCCAGTATTTTCTCTTCTTTCTTTTTTTTTCTTTTTTTTTTTATAAATAATAAATACGAAGACGACATACTCATTAATGTTTATATTATTACTTTATAAATACTGATAACAGTTCATTGATTTTTTTTTATTTTTTTTTTTTGCACATTGATAATACATTTGTTATTATTAATAATAATAATAATAATTCTTTCAACCGTATTTACTTTAAATAATAATAATAATAGCGAGCGTCGTGTGTCAACCATATACTTAGTAATTAATTTTGACATGATTTCTATTAAATAGAGTGAAGAGAAAAATGAATAAAAGAAATTGATTGATGTGTTTTTTTTTGTTTGCGTAATAATTAATTAAATAATTTTCTTTTTCTTTTCCTTTATAGATATAGTCCAAATGCACAGATTGAACCACCTAGATGGGCATGTGCATTATGCGCTTTTGGTTTATTCATATATCAAAGTTTAGATGCAATTGATGGTAAACAGGCACGTAGAACAAACTCATCAACACCATTAGGTGAATTATTTGATCACGGTTGTGATTCAATATCGACAGTATTTGTTGCATTATCTGCTTGTATATCAGTGCAATTGGGTTATTATCCTAGATGGATGTTTTTCCAGGTAATTTATCTTTTCTTTTTTTTTTTGTCAATACACAAAAAAGCCGTACAAGTTTTTATTATTGAATCGACAAAATTTATTGTAATCTCGACTTAATAACTTAATCTCTCTTTAAATGAAATTTAATATTTTTATTTTTTTTTTAGTGTTTTTGTGCGATGACATTATTTTACTGTGCCCACTGGCAAACATATGTGTCGGGTACACTAAGATTTGGTAGAGTCGATGTAACAGAAGCCCAATGCACAATAATGGGAATACATTTGATATCAGCTGTATTTGGCCCATCAATATGGATGACCAAGGTATGTTTTAGAATTTTTTTTTATTTTAATCTAATTTTGTTATCTCATTAATTTTTTTATATATTTCAGTATGATGTTTGTGTGTGTGTGTTTGTTTGTTTGTTTGTTTGTTTGTTGTTGTTATTTATTTTAAGTACTTTACACGGGTGAAAATGTTATGAATTATTGTTTCATTTTATTTTTCCACTAATAAATATATAATAAAATCGTATTATTATATAATTAACGTTAAGTTGTTAATAAAAAAAATAAAATAAAAATGACGTATACACGTCATTAGCTAAATTATAAATTGTAAAAATGATAAGATGATGTGGCTGATTTATAATTTTTTTTTATCATTAAAAAATGTGTTAGCAATTTTTAATTTATTTATTTATTTATTATAAATATTTAATAAAATCATACGATTTGTTAATTAATTAATAAAAAAAAAAAATATTATGTGTAATTGAGGGTAAATTATGATTAAGAAATAAAACAGGCGACGACACATATAATGTAGTTAGTTAATTATTTATTCTATTTTGCTGCCTATTCTTTCTTATTATTTAATTATTTTTTCTTTTTTTTTTTTTTTTGCTATACAACACACTGATTATTATTATTATTTTTTTTTTTAATTATTATTATTTAACTCATTATTTATGTATATTTGGCATAAAATTTTTTCTTTTTTTTTTATTTTTATTTTCATTAAGCATTTAGTGTTCTCACATTCTATTCTCTTTCTGTATTAATTCTTCTTCATTTTGTATTTTGCAATTATAAATTGATTTTAAAATAGCAAAAATCAATTACATAAATAATTTAATTCGTTAATTATAAAAAAAAAGTTTTTTTCTTTGCCTTTTTATACGCATTTTAAGTTGAATTTATTGATAAGGTTGATTTATGATTATTTGTAATGGAATATTTGAAGGTGTGTTGTTATTGTTGAAGGTGATGATAGTAACAGCTTTATCAGTTTGATGCTAATTAATTGAAGTAGCGACGTTAATCTAAGTCTAAATGTTTCTGCAAGTATTGTTGCAACTTGCAACTATCTGTACGTCAATAATAATCTGGCAAAATGCTTGCGTTTTTGAACCGTCTGTTCTCCGTAATCGATAGAAGTTAATGAGAAACGTCAAATAAAATTTATTTTATGAATTGAATAAGGAGGAGTGACAAGTAGTATTAAAATGTTTTTATAAAAGTGTATCCTATAATTTCCAATCTAATTGGCCACTTGGCTTTATATTTTTGGTATTAATACACCTGGTATGATTTTACTTTCGTCTAAAAACTATCGCAAAACTATCATCATCTATCTACGCGACACGAGACACATTTTTTTGTTTAAAGATTTGCTGATTTAATTAAATTGTTTTTGAATGAGATATTGAAATAGATCTGTGTTAATTATTGTATTAAATAAATTATTGTAAATGAATTAATTTTTAATCATAATTTTAAAACAAATGAATACAAAAAAAAAAAAAAACAAAACTAGATTATTGGCAATTTTGAATTATGGACATCAATGGTTGTGATGACAGTTATATGTGGTATTTGGGCATTAACGAATATATTCAGTGTAATATTGGCTGGTGGCGTTGGAAAAAATGGTTCAACAGTTGCTGTAAGTCAATCTCAACAGAAATACAAAAACTATAAAATCCGTTAAACAAAAGAATGGAAAAAATGAAAATTGAAAAATTTAAATAACAAAAACAAAAATTAAAACTTTTTTTTAACTCGTGTAGCCTAAGTCAAATTGTTAAAAAGCGTCCGTGGTGTCTCTCTGATGTCAATGGAATGATTAATTAAATTACATTAAATTTTATTTTATTTCATTTTATTTTGTTTGTTTGTTTGTTTACCTATTTATTTGGGGGTTTTTATTGATGCATTTTGATTATTTTTTTATAAATATTTTCTGTAATTTTTTTATTTATTTATATTATATATTCGATTTAAATGTAATAAATTTTTATATGCGGTGTGGTGTGTGTGTTTTGTTAATTGCTCTGTTGTTTAATTATTGTTAATTAATTATAGAATATATATATATATATATTTTTTAAATATTTAATTAATGTTGTTGTTTGTGATTTGCGCGCGCTGTTAACTTTTTATTTATTTTTTTTTGTGTTAATTAATTAATTGAATGATTTTATGTTTTTTTTTTTTATAAATTTATATTTTTGGTAAATTTATTTTTATTTGTTTGTTTGTTTGTTTGTTAATTAATTAGTTAAATTAATTAAAGAGAATTTTATACTGAAGATTATTAAATTATTTAATTTTTTTATTCTTTTTTCTTCTTTTTATTCACCACATAAATTACACAAACAACACAACAATTTTACAAAAATTTTTTTTCTTAATTAAAGTTAATTAATTTTAGTCATGCTGAGGGCATTTATTTGCAGTTAGTTTTCATTTATTGTTTTGTTATGTTTTTTATTTAATAAAAATAAAATTTATTACAGGACTAATTTGGAGATTTATGAGGCTGTTAGCTGGATTATTAATAAATTTGATTTATTTTATACTTTCCTAATGTTATTCCATAATTAATAAAAAGAAAACGAAAAGTTTCCTTTTTTTAATAATCATAATCAATCAATCCTTTAACTTTAGATCCCAATGTTGGGTGCTACCTGGAATATGACTGTGTGTGCAATATTCTTGAGTGGCTTCGCCCAAGTTGTCATTGCCTTTTGTCAAATATTTAGTGCTGGCGGAGTTGGAAAAAATGGTTCAACAGTTGCTGTACGTAATATACAAGGAATTTTTCACCTTTTTATTTTTTTTATTTTTATTTAATTAAATTAAGAAATGAATAAAAAAATAAAATTAAATTAATTAGTTTTGGTGAATTTTTTTAACAAAGGAAAATTTTTGCTTTAATTTTTCTCTGTATTTATTATTAATTAATTAATTAATTAATTATTAGGGAATGAAGTTTAGTTTTTTTATTATTGAAAAAAAAAAGAAAAAGAATAGAATCATTTGGGGTGGAAAAAAAATCTCTACAGTGTTTAATTTTGTTTTTGTTTTGTTTTTATCTGCAACCTTTAAAGCACTTGAAATAATTTTTTTTTTTTATTTCTTAATTACTTTTAATTAATAAATCATTTTGTGTGTCATATTGTAAATTATGTGCTGCTTAAATTTAATTTTTAATTTTTTTTTATTACTTTTTACTAGGTATTAAATTGATTTAAGTAACATTTATCTCATGTGTGACTGTGTTTGAGTGTTTTGTTGGGTCTGTTAATTATTTTATTTGTGTGTTTGTTAAACGGAACATTTTTCACACTTTTATGTGAATTATTTGCTATTAAAGCATCTCATTGTGCTCATTAAATGTTCTAATGATGTGTGAATATCATATGATGTTTAAAGGAAATTTCATTTCAACATTTAATGGGTGTTTTACCTTGGAAGTAACACATTACTCGCTGATTTGATTAATAATTCACATTTAATATATTTGGGTGTAAATTTGGTTGTAAATTTTTGTATAATGTAAACGGATTGACTGGGTTTTATTTGTTTTATTTTTATTTTTTAGAGAAGAAAATTCATTAACTCTAACCGAACTCATCTCACCTGGAGTCTCAAGATAATTTTTGTTTTGTCTTAGTTTTAGATTGAATGTCGTGTCTGTTTGTTTGTCACACATTTTTTTAATTTTAATTTTTTAATTTTGTATAAATTTTAACAAATAAACAAAAAAAAAAAAATCTCCATCATTCATGCAATGTGTGTTGCTTTATAAAAGAAAAAGAGAAAAAAAAAGAAAAAACATTTTTTTTTTTTTTAATTAAATTAGCTACCATGGGGTGGTAATACGGATGTAAAAACAATTCCACTTTATTTTGCTGTTATTGTATCTGGATTAATTGCATTTGCAAATGCATCTGTAATATTTACGGGAGGTGTTGGCAAAAATGGATCAACAGTTGCTGTAAGAAGAAAATAATTTTTGAAAAACAAAAACCCACCCCCCCACACAAAAAAAGATAAATAAATTTTAAAAAGAAAGAAAAAAAATTCCAAAATCCACACATAATTAGCGCACTTTATCCGTTTTTTTTTTTTTTTTTGTTTTTTAATTTTATTTATTTATTTATTTATTTTTGTATCACCCTATTTTTGATTATTTATTTTTTATTTGTATTTTAGAAAATAAAGAGATTTTTAGTTTTTTTTTTTATTATTTATTAGAGCGTTGATGGTAGATGGTAGCTACCTACCTACCTGTCTACACATTATCTGATTTATTTATTTATTTATTTTTTTCGTTACTTCATATTTGATGAATTTTTTTTTTAGTTTTAATGTCTCCCCTGTTTTCCTGAAAAATTTACCAAAGCGCAAGTGTTTTTTGCGGTAATTAATTTCCCTATTGACATTGGTTGTTGTGACCTGATTTACCTACCTACCTACCTGCCTACCTGTCTACCTTACTTAATTTACTTCATCGATTTTATTTGATTACAAAATAATTTTTTGTAAATTAAATTTTAATAATTAACGAGGTTATTATAATTAACATTTTTCATTGAATATTAAATTAAATTAAAAAAAAAAATCATAATTAGCATTTTGTTAATTAAACTCTGAAATTCTTTTTTTCTTTGTTCTTTTGTAGGTTTTTTTTTTTTTTTTTTTTTTTTTTTTTACTTTAAAATACGATGACAACGACAATTAACCTTTTATTATTAATAAAAAACAATTAAAATTCATTAATTAATTAATTAATTATATATTTCTTTTCACACAATTTATTTTATTTTAATTTTGATTTTTACACAACAAAAAAAAAAAAGAAGTTTTTTCTTTTTATTCTAATTTCTTCTCACACCTGATTATTATTATTATTATTATTAATTATTTATTAATTCAATTTCTTTTCTTTGTTGATTAATTAATTTTGTCAATGCTGCATTTTTTATATGCTTTTTTATGCTTTTTTTATTCTTTTGCTGCTGCTACTGCTGTGTGTTACGCTTCTATTGAATTATTTGTTGTGTGTTTGCTTGCATGTAACACATAATTCAATTAATTTAAATCGCCTCTCCCCTCATGTATTTAGTTTAATTTTTATTTATTTACTTAAAATTTGCACGATTTTTTTTTTTATTAATTAATTAATTAATTAATTAATTTGCTTTTGTAATTAGTGTTTCTAGAAATTAAAAAAAAAAAAAAAACAGTAAAGAGAGAGGAGGTATTATGTTGAAAAGTAATTTAATTAAAAACATTTTTTTTTTTTTTTATATATTGACGATAAAAGGGGAGTTTTTAATTTTTGTTTTTGATTATTTTAATTTTTTTTTTTTGTTTGTTAATCTTTCTTAATTTTTTTTTTTTTGGCGAAAATCATTGATTTAATAATTTTTTTTTTTTTATTAATTTTTGTACCTTTGTGTATTGGTACTTTAAATTTATATTTTTTTATTAATTAATTAATTTTTATTATAATTAAAGAGAAAAGTTTATTGAAGCGAAATTGATAACTGATAGCCAGTCAACTAATTCTTTAATTTTTTTTTTACTGTTTATATTTCGCTGAAAATTCTCTTTAATTTTAATAAATCAATGATTTTCTAGAAAAAAAAGAAAACAATTCCTTGTAAAATTTCTTAAAACCAAATTCTAATTGAATTTTTTTTTATTCATTCAATTTTTTGTTTGAACCAATCAAAATAGGGAACAAGTGTTATCTCACCAATAATACCATTCTCATTGGTTGTGGTGCCAGCATTTATAATATCACAAAAATCAACAGAGCATATTTATGAATTGTATCCATCACTGTATGTATTGGCATTTGGAATGGTTGCTGCCAAAGTAACAAATCGTTTAGTGGTAATTATCCAACCAACCAATCTCATTATGATCGATTTATTTGTTTTATTAATTTTTTTTTTATTTCTACTCCCAGGTTGCACATATGACTAAAAGTGAAATGGAATATTTAGATTGGGGTCTCTATGGACCATTATTATTATTTTTAAATCAATATTTTAATAATTTCTTACCAGAATATGGTGTATTGTGGTTTGCTATGATTTGGTGTACAATTGACTTGATTCGTTATTGTTATAATGTAAGTTTATTACTCTATTAATTAATTAATTAAATATTAATTATTCTATTTAATTATATATTTCAGGTATGTCTAGAAATATGTGATCATTTAAATATAGAATTATTTAGAATACCATATCCACCGAAAGCGCCAATAATGACATCACAAGGTACAAATGCACCGTTACCGGGTAGTTTGACAACAACAACATTAACAACAACTGGAACAGGACATCACCATCATCATCATCATAGTGATAAAAATGGTACGAGTAATATAAATAATTCAGCATCACAACAGAATCGTCGTCATTCGCGAAGTAGTAAAAAACAGCAACAGCAACAACAGCAGCAACAGCATGCTCATTAATTAATTATTTAATTAATTAAAACTATAAAATAATAATAATAATAAAAAAATATTATTTATTTAAAGAAAACAAACCAAAATTTATAAATAATTTACATTATAAAATTTAATTAATTTTTAATTATGTATGATAGAAAAAAAAAAAGATTAAGGGAAAAGAAAAGGAAAAATTTATTTCTAGAAGAAAAACACAAAAAAATAATTTTTATTTTTTTCTTATTTGATTTGATTTGAAAAATTAATTAATTAATGATTGCGGTTTAATTTTTTTCGTTATTAATTATTTTTTAAAAGTTGAGAAGCTGTGTTGCGGCCGCGTAAAATGTTTGTTTTTTTTTTTTATTTATTTTTTTTTTTTGGTTTATTTAATTAATGAATTTTACCTTAGTTCGTTCTTTTGGTTATTCAAAAAATAATTAAATGAGAGAACAAAAATTGCTGCAGACGTTTTTAATTAATAAGCGAAGTTACTATCTCTTGCCATCGTGTAGTTAGTCGTCGTCAGCGTCAATGTTGTTGTTTCTGTCATCCTGTAAAATCTAAAAATTAAAACGAAGATTTTTCTACTATTAATTAATTAAGTAATTAATAAAAATAAAACATTAATTTTCGGGAAGGTGGTGATTTGTAAAAACTGATTACATGAAAACGAATTTTTTATTTTTATTTTAAATTGTTGTAATGAATCAGGAAATCAAGGAATTAGTCACTTGAATCAGTTTAACTTGCTGCTAACCTAGCCCCCTAATAATTAATTAATAATATAATTTTTAATTAATAAAATTAAAAAAGAAACGAAAACGCCAAAAGTATAAATGAATTTTTTTTTTTTTTTTTTCATTTTTATCCATTGATTTTTTATTTGATTATATTTACAATTAAGACATTACATTAATTTTTATTTATTTAATTAATTATAAATAATAAAATTATATTGAAATAAAAATTTTTGCTACAAAAAATAATAAAATAAAAATTTCGATCCCCGTTTATTAAGAACGTCATCGTCGTCGTTTAGTATATATGAGAAAAATAATTAAAAATATACATTTATGATATAATATATATATAAGTTATATATTTAATAATAAAAACTATAGTTAGACATTTATATTAATTAATTAATTAATAAAAAAAAATTAATGAAAATTTGTATAAAGGAAAAAACAGAAAAAAAAAATGTTTGGTATAAATAAGAAAAGAATTTTTTTCTTGGTTTAATGATAAGGAAATGTTACTTGTTTTGTGTTTCTTCTTTACTCTATAATTATTATTTATTTCATTGTTTAACCTCCCCTTGATAACAATAATTATTTGTGATTATCTAACTATGGATTGTTTGTTGGCAAACAAATTACACCTTTAACAGCCACCAAATTACTATTTAAGTGTTTTGTTGTAGCAGCATTTAAATAGTTTTATTATTTATTTTTTTTGATTTACTTTTGTAAAAATAAATGCTTAACAATCCCTAGTTATATAATCAAAGATAAAGGTATGATAATCCACAGTAAATGATTTGATTCGTTTATAAACATAATTATAGTCATAGTCGCTTGTAACAGTATCACTAATTAATTTAATAATTAATCAATAAACTCTGGAATATTATACCTTGAAATAATATTATAATTTTTCTAACCAGTAAATTAATTAATTAACTACTAAAAAATTTAATTGTAGATGACAAGAATGTAGTTGGTAAATGGTAGAAATTAATTTCCAAAAAAACGCGTTTCATACGTTTTTTATAAATATTTTTTTTTTTTTTTGTGAATTTATTACAATTTTTGTTTTAATTAACAAAAAAATAGAAGAAAATTTTCGTTTTATTAATTAATTGTGTTTTTTTTTTTTTTTTTTTTGCTTAATGTTTTCGGTTTTTTTTTCTAATTCATAAATTCACCAATGGTTTGTACTCTGACTAACAAAAAAAAAAATTCCACCAACATTTGATTCTTATTTTTTTTAATTAATTGAAAAACTTATTTTTAATTACAATAAACAAGATAACAGAATAATTTAAATTTATATAATAAATGTTAATAAAATTATAGAAAATAAAAAATTTGAATTTTTTTTTTGTAATAAATTCACCAGTAAGAACAAAAAAATTTTCTAAAAATAAGGAAAAATTTTTTTTTTATGTTTTTAATAATAAAATAAAACGAATTAATTAATAATTAAATGGATTATACTAACATTTATACTAATTTAATGTGTTTAGCGAGATTTTATTCACTATCATTGTCATACCGGTTACAGTTGTACACATTTTACGCTTTATAACGAACATTTTTTTATTAACACATATAGGCACATGTTATTAATTGCTTTTTCTAATGTTAATTAATTAATTTACAAAAGCGTTAATTAGATTACGATGTTTTTGTTTGTTATGTAATCGTAGAAACATACTTTGTATCGGTTTATGGTTTGAAACAATGCTATTTTCTGATTTATTTTCATATATTTTTCTTTAACTGGTTTTTTATGCTTTAGCATATTATTGAAAACGGAGTAATTAACGAATAATCGTCTTATTAATTACTTAGAAGAACCTTAAAACACAGCGCTTAAAGCTAACGAAAATTTTAATTTTTATAAATGGCGATTAAATCGAAAAATGATTTGACGCGCATGAAAGCAAATTTCATTTTTTTTTTTTTAAATTAATATTTTACTGTTTGCTTTAATTAATTAACGAATATCTAATTTTCTTTTGTCTTGTTTTCCGTTTGTTTATTTTTTTTTTGTTTTGTTTTTATTACAGAATTATCACCGGTCCTGACACCAGATGATAATTTACCAGTATTCTCATCACCGCCAACAACATTAACATCATCAAAATTAGATATTTTTAATAATTTAGACATTCATTATCATCCAGAACAGGATGAAAAATTAATTAATTTAGAATAGAAAACAAAATAAAAAAAAAAAAAATTAGTTTTGTGTGTGTGTGTGTGTTTTAAAATTGTTTTTAACATTTGAATCTAGAAGAAACATTTACGAAATTTGCATTTCACCGGAAAAAACACTTTTACTTGATAATTTCCGTATAATACGTGTCTTAAAAATTTATTCACCTTTTGACAAATAATTAATTTTCGTATTTAATCTTCCTTGTAAAAAAAACTATTCCATTGATAGTTGAAGGAAAATAACGAAACTTTTAATCAATTTTTCCTTGCTTCCTTCATTATTTTTCCTGTATTTTAAATTGGATTTGATTATCGGATTGTTACTTACCATTATCCATTGAATCTCATAACCGTTCAACCTTTATTCATCCCTGAAATAACTCAAATCCCAGTTAAAAAGTGTTTTTCTTTCTTCGCATAAATCGTACGTCAAAAACAAAAATAAACACAAAACACAAAAATCTAAAAGACACAGACAAAATTAATT
Source organism: Ptychoptera albimana (assembly GCA_961205885.1). Lineage (NCBI taxonomy): Eukaryota > Metazoa > Arthropoda > Insecta > Diptera > Ptychopteridae > Ptychoptera > Ptychoptera albimana. Next base: position 712,396 of record OY540802.1, on the reverse strand, counting down.
AATTAATTAATTAAAATTTAGAGATGCTTTGTTATTTTGTTTAATGTTAATAGTTAATTATCTATTTTAGTGGTTTTAGTATTAATTAAATTATAATTAAAGAGAAAGAAAAAAAAAGAGAAATTATTTAATAATAATATATGTTTATTTATTTTTTAAATTAATTTAGTTTTTTTTTTATTTACTTTTTCACATTTTCGTTAATTAAATTAACAGAGTTTAGTGATTTTTCGGTGATTAATTAAATTTCCAGGTAAGCTTTGTCTTTGCTAGATAAAAGTACTAAAAGTGTCTTTACTATTCAATGTTATTTTATTGGTGTAACTTAATGGTTTATGTATTTGCTATATTTGTTTTTTTTTAATATTATTTATGCTGAATAACTTGTTAAGTATTGTTCTGTAACTTAAGTTAAATAATTTAATCCTAAATAACTAATCGAAAACATATATTATCTGCTGCTCTCATATTTACTCATAATCGACGGCCATTATTGTTATTTTTAGTATTACCCAATGCAAGAAAAACACAAAAAGCGAAAAAAGAATTTTCACCAACATCAAAACATTACAACTTTGGTGTATACACGTAAAATTAAACAAAATAAATTTTTTTACTTTTCATTCTTAAAAATGTGAGTGAAGTGACAACTAATGAATGGACGCGCATAAAAAGAAAAAAAAAATATTTTTTTTTTATTAATCGCGATTTATTATTTATTTATTTATAATTTTTAATTAATATAATATAAATAATATAAGAAAGACTATTTATTATTACTTGTTGTGCGTTTTTGTAAAGAAAAATAAAAAATTAAAATTAAAGGGAAAACTCTTTTCTTATTTGTTTTTTTGTTCTGTTTTGATTTTTTTTTTTTTTTTACTTGTTCTCTACCCATCATCTGTGAATAGTTTTTCCTGATTTAAAATTAAGGAGAGAAAAGAAACTCTTTAAATGACATTAAATAATATTAATAATAAAAAAAAATTAAGAAAATAGAAATAAAAAATAAAAATATTTGTTAATAGGTAAATCAAGAAACAACAACAACATCAAAAGAAATTTTAAGATGAGAAATTTTTCTTTTTTTATTTCTTTGAATTAGCCGTCAAAGTTTTTTTTTTAGTTTTTTCTGGTTCGCTAAAGATGAGATGAGAATTTTTGGTTGTTTTTCATTTAATTTTTTTTTTATTGTTGGTTATGTTAAATTAAAATCAAAATAAATAAGAAAAAAATTGTTTCTGGTTTCTTCACAAAAGTTTCGTTTTGCATATAAATTCGTTGTGCGTAAATTTCTATTGTGATTGTGTACGTGCATTTCAGAGTGGTGCAGTTCAGGAATAGAAAAAGGTTTCAACAGAAAGCGAGAAGAAAAAAAATAATGTTTTTGGTGTAAAAGAAAATCCCAAGGAAACTATTTCCTGGTAAACACAAAAGAAAAAGTGAAAAAAAAAAAAAAATCAAGTAACCAGTGTGTGATAAATGGAAATTTAAATAAAAACGAAATGGCCCCAGGGCCTAGATTTGTAAATTTTCTCGACTCGGCACAGTCATTTGAAAAACATTTTGGATATTTTTCAATTTTTATTATTATTACGATTTTAACGAATTTACAACACAAACAACAAATACGTAAGTAGAAATTTTCCCTTTTTTATTTATTTGTTTGATTAATAAAAATCGAATTATTTGTGTCGATTTTAATCGTGGCGAAGTAACTTCACAGGTTTATCTATTTAATTAAAATGGAACAAATTTTTTGTGTTTACATTGAAATTGTTTTTCTATAATGAAATGCCGCTAAAAAAAATTTTTCTGGCGTTTTTTTTGGTCAATGTCGTTTATTCTGTGATTATTCGGGGTTTTAAGGTACGAAAATGCACTAAGTTTAGTTAATTTTGGCAAATACCTGCAGTTGCAAGTGTCTAGGGGTAGTAAATTGTTATTTAAATAAAGGATTTTTAAAGATAGATAAGGTTTACAAGGTAATGTTCGCTTAGCGATTAAAAGAAAAATTATTATTCTGTTTAGAAATTTCGTTCCTGACATTTCTCAATTTAATTTTTGGTAAAAACTTAATAAATTATTTCTAGACCTTTCTGAAAAATCTATGAATATTCCTTTCGGTTACTCATTTCAGGTTCGAAAAATTATTTTTTATAAAAAAAAAAAAACTTAATGAAAGGACTAATTAACGAATAAACGCAACAAAAGTGTTGACTAGTGTAGGATACATTAGAAATATCCGCCAATCATTCACATTAAAAATTATTATTTTACTCCCCAGAGTAATTAGTTAGTTTTTCTTTTTTTTCCCCTTTTATTTAATAATTTTATTGCATTATCTGTTTCTACAAATTGTAGATTTTTAATTGCATTTATTGTACAGACGTAGACGTATCGTATCGTATCGTATCACCAAGCGTACATATGTTTAATTTTCTGTTGTAATTATACAAAATTTCAAGTGTTCTGTTTGTTTGCGGTTCTTGACGTTTTTTAAATCTTTTTTTCTTTCAAATTATTTTTCGTTACAACTTGGTTTGGAATATTGAATGTTTATTTGTTAAATTTGTAATAAATGTTATGCTCTGTATACTCTGCTCTGTTTAAATATTAAAAAAAAAAAAAATTACCAGCAAAAGAAGTAGAAAATAAATAAACAAATAAAATAAAGGAAAAGTTTTCGGGGCTACAGTGTGCTGTGTACAGTTGAAATTTAATTGACGAATTGAAATGAATAAAAAAATTGCTTGTCAAGTAGCTGGAAAGTGTTGGATGTATTTTAAAATTTGATTTCTTGATGTTTTGAGCGACTTTATTCGTATTTTACTTGGCAAACTATAAAAACCCTATCTGTTTAATATTCTGAAATGGTTTTCAAATGTAAACATATAAATTCATCGATGAAATATGTAAATTATTTGTTTGCATTAAACATAATGTGCATGTATGCTGTTTTGCCGTTTTTGTTAAAAAAAAAAAAAATTCAAATTTGGTCTCTGTTTGCGTTTTGCGAAAAACCAAAACGATTGAAAGTCATGCAAATTTGATTGAAATTTTATTTTTTATATGTTAAACAAGTTTTTTTTGGTTGTTGTAACTAGAAACGTAATGAAAAAACATTTAAATTCAGGTATTTGTGTAGAATAACCAAATTTATGTTTTTTTTTTTTTTTTTTAAAGCGGATAGACGATAGACCGGAAAATTTGTGTCTTTACTGTATAGAGAGATTAAAGGATGAAAATTCTTTACATTTGCAATTTTTTGTTTATTTTCATTATAAAATATTATTAGAAATAAAAACATAAAAAAATAGGCGAAATAGTCAGCCACACATGTTTTTATTAATTGTCTCGCTAAAAAAATTTTTGCAAAAATGATGTTTCGTGTGTGTGTTTTTTACAGTAGAAATTATATTTGAAGAGAATTTTTGTGATATCAAATGTGTTGTGGCAAAAAATCTAGAAGGTAGACCGTTTTATACTTCTAGTATTTTTACTTTGCTTATCCCGACAGTGAGAGCTTTGTTACGCGGACAAGCGAAAATTTCCGAAATCAGTTGAAAAGGGGACCGAGATAATTTTCTAAAGATTGTTTCAGAAGTTACTTGACGTTTTTTATTCGATTCCGATTATCCTCATGACAGCATTTACTATTTTGTTGTGTTTTTATTTTTTCTTTCTCCTGAAATTATTTTGTTGCGACCATTAATCTGCAGCAAAATTATATATTCTTCTCGATCTTTTCTCACTCTTCTATTTTAATAAATATAATTATATTTAACAATAATTTACCATTTTATAAACTGTTTATAACAAGATTGAATCATTTATAATGTGTTTTTTGCATTAATTTTCTCATTTTTTAACGTTTTTTTATTTCGTTTCTTCGTTTTGTGTTTCTCTTCTCGGTTTGGTTTTTTTTTTTTTTTTAATTTTTATTACCGAACCGTATCCGTATGCAGTAAAAAACACAATTTTTTTTTATTTGTATTTCTTTCTGTATGTTTTTTTTTTTTTTTTTTTTTTTTTTTTTTGTATATAAATTACTATTTAACATTGCGCTTTATGTAAAATGTATAAATACAGATTGTTAATTTAAGCAAAAAGGAGGAGAGTTTAAATAACGATGGGCAATAAATAAAATGAGAAACAACAAATAGTTATAAGCACACAGCAAAAAGTTGCTTTAGTTTTTCTCTACATAAATTAAGAAAAATTTCTTGCAACTATTATTTGATCGGCGATTGCGACTGTTATTTAGTTTTATGAATAGAAAATTTGATTGTAAAGTTGGTTAATTGAAAAGTAAAAGAAAATTTATAAATTTCCTGTCCTCTCACCAATGTAGTTAACAACACAAATAACTAATGAGTTTTGTTGTGTCAATATTACCTCTGTGTTTCGATGTTTACGGGGATCTTTTCGGTTTTATTGGTTAAATGTTTGCTTATTTTTCTTTTAGAAGATTTCCAGCGAAAGTTTTATGTCAGCGTTAACGCTTTCAAAGCGTTGAAATGTCAACGCAGCGGTCGCATTAACGGATTAAACTAGGTAAAAGAAAAGTTGAAAAATGGCCTATTTGCATTAATCATTGAATTCTGTGTGAGTAAAAAATGAATAATAAAAAGGCAAAAACATGGCTGCTAGAGAAACAAAAACGTTTTATTTATTTATTTATTTTCCTAAATTTTTGAATTTTTTTTTCCTTTTTGTTTATTTATTTGGATAGAAGAAAAAGACGAAGAAGCGAAGTGTTTTTGAATTTAGACACCACAGGCCTTTAAAAATGGATTTTTTCTTTTCTTTAAAGAATTGTTTAAAAAGCAAAAGAGAGAAGAAAAAAACAAAAAAAAAAATTATTACAGAGCTTAAACACAAACAACAAAACGACATTTCTATACCATGATGAAGGAATATTTTGTCTTCTCTAATGCAACGCAACTTGCATACAATGCATGGTATTGTGCTATTGTGTTGCCTGCCTAGTTTGCCTGCCTAAAAGTCAGACAGGTTAACACAGCGATTTATTTAGAATTTTATTTCTCTTTTGTATGCTGTTTAGCTTTGGCTATTCTCCTTTTTACACACGATGCCTTTATTTTTATTTTTATATTTTTTTCCCAATGATATTAATAAGAAAAGAATTTTCTGTGTGTGTTTTTTTTTTTTTTTTGTAAAAGAAATAAAATTTATAGAAAAATATTTTACCCTAGCACAGAGTGACACAGTAAAAATTGAGGTGAATAAAAAAGAAGGAGAATTTCAGGTGTTTTCTGTAGAAATGTATTTGTGAAATATTATTCTATGAATCTTCTGAAAATTCACTACATTGTTTGACTGGGTTTTCCTGTGATTATATTTTTTTTTTAAACGATATTTATAGAGTTTTCTGTCGTAGGTTTTGTGTAGTACCTTGTGAAATGCAACATTGACATTATAACCAACAGCTAATTATGTGTTTACATAACAGTAACGCACAATTAGTGTGATTAATTACTTCCTGAAGAATGTCAAGTTGAGTAACTTCTATCAGCATAACGAAATAATTACTGATAAACTTGGTGTACAATTTAAACATTTATTACGCGTGGGCGTATAGAATAATTTACAAAATTTCGCTTTAAAACTTTTGTTATTTTAATTCCCTTTTTAACGAAGATCCCCTAAGTAAGATATTTCTTAAATTACTTTGTGCTTTTTTGCAAACTAACCACGTAACACACTGTGTCGCAAACAAACAAACAAAATTTTAACAAGGCGCATAGGTAAAATTCTTTTACAATGAGATTGCAGTTTTACTTTTTTATTTAGGTTAAATCGTTTGTGTGTATCTCGTTTATGCGATTTTTCTATTGTTGTTTGTTAAGCATTGATTTTGTCACTTTTTTTTTATAAATAGAATTTAATTTTATGCAAAGTCGTTTTTAAGCTTTATTCGAATTCGTTTTATAAAGTTCATTTTCCTATAAAGTCCCCTTTATTTGCATAAAATAATAGAAAGTGTTTGTAGTTTGTTTGCTTTGTCTGATCGATCATAAAATTTTATTGTTTTTATGTAGTTTCTAGTCGCTAATAACAGGTAAAATAAAGTCCCAGAATTAAGGTGCTAAAACACCTTGTAATGAATATTTTGAAGAAATTTCTGTTCGATCTGAATTTGATTTTAATCAACAATTTTTTACCGGTGGTTTCTTATTTTTAAATTCACTGAAATTTGGGGAAAAGTTTCGCAATGAATCCCTTTTTGAACTGTACAAATATTTTCTCTTTAAAAAATTTTAACCGCAAGTTATGACCAGTAGAGTCCCGAATCACCAATATTCTGATTTTTTTTTCCCCTAAATATCCTGAATTTAAGAAATCCGGTTTTGTCTTCTGAATATCGGTTTATAAGTATCAATAAATTATCTCTTATTAGCATGCTAATCGTACTCAGCCTGTTATTACTCAAACGCTTGTTACGTCCCTGTAATTTCAATTTTTTTTTTTCGGTTTCTTTTTATTTTGTTTTCTCTCGCTTTTATAAATCAAAAGTGTTAAAAGTTCTAACACAAAATTTATGTTTAATCTCAGAAGTGAAAGAAAATGAAAAAAATAAACTTTAAACCTAGCCTTAAGGTTAAATGGGAGAAAAATAATCGTTAGAGGAATAAAAGTTGATGAGGGAGAATAAGAAGAATCTTTTTTAATAGTTAAATAAGCAGCCTGTAATCTGTTTTCATGTTATGTTATTCTGGCTGTTGCTGTTGTTGTTGTTGACGTCGTTATTCTTATTCTTATTTGATATCTTTAAAAATCGGGTAAATATATCGTGCCTAGGTTTTTTTTTCTTCATGTTTTGTTGAAATTTTGAAATACACATGTGCTGTTTGTGTTTCTTAATTCATCTTCTTATGGATCTTATTACGTTGTTTAAACATTTTTTTTGTGTTTTTTTGGTGGGTACACTCCATATGGAAAAAGCAGCATAAATATACAAGGAATGATAATAAAAAAAAAAAAATGTTTGTTGTGCTTTTGTTGTTTCTTTTATATAAATTCTTATTTCTATGTATGTGGATGGTTTAATGTTCTTGCTGCTGCTGGTCTGTTCGTCTGTTTGCTATAAAGCATAAAACTAATATTCAACATAGTTAGTGTCAGGGTTTTATTTTTGGTTACAAAAAGATTTTTGTTTTTCTTTGTTATAAACATTTTGAGGCTGTCGATACCTTAGCCTTAGCGATGGTCTACTAGTGTTCAGGTGTTTTATGATTGATTCTTAATTTTTTGTGCCAATAGAAAAGAAAATATTCTGATGGCTGAGAAATTGTTTTGTTTTGTTTTTTTTTATTTTAAATGTCAAAAACTGCCACAGTTTTCCAAATCCAAATCCGTGTTTTTAGACAAATTTTTTTTTTTTTTGATGTTGGCAAAAAATGTCTAGTTATTCAGTAGCGACAGAGAGTTTATTTTGATTTAATTTGCTTAAGAAAATAAGAAATAAAAAGTCAAGACACACCGCAGAATAATTCTTCTAATCCCGACTGTTTTTTATAATGAATCCTTCTCTCATTACAATCACTTTGTTTTTCTATGTAATTTGCTTTATGAAATTAATTTTTTTATTCTGTTTATTTCAAACAAAACGTCGAACGTGTTAAAGACAGATTAGAAATATACAGAGAATAAAAAAAAAAATAAATAAATAAACGGAGATTAGATAATTAAACATTACAGGGAAAATAATTTAATGAAAGTTTTCTTATTTTTGATTTTCACTGTGGTTAAATTGATAATTGTTGTTGTTGCTGTTGTTGTTTGCAGCCTAGTCTAGTTGTGTTGTTTCGTTGCTTGTTAATGCTTCTAGGCTTGATTGTTTGTTTATTGGCTAGGTGGATGGTTGGTGTTAGACTGGTGTTATGCTAGTTGTTTACTTTTACTGGTATAATAATAATAATAATAATAATACAAAACAGAGATTTCATCAAATAGACACAAACAAATTTTTTTGTTGTTGTTTTTGTATTTTCGTTACTTATTTTGGTATATGTACTATGGAAATATTTCTGTTCTGTTCAGATCAATGACCATAAAATTACCTTTTGGATTCTCTAGCAGCCTAACATTAAAATTGATTGTTTTTTAGCTGTTTTTGTATTTTATTCTTGTTGTACCTTTTCTGTTTATTAATATATTTTTTTTTATTTTGATTTAATTTGTTCGCCATAAAATTGAGAATTTTTCTGTTTTTTTTTTTTTTATTATTTAAATTAGTTGAATTAAATGAATGAAAAATAAAATAGATAAATAGGTAACAAGTCGTCTTACGTAACAAGTCGTTGAATACGTTTTTTTTATTTTTTTGCTACGATATTTATGATGATTAGGAAAAATAATTAAAAAAAATTTTATAAACGAAAACAAAAAATAGCAAAATGAAATAGATTGGATTCAGATAACAAGAATAGAACTAGCCAAGGCTGAAGAATAATAATTATTTTAACCAGCAGCGTAACATAATGTGTTTTTTTTTTTTTTGGTTTTTGTTTGGGCGAAACCACAAGGTGTATTTTGTTGTTTTTTTTTTATTATTTTACCTAGCCTAAGATAAATGGGTTGATAGGTAGGTGGACAAGTAACATTATTCTTTGGTTTTTTTTTTATTTTTGGTTGATATTTAAGCGAATTACTAGCAAAAGTTATGATTTGAAATTGTTGCTAGCAATATGTTGCGTAAACTTTTGTATAAAAAATTTATCGTAGTTGTTCTATACAAAAATAAGCAACAGTGCAATACACCTGAAAATCTAAAACCAACTGCTGTCACATTACTGATATAGGGGTATAATAACTAGCCAAGGATTAACATTTTTAAGCCTGTAAATAAAACAGAACTGAAAATGTTGCCCGCTAGCCTTCCTCCATTAAATAATAAAAATTGTTTATTTGTTTTAATAAACGGTAAATTTCCTGGTTTTTCTCTTTTTCTTTTTTACCTGTAAAACTCTGTATTTCATCACACACTTTGCTATTTATTTATTTTTTTTTGTGTTTTGTCCAGGTCACGTAGAGTTGGGTCTCGAGGATGTTTAGAAAAAAAAAATCTTTTTTTTCTTCTTAATTTTAACTACACTAAGCTTGTTTTGTTTGTTTCGATTTTTTATATTTATTTTTCTTAGATTACACACGTTGTATTTGCCCTGCCTGGTTATAAGATAGATGAAAAAAAAAATCAATCATCTCTCTAATAACATGTAATTTATTTATTTTTCTATTGAATGTTGATTCTTTATTTAGTCCTCCTTGTTTTCTGTGTTTTTCTTCGTTTTCTTCTTCTATTTGTAAATTACGAAAGGTATTTCTGGTTAGTTTAAAAAAAAAATAGAAACGAAAAGAAAAGAAAAAAGTTGTTTGTTACGTTTTCAATTATTTCTGTTAGCATTAATCGTAGAGGAACACCTGAAGGAACAATTTAAAAAGTTGTACAAATTAAAATCAACGGCAATTGTCTTGTAATCCGGAAAGCATCAGTGTTGTAAAATAATTATACGCATTATGCGTTTATATTTGTTATTCCGAAGGGCTTTTCTTGAATGATTATCCTGAAAGGTTTCATTCCACGGTTTTAACGTAATTTTTTACTAAATTTATATGAGAGACGGATATAAATTGTGGCGTTTGGCACTTTAAAAGTCTTAAGCGTGCTTCTTTTAATTTAATTTTTTTTTTGTTTTGTTTAATTTACGCGATGCCAAAAATGATTTAAGCTTTTCAATGTGATAAATTTATTTATTTTCCACATAATAAATTAACACCTTTGTTGTATTGTTTGCTTGGTTGTTGCTTTTTTTTTCTTTTCTTTTTAATTAACAAATTACACTTTGTCGTTTTGTATATTTATAAACAGCCAACATTATCATCATCATTGTTGTGTTAATTAATAAAAATTATTTTAATTTTTTGTTTGTTTTTTAATCTTTTTTAATTCTTTAATTAACAAGACAATATTAACATTGTTATTATATAATTTATTTTTCTCTTATGTTAATTTAGGTACTTAATGTATTTATTTTATTAGTATTGTATAATTCTAAAGGGTTCTCCACAAAACAAAAAAAATGTTTGCTTGCTAGTTAACTAGCCGTGCAACACAAAATTTATTAACTAATCTTACCAGATGTATTTATAATAAATAAACCACTGCTGCTACATTTTTTGTTGTTAAATTGTTTGTTGCTAGCTAATTAATCTTGCCAGATGTATTTATACCAACTATACTGCTCTTGCAACATTTTTTATTTTACTAGCATTGAAAGCCAGCCTGTATTAAAGCAATTTTAGTAATAATAACTAATCACCCAGTAAAATAAAAATCAAGTTAATGCAAAATAAACGTTTTACATTTTGCTGCACCTTTTACTAAACAGCTAAACAGCTTAACAGCAAAACCATAACTACTCAGGTGTAATTAATTAATGTAATAATTTTTTTTTTTTATGTTTACCGTTTATGTAATTATTACTTAAACACTCTTTACTATATATATAAAAAAAAAAAAAAAAAAAACAAATATTATAATAATGTTGCACACATGATATCCATAGAAATTAATTAATTAAATTTTCGTTTTTGCTTTAACAAGAATAAATATTTTTTTTTTTATACTACGCATTTGTTTTATTAATTAATTTGTATAAAAAATTTTTGTTGCTTTTCAGTCCAGAGTTTTTTTTTTTTTTTGCTTTTCTTTTAAAATTCTCTTATCTCAAAGTTAATTTTATTGTTAGCACAGTGGCTATATAATGATAAGGATTATGGTCAACAAATACGGACTTTTCTTTGTTTGTACGGCATATTGCTGTTTATTTGTTGTTTTATTTTGGGTCCCCCTTTTTTCTTTTTCTTTTACCAATATTACTGATTAAACACCTTTAATGTTCAAATATTTATTTTATTTTATTTTGATCGCTTTATTAGTTGCTTATTGTGATTATTATTATTTTGATTTAAATGATTAAACTTTATCTTTGGGTAAATAGCGCAGAGTTTTTTTTTTTTTTCTTTTTTCACTTAAAAGCCATTTTAAGTATAGCAACAAAGTGGTTTGTTGTAGCAAAAATATCCTTTGTGGTGGTGGTACTAGAGACTAATTTTTCTGTTAATTTTTAAGTCTTGTGTAATTTTCTTAAAAACCCTTCATTATGCTTAGATGTTTTTTAATAAATAGGAAATATGACTTGAAAGGTGTAATTAAAAAAATGTTGCAACTTTGCTACTGGTTTTCTGTTAAGTGGTGAACAAAAAACATAATTTTTTACTTGTAGTGCCATCTTTTGGTTGTACTCTACTACTGGTATTTCGCATGTTTTATGCTTTGCAAGGAAACTTTTTTGAGGTAGTTCCTGCAAATTATATTAAAGTTTCTCTCGCGTTGGGGTTTTAACGATAATTGGTTATGACTCAAGGGATTACGACAACTGTCTTGAATTGCGCGTGTTTTTTGTATTATTAAATAATACTTGGAATTTAGAAATTGGTTAATACTGCATCGCACCATATTATTCATTACAAAACACCAAGATTATTAATAAATTTGTTATCATTTTTCTCTGTTTTTTTTTTTTTTTATAATAATTTTAAGTGACTTTAATAACTTGAAATTATTGTTGTACATACAAAATATTTCAATATTATTCACAACATTAATACGATTAAGATAAGAAATTGCGAAATTTATTAAAATAAAGGCAAGCAAGCAAGCAACAAGCAAGCAGACAAACAACAGAAGTAGCAGCAACAACAAATAAGCTTGTTGTTGTTGATGTATTTAAACAGAAATAAATAATTTTTTTTTTTTACATAATAAAAATGCTAAACACACCACATTAAAATAATTTTTTTTTATTTAAATTTTAATTTTAATCCAGTTATTTCAGAATTTCTTTTCTGTTTTTTTTTTTTATATGATTTATATACGATTTCGCGGTTTTTTAATTGCACGATGGCTTCACAATAATATTATCATTTGTTGATAAGAAAATTGTTTAAGGTACAGCCTGGAGAAATTTTTTTATCATTTTTTTTTTTTTTTGTATATAATACCACAATAATATTTATGTTTTACCACCTTAAAGTTAATGACAAGTGGTTTTAAAAGAAAAAAAAATGTTCTAATTCGCTATTAATCGTGTCAGTTAGAAAGAAACACCTGGCTTAATCCCTGGATTTAATTTATAAAAAATTTATGACACCAAATGTTTGATTATTTTGTTTGAACCCTGCTTATAAATGCGCATGTTAAGTCACTGATAAGTGCTAATAAGAATACTTGAGTGATAATTTGATAACAATATTAAATTGGAAGGGTTTTATGTTTGTATTTTTTTTTTTTTTTTTTTAACTTTATCGCCACCACCAACATCACATAAATTGCATTTTTGTTACTCTACTCAATCAAACATTTATAAATTATAATTTTTTTTTGCTTAATAAAATATTCGACGTATTATTTTTTCCGAGTATAATAACATAATTAAATTTTATTGGTTAATTAAAATTTATATATATAAAAAAAAAAAGGCAAACAAGCAGCCAGTTAGTTACTTTGCTTATTAATTGTTTGTTGTTGAAGGAAATAATTTAAAAAATTTCTGTAACATGATTTTGGGTGGTCATAAATGGGTGAAGAAGACGACACACGATTAATAAATTATGCGTAAAAGATGTATCTGAATCTGAAATAAAATAATTAATCAGAGTTTGATAACCTTTTGTTAGTTTTCGTTTTGATTTAAAGTGAAATTAAATCGCTTGAACAGTCTCTCTGTTGTAAACATATACCAAGCACCTGACGTAGTCCGATAACTATAAGACACTGGATAACCTTCGTATATATCCACTAATAATAAAAAAAACCGCATAAATAACATAAAATTATGATGCAAAATGAATAAATCAACTCTACCATGCACATTTTTTTTTTTGCACATCTTTAATTTTTAACTGAAGTTTTACACTCGATTGCGTTTTTTATTTTCTTTATTTTTAATTTTTTTTTTCTACTTGCAATGTTGCAGAGTTTTATTAATTTTTTTTTTTTCGTTTTATATAATGTAAGGAGCAGCAATTTTTTTTTTTGTTTGTGCGTGTAGAAAGGATTTTTATAATGGGAACAGTTTATTGTTTTGCTTCTTTTATAACAAGATAGTTAAGTGGCGATGATGCTACTACTGATGCTGCTGCTGTTGATGATGACTTTGTTTGTTCTTTTATTTTGTATTTTATGTGTGTTAAATTGTTGTGGAATATTCACTCTCTCCTGCTGCAGTGGGGTTTTGTATTGTCTTTCGTCGTCGTTTTTGTTTTTTTTTTTATTAAACTTTTTTATTATTATAATAACGTATTGAAAAGCGATGATGTGCAAATTGCCTTCATTTAAAAAAAAAATAAAAAAAAAAAGAAGTAAAAAAAGCCAATTAAGCGTTTATCTTTATTGTAAACGCGTTGTGTTGTTGTTGTTGTGGTTGTTACCCCACACAGACACCTATATTATATGTAATAAAGATAATAACCAACATAAACGTGTTTTATTTTAATTTACCAAAAAAAAAACCAATTAAGCAGGTATTTTACTTGCATTATTTATTCTGCTGACAAAAGTTATAATTTTCTATTTTATACTTTAGTCAATTTGATACTTGAGAATAAATATAAAATAAGGATAACGTGGAGAAAATTACGTGAATAACGTCCAATTGGTGTTTGATTTTTGTTACAATGCAGCTTGTGGTAATTCCGTAAAAATGGCTGCCAAAATTTATATGAAGATTTCAATGTAAAACTTTACAAATAACTGAGTGAAATTGATCTTAGATGGGGGAATATTAATTGAAAAACCATATCTACCTGTACTAATTGTATAATCGAAACTAATTTATCATAACTGTAATTAGATACTAAAGTAGTTTGACTGTGTAACTAATTATTTTGTAAAATATAATTAATTAATTAACAATAATCAAAACATCATTATTAATTAGTAAAAACATTCATTTTTATTGTTAATAATTAATTAATATTAATATGAAATTTGTTGTAACACAGAAATTATTATTATTTTTTTTTTTTTTCATTTTCTTTCTTTTTATTTAATTAATTAATTAATCGGTGGCGGTGCTTAAGATATAATTTTTTTTTTTTTAATTACATTACTAATTTTTTGACGATTATTAACTACTACATAGTGGAATTTGATTATTATTCTTATTATTTAGTGCCATTGCATTTATCTAGGTAATAAAGGTGGTTTAACAAAGCAGAACAGAACATTTTGGTGTTTTGAGGAATGTTTGTCTTGAGGATTAGTGTATTAAGCTGCATTGAATTTAACCCAATTAATGTAAAAATTAAAATATTATAAGTTTGGTTGCAATTTGGAAAAGAATTTTTTTTTTAGGCTTATTTCACTTAGTATTTGCGAAATTAATTGAAAATTACCGAAACGAAAATGTGACACAGAACCAATATTGAGGTGTAATAAAAAAAAAAATATATATATAAAATTCTCTTATCGGATAATATTTGTGATAAACAAACAAACAGACAAACAAATATATTACCTAGCATTATTGATTTATATTAAACTAATATTCTTCTAATCTCAACGTTTGATAATAATTTTCATTCTTTTTTTTTTTTTTTTTAGATACCATATGGCCATAATATATAAAAAAAAAATTTTGTATTCAAGCTGTAATAACGCTATCGATTCTTGTCGCGTTGTGCTTCTATGTAAATATTAAATTTCCTACGGGTTAGGGCTTCGCATATCCTGGTCTTTATATACGTCGAAAAACAATTCTTTTTTTTTTTTTTTATTCTCACTTTAATCAATAATAAAAACGCACATAAAATGCGAATTTTGTTATAATTTTAATTTTTAATTTTTTTTTATTATCATTCATAGCAATTATTTATTGGGTATAATATTGATATTATTAGGTAGTATACTTGCGATAAGGAATATAAATAATCTTATCATTAGGTGAATACAAAAAAAATGTTTTTGTTTGTTTGTAAAACAGTTTTTAATCAATAATTTGTTAATTTCCTTTAAAATATTTATTTTTATTTTTTTTTTTTGGTGTTTTTTAATTAATATTTCTGCGCTTTATATTATGAAAAGCTTTTCTTTTTTTTTGGATGATCACAAACCAGGAATACCAGGATATATTTTCAAGAGATTCCTAAAAGACAAAATAATAAATTTCGTGAAAACAATTCATGTTTAGGGTTTTCAAGTACTCTGGAAGTACAGGCATAACAATATGAATAACAATAAAACATACATTGAATTATTTTAGTTAAAAAAATGAAAATAAAATTTAATATTAAACCGCGTTTAACACCAACACACACAGCAGTTGCGAGTTAAACAGGTTTTTCGCTTTTTTTTTTTCTTTTTCTTTTTTTATATCAACGTCTTCGTCGTGGTTGTTGTTATTTTTCTTCTTTCTTCTTACATTTTTTTTTTATTATCGTATCTTGTTAAAAATAATCAAATTATGTATTTGCTGTTTGCTGTTTGTTGCTTTTGGTCTTGTTTTCATTAGTATTGTTAGCCTAAGTAGTAGGGTTGACCAAAAATGTTAAAAAGAAATCTTTTTCTTTTTATTCACCATAAATAAGGATTAAAATAATTTTTTAATCAATATTCATTGACTTTTATATGACAATAAATAATTTTTTTTTTTTTGATAAGATATTTTAGAGTCAGTCAGTTGGGATTAGCTGAGTTGGTTTTCGATGATTAAAATGATAAAATTAATTACAAATGACTAAATTATTTACCGAAAACAGGTGTTTTGGTTTGTATGGTTTATCTTGGCTCTGTAGAGTTTTGTGTTTATAAATTGAATACTTTTCCGGAGTAACTTCCATTATATATCTTGAAACTTGTTGGCAAAACAGTTGGCGGCCCACGTTAGGAGGTTCTAAGCTTGAAATTGTTACATACAAATTGTGTTGTACAAAACGGTGTCAAGGTAACGTCTTTAGTAAACCGGAGGCACCAGGTCACCTCCTAAAAGGAACTAAATAAATAAATAAATAATCTTATCAATACAAAAAGCAAATTATTATCACAAATTTAATACGAAATAAAGCAATCGAAAATTATTTATTTGATAATAATAACAACATAATCCGTGTGAGGATTAAATTTTATTTTTTCTTCATTTAATTAATTTTGAATAATTTTTTTTTATTTATTTATTGTCTGTTTGTTTGTTTGTTATTATTTTTTAATCTACTTTTAATTAGCTTAAGCCGGTAAACATGTTTCTTTATTAATTTTAATTTGGTCTTGGTATTTTTCAGGTGTTGGATTAACTTTGAATACCACCACGGTTTAGTTTAGTTTTTTGCTTTCTTTTTTTTTTTTTTTTGTACATAATTTTGTTGAGAAAAAGTCAATCAAGCAGCTTTTTACGATGATAACATTTCTAGAAATTCTTTTCAAGATTAGTCTGGAAATTTTTTGTAACAGGAACTATTTATCGCACTCACTAATTATTTATGCTTTAGGTAGAAACGTTTCTGCTTCTGTAATGTGTAGAGAAGAGAAGAGAAGAGACAATTTAATGGGTAAATCACGTTTATTATTTTTTTTAACATCCTATTTCGATTTTTATTGGATTTTTATTATTTTTTGTTTTATTCCTGCTGATGCTGTCGTTTGTGGTTTTTCTTTGCGAAATGTTTTCTGTGGCTTTTTTTTTTTATACATTTGTTTTCAAAGTTATGTTATTTTTTTATTTGTTTACTCTTTAAGTTTTATGTTTCTGCGTACTGTCTGTTTGTTATGCCTTTCCTGTGTAACTAATACTCGATTTACATGATGACCCTGTGTGTTGGCTGAGTGACTATTCCATGTCGTTATTTATTGATTGTACTCAGTTACGTTTCATTGTTAATTTTCCTGGGTAAATCAGGAATTAGGTAGGCAGGCACATATATAGACAGAGCATATATATACATATGCAGAAATATGTTAATGAAAACGTTTACAACAAATGCGTAGAGTGAAAGAAATGAAAAAAAAATAAAAATTATTAAACAAGCAGCAGCCAACAACAGGCGTGATTAAAAAAAAATCATTTTTATTTTTTTATGATTCGACAAAAACAAACAAACAAACAAGAATAATAATTATTTATAGTGTGTTTCAGAAGAAGAATTTTAATTTTTAACGATTATGGTTTTTTGTTTGTTTGTTTGTTTGGTTTTT
Source organism: Ptychoptera albimana (assembly GCA_961205885.1). Taxonomy (NCBI): domain Eukaryota; kingdom Metazoa; phylum Arthropoda; class Insecta; order Diptera; family Ptychopteridae; genus Ptychoptera; species Ptychoptera albimana. The sequence continues at coordinate 695,121 of OY540802.1, read as the reverse complement.
AATTGGACTTACGACTTTATTATTATAATTAACAATCTGTAGAAGGATTGACAGTAGTCAGAGTAATATTTTTCACAATTTAATTACATTGAAAAGTTTACTGGTGGTCGGTCCTGAAATGTTTTTTTTTTTTTTTTTTGGTTGTGAGAATGCAACTGAATGTATTGTAGGTAGGTACTGCTATTGGCTATATTTAAATATTGATGATGTTGTTATCCCATATCGTTTGCAGTAGTTTTATTCTTGTTAAATCCGTAAACCGATATTTGGCTACGTAAACTTTTTATTTTTTTTTTTTTAACAGCCTCAAGTGCTTTATTATTATGACTTTTTATAGTTGGTAAAAAACAAAAATTTCTATTTCTCTTGTTTTTAATTTAAAAATCTCTTCTTAATGCGCATACTCTGGATTTCTCTTCAGTTAAAAAGTTGCCTGTAGGCAAATGCGAATTCATATTCAATTTTTTGCACACTGTACGAATAAACATTTTTTTTTTTTTTAATTTTTATTAATGAAGAAAACAGAAGAAAAAAAATTCTTTTTTTTTTAATTAATTGTTCTTGTCTTTTTTTTTTTTTTTTTTTTTTTTTCTTTTACATAAACGAATGAGAAGCAGAAGAAGGATTTTTATTTATTTTTGTTTTTTTTTTGTCTTAATTTAAACACACAACAACAACAACAGCAACAGCAAAAAAAAAAACGTTTAATTTACTTTGGCTTGGTTTTTTTTTTTTTACTGTTTTAAAATGATTTGTTAACGAGGGGGCTGGTCTTACTTGTTGCTCTGCCATCATCATGTTTATTTTAATTATTTTTTTGTTGTTTTTATAAAATACATAAACATTTTCTTTAATTAATTATTATAATTATGAATTGATTATAAATATTATGTTTTGCACTACAGAGCCGCAACTGTATTAGGGGGTGCAGTTGTAAAATACTTTGTTTGGTTTTGATATTAAATAATCTAATTCAGTTGATACTAGAAAGTTTTTTTTATTAATCCCAAATACACCTGCTTCGAACATATAAATTAGCCACGTCCATCATCATCATCCTTACGCACAGTAAACGCGCACAAGTTATTTTAAGAAAGAAAAAACAAATTTAATTTATTTGGACTAATTTCGTATAATATTGATTGAAAATTACTTAAAATCAATCGATTTATTTTAAGAAGAAGAATAGATGGAAAATAAAATTTTTAGTTAAATGTTTTGTTTACTTAAACGTTTTAGAGAGAAAATGATTTTTTCGGTGCTGTGTGGTGGATGTGTGAAAAACTCTCCAAAGTTACTTTAAAACGAAAATTTTTCTCCAATTTTTGATTTTTTTTTCGTTAATTTTCCAGATGCAGAAACAATAAAGAATCAATCAACGGGCGGTATAACACTGCTATTTACAACCGTTCATGATATTCGTATGGCAAATTATAGTCGACCGGGTAACAGAGGTAGCATTGGACAACCAATAATTGATATATTAACGCAGGATTTGGTGGAGGGTGCTGCCTTAGATATATATTATGAGAAACAAATGGTATGTTGGACAGATCAGGGTCTAGAGACGATACAATGTATGAAAGTAAATGGGACAACTGTAACACAGAAACAAAGTGTTATAACTGTTGGCCTGGATAAGCCAGAAGGTTTGGCAATTGATTGGTATACGGAGAAAATATATTGGACAGATGGAGAAACGAATAGAATTGAAGTAGCAACGTTAAATGGGAAATATCAAAAAGTATTATTTTGGACAGATTTAGATCAACCTCGGGCGATTGCACTTGCGCCAGCACGAAGTCTTTTATTCTGGACGGATTGGGGTGAAAGTCCTAAAATTGAACGAGCGAGCATGGATGGAGATCCATCAACTAGAATGGTCCTTGTTAATGAAGATATATTTTGGCCAAATGGTTTAACCATCGATTTAGAGAGGGATTTGATTTATTGGGTGGATGGACGTTTATCCTTTCTGGTGGTCATGAATCTGGATGGAACAAACAGAAGGACTCTGGTGAACAAATTGAATTACCCGTACAGTGTTACGTTTGCCCAAAATCGGTTATTTTGGACAGATTGGACAGTTGGCTCAATATATTCTTATGACTTGGTGACAAACGAAACCGAAGAAATTCTAGTGATTCCAGAAGTACCAAATGTGGTGCATGCCTGGGACCCAAAACTACAGCCGCCTGGTGATAATCCTTGCAAGAAAAATAATGGAAATTGCTCGCATTTATGTTTGCTTGCAACTAATTCGGCGGGTTTCAGTTGCGCGTGTCCAACTGGTGTTAAACTTATTAGTCCAACAAAGTGTGCTGATGGACTACAGGATATGCTGTTCCTAGTTCAACGTACACAAATCAGTCGGATATCGTTAGATTCACCGGATTTTACTAGTTTTCCGATGCCATTAGGAAAAGTTCGATATGCAATTGCAATTGATTATGATCCTGTAGAGGATTTTATATATTGGTCAGACGAAGAAGCTCACGCTATTCGACGTGCTCGTCAAGATGGTACCGGACAAATGGACATAATAACAACTGAGGTAGAGCATCCTGATGGATTGGCAATCGATTGGCTAGCTCGTAATTTATATTGGACCGATACAGGAACAGACAGAATTGAAGTTTGTCGTTTGGATGGATTCTCAAGAAAGGTGATAGTGAATGAAGACCTTGCAGAACCCAGAGCAATAGCTTTAGAACCGTCTCTTGGATGGATGTTTTGGAGTGATTGGAATGAGAAAAAACCAAAAATAGAACGAGCGTCATTAGATGGTTCCGAGCGTGTTGTTCTAGTTTCGGATGATCTCGGCTGGCCAAACGGTATCGCTTTAGATGCTGATGCAAGGAAAATTTATTGGTGCGATGCTAAAACCGATAAAATTGAAGTCGTAAATATGGATGGATCGGACAGACGAGTAGTGCTTAATGAACATCTTCCGCATCCCTTTGGACTGAGTCTTTTGGGTGATTATTTGTATTGGACAGATTGGCAACGACGATCTATCGATCGCGCGCATAAGGTTACTGGAAATGATCGTATTATTGTTGTTGATCAATTTCCTGATTTAATGGGACTAAAGGTGACACGAAGAAAAGAAATTAACGGTACCAGTCCATGTATGATTAAAAATGGCGGATGTTCGCATTTATGCTTGAATCGACCAAACGATTACGTGTGCCGCTGTCCTTTGGATTATGAACTAACAAAAGATAAAAAATCGTGTGTCGTTCCTGCAGCATTTCTGTTATTTTCTGTAAAGGAGAAAATTGGCCGTATCTCAATCGATTATAACGAGGATAATCACAATGATTATACTATACCCTTTAAGGATGTTCGCGATGCACATTCATTAGATGTCGATATCGCCGATAGACGAATATATTGGACGGATCAGAAAACTCGGTGCATATCACGAGCATTTATTAATGGATCGGATGTTCAGAAGATTGTCGAATCCGGTTTAATACGACCAGAAGGTATCGCAGTTGATTGGTTAGCGCATAATATTTATTGGACAGATGTGGAAGCAAAGCGAATTGAAGTTGCTCGACTTGATGGAAGTAGCAGACGTATTCTCTTATGGAAAGGAATCGATGAACCACAGTGCCTTGTATTAGAACCAAGAAAAGGATTCATGTACTGGGCTGAACCGCCGACAGATACAATTAGAAGGGCTTCCATGGACGGTTCTGATTTAACAAAAATTATTTCAAAAGCGAATCATGTTAATGGATTGACACTGGATCCGGATACAAGGAGATTATATTGGTCATATACGGGATTGTCCACTAATGGTATTGAGTCGGCTGATTGGGATGGCAAACGACGATCGATTCTGGTCAATGATGACGTTTATGAACCGTTTTCGGTTACATTATACCAAGATTCTATATACTGGAACGATTTGAACACGGGCGATATAGAACGAATCCATAAGACAACCGGCCTTAACCGGAGCTTGGTGCATAGTGATCTAGCGAACATGAACTCGCTTCTGATATTTCACTCATCACGCCAATCTGGGTCGAATCAGTGTCGCACAAACAATGGCGGTTGTTCACATTTATGCTTAGCTCTGCCCGGAAAACGTGGTATGACTTGTGCCTGTCCCACACATTTCACACTGGACAGTGATAATGTCTCGTGTCATCCACCGAGAAACTTTTTAATATTCAGTCAACGTAATTCTTTCGGACGGTTAATGACAAATACATCCGATTCACCGGATGCTCCATTGCCTGTTTCTGGCAAAAATATTCGCGCTGTGGAATTTGATCCAATCACACATTATATTTATTGGGTAAATTTGAACTAAATACTAAATCCTATTCCTTGGACCCAAATAAGTTTTTGTTTTTTATTTTAATCAGGTTGATAGTCGTGGTCATAGTATTAGACGAGCCCTGGATAATGGCACAAGAGCATCAATTTTTATTGGATCTGGATCGCAACCATTCGATCTTGCTTTTGATTTTATTGGCAGACTTCTCTTTTGGACGTGCTCACATGCCAACAACATTAACGTCACAAAGTAAATATTTTTTTACATTTCTCCGAATTATGTTTTGTTAATCATTTTGTTGTTTTAGCTTGGATGGTGAAAGTGTGGGCACTGTGGATATAGGTGACTCAGAGAAACCACGCAGCATAGCCGTGCACCCGATAAAACGTCTTATATTTTGGTCAGATGTTGGATTACAAGCGATTTATCGAGCACGTATGGATGGTGCAGAACGTATGACATTAGCAAGAAATCTGGAAGGTATTGCAGCACTGGCAGTTGATCCACAATTGGATTTGTTATTCTTTGCACATGGCAAAAAGCTTGATTGCATGGACATAAGCGGAAAAAATAAGTGAGTAGCGTAGATAAATATGGAAAGTAGTTTGTGAAACTGGAATTTTAACAAATTTGTTTATTCTACAGACGAAGCTTGGTCTCAACATCAATCAATCAGGTCATTTCTTTAGCAGCGCTGCAAGGTTATGTATATTGGCTCGATGATAAAATCGGCGTTGAACGTGTCACAATCACGGGTGATGGTAGGCGACCGGATATTCAACGGTTGAATCAAATAACCGACATCGTGGCTGTATGGACACCAGATCAAAATGTTATAAAAAATCATTCATGTAGTTTGGGCAAGAACAAGTGTTCTCACATTTGTGTTGCATCTCCTGTTGGTTCAACGAATGAAATATGTTCGTGTCCTGTCGGTTTTATGTTGTTAGAGGATAAAAGAAATTGTGGTGCTTTACCTGCTTGCGGTCCTGACCATTTTACTTGTGCCGCTCCAATTTCTAATGATAGATTGGCGACCGGCAACGAAAAGGATTGCATACCAGTGTCGTGGCGTTGCGATGGGCAATCAGATTGCCCCGATAAATCTGATGAAATAAATTGTCCATCGTGTAGTGCGGATCAATTTCAGTGCCAATCTGGTGAGTGCATTGACAAGAGTTATGTCTGTGATGGATCCACAAATTGTCCGGATGGATACGATGAAGCCAATTGCTGTAAGCGTCCGCAAGACTTTCAATGTCCTGGCAACAAAGTGTGCATATCGGCAATACTGGTGTGTGACGGTTGGGAAAATTGTGCCAATGGTGGTGATGAATCACCAGAGATTTGCAGTCAAGCCAATAACCGACGTGTTGCACCGACGTCTGATAAGGGAATTTATATCATAATCATTGTGCTTGCGGTTATTGTCGTATTTGTCAGTGCGTACATTTATCAATTATATAACGCAAAGATAGCAAATGATGAGCCGAAAGACGATCAAGCCGCTGCACCCTTATCACCAGGAGGACCAAACATAGCTACTAGAGTTTCAAAACTAGCATCAGTGGCCGATGCAGTTCGAATGTCCACATTGAATGGACGAAGCAGTGCCAACAGCTATGATAGAAATCATATAACTGGCGCTTCGAGTTCGACAACGAATGGTAGCAGCATGGTTGGATACCCACCAAATCCGCCACCCAGTCCAGCCACTACAGCTGCCTCAACACGTTGCAACAGTTATCGTCCTTATCGTAATTACAAAATGATAAATCAACCGCCTCCACCAACACCGTGTTCGACAGACGTATGCGATGAGAGCGATTCAAATTATACGTCCAAAAGCAATCGTGGCGGTGGCAGCAATAAGCGTTTATATCGTTACGACATGGAACCGTATCCGCCGCCACCCACACCACGTTCACATTACCACAGTGATGCAGGAATCTTGCCAGAAAGTTGCCCGCCATCGCCTAGCTCTAGAAGCTCAACATATTTTTCACCATTACCGCCACCCCCATCGCCCGTACCATCACCATCCAGAGGTTACTCATAGCATTTGTAAATAATTTTAAATTAAAGGAAAAATGATAAACACCAAGTGGCAATATTTTTAAGAGGAGCAAGAGAAAAACGAAAAAGAAAATTTATTTTAGCAAAATAATTACAAAAAAAAAAAAAGGAAAAAGCAGAAAACTAATTACAGGGTGATTTATAGAAATCTATTTAAAAAAAAAAGAAAAATTTCTTTAAATAATATTTAGTGTCAATTGTTCACCATTAAGTGCCTAACGCTATTGTAAATTATTAATTAGAATTTTCATTTAATTAGTTTTTTTTTGTAAATGTAAATATTATTCATTAATTTAATTTAATTTTTATTGTTTTTAACACAAAAGAGAAAGGAATATAAAAATAAATAAATAATAATACAAAAAAAAAGCCATATATATATATGTCTCCCGGTGTCTAGTGTTTATATAACGCTACCGCCTCCACTGCTAAAAGGGATGAATGCTTAAGGCTTTTTAATTAATTTAACTTACTAATGAGCACAAAGTTACAAATGATAATAATTTTAATTCAACAAAAAGAAAGGAGTGCAGACGAAGAAAAATATAATAATAATTATAGAATAAATATGGGAATCCGAAAATAATGTCCATCGGTGTTGTGATTTGTTTTGATTGAGTGAGGCCAAAAAGATCATACAAAATTAGACATATTTTCGATTCGATTCGATTATATAGAAACAACAATAAATAAATTATTACTTGTTGAGAAACGCTTTATAATGTTGCCAAATTATATTTAGAAATACTTTTTATTTTATTTTATTATTTTTTTGTTGTCAAGCTTAATTTTATTTTTTTACTTTTTGTCTTATGTTTTTTTTTTTATTAAGAAAACAACACAAAAGCACATTTTATTTATTTATTATTATTATTATTATTCTATACAAGTTAATTAAGAATTTTTTATTTGTAAATTAGTTCCTTTTCTCATAGATTGCCAATTTTATGAATAATTTTTTTTTTTTTAATTTAAATTAAACGATTTAATAAAACAAATTAAACAAACAAACAAAAAAAAAATTGTGCTCAAAAGACTGATTAAGAATTTAAAATTGCCTCAATGATAAGGACAAAAAATTTATTAATTAGAAAAAAATATAAGAAGAATAATTATAAATATTTTGTACAGTTATTATAAATATAATTATATATAAAAATATAAATATAAATTAATATTAAAATATAATGAAAATAGAAAATCAATTAATTTATTTTCCTCCTTATATCCAATTCCATCCATTCATTCATTAATTAATTTAACACGGTATGTAAAGGGAATATTTAACGATTCTACGTTTAATTCTTTAAATAATTACAAAAAATTAAACTGAATATTTTATCTTTATTAATAATTTTATTATTTTTTTAATTAATATCCATAAAATATTAATTAATTTGCACGGTGGGAAATATATTTTAATGTAATAAAAGGTACAATAAAAACGATAAGTTACATCTGGTACTACTATTAAAAATTAACTCTTCGCTCATTTGTTGTAATTTCGATTCAAATTAAAGCTGCGATAATTTTCATATTTATGTTAAACTGTCGCAAACGACAGATCAAATAATTGGAGAAATAATAATTATTTGGCGGTCAGCAGATTTTAGTTATTTGTGTAACCAAATTGATTGAATGCACAAAATAACATTTAATCTAATTTGTGAGTTATAAATGTGTATATAGTATTAACAGATAAAAATGGAAGATTTATCGAGATTGACAGGCGAGATTTATAAGACTTATGAAAAATATGAAACGACTGCATCGCATAACTTTGAGGTATAATTCTGACTTAATGTTTGGAGGTAAATTGATGAAAAAAAATTATTATTTGTCCCGTAGCAAATGGAAAAGTCTTTCAGGGAAAAGTTTGAGTTAACAATGAAGGGTTTATCATCAGATTTAACGCCAAAACAGAACAAGAAGAAGATGAAAAAGTTGTCAACAATCTGTGATGAAGAAGGTTAGCATCTACAAGAATACAAGGATTAGTTGTTCGTTCTATATTTATTAATTTTTTAATACTAGATAGAGGACGCGAGGAAACGAAGGCGCTTAGACCCGTCAGAACAGCACGAGTAAACGCATTACAATCTCTGGTAATTTTGACAGTTTATCCATAAATCTAACTAAAAAACGCAATTTCACCAATATTTTCTCTTATAGAAGGAACCCTCAATAAGGAACAAAATGCGTCGACCTGTGGTTAAGCTAGAACGTATTTCAAACGAAATATTAAAGGAAAATGACATAAACGTCACAAACCAGACAGCAAAGCCAATTAACCTGGATAACCATACGCAGGAAAAGTTGATTATTAGCGAAACGGTGGAGAAAGTTTCAAAGACAGTGAATATGAATGAAACTCAAACGGTGCAGAGTGAAATAGTAGCTCCAGTAGTAGAGCCAAATGATGAAGACATTGGAAATGTATTTTCAAAGACCAAACACGATTCGGAGGAGGTTCCAAACAAGAAAGTAAAGGTTTTTGCTTGGTCCTTTCTTGATTAGATTTAAGCAAAATGCAATATGTTTTTCTTTTTTAGTTGGACGAATCTGTAGTCATAATACCGGCTGCGTCCATTAAAGTAGAAATACTGTCTGACGGTGAATCAGAAAAGATGCCTCCTCCTGCGATTCCGGAACCAAGGGCGAAAAGAACTAGAAAGAAAAAAGATTCTGCTGCTGCTGCCGTAGTACAGAGAACAGCGTCTCTTCGCATAACGCGTTCACGAATAAAGATAGAACCAACAGAGGAAAAGGATGCCCAAGATCTCACTGAAGAAACTGCAATTAAAAAGAAACCAAATAAAGTGAGTCGATTTATAAAATTATTTCTTGTCAAATTTGACTAATTATCGTGTCAATTTGTAGAAATCTGAGAGGCAGTCAAGTAAAGATCAAGTAGACGCTGATGCGCCAATTTGCGAAGTGCCTGAGGTGAATCCAGTTGCTGACAAAACCAGCAATGAAGCTGCTGGTCAGAAGAAGGTTAGCGTATGCAGATCGATAGCGAATTCAACAATAGAGTCTGTGTATGAGGATGCGAATAACGATGTTAACCATATTAGCTTACAGCCGGTCATTGTTTTGGACAGATGTGCAGTGGAGGTGAGCAAAAGAGTGAAATGTTAAATTTGCCATAGATTTTGATTTTTTCTTTGTGAATAGAAATATTTGGATAAAGTTAAGGTTGCCAAAGAAGAGGAACCAAATCTAGATGCTACATTTATATCGCCCCAACCGCAAGTTCCATCGAATAGTGCAACTGCAAATGAAACTTTTGTCATGTCTTCCAATTCAGACGTAAATAGCGTAGAGAATGAAAATACCAAATGTGATGAAACGTTCTTTGTCGCCTCATCGGTGGTGACGAATGCTGTAAACGAGACGATTATAATTAGTAGCAACATTGAAGCGCCCAAGAAGATTAGCATAAATAATGTGACTTACGGTAGCATTATGACAGAAGACGCATCAGATGAAGAAGTAATCGAGGAGGCGACGCCGCCTCCACTAAAGTTAAAGTTAACTAAAAGCAAGCCTACAACATTGAATGCTGAATCCACGACATTTATCAAACCGAAAATTGAATTATTCAGTCCGTTTATGCAGAGTCCCATCAAGAAAAAAATTGAAGCGTTTGAGCAGGTGGCAGCTGATTCTGTTCAACGACAGACACGCACAAAGACCAAAACTAAAGTGGCAACGGCAAGTCAGAATTCATCCTCAATTCCACGGCAAACAAAGACATCAGGAACGCCAAATATTGAGTCTAAATTCATTAAACCATGTACCCCGTTGCAGTCGCAAGATGAGAAAATAATGAGCGGTAGTGCCCTGAATAAGAAACAATTTGGCATTAGTAATTCCACATCAAAATTAGCCCACATTCAGAAATCTCTGCAAATTCATCAGCAGAAATCCAATACGGTGACGCCGTTGATGTCACGTGAAAATAGCATGGAAGACTTGAGGAATGGATTAGCGCTTCAATCATTGGAAGAAAAGCGTAAAAAGCGTGAAGATAAGCAACGATTAGCACAACAATTGCGTGAAGCTAAAGAGAAGGAGCGTCGCGAACAGACAGAGAAATTGATTCGGGAACGTGAGGAAAAATACAAAAAGATTTTACATGTAAGCATTGAGGTTAGATCATTATTTTCCGATGATTGACTTTTCCGTTTATTTTAGGAAAAGGAGGAGCGTGCTAGACTGGAAATTTTAAAGAAAAAGGCGTTGAAGGACCAAGTTGAGCAAAGGCGGCAGCTAGAGGAAATCAATAAAAATTTGCGCCTGCAACAGCAGCAGAAAGAAGCGATGTTGAAGCTGGAGAATGAGAAAAGGTAATTTATCTGCAGACGGAAGTTGTTTCATCGGTGAATAATTTTATATTTTTGTAGACTTGAGAAGGAATTGTCAGAGCGCGAGTATATCGAAGCAATAAAACGCGAGCATGCAGCAAAGGAAATGATGCGGTTGAATCAAGAAAAGGATCTGTTGAAGTTGACATTACTGAAGAATAAGGAAATAGCTGCGAGGGAGCGAATGGTAAAGAAGTCGAAGGTGATTAAGTACGATTTTGACATTTTGGATAGTGACGACTCCACAGACGAAGAAGGCAAGCAGACTTCCAAGAAGCCTCCACCACCAGCCTGGAGTAGATGTAATATTTTCCACATTTCTGCCTGGATATATTTTTCTGACTTAATACATTTTTTTTTTATTTTAGCCAACGTCCGTCAAATTGCGATCGAACATCAATCGTTTATCCCGAGCAAACTGATCGATTCTTTGTTTTCGATAGCACCGATGTCAGTAGACTTGCGTGAAATATTCCCTATGATCGATCCAAAATGTTTAAGGCGAAAGTCCAGTGCTGTTTGGCGTACACCACCCAGATATACTTTGTTGCCCAAATATTAAATTCATTTCATCAATTTATCTATTTTATTTACATTTCTGTTATGTTTCCAATTTATTAAATTTATTTTTTTTATTAACTTCTTTATTAGGATTTTTATTGTATAATTAAATAATTTTTTAAAATAATAATGCATTATGAATTACAAGACAAAAGTATTAATATTTTAATAGTAATTAGTAATTTTTGGAGAATATTTTTGATCATTAATTTATTTTAAAGATATTATTGCAGTTTGATTTAACTATTATTTACATCTGGTACTACTATTAAAAATTAACTCTTCGCTCATTTGTTGTAATTTCGATTCAAATTAAAGCTGCGATAATTTTCATATTTATGTTAAACTGTCGCTAACGACAGATCAAATAATTGGAGAAATAATAATTATTTGGCGGTCAGCAGATTTTAGTTATTTGTGTAACCAAATTGATTGAATGCACAAAATAACATTTAATCTAATTTGTGAGTTATAAATGTGTATATAGTATTAACAGATAAAAATGGAAGATTTATCGAGATTGACAGGCGAGATTTATAAGACTTATGAAAAATATGAAACGACTGCATCGCATAACTTTGAGGTATAATTCTGACTTAATGTTTGGAGGTAAATTGATGAAAAAAAATTATTATTTGTCCCGTAGCAAATGGAAAAGTCTTTCAGGGAAAAGTTTGAGTTAACAATGAAGGGTTTATCATCAGATTTAACGCCAAAACAGAACAAGAAGAAGATGAAAAAGTTGTCAACAATCTGTGATGAAGAAGGTTAGCATCTACAAGAATACAAGGATTAGTTGTTCGTTCTATATTTATTAATTTTTTAATACTAGATAGAGGACGCGAGGAAACGAAGGCGCTTAGACCCGTCAGAACAGCACGAGTAAACGCATTACAATCTCTGGTAATTTTGACAGTTTATCCATAAATCTAACTAAAAAACGCAATTTCACCAATATTTTCTCTTATAGAAGGAACCCTCAATAAGGAAAAAAATGCGTCGACCTGTGGTTAAGCTAGAACGTATTTCAAACGAAATATTAAAGGAAAATGACATAAACGTCACAAACCAGACAGCAAAGCCAATTAACCTGGATAACCATACGCAGGAAAAGTTGATTATTAGCGAAACGGTGGAGAAAGTTTCAAAGACAGTGAATATGAATGAAACTCAAACGGTGCAGAGTGAAATAGTAGCTCCAGTAGTAGAGCCAAATGATGAAGACATTGGAAATGTATTTTCAAAGACCAAACACGATTCGGAGGAGGTTCCAAACAAGAAAGTAAAGGTTTTTGCTTGGTCCTTTCTTGATTAGATTTAAGCAAAATGCAATATGTTTTTCTTTTTTAGTTGGACGAATCTGTAGTCATAATACCGGCTGCGTCCATTAAAGTAGAAATACTGTCTGACGGTGAATCAGAAAAGATGCCTCCTCCTGCGATTCCGGAACCAAGGGCGAAAAGAACTAGAAAGAAAAAAGATTCTGCTGCTGCTGCCGTAGTACAGAGAACAGCGTCTCTTCGCATAACGCGTTCACGAATAAAGATAGAACCAACAGAGGAAAAGGATGCCCAAGATCTCACTGAAGAAACTGCAATTAAAAAGAAACCAAATAAAGTGAGTCGATTTATAAAATTATTTCTTGTCAAATTTGACTAATTATCGTGTCAATTTGTAGAAATCTGAGAGGCAGTCAAGTAAAGATCAAGTAGACGCTGATGCGCCAATTTGCGAAGTGCCTGAGGTGAATCCAGTTGCTGACAAAACCAGCAATGAAGCTGCTGGTCAGAAGAAGGTTAGCGTATGCAGATCGATAGCGAATTCAACAATAGAGTCTGTGTATGAGGATGCGAATAACGATGTTAACCATATTAGCTTACAGCCGGTCATTGTTTTGGACAGATGTGCAGTGGAGGTGAGCAAAAGAGTGAAATGTTAAATTTGCCAAAGATTTTGATTTTTTCTTTGTGAATAGAAATATTTGGATAAAGTTGAGGCTGCCAAAGAAGAGGAACCAAATCTAGATGCTACATTTATATCGCCCCAACCGCAAGTTCCATCGAATAGTGCAACTGCAAATGAAACTTTTGTCATGTCTTCCAATTCAGACGTAAATAGCGTAGAGAATGAAAATCCCAAATGTGATGAAACGTTCTTTGTCGCCTCATCGGTGGTGACGAATGCTGTAAACGAGACGATTATAATTAGTAGCAACATTGAAGCGCCCAAGAAGATCAGCATAAATAATGTGACTTACGGTAGCATTATGACAGAAGACGCATCAGATGAAGAAGTAATCGAGGAGGCGACGCCGCCTCCACTAAAGTTAAAGTTAACTAAAAGCAAGCCTACAACATTGAATGCTGAATCCACGACATTTATCAAACCGAAAATTGAATTATTCAGTCCGTTTATGCAGAGTCCCATCAAGAAAAAAATTGAAGCGTTTGAGCAGGTGGCAGCTGATTCTGTTCAACGACAGACACGCACAAAGACCAAAACTAAAGTGGCAACGGCAAGTCAGAATTCATCCTCAATTCCACGGCAAACAAAGACATCAGGAACGCCAAATATTGAGTCTAAATTCATTAAACCATGTACCCCGTTGCAGTCGCAAGATGAGAAAATAATGAGCGGTAGTGCCCTGAATAAGAAACAATTTGGCATTAGTAATTCCACATCAAAATTAGCCCACATTCAGAAATCTCTGCAAATTCATCAGCAGAAATCCAATACGGTGACGCCGTTGATGTCACGTGAAAATAGCATGGAAGACTTGAGGAATGGATTAGCGCTTCAATCATTGGAAGAAAAGCGTAAAAAGCGTGAAGATAAGCAACGATTAGCACAACAATTGCGTGAAGCTAAAGAGAAGGAGCGTCGCGAACAGACAGAGAAATTGATTCGGGAACGTGAGGAAAAATACAAAAAGATTTTACATGTAAGCATTGAGGTTAGATCATTATTTTCCGATGATTGACTTTTCCGTTTATTTTAGGAAAAGGAGGAGCGTGCTAGACTGGAAATTTTAAAGAAAAAGGCGTTGAAGGACCAAGTTGAGCAAAGGCGGCAGCTAGAGGAAATCAATAAAAATTTGCGCCTGCAACAGCAGCAGAAAGAAGCGATGTTGAAGCTGGAGAATGAGAAAAGGTAATTTATCTGCAGACGGAAGTTGTTTCATCGGTGAATAATTTTATATTTTTGTAGACTTGAGAAGGAATTGTCAGAGCGCGAGTATATCGAAGCAATAAAACGCGAGCATGCAGCAAAGGAAATGATGCGGTTGAATCAAGAAAAGGATCTGTTGAAGTTGACATTACTGAAGAATAAGGAAATAGCTGCGAGGGAGCGAATGGTAAAGAAGTCGAAGGTGATTAAGTACGATTTTGACATTTTGGATAGTGACGACTCCACAGACGAAGAAGGCAAGCAGACTTCCAAGAAGCCTCCACCACCAGCCTGGAGTAGATGTAATATTTTCCACATTTCTGCCTGGATATATTTTTCTGACTTAATACATTTTTTTTTTATTTTAGCCAACGTCCGTCAAATTGCGATCGAACATCAATCGTTCATCCCGAGCAAACTGATCGATTCTTTGTTTTCGATAGCACCGATGTCAGTAGACTTGCGTGAAATATTCCCTATGATCGATCCAAAATGTTTAAGGCGAAAGTCCAGTGCTGTTTGGCGTACACCACCCAGATATACTTTGTTGCCCAAATATTAATACTACTATTTTAGGTAAACAGTTAATAAACAAAAATTAAAATGTAAATAAAAAGTTCCGGAATATGAAATTTATTTTCCAATAAATATGTTATTCACTAGATTTTATATATATATATATATCGCATCTTTTTATTTTGTGTTTATAATTATTAACTAAAATTTCTTATTGACTTATTCAAGGTTCATTCACAATCGGATGGTATTCCTAGTTCAGCATCAGTCCATTTTGTTGGATCTGGATAGTAAAATTCTCCCTAAATAAAAAAAATTAAAGTTTTATTACGAATAGAATTTTATAACGATCTTATTACCGTAATATGTTCATATTCGTGGTACAAGTGCCATAGTACCCACCACCACATAATTCCACTAACAATTTGCGTACCAATAACTACTCCTTTCGAGTGTTTGGGTGCTCCAACACGGTAAGACCATCTAAAGTAATTATTGAAAGGAAATAATTATGTAACAAATAACCTCAAATGAATAGAACTTTTGTAAAGGATGATTATCTTACGCATGACTTAATCGTTGTGGTAATATTTGTTGTTGATTTAATAAGGATTTTCCGTTTGTTGTTTGTCGTAATAGACGGGCTAAAAGTAGCCCTCTTGAACCAATCATTGTAGAACTTTTATTTAACTGATGGAAATATTAAAAATTTTTGGTCTGTCAAAAAATAAACTTTTTTTTATATAATGTTGGCAGCATTTATTTACATTGGTGGCAATACAAATAAAAACGTTATTTTTATATTATTGATAGAAAGAAAATTACGTTTCTGATTATATATTTCCGAAGTTCTTTAGCTATAATTTAAAAATCTGTGCTTTTTGTAAAATAATTTATCCGTGAAAGATTCAAATTTATTTAATCGTTCAACAGTCGTTTAAAAAAAAATAAAACGATAAGCTTTTAACATATTTAACTTTATTACATAAATGCTCAAAAATCTAATACAATTTTTCACACCAACACATACAAAAAAAAAATAATCATAAACACACGTAAAGCTGTCATTTTATTTTTACTTCGCTTTTTTCATTTTCACACAATCCCGATTCAGTTTAATTGAATCTTGGATTGTGATTAATGTTTGTGGCTTAAATAAATAAAAAAAATAAAATAAAATTTAATTTAATTAGAAAAAACAAAAGTTTTTATTCTGTGTTTTAATTAACTCATTTAAAGCGTTTTTTTAAAAAGTATTTAGCAAATTAATTAAAAAAAAAAAAAGGAACGAAAATGTTTAAAAAAAGTTTTTATATAAATTTTGTGAGATAAACAAGTGAAGGAATCTTCTACGTATTTTGTGTTTTTTTTTCTTCTTCTTTTTTGCGGAATAAAAAAAAAATTCTTTTGTTCAAGAAAACAACAACACATTGCAAAAATTGTTTTAAGGTAATAAAAAAAAAAAAAATTTATTTAAATTTCTGTTCTCCTTGTGCCTTGTGTGTTAAAATTTGCGTGTTTGGAGCCGTGTTCTGTACCCTTGGCTGTTCAAAGGACTACATCTGTGTGTTGATATGTGCCTGTGTGCGTGTGCTGTTTTAGTTTATTTTTCGCATTTAATTCTGAATTCGTTGCAAACTGAAAACACATTTAATTTGAGATCTTGTTCGTCTTGCTTAAAAGATTCTTTTTTCTTTTTATTGGTTTTGTCATCATTACAGCAAAAAAGAAAAAAAAAATTTACACCTGCTGCTGCTATTGTTGTGTTTTAATTAAAAGAGAAAAAAAATTCTTTGATGACAGAAAATTAAAACAACAAAAAAAAAAATCTTTCATGATGTAATAAGTGTGAGGTGTGTGGGTCTTTGCATTTAAACAAACGAAAAAAAAACAAAACAAAAACATTTTCCCCTTTCCTGTGGGTTTTTGTTTTGGATTTCTTAAGAAAATTTTTTTTTTTTTCTACAGTACTTACCATATGTTTTGTGACAGATTTTTAATTTGGCTTTTTTTAATCAATGTCAGTGGAAAATGTTTTTTTTTTTTTGGAATTTTTTGTTTATTACATTAAGGCCCAATTTGCAAAAAAAAAAACTTGTTATTTTTTTTTTTAAAAGAAAACAAACAACAAGGTTGAGTCTCTATCATATGATTTATACAATTGAATGTACTTTAGTGTTTCCCCAACTGTTTTTTTCGTAAACATTTTCTTCTCATTATTAACTACGATGATCGGAAGTCAAGGATTTTATTTGAATTTATGAATAAATTTGTTTGTCAACATTTTTAGCGTAATGTTTTTGAAAGAAACACATTTTCAGGAGTAATAACAGTAATGTCACACCATTTGACAAATACTGATCATAATAAGTAATTAAAATACTGAAAAGCATGTTGTTGGAACGCATAAATAATAATAATAAAAAAATGTTTGAATAAATCTTTCCAACTTAATGTAAAGTCGTAAGTAAGTCGTAAAGAATGTATTTTGCCATGGGAAAGAGAAAGTGTTTATTATATATTTATATATCTGTAATAATAATTAATTAAATAAATAAAGACAAATTACTTAATATAAAAATTTGTTAATTAATAATTAAAAACAACGAAATTATTTGGAAATTAGACTATCAGAGAGTGGAGAATACATTTTTATTGAGTAGAGTTTTGTGTAAGATTTTAGTGTCTAAATTTGGTTTAATAAAGTTTTTAGATCTTAATAATGGGTCCAAATTAATTTTCCTAAAAACACTGGAATAAAGACTGAGGATTGTTAAATACTTTAGACATTTCTATAGGTTTCCTAGTTTCCAAAAATCTCTTTTGTGGATAATTATTACGTCGGGATAGAATTGTTGATTTCATATAGTTTACCCAAACCCCAACCCCCTATCTGGAAAAATGAAAATTTTTACAGGATATTCATTCGCATTGGTGGTTCAAGTTTTGTAAGACAAAAATATATTTTTTGCATGTCAAATGCGTTCTAATTCGTACAAGAATTTTATTTTTGATTAATTAATAAAAATTCCAATTTTCTCCACACCTTGAAATTATTTTTTTTTTGTTAATTTGCCTAAAAATACTTCGGTTTTTTTTTCACCTTTGTTATAATGAATTTCATTCATTGATTTTTGTTTTTTTTTTTTTTTATTTACTATTGTCATGCTTCAATGAGTTTCAACTTGCTATCTGCGGTATTAAACGGATATTTGAAGTACCCGCATTTTCAAAAACGGATGAACTGCCTCAATGCATAGAATTTTTGGGGTAATGATGGATTCTTCAGGCTTTACATGGTTAACACTGAATTTTCCTTGTAGTTACGTGTGGCGTTAACGTGAGCAAAATTAGCTAATTTAATATCACTTTCCTTTCGTTAATTTATTATTTTCTTTCTTTTCTTTACGTCGTTTTGTTGTAAACTAATTGCAATTGTGTAGAAAACACTGTGAAAACCGAATCAAAACAACAAGAAAATAAAAAAATTTTTTCGCTTTACTATTGTTTCGTGTTATTAAAATGCCACACCGCATTCGTTGTGCTTTTTTCTTTTTTTTTTTTTTTTCTTAATTAATGAATGAAAAATATTTTTTTTTAATAGTAAAATTATCAACAACAACAGCTTGACTACTGAACACTCGAAAAACACAAAAACAACGACGACGACAACAACGACAAAATAAATTGATAAGTAATTGTGGTTGATTGGGGAGTTTTTTTTTTATTTACTTTTTTTTCTTGTAAAGCAAATAAAAGTCTAACCGAATCGTGTTTAATCAGTTTGACTTTATCAGTGTTTTTTTTTTTTTTTTCTTTCTGGTATTCATTGCACTTCCTACATTTAGAAAATTTCTATCCATTCATTCTAACCACGTTGTTGATAAGATATTTTTTTTTTGTCTGATTCTTTGTAAATTGTGTCTGGTTTTGTACCTGGATTTTTACCTTTACAATGTATGGAACTTTTCTTTTTTTTTTTGTTCCAGTGTTACATATCCAGTTACTATGTAAATCGGGTGATAGATGTCTATATACAGTTCGTTTTTAATTTTAATTTTTATTCAAAATAACATGAAATTGGCGTGAGAAAAATAAGAAAAGAAATTAAATGAAGAAGAGGAAGAAAAAAAATTCAAATTTTAATTAATTAATTAATTTTATTCTTTATTCAGTATTTTATGCTGTTAACGATTGTATATTAAAGATAATGAAAATTATTTTATTGTTTCAGAATTATTAATTAGGCTTTTTGCTGCTGTTGGCTTTTTTTCTGTTTTCTTTTTTTTTTCTTTTTTGCTTTTTAAAGATCGGCTTGGTAACTTTTGTTTTGTGGTTTTTTAATTTATTGGCAGCTAAAGTGGCTGTAACTTCTGATTAAACATTTTGGTTACTGTGTTTAGGGCTCTAATACAAAACTTAGCTAAGCTTGAACTTAATTTTCATGAACATTTTTTTCGATAAATTTTTTATTTAGCAGAAAATTGAAATTCAATTGGTTATAAAATTTTTTAGGGCGGAATCCTTTATACAGTATACTTAGGGACTCAATACGAGACAATTCACAAAATTTCAGCTTATTTAAAAAAAAAATTTTTTTTCGCGAAAAATGCATACAAAGTATCAGGAAAAATTTCAATTTTCAGACGAAAATTTAAAAAATTCAGATCGAACTGAAACTTTGCAGGAATGTTTATTAGACTGTTCTGAATCGACTTAGTTCTTGGAGTTTTTCGATAAAAAATTTATTTCACGAGTTATGACTACTCAAAGTTTAGAAAATTGAGGAAAAAACTCATTTTCCCATGTTTGATTGGATTTATTTTAAAAACTTGGCTTTGAGTGGACCTATTTTAGGCAATGGGTTGTTAGTTTATTTATTGCTGATTACAAAAAGGTAAAATTCTTGATTCTAGGACATATTTTGACCGAGTTACAACCAGAAAACGGAGATAACTACATTCAATATCAATTCTGATAGGTAGCACGCAGATTGACGATTTGCCATTAGATTAAATTAAATTTTTTTTAGAGAGGAAATATTTGTACAGCATATTTGCGGACTAGATACGAAACTTTTGGTTTGAATTTTTTTGTCTAAATTCTCAGTTTGATAATTGATTGATGATATCGCTGAATTGCATTTTGTACGCAATACGCAATTAATCGCGATTAATTTATTTGGTTTTATTTATTGCGGTCTGCGAAAACAACCTTTTAATTCATTGGATTCATTGATTATAGAAAGTATATTTCGTTACATTAAATGCGATTAATTTAATTAAATCATTCGTTGATTTTGTATTTAGGAAATTTAATTACTAAAAATTTTTATTCTCTTGCAGACAGATTATTAAATTCCGTTGGGATTTCTGTTAATTCATTGATTGATTTGTTTATTCGTCTACGTTATTTTCAGGTTTGACTAACTATCTGTTGTCGTCTCTCTAGAGTGAAATATTATTTCGCAATTTATTTAGTCTGATTAATAATTTTTGAATTACTTTCTTTCTTCAATCGTTTTATACATGGATGTGTGTGTGTGTGTGTGTGTTTGTGTGGATTGATTGTGTTTCGTTTTTTTTTTTTTTTTTTTTTATTTATCCGATAAGTGGGTGGTTTTTGTTTATTTTATTTGATTAATTTTTTCTAACAAAGCAATAAATCATTTTGTTGTTGCTGTTGCTGTCGTTGTTGTTTAATTAAATTAATTTCATTTAATATTTATTTACTCTAATTCAGCACACACACACACACACAACGAATTGAAACGTTATAAAGTTTTTTTTTTTTTTTTTTTTTAAATAATTTAAGAAGAGCTTTGGTGTTGAATTATTTATAATTTGTTCTTGTAATAAAATATTCCTGTTTATGGCCAATAATAAAGAACCGTGTGTTATGAAATATGAATTTTAGTTTTTATTTTTTTTTTTTGTATTAATTAATAATACAGACGTACGCAATGGTTTTGTGTCAATTTTTTTTTCGTATTTTCTTTAGCTCTTTAAAGCTTTGAAAACATTTTTATTGTAGGAAAATATGTGATCTGAATTTTAAATGAATTTCTGGAAATTGCGATTTGCTGCTAAAAACGTAAATTAAGTTGGATTTAACTCTGTTCAGAAGCTAGGCTTAGTTTCTATTTGTTTTGGCTTTTTAAAAGCTTTGGCTATACCGACTTAGACTCTCAAGACGATCTAGAAGGGATAGAGGGTGGAATTTGGTATCAATTGAAAGATATTAAAAAACTGTTATGAAAATCCGTATGTCCCAAAAAAAAATTTCCATTACCCTCTACCTCTTCTAGATCAGCTTGAGAGTCTAAGTCGGTAGTTCCAAAGCTTTAAAGCTTACATGGAAAGTCGTACATCGTACTAAACTAGTCTTTTAGTTTTGTTGTTCGAAATTAAACGTAACAGATCAGTCGTAATATGAGAAGTAATTAAAATAAAAGAAAGAAAATAAATAAAAATGTTCGCCTCTATTTTTGCATGATATTATTTCGTATTTATTTAATCGTGCTAAAAGTCTATTTAATTCTTATCGTTTGCTTAAAAATAGCAAATATTAGGTTCATTGACTTGAAATTTTTATTTTATTATTTTTTTTTTTTTTTATTAAGTTCACATTGATTTACTTCAATTAATTCGACGTTTCTTACTTACTTACTTTCTTGTGTGTTACTTACTTACTTACTTATATGCATTAAAACTTGTGTCTAGCAATTTATAATAATTTACCACCTACACATTCGCGTAAATTGTTATGTTTTGTTTTTTTTTTTTTTTTCTGTAGACTTTGTGGCCTCAACCATCTTGTAATCAATCAAATCTTGAGTTTTGTTAATAATGTTTGTTGTTTAATCGAAGACGACTTAATCAATATATGCTTACTGCGAAATAATAATAATAAAAATTGTAGGAAAAATGATACAGAAATTGGTATGTCATTGAATTGAATTGAATACAAAATTGAACATTTGGTTGATTTGAAATACCATGGGGAAAACATATGTTCTGGGTAATAAAATATATTTTTTTTTTGTATAGTAAACTGTTGCAGCTTTTAATTACTGTCGAAATAGTAGAATAATGTGGGAAATATAGAGTTTTATGGTTTCATTAACGATTTTTAATTAGTTGGATTGGTTTTTGATAAACCATAGATTTAGGTTATGTATGTCTAATAGTTTTGACTTAGTTAGGATTTATTTACGATAAATGTTGAAACGAAATTTTAAAGAATTTCGTCAAGACGCATTTCCTATGAATTTATTCCGGTTATCACACGTAATTTTGACGGTACAACCAATTCCATATTCTCCAGAATTAATTTTTTAATTCGAAAATAAGTAACAAGAATCGTTGAATCATTAATTAGACAATTAAAACAAATAAAATAATTATTATCGCGTATTATTCATTGACGTAATTATTATTGTCGATTATAAGTTAAATTTTTGTACACAGTGATTAATATTTTTTTTTTTTGTTTTTTTTTTTTAAGTAAAGCTAAAACCTTGACTTAAGTCAGGTTTACACTGAATAAAGTTATGTATATTTGTTGTTTTATTACGTTTATTACCCTTGACGCGGTTGACTGATATGATTACTTGAACAGGTCACTGTGAATTATTCTGTTTTCATTACGTAAAATTAAATTTTATTTTTGTGGTTTATTTAATTGAGGTTTTACTGTACAATATCCAATGTTTGTTTATTCGTAATATTTTGTGGTTTATTTTTTTTTTTTTTTTTTTTTTGTAATAATAAATACGAAGAAATATTATTAATAAAATTCCATACCATGGCTGTTGTGCATTTTGTTTTTTATTTATTTATTTATTATTCTTATTACATATTATGTCTGTCTGTTTAATTATTTATAAATTCACGTGGTAAATACATTTAATTTGTTTGCATTTATTTATGTAGAATTTATTTTATAAATAATTTTTTATTTCTTCTTTTATTAGATATGAATTTATAAAAAGAGTGAAAAATGTAAATGGAAAACAATAATAAACATTTATCGTGCTAATTGAAGTAATTTTAATTATATTTTTTTTTTTTTTTTTTATTTATTTGAATGTCACTTGGTTGTTGTATTGTTGCTGTTGCTGCGTGTTGTTATTATTATTGTTGCTGTTGCTGTTTGTTGTTTATTAAATTTATTTTAAAAAAATTATTATTTTATTATTATTATTAAATTAAATTTTTGTACACGAGTGAGTTTTGTTAAATAGGAAATAGGAGTATTGTGAATGAAATAAATGTTTAAATGCGGTCATATTATTGTGTTTGAGTTGGTTGGTTCGGTTTTTTAAATGTTTAAATCTCATGGTAACAGCTGATTAGAACTTATTGCTGAACAGAAATGATTGTGTACGGCTTTAATCGTTGCAATACTTGACAAAATCGTCAAAATAAACACCCTTTACTGGTTACGTTCGTATTAAACAGGTTAACCTCGGAACTAGAAAACCATTTTGAATGAGTAAATAGGAAATAAAAAAAAAATCCCATTAAAGGGTTAAGTTTTAAGAGTTCGATCGATATTTTTTTGGTAATTTGATATTAAATGAAAAAAGGCTTAATTTCTATGGTTTCCGGTGGAATATTTCACTCTGAGTCTCAGACGATTATTTTTATAGTTCTACAGAAATTACAAAAGTGTTACCCCTAGACTAAAATATTAGTTTTTAGCCCTTGAACCCAGGATCAATGTTTTTTTTTTGCGAACAAAACATCAAAGCAGCTAATAACCGCTTGGAAATTAATCTTATCATGTCCATGTAATTAAAAGGTTAATAAAGTTGATGAGAGAATTTTGTTATTTAAAAACCAGTTTAAGTCATGTTTAATGTTTAACTAGACTTCCTTACCAGAATCAAATTGTGGTAAAGTGTAACAAACTTAAGCGACAAAAATTATTATTAATGTCTAGACACATTTATGACCTAATTCTGTGCATACAGAGTCCTAAAATTCTCAATAAAATGTCCTAAATAAATTTTTTTAAATAAAATTGCGATAAAAAATTTTTTTTTTTAATTGCGCATGCGTTGATCACTTAAATTGAATTTTTCTTTTTTAGTTTCTTTTGCTTTTTAGATTATGCTATTTTAATATTTTGTGAATTATAATTTCTATTTTATAAGCAAGATTAACTAAGTTAAGTACGCAATATTTTTGCTATTTAAATGTTGGTTAATTTTCTTTCTATTTATCTGTTTCAACTCAATCGTCAGTTTACACTTAATAATAATAATAATAATAATGATGATAATTATCATTTACTTGAAATAAAATTTATTCTGTAATCGCTAAGTGTATTCACTTATTTCCTATTAAAAAACAAAAAAATTTTGCTAATAAACGATGAAATCATCGACATTTTCGAAAATACAATTTTTTTTTATTTTTGTGTTCGTTCCTTCAGTAATATTTTCATTACAAGCATCTGTGTTTTTTGAAGTTTTTTCTTTTTTGTTTTGTTTTCTTTTGCTTCTTCTATTTGTTTGTTTATTTTGAAGTTTGATTTAGCCAAAGTTGGCTTAAGTTTTTTTTTATTTTGTTGGTGATTTTTACTCGGTTGGAATACGGTGAAATTTTGCTTATTTTTAGGGAATTTGATGAGAAGTTTTTACAGTTTTTCGACTGAGAATCCCATGGACAGCAATAAAGAATTCCTTAAAGCTTATGACGTTAAGTAATTTTATTGCATTGGAGAAAACGTAGCTGTAACGCTACCGAAAGCCAACTATCTGTTACTAATCTGAATGAAAACTTAAGCTCTATGACTTTTAACCGATTAATTAATCCGGATTAAAGTAGTTTAACTATTAAATTACAAAATAATTTTCGAAAAGTGAAAATTTTTAAACCGAATAATTGGTAAAGAAATTAAAAATAAAATTTTATACCAAAATGTTATGAAATATTTTTTTTTTTTTTGTCTAATTTATTGATTGAGGTTGGTCAGTTTAAACGTTCAAAAATTATTAAATTTAAATAAAAAAATATTTTCTATAATGACTCGTCCAGTAGTTTTTCGTTGTAAAAAAACTTCAAAGTTGGTATTCGCTTGAAATTTGCTTAATATTCGCACGTAAGACATTTCTTATAGAAATTTTTTTTTCTGTCTTTCTAATTTGCATTTATTTTTGCTGTATTTACGTAATTATTTTTCGTTACATTATTATTGCTTTTAATAATTATTTTATTTTAAAATAATATTTTGTTTTGGTTGTAAAATTTGTGCTTGTTTAATAAAAAAAATGTGAAACGTTTATTACACTGGATATTAATGACGCCCCAATAAATTAAAAATTTTATTTGTGTTGCTGTTTTGTCTGGGTAATTTTTTTTTTTATGGATACATAAATACAGATGTAGTGTCTCTGTGTAATTCCATAAATTTGTGCAGAGTTTGTTAGCAACAAAATTAATTAATTATGATCATAATCGGGAAGTCAGTTTCTTCTTCTAAAGAAGTAAAAAAAAAGCGATCGTGTTTAACCGATTAATGAACTGAGAACACGATCATAGAGTGATATTCAAACAGACAAAAATTCTAAACAGTTTGACAATCTCTAAAGATTCATTGAATTGTAGAATCATCACTATGCTCTCGCTTGCCGCCCACTCATTTTGTGCAAATATTATTTTATTTTAATATTTTCTTATCAATTTGAATTTTTTTTTAATACAATTTATGCTGGTGACAAATAGAAGGAAAAACTAATAAACATTTTTCTGTTTTTTGATAAACAAAAATTTTTCTGTTTTTCGATAAACAAAAAATTTTTTCATTTTTTTTTTTTGTTTTAAATAAAATTCTTGTTCTGCTGTAGATTTGATTTTTATTTTTTATATCTTTGTTTTCCGGATGTTTTTTTATTTTTATTTTTATGGTTTTTTATGCGTTTTATTATCGTCTTCGTTGTTTTACTGTCTTAAATTGTTTTTTCCTGGTAATTCTTTATAGGGTGTTACCTATAAGGACTGTTTTGGAATAATTTCTAAAAAATTTTCATGGTTTGAAGAATTTTTTTAATTGTACTTTATGGACAACCTGTGTAATGATTTTTCTATTGATTATCTTTATCCGTTGTATTTTGTATTTTACTCTGTTTTATTTCTTTACATAATTTTCATAAGAGAGAGAATAAAAAAAAATTATTTTTGCTGTTAAAAATAGATAAATTTTCGGTTTGTTTTCTCTAAATTTTAATTTACTTGATTTTTATATTTTCATTATACTATTATTAAATGTTTTTATAGTTGTGTTGTGTGTTTTGTGTTTATTATATAAGCCGCCGTGTACAAACATATCGCAATGAAAACATAAACATAAAAAAATAACCGCACATCATGTACCCAATCGACGGTTGTTATAAACAGTTTTGAAATTATAAAAAAGCTTGGTGAAAAAGCGCATAAGAAATGAGAAGAAAAAATTCCTTTAAACTCCACAGTCAGTCAATGCACTTCAATGTTAAACCTTTTTTTTTTGTTTTTCGTTTTTAATTATAGAAATGGCAGACGCAGACACTGGTTGGTTATTAGATTTATTAACGGATGTACAGTTGGAACAGTTTTTAGTTCGTATATCTGATGATTTACAAGTGACACGTTTAGCACATTTTGATTATGTGCATGCAGATGATTTAGAGAAAATTGGTCTGGGAAAGCCGGCTGTACGACGATTATTAGAGGCGGTGAAAAAACGTAAGGCACAACAGTGGAAGCGTAATATTTTGGCAAAATTAATTGGTGGTGGAAAACAACAACAGCAACAAAATCAACCAAGTAAAAAGGTGCAACCGAGTAGTGTGACAACGGTAGTTGCGGAGGAACCAGCCGCATTAACACTAACGTGTTTAATACATGAGAAAGATGTGTCTCTGAGCGTTAAATTGGGTGACGGATCTTTTGGTGTTGTGCGCCGTGGTGAATGGCGTGCGCCTGGTGATAGATGTATTCCTGTGGCTGTGAAAGTATTAAAAGCGGATAATCTGACACAGCCGGGAATTATAGAGGACTTCTTTAAGGAAGTACAAGCTATGCATGCCTTAGATCATCCGAATCTTGTGCGGTTACACGGTGTTGTTCTGTCACAACCTATGATGATGATAACTGAGCTAGCGGAAAGAGGTTCTCTTCTAGATACATTAAGGAAACAGTGTAAGCACACTCCATTACAGATAATATGGAATTGGGCGGTACAAGTAGCCACTGGAATGGCTTATTTAGAGAGTAAACGATTTTTACATCGTGATTTAGCATGTAGAAATGTTTTACTAGCTGCTGGGAATAAAGTAAAAATCGGTGATTTTGGTTTAATGCGTGCGTTGCCTCAACAGGAGGATTGTTATGTCATGACAGAACATAAAAAAGTGCCTTTTCCGTGGTGTGCACCAGAATCATTGCGTTACCGACAATTTAGTCATGCTTCGGATACATGGATGTTTGGTGTTACATTATGGGAAATGTTTACATTCGGTGAAGATCCATGGATGGGTTTGAATGGTTCACAAATATTACGAAAAATCGATAGGGAAGGTGAACGTTTACATCATCCGGATTCATGTCCGCCCGATGTTTTTCAATTAATGCTGCAATGCTGGGACAAAACACCAACCGAACGACCAACATTTGCTGCTATAAAGTATTATTGATAAATTTATTGGACCCCTAACATGGCCAATTATTTATGAATTTTTATTCTTTTTTTAGAGAATTCTTATCTGGTGTACCGCCACCCATCGTTAAAGCTGTCTCTAGTTTTAATGAAGAAAATCGTTTAGCAATCGAACTAGGTGACACAATTGTACTGATTGATGGCAGACCTGAACTGCGTTATATTAAAGGTCAAAATCAACGTTCATTTGATATAGGAACGTTTCCAAGGTAAGCTGTCAGACGTAATCACTAATCAGTGTAATAAAAATGTAAAAATCATTTTTATACAAACTGATTTATTATTTAATTACAAACCTTGAATGTTTTCAAAGCGTTTAAAGTTGCAAAGTAAAAAATATTTTTTCGTAAAACGACTTCTGTTTTATTGATTTGCTCTATCAGGAATATAATTGAAGTGACGAAAAGTAAAGGTGGAACAAATGATATAAGTCGGCCGTTGCATGAATCATTTCGTCACACCGGGCATGGTTCACCATTTGGTACATCATGGGGTAGTCCAGCATTTCTAGATCCACAATATTTAAATCGCACAAAAACTGAAAGCGTTGAGCTACGAGGTAATGAAATTTTTTAATTTAGTTTTCTTAAGTAAATTAATTTTCCAAATTTTCTTCTTTATTTTTAGGTAAAAAGATTGAACAGTCTGCCACAATGACAAAATTAGAAGATCGTAGGAAAAAATGTGTCTCTGAGCAATATGTACGGGAACGTAAAAGTAATGCCTCAAAACAATTTTCGTATAATAAATTGATAAACGAAAAGAATAAACATTCCATGAAGAATAAACCGGAGCGTCCACCACAGCCATCGGTGGCAACACATCAGGGTAGTAATGGTGAGGGAATGCTAATTGATTTATCACCAACGGAATCCATGACATCGGTTTTGTCAAGTATCAACGGTACGAGCACATATCCGAGAAATGGAAAAATCGATCCGTTTTGTATTCTTGATGAGCCAATTGATGTGCCTACGGATAATATTGTGGATAATTTTGAAACACATTTTGGTGAGATTAGTAAAGAAATTAAGCCAACGCCACCGCCTTATCAAATGCCACCAACATACAGTAATACGCTGGAAATAAGTCAATCTCTAAATGCACACAATTTGAAAAATGATTCAAATAAATATGAAAGTACAAAATTATTTACAGCCACCTCTGCAGTATCGCAGAAAAATACTCAGAATGATCCCTTTGATACGTCGCATATTAGTTTAGCCAGTAATGGAAGTGGCGGTAGTGATAAAGGTGCCAGAAGTACAAACACAAACGGTTATGAAATACCGCTTTACTCAAATACACTGAAATCAAATTATAATATTGATAGAAGTGCTGTTGGTGGATTTTCATCTTCATTAGATAATATTTCCTTGCAGAATTTGTATGCAACCAGCAATCGGAGCACAAATGGAGTTTGGAATGAACGTTGCAATAAAACTTTAACGCCGCAAGGTACGTTATCGAAGCAAAATGGAAGAACGGACACAATAGATATCTTATCAACAAGTGTAATGACAAGTATAAGTCCAATTCCACCACTAATACCTAATGACAGTGCAATTAACACAAATACATTAAGTCATTGGCCAGCAACTGTCGATTTAAATTTATCTCATTCATCAATGGAACCACAAAATGCCAGTTTGATAACAGATTATTCAGGTACTTCCAATAATGACTCATTAAATGTTAATCTTAGCTTCCTGACATTAGACGACAGTACGCTCAGTACCAATAATAATAATAATTCCTCAACAAAAAAATTAGACAAAACCTTTCTAGCGGAATTAGAAAAAGATATTTACAAAAATGAGGCATCTGCTGCTAGTTTAATTGTGAACAATACAAAAACGTATGCAACACAAATAAATAATAAGGAAGCATCTGTAAGTGCAATACCAAATACAATTTATACAAATAAAACGATAATTGGTAATGCAATGAATACCAACTGTAATAATAGTAATTTAATGGATAAAGTATTAAATATTGATCCAAATCTAGGGACAACATCTAGTAACAATATGATGAGTACAGGAATTTATGGTTCGCCCCGTCATAGTAAAATGACAAACGCATTGACAAAGTCAACAAATCAACAACAACAACAACAGCAGCAGCAATTGTACGGAACAAATTATGAACAAACAAATCATTTTGTGAATTATAATACAAATGATTTATATGCAAGTCAATCAATTATAAATGGTACAAAAAATTATGCCTCAACATCAAATTTCTCCCAAAAACAAGTCAATCTTCCAAGTAACAATAATAATAATAATAATATAAATAGTAATAATAGTAATACAGCAAATGATACGAATGCATTAGTTAATCAAATCTGGTTAGAGACAATGGTTAAAGATAATTTGAATAGTCCATTGAAGCAGCCACCAAATGCCCACAATTTATACGGTAATTTAGTTATTTCACCACAGAAAAATCATAATTTTGTAGCGATATCAAATCGTGAGAATAATTCAATTAATATCTCAAGTCGTAATCTAATGAATTCAATAAAACAAGAAACGACACAAACAGGTACATCTGCTGCATCAGGTTCATCATTAAATTTAAATTCGACAAATCAATCGATTTTATCAGGAAATCAGTCAAACTTGTATAGTAGCGTTGCCGGTGATATTTATGGTATAAGTGATTTTAGCACCATCTATGATGCGGTAGCACCAACACCAGATAATATTTCACTTTATGGCGTAATACAACCAACATCATCATCAACATCCAGTGGTAATATTTACAATAATATCTATAATCAGCAAGCAGCAATTTATGATGAAGTGGCTGATGAGGAAATATTACGTCCGCATCGTCCGGCACCGTTGGCACCACCCGTACAAACATTATCCGCACAACAATTACAAAGGCGCCTAGAGAAACATGTAACGCATCAACAGCAAAATCAATCACAATACTATGAATCAATATATGGTATCACCAATAATACGATACAATTGCAACAGCAACAACAGAAGATAAATGATTTACTACAAGAAATTGGTGGTGAAGATGGTAGTGAAACAGAAGCCAGAGAAGCATTAGAGGCAGTCAATTGGGATCATAAATTGGCTGTACGACATTTTAAAATTGAACGGCTTGTGCGGTAAGTTTTTTTGTTCTATAAAATTAATTGCTGATGGTAGGATAATGTGTGTGTGGTGTGTGGTATAAATGAAAGGAAATTGTACTTTAGGTATCACGTAATCGTTTAGTTCCTCGTATTTATAAATACTCTTCTTGCGTTAGCTTCTTGTTGTTGACTTATTTTTGCAAAATAATTATTTTATTTTTTTTTCATTATTGATTTGAGTTGAGTGAACAGGTGAAAGTTTTTATTGAATTGTACAAAAAAAAAAAAAAACTTAGTAAAAATAATTGTTAAATGCAAAGAAGAAGAAGAAAATAAAATAAAATTACAATAATTAATGAAATAAAGAAAAAAATAAAAAATAAACATTTTTAATTGCAGTAAATTGCAATAAATACAAGAAAAAACGAAGAAAAATTGTTGATTTAATTAACTGTGACGTGTACGTGATAATTAATTAATTTTAATTTTAATTTAATTTGTAACGTAAATTTGTGTGGCATTGATTTTGTTTTCTTTTAAAAACACATCAGAAAACGTCTGATTGGTTGATTTTTATTTTGACCAATCATGTACGATACAGCGTAGAACTTGCGCAATAATTTTTTTCTTTTTTTTTTCGCTAATAAAATATCGTGAAACATACGTAAATCTATGTAAACTTTGATCTAATTTTGGGGTATCGGTGGCGGTGGTAATATTAAACGAAATATTTTCTAATTGATTAGAAAATTAAAAATTTAATTAAAATTAATTTGATGATGATGATGATGGGAGAATGTGATTTGTTTTTAGATAATTTACGAATCTAATTCTTAAATTTTTTATATTTTTAATGAAAATATTTAATTAAGGGAAATTTAATAATTTTTTTAAGTATTTTTTGTGAAATTTAATTAAATAATTTTGTTTTTTCTTTCTTTCTTTTTTGCCTTTAAATCACTTTCTTTAATATTTATTGTGTTACGGTTTGAGAAGAATATTATTCTTTATTTAATTTTCTATTTATGTTATTAGGGTGTTTTGATTATAGAAGTTTAAGCTTAAGGCTTTAGCTTAATTATTGATTAGAATTTTTGTTGGTTTGTTTGTTGTTAGCTTATTTAATTTGTTTACTGTGATTCGTTGATATTTATTGCTTTAACTGACTAAAAATTTGTAGAGAAAAACTCTTCAGGAGTTACTTGCATATAAACAAAATGTGTTATGGCTTCTGAAACAATTAAATGTCGTGTTTATGGTGGCTTATCGTCTTTATTTAGATTAAGCGGTTAAAAGTGGAAAAACCATCGATATTTTATAGTTTTTATTTTTTTTTTTTTGGGGTAACGAATTAAATGTCAAGTTCACCTAAATATGTTGTCACTAAAGGTAATAAACACAAAATAATAGAAATAAAAAACAAACAAATAAATTATTATTATTATTATTATTTAACGGATTATTTGCAAGTAATAATAAAAAAACGTCGAATAAAGCGTAGAATAAGTAGAAAGAATCTGACTTATATAAAAATAAATCAATGGTCAACATAGCGGTAAAATTATTTAAATTACATAAAAAAAGAAGAAGAAGATAATTATGCTGTAATCGTGTGTATGTTGTTTGTTAAAATATATAAAAATAAAATTTTTATTGCATTTCTTCTTGTCTTCAGGCATGAAATAGATTTTTTTTTTTTGCAAAATCTTTACATTTTTTTCCCTAACATACTTATGCAAATTTAATGTTTTTTATGTTTTGGCAAATAATAAAAATTTTTATTTGTTTGTTTGTTTTGCAATTTGCGGTGATTTATTGGATTAACCTTTGTAAAGCCGAATTTGATTTTTTTTTTTTTTTTTTTGATAGATTTTGGTTAATGATCGTAGTTTTAGTTTGTAGATCGTAGCTTCAAGTGCAGATCACAGCATCAAATGTTGATCGAGGCTTCAATTGTAGCTTAACCTATTGATCGTATCTTGAACTATAGATCGTAGCTTGAACTATAGATCATAGCTTTAAATGTTGATCGTGGCATCAAGTGTAGATCGTAGCCGCTAGCAGCTTTGGTTTTAGATAATTTATGTTGACACCTTCATCAAATATCCGAAAGTATTATCTTGAATACAAAATACAAATAGAAATCTAAATCTAAAAAAATAAATTTAAGAATCGCAGACAGAATTTAAAAAAAAAATTCATTTGACAATCGTAGGCTAAATTAAATTCGATTATTCTGTTTCTACAGGAAACAAATCATTAGACAAAAAAACTGTTATAAATACGTCAGCATAGCTTAGTTTCTATGTAAAAGCAATCATTCAATAAATAATAATTAATTATGTAATAAGAAACAGAAAAAAAAAATTATTTATGCAGTTAGTAGTTGACGAGTTTACGGTTTCTCTGGTTTTTTTTTTTCCTTTCCTTCACATCTATCAATGAATAAAACTTGTGTTGTGCCGATCGACAAATCGTACGTTAAAAATCAATTTATGCTTTCATTATTTAATTAATTACCGGTAGAATAATTCTGTTATAATAATTATTCTTATTAATAATTAATTATGAAAATGTTGTTGTCGTCGTCTTCGTCGTCTCTTCTTTTTACTGATTGATTTTCTGTTTTTTTTTTCTTTATTTTCTTGTAGCGGTGATAATTTTACTTGAAAGTGAAGGACTTTCGATTTTTATTTATTCAATCGCAATTACGCAGTTTCTGATCAAATTATTTTGTTGATCGTTTCGTGTGGATTTGTAGAAGATTTTTGACAAGGTGATCAGCGATCACACTTCCGTTTGTAACGATTCTATCAAATGTATGAGTCGAACGATGATTAATCATCGATTTATTTGTCCGTTAATCGAATAATGCTTTCAAGCAATTTCATCAATTTTTATTTCTATTAAAAAGAAAAAAAAAAAAAGTGAAAGATTGACAATGAAATTTGCTTATAATTTTTAATTTTAATTTTTCATTGATTTCATATAATAATAACGCGCTTCAAGTTCAATAACATGAGCGGTGGCAGAGGAACCGAATTATTTAGGCACGGCAAAGCACTAAGTAATTAATTAATTACTTATGATGGTTTTATGAAGCGTTTTTTTTTTTGTTTGTTTTCTTACTTTATGTTAAGTTAAATTGCTAAATAGCACCGAAAAATAATAAATAACATGGAAACAAAAAAATAATTATTATTTAAAAATTAAATGAAATGAAAAGAAATGAAAAGAAAATTTGTAATAATGGCATAAAGTGAAAGTAATTTAATAAAAATTTATTTATTATTATTTTTTTTTTTATTGCTTTTCTGAATAAAAAAAAAATTATTTTTTTATTGTTTTTCTCTGGGTTTTTGTTGTAAGGTAAGCAAACAACACCTTAAAACCTATTTTTGAGGTTATGCGGAATTGTGGATGTTTAAATTTGTTAAATAAATCTGCTTTGGGATTACCATGTAGCCTGTACTTTTCTAGTGACGATCCATAGACGATTATTATCGGTAATCAGTATCGTAGTTAGCTTCACGTTGGTAAGATTCTATTGCTGCCATTTAAATTGCTATCCAAAGGACGATATTGAAATGGCTCTTTGCAAAGTATTTCGGGGATTTATCCTTCCAACACTTTTATCTCTTCCGAGTAATAATTACTCATAGAAAGATAAACAAAGCACTTCAGTATACCAGATTATAGTAATAAAAATAATCCAATCTAATCTAATCACTAGTTTTCTGTTGTTTTAATATAAAATCAAATTAGTGAATTCAGTGAATAACATAAATAATTTTAATTGCTTTAATTAAACACTAATTGAGTGTTTTCTTCTGCTTCTTTTCTTTTCAATTCTATTAATTAAGCCTTTTAAAATTGTTGCGCTGCTTAATTCATTTTTAATTGTAAATACATACAGACGTTATTATTGCCTTTTAAGTCATTTTATTTTTTATTTTCTAATGTAGCATAATTGCTATTTGGAGTTTTTTTTATTTAATTTAATTTAATTTAATTTAATTTAATTTAATTTAATTTAATTAACTTTTATTTAAGTAAAAGTGAGAAGAAAAGTTAATTAAATAATTTGAATTAATAGAAAAAGAGTGATTTAATTTTACTATTAGATATCATCGTAGGTTATTGTGTGGAACTTTCAAAAGTGAGAGATGCTCCTATCCGAAGTGGCTTAATTTATATCAAAATTAATCTATGATAAGTATGTAAGAATAAGAAAAAAAAAATTATAACTAGTGAGAGGGAAAAAAAAATTCCACATGACCCCGACGTGATTTGAACACGCAACCTTCTGATCTGGAGTCAGACGCGCTACCGTTGCGCCACGGAGTCCTATACTAGTAGCAAATAATTTTTTCTTCAATTGTAAAATTTCTAATTATCGATTGTTTGGTGTGGTTGAACGAAATGCTTTTGTTGTTGTTGTATACGTGAGTGTCATGCTAGGTGGATTTATTAACCTAATACAGGGGCAGTAGCAGCAGCAGATAGTAGGTTTTGTCTATTTACATGATTTACGTTAGATTTGTTGTGTTTTGTGTGTAATAAACCGTTTAGAGTGTTGAAATCGAGAATTTGAGATTAAATCTGCTATCTAAAGTCTTCTTAAATTGTAAAAGTGACTTATGGTGACCAAGAGACAGTAAATTCCAATAGTTGTGTCATAAACTTTGAACGAACATTATTTCAGAAGTTTTTACCTCCTCTAATCTAGTCGTCATGAATAATTGAATAAATGAGTTTTGATTTGTTATTGTTGTGCTTTACCCACCTACACCGTAGGACTTTAAATCGTATTTATCTAATTTTTTATTTATTTTTTGTTTGTTTCTTCTTTGTTTATTGTGATTACAGATTAGGTTTAGCTGTACGGCCAAAGTGTGAGGAAGCCTTATTAAAAACTGGTTGGAGTATACAATTGGCTGCATCAATACTACTTGAAACAACTTAATTGTTGTAGTCCAGGTGGTTGTTTCGTGTTTAACGGTTATCACATGGAGAAAGAGAGTGAATCAATTTTGATTAATATTTTTGCATTTCTTCTTCTTCTTCTTCTTATTTTTATTTTTATTTTTAATGAATTATGACATTTTATTATTAAACTCCTGCTCCTCATCATCCTCCACTTTATTTTACTTTACTTTACCTTGGGTTTTAGTATCTAATTTAATATTGATACAAAAATTATCTCTGTTATTAATCCTGTACTTTCCACAAGGTATTACTACTGCTTTAAGTATTATTATTAACAAAAAAAAAATATATTATTAGCCTTATGTGGGTGTGTGCCCCCATTTTATTATTAAAGCAAAAAGTTTTACTGAGCTTTGATAAAAATTCACAGAGTATTACGATCCACACACCTAAATATTTAGATTTTACGGTTTGCGAAACAGCACATAGCTGGCTACCTGAATAGCGCAGTAAAATGCTCGATTTAACCATCCTGAACTACTAGCAGATTCAGAATTAATTTTTTTTTTTTATATTTTTGTGTTTAGGCAACAAAAGTAAAAAATCTTTTAGATCCGTAAATCAAAAAAAAAAAAATCACCTGTTGCTCTCGAATAATTTTTTTTTGTTTGTTTCTTTTTGTATTATTATTAAAAAAATTAATTAAATAAAAAAATATTGGCCAAAAAAAAATCAAAAATTAAGAATTAAATGAAAAATCAAAAAAAAAAAAAAAATTGTGATTTTAGTAAGAAAATAAATTGAAAAATGAAAACAGAAATTTTCGATAGTTTTAATGAATTACCTTAAATTTCCTGTCCTGAACTGTGTGTGTGAGTGTGTGTGTGTGTGTGCGTCTTAAACTGAACTTGAAAGCGTTTTTGGCGAGCTTCTGAAAAGGTTTGTAATTTTGATTAGATTTATTAGAGCGTTTACAGGAGTTTTACGTGGGTTCTTGGATTGATTTGCGTCTGGATTCCTTATTTAAATTTTTTTTTTTGTTGGTTGTTTGATTGATATTTCGAAAGTTTTGATTATTTTGTAGCCGCCAAATCGCTGCATATCATGTATTTTCTACGTAGACAGGTAACCGGTAGCAACCTAATAAAAAAGAGAAAAAGAGAGTAAAAAACTTTTTATTCAGGAAATTCTTTTGTTTTTTTTTTTTTTTATTTAAATTTTTTTCAAAATTTACTTTTTATTGTGTTAACGAAGTGAAGCGGAATTAACAATTTTTTATTTTATTTTATTTTTTTTTTTTGTAATAATTATTGATTTAATTTTCACTCTCGGTTGCATAATTTTTTTCAATTTAATTTAATTATGCAATAAATTGCAATTGTGCAGTTTTTTTTGCTTATTTGTTATTTTATTATATTAAACAATAATAATAATAATTAATTTTTAGTTTTTTTTTTTGATTAATTAATTAATTAATTAATTATGATTAGGGAAATTTATTTTTATTATTAAACAAAGGAAAACACAAGAAAACATTAATAATCATTCATAATAAAAATCATGGCACAGCTAAAGCCACAGTCACATCCACATAATAATTATAACGATTTTGGTATAAAAATCTAGATGACAAAAAAAAAAGGTAAAATCTCTAGCTGTATCACGTTTTTCGAAGTGTCCTAATTTTTCTATGAAGTATTGAAAGCACGATCTCTTGTAGAAATTAAAAAATCACAGAGTTGTCTCAGGGAACACGATTTGTGTGATGTGTATTCGTCTAATTAGATAAATTTAGTTGAGATAATCAAGAAAATTGTGAATGTTTTCATCAAAATTGTGATTTCAGGTTTAGTTAGAAATGAGATGTCACTGAAAGATTTTCCAATAAAACAATATCTGTGATAGCGTAGTTTAGCCAAAAAAAATTGCCACGTTATCAGTGTTTGTAAATAAACTTCTCAACTATTCACCTAATTAAAATCAACGAAACAAAGTCTGTAAACGTTTACACGCATTTCTAAAGAAACTTTTAGCCATTACCATAAATATCATTTGAACGACACACTTATTGTTTACAAATAAACCAAAAACTGCTTAATGTGTTTTCGTTGCTTAATTTTATTTATTTATTTTTTATTTTTTCGCATTTACAAATCAAAAATCAATTCCACATATATTTTAATTGCTTAATAAATATAAAACACAGAGTATAAAATTGTATAAAAATTATGCAATAAAAAAAAAAGTGTTTCTCTCTTGTTTACTTATTAGTAAGTGACTTACGCATCTATATATTTATTTATGGAATTATGAAAGAAAGAACAAAAATAAAATTAATTAAATTGTGAATAAACGTTTTATAGAAACACTTTTCAATTATATTTTCCAAATTAAAATTATTGCTTTGCCCTAATATTTAAGAAGCTACGTGCTGATGTTGTTTATGAATTAAAATGCCTTCTGTTAGGCGTCGATTTTTTATAATGAATTACGGTGGTGTAATCGGGCAAACATACACTTGGCACAAGGATTTTAATATTTTTTTTATTCACATGATGTCAGCGACATCGTAAAGCACAAGTTCTTAGGATAAGGTTTTTGATTGGAAACATGTTTGTAGGGATTCTCAACGCTTGTAATTTAAGTCAGAACTCTTTAGTATTTAAGTAGCCTAAAATCCACAAAGTCTGATCACTTTGAAGGACTCAACTAGTTTATTCTTCCTATAATAAAAAAAAAAACAAAATTCTTTCGGGGTCCCAAATTAAACATTTGTTAGCCCCAACTATGTGGGAATTATGAATCATAGCAAATTAAATTATTTAATGTCCACTAACAGCCAAAATAACACGGATTTTGTGATTAAACTACTCCATGAAGTTCAGGTGTGTGTGCAGTGTCTCAATACGACCTAACCGTAAAAAACCTAATAGGTACGTCGCTTAATTAATTAAATTTTTATTTTTTATTAATTATTCAAAATGCATACATGAAAACATTGAAATAAATATTTAATAAGCGAGACAAAACGCGTCTACAAAAACAACGACAAAAAAATCACTTACATAATTTTATGTAGGTAAATTTATGAAATTTTTTTTTTTTTTTGGTTTTTAATTGTTTTAAAAAACAAACAAACAGAAGGCAATCATACGGTTTGTCTGTTTGTATTTGATTCCAAATTCATACAGAGAACGATTTACACTTGAAATTTTGTAATAAAATGTCGTAAGAAATTTTATTTAAATCACAATTTCCCGTCACAATAAAAATTAAATATATTTTCCCAAAATTGTCATAGGATTAAGTGAAATAATTTGTATAAACTCACTTGAAACCGTATGGTTGGCTGATTTTAACCTCTGTAGACTGAATTATTGTGTAATTTTCATGTCTTTAAATGATACCGCAGTGCCGGAACTCACTACGTTTTATGCGTTATGAATTAATTTAAAGTAAATCTCGTATAAATGAGAATTTGTGGTGATCGTGCTGTAATTTACTTTGGTAATTTAAGCTTAGCAAACTGTAGATACATCTGACTAGAAAGCATTATCCAGCTTAAATGAGTTTTAATTCTCTTTCACTACTTTACTTTGACTTAAGTGACGGAATTTTAGAAATCAATGAAATAATAACAAAATGCAATTTGCCACAGTAGCGAAAAGATTATAAAATAGAAAAAGAAAATTATTCGATTTAATGGTGATGAATTTTGTTATTTTGTGCATTAAGCAATGATCCGGTTTAAGAACCGAAACTAATAAATATGTAACTGTTTGAATATCCGGTAAAATGTAAAATAAAAAAATTTCTGAATTTTGCTGTCACTTGCCACTAGTTTTTTTTTTTTTTTTTTTTTTTTTTTTTGAAATATTCCAGAGATATGTACATGCTTCTGAATTTATTTAAAAATGATTCCAGGGTTAAGAACTTGCCTTGAAATATATTTTTAAAATATTCCAGGAGTAAGTACATGCCCCTGGATTTTTATTTTTAATTTTTCAAGGCGTTAGTACATGTCCCTAAAATTGTTCAGACGTCTTAGACTTGCAATGGAAGCCGAATGTCTATTGCAATTCATATCAAAAGAAAATTTCATTTACAATAAGGCGGAACTAGTTAAAAATCATCAACATCATCATCATCATAGCTAAACATCAGCTAGCAAACAAATAAAAATTAATTAATAATTACAAATGCATGTTGGTTTTACGTCTTTTCTTTCCTTCCTTCTATGTTTCCTTTTTGATTAATTCAGAAAATTAATTAATAATTAAAAAGCAAAAACACAAAAATATATTCATAATTATTATATATCTTAATTATATTTCATAATCTTTTAATACCACTCATGCAACAAATGCAATTAATAATTTTCTATAATATGCAAAAGGTGAAAAAAACTTAACTAAGCGGCTTAAAAATACTTAAAATAAACGCATTTGTATTATATAAAACAAAAACTATATTTCCGTATGCAAATTTATTGTTTTCAAGACATTTCTGTGGTAATATTTGATTGATTGATTGATTGATTGATTGAAGACATGTGAATATAGATTTTTGTTTTTAATTGTAATTAGACGCGACTGAATGAGGTAAATTGTGGTAATCAATGAATTTGTTCACAGTTAAATAAATAAATCAATGCAATTGCTATTATAGATTTAATTGAATATGTAGTTTTGTTAAATCGCTTAAAAATACCAAAAAAAAAAAAAATAATAAACTTTCATTTTGTTACGCGAAAAATTTACTTTTATCGCTTTTTAAGAAATTTTTCACTTTTCTTCTTCGTCTTCGTCTTGCATTTTAATAATAAAAAACGTGCAACAATCTACCTATCGCTTTATATTTTTATTTTTTATTTTTTTTTTTTATCAGTGGATTATATAAATACAAAATAAAATAAAAAAATTCACCAATTAAATTAAACCGCAGCATTTATAATAAAAAATAAAAAAAAAAATTTCACTTGCTAGTTTGTGTTGTACAAAAAAAAAATCGTTTCGCTTATAAATAAAACGTTTTCACATTTTTATAAATTATTTACTTGAAATTATCGTATTTTTGGGGCACTTTGTTGTTAAGA
Source organism: Ptychoptera albimana (assembly GCA_961205885.1). Classification (NCBI taxonomy): domain Eukaryota; kingdom Metazoa; phylum Arthropoda; class Insecta; order Diptera; family Ptychopteridae; genus Ptychoptera; species Ptychoptera albimana. Next base: position 654,304 of record OY540802.1, on the reverse strand, counting down.
AATTAACACCTAAGACACGGATACAGATGCGTTAAAGTAATTAAGTTATTTTGTTACAGATAACTCTTTATATTTATTTTATCTATTGATAGAAGATACAGAGTATTTTTGTGTTATAATTTCCGAATTATTATTTGTTTCTGTTACAACAGGTTCACATCCCACATAACTTTCTTCTATTTACACAATAATTAACATAGAAAATTTTAATTTTACAACAATTTTGCATTATCATTTAACCGTGTTATGTTGAAACAATGCCAATATGGCTAATAAGTTACTTAACATCATTAATCTTAACAAAGCAAGTGAATTAGATCAAAAATTCATTAAAAAAAAACTCATCAAGAATAATGTGAATCAACCATAAAAACCCTTAAAAACAAAAAAAAATTATTAAATTGAATTAAGCATAGAAAATCAATCAGTGAAATAAAATGGTTAAATTTTCATTCACAATTTAACAGATGATTAAGTTAAATCAATTTGTCTAGCGCCACTTGTATTAAAATTGCAATCAAATTCCAAAGTCATTCTACAATAAGCTAAAAGCAAAAAAAAAAAACAAAGAATCCCAAAGTCAATTAAATTAAAAACAATCAAACAAAGCCCACCAGTAAACACATAATAATAAGTATTGTATATTATGTTTTGCGCACAAACTACCTGACTTAACTTATAAAAACAAAAGAAAAGAAACGAAAAGAAAAAGATTAATTAACGTATAAACAACGTACAAACAGCAAATATATCTATTTTACATATATGTTTATATGCGTGCACAACTTTAAATTATTATAGAAAGAAAAACAAAAGTTTTTTTTTTTTCATTTATTAGTTTAGTTTTATTTGAGCAACACAGCTAGACGGTTGTGGTTGGTGATTGTGAATTTTGCTGTTTTTGTTTTTGTGCTTTCTTCGGTATCTTTTTTTTTTTTTTTTTTTTTATTTATTAAAATAAAAAATCATCGCGTTAAAAAGTTTCTATTGATCTTTAACGAGTTTAATTTACCGTTGGTTTTTTGTACATTTTTTTTTTCTTTGTTTCTCTCTAAGAAAATAATCTTTTTTAAGTGAGAAAAATATTTAAGTCAGTAAGTGAAATATAACTGAAATAATCAATTGAAAAAATTGATTGAAAAATTGGAATTTTTTTTTTCGGTGTTAAGATAATTATCAAAGTGTTTGTTTTTGTGTGTATGTTAACATCTCTAATCTCTAATGAGTAATAAATAATTAGAAACAAAAAAAAAAAAAAAATAGAGTTTAGTTGAGAAGTTTTGACGCCTTGTAATTAAATAAAAATTGTCTGTGTTTAATTGTGGCGAGTGTGTGTGTGTTAAAATTGTTGTGTCCTAATCGTTAATAAATTATTATTGAATTATATGCGAAATTTATTTATTTCAAACATACCGTAACGTAATAATAATAAAAGGTAAGTTTATTGGTTATTTTATATAATAAAAATAAATCTGGCAAATAAGTCGTTAAATAAATTTGAATTTCCTTATAATAAAAAAAAAATTATTTTTTGCTTTAAAATAATTTAATCAGCAAATACGTGAAAATATTTTTTTTTATTATTTATCGCTGATGAGAGTTTTGAGGATGGATTTATTGTTAATTTTTTTATTTGTCTATTACGTAGTTGATTAATAGTAAATTTTGTCGTATTTTGTTTGGTTAAGGGATTCCCCGATTAAGCTTAAAAAAAAAATCCACAACTCAATCCTCTACACAAATAATAAAAAAGAATCCGATTATAAACACGCTATAATCACATTTAACTGGATAATTGGGCAAACAAATCAATACAAGAAAAAACAACAAACAAAAAAACTTAACCACAGTTCTCACTTTCATAAAATTAATTTGTTTTGTCTTTTTTGAAATTTTATTATAACCAGGTAAAAGTAATTTTTTTTTTCTGTTATTTAAAAACTGAATTAAATAAAATTTAAAAAAAATTACATTTTGTTGGCAATAAACAGAAAGAAAATCTCCAATCAAATTTATAATTTTTTTTATTATTTTTTTTTTAAGTTAAAACGAGGTAATTTTGCAAAGAAAAATAACAGAGTGAAAGAAAATAATAAACTTCGATTTCACTTTCCTTTTATTTTATTTTATTTGCATAAATGTTGGTTACTGGTTACTGATTCATATAAAACAAATTTTTTGTTAATCTTGTGAATATGATTTGTTTTTATTAATGGATTACATAATTCAGGGTTATTCACATATAATATCGATCATCTAATTTTGTTTATTCATTAACAACATAAACGTTTATTACAATCAAAGTGTTTTTTAATTATTTTTCTTTTTTTTTTTTATATAAGAAACAGTAAAAATTCACTTCACTATGTAATTTGTAATATTTAAGTAATAATAACATGCGCATTAGACAAAAAACGATAATGACGATTTTAAAGCATAATCACATTTTAAGTATAAACAACAAGGGTTTATTGATCTTTATTTAAAGTTAGAAGAAGAAAAACAAAAAAAATATTTTTATGCAACTATGAAAAATTAATTAAAGAAACGAAATTCTATTACAAAGGTCTACTAGTCATATAGAACCATAGGAAAAATGTTTTAAAAAGTCGATAAATAATTAAAAAAAAAAAACTAATGACTTAAGTCTTACGTTGTAACTGTTGTTATCGGTGTAGTACAGTAATGTCGCGGTCATTTTTATTTGCAGTTTTAATCAGTGCAATTTTCTATTATTCCATTACCAATTAACTGTTTTGTTTTTATTGTTTATGCTCTACATGTGCTAAATAAATTGTTTAACAGATAAAACCAATTGATTCTGTTATGCAAATGTTAACCGTTGCTATGTTGTGCTACAACGGTAACGTTTTCTAGGTGCTTAAACTAATTCTAAGGACGTTACATCTAGGGTTTTGAGTATCGATAGTATCAATATCGAATTTCGATACAAAATGAAAATATCGATACTCGAAACCTAATTATTCGGTTTACGACGTGTTATAAAAAAATTTAAAACTGCAAACCAACATTATTATATGTAACGTCCGCTACTTTAATCCGTTACTAGTCCAGAATAAACAATTGCACCGATCATGATCTAAATCTAATATCGAAAATAAAATTAATAATTAATATAAAATTTAATAATTTATCATGATCATCGTAATATAGAAACGAATAATTACGGTTATAACAACTGGATTAATAAAGAAAAGGAGAAAATGTTTAAGTGATAAAATTGATTCTAATTCTTATTTATTTAAACATTTAATTAGTTAATTAATTAATTAAATAAAGTAATCGTCTGTTGATTTTATAGAATTAATCTAAACATGCCTAAACAATAAATTTATCGTTTCGTTTCGTTTATTTAATTTTTTCTGTTAACCAGTCAGTCAGTCGTTTTGTATGATATTTTCCATTCACAAATTTTTGGTTTTCTTTCTTCTCTTCCAATTATGTTAATTAATTAATTAAAATTTGTTTTATTTTTAAATTTCTTTTTGAACACAAACAAAACAAATTTCTTTCTGTATAACCTTGAAAGCATTTTTTTTGTTGTCTGTTTAAACCAATATTTCGTAGATGATTTGTGGATTTTTTTTTCTTTCTTCTTTATTCGGTTAATTTAATTTTTTTTTTTTAATTAATTAAAGATAAGAGATTTATGGGAATAATATCAGGTTTAGTAGGGCAATTTTTTTTTTTTTAGTTTGTTACAACGGAAATGTGTGTCAAAATGTGTTGATCGTGTTGATTATACATAAATTGTTTGTAGTTTTTAGATTAAACAGAGTTAAACACCTACAAAGAATTAAATTGCATTTTCTAGCTTATTTGATTCGTTGAGCTGAATTGCACTTAATCCTGCGATTACAACCAAAATACAAAACAATTACACTATCCATCTAATCTAATTACTTAAAAACCAGTGAATTTTCTATAATTAATTAATTTTACTTTCATCGTTACTTGCTTGACTTTCATTTTAAAATTACATCGAATATGAATATAAAAAACCTTGATGCTTAAAAAAAAAAAAAAAACAATTAAATTATAACAAAATCATTTTGTAAACAATTTCCTAGTGATAGTGACCTTACGTGTAGTGAAAGTAATCGCTGCTGTTGTTGTTGTTGTTTAATTATTTTCATGACATTTTGAGTAAACATTTTTCAGTTTTTTATTACTGCAGAAAGTTTTTTTTTGTATTAAACTAATGAAGCAATAAAACAAGTAAAATATAACACAGGTCTTTACTTCATTTCTTATGTAATTAAAAATTGCTGTCTCTGCATTCTCATTGTTTAAATAGTTGGATTTTAAAAGATAATCCCTAAAACTGTTCTAAAAATTCGTTTTTTAACCAATCAAATCAATTTGCTTGTTTTTACGTCAAACAACCATAATAGAAAAAAGCCATCTCTTGACTGTACCATCGAAACTGCCTGGTAAATTTTATTCAATCTATGCCAAATCTGTTTGTTTCATCGATTTTCTATTAAATTATTCAATAAAAATACAATTTTTTTTTTTTTTTTGCATAAATTATGAAAAATTTCAATCAAGATTGAATTCACAATTGAATTAAATATGTGTATGCAAAAACAATGCAGTTTCTCTTTTGCATTTAATTACCCGAACATTAACAATTGTGATTTACCATGGTTTTAGTACATGAAGAATAATAAAAAAAAAAAATAAAATATATAAACAATTGAAGTAACAACATATTACTCTAGTTAAGCTGAGTTAGTTTCTATTACTATCCATTCCCAAATGATTACCTAATTGAAATTGATTCAATTTCTGTATCTAAAAAAAAAAAAAAATATTTTCCATTTAGAATTCACCTAGAATTCAATACAACAAGAAACATTGAATTTGTGCCTAATGTCTGAGAATCTATCTATCCATCCATCTATCTAGTGCTCATAACCTGATTAATAAAATCATAAATTACTTGTTAACAACAAACATAATCTTAATTAACATATGGTGGAACAAAAAAAAATAAAAAACAATTTTTTTTTTAAATTATGCAAATTAAATTCCCACGCCATAAAAAATTTAATAAAATTTCATGCATGAGCATTTTCGTTTGTATTTTCGCTATATTCTTTTCTATATTTTTCTTACCACTCTGTATTTATGCTAAACTGAAGAAAAAAAATTACACAAATTACACAAAAAATTGAATGCGAAGGTGAGAAAACTCGTAACACACACACATATGTATATGCGCTTAATGAATTTAATTTTTTTTATTATTATGGTTATGGAATTTTAATTTTGTTTTGCACAAAAGTGATTTAGAAATTTTTATTTAAATTTAAAAAAATGTTTGATTGATTTAAACATAAATTAAAATCAATAAAAGTCGAAAACAAAAAAAAAAAATGGAAATGAAAATGAAAATTTATTTCAAGGTTTATGTGTTTTAAAATAAAAAAATTTAAAATTCAAAAACAATTAATTAAATAATTAATAAAAAAAAAAAGTTTAAATCAATTGTAATAATAATTAAAACAATAAAAATTGTCCCTAATACCCGAATTAGATTGGCATGAACCGTTTGGCTATGGCTATAAATCCTACAGTAGCTTCGTAACAAAATAAACACAGAGACATAGGGTGTTTTTTTTTTTCTTGACGGATCTAGTGGTTTTTCCACTACTTGAGTTAATACAGATAGAGCTTTTAGCATTACAAATAGAAATAAATTTTGTGCCACTTACCAAACTCCAGCTGACCTAAAGATTCGAAATATTAAAAACAATCACAACGGAACTACTCATGGTTTTCCTGTAAATTGTTTAGGGTTCATGACATAAAGCCAACCGGCAAATAATTAGCTAGGCTACAATCTCTATTTGAGATTAAAATTCAAAGATTTGTGGTCTGGATGGTATGGATGTTGAGCCATTATTGTTGAAGCAACCAGATACAGTAGTGAAGTTAGTTAGAATCTTATGGCTTTACCACAATTAATCCACTCTCTACATTGCTAATATAATTTCGTAACTACTGTAGTTAATACAGGCAGGTTGATTAATATTATCAAACCCCCTAACCATGTAAAATGATTTTTTTCAAGCTGCTTTTACAAGGAAAAATTTTCTTTCCACAAATATCAACTAACTCTATTGTTCGCAAAATTATTGTTTTTTTTTTTAATAATTAATTATAAACAAAAGAATTTAGTTTAATTAATAAAACCGGGAAACTAATTTAAATTGAATTGAACAACAAAAAATAAAAATATTTTTTTTTTCTTACTATAACAACAGGTAACAGCACAAGGGAATCAATGATGCAAAAAAGCCACCAACAAATCTCTATGCAATAAACGTGAAAACTTAAATTAAATTTGGATTTTGACCGAAGAATTTTACAGAGAGTTTTATTTTATTTTTAAAATAGAAAAAATTTGAAAAATGCCTACGTACCGTGGTCCACGATTGGCATCACCTAAAAATAGTGTAAGCGGTAATAATATTTACTCATCTGGTAATTACCATCAGCATTTGCAGCATCATCAACCGCACAAGCATTCAATACATCAGCAAACAGAAAATCAGTCGAATTTTTTACATCATCACCACCAACAACAGCAACCAGACTCAATTTATTGGTCAGCAATTGATTTTGAATCAGAGGACTCGGACTCAACACAACCAGCCACATCTGTATCACGACATTATGTTGATCCTTGGGATTTAGAAAATTATATTTACATAAGAAAGTAAGTCGAGAATTAATTCTCATCCTTACTTAAAATCCAAGAATCTCTCTCTGTCTCTAGTGTACTTCTCTCTTTAGTGACTAAAACGAAAACTTTCTAAAAAAGCTCCACTAATTATATAATCCTATTAATGTACTTAAGTGAAATGTTTTGTTTTATATTGATGAAAGCACTTAAGTGCCATACTTAACTTTTGTTTAAAATAAATATTTCTGAAAGAATTTCAACACGTTTTGTTGATACGACAGAATGAGTTTTTCTTCTTTCTTTCTTTAATTTATTAATGGGATTTTTTCACTTCATGATTTCTTTCCTTTTATATAATTTTCTTTATGTAGACATATGAAATCAACGGAACCAAGTACAACAACACCTAGTCCAGCTGGTGAACCGATAAATTCAACATTTTATTATGTACCCGGTGCTGGTGATGATGAACCAGATTATAAACATTTACCAGGAACACCAATTAATAATTATCAAACGATAACCACATCACCAATCGGTAATCATCAATTTGATGATTGTCCCGGTTGTTATGCGGTCGCTGGATTAGACGAACAATTATTTTATAATGAAAAATATGATCGTGTTATAAATGGTGATGGGACACAGGAAGATGCAACGTATAGCACCTATGCAGGTATTTATTATGAATTTTCTACATGGTTGTTTTCGGTTTACATTGTCAGCGTTAAACCTTCTCACATTTTCTTCATATTCCAAGGCTCGAAATCTTTATGTTTCTGGATTGATGCTAAAACACACCAATTTTTTTTTGTTTGTATTAATTTATCGCCTAAACAGCAATTACAAAAATACTTAACATGGTAGAAAACTTCTTTCTTGTTTTACCATCTTTAACGTGATGTATACACCGCGTTTTGGTAACCGTACTTTGCCGATTGCATTTTTTTTCCTATACTTTTGATATAACGGTTCAATCAATTGTGGTTTTACTCGTTTATTTATGCAAAAAGAAAAAAAATAAAAAATTCTTCCACTCAATGCAATTTTATTTATTATACGAGTTGGGGTATAACACAATCATCTTTGAGTTTTATACTGGAAACAAAAACAATTTATTTATTTATTTATTTGTTATGTAGGCGTGTTGTAAGTATTTGGTGGATTCTTTATAATCGTCTGATTTATTTATCTTGTCTTTCATATAAAATCTTTCTTTACATATTTAGCTAAATTTAAAAACAAACAAACAAAATTCAACTTGACACATTTTAATGAGAATTTTCTTTATACAAAAATAATTAAATAAATTTATTACAACAATTAACATATATTAGAGAAAGGGTAAACACAGTATTTTGTGTAAACACTTTTAATCATAAATTAACAAAATAATAAGCCGAAACATAATTATTGGTGATAATACGTAGAAAAGTAAATTAGAAAAATTTATTTTATTTTTTTCTTATGCTGCTTTCGTTTCATGTTTTTGATTATTATTATTATTATTATTATTTTGTATCGTGATTTATGATATGGAAAGAAAGAAATAAAGAATGAAAAGTGAAATTTCATTTATTGTTTTTTATTTTTTATTAAATTATTGGTGATACGCCATGATGTTTGGTTCTGCTTTGTTTGCTCTCTTTAATGTTTTTTTTTATTCTCTTTTCTCGTGTTCACACATAACATGCAATAATTTTGTTTTAATTTTTTTCCAGCTGACATGGAGACATCATCATCAACGGAACGTAATAGTTCATCAGATAGTACAATATCAACATTACGTTTACATACACCTGGTTTTGGTATTGCAAATGGTCAACGTTCATTAGTTTTACCAAAGGCAACGCCACACATTGAATTTCCTGGTCCACCATCCTATGATTATTATGAGATACCAATTGAAAATAGTTATTGTAGTTTGAACGAGTGTTTTGATTGTGCCAGTATGGGACAGGGTGGTGGCAGTGATGGCAGTGGTAATATACCATTATATGCAACAACAAGACGTCGTAGCCGTAGCAGTAATGGCACTATGTACTCTAATCGTTTTGGTTTAAGTAAAAAAGGTTTACTACAAATTGATTATTCGTGTAATTGGAATAATCTAGATAAATATATAGCAAATAATTCCTAATCGTTTTTTTTTTTAACCTTTTTGTTACTCCCTCCACTTTGTTATTAAAAAAAATTATTTATTTCAACAAAAAAAAAAACATTTTTAATGGTTATCGGGTGAGAGAATTAGAAAATTGTGTATATTCCAAAAAAAAAAAAAAAGAAAAATTGTAAATGAAAAAAATTATTTAATAAAAATTATTTTAAAAAAAATAAAAAAATGTTTGTCTAATTTCTTGTATAAACGATTTCAGGTTTTTTTTTTTCAAATCAGAATAATTTTATTCGATTAAAAATTGCATCAATAGTACTCCGATTCCTACCAGTTATACCATTTAATTTTAATTCACTTATTTTCTCCATTATTATCTCATTATTTAATTTCATTTCATTTTTAATATAATTTGTAGAATTTTTCCTTTTTAATTCATCGTCCGTTTCATATGATATTAGAGAATTTTTTATTAAATTCACACAGCTTGTATGCTGCTCATTTAGATTCTTCTCAAAATCATTTACTTGCTAGAATAAAATTTTCCCTAATTATTAATTATTTATATTTCATAAGAATTGTAATTCGTTTTGAACCGTTTTTATTATTTCAATATTATTTGATGACTTTTTCATATCAAAATCTAATTTATTGATTATCGATGTTGCATTGTGATGAATTTTGTCAAAACCATAAAAAAAATCATCATGTTTCATTAGTTTCTTATTTATTTGTTCACGTTTAAATGTAGCTAATGATTCTTTTGTATTATTATTATCATCACTATTCATCTCGGTGTCATCAATTATTGTATTTTTTTCAACTGAAATTGATTTTTAAATATTAATTTGACATGAAATTTACCGGGATAATCGTCGATTTAACTCTCTTTACGAATATCTTCTTTGGATACAGAGAATTTCTCAAAATAACGTGTACCCTGTTCCCCGTAATCTTCTTTATGTTTCTTCTCAAAAACATCGATTTCCTATTGTAAATAAATTAAATAAATAAATAAAAAGTTCAGATTTTTTTTTTTGGCCATTACCGCCTTTAATTGTGCATTTTGTAAACGAATTATCTTTAAATCATGCTGATACGTATTCATTATACTATATTCGCGTAATAATGTTATATTATTATTAAATTTATTTGCAATACAATCAAAAAACTCTTCATTATTATTATTAATGATATCATAACGATAATTATTATCATTTAATTTCATTTTATTTTTTATTAAATTATTTTCTTTATACAGGTCATCATACAGTTTTTGATAATTAGTTGTTGACTAATTATAATGATAAATAAAAGTTTTTTTTTTTTGTATTATAATATTATATTATTAATCCATTTATTTTATTTAATTACTTCATAATATTTTATCTTTGGTTTTGATTCTAATAAAGCTTTCTCCAAATCTAAACGAAACGACATTTTTATTTTCTTTTGAAAATTAATTGATTTTGTTTTTCTTTTGCTTTTCAGCGTAACGATGTTTTTGATCAACATTATAAAAAAAAAGTAACTTTTATGATTTTCGAAATTATAATCTATTAATTTTCGATATTGTGGATTATGTTTATTTATAGGGTATTTTAAATTTTGTTGCAGATATTGGTAGTACTGTCTGAACATGTGAAAATGGCTGACGCTTATGTATTCAACATTAGCACATCATCGTGTATAAATCAAAGTTTTGTGAAAAATAATTGTGATGTTTCAATTACATTTCTGTTAAATTGTTGATTTATAAATAATAATAATAATAATAAAAAAAGTGTTTTTATTCAGAAATATATTATTAATTAATTAATAATTAATAAAAAAAATAATAATAATTCCTGTGAAACAATTAATTGGCAAGTGTATTCAATTTTTTTTTCCGTATAATAAGTAGGGAGTTGACGAGCAAACAAACACAAACGCATTATCAGAAAAATATATATAAAAAAAAAAAAAAAACAGGCAAAAGTGAATTGAAAATAGACAGTCTCTGTATCCCTACGTTGTTTGTTAGCTTCCCGTAGAAAAAAAAAAAAAAAGGAGAAAAAACAAAACACAAAAAGTGTGCTATTGCGGATTCCAATGACGCCATTTTATAAAAGACCTTCGATTTATATTATTGTAACATTCCGGATAGTGGATACACATTTTGTTTTTCAAAATAAATCTCCAGATGGTTATCCAATACGCATTTATATATAAAATATAAAAGGAAAAAAAAAATCTTTCTTTTCTCCTCTTGTTGTTGTTTTTTTTAATAATAATAATAATCAAAAAGCAAATTTAATATAAATAAATAAATAAAACGAGTTTTGTTATAAAATTTGTGGTGAGCATAAAGCATTTTTTTTTGTTCATATTAATCCAATAATAATAATAAAATGTAACGAAATGATTACACAACGTTTATTATTTTTCGTTTTTTTTTTAAATATATGAATTGGCAATGAATCTCGTATCATAGTAAAGTAAATTAATTTAGCTGATTCTGCTCATCTGAACCAAGTCTAGCCAAAGTTTTTTTTTAAATGTTTTTTTCACTTGAAAATATAAATTTTGTGCAACGACAAATAAATTTTTTTTTAAATTTAATTTAATTAAGTTTCTTTCATATGCTGTAACCTAACTATTTTTTTTTCGTTTTTTCATTTTTTTTTTCTTTATTTTATATAAATAGAAATTTTTTTTGTTTTTGTTTCATTTCTCTGTGTATTTAAATGTCATTGATTTAGGCTCTACGTTAATGACTGTCAAATGTGAAGCGGAATAAAAAAAAAAATTTTCTTTTCTTTAAAACTTTAAAAAACGGAATAATATTCAAGGAAATCTCTTTATTATTTACATAAATAAATAAATTAGTTAATTAATAAAGAAGAAGAATTTTATTTTTATTATTATTGTGTGAAACAGACGATTTTGATTCTGATTTTGTGTTTTTAGAAATTAATTAAAAATAAAGAAAACATATGCAGTGTGCAATTGAAATAAAGAATAAAAAAAAAAAAAAAGGTTTCTTTATAGAAAAACGTGAATAAGATAAGAAAAATAAAAATCTCAGTGTGAATTAAGTAATTTGTTGGAATTTTTTATTTTTTTTTATTATTATAATTATGGATCCCTCGTTAATTATTAATTAAATTTTTATTTATTTGTTGGTTTTGTTAATTTTATTAAGAAAAATAAACAAGATTAGCAAGAGGCTTGTTTTACCTTTACAACAATATAGAATTGGAAACATTTCAACAAATGTTTATAATAAATGGTTAGAATAAAACATCAAGCTTAATTAATTAATTTTAATTGTTAAAATATTTATTTATTTATTATGATTGGGGTCACTTACTTACTTACCTACTACCACCTTTTTGTTTTTAGTTTTTATATAATTAAAGGAATTGGATAAAGTGTCAACAAGGTGTTACAAGGCTTTATTTATTTTTTATGAAAATATTTTTTTTTTATTATCTATTTTGTAACTTCCTAACTTTTTTTTTTGTTTTCTTTTCATTTTTGCTTATCTAAAATTTTTAGGATTCAAAATGGAAGATGGTGATGGTATTAAAAAAAAATTTATTATTAATGATTTATATAAAAATGAGGATGAGAAAAAACCAAATGATAATTGCATTATAAAACCAAATAAATTAAATGGTGATTTATCATCTGGTTCACAAGAAGGTGTTTGTTGTGATGATAATGATGATGATGATGAAGATGATGATGAGGAAAATAGTAGTAGCTCATCATCAGCTGATAGTGATGAACTTGTTATTGATCAGGATATTGATAATAATTCAATAATAATAAATAAACAAACGGAAACAACACCAGTGGCACATGTAGATGATGAAACGAAAGTAATTAGAACAGAAACTGATGAAATAATTACGTCGGAATGTGTCAATAATAATAATGATGATGGTGTTGATAGTATAAATGTGTTGGATGTACAACAAGAAACAGAAAAAAATATTAATGAATATCGTAATATGGTTTCAAATATTTTAAAACGTAAATTATGTAATGATGTAACTGATGAGAATAATGAGACAATAAGTGATGGTGAAAAATCACCAGAATATAAAAAAATGTTATTATCATCTGATTTATTACCACCATCTGATTTATTTAATAGTGTTCCAGATGATATTTTAACAATAAATAATAATAATAATAATAATAATAATAATAGTAGTAGTAATGCAATTACAGAAGTAGTAAAGCAAAAAAAATCATTAATACAACCAATGACAACCGGAACATCAACAATAACCAATTCTATAGATTACAGCAATTTAGATGATTATAGTATTTTAAAGGAACAGTTAACGAAGTCGGGTAAGCTATATGGTAAAAACGATATATAACAAAATAAAGGACAATTAAAAGAATATTCCCATTATTTAGGATTACAGCCAGCTGTCAAATTTAAATGTTTTAAATGTTTTGAATCGAATTTCTCATCACTTGGCCAATTAAAGGATCATCAGGTGTCATGTCTTGTGAATCCGGTAACACATCATGATAATATGCCAGAGACAATAAGAACAACAAATGACATTAGTAAAAGTGGCAATGAAACAGACACAGAACACCAAAGGATAAATAATATTACAACAAAACCCTTACATCCAAAGTTAAATAGTAATAATGTGTCAGATCAACATCAGCAACAGCAACAGCAACAATCATCAAGACCAGATCCTAGTACAAAAATTCGGATAACACGAAAAGTATTTTTGTGTTCTGCATGCGGAACATATTATGAAAATTGGAATTTATTTTTACATATGAGAGAGGTGCATCGTCGTCACATTTGTTTATTATGTTTGGGAATATTTCCCAGTGTTGACCGATTAATTCATCATTTACAAGGGAAACATAAATTATGTGAAAAACAATATGAGAATAGGGAAAGTTTATTAAAATCATTTAAAGATCCGTGTTATTTAATGTGCTGTAGTTGTGAACATGTATTTACAGAACACGATAATTTTACAAAACATTTATGTGAAAACTATATGCAACCATGTATATTGTGTGGATTAAAGGCAACACATAAACCAAGTTGCAAAGGTGCGGTAAACGCGGCTGTGAAAAATAAATCTAAGGATAGGGATAAGTTAACGAGTGATATAAATAAAAAGAAATTGAATAATAATAATAATAGTAATAATCATGATGTTGTTGGAAGTAATATAAAACTGAATAATCATGTACAAAATGTAAATGTAAATGGCAATGGTAATGACCATGATAATGGTGGTAGAGTTATAAGTGATGAATGCAACAGTCGTGTTGCTTCCAATGAACATATTACTAGTAATAGTAGTAGTTTAAGTACTAAAAATAATAATATTATACTTAATAATAATAATAATAATAATAATGATAGTTTAAATATAAGTAATAATAATAATAATAATAATAGCAGTCCCATTGATAAACTGATCTTAAATCACAATGATAAAAATAATTCATTGTATCATCAAGATAATGATAAAAGTGTGAATGAAGAAAATCGTAATGGTTATTCAATAAAAAATAATTTCCAAGTAAAATCAAAAGATATTAGATCTGATACGAATTTAATACAAAAATGTCCAAATATTGATGAAAATGATGTGGACAAACAACATCAGCAGGTACCATCAGTACATGAATCAGATAGTGATGATTCATCAAATAAAATGGAAATATGTACATCAGATAGAGAGGAAACAAATTCTAGTCATCATCATCATCATAATCGAATACAAAAAAATAATTTATTAGTGAATTCATTACAAAATGAAAATTGTGCCAATAATACAACAACAATAACAACAACAACAGAAACGAAAAGTGATCATTCAAGTGATGAGGAATCTGTTGTTTCATTAAGTCCAGAACATGTAGTAAATAATAATGAAAAGGATGTAGGTGGAGAAGGTGAAGATGAAGAAGTAGATGAGGAAAATGACGATAACGAACAAGATGAAACAGAAATTATTGATGACAATCAAAAGGATAATAAATATAAACATTTAAATGGTGATTTACTGCCCCATAATGATTTATCAGATGTGACAATAAGACATGAGAAGGCAGAAGAGAATATTAAACCATTATTAGTGCCAAAATTAAAAGTTAGAATTCCTAAAGTATTCACACCAATTGAATCTGAAGAGTCATCTACAGAGAGTGATGATGATACGGATGAATTAAAATTAACACCACCCCATGATGATGAGGATGAAGAAGAGGATGACGAGGCACAAATACCAGCAAATGTAAACAATCAATCAGTCGATGAAGTTGATCATCATACATCAAATAATGATAGTGAAATTAGAGAAGACTGTGAAGTTGAGAATCATGATGATGGTGGACACGTTGAAACACCAAAAGAATTAGAAAATGATTTAAATAAAACTGATCCGGATAACTCAAGTAATGATCAAATTAAGGAAACATTTCCGAATAAAGAAAATGGCGAATTGGAAACGAGTACTGAAACAAACAATTCTGACAATATGGATCTTGAGGAAAGTAATGCAGAGGATAAATTAAAAATCTTAAATGTTCCGATTGTAGAAAAGGATGATGTCGAAGAAGAAATATCTGTTGCTGGCGAAGATACTCCTACATTAGATTTATCATTGGAACAACCTTTGGATAGAATAGCAATTTGTGACTTCCTGAGGGTATGTCTGATTGCCACAATACCATCTTGTCTATATTGTAATCACGCTAGAAAGATCGCTGTCAATGCTAAAGGATTGGCCATACATTTTATTACTGTGCATAGATTTTCAGCGACAGTTGACAGTATAACTGCTGAGGAATTACTACCAAATACAATTGTGTCAAAATTAAAAAATTCCCTAGAGGATCTAGATGATATTTATTTGAATTTAGCAACATACGATAGTTCGGATAAAACAAGGGTCGTAATTTATGATAAAATTTATGAATGTTTTCAATGTCGTTTTGTGACCAAAATTCACAAGGAGTTGTATCTTCATAATCGTAAGATGCACATGAAAACGATCCTCCTATGTATTATGTGTAAATTAAATTTCTACAGTTATAGCGAGTTGTTATGCCACAGATGTCCAGGCATATTAAATAAATTGATTGTTATTGATATAACATTTCGTTGTTGCTTATGCAGCGTTGATAATATCCAGTCAGCATTTCGTTTAATGGTTCATTTGCGTAAAAAACATTTCGCCTGTGACGTGTGCTTAGAAGAGTGTTTCGACCAGAGTCGTTTGTCAAATCATGTTTGGAAACATAAATTACATCATTTGTGTTATCGTTGCGGTATTGCATACCGTAATAAACCCGATATAACAAAGCATTTATTTTGGAAGCATGGCACAGAGAGTGTTGTGTGTAAAAAATGTTTACAGAAGAAATGGCCTCACGTATACCATTTTTGTATACCACCGTCATCATTTATATGCGATGTTTGCAATTTATCGTTTAGCCGTGCTGTCTCTCTGAAAGTACATAAACGATTGCATAGTGGAGACGCTCCTTATCCATGTACGGAGGATAATTGCGATAATAAATTTATATCACGAAAGCTTTTATTAAAGCATGTGAAGAATAAACATACAGAGCCTTTAATTCAGGCGCCGCCACCATCATTACCCGCGATCGTCCAACCATTATCACCAATGCATGACGCAAAACAATCAATAGAATTCGTTATAAAACAAGAAAAAATTGAGTTGGAAACGGAAGAAGAACATGTGGATAAGGTTAAAGATGCGAGTGATGTGACACCGTCAGATTCAGAAACTCCGGTCAAAAAATCAAAAAAGAAAAAGTCTAAACATACCAAGGACACAGAAAGTAAGAAAAATATTATAGATTTAATGGATTTGCCAGCACCGAATCTTTCTGAATCGGATAGTAGTGATGACTCAGAAGCGGAGAAAAAATTGTTACTTGAAGAGAAGTCTAAGACACTGTTGTCACAAATCGATTCGCTTACATTTGCACGTCCGGCTGCGATTGGTGATTCTGTAGTAGACGAGGAACATAAACCAGTCCCAATTATAGACATTTGGGAGAATTTTAAATCGTATCAAGCCAGCCAAACTAATTCTCAATCATTTGACGATATGGACGATGAAGAGAATTATATGCAACCGATTATCCATGTCTCGCAATCTGACCACGATTATTGTTTAATGTATAAAAAGATAATTTTGGAAAAAATTATTAAAGAGGATGACGAAGCGGATATAAAAGAGGTAAATGTGCTAGAAGAAATTAAACAGGAAGTAAAAGAAGTCATTCCAAAAGAGGTTGTACCGAAAAAAGAGATCAGTCCTATAGTCGAAACGACACCAAAAAAGAAAGTTGAAAAATCACCAAAGAAAGCGCGTAAATCAAGTAGCGATTCATCCAGTGATTCTAGTGGTAGTTCCAGTTCTAGTTGTTCGTGCGGCTCTAATTGTAGCTGCTCCAGTTCAAGCAGTGGTTCTAGTAGTTCTAGTTCCAGTTCTGATGACAGTGACAGCTCGAGTTCTGAAAGTCGGAAACAAATTGCCACAAAGAAAGAACAGAAAATTGTGAAGGAACGGTTAAAAAGTGAAAATTCAGTGAAATCCAACAACACCACGGCAGAGATTATTGTTGATGTGGTTGCAACCACTGACAAATCTGGTAACATTGAAACCGGTGATACATCTAGTTTTATTTACGAGTCTGATTTAGAGACAGAGGAATCAGAAACGGATGAAGACTTTTACGATGAGCATCCACAAAAAATGGCAAATGAATTGTTAGCAGAAAAACGTAAACAATTACTGATGCAAACATGTATGAATCCACACAGTAATTCAATTGTTGAAAATAGTCGACCGTCAACACCATCATTACCGGAAGAAATAGTCAAAGAAAAACGCGTTAAAGTGAAAAAACGTAAAAAGGATCGAAAGAGTGCCAAGGGGGCCATAATACCTCCATTAAAATTAAACATTCCTGCTAAATTAGATAATTTTGATTTAAATACGACGCCAATTATACCCTCGCTTAAACTAAGTATAACTAACCCTAATGGTCCATCATTTACTCCTATTCCTGACGTTTACCAAATGCCAGCATGTTCCACTCCGTGCAATGTAATTCCTTCTACCGTTACTCCGTTATCCATAAAACATTTATCGACAAAGGGGAGACTCAGTTCGGGTACGAATTCCGAATCTGATGTATCTGTGAAAAGATCAAAGCGAAGAAGAATCCCAAATAAGTTTTACGGTTATTCAAGTGATGAGGAATCGTCACATTCAATTAAAACGGTGCCACCACTTAATCTAACATGGAAGAAGGAAGACTTGCCGTCGCCATCGTTTGTACGTCAATCACCATCGATTAAACCGCCAATTAAATCCCCAGCGCTCAGTGGATATAAAACTACTGTGGCCGAATATAAAAAGCCCATATGTCCCAGTATTGTAAGCACGCCGACACCAGTTCTACCCCCAGTAATAATTCGCACCCCGCCTGTGATTCAACCATATGTACAACAACAGCCGCCACAAGTGGTCGAGCCTCAACGAGTTCCTGCGGTACCCGTGCATCACATCAATCCACCCATCATACCATTACCGTGTTCAGATAAATCTAGTGATAGCAGTGACAGTGACTCGAGTGAGGAGGGCACATTACAAATTCTTCAGACACCAATCAGCACCAAAACAAAACCCACAATTAAAATAAAGCCGCCTATTAAGCCACAAACAGTTCCGCCGATTATCTTAAACAGTAATCGTATTGTAAATAGTGGGATAGAAGGAAGAGGAGTCGGCGGAAGCGTTGGACCAGCTCGCATCACTAAAAGTAACACAACACCGGTGGCTCGACCGAATAAGTTGACAGCAATGCAACGTCCACCGTATCCACAATTTCCAATACTTCCACCAGCAGGCAGTCGACCAGCCCGAGAAGGGGAGAGTGTCTATTGCTATTGTCGATGTCCGTACGATGAAGTCTCGGAAATGATTGCATGTGATGGACAAAATTGTGTCATCGAATGGTTTCACTTTGAGTGTGTCGGCATCATGGTGCCACCAAAAGGAAAATGGTATTGTCCCGATTGTCGGCTAAAGCATTCCCTAAGTGGCGGCCCCACAGATGGAACTCCCGAAGATCTTACAGGAGATACCTAGTGTTAAATTACAAAAAGAATTTTTTATTTTGTTATTTTCTAACTTTAATTCCTTTGAACCTGCAAAATCAAGCAAAACAAAAAAAAAAAAGTAATTTTATTGAATAAAAATGCAAAAATTATGTTTAAAAAAAAAGAAACAGAAACAGAAAATAAAAAATGTTTTTAATTAAAAATTCGCGGAATTGTATAATAAATTTTTGATTCGTAATCGGGAGGGTAAATTTCTTGTTAATTACCTGTTCTAGTTTGGTTTATGCTGCTTATTCGGAGAGTTTATGGAGTTACTTCTATCCTAATCTTTTGTATTTATTGATTAATTAATTTACGAAAATCACATCACAGCTTAATTTAATTTACTTTTGTATAAACATTTGCCATAAGAT
This sequence comes from Ptychoptera albimana, assembly GCA_961205885.1. NCBI lineage: Eukaryota > Metazoa > Arthropoda > Insecta > Diptera > Ptychopteridae > Ptychoptera > Ptychoptera albimana. The sequence continues at coordinate 634,913 of OY540802.1, read as the reverse complement.
GATCACCAGTTCCTGAATTTTTATTATTTTATTTGTGGTTAATTAATTAATTAATTAATTTTCTTATTAATTATTGTCTTAATTAATTAATGGAGCGCAAAATAAGATTCCTTCTGTAAATATTTTTTCTTTCTTAATTAATTTTAAGTGTTGAAATTTTCTTCTTCTTTTTTTTGTGTTGTCTTAATTAATTAATTAATTAAATAATTAACGAAAAAAATAAAATATGCGTGGCGTAATTTACTTAATCATCCAAGCAAAAATCCATTTGTAAAATTTATATTTTTTTTTTTTTTTGTACATAGAATTAATTTGTTTCTTCGTTTTATTTATTAATTAATTAATTAAACTTTTTAATAAAAACGAAAACAAATTTTTTTTTTTTGTCTTAGTGATATAAAAAAAAAAAACCCAGATTTAAATCGATTAAGCATTAGTTGTTTAAGGTAAAATAATTATTTAATTTAAGGCTTAGTTAAGTGACATGACGATATATTGTTTTAAAATTAAATTTAATTAAATTAATTAATAAAGAATAAAAAAAAAATAAAAATTTGATGGTGTTTTTTTTTTATTTTTTTCTGTGTTTCCTGTGCTGTTTGTTGTTGTTTTTCATTATTACGCAGTTTCCCTTTATCTAAAATTTTCGACAATTTTTATCATCATTTGTGTAACTAAGCTGGGCTCATTCGAATGTGTTTCGTGTACGAAGACGTTACGTCCAAAAACAAAGCAGTTGAAATGAATTCCCGTGCGATAATAATTTTCGTATTTTTTGTGCTCATCAACGGTGTTAAATGTGATGAAAATTGTAAATCATACAATGAGCCGTGTGTTTGTGAATCTTACGATGTGACCAACATTTGTTTATCAACGGAGACACAGATCCTGGAACATTTGAATACATCGTTGCATGTTCCATATGAACAAATTGTCACTTGGATAACTTATTATAATTTGGAGAGTTTACCTCCGCTGCGGACGCTTAAAAAATTTAATTCATTAAAAGTAATAAGCATCGTTAATGGAAAAGCAAAGAGAATCGATCAATTCGCATTTGATGGATTAGCTTTGTTGCTTCGTTTACGTTTGTCTGGGACAAACATTACAACTATTGAAGCGAAGGCATTTCATAGTCTTCCTTCACTTGGAGAGATTAATTTGTCGCGTAATAAAATACGTGAAATCAACGAGAATTCATTTTACGATTTACCGCAATTGGAAAACTTAAATTTGGAATTTAATGAAATCACAGAAATACGTGACGGAACATTTTCGAAATTAGTGAAATTGGTGGAGTTGAAATTACGCAGGAATCCGTTGAAAGTTCTTCAGCAGCAATTATTTGGTTCGAATATTAACAACTTTTTGACAGATGACGGCTTTCTGGCATACACTACAGGCATGATTTTAGTTTTTATTGTTTTTTCAAATTCTGTTACAAATATTCTAAGCGTTTTGGTTTTCTAGATAACATGGAATGCGGATGTGACATGATTTGGCTGATTGAAATCTATAAAAATACGAAAAGTTTATATAAGAATGAGTTTCTAGAGCAGAACAAATGTTGGCTTGCCTGGAATCGAGAAGGTCTGCTAAACTTGGACGCTGGGGATAGGTGTTTGAAACTCCAAAAGGCAAACGCAACCAAATAAATAATAAAATTCCAATCTTAATTCATTAAAATCAATTTATTAACCAAACAAAGAATTATTATTTTTTTTTTAATATAAATCCCTGTTATCTTTATTGCTTGTCACCAGTTTTTTGTGGATAAAAGTTGAAAAAAATGTTAATTGTGCTGTTGGTAATATACCTTCCAAATGTGTTATTCATGAGAGGGTAATTCTCAATGGGATATGCTTTCAAAAACTTCTCTAAATTATTATTCTCCGATGGTAGCGAGATGCTTGTGGATACCTTCATTGTTGTTGTCACTTCTTCTACTTCTTCTACGCGATTCATAGATTTTGTTGAAGGTGCTCTTGTTGTATATGAGAATGTCGTTGGCTCTGGTCGAAATTTCGAACATCTTTCATTATGGTCCAAGTTTATAAGATCTTGTCGATTCCAAACAAGCCAACACTTATTCGATTTTAGACTTAATTGATTTAGTGGGCTCAGGACCTTTTTGTAAATTTCAATAACCCACATCAGGTGACATCCGCAGTCCATGCGATCTATAAACAAAGAAAATAATTTATGAAACTTATCAACGGATTCGGTTATATTTAGGACGTGCCTGTGGGAAATAGAAAAATACTATCCTCGGTCAGAAAATTATCCATTATCGGTGGAAATAATTCTCTTTGTAATTTCTTCAGCGGATTTGCCATCAGGGTAAGTTTTTTTAATTTTAATAATTTCGAAAAAGTTCCATCACGTAATTCGGTAATTTCATTTGCAACCAAATTTAACGTTTCTAATGCAGCTAATTCGGCGAAGGCATCCTCATGAATCAATGAAATTCTATTCATTGCTAAATTCAGTGATATAAGTGCAGGAAGTTTGTTGAATGCGATCACATAAACACTCGTGATATAACTCTGCGTCACACTTAAACTCACCAAATTAGGTAAATCATCGAATGCAAATTTAAAAATTTTTGTTGTATTTATATGCTCCAAGGATAAATACCGTAGTCTATTGAACTTTTGAAGAAGTGATCTGGGTGGAATATCAAAGTAATGAGAAAGTTTCAGAGTCTCCACTTTTGTATGATCGATCATCGAAAAGTTTTTCTGATCAGTTTTTGACGAGCAACTAATTATTCTATCATCATCCTCACAATTACATAACGTATCCTCACTGGACTGGTGAATATTCTTACCCAACACGGTAACAACAAAGGCAAAAACAATTATCGAACCACTGAGTTTTCTAAGGAAATTCATTTTTAAAATCACTGCGCTAACACAAAACACTCGGTAATGACCAGTTTGCTGTTCTTTTCTCTGTATTTATACATAGAGATAAAGATAAAAATTGTTGAAAATTTATTATTTTGATTAAGGAAATGAGAAACATACAAAAAAAAACAGGAAGCTGCTGTAATCTGTTGTTGTTTGGCAATTTATTTACGATAAAAAAATTCTTCAAAAAACATCGCAAACAAGTAACGAACTTTCCATTACTTTATGTTCCACTGTGGACTGTCCAGTCGAATGGTAATTGGTAATGTATACAACGGGGGATTATAGATGTGACAAATAAACATTTGCGCATGTTTTGAATAATTTCCCATTCACCTGTAATTAGTCGTTATTGGAATGATTACGGTGGACGAATAATAATTTTTTTTGTGTGCGAAGGGTGATAGTCAGCATAGTGGTAGTGGTACGGATTTTATTATAATAATGAAGGAAACAATTGTAGGTCTTGACCATCAATATTTAAATCGTGCTATTTATGTTTATACGTGCAATACAAATGTAAATGTAATAAAGCTACTGGGTACAAAAAAATATTTAACTGAATGTTTGAATAAATCGTGATTTCAGTCGAGTATTGAGTGTCGACTTTTAAACACCTGTTTACGAATAATAATTTGTAAAGGAAATTTGTGTTTTTTTTTGGGTTTTGTTTAATCGAACATGTGTTGTGGGTTTTGTTTTTGAGCGTTTTTTTTTTCTTGTTATGTGTTGTTTTTTTTTTGTGTGTGGATTATTTGGAAATTATAAATAAATAAAATGGTTTTAAGACCAACATCACTTGAAATGACACCACCAAAATCCAGAGGCACGAGTCCACAACAGCAACAACAAAAGTTAAAACAATTAGCAACCAGTCCTATGACAAATGGTTATCATAGAAATACACCGACACCGCCATCATTACAAAGGACACCGGTACGTTCGAGCAGCATGAGTAATGGTTTTCGTGGACAGAGTCCAGCAAAAAGTCCGATTGTTATTAATAACAATAATAATAATCGGGGAAGAAGTCCTCTAAGGAATGCACCGGTTTTAATACGTTCACGTGGTAGCGAGTAAGTAGAAGTATTATTTTTTGGTTATTAATGATAATTAAGGGGTAATTTAGTATCAAATATTAAAATAAAGTACCTTAAAGACGTATTAGGGTTAATTTCGTTGTTAAAACATTTATATTAATTGGTGTGGTTAGGGCGGGTTGAACCAGATTTTCAACACGTTTGCGTCGTAATTTATTGTTAAAAAACAAAACAAAATCGTTAAAATCGTAGAATGCTTTGGTTTTGAATTTTTTAAATAAATGGTGGACATTCTTTGGTGTTTTATAGATAAACGTTCCTAAACTAGTTTCTGTAGGATTAAAAATTCGTAAATATGATTTAATAATGGTTTAATGATTAATAATTTAATTTTGTTTTTGCATGTGTTAATGAATTGTTTTTTTTTTTTTCTTGTGTCAAAACGTAATAATTTAATGAAATATCTGTTCTTGGGATAAATTTATTTAATTATTATTACCATGTTATATAAATGAATAATAATTTATATAATTAAAAGCGACTAAACACACTAATATTTCACAATATTACATTGCATGACACTTTAAAATCCTTACTTACAATTTTTTTTTTTTTTTTTTGTTTCTATTTATTTCGTAAGCAGAAAAACAACCAGAGCACGATTTGTTTATCAATTTGAAATCAATTTTGAAATAACTTTGAGGTTCAAAAAAAAAAAAAAAATCGTTTGTTTTGTCATTTTTTTTATATTTACTTTAATAAAAATTTCACCCAATTTTTTAATTTATTTTATTTTATTTAATTTATTGCAGAGAATCCATTGTTTTTTGGTCAATTATATTACTGCATGCAATATGGTTTAGTAATTGACAAATTTATAAAGGTCTATGCTGCACTAAGCACAAAGATTAGTAATCAATATGAAAATTATTTGTGTCATTAGAAAAAAAAAAAATTTTTTTTTTTGTATAATAATTTACGTGATATTCTAATTCTGAAAACTGAATTGAAAGTCATGGTCAGATTAAATAGGTTTTGGTTTAGTTTAGTTTATGTTGTAAAAAAAAAAAATTTTTTATTTGTTTATTACTTTGTGGAATCATTTGACTCATTTATTTGTTTATTACTTAATTTTATAGCCTAGGACTAACCTTATACTAAGGCACTAGAAAAGACCTTATAGACAGAGCAGTGTTTAGGATAGGATCGTGGATCATTAATTGTTTCGTCAATTAGAATCATCTTGACTGACTAAATATCTTAATTCACTTCAATTAAAATTATGAAACAACATCCTACCAACCGGCCATTTTCAGTTGTAATGAATAAACAAAATGTCTGCTCACCATATTTAAGTCGTTTTCACTTAAGCTAATTTACAAACAAATTGTTTTTTCAAAAACAAACATTAATCCTTTACGCTTTAAAAATTAAATTGTGAATCCTTGAAATAGTTTTATGGTCACTCCTTTATGATTGTTTTTCTTTAATCACCTTAGGGTGAATAGGATTTTTTTTTATTATTAATAATAATTTTAATAATCAAATCAATACCGCTAATGGTAAATATTCTACTTATAACATTGATTAATGATATGAAGAATAAAAAAAAAAACAAAAAAAAAATCTTTTGCCCCCCTGGTCAAGCATAAGAACAAGAACGAGAACAAGAACAACAACCGCAATTGGCTTTCTTTTCTATTATTGTTGTTGGCATTAATAAAAAGACACAAATGAGAATTTAATGAATACTTTCCGATACAGAGACTTAATTCTAGTGATTAATTAACTACATACACACAGGGAACACAGACAATATAAGTAATTTCAATTATTTATAAAGAAAAAAAAAATTTATTAATAATAATCGATATGGAATTAATTCTTCACTTAATTTTAATTAGTTAGTTATTAGAGGGCTGTGGTTAATATTATTATAATTTTTTTTTTATTATTAACTAAAACGTTTATGGTGTTTTTGTGGCATTCTTGACACCTCATTGTCAATAGACTCGTTAATTTAGCAAAGCTCAATGTACTCAAGTAACGTTGCCATAATCGTTTGATAATATTTATGTGAGAATTACACGGTGAATTCAAAAAAACAGATTAGTCACTGAAACAAGGTAAATGCTTCCGAAAGAATTAACTGATCAGCTATGAAAAAAATTTTACCGAATGCACTAATTTTGTGATCTGAAATTTAGAGTACTGAAAGAAAATCCTGAAGCGTTAAAACTGATTACTGTTTGAGAACTCACTCTTTTACTATTGGTTTCACTTTGTAATCTTAAGTTGATTCAACATACTTTACCCATTGTTGTCCTGAAATGATTTTCTAAACCATTTACAGATTGTATACCCGCCACAGACCCGCTACAGATACCTTCTACCTTTACACACCAAAACGCTTTTAGTTTTCAATTATTTGTCATCATTTAATAACATCGCGTATGTCATTATTTATTTAATTAGATTTCCGTTTTAATCAACCCCCTAGTTGATTAACATATTTCTATCTATTTTAATATTTTTTCTAGCTTTTTTTTTTTTTTGTATTATTATTAATTTTCATAAGTCATTATGACAAAACTGTTAGAATATAGTAGAGGAAAAAAAATAATAATTATTATTTTAAAAAGCATGCATAAGAAGGGTTGATAAAATCATTTTTATAATTATTATATTGTTATTTTGTGTGTTTATTTGTTTGTTAAATAAATATTTTTAACATGAATTGAAACCCCTGTTAGTTGTCAGAGCATTTCAGGGATTTCTTGTTTTCTTTTCTATTTTTTTTTTTTTTTATTTATATAGGGTTTTCCGGCTCACCGGAGTTACATATTACCTTTTGGATAATTTGATTTCACTTTGATTATTTATTTAATTATGTCACAGAAAGAATTTTTTCTGTGGTAAGCGTGTCGATGATTACATACATCAGGTGCTATTACAATCAGTAAAACATTTTAATAGAAATGTTTTGGTTAGTGCACATATGTCAGCCTGGAATTTAGTTTTTAATAGAAAATGCTATCGATCCGATCCGTGAAAAGTTTCTGTACAGAACAAGGTACGGTTAATGTCCCGAATTTTTTATTTACAACCACAAAAAACATCAAAAACCATCACAAAGAACCACTGATATGAGGGCATATTTGACAAAATATTTTCCAATTAATTAATTATTTATTGAAATACCTTTGTTAATAGATCAAAGCTAGATAAAATGATTCTATATGTCTTTTCTAGTTATAATGATGACAGACAACAACCAAAATCAATTCTCCTCCGTTTCTATACAAATATTTAGTCCTTTGATTTATTATTTAAATGAAATGTGTTTTGTTTCTGTTTATTTTTCCTCATTTAATTTGGGCAATTAGGTAGATTTATTTTGTTGTCACAAATGCTGTCATAATAAGTAAACAACAAACAATTTGCCCTTGTTAATAATTTATCAGTTTTTATGGCTATATAAGTAGTAGTAAGTAAGTAAAGACGACTCAAGAGAATTTTTGTTGTTATCCTTTATGTCCCCCCTGTTTCTTAAGCACGACAAAAAACTCTGTTTCCGCCCGGGATCGAACCGGGGGCCTTCCGCGTGTTAGGCGGATGTGATAACCACTACACCACGGAAACTTATTGATGTTTCATCGCTATAAATTCGGCTGTCGTTGTTTTAATTGATTTTCACAGATGATTCTTCTTTAATTAATTAATTTTTATCATTGTTTTTACTCTAACCAGTCTTTATTTTTTGTTGATTAAAGGTTGACTAAACTTAGTGAACCCAAAATTCACTTTATTTACGTTTTTAGTACTCGCTTATGTATGTAAATTAAGGCAATAATACGTGTTAAGTACGACTTAGTTAATAATTTATTTTTATTAACATGAAATACCTGAAGAAAAGAAAATAATCTGGTCGATAAAATTCATTTGAATTTCACTTACGACGTAAATTAATAAAATTTCGTTCAATACAAAAGGTCAAATGTTAAGGGTGAACAATCTAAATTCTACGTATTCCACCACCAAATAAACTCATATTTATCACCTTTAATCGGTTTTTATTATTCTTTTTTTTGCTATTTCTTAGTGAAAACATTTAGAAAGTTGCGTGTTTAGCGTTGGTTATTTCTCAGATTCATTTTATGCAAATTTTTTTCTGTTTCCTTTTAAGTACGACGAGACAGTTTGTCGACTGTGAAATGTTAATTTATTCAGAAAATAAATCCCATGACGCACACAACTAATCACTTGTTAAGATTATTTGTATTTTTTTTTATAGGGAGCGAACAATGCAGATGTTAAGGGTTTTACGTGGTGAGACAAGGTACAAGAAATTTTTAGATGGTATTTTGCCATTATTAAGGAATTTAAAAAGCTTTAAAAAGGTTTACTCACCCACATAAACCTTTATTACAACCCCTTTGGTTACTTTTTTTTTACATTTATTAATGCAAATTTAATTTAAATATTAAAAAATCAATAAAGCAAATAATATTGCTGAAAGCTTGCATTAATATGAATAATATTGACAGGAATAAAAACATTAAAAAAATTAAAAAATAAAAAAGGGTCTGCAATTCCTAAGTGAATAAATACAATATTATACGATTTAAAAAAATTCATGCTACTCAGAACATTTATTGTAATTATTTGTACTGAGTGGGTGTTTTTTATGTTTAATGTAATTAGTTTATTTAGTTCTCAATACAAAACATTAAAAGTTTTGTTTCTAGGACACATTTTGGCTGAGTTACGGTCGAAAAACGGTGTTAACTACATTCAATATCAATTCTGAGAGTCGAGCAGATTCACCATTCGAGACACAACTGGCTTGTAGCTTTCGATTCAAATTTTTTACAGCGAAAATATTTGTACAGTTTGAAAAGGGGATTCAAAACGTATCTTTTCCCTAAATTTCAAGGAATTGAGGAATAAATCGTACTCAATAACGCATCACGAAAATACTGAATTGGTTCAATTGGTTGTGACTTTATTTTGTTGAAGAACCTCAACGTTTTTGAACCTACGACATTAAGTAATAAAAGTAAAACTAACATAAATTACAATATCTATGGTATAATAATTCCATCCATTATATTTCATTAATAAATTTTAAATGTGATTGAAGCTCATCATTGAAGTAAAATGAATGAAAAAAAAAATACAGAAGAAGAATTTAATGTCAATCAAATCAATAAAAATTTTCTCATCAAAAATTCAATAAATAAATATCTATTTTTGTATATTTTATGTGACACCTAATATTTAATAATAATAATAATAATTATTATTATTAAACTAAAAGAATCCATCAATCAATCAAAAATAAAAACGTAGAAATAAAGAAAGAAAGTAAAATGAGCTTAAAAAGCTTTCATAAAATCTATTTACTTAAACACAATATAAATAGATACAAAAAAAAAAAAAAAAAAAATAGTAAAATTAATTTGAATCAATATTTAAGGATTTATTAAATAATTAATCCATCCCGCTTAACCCAATTTATTTAACCAAAATCCTGGAGGATATGAATACACTTCCTGTTTTCAATTTTATTTCACTTTTCCTTTATTAATTAATTATTGACGTAACGATTAGTATGAACTAATTTGAAATTCGTTTTTTTTTATATATAAATTAATTGTTTTTTAATCTTCCTGGGGGTGATTAACATAGTGTTTAAGGTCTGGAAACTAAGAATATTCTGGTTAAATCATTGAAAAATTATTTCAACATGTTTAGAGAATAAAAAAAAAAGTAATAAAAGGATAAAAATCAGTGATTTCTTGATTACTTCTTTGTGCTTAAATAATTCCATAATTTTACTAGACAATGGATTCTTATCTTAAAGCGTTTTTTTCCGTTCCTTTCCGTTCCTTTCCTTTCCTTTCCTTTTACTAAAATAAAACATTTTTATTACATTTATTTATTATTCGTTTCCGTTTTTTTATTAATATTTTTAAAATAAATATTTATCTAACCCTGCTGCCAGTTGATTACTATTGATTTACATTAATAAATGAGAAATAAAAATATATATTCAATTGATGATCGATGCCATACGTATGTATGTATATAAAGTGTACAAAAATGAATAAATATTAATTATAATTAATGAGAAATATTAATGTAGAAACGTAACCCGTACACATTATTATTATGTAATGACAAATAAATAAACGAATAATGTTTCTTAGTAGAAAGTAAATAAATTAAAATTGATAAATGAAAATGATAAAAAGAAATTTTTTTTCTTTCTATTATTTATCTTTAACTGAAGGTCGACTATGTTGTCAATTTAATAAATAAATAAACTACCACCGTACAAAAACTATTAAGTTATTTATTAAAAACGTAATTCTTTGAAGTAAATCCAATGGGTAAAATTATTGCTCTACTCGATTTACTATGTGACCTACGATTCTTATTTATGGCAATGTTAAGACATTTAACATTAATAAATTGTTTTAGACTTCATTAAAGCACAAAAGAATTACCAGCGAAGCTTCCTTATCAAATAATTTTTCACAACAAAAGTGGAATTTTTTTAACGGAATTTCAACATTAGCCTACTAAGCCTACTTATAATTTTAAACCACCGAAAACATAAAATCGCCATTTTCTATTGTTTAAATAATATTTTGATATTTAATTACGCATTATGTTTTCTAATTGACAAAAACAAAAACATTTTTCTCTCATAAAATTCATAAATCAATAATGTATGACTGAAACAATTAGCGAAAACGATAAAAATAAATGTTAAAGACGTAAAAGCATAAAACAACACGATAAAAAATTATGTTTAAGCCATAAAAATAGTATAAGTTTGGAAGGAATTCGTCAACGAAATAATTTATGACGTGCTAGTAACGTAATTGTTTTAGTAAAATAATTTTTAGAACTACAAAAAAAAAATGGGAAAAGGGAAAAAAACAAATTTTTTAGGGTTGTTATTATTTTTTTTGTTGTTTTTTTTTTAACGATTGTGTGTCATAAGCCTATTCATTCCAATTCAGATCAGTGTCAAATACCTGTGTGTATATGTATTAAACAGCTGGTTGTTTGGGGGTGTAGATTATAAAAATGTATAAAACAGAAACCCACATTTGACCTAAATACTCCTGTTTAACAATTCGCTTTTCGTTTCTAGAACGGATATTTATGGAATAATGGTAATAAGGAAAAATAAGTGAATAGGAAAAGGATAATTATTTAATATAGAACAAAAAACAAAACCCAAAACAATCGAAAGTTGTCAGGATTATTGATTTTTGTTTCTAGTTAATAATTTTTTTTTTTTTTTTTTTTTTTTGTTTAATTTTAATTACAGACGTGGCAGTATTGATAATTTAGAAAATAGTAGCACAAGATCCAGTAACAGTGCACCGTCAACACCAGAAGATAATATCAATGTAGTTGTCAGGTAATTACAGTGAATTATAATCTAATTACTTTCGTAAGTAACTTAATGATTATTTTGAATTTAGAGTTCGCCCTCTAAATCATAAAGAAATTCGTTCCAATGATGACATGGTGGTACAGTTTCCAGGAAATGGACAGATATTAGTAAATCAATTAATTAAAATTATATTTCATGTATGGTTAAAATAAAAATTAAATTATTTCCAGTGTGATGGAATTCCGGGGGGACCAGGTGGTGGTCAAAAACCAAAATTATTCTCCTATAATGTTGTATTTGAAACTGGTGCATCACAAGATGATGTCTTACAATATTCTGGTATAAAACGTTTAATCGAGATGGCAATTGAAGGTTTTAGCTGTACAGCGTTCTGTTACGGACAAACTGGATCTGGTAAAACACACACATTAACCGGACCACCGGAATTGGTAAATATTTTACGAAATTGAACAAATAGAAACAAATTCTCAATGATTGATTTATTTTAGTTCATTGGAAAGCCTAATCCTTCAGATGACCGACATGGATTGATATTTCGGGCATTTGTTTACCTTTTTAAACTTTTACAGGAGCGAAAGGACACAAATTTTATACTCAAAGCATCATTTTTAGAGATTTACAATGAAAAGGTAATTTCCGTTAAAAATTTAGCTATAAACAAAGTGTTTTCGTTCTAATTATAAGGCGATTGTAAAGTCAATGCGGTAATAAAATAAAAAACAAAGTGATTTGAATTATTAATGAAAATAAATAACAAGGTCAAACAATAATTAATTAATTAGAATTACCAATGTAAATTATGTGTCAACCAAACATCAATTACGATTTAAAATAAAATTATTTTTTCTGATGCATATTGAAGTAATTTTAGTATCGGTTTGCATGGAATATTTAATGAAAGTTTCTGTTTCGTTTATTAGGTAATCGATTTACTAAATCCAGGATCCGCTAGAAAACCGTTGGCGGTACGTTGGTCAAAGAAATCACGTGGATTTTTTGTTGAAAATTTATTCACGGTGGATTGTGAGGAGCTTGATGATTTATTAGCGGTTTTAGAGGAGGGTATGAGGAACCGTTCTGTAGGATCACATTCTATGAATGATTACTCATCGAGAAGTCACACCATTTTAACCGTTCACATAACGTCAGAACAGCAGGCAGAAGGTGGTGTTTTTATATCAAAACAGGGGAAAATAAATTTTGTTGATTTGGCCGGTAGTGAAATGACGAAGAAGACGCATAGCGAAGGAAAGACATTAGAGGAGGCAAATAATATCAATAAAAGTCTTATGGTGCTTGGTAAGTGAATATTATTTTATGGAATCAGATGGATTTTCCCCCCTAATCAAATTTATTCACTAAAACTTAAGTCAGCTGTAAGTGCTAAGCATTTCTCTTTACAACTTTCTCATCCTACTATTTCTCTAATACAAAAATTTAATTTGAATAAATTGAAAATTTCTCTATAAATTTTTAAAGAATTTCGATTAAATTCTTTGCCTTTCTTTCATTTTTCCTTCTTCAACTTAATAAATTATTTACAAAAAAAAAAAAAAAAAAAAATTTCTCCTTCCTTTCAATTTCTCTGTTTGTTTATCAAAAGTTTCTTTCCTAAATTATTCATAGTGAATTAAATAATTTAATTAAATAATAATGAATGTGGCGTATTCTCCAGATACCTCCCCGGTCACTGCTATGTAATTTTTGAATGTTTTTTTTTTAATTAAAAATAGAAGAGAACCAAATTAGTTACGCATGTTGTTTTTTTTAATTTCAGGATACTGTATCGCCTCGTTAAGTGACACGAAAAAACGCAATGGACACATACCGTACAGAGACAGTAAACTTACAAAACTCTTAGCTGATAGTTTGGCGGGCAATGGAGTGACCTTGATGGTAAGTTTTTCCGTCTTAATCACCTTTGATTTGCCTTAGTTTAATTAAATTTATTTTACAGATTGCGTGCATATCACCAGCACGATCAAATATATCGGAAACATTAAATACATTGCGGTATGCTGCTCGTGCAAAAAAGATCCGCACAAAACCAATAATTGTGATGGATCCCAGAGAGGCATTGATACTTAGTTTGAAACGTGAAATCGGAACATTGCAACAAGAAAACGATCATTTACGTTCTGCGCTTAATTTACATGGTGATAATCCGGAGCCGAGTGGTTTGCTGGAGATAAATCAGGAGCGACACATTATACCAGAGGCGCCAAAAGTTGATTTGGAACGGGTCGCTGAATTAGAAGGTTCAGAATTAACAGAATTGGTGAAACTGTACATGACAGAGAATCAGGCCTTAAGACACGAAAATTCAGAATTGTATTCCACAAGAGAAATGATATTACGTGATCAGGAAGTTGTTTGCAGGGAAAATGAACGACTTTTGAAAAAATTAGAAGATGTTAATTCGTACGAAAAATTTCAATTTGTTTCTGTTTCCGAAATTATTTTTTTTCCTCATTTTGTAGGGTGTGCTGTCGTTCTCCAATTATTCCTGCTCGTCCGGCATTTGGTCCGGAAATTACAAACGCAGCATCTGCTAGCGATAGCGATTCAAATATCTGGACGAATCCAATGAATACGAGTTCAGACAGTATTGGAAGTTTCACGGGTCCAAAGTTCAAAAGCGATATTTTAGATGGAAGGGTCTCATCAAATGAAAGTCGGGTACCCGAATCAATACAAAAAGAATTGGATAGACGTAGAATTGGTGACAGGTTGCACAGATTATTCAAAGCACCTAAAATTTAATAAATTTTAAGCAAAATTAAAAAATTTCTAGCATAACGAATATAGCAAACAGCCTCAGACGTCACAATTCCTGGGACGCAAATCGTTCGAATAGTGGTGGCTCACAAAAAAGCCACCCGTTAAAAGGTTCCGATTCGGCTGGTAGCACCCATAAAAGATTTACTAGTCCACACAGGATTGTCGAGTGAGTTCTACTCACACTGTTTCTAAATCACAAACATTCTCTCAACATTTATTTTTAGATCAACAGATACATTACCCAAAATCATACATAACAGCCAACGTCCAGTGTCCAATGAAACACAAATGTGCGAGCAACAGGCAAATACAGGCCAAAATAATACAAAACAGAATTTTCAATTGAAAAAACGTGAATTCTTTGGCAGCTTAATATCACTGACAAATGACGATGAAAATAATTTTTTTTTCTAAAATTAGTTCATAAATCGGTAATTAAATATTAATTTTAATTAATGTCTGTAGTAATTAATTATTATAGAAATTAATTAAGTTTAAGTAAAGCGCAGTGACGTTTTTATTAATTGTTGCTCGCATATATTAATAATCAAAGTGTTTGTCCGCCTTCATTGTTGTCTAATGTTATCCGTGTGTTACACTCCTACGCTATTCATACATTCAAAATATATTTTTTACTTTTTTTTTTAATTTAATTATTTATTTATTTATCTAATCGATTGTTTTTCATTTCATTTTATTTATGTATTTTCATAAAACGAAATAATTTGTGTTTTGTTTCTTTTCAGCATGATAAGTTAAACGGATGACAATAATGAGTAAATAAATTATTAGAAATTGATTATCTACAGACGTTATGTTTGTTTTAAAATAAATTTGTGTTTTTTATTTCAATTTAATAAATGTGTAGCTAAATACCGTCATTTATGCGATAAAAGGATTTTATGTTTCATACAAAAACAATTAAAAATTTGGATTTGGAAAATTGATAATGAATGTGATAAACAGTATGGGGCCTACACTCTCGCGCAAATAACAAATATTTTATTATAAATATAAAAAGTGTAATATTTTAGTCATATTTTATTTATTTATTTTATTTATTGGTAATTTTCGTTTATTTTAATAGTTTTAGTGAATTATTAATGAGAGACACTGTGTAACCATTTTTGTTGTAATCATTATATAATTTTTCGTTAAATTAAATAAAAGATAAACAAACTGACAGACAAAAAGTCTAGTAAAAATAAATAATTTTCTATTTAATTAAATTGATTCAAAAAATTTTTAGTGTGTTATATGTGTAAAAATACTAACTAAAGGTAAAAAAAAAACAATTAATTTCTATATTTCTTAATTAATTAAAATATTGCGCCATTTCTATTATACATTATTGAACGTTCGAGAAACACTGTTAATTATAAATTATAATTCAAGATGTCGCATTACACGTTACAGAGATTTATTATTTCTATAATTTGCTATAAAATTTTTTATTTATTTATTTTTTGACGTTTAAAATTTGTTTTACATATTGAGAATTTATTTATTTACTTTTTTTTTCGTTTCTTTCTTACGAGCAATAGATATTTTTTACATCATTTTTCATCAGATATATTAATTTTTTTTTTGTTAAAATAATTATTTATTGATTTGTTTAAATAAACTGAATATAAATTAAAAAAAAAAAAATTAAAATTTTTTATTCAAAAATAGAAAAGAAAAAAAAAGAAAGAAAACGAGAGAAAATAAAAAAAAGGAAACGGCCTTAATATTATTGTAGTATTATTATAGCAGCAGATGATATTTGCAAGTAGTTTATTGTTTGTATCGTTTGGATATTAATATTTTCTGTCCTGCTCTCACACCGCTTCCCAAACCGTGCGAGTAAGCAGCAATACAACGTGTTTTAAATATATATTTATTGCTTTGATAACATTTATAATTGAAAATTAATTAATTTAAAGTGTTTTGTGTAATATAAACGAGTGCGAAATTATCTATTAATAGTTGGTTTTTGTGCCCGATGTCTAGTGGTGAAGTCTTAGATAGTTCCGTTGATCCCCCAGCCGCCAAAAAACGGAAGCTGCCTTCATCAGTATCGTCAACTTCCTCCATAATAATGGCGAACAATGGATCGACATCGCGCGAATCTGGTGCTGAAATTGACGAAGGTTTGTATTCCCGTCAATTATATGTGCTTGGCCATGATGCTATGCGTCGGATGGCCACCTCTGACGTTCTAATTTCTGGACTTGGAGGTCTCGGTGTTGAAATAGCGAAAAATGTTATACTTGGTGGTGTCAAATCTGTCACTTTGCATGACACAGCTATTTGCAGTATATCGGATTTATCATCGCAATTTTATTTGACCGAAAGTGACATTGGAAATAATCGTGCAGAATCCTGTGTAGGACAATTAAGAGAATTGAATCATTATGTAACAATTCAGGCATATACTGGTGATTTGACGGAAGAGTATATTAAAAAGTTTCGTGTAGTTGTCCTAACCTCAACATCGGCTAGTGAACAACAAAGGATTTCAAATATAACCCATGAAAATGATATTGCGTTAATTATATCGGATACAAGAGGCTTATTTGCCCAGATATTTTGTGATTTTGGTAAAGAATTTACTGTTGTTGATAAAAATGGGGCACAACCAATAACCGCCATGATTGCTGGAATCACCAAAGATACAGAAAGTGTAGTGACCTGTTTAGATGAGAGCCGTCATGGTTTAGAAGATGGCGATTATGTCACATTTACCGAGGTAATTATCTTGTTTAATTCATTTTTTATTAATTAATTATTACTAAAGAAGCAATTAATAGAATTTTATAGAAGAAAATTGTGAGTCATAAGAGCTGCGCTCATTTCTATTTATTTCACAATGACATGACACGAAATGACGCTACTACTACACAACAAACAGCGAAATATTCTTTGTTTGAAAATTTTTTTTATTTATTTTTTATTCATTTAATTTTCAATTCTTTCACTGTATCCAGAAGCAAAATTCTTTTTGTTTTTATTACAAATAATTTATATTTGTTTTGTTTTAATTAAATAATAAAAAAAAAATTCTATTTTTTTATTGTTTTTAATTAATAATGACTGAAATGACGCTCTTTTTGTCCATAAATAAATAAACAAAAAATATTCTTTTAATTCAAAGGTTCAAGGTATGACAGAGTTAAATGGATGCGAACCAAGAAAAATAAAAGTTCTTGGACCATACACATTTAGTATTGGTGATACAACTGGTTTCAGTGAGTATGTACGCGGTGGCATTGTGACACAAATAAAAATGCCATTCAAGATGACATTTAAGTCATTTGAGGAGGCATGCAAGGAACCAGAAATTGTCTTTAATGCTTATGATAAACTCTTGGATCCAACTGTTTATCATGATGCCTTTCTTACATTGAATTTGTTTATTGACAAATTCGAACGTATGCCAAAGCCATGGTGCACCGATGATGTAAATTCCTTTATCGAGCTTGCTAATTATAAAGATAAGGAGTACGTCGAATTTATGATTAAGTTCTGTCAGGTGATTAGGATTTTAAATTAATATTTAAATCGTTTCTGCGTTATCAATAAAATAATCTTTAATTGGTATAGATTTGCTCTGGAGACTTGTCACCAATGGATGCTGCTATTGGTGGTATTGTCGCTCAAGAAGTAATGAAAGCTTGCAGTGGTAAATTTACCCCAATTTTCCAATTTTTCTACATGGACGCGCTTGAATGTCTCCCCGAAAATGATCTCACTGAAGAAGAATGTAAGCCACTTGGCACTAGATACGATAATCAAATTGCTGTCTTTGGTAAAAAATTCCAAGATACATTGGGAGCCTTGAAGTAAGAATTTTTTATTTTATTAACTCTGGAATGGAATGGAAAATAATTTTTCCTTTTTTGTTTATTTTTTCCTAAAGATATTTTATTGTTGGCGCTGGTGCTATTGGCTGTGAATTGTTGAAAAATTTTGCAATGATTGGTATTGCGGCGAATGGTGGTGAAATAATCGTAACTGATATGGATTTAATTGAGAAATCGAATCTTAATCGTCAATTTTTGTTCCGGCCTCATGATGTACAAAAGGCCAAATCGCAAACAGCTGCTCAAGCAATCATACAAATGAATAAGGAGGTTAATGTGGTTGCACACGAGAATCGTGTCGGCACCGAAACTGAGAGATTCTACGATGATGATTTCTTTGAGAAATTGGACGGTGTTGCAAACGCATTAGATAACACTGATGCCCGTATTTACATGGATAGGCGATGCGTTTATTATAGAAAACCATTAATAGATTCCGGTACTCTAGGTACAATGGGAAATATTCAGGTGATTGTACCATTTGTCACCGAATCATATAGTTCATCGCAAGACCCTCCAGAAAAAAGTATTCCGATTTGTACGTTGAAAAATTTCCCAAATGCTATTGAACATACATTGCAATGGGCTCGTGATAATTTCGAAGGAATGTTTAAGCAAGCAGCCGAAAATGCATCGCAATACATTTCTGATCCCACATTTATTGAACGCGTACTTAAGTTACCAGGTGTACAGTTATTGGAAACTCTAGAGCATGTCAAGTCTGCTCTAATCGATGAGAAACCAAAACACTTTGAAGATTGTGTTCGTTGGGCCCGCTTTCATTGGGAGGAAATGTATTGCAACCAAATTAAGCAATTGCTATACAACTTCCCAGCGGACCAAACAACATCAAGTGGTCAACCATTTTGGTCGGGACCGAAACGTTGTCCAGATCCACTTATATTTGATGTGGCAAATCCGATACATTTGGATTATGTTTGGGCAACAGCTAATATAAAAGCTGAAATTTATGGTATTACGCAAGTTCGTGATAAAACTGTTGTTGCAGATATTTTATCTCAAATTCATGTAAGCTACTTGCTGATTTATTGTTGCTTGATCATTTTTTACTTATAATTGTGCATTGTAGGTACCAACATTTGTGCCCAAATCTGGTGTTATGATTGCTGTATCCGATGCTGCATTACAAGATTCAAACGGTGACGGCTTGGACCAGGATCGTGTTAATCGCATCTTAACCGAATTAGCAAATCTTGGCACAATCGATTTTAGAATTACACCAATTGAGTTTGAGAAGGACGATGATAATAATTATCACATGGACTTTATTGTCGCTGCATCAAATTTACGTGCAATTAACTACAAAATACCAACAGCCGATAGACATAAATCGAAATTAATTGCTGGAAAAATTATTCCAGCAATTGCGACAACCACATCAGTTGTGGCTGGCTTTGCTGTTTTGGAAATTATAAAACTTGCTCAAGGGTTTGTTACATTATTGATTGAAAATATATTTTTATTTTTATTTGTTTACTAAAATTATTCTTGTTCTCGCTGTTTTAGTTACACCCAGTTGACACGTTTTAAGAATGGTTTCGTCAATTTGGCATTACCACTGTTTACATTTGCTGAGCCAATACAGGCACAAAAATGTAAATATTACGGTAACGAGTGGACATTATGGGATCGTTTTGAAGTAAAAGGTGAAATGACGCTAAGTGAATTTTTGGAATATTTTTTGAAGGAGCATAAATTGGAAGTAACAATGGTATCACAAGGTGTAACACTGCTCTACTCATTCTTCTTATCAAAAAATAAAAGTCAAGAGCGTATGGGCTTACTAATGTCGGAGGTTGTCAAAAAAGTTTCGAAAAAGAAATTGGAACCGCACGTCAGAGCACTCGTCTTTGAAATTTATTGTAATGATTTAGAAGGGAATGATGTTGAGGTACCATATATACGGTACACATTTAAATAAAAAATTATTCAAATTTCTTGTTTCTCAATATATAAAAACAAATCGATTGTCGTAGTCGTCGTCGTCGTCAGTGTCGACGTCGCCTTCACCGTCGCCGCCTCCCCCCATATAGCTACAATTTATTTTCGTTTTTCTTTCTTTTTTTTATATTTTTTTTAATTTTTTAAATAATTAATTAATTTTTATTTTATTTTTTTTTTTCACACATCTTTGCAATTTTAGTTATTTAATTAATTAATTAATGAAATACATAAATAAAAGATTTATCAAATAAGAAAAAATATTTATTGTAATCTATCCTCTTATCCTCCTTATCATCATCTATCTATATAAATAAATACATGAATAAAAAAAAAAAATAAAAATCAATAAATAAAAAATCATTAAATAAACAAGAAAATGATGATATATATGAAGAATGAAGAAATTTAAAGTAAATTATAATTAATAATTAATAATAATAATAATAATTAATAATACTATGCTATAATGTTTATGTTTTTTTTTTATTGTGTTTTGTTTTTAATAAATAAATTAATTAATAAATTAAAAATCACAAGAATAATAAAACAGATGATGATTAAACAGAATTTTAAGAAGAATTTAAACAAAAAAATTTTAATTTTTTTCCTACCCCCTATAATATAGTTGCGGTGGTTGGTTTTCTATCCTTTACGACATGAAATTAAAATTTCAAATTTTTTTTTATTTTATTTTATAAACCGCGACTTTTTAAAGGTTGAAACCGAATTATTTACAAAAAGAAAAAAAAAATACATTTATAATATGATGAAGTAAAATTATTTAGACGAAAAAATTTATTTATTTTATTTTAAAAGTATTCGTCCGTTAAACTGTAGGAGGATTTGTGGTTTTTTTTTATTTTTATTTGTTTTAGATTAATAAATTAATTAAATTTGAATTATTTTTTATTGCGTTATTGTGTTAACCCTTGATGTAACCGTTGGATAAAGACGTTACAGTTGTGTAATGTCTTTTTCGCGAGTAAATTAATTTTGATTGGGTGGTTAAACCCCCTAAACACAGGAAAAGAGAGAATATACCACAATCCAAAGTATTTTATTTTTTGATTTTTAAATAAATAGAGCTAAGGCTGATCTTTTGCCAGTGGAAAAAATTAAAATTTTCAATGCTCGATCGATATTTATATACATATATGGCAGTTAGTAGTATTTGCATAATTTTTAATGTAAAAGAAAAATATTAAAAAAAAAAAAAAGAAAAGATTTTCACACATTTGGTAAAGGGTTAGAGAAATAATTATTAAACAAAATTGTATGTTCGATGAAATTATAAAATAAATTTTGGGCAAATGGGGAATAAAAGGAAGCAAAAATCGCATCGCGCGAAATTTAATTTTTTTTTTGTGTTTTTTTGTTTATTTCTCTTGCCCAAAAAATCAATTTTTTTTTTCAATTATTATTGTAAATTTAATTAAAAGAGATGAAATTAAAAAACAAAAAAGATTTATTGCTTAATTTACGTATTTTTTGTGTGTTTATTTGATTTATAATTTCTCTCGTTTTTATTTTAATTTTTTTTTTTAATAAATAAATAATTGAATTTAGAATTTACTGAAAAATTCGTTTTTTTTTTTTGAAATTTAATTTTTCACTGAATTTTGGTGGAATTTGTAGTGAAAAATGTTTTTCGTTTATTTTTGCTTTATAATTGTTAATAAAAAAAAATTTCTTTTGGCATACAGAATATACAAAAGTGTTTTTGTTGGTAATCATCCTATTTTCTCTTGACGTGTTATGTAAATCCAGGTATCATCATTAAGTCATTTTATTGTTGATATTTCATTGAATTTATAAGAAATCAGCATATGATTCAAAATTTCATTATATATTACAAGAATTTTTAAAAAATTTAAAGAAATTTTGAAATTTCTCAATAATATTGTACCAAATACTAAGGAAGTTTATTATTTATCTAAAATATCCTTATAAAATCTTATTAAGTTCTCATTTTTTATTACAAAATTTTATCTATAAACATCCCAAAACGATGTAATTTCAATTAAAACATCTACTCAACGGTTATAGGAACCCAAATTAATTAGTAAATTAATTAAATTTTAAGCCATTTTACAAAATCCACAATAAAAAAACAAAAACAAAAAATTTTCATCTATTGAGCAGAATCCAAGAATTTTCTACCAAAATAAAATTTCGGGTATGCGTTTGCGCAAATTCAGCAGGAGGGAACAATTAAAAAACTTGTTTTTGCATTGTTTTAGTTTTAGTACAAAACATGACGTTCATTCGGTGAGAAAAATTTCTTGGTTAAGCATAGAATTTTTATGGGAAAAATTTTCCTACAAAATTTTTTTGTTGTTTGGTTCTTTAATAATCCAGAAGTGAAATGAAGGAGACATCAATTAAATGCTTAATATTGCTGGTGAAGGGGAAACCATTATTGTACGATACAAAACATCGTGATTATAAAAATGTAGAATTAAAAAATCAAACATGGATACGAATAGCTGTAGAGCTTGGATGCAATGGTAAGTGATAGAGATATGGTTGAACATTTTTGATTAAAACTGATTTTGATTTTAGTTGGTGATGTTAAAAGAAAATGGAAGTATTTACGTGAACGTTATCGACGCCTTAAAAACGATACAAATTCAGCAAATGATTTAAAAAAACTAAAGCAATGGCCTTTGTATAAAGCGTTGTCATTTCTGGAGAAATATTGCCTACGGTAAATTAAAATTAAAAAAAAAAGGATTTTCATTAAAGGATAAAAAATTATTTTTCAGTGTATCTATTGATCCACCCACTATTAAATATAACACAAAATCAATAAAAATGGAACCTGTGTCACCGCCATCATCACCTGTACGAAATAAATTTCTACAAGAAACATTCCCACCGAAAGCACTTGTACGAAAACCATTTGAGACAAATCAATGTGTGCCATCGCATAAGATAGAAACAATGGAGTTTATGTCACTTGAAACGTTACCAAATCCCATCGAACCTGAAGTTAGTATATTTTCGGTTAAAAATCCAAAGCGGTCCCATGTTAAAACACCAGAACCAGAATCAGATAAATTGACAAATTTATTAAAAAAAATGGACGCACTAATCTCATCATCTAGTTCACAAATTAATGAATTAGAAAAGGGAAAACATCATCACTTTAGTAATTATTTAGAAATGGAAATGAATGAGCTTACGGATAATGAAGCAAATGAATTTAAAAATTTTTGTTTAATCAAACTGTATGAAATACAAAATAAAAGAAAAAAATAAGAAAAAAAAAAAAACATTTATTGGTTCTCTCAAGGGGCTTTAAGTTAAGTTAATAAAACAAAAAATGTTAAATTAAAAAATTCGATTGCTGTTTGTTTATTGTTTGTGCTTTAAAGTCAGAATTAAACCCAAATTAAAACTTCTGTAGTAACGACGCTTAATTTATGTAAAAATTTTATTTAAAAATAATTTCCCCTTTATTTTCAAAATGGCAATACTAGATTCAAAAAAAAAAAATTTTTCTTAAAATTTTCAAAAAAACGCACGAGTTATAATTAATAATCAAATGTCACAAGCAAATTAATTAGCGAATAACATAAATAATTATTGATAATAAACAATAAATTGTTTTGGTGTATAGTTTGAGAGTTAGCGATTTAATTTGATTTCATAAAAAAAAATGTTTTTTTTTTATGCGACGATAAGATAATTTTTTTGGTTGTTAAACAGCGAATTTTTTTTTTTTTTAAACATTATCTAGATATGTTTATCGTGTTTTGCTAAATTATTTGTTTTTATTTTTTTATTACTTATTATTGTTTTATTAATTCTTGTTATTTCTCCGCTGTTAAGGTAAGTTAAGGTATGGCTTTAAAGCAAACAGTAGTAACACCTTTAAAAATAAAAATTATTATTTTTGGTATTCTCTTATCAGGCTTTATTATTATTATTTTATTATCACAGTAAAACTGTGTTCTGTTTTAATTTTTTTTTTTTTTGTGTGTGCTCAGAAACATAAACGATAATAATTCATGACCAGTGTGATAATTTGCATATAGCAAAAAGACCAGGAATATTTTAAATCGTTAAATTTGTGAAAAAAAAAATGCCAAATCCAATACGGGCGTTAGTGATAAAAAGTGATTTAGAAAATTGTCAATATAAGGAGTACGGATGTACACAACGTTTTACATCAGATGATTTAAAAAAACATTTATCAGCATGTAAATACCGTACATACCAATGCATTGGAACAACATTAAACGTTTGGTGGTAATTCTGATACAAAAAAATTTTCGAAAATCGTATTAAAAAAAACCGGAAAAAGTTTCTTTACAGCTGCGATTGGATTGGCAGACAATATAATTTTGAGGAGCATATGATTAAGGAACATTCACAGATTGGTGATTTTTATGATTGTACAACAAAAAATGCTTGTGTACCATTTATCAATGATATATCAATAGCAACAATGAATTTGATAAATGGTTTTACAAAGAAATTTGTTTTTTATTATCAATCAAATAATGTGACCGGTATGCTTTACTTTCTTATTTATTACATTGGGGATAAGAAGGAGGCGAATCAATTTTACTACGTATTTGATATAAAAAAGCCAAATGATTCTTATAAATGTGTAAGTAGTACAAATTGAATTATATTAGTGAAAGCGTAATAAAAGCGTAACACCTGTCGGCCATTTTATTCCAAACAATTCCTTTGTTTTTTCCTACTTAAGCCATTCAAAATGGCTTTTGTTTCATTAAATTCTTGATTTCTTATTCAAATTAATGGAAATTCCGTGTCACATGAACCGGTTTAATGTGATTTAATCATTTTTTATCCGATAACGATGAATAATTAAAAAAGGCGAAATCACTTAATTAATTTTTTGGATATCGTTTGTTTTTTATCATCCAGTTTAAGCTTAACCACCGCGTTTTGTCGGCTATATCTTATAAATCGAATTAAGCCAGTGACGTGCTTTTGATTTATTTCTTTTCCTTATTATTAACAAAAAAAAAATTGGTTTTCCTTAGATATCGTACACGGAACAATGTTCGTGCGATAGTGAAAATGTGTTGAAACTGATTGAAGCGAAAAATTGTATCGCAATACCGCATAATGTGGCAAAACATTATTTATACGAGAATAACATACATTTTGACTTTGCAATACATAAGAAAAAGGATGTTAAGGAGCCAGATGATGTTCCTGTAAAAGTACTATCACCGGTGAAAAATGTAAAACCGGAAAATCCATTCCTATTCCCAACGAAAGGTATTCTAAAAACGAATAAAGATCTAAATGGTAAAAGTATACCGATGCCAGCAAGACGTCTCCAATCACAAATATCAATGACATCTGCGGTTCTAGCGGGAGCTACAACCGCTGGCGTTATAAATGCGGTTGATGGAAAAAAAACACCAGATACAACAAAAGCATATTCGCCAACATTACAATCACAGATATCGGTAAGTGATTGCTCTGAATACTCATCGATTAATAAAATGAAATTGCCAGAAGGTTATGGCTCATCAGATGCTGCAGAGCCACCTTGTTTAACGCCATCAATCACAAAACATTACACCCACGATGAGGTAACTTTTTTTACTGAATTATTCCCCATTCAAAAAAATTAACAAAAAATTTACTTTCTTCCAGCTAAATAAACTGTGCTCAAAGCAAATGTTGCAACGATCAGCCAGTTTGATTGATGCGAATGACTCACGTACGATACGACATTACGAGAACTCAACGGTACCACTATACAAATCAACTGATAAACGTATTTATAAAAAAATTATACCCGGTGATTGTTTAAGTCGTCCAAAATTTTATAAATAATTCTCGATTATTGTTGGTGCAGCAAATAAATATTTTTGACTAAACTAAGCAATGTTATCAATCAAACGATAACGAAATTAATTAAGTAGGCTTACACGGTTGCGTTTAATAAACTAATAAATAATTAAATTATCGTAATTATCGTAATTATGTATATTTTGACTCATTTAGTTTTTTTTTATTACTTTTTCCACTAATTTTACCTACAAAGTTTTAAAATTAGCGAAAAAAAAAAAAAAATTAATTTTTTTATTTTTATGTTTTTCTTAGATAAGAAAATATTTTTGTTTTGTTTAATTTTATTAATAAATTATGAAGATTAATTATTATTTGTGTGGTTTATCATTGTAATAATATTATTATTATTTTATTTTTTAAATTAATTAAAACAATTTTGGCAAAATTTTACTGGTTATTAACGCCTTATACGCCGTTTACTCTGCGTAATTAAAACCCCCCTAAAGCGTGTATGATTATTAAACGCCATAAAAAATAGATTAAATTGGAAGAACCAAAAATCTATGTTTCTTATCAATTAATTAATTAATTTTATTTCACCTTTTATTGTCTTTTTAAAAGTATCTTCGGACAATTGAACAAAACACTTGACAAATTGATTTGCTTGTAAAATTTATTAATCTATTTGTTGGTTTTTATAAACAATACTTTTTCCATACTTAATATAATGAAATTTTTTGCTTTGAAAGCTTTGAAAATGAAAAAAATTTTATTTAAAAAAAAAAACGCCGGATTGCATACTATTTACATTGACTTGCCATGAAGTTTTTTATGTAAATGAAAAATGTTATGATCGTTTGTCTGTTTATCCGGCTTTACTATGACGTTCTAAGTGATTTAATTATTTTTTAAAATGGATTTTAAATAGTTTTTAAAGTTCTCTACACAAAAAAATAGTTTTTGTTTGCTTTAAACCTGGAATGACCTTTAAAACGCAGAAAGAAATCAGAATTTTTTTTTTGTTCTCTCACAGAGTAATTCATAGAAATTTTTTGTTTACCTTTTGCAATTTTAATTTTATTTGCAATCCTTTTACGTTGATTGAATTCTATTGCGTTATAAAAGATGGAAAATCCTTTCTTAAATTTTTATTCGCTAGGATACAGTGCGGAACTTAAGAGAAAATATGTTAATAAAAATTTTCATACATTTTCTGTTAATTTTTATAATTTTCGGTTATCAAAGTGATAAGTTTTTGATTGGTGATAATACAACGTGGTGTGCACACTTATCGGAACGTGTCAGTACGTTAATCATTAATGTAAAACGAGATGATAACACTTTTGGGAACACTGATCTGGTTATATTACAGAAAGGATACGATCGGTACGATGTAATAGGAAACTGCTTAATGCAGCTGAATTCACAAAAATTTCTGCAAATTTTTATTGCGAAAGCACAATTAAAGCAAAAAAAAATCAACTTTATCAGAAAAACACGAAAAATTTTGATTATTTTCATAAAACGCTTAAATGTGAGAATGATAAAAAAGTTTCGACAATATTTCGTAGGAAATAATTTTGAAATGAAAATTATATTTGTTTGTTTGAAGCCAGAAGTTAGAAGTTTATCGATACTGGAAAGGATTTTTAATCAGTGTAAGGCGATGTTACTGGTCAACGTGGTTATTGCGTTTGCTGAAAAGAACACTGGAAAAATCTTGTTATTTACGTTTAATCCTTATGTGGAGGGTGATGGGTTGTTAGATAAAACCAACGAGATGAATATTGACAGAATTTTCTATAGCAAATTCAATGATCTTCAAGGTTTTGTATTTAAAGTTGCTCAGTTTAATGATCCGCCACGATCGATTATTGTGAACTCAAGTCTCGTGCTAGGAACTGATGGATGTGCGTTGAACTTGCTCTGTAAAATGCTGAATGCCAGCTATGTCATTGTAACTCCCAAAATACTGAGAAAAAATGGTTCTGTGATTTTAAGTGCAGAAGAAGCATTGCACAAAGGTTTTGCTGATATCTGCTTCAATCAATGGCTGTTGGTGGATGAAAATTATTTAAATACAAAACTGGAAATAATTTATCCGCACAGCTTAGCTAGTTTGGTTGTGTTGGTTCCTAGTTCTCAGCCGATGCCGTATTATATGAATTTGGTTCTCCCATTTAATGCGATCATGTGGTTATATCTAATCGGAATGTTTCTCATTTTCGTTGTCACCTGGATGCTGTTAGCAAAGTTCTTCGATCATGGATCATTGAATCGATCGTTATTTAATTCATTTAGATTACAAATGCTGGTGCCACTTACCCGGCCAGTCATAAATGATGCTGAACGGTTTATCATCATAGGATTTCTGTTGCACAGTTTTATCATGTTGAACGGTTATCAGACGATGCTAACGTCGTTACTAGTGACACCTCGGTTCTATCAAAATATTGACACGCTGCAAGAGTTGAACCAGAGCGGATTAAAAATTGAAGTCACTTCGAGCTATCGCTTTATTATTGACGAGAATAACCGTGACTTACCAATAGAAAGGAATCGCTTCATAAGCATTGATCATCCGGCGAATTTATGGAATTTAAGTGACACGGAAAATCGGCATGGATTTCTAACAATTTCCCGGAATGCATTGTCGTTTCTTCAATCTGACCGGAACTACGTGAATGGTCGACCCCAATACCATCGTGTACGTGAAGGATTTATGTTCTCCGTAATTACATACTTTGCGCGACCAGGTCTACCGTTTGCTCCGCGTATAACCGAATTAATCTCCAGATTTCAGGAGGCCGGACTAGAGAACAAATTCAACTTAATTGGACTTTTTAATAGTGAGTCCCAACGCATAACACAAAGTCGAGTGAATACAGTTTTGCTGAAAGTACAAAACGCACAGGAGCGTCCGTGGGGCTACCACGAATACCAAGGTGTTTTTTTCATATTAATTATCGGCTATTTACTCAGTTGCATCGTATTTTGTTGTGAAATTTTCATTAATTTTGTTATCAGAAAATTAAAGCAGAATTTCCGTCGTATTTTTACCTTTAACCATTGACAGTCGTCACGTAACTGATATGCTGGGAATTCTCTCAGTGTGTTTTTTTTCTGTAATATTTTAGATTAATAGATCAGCAGCAAATAATTGTTAATTATATGTTTTGCATTTAATAAATCAGAAATAAATCATGTTTAAGACACAAAAATAATTTTTTTTTATGATTTGTTGTGAAACACCTGAGTTACATTAATCATTTTGTAATTGCGGCGACTAATTCCTATTTCATGGAAAATTATTTTTTTTTTATAAAAATTTTTTTTAATACATTTGATTGATACACAATGGATGGAATTTTTTTCGAAATTGATATTCACATTGGTTGTAATCTGCATAAAGGAATGATGCACAGTGTAATTAATTTATTTTGAATTTATATTAATACGCAGATAAAAAACAATTATAAATGGAATTTACTTTGTTTTTATTAATTAAAAAATTTGGTTTAATTATTTCAATAAAAAAAATTGTTGAAACGCGATGAGTAATAAATTTCAAGATACATTTTGAGTGATTTTTTGTATTTAAATCTGTTTTGAATGTGATTTCAATTTTTAAAATACAATACGTATTTAAATAATTATTTTTTCTTAAAGAGAGAAAATTGTATACAGAGATGAGTGATATTTATTCAATTCGATTGTGTTGCGTTGAGTAGATTTACTTTTTACTTAATTTTATACTAATGAAAATTCCATCTGTGATGTTTTTACGCTGTGTTCTGGTATTGAGTTGCATCACCAAAGCACTTGTTGATAAAATTATTTAACGTTTTTAATCCTTTATCTAATCCTCGATAGATTTTATCGCAAATCTATCCGAATGTCAATTAGAAAACATGAATTAACAATTCCATCGATAAAAGTTGCTTAATCACAACAAGAATTTCTCGACAAAAATTTTTCGTTTTGCCTCTGTTTACAAACATTAATGACAAAGATTGACAGGATGCCATGAAGAAACATGCTATATTTCCAGTACCATCATTTCCATTTTTTTTGATAAATTATTGCTACGCTTTGCTACTTTTATTAGATTAGAAAAGAAGAAAACAAAACAGAAAACACACGAAAGTTGTAAAAAAAAAAATTCTTTTTTTTATGTTTTATTGCATAACATATGCTGGAACATAAATTTTAATTCGATTGTGTTAATCTGGTAAATGGTGCTGCTTAAACACATAAAAATTTATTTTATTTTTTAATTACACTGGGTTAATCCATTGGTAAAGGTAAACAATGCTGTAACTAAGTGGACTTAAATCAATGAAAACACAATTAATAGTCACTAGTCACTACCATGAAGTTTCTTACAATTACACTAAGTCACATTTAAATGTTTGAAATAACATAAAAAAAATATCTCTTCGCAATTAAAATGATTACGATGCCTTAAAGACCCTTAAAGGTAAAATTAAATTAAAATCTTATTCAATTCTTTTATTACAGAAGAAGCAAGTTATGTGGAAAATTAGCACCATAAAATAACACTTGGAATTATGGATTATGATGGGTATTAATAATAAAATTCTTCGTCAAATGCTACGTAAAAGATCGTAAAAAATTGTGTCTGTCTTATCATTTTAATGATTGATAATAGAGAAGAAGTAGAAGAAGAAGAAACAAGAAGCTGTGCTTCACAAAATTTAATTTGTCATTTAGCTGATGAACTTTACATATTAAATGCTGTTCATACATTTATTATAGATAGATATATATATGAGTTAAGTAATAAAATAATAATAATATTTTTTTTTTGTTACCACACATGCAAAGTATCCGGACCAGTGGTTTTGTATTTAATTAGAAAAGGGTGAGATGGTTACTGAAGGAAGAGTTTCCTATTGATTTTACTGTGTCGACTAACCCAACAAAAACTATTAAATTATTAACTAAAATTAGTGTAAAGAAAGGGTCATTAGACCACAGATGGTTTAATGTTTATTTCCATAATACAATTGCATGGCTTTATATGGTTCTATTAATGTATTAATTGTGAAGTCTAGGATTGTGTTTTTTTTTCTTTCATATTTTACAACCAATATATTAGTTCAATAACATTGATAACGATGTGAAAATGAATAAAGAAGTATTTTTTTGTTTTGCTTTTGTTTATCCTTCAAGGATAATGCTTTATTAATGTTTTATAAAAAAAATATTTTTTATACATTTTAACTTTAATTGTTATTAAATTCAATCAATAAAACATTAATAATAATAATAATAATAATAATAAATGAAATGGGAGAAACGTATAGAGACAAATACGTAATGGAAAAGGCAATGAACGATGCTGATGTTATCAAACTTTTATTTGCATTCAAACATATAACAAGAATAATAATTTCCTTTTTTTTTTTTTTAATAGATAAACATTTCTACGCATTTCTACTTATTTATTTTCTATTCAATTTTTATTACACACAAATACGAGAATAATTAAAATGACTAATGATATGTGAAGGAAAATGATAATAAATTTCTCGTGCATCTATAATATATGTATATATTTCCGTTTTACCCTATAAAATATTAAAATATATTTTTATAGGTTTATTATACAAGGTGTGGTATTTTTTTTTTAATACAAACAAACAAACAAACAGACAAATAAATAAATAAAAATAAAATTCTAAAATTTATATCAAACGTGTGCTTATTTAACTGGGAATAGAAAATTAATTATTTTTATTTTCTATTCGCTTATTTTATTACTTTAATCAAAATAATTATGCAAAAAGAATAAAAAAAAAAAAAAAACAATACAACGCTTGATAACAAGTAAATAAAATGACGTAATGATATTCTAATTTTTGAAAATTATAAAAATCCGTCACTTACTTCACTTTGTTTATATCAAATCTCCAATATTGACACTTTTTTCACATTAAACAGCAGAAATATCAGTATTTGATAAACAATTTCAATAGATAGCTTATTTCTCAGCTTAGAACTAAAAGAATATCAAAAACCCGTTAAGATTTAATTGACTTACAGCTAATAAAAAATTTTCCCTCTGACATTTTTTAATTATGATTTATCATTTTATTTATTTTTCATAAAACCGAGTAAACGCAGCTGACATATTATTTTTATTTAGACTTAAAATATTAAATTACCTTGCACTGTATGCAATTTCTCACATAGCATACGACTAATTGTAAAATGAAGTAAATTTTGTAATAAAAAAAAATTATTTATAGAAACGCGTAGTGGCATTAGCTGAGTCATATAAAACGTAGGTTTTGCCAATTATTCATTCAAAAAATAAGTGGAACTGGATCACCAGTAATTTTTTTTTGTACATGGTAATTACAGTACTGATGAATTTTAATCTGGGTTGTAATGTAGGGATCCTTGAACTTTATTTTCAATTTTTTTTATTATTATTATTATTAAATCTATCCACTATGATAAATTATCCAACTATTGTTAATTTACATTTAGTGCAAATATGGGAAAAAAAAAAAAAAAAAACTGAACCCACTTCAACCGTTTTTTTTTCTCTTCTTCTTCTACTTTTTCTGTTTTTGTGGCAGTTTTACAAACTTTAAATACTTTAGAAAATCATTCCCTATTGTAGAAGAAGTTTTCTTCTTTTATAACAAATTCTTTTTTTTATTTTTTTTTTTGCAGATTCTTTTAAAGTGTTCTTCAGAATGAATTATGTAGAAGAAAAAATAATTTTTTTCCCTTTATTATTTATTTCTTGTTGAGTAATAACTGAAGAGACGACAGTTGGATAGTGTGAGATAGAGAGTTTAGGACGTTGTACACTTTAAATATGGTTTATGGTAATGGAGTAACGCACTGTTGAAAGAATAGTGAGTGGGGTGTACAAGTAGTAAGATAGAGTTAAGATGATGTACTTACATATTATAAAGGACTAAAGTAGATATTAATATATGAAGATGAAAAAAAAAAAAAAGTTGTCAACTCAACAGAAAATGTTGTCGTCATTGTTCTTTGGTGAATTCTCCTGAAATGGTCAGTTGGAAGTTTTTGAGAAGGATTTTATTATTTTTATTTTTTTTTTGTTTTCTTCTTAAGAATACTAGAATTGTAATTATCTATAGACACTCAATAGTAATGAAGTCAGTTAATTCAGTTCTTTAAAAACCAACCAAAAACACTTAATGATAGAAAAACTAACTGATGATTGACGGACATTACTGACAGGTTTTCAGGTAGATAGAAACACTTTTCTATGTTCTATTTTCAAACAAAAACTATTCACACATCTGTTGAGTAAATATTTATACAAAAAAATTAATTTTTTTTTTAATTACTAAGGTGTAGTCCTGAGTGACCTAGATTTTTGTTTTGTTTTTTTAATTAAAAAAATTTTCTAAACAAACTAACAGCGATTTGTTTTACTTTTTGTTTTTTTCCCGTTTGAATTTTATTTTTTAAGCCTGTTGTAAAATAATAAAACAATTTTTTTTTTTAAGTTATAACTTAGGTAGGTGAAGTCAAATCAAAAAATTTAAATTGATTACTGGCTTAAACGTTTTTTTTTTATTTTTATTTTATTGACTGTACCGACTTAAGTAAACAAAGATCACGCACGCCTAGTTTGAAAGTAAAACTTTTATACCTAGCGAACATTTTATGTTTTACGATGTAACCGGATTGTAATTTAGAGCAAACCACATGTTTCAATTTTTTTTTTTAACTGCATTTAACTTCATTCACATGAATGGTTAATGATAATTTTGTACAATTTATATTTTTATTTTAACAATAATAATAAATCGAAGGATTTTCCGGATTTAGTTTTGATTATTTATTTGCAAAAATAAAATAAAATTTCCACTTGAAACTAAATTATCTTTTTTTTTCTTTTCTTTCTTTTAAATTGAACGAGCGTTCAACTGTGCTTCATATGTTTTTCTTTCATAAAGTCATTATACTGACCGTTTCAACTGTTTAGTTTTTTTTTGTTTTGTTTTGTTTTTCTATTTTATTTGTCAATATAAGTGGTGGACATTCGATAATGTATGGGATTTAAAACACTTGTTAACACATTTTTCTGTTTATTCATTTTTAATGAAAGTACTAATGGTGAAGTGTTTTTGTGTGGAGAGTGAACACAATATTTACTTCTAGACGGATATTTTTCTGTCTTTTAATCACCCAATCATGCTTTTGTTTTATAAAGACACGAACATTTATCAAGCCATAGTTTTGCCTTATTGATTAGCTAAAAAAAAAAATTACCCACATAAATGGTAAAAAGTAACAAAAAGCACTTCGTGCCCTTTAACGGATTTTATTATTTAATTTACCAAAAAAAAAAAAAAAAATAATAATAATTTAAACAAAACAACGATTACGTTTATTTCAAAATTACATAATTTACATTAATTGATTATTAATCAACAATAATCTATTCATACAAATCTGGTATCAATCAGTGTAGAGAATTTCTATCATTTTACATAGAGTTTTGGTAACGGTTTTGTTTGTAACGCTGTATTGCACTAATATCAGCTTCAAATACATTGTGTAGGTGAAATGAATTTACATAATTTACCTTTAAAAATAAAATAAAATTTAAAACTTCATTTTATCTGCGGTTTGGTTAAAGAAAAATAAAATTTTGTCTGACCTTTAAACGGAGTGGATTAAGCAAGTGGATTTTAAGTCAACAAATAACTTCATTGTTAAGGTCATGATAAATTTCATTTGTACTTGCATGGATTTTTATCTACGTAGCTAAACATTTATAATTTATCCGGATGATGATATACAACGATGACACAATCAAATAATTATTCTATTGTTAAAAGTCTTGTCCGTTCGCCTTCAGTATTGTCCTTATATGAAACACAGGTTCCGGTTACCTAATAAAAGAAAAGAATAAAAATTTAAATTATTATTTAAATAATTTTTGATTCAAACATTTATTGTGTGCGATTCAGTTTTTATTACATCGAAATTAATTGATTTATTGGGATTTTGTGATTTTTTATTTTATATGAAAAATAAATGGATTAACAGTGTTTATGCCTTATTTTCTATACAAAACTAGCAAAAAAAAAAAAAAAACGTGATCAAAATATTTGATTACCTATAAGTTACTTAAGTGATAACACAGCAACGCGATACATTAATAAAATAGATTGAATCAAAGGTAGATACTAGGAGGAGCTAATCTATTTTTATCCAAATACAGCAATAGTAATGAAATTAATTAATTTTTAACAAGAAAACACTTTTCTTTACATTACAATACGAGCAATTGGTGTTCAAAATAAAATTCAATTGTAAGAATAAAAAAAAATTACATTACGATTGTACTTTGTTAAAACGTAATTAAGTGACTTGCACATAATTCTTCTTCTAAATACATGCAATTTCTCTAGTTTAAATTAAGAAAAATTTTATTCCATCGAATAACACATAAGAGACCAATTAATGTAGATTAAAGATTTATACAGAAGAGCTAGTTAAACTAATTATAAATATTCTATAAATAACAAGGAGAAATAATTTTTATTATCCAAATGATATATTTAACACTGAGAATCTAAATCTTATGTGTAATAATATAAATAGAATTTATATATTTATTATGACTTAAGAATTTTAATTTTGTTAATATAACTAAAAACTTGTTAAATTTTATTAAAAAAAAAAAAACTATGAACTTGCTTGCATTAATTATTTAAAAAAAAAATAAGAAAGTAATCTGAATGAATGAAAAATTATTGCAAGAGCAGCCATTGACATTTGCAGTATTATTGCGCAGGTCCATATTACTTAATATTAAATATTAAAAAAAAACAATATGGTTGCTGTTTATGTTGCATTTTTCAAACAAAATATTATTAATTTATGTGCTGCAAATGTTGTTTAATTATAATTTTAAGGAGTAAAATTAAGTTTATTAATGGTTTTAGCGATGTAGTAATTGAGAATAATGACATTGGTTAGTGTGTACGAGTTTTTTAAAAATAATTTAATTTCCATTATAGTTTATTTTTACGTTTCTAGTAAATTTTAAATAACGAATAAAACGCTTAAATTTGTCATTCACAGGAAGACGTTAATGTATTCATGTAATTAGTCCGTTAAGTCAACATGTTACTGCGTTTTATTACATAAATACAACGATAAATCACACACAGCATTGATGATTAAATTATGAATGCTAGCGAGTTGAGAGTAAACAAACTTCTATTCACCTTTTGATTAATTAGTTATACTAGGCGTAATATCTAACTGAGAGATTTTATTTTAATCGGCTTAGATTTATATTTTAACGATCCATAAAATAATGAAATAAAATTATTTTCATTGGTTTAAGCATTTGTGGATGGCTAATACAAGAAAAGAATTTTTTTTTATGATGCTTTATGTTAATTTAAAAATGTAATATTGGCTTAAGTGCAGCTTAATTAATCTGTAAAAGATGCTGTGCATTGTTTGTCTCACTAGTTTATTGTGTTTTAAGTGAATTAAGTGAATTTGAGAAAGACATTTACTAGAAGTTTATTTTACTTGACTTATTTATTTTGAAACCTCTACCTGTAATACACCCACTTTTAAGGTGTTTTGTCACGTAACTCAATATCATTCAAAAAAAATTATTTTGTCCATGGATTAAGCTATCAATATGGTAGGATTATTTGTGAATGTGATTGTGCTATGCATAAATAATCAATTCGAAATAAACGACGTTGCATTTTTAAACAACATAAAAATGCATTTCTAATGAATCAATAAAGCCACATTTATTTATTTTTTTTTTTAATAAATAAATAAAATTAAAGAAGCTATTAGGCAGCATTGTTTTGTTAGTAATTGGAATTTCGGAGAATTTGCGTGATCATAACTCGGGAAATAAATTTTTTTCGGGCAAACCCGTAGAACAAAATCGACTTCTGACGTCCTAAGGAGGATGCCTGCAAAGTTTCAGCTCATTTTGAATTAATTTTTGTTTTTCACCGAAATTCTGAAAAAAATGCATACAAACCATCAGCTGTTTTTTCAACTAGAAGTTCAACAACATTTATGATTCATTACAGTGGGATCTAACAAAAATTGTTAAAAAAATAAAAATGATGTAATGAGAAGAAAACGAAATATTGTTTTTTTTTTTTTTTTTGCGTTTATGATTATAATTAATCTACTCGCTTAAGTACTGGGTACTTGGTGCTGTTGGTATGCATCGTCAAAAAAATACTTAAAGATTTTGTTTTTTGTTTTATGATTATCAAAAGCAATTATGATTATGAATTTTCTTAAATAAAAAAAAAAAAAAAACGTTTAATCCAAAAATAATTGGGTTTTTTTTTTTAGTCTGAGGAAAATTACATTTTCTGTTTAATGATTCATGGGGATTTATGATATTTATGTAACCAAGATTGGTGTAACTCGGTATTTAAAACGTTCATCTCAAAAACCTTTAGTCGTGAAGGGTTTTGATCCTGAAAATTGGTTTTATAAGAGGCTTTCATAAGAAACTTGCCATGGGTATACATCCTGATTTAACTATAAAATTATATTTGGGGTTTAAACATGTAAGCTTGTTGTGTTTTATAGAAAAGGGTTCGATTCCTGAAATAATATCCGGAAATAACAATTTGTTTTAGTTTTCACTTCCCAGATTACGGCTGAAATTCACCAAAATATAGTAAAATTACCAAGAGTTTATTTTCCAGTGATAAAATCGATTAAATCGCCATCCAATTCCCAATAAAAACACAGAAAAGCTTCGTTGTTTTAATTACCAGAAACAAATCCAATAGACTCTGAATATTTGATTTCTGTTTACAAGTTCAAGTTATTAAATCAATTTCAATATAATTTTTGCTGTAGAAAATTATTGTAATAAGTGTTAACCACTTGAGAATTTTCATAGGCAACAAAAAAAAAAAAAG
Source organism: Ptychoptera albimana (assembly GCA_961205885.1). Classification (NCBI taxonomy): domain Eukaryota; kingdom Metazoa; phylum Arthropoda; class Insecta; order Diptera; family Ptychopteridae; genus Ptychoptera; species Ptychoptera albimana. Next base: position 597,185 of record OY540802.1, on the reverse strand, counting down.
AAATAAAAATAAAAATCGCAAAGTTGAAATTTTTTCTTATATCACTGGTGATGCAGATGATTATCTTGGTTACAGTGATGAATACGTCTGGGTCTATCGTGAAATTTTCTTTTAAAACAGATGTGGAAATAACTTTTTTTTTTGTTTTAATTTCTGTTAATAAATTACATTTCACCGTGAATATTTCAGTTTTTTTTTTAAATGTTTTTCTGCTGAAATTGCATTACACTTGCATGCCGCAGTGTTTTAGTTGATTTACTAAGGTGCTTAATATGACTTTGTAAATTTGTTACCGGCTAGAGAAAATGTAATATCAGGTACAACAAAAAAGAAAAAAAACAAAACGATTAAACTCTTTTATCAACGTTTACTGTTACTGTTGCCGCGGATCTTTAGTTTTTTTTTCGATTACAATAAATTATTACTTAGCCAATGTAATATTGTTGTCTTACTGTGCCCACATTTATGCTGTTTATTCTCTGGCGCCAGGAAAAACAATGGCGCAACAAAGGTCAGGGATTCTATTTTATTAATTTTAACACATTTTATGCGTTATTTATAAAATTTATCACAAATAAATAAATGTTTAGCGTAGGAGTAGAAAGAAATACATTGATTCGCTCTTCACTTTCTATACAAGTAATAATTTAATCATAACATGAACATTTCTAATAACAATTTATAATAAATTTCTATGAAATGTTTATTATTTTATGTGATTTGAATATTTAATTAAAATTAATTCTGTCGTTTAATTAATTAAAAATAAAATTATTTCGTTTATTAGCTAGGACAAATAGTTAAACGACAAAAGGCGACTGAAGAGTTAAATTTCCTTATAAAGTTTGTACTGCCATCTATTTTTAAAAAGTAATAAAATTCACTAGAAATTTTTTCTTTCTTTTCTTATAGAAAATTTCGCGAATCTTGAGCATTCAGAATGATTAAAATGAAAAGAAATATTTTTTTTATTTATTAAATTATTAATTATTCAATATTTTACCACCTCATACCATTGTTACAAAAAAAAAAAAATTGATAAAACTTTGTATTAAGCAAAAAGATAAGAAAATGGGGAAAGACATAAAAAAAAAGTTGATTTGTTTGGTGAAAATTCATTTCAGAATAAAAAGATTTAAAAATTTAAATATTTCTGGGAATTATATCCATTTTCCTAGTTTTAGTCTTTCTTCACTATTATTATTATTTATTTACATTTCTTATTTATTTTTTTGTTGCTACTACAACTGTTGTTGTTGTTGTTGTTTAATTTAAGCAGCAGCAGCAGCAACAACAAAAAAAAAAAAGAAACAAAACTTCTGAGACTGATTTCAGAGACTTTCCATCATTTTTTCTGCTTAACAATTTGTTAATATTTTATACAGAATTTTCTTGTATATTTATGATGAAAAATTTGTTAAATTTCACATGGAAAAATCGTTTTTTGTTACCTTAGTCGTTGTTGTTTGTATTAATTCAGTTAAAAACTAAAGGAACTGAAGCCAATTGTGTCTGAACAGTAAAAATACAGTTTTCCCATAGGCAATTCAATGTCGCAAGGCTTTTTTTTTTCATTATTATCATCATCATCATCATCATCCCTTATATTAGAACTAAGGTGTATTATATATACTAGAAACAACTTTTTGTAACATATTCTAGCTGTCTGATATAGAGAAAAAACCACAACAACACACATCTTCCTTTTTACAAGATTACAACAGACATTAGAAATAGTTTTTTTTTTTTTGGTTACTTGGTTAAATATAACAACAGCACAAGTGAGAATGACAATGACAATCAACATTATCATTTCGTTATGCAAGAATAAAGACGATCTTCTAACAGATTTTTTTTTTCTTAAAAATAATTATTTGAAAGAAATGAATTTTTCCATTCGTAATGCCAGTCTCTTGTTAAAATGGAAAACTTTTAAAAGTTTCCGTCTTCGTGTACTTAAGTTAAGTTTGTCGTTATGCTTTTAACATGTTTAATAATGTATCGCTATCATTGTCGTCGTCATCAAATCAAAGTGTTTCTTCATCATTTCGTTTTTTTTTTTTTTTTTTTTCGGGGTGAAATTAAGAAGAAACATGCACATGACACAATTAGTTTTTAGTATTCAGAGGGGTATGAATATTAATTATTTTTTTTTTTTTAATTGAATAACACATCAATGGCTATGTATGCACGTTAATTAAATTGTCCCGATGAACATGGTTCTATGAAATTTAAATTAATTTTTAACGACAAAATACTTTGCTTTTCTACTTTTATATTTTCATAGTTAAACCATCCGCTCCCGCACAAAAAAATATTCAATTAATTCTATTTATTATCAGGGGAATTTTATGTACCCATGTACCAGACGAGAAACAATATTATTGCAGTTAATCCACTGGACATTTCTGGTTATTTATCTATATTTTTGTGTTTGTATGAAAAAATCATCGGTTTTTGGTCATTTTTTCTTTTTTTTTAGCTTCTACAGAAAGTTTAATTTTTTTTAATTAACTAGGAAGTCTCTGGTGTATTTGCGGTTTATTCTAAAGTGTCCAGTTATTTTATTCTTCTGATTTCTGTAACACGACAAAAGTTTAATTATTTCTTTGTTTAAGTGAGGGAGACGGGATTTTTGATTTAATTCATCAATTGTCAGAAGATGAGAAATATTATAGAAATTTCTGAAAATTGTTCTGGTGTAGTGAATAAACACATTTTTGCTTGATTTAGTGTCGTATTCAAAATCCGAGTACATCCCGAGTTTAAATAGTTTATTCGCATGTAACTTCACACATTAAATTTTAATCGCACGAACTTCATGTAGATGCAGTAAATATCATCGGAATGCACTTTTATTTACGCCAATTAATCATTTCACTATAATCTAATAAATTTCATTTGAAATGAAATAATTTAATAAATTGCCAACAAAACGACTTACTACCTTGGATGTGTAACAGCAATAACATCAGCAGCAGCAACAGCAGCATATAAATGATAATCATTATGTCGAAGAATTTCATGTTTTTCTTGTTTTCCTGAATTTGTGTTATCAATAAATGTATTTTATCACGTAGAACAGTTTTACTAACATCTAGAGTAAGACATATGTTTGATGCTGCTTATATAAGTTCGTTGTTTGTACACGGTATTTGCTGCTATCACCGTGCAATGAAAATAGAAAAAAAAAATGTGAGAAAAAAGCCACAATTTCAATCAATAATATCCCCATTAGATAGAAATATTTTTTATCGTAACAAATGTTTAAAATTGTTATCACAGACAACATGATTTAGCTTCGTTTCGATTCGTTTTCTATTTTTCCTGTGTGTGTTTGCCTGCCTGCCTTGTTCGCTACAAATGCAACACAACATTCATTGTGGTATTTATCCAATAATATTTCAAAAATATATCAAAAGGATGAATAGCGGATTTAAGGACATTTATTGGAGTTTTGTTTGTTGATCGCTTGATTGTTATAATTTTTTCAATGTACAAGTCCTCGATAGTATAGTGGTCAGTATCCCCGCCTGTCACGCGGGAGACCTGGGTTCGATTCCCAGTCGGGGAGACATCCCGTTGTTTTTTGTTTTTCCACACCTTTCCTTGCTGCACGTATACAAAATAATATGTTTGCCATCCATTATCTCCACACAGTATATAAAGCAAACGATAAAATATCCTCACGTGCCAACCATCGTATGTTACTTCAATGAACATTTAATACAATAAAAAAAAAAAAGGGCAACCGTTTCGGTTCTCTCACTCCCTTGTACACGGACAGTGTGTTGTCTACTCCATAATGCGTTGGCATGACATTAAATAAAAAAAAATCTTTGTTGACCACTGTTGACCATTTTCTGTCATCATTATAATTTCATTGTAGTTAACGTTACCGTTGTGACCGTACAATTGTGAGACATGGAAGCAAAACGTGATCATAGAAATGCTTCTTTCTTTCTATATCTACCAGCAAGAAAACTTTATTATATTTCATGACCTGAAAATGATAGAAGACATTCCCAAAAAATTTATTAAATAAATAAATAAACAATTTCGAAACAGATAAATATATTAGTTTATCCATGCTCTATTCTCCATCATTACATCCTATATTTACCTAAGATGAGATAACTTCTTTTGTGAATTATTATTATTATTATTATTATTATTATTGTAACCGAGAAATATCAAGGATATTATATCATTTTATCGTAAATAATTTCCTCCTTTTGTCATCAAAACGAAATGAAAAATGGAACAAAATAAATAAATAAATGAATGATGGAATTTTCTGTGCTTTTGCAAACATTTATTTGTGTCAGAAATATGTTCGCTTTAAATTGTGATGGAAAATTGAATGTTATTGTCATGGAATCATTTGTGGAAATGGTAAGTTTACTTTTACATAAGAGATGAAGCAGAGCTGTATCAAATCCTCTTTGGAGATATGTAACAATGCAACGAAAAACTATGTTTGGTTTTGCAATGATTGCAGATTGACATCCGAAGAGTATTCCATCGAAAATCATGAAAAACAGACATCAAATCCATCAGAGAAGTAAAATATTCTAGGAGAGATACTGACAAATTTTATTCCTCGAGATACTTTGATTTAAATTATCTCTGTAACAAGATAATGTTGCTAATTACTCGAAGTTTCTTCTACTGTGCTGAGGAAATAGTTTAACGGTTTGTAAAATGCGGTTGAACAGTTATTTATGTGTTTAACCAATTTATTGTGGTTGTGTTACGCGGTTATTTGTGAACAAATTTTCCATGATTTATTTACTTTGATTCGGTTGTTCTCTCTTTAAGTAATTTCATCTCATCATTAGTTAAATCTGAATTAGAGAAATTAAAATACAACTAAAATGGCAATTTGTGTCCAATAAATTTCGCAAAATAATTTATTCGATTTTTGCGAGTTAAAATCTTTACGAATATTCGGATATCAATAGGAAGTCATTAATGATTTATAACCGGACAAGAAGCATTAACAACTCTCAACCTCCTTACATACGAACATGCATACAACATACAAGGGTAATAATTTATTAACACAAATTTATTAACACAAATCATTTAAATTTAAACTAAAGGGCTTAAACACTTTATTTATTATTTATTGAATTTTTGATGATTACTCAGGAATTAGGGGGGATACTGGCTTCGCTATTAGTATAAAAATTCTTCGCCAACCAGCCAGCCACTAAATACGATGATATAGACAACACAACACTTCATTGACCTTCTTATTAATTCACCATCTGTTTTGGTAAATAAATTCTTTTAAATAAAGATGAAAAAATGTGTTTCACTCTTGAATTTTTTTTATCGCTGTCTTGATGACGTGACGTTACAGGGAGCTTTCGAATGGTTATATGTTACAAGAGCATGTTTATATTAAGCAGGGGTTAAGCATACAGACTTTACTTGTAAAAACAGATCAGTGGGTTTCAGTATCATGCAGCCACCAAAATATATATAAAAAAAAAACAAAAAGTTTTTTATCGACATTTCAACAGGATTTAAAGTTTTGCTTCGTTTTTTTTTTTTTTTTTGAAGAAACTTTCTTTACGACGTGAACGTTTTGTGTTTCATTTTTTTACTTTTTTTTTTGTTGTCAAATTATGATACCAAGACGTTTCTTTTTTTTAAATTGTTACGAGATGGGAACGATGCCATAAAAATTAATAAAAAAAAAAAAACATAAATAAGCTGATTGATTTATAAATTGAGTTACAATAATCGGGATATTTGTTGAAAGTACTTCTCAGCGGCTTTTTCACTGTAAGACATGAGGGATTTATAAAGATTTTAAGCAAAAACAAAAAATGTGCTTTGGTTTCTTTATAAGCTACCTAGTAAGCAACGTGAAGTGGACCAGGCTTAATTCGTATAAGGATGAGAAATCTCTTTGTTTTGAAGCATCGGCTAAGTAGCGATTAAATTTAGCAGAACATTCAGAGGATACTGTTTAGCCAGTAGTCCACAAAACAAAACCATGGACATTTAATTAAAACGAAACATCAGAGAACAGATGATAATTTGCGAATGGAACCAGCAATAACTAAGTCAAAATCAATGCAGATAAATTACATGGGGTAAAACTAAAAAAAAAAAAAAAAAACCAAAAATAAACGAAAATCATGAACAGAAATAACATAAGCCAATGAAGCTTAATTAAGATAAATAACACACTTAAGGGAATTGGTCGATAAAGGGATATTAAATTGAGAGGATTTTACCAAAAAATAGAAGAAAAAAAAAATAGTTTTGTGGCTACCGATTAATACACAGAGAAACAGTTTGTTGTTTAGAACTCAGTTGGTGGTAGAATTTCAGTTGAGAAAACATAATAAATGGATTTGGCAAAGGATTTTATTTTGCTCTGTTTTTTCATTCATTAATAATTTATATATTTGTTACGAGATACACATTAGAAACAAATAATTGCTAATTAGCTTGTTTCTACCTCATTTGATATGTCAATAAATAATTTATGCTAATATTGGCATGTATCGCATGTGTGTCTCTGTTTGTGGGGGTGGAGAGATAATTTATAAAAATAAAACCAGAGAAATAAATTAAAAAAAAAAAAAAAACACAAACACATACACAATGAGACAATGTCAATATTAATTTACGTTTAAAACATAAATAATTATTAACAAATTATTAACGTATTCCCCGTGTTGCTACACAACATACAACAAACACGAATTAATGAATAAATCGTATTCCGGGATACAACCGGGTCGGTGTTTATTATTCAACGTAGATTTTCTATGGTTTATTTGCTAAACGTTTTTTGCAGTTACTACGAGCATTTACCACACAGAAAAGTTATCTGAAAATAATTCACTCTATAACAAAAAAAAAAAAAATAAAATGGTTTCGTCTGATGCAGAAACAGTTTTAAGTAATTCGCGCATGTGTAATGCAAAAAAAAAAAATCTTTCTCAATCACTGAACTTAAATCAAGATTTTTGAATTGTATTCGCGACACTTTTTTCCACTCAGCATAATAACCACTTGATATATATTTTTCGCATCTTTATTTATTCTAAACACAATTCAATTTTCTTCTTCTTCTTCCACTTCTTTATCTTTAATAAATATTTCTCGTGAATTAAAATGCGTTACCCGTTGCAGAGTACAAATTTTGTACAAATACGTTGCGTGTATAAATTTTGTATCAATATAAGTGTTGGATTTTGTGTAGGGCAATGTTTATCATTGATCTTTCTGTTTATCTGTTGTTTGTTTGATTTCTTTGGCTACACTCTCACGTCCGAAAATTCTTCATCTTTTTTATTTATAATTTGGTGAAACTTTCAAAAATGTTAGATAGAAGGTGTTTTTGGGTAAGAACAGCTTGGTATTTTGATTGTGATTTAGTGGTTTATAGGGTACGCATCTAACATACGATTGTGTGTTCAGGAAAATATTGAACAAAAACCTGACTTTTAAAAGGCATAAATCAATGTTACAAAATCGGTAAAACTAATTAAAATCCAAATTAACCGTTTTTTTTTGTCATAGATTTTCGGTTTTATCTTTAATCAAAATGAAATTAAAACTGAAAACAAATCTGATTACCGTTTTGATATCTAATTTGTGTTAATTTGTTGACACGTTTTTATTGTTAATTTCCACCCACGCCCCCATTACAACTAAGATTTCAGGATAAAAGGTAAACAACACACTGACTTAATTACGTTGATACAAATTTTTTTTATCTCATTTTGTCGCTTAATTGGTAAAATTTGTTTTGTATACGCATTACACTTTAGTGTTTATTAAGGGCAAACTCTACACCAAAAACAGTAACTGATGTCTCAAAGAAAATCTGTGCTCTTGATTTCTATTTATCGAAATCACAAAGTTCCTACAAAATTGCATTTTCTTTAAAAAACAAAACTTTAAAAACGAAAATTCATATTTAATCCAAACTAAATGCAACAAATAAATGGATTAAAATGGATTAAAATATAATTAAGAAAAGTTTTGTGAAATTTTGTTTATTTAAAAAATTTAAGAAGCTTTCGTGCGTTTTAGAACGGTTTTTTGGAACGGAAATGGAGTTGAAATTTCTGTTTAAGTTAGGGAAATTTTTATTGCATTAATTAAGGCAAAAAAAAAAAAAGAAAATCTTTGCTGAAGTAATGACTTTAGTTTTGGTCTCATCTCAATCTCAAAAATTATCTTCTTTGTCTGTTTGCCTTTAATTGAATATTCTATTTGGTGGGTGTACAATGAAAACACAACAAAATACTGAATACTTGCCATACACGATTATAAAAAATTGTTTGCTGGTTGTTGAACGTTGATAACAAAATACCGGGGATACCGTCACGGTGTGTATGTGTGGTGAAATTCAGTCTGTGTATTTCGGTTAGTAAACGGCTGTAAAAGTGTTTATTATAATTTTGTGATAATTTGATGTGTTATGAGTTCAGAAAATTCACTCGCGTTTAATTTAAGCAGAGAAAAAAAAAACAAAACATGAAATTAAAAAAAAAAAAAAATTCCTTCATCTCGATGAATTTTTTATTATTATCGCCCCTTTAAGAAAGTCTTTAAATTGTTTATCGCGGTGTTTTTTTGCTGTTGCTTAACAATTTTTCTTTTTTTGTTAATTCAATAAACTTTTAGCAAAATTTTTGTTTATTTTACTCAGTCAAGAGCGTTTAACGCTCTCTGTGTGTTAAGAATGAAAGACAGAAAGAAAGAAAAAAAATTTCTCAATTCGATTTTAAAATGTTTGTTTTGTGTTTTGGCATTCGTTTAACATTTTATCTGGGTGTAAATATGGTATTGGAAATGCATTTCGTTTGTTCAACTAAGCAACAGCTTAAGTGTACAACTAGTTGTATTTACTAGAAAACGAAAATCAATCACCTTCCATAAGATTAACACTGAGAAACTCAAAGAACTGAAAAAAAAAAAAATCAATCCTACGTTGAAATTTTCGAATTTATTTGTGTGCTAACTGAGTGCCAAATATTTGTGTGCAATTAGAAAATACATTTCGAAATCAATTGATTTAATAACAGAGAATTAAGAAATGAAAAATCATTAAAAATTCTCTACGCGAAACATATTCTATCATTTTCCCGGTAGAACGTTAAATCGAACAATAACGAAAACAATTTTTTCACTTTAATATGATTTGTTTGGGTAATAAATCATCATTATCTGGTGTCCTGAGGAGTGTTTAAAATGCTGATTGTTTCACTGAAATGGGAAACCAAAATGGAAGTGGCTTCACACAACAAAATACCCGAAAAATAAGAATGTTTAAACCCAGGGAAAGACCAACGTTTTCCAATACTGAGAAAAAAACCCCAGCCTAACGTTACAAAACTCCCAAAAAAAATCTTTTCTTAAAAAACATTGATGCAGACTACGGTAATTCAGATAACAAATAAATTTTATTAAAAAGAAAAAAAAAAATGCTTCAATGGAATTCTAATCCAATTTCAGTTAGAAAGAAGCAAATATTTACCCACTGATAATGGGATTAAAAAAAAAATATTTTTTTACCAAGATTATAGCTTTCAAAAAATAAAAATTATTTTTTTTAAATTGATAAGAAAATTTTTGCTCATTGAATTTTTATTTGAAAATTTTAACAATATACAGAGCTGGATCTGCAGGTATTTTTGCGCCTACAACTAAGCTTCAATAGTTCACAGTTAAAACAAAACAAACTGATTTAACAAATAACATGATTTACGCAATAAAATGTAATTGACTATCAGACTTTCATCATAAAAAATGTGGCTGTAGTGGGAGACGATAACATTGTGTCTCGCGTATTATACGCTAATAAACACACACGCCGTATAATTAATCAAATCGCTAAAGAAATTTATTTTGTTTATTACTAAGCGCACTGCAAATGTATTAACAGAAAAATTCGGTATTTCGTCACATAAGAAACAAATATTATTAACGGAGAATTTCATAAATTTTGTTAATGAAATAAATATAAACGAAAATGACTAAGCTGACGGCGCACAGTGTTTTCTACATATAAATACCAGACGGTCTAAATGTAAAATTTTATTCGTTTATATTTGTACAGCCAAAGTGGTTGTGCAATTACTAATTAAACCGGCAAAACCAAAATTGTTTGTGTGTGCAAAGTGTATAAAAACAATGAGTGATAATGGCGCAATAATTATCGGGTCATCGGCTGTTTATAACAGAGGCGTACAATTGCCATACGAAGTATTTTTAACTGAGAAGGATAAGAAAATAAATCCGAGTGTTGTATCGAAGTTAATCTTCGACACGTACCAAAGTGTATCGAAGATCGAGATGCTGGATAGTAGACGTTTGAAAATTTTCTTTAAGAATCAATCAGAAGCAAATCACATTGTGAATAATCAGAAATTTACGTTGCTATACAAAGTGCATACAAATGTATCACCGGTGGATGTGACTGGTGTTGTTTATATACCGTTTACCGAAAATTTAGAGACATTACGTAAAAACGGTAAAGGTGGTTTTGGGTTCATTGAAACCGAGAAATTAATTAATTTACTTAGTGTTGAGAGACTTCGCAGGAAAGTACCAAACACGGTTAAAGAGTACGAGGATAGTAAATTAGTAAGAGTGAAATTTGCTGGACTAGTGTTGCCCGATTATATTGTGTTTAATAATCGGAAGATAAGTGTCCGGCCGTTTGTGAATAAACCAAAGTTTTGTGTGAATGGATATAGATTAAGTTACTCAAAAGACTATTGCAGCTTCTTTAATTGTTCAAAATGTAGTGAAATGCGGATGAAAGATAAAGCGAATTTAAGTCAAAATAATGTTAAGACTGCGTTAAGTAAAGATATAGGAATAAAGAAGGTAACTAGTGCTGCTAACATTAATGCCACTATACAGCATATGAAGCAGTTAAGAATCTCCGATAAAATTATCGAAACACCTGAAATGAAAAACAAACCAAAAGTACAAAGAACTAATAAACCGATTAGTAAAACAACCAAAGAATAATTTTAAGGAACTTCACGTGACAGTGCTGTCAATAGAAGAATTTTATTTAATTAAGTTAGGTTAAGTTAGAAAGCAGTTTGTTATATGAAAAATACAAATAAAATAAAAATAAAAAAATTTATCAAAAATATTCCATTTTTAACGGTTTTTTTTTCGTCCAAGGAAATAAAATTTATCTGCCACGCTGCCACCAGAAATTCCATTTAGTTTATTTATTATTATTATGATTTATTATTACATGGGGTGGCTGTTATGTGTGTGTTTGTTTTATATAATAATAAATTAGGGTTTGATGCAGAGAAAAGTAATAAAACGTCGTGACGCAATCAGTTCATTGATAGTTGATTAACGACAGTGAAAAACACAGTTGAGTCACAGTAAAAAAAAAATAAAAAGAAGGTAAATTAAGCTTGGCAAACAAGTAATGCATGTGATAAGTAAATAAATTTATTCACATCGTATTATATAATACCTTGGATGGAAGAAAGTTTATATCTTCTGTTTTCTTTCGTCCTTTTTATGCCATCTGAAATTCATTTACTTAAAGTTTTTCATTACTGTTTTCATAAACTACCTTTTATGGATTACATAATTCAATTACAATACTGAAATTGATCCTTTTCTTTTCTACGCTATTTTTTATTATCAAAATAAAGGAAGAAAGCAGGAAAGAAAGAAAGAAAGAAAGAAAGAAATTATTCTGCACAATGACATTTACGTTTTTTTTTTATTCATGATTTAACTTTTAAAATGCAAAAATTCTAATTAAATTTATTTTTTTTATTTTTCTTCAATTGAATTTTACTCAGTGCATGGTAAGTAAAAAAAAAAAATCAAATCAATCAATATGAATGAGATCGAATTTCTGTTTATATGATCGGTATTTCAGTGTAATATAAGCAAACAACAAAACAGAATGAAAACAGGAAAAAAAAAAAAAAAAACAATTTAATTATGCTGAGGAGAAGAATTCGATTTGTGTGGAGGAAAACAGACAAAAATACCAGACAATTGGGGGTTTTTCTTTTTTTTTTCTTTTACTTACTAACTTTAATTAAACCACAATTTACCGATTATATCGCTTAATTTATTTCCTTTTGTTTGCTTATTGATTTTCATCCGATATTTCATTGTCAAATGGTGATGTGTTTGCTCTTTATCAGTCTGGAAAGTTGCATTGAAACGAAAGCATTTTTTGCTACCCCCCTGAATTATTAATGTTTTTTTTTTTTTTTTTTTTTTTGGAAAAATCATAATATAATAACACCGGTTAATGTAGGACTATTTGTATGCATTTACCACCTCCGGTTTACCTGTGTAACGAGTAAGAAAATTTAAGGGAATTTCAGCAAGAAAAAAAAATTATTTTCTCTCTCACAAAACTATTGATTGCTTGGTGACGTGGAAGTAAAACCTTGAAATTCTGTACGTCATGCGATATGACTTATCACTGAGGATTAATTTTACGTTTAACATTTTAAAAGATGCATTGTTCGAGCGGTTCTGTCTGACTAAATCAGCATACAATGGTAATGCAGCTGAAAAGGAGTTTTTTATGCTTGTTTTCTTTTTAAAGTTGGAATTTGATGTTGAAGTAACTTTTACAGTACGCAGAACTCATTTAAAATAACAAAAAAAAAAAGAAAATATTTCCCGTATCTATTTTCTCCGTAATCTGATAATTTTTGTGTTTTTTTATTGTTGATATTACTAAGTACATACGGAGAGGTTATCATGGTAATTCTTCTTACTACATGAATAAATTAAGATTGACAGCCCTGAAAAAATTTCTAGGTTGTATTCTAAAACGATCAAGTTATAATTTTCATCAGCAAATATCTGATATTGTCGGTAATTTACATAACTGCACATTGAATTTTCCTTTACTAAAACTTTTCTAAGGTTTTGATCCGTAGCTCAAATAAAACATTTTTTGGTAAAGTTTTTAAATGCGAATGGAAAAAAATTGTTTTTTTTCCTGATTTTTAAATTGGTTTAAAGTCTCACAAAGATTTCCACATTAAAAAAAAAATTAAATCAGAAGTTATGACCAACTTAGTCTCGTTCTACTCATATTGCAATAACTCTGCTAAAATTTGTCCTGGATTTAGATGTTTTGCCACCACAAATAACTGAAACGCAAAGTTTGCTGAAAATTCGAAAAAAAAAAACTCCTGAAACACACAGATAAAACCATTTTTACATCTTCAGTTCAATCACATATCCTGATTTTAATGATTTTATTTATCGTTGAATATTCCACCCATCAGTACGCCTCTATTAACACTCATAAAAAATGAACACAAGGGATAAAAACTGTGTCGTTGTTGACACAAAAATTCTTCAAAATAGAATTTGGTTGTAAAATCTTGATAAATTATTTTTTATATGTTGCCCTTGTTTATCTGTTTAAACTATACTAAATCATCCTCTATTTCCATATTTATTATTTGCACACAATTTGTGCCTATTCCATGTGTAGCATAATAAGTTTTTTCTCGCTACTAACAATGAAAAAGTAGAAAAATGACATTCGAAAGTGAAAATCACTGGCAAACAAAAAAAAATAAAATATATATATAAGAAAAAAATTAAATCTGATAGGAATATGTAATTTGATAGCTGGATACAAGAAACACTTGTTTATTGGTGTTTCTTTAGGGGTTGTGACATGAAACATCAACAGATGTTTGCTCCTTAACGTTTCACAAAAGTAAAACAAAAAATTTCACTAGCGTCCACAAGATTCACTGTCCTAAATACACGTCAGTTTCAGGACTAATTCATTGATTTTTCGATTTAATATTCCAAGAGCGTTTCATGCTTAAAATACGAATCAAAATGTATCAATAAACGCGATAGCAATCTTCAAAGTCTTTAAAGCATCAATCAGAACCCCATTAAAGAAAAGTTTTACAAAACTTTAAAGGGAAAATTCAAATTTAAAAATTATTTACTTTGACCAATAGAAATTTGCATTGACATTAGAATCATGTCTACGGTTGTTAATATGTCAATTTTATTGAAAAGCATGTATGAAGTGAACGTGAATGGAATTTAATTAAAACCTTAAGAGGCTTGAGGTCACTACCAATAATCCATCAGTCTTTTAATGATGTTTTCAGAAGTTATTTATATCCCAAACAACAAAAAAAAAATAAAAAATTTTCTTTGTAATTAATTTCCTTACAGATGTCCTTGTGTAATTCATCCCCTTTTTTATTGCCTTAATAAATAAATTTCAGTTATTATGTGTTATGTTCTGTTTGGTTTTTCTTATCCTGAACACAAAATCCTTTAAGTGTTTAAAATCGATAGAAAAGTAATTTTAAAGTTTTATTTACTTTGGCTTTTGAAAATGGTTTTTTTTTTTTTTTTTTAATGAATTTTAATCTTTAATCAACACACTGGTTGATGATAGTTTTCCGGAGTGGTTATAATATGCAAACAGCATATTTCAGTTTTTATCAAGTTTATAAAAAAAAATATTTTATATAATGTTTTGCAGTGTTTTATTCTCTGTGACCTGTTGAATTGTGAGAATTATTAAGGTTTAATCGTTTTTACTAATACTTCCAAAATAAAAAGAAAAGTTTTTTCAAGTAATTTTTATTCGATTAACGATGAATTACAATTCAATTACCTGTAGATTATAATGGAAAAATACTGAATAAGAATTAAATAATTAATAATTCTCTGATTAAAAAACGATTATTAATTATGAAATCGATATTGGACACTTGTTAAAGGCATTAAAAAAAGATAAAAGAATTTATTTTTTGTATATAAAATGGTGAATCCGCAGAGCGATTGGCAGAGATGGGGACTACCGTAGGTGTACTAAGTTTTGGAATAATTCTTATAGCATTAAGTGTACAAGTGATATGTGAAATAGTTAATTCACCCTGTCCTAAGATGAATGCTGTACAAAATTATTCAATTCCTAGTAGTAGTTATTTTAAATACTACACGTTGCCATATACCAGTGATCTTAAGAGTACCTTCTGGATAAACACGGATCAAGTGAATCAGTGCATGAAATATAATTTCAATCAACACGATAATGTGATATTATTATCAATCTATTGTGCTTTTGAGGAGGGATTCGTCCAATTGATATTTAATAACGACAATAAGCAGCACGATTACACAGTCAAGTATAATCGTGGTGCGGAGAAAACTTGTCCTAAACAGTATGACAGAAAATTAAAATTAATAAACTACGATGAGGAATATTTGGTGTTTTGGAAGTGCGACGATATATCACCAAATATAAGTAATCGAGGAATAGAAGTGCTGGGCATTGCTAATGGTGAAAAATTAAAACCCTTTTCGTTGTTTGGGCTCAATGCGAAATTTATAGACCACACAAAATCGGAACATATAGGGTGCGAATGTGAAGTATTAAAACGTTTGCAAGCATGCGATGCGGAACCTCCAGAAGAAATCTCTCAGGATGGCATACTAATAGCTGGTGGAGTACTAGCTATCGTACTAGGAACCATAATCCTTATTATTTTGTTTAAAAAATTATGTTTTTGTACCAAAGCCTTTAAATAATAATAAAAAAAAATTTTTTTTTTCTTTTTTAGTTTTTTTTTTTATGTGAGTGACTCACAAATTATTTTTCTGTTTTTTTATTATCGATTTTATATCGTTTATCACACATTGTAAATGCTGTCTAAATACCTTACACTTGTATAAACAATTTTACACAAAATGCAACTATTTATTCATTGCTGTGTATAAAACTCAAACCAAATTAAAATTAAAAAAAGGAAAAAAAGGAAAAAAGACGCCAGTCATCAACGTCAATTGAGTGCCACACACATGGTTTTAGATAAATTTACATCACGATGCATTAATTCCACTGTGTTGAATGCATCCAATGTTCGGATGTTTAAATGTTGCAAACAAGTCGCAACACACATTTCTGTTGGTTTTTTTTTATGTTTATTTATCCATCTTTCAAGCAAACGGAATTCCCATTTTCACATAAATGTTATTCAAAGCATTGTTGAATGTGGTTTAAACGATTAGAAGGTTTTTCTACAGGTCGTCACTGTGATATTCTCACAAAATTCACAGCATTACTGTATCCGGTTATAAAAATCACAGATACACAAAATATTCATTGTCTCGTTTTATTATTTCAGGACATTCTGGCGCCGTTACTCTAACCAACCGCACTTTTATGAAAATTAATTACTTCTTACCAGAAATTTATTATTATTATTATTTTTTTTTTATCAATTGATTTCGTAAATTTATACGGTTTTTACCACCAAAATTACAATTTTCCCTTTTTGCTTATCTATTTGCATTATTTTTTTTTTTTTTTTTTTTTTTTTTGTAATAAAACCGTAATAGGGTTGTCTGCCAGGATGGTTTTATAAAAATAGAGGAGAGAGAATGGGAAAAAAAATTATTCCATGAAACAAATTGCATTTTATATTCATATTGAATAAATTTTCGCTATTTTCTCGTTTATTATTAGTTAGAAAGGTTATTTGCTTAGAAAGGTTAAAGTGTTTGGGGTGTATTATTCGCGAACGAATGTCTCCGAACAGCCCAACATATTTTAAGCCGTGTGAGAGCGCGACTTTATTGTTTTTGTCTTTAAATAAAAATTGATAAATGCACGGGATTCAAAATTAGATTAAAGGATCAACAATAATTAATTAAAGTAATGAAACAACAAAAAAAAAAAAAAAACAAATGGCTACCGTTAAGTCACTTATAATTTGTCTTCCGAAGTACAGTTTTTGTTATTTAATTTTTTTTTTTATTTTCTCTCAACCGTTGATTTAAGAATTAAACTTTTATTGTTGTATGTCGTTCACACTGTAATGTAACTTAAATGAATTAAATTTATTGTGCTGGAGACAATATTTTGTATGAAATGCAATTATTTATGCGGTGGATTCAAACCAGAAAAAAGTAACGAAAACACGAGACCACTTTTTGTTTGTTTCGAGGAAAGAAAGAAAAGAAAAACGAATGACAAGCAACAAAAACTGTTTCGAACTTTTTTACGAACAAATAAAAGTCGCTCTGGGTGGAGGGATTGGAAGAGAAATAATTTTTTTAAGGGATGGTGTGTTTAACATGGTATTTAATTATCCTTAATGATTTAATTATAATTACAACGAATAATAAAATTTCTGTTGTTATAAATTTATTAAATTACATGCGATTTTAATGCATTTGTAATAATAAAGTAACTTTTCTTATGATAAACCGGGGTTAAAAGCTTCACTTTATGCTTAATGGCTTATGCAATGTGAAAAGGAAAAAAGAGAAAAGAGAAAAAGAAATTTTTTGTTTTGTTTGTCTAACTAATTATTAAAAAAAAAATAAAAAGTTTAATTAACAGATACAGAATAGAAAAGTTTTCTTATCATTTGCAAAGCTTTATGTTATGATTTTTATTTAATAATATGTTTTGTGTTATTCAAAATGTAAGCTTTTCTTTTAAAAAAAAAATTAAAATTTGTTTTTCATTCTTTAATTAACATTTTTTAGATCTGATAACATAAAAACTTGATAAAGTTGCTTAGAGCTTTTTTTGTGTGGTTTTTTTTGGATTGCATATTACTTCGTGTGTTACGTTCGGCTATTGTTTCGTCTTATGCCGCAGTTTTACAATCTGTGGCTAAGCTAGTTTTCGAGATTTGTCTAACCATCCGCAACCAAACAACTGCAGGTTTCAAAAGTGTTTCTTACTTGTGTTAATGAAGCAAAGGAATGTCGGGGAAAAAAGGTTTTTTCGGTGTTCTATAATACACGACAGATTAACGCTTAAAGCATTGCCAACAACTGACAAACCTCGCTTCAGAACTGTCATTATTAACATAGCACCACCACCCCACATCGTTTTTATAAACGCGTTAATTTTATCAAAATGTCACAACGCCAAGTCAAAGCAGCTTAAGCAGTAACTGTCAAAAGTAATTAAAAGAAATTATTTTCCATTAAGTTACACGCCGTATACACACACCCACACGCACACCCACACAGTCTGTTTTCGCGTTTTGATTGTATTTGACGCACAAAACAAAAAAAAAATTATTGGTTGAAGGTTCTACAATCTATGCGGTTTGTCTTTGTTTTAATATTTAAAATCAGCAGAAATTTACATAGAAATATTTTTTTTTTGCCATCCCTAATTCAAAAATCAATTAATCGATGAACTGATTTGTTTGTTGTTGCTTTTTAATTTTTTTTTTGGGTATGGAACACAATGCACAAAACATACAGGAAATGTTCTTTTATTGAATTCAATGAAGTAGAATTAGAATTGTGGTTGTTCATCGGTTTTGATTGAATGAATGAACGAAAATGATTTTAATGAATTTTTCCTATTCTGCTATTCACTCCTATCTCTCCTATGATTTTTTAATTTAATTTATTTTTATTTTTATTTATTTTTTTTTTTCCAAATTGCATTTCTAGGGACAATGAAATATTTTCTTTACTCGAATGTCATTTAATTTTTTTTTTTTAATTTTTTTGTTGCCAAATAATAATTTTTAGCCAGACAACCACTGTGCTATTGCAGAATCACTGATAATAAATTTAACGCCAGCTACAACGGTCAGCTAATGTTTCGGTTAGAAAATTACTCGTTTTGTACAAGACGTTACGGTATTGCATCACTTAAAACCAAATTATAAATTATTAATTAAGTACTACCTACGCTTGACCACCCACACACACCGTGTTTTCGCAATGTTAATAAATTTTCTTACATTTTAATTAACTTCACTTTTCAACGTACTTTATTATTTCCTTATTTATTGTCGTTTAATTTCTCCATTTCTCCATTTTTTAACTTTATTAAACCAGATGGAACACACTTGATACTCCTCCTTATCTTATAAACCATTCGCCCATTTAATTGCTTTTCATAGAACTAAGAATAAATTGTCCTTGTTGACACAGAATAAGAGATTTTTTATGGCTTTATAATTACAAACATTGAATTTTGTTTCACCTACAGCTGCTTAAGTACCATTCCTTTGTGTTTTCTTTTGTAATTGTTTGAAAAACAAATCCTGATTTAATCTGAATTCTCGCAATTAAGTAATAAATAAACAAAAAAAAAAAGAAAAAGTTTATTAATCGTAAATATAAAAGTAAACAGACGTTTAATAAATTTACTAATAAATCGGTAACAGAAAATTTAATTAAAATCAATGAACATGAAAATTTTTTTTTTTAGAGTATTAAGGGTCGCTTTTCTAAGCATGTATTTGTGATGGTAAATACATTGGATTATTGATTGATTCCTGATGGATGAGAGATTAATGAATATTCAGTTAATTCAAATAGATAATACTGTGCAAAGTGCTGCTTAAATTCCCACAAAAAAAAAGAAATTTTCTTCTTTGTTTTCCTACTCGTTTAAATATTCTAATTATTCGGAAATCTGGATTAAATAATAATAATTTTCCTTAAAGTGAAAAAAACTTTAAAAGATTTCTGTATGAATAATTTATTTATTTTGAATTTTTAATCACTTGAAGTTGTTGTTGATTTAACAAATCAAAAATTAACAAAATAAAAACAAAAATTTCAGTGTTTTTCGCCATTTTGTTATATTTAAAAAAAATAAGAATAGAATGCTGTGAAAGTTTTTTTCTCTGCTTTTTTTTTTTTTTTTTTATTTTCCTTATCATTCACATCGTGTACACAAACATGCATTTCACTGGTTAAAAGTCATAAAACTTTAATAAAATCAAAAGAAACGAAAAGAAAAAAGAAAAATAATGAAGAAGGACAAAAATCCTTCTCTTATGACAATATAATGCAATAATAATAATAATAATAATAATAATAATATTTCTAACATAAACTAAATAAATTATGATTGTACGTACATTGAACAAAGTTATTATTTTGATAAATATTTATATATATATATAAATAAATAAATAAAACAATTTTTGTAATATTGCGGTTCATGTTTTACTGTCTAGCTGCTGTCTATATGTCAAATGAAAATATGAAAATTATTTATTAAAATAAAATTTATGGTTTAAATGAAGTAAAAAGTAATAAAAAAAATTAATTTATATTTTGCTGGAATGGTAAATGCAGGCAAACCTCGCTTAGTGAACATATTTGGAGACTGTGACGTTTGAAAAAGGTTTTCAAGGGTGCAGTCTAGATACATAGATACCACCAGTGTTTTCTTGTATTTTTCTTTTTCAGAACCATTAGTGTACTTACTTCTGAAACTTAGATAAAATTCTTTTCAAATTTCAGCTTAACCTAATTTTATCCTAAATTTGAAAACAATTTTTTATTTTATAAATCCTTGTACTAAAAAAAAAAAAAATGATGCTGGTGAGTGATTTTAATTTTTTTTTTTTTTTTTTAATTTTATTATCCTGAAATTCGAATTTTTTTTTATTTTTAATTTTCTGCTTTCTGTCGCATCCCTTTTTGTGTAAATTTTTATGTTTTTGCGATCGTAAAGATTCACAAATTTTTTCTATTCTGTTCTGCAATTTTGTTTATTTGCTTTTTCTATTTTTTTTTTGTTTTTTTTTGTTGGTTGTTACTCTGTAGAGAGTCTTCTGTTCCACAGAAATGGTTTTAAAGCTTTTTATTTTTTACTGGATTTCAGAGAATTTTTTATAGTGAAAACACTGTATCCGGTTATTAAAATCACTGATCTGCTTCATGCAAATAAATTAATAAAGAGAGGAAGACAAAAAAAAAGAAATAAATTTTTTTTAGTAATTTACTCATAATTTGTGGTTTGAAGTAAATTTTCTGTTTCTGTCTTCCACTCAAGACAATAATTGAATTTTCATTGTCTTTTCACGTCTCGCTGGTAATTTATATCGTAACGAAGGACATTGTGGCGCCAGTTGACACATTTTTCGTTCATTCTCTGCTGCCTTATTTATTTAATTTGTTTAATCATTACAATTAGTGTAAAAGTTCGCTATTTATGGTACAACCGTTAGCGAGAAACATGTCATCGGTACTTTAATCAAGTGAGTACCAGTCTTTCGTTTTATTATTGATTCATAGCTGAAGGATTTTACATCTCTCAACACATTTTCCACATAAAACAGAAAAGTAAACAAAAAAAAAATGTTTTTCATATTTCACTTGAATATTTTTCTATAATCTTGAGAAATACCTGAAAAGTATGTCAATATTGCTTCGTTTTACCCTTTTTATTATTTTTTTTAAATAGAAATAATATATGAATGAATTCACGGTGAAATGATTCAATTGATGCATCACAAATATAATTTTTTTATCAATTTTTATATCAATGAAAGAAAAAGATGAAAAAAATCCTTAACTGTGTGGTGATTTTGTTGTTTATATTTTTTTTTTAACTCTTTCTGATTTTATATTAATTTTGTGTCACCAGCGATATTTTCTATATTTTTAAGCCAAAGTAGCTTCATTAATCGAGAACACTACTGATCTGTGTTAGTTTTGCTCATTTTGTTATTATAACGTAACAAACAAACTGAATTTGAAATAAATTTAAACCACTGCTATGAAGTACGATACAAGACTTTTATGCTATGAAGTAAGAAGTAAGCGAATTTTTTTTTCGTGATTGGCTAATCAATTGCCAGCAATCCCAACTTAAAAGTTAAGTATCAAAGTGTTAAACACAATTCAACACCCACATATTGTTATTAAATCAATAAAATCGATACAACACACACTGCACCACGTACGGTAATTAATTGCTTTAATTATTTACACACACAAAATTGTATTTCCATGTTATTTAAATTCTATTTAAATTAATTAATTAATGAAAATTAATTAATTTACTGACCATTTTACGCAAATTAATTTTTGTTTTTTTTTTTTTTTTTGTAGCGTAGATAGTTTTTTTATTTTTTCCATTGTGTAATCAATTTTCCTGTTTTTATTAATTAATAAATTATTCAAAAGTAATTAATTGTTTTGATTAAATAATTAAATGAAAACATTTAAGTGGATTTATGTGGAGTGTTTTTTATTCGCTAGTATTAAACTGGTTATAACTATGAGTGTTTCCGTTTCTTTTAATTTAACTAGAGATTTCACATGGGATTATTTACTCTATGTACTTCTGGACACTTTGAAAAAACAATTTTCCAACAGCTTTATCACGTACACACGATTTCACGATTCTTATGGAAATTATTGTCAAAGTGACAACGGTCTATATAAAACAAACATTTCGTGGTCGGTTTTATAAACGTTCAAATCGTTTATGTCATTTACTCAAAACTCCACTTGATTAAAAACACA
The DNA here is from genome assembly GCA_961205885.1 of Ptychoptera albimana. Lineage (NCBI taxonomy): Eukaryota > Metazoa > Arthropoda > Insecta > Diptera > Ptychopteridae > Ptychoptera > Ptychoptera albimana. Next base: position 574,883 of record OY540802.1, on the reverse strand, counting down.
AAACGGACAAACATTTGACAGATTTAATAACACCTAAAGTACCAAAAAAAAATAAGGGTTTGAAACTGGCTGATATAGTCATTGGCTAAAAACAGTGTAAAAATCCATAACCAAGTGTGAGACAAATCAATTGCAGATAATATTTGAAGGATTTTCAAAAAAAGTTGATAAAGTGTTTTTTATGCTAATGACATGTTATTTGTGTCATTGGAGGAGGATTTGTACGTTTATTGACCGTGAGAGTGGATTAAATAGAAAAATGAATCACAGAAGTATCAAAAATATTTTTTTTTCATACTTAATTCCTGTTTTCATCGCTTTGATTATTATTATCACTGGTATAAGAATATCAAACACACACACACACGCATACATACATTTTCATTGTCATAATTAAGTCATAATAATAAAAAAAATAAAAAATTTGTCTGTTTAAAACGTAACGATTCAGCTGATGACTGTTGACATTTAATATGAATAAAATCAGATTGATGTTTGCTGTTGTTGCTGCTGCTGCTGTTGTTAAAATATTTAAATTTATTTATGGAATAAAATACGAATAAATCGTTTTATCATAAATAAATAATTAAATTTTTGATATATGTAATTGAGATATAAAAAGTTAGGGGTGCCGGTACGGCGTGTACAGTATTCGATATGACTGGATTCTATGATAGAGTGAAGAACAAAGGAAAAACCATTTTTCGAAGCTTTAGAAAATTTATTCTCTATATTCTTTAATGGGCAACAATTTCAGTTTATTTACTTGTTTAATTGACCTTCTGGGTGGGTGTGGGGTGAGGGTTAACTGCCTTTAAAAAGTGCAGCAAAGAGATACAAATTTTCATTGCGAACAGAACACACAACAATCTCTGAGATTTCTCAATCAAATTAATTTCAGACTTAAGAAAAAGAAAAATCTCCGCGACGGGGAATCGAACCTCGGTCTCCCGCGTGACAGGCGGGGATACTCACCACTATACTATCACGGACTTATTGTCCTAAGTAATTTCTGTGTGAAAATAAAATTATTAATTTGCGGGGGTGGGTTTTATTTTTATTATGAAATCAAAAATTTTTTTAACATAATAAAAGCTTGAGCTTAACGTAATAAAGCTTAAACTGTGGTTTAAACATTTGTCTTAAGAATCTATAATAAAAGCGAATTATTGTTTATCCCTTTGTTACATTAAAGGAGCCGCATCCCCATTCCCATTCCCATCCCCATTCAAATTTATTATTTAAATGAATTTTAGTGCTTTTTACGTAGTCAGTTTTTTTTTTTTTGATTTTTCGTTGTTTCATTTCATCTCCTGTTTCTATTTTTCAAGCTAACATAGAATTTGATGATTATCGATTTCTGACAGTACATAATTTATAAACATGAAACATCACTTTTCATCTTACTTTGTAGTAGCAGCAGCAGCAGCCTCTGGTCCCTAAGGAGGTTAAAAGAGATTTCAGAAATATATTCCATAGAAAAACATAAAAAAAAAAAACACCAAAAGCTTTGTTTCTATACGTGATATCTGATTTAAATTCACTTTTCTTTCGTGACTTAATCACGCGGATAATGCATTCTGTTTCTGCTATGTTGAATTTTCTTCTTTTCTTTTTACCCCACTTAGTAGTAAACAAGCAAATTTTGTCCACCAAGTTATCCAACCCATCCCGACAATACAATACCTACTTTGTGGTTACAAAATTCAACATTGAATTTATTTATTGAATTTAATAAAAAAAAAAACAGGAAAATGCAATCTTATGATGCAAAACGTCATTAAATTTGATCGTTTATAAATAAATTTTTTGTATAAATAAAAATTTCCATGGGATAATCAGAACATTTGAATGCATTTAGTGTGGATAATTGGGGGTGTGGTTCCCCCAGTACACATATATTTTTTTAAATAAATTAAAAACGCTGAAGGGCGACCATATTTTGACAGTAAACAAACAAACAAACAAACAAACAACCCTTAATACACTGAATGATGTATTGTTATTGTTTCATTGAATTCAATGAAGGCACAAACGGATATGGATCATATATTAATAAAATTATAAATTGACAGTCGATACGTGAATGGTTGTTTATTTAATAAACAAACCACCACCCACCATCTGACCATGTTATTTTTTAATTTTATTGATTAATCCTGATTTGATTTCAAAATCATATGAATAATTAAGTAAACAGGTGCAGATGTAATGCGGTAAAATGGTAAAATTCATCTCCTTCTTTTAAATACCTGGGAGAAAATGTTTTTTTCTTCTTTTTTTAATTTAATTTATATTTTATTTTAATCAATAATAAATACTTTTGATTGCCCCATAAACATTTGGCAATTGTCCATGTAACGTAAATACTCATTATCCTTAAATAACATCATTAATGTTTGTAGTTTTTTTTTTTTTTTTGTTTTTCCTTCCTTCTAAACTTTATTAGGTGATGTCTGTCGGTCTTTTCTTTTATTCTGTACACACACACACACAAAATACTTAAATAGAAGCAACAAAAAAAAAAAATAAATTTCTACATCGATTTACTGCTGTCATTGCTGAATAGAGGTAAAAGAAATGGAAAAAAAGGTAGCACAAAATAAAAAAAAAAAATCCAATAAAATCTTACCGTTCCGCTTTTCTTGGAGTTTTTTTTCTTTTTTTTTTTTTATTGTTATTTCTCCATAAGAATTCTAATGAAAAAAACATTTATTTCCATTAAATTAAATCTTGTTCGTAGTTTCATTACACTATTATTTAGTATTTTTATTGGATTTTCACTTTATTTTATTTCTCTTCTCTTTTCTTCAGTTGTCTTCAGAGATTTCAATTTTTTTTTTTTTATTCCCATAAAGCTAGCAAAAAATGTTCAATGTTACAATCAGTGTTTCAGAGCATTTTTAGATTAATAAATGTGAAAATCTACTGTAAATAATTATTAATATGATTCCTATGTGCTGAACTATGTAAATTAAAATTATTATTGCGGACTATAGGGATAAAGTTTCAGTGTGAAAGCATTATAGAAACTTGGTAAACAAAATTTCTAGGTCATTATTACAGATCTTTCCTTCGAATTTACTGGTAAATTCCCTTTAAACATTTTCTAAGCAAGTTTAATGATAGTTGCTAGTGTTATTAGACGTGTGTTGCAACTTTTAGACCAATTAACGAAAGAAACATATTTTTTTATCACCTTAAATTGCATTAAATCAAATAAAAACCATCGTACACAGTGATAATTTGTGGTAAAAGTAAAAAAAATTTGCCGCTAGTTTAATTATTCTACTAGCTGATAGCAATTCAATTATAATCAGCAACGATTTGTTCTCTGCAAGGAACCAAATATTCTTTCTGGTTATTTACTGTTGCTGCTGTAAAGTTTTTATTTTTTTTTTATTTCTTTATGTGAGTTATTGGCCGTAATAATTTTGTCATGTGTCAAGAAAATTTAATACTTGTTGAAACAAGGGTACGGATAATTTTCTATCCAAATATTTATATTTATTGTGTGTTCACAGCGGACAAACAGTGGTGTTTTAAGTGAGTAAGTGGATTTAAAAAGGATTTATTTTCGATATTTATTTTTTTTTTCAAGGACAATTTTGCTGCTTCTATTACTAAAGTATTTTTTTTGTAAAATTAAATTATGACTCACAGTATAGTCTAGAACCTTAATTCCTGTATAGGTTGGTATCAAAACCCCATAAAAAACTCTAGAATTTCGATTTTGAATCAAAAACAAAATTTCTCATTTGTAAACAATTACCTGCCCACTAGCGTATATGACTTTATCACCAGTACACTAATAATTTAAGTTATTAATTAGCTTTTTGACTAAACTATAAACATTTGCATCACCAACAAAAACACACAGAATTAACGAAATTTTTGTTTACTTGGTTTCAAAAGTTTTTTTTTTTTTTTGTTGCTACTTTGCTACGTCAATACTGTAAACATTTGTTGACAGTTTAATCCACTCAAGATGATTATTGACATGTGTATGCGGTCTATTTATATGTTGACTTTAAAGTGTTTAATTACAATATACATAACCCCCCCCCCCCACCCACACACACACACGTACAGATAATAATGAAACTAATGTTCAATTAGACCACAAATATTTTCTTTTGATTTAGTTATTCCGATCGCTGTTGGCATCTGGTTTTCCTTATTTATTTAATTTATAACAATCAGGATAAATCGTCGACTAGCATCGTAAAATCGAAACTTTATTTAAGGGGTCATTTGGTTAATAATTCGCTTAGAACATAAAACAGCGAACTTTTCTCTTAATTAAAAAAAAAAATCTCTTATCGGATGGATTAGAGAAGCGAACGAAAACAAAAAACAATTTTTTTCTTTCATCATTTTTGTTTTAATATCAAATAACATGGAATGTCCTTGATCAATTTTTATTTTGATCCTTCATTTCGTTTTCTTCTTTCTATTAACCGGTTTTAACGATTTCTACCCTTTTACAAATGAATTGAAAAAGAAAGTAAAAAATTTTATGTAATCGAAGACACGATGAAATTTTCTTGTATCATGTATCATAGGGATAATATTCGCTGTTTTATTATTAAGGGTGTTTTTTACCCGTTTTTCCATGTAGCAAAATATTTATTCGTTAATATGCTAAAGAATAATTATCGCAATATTATTTACAATAAATAAAATAAACCCGATAAGAGCTTATCAATTTTTATTTATTTATTTATTAATTAATTTCCAGTTGATAATTTTGTGAATATTTTTTTTTTTAATGATAACAATGTCATCAGCAGGTATTTTTTAATTAATCATTTCTGTAACAATTAAATTGTTAATCAATTAACGAATTGTGTAAGTAAATTAGAAAATGTGTTTTGTTGTAAACAACGACAATTCTCTGTTTGTTAGTTTTGCATTGAGGTTTTAATTAAATTTCATCGACATTTTTCGCTATACAAAGTAACAAAACTAGAAAAAATTCTGCTTTATCCAGCTGTTTGCTTAATTAAAAAAAGAAAATCAAAAAATTCACAAAACTCCAGTTTCAACTTCTTAATTAAATTTTTTATTTCGATGAGAAATATTCGCTAGCTAAGCTACGTCATTCACATTTAAACAAAACTCGGTTCCAACACGAAAATAACACTATAATTGTGTTATAGAAAAAAATAAAAAACCATGCCAAAAAGCACATATCTTATTAACACAATAAACAATTTATATAATAAGGATTTGTCGCGTTTCCGTTGATGTTTTTACTGTGCATTCTGTTTTCCTCATATGTAAATTGTTTATCTGTGTTTTGCATACAGTAAACACATTTATTTTTTGTTGTTGTTGTTGTTGTTAAGGATTTACTCATTATGTATTTTCTGTTATAATAATTATAATAAACTTTAAAGCTTTTATTCCGTTATTACTTTAAACTGTGGTACTAAATAGTGACGATGTATTTACATTACGAATTCATAGATTTTTTTCTCTTTCCTCTATTCATTATTTTTTTATTTTTTTTTTTTAAATTTATTTAACTAATTATGCTTATTACGGCAAATTAAATACTTTTAGCAGTTAAAATAATAATTTTCATCTTTTCATAATTCATTTTTTAACGATTTTTACTAGAAAAACACAGAAAAATTAAAATAAAGATTGAAGCATAACTTCCGGCGAAAATTTTAATTTTTTTATTTCTCCATTGTAAAAATCGAAAAGTTTTTGCTGTTTTATTCGGTTTATTTGGAAGCTTTTTTGATAATTTCTTTTTTACTTAAATTATTGTATAAAGCTTACACTATAATTATATTTAAAAATATTACAACAATGCTGGCTTTAATTAATTAATTTTTATAATTTTTTGTTGTGGAGATAGAAGAATTTTTTTTTCTTTTATTTTTCCTTTAATTTGTTTTAAATAATAGGGGTTGATGGACCTACAATTTCGTTTTCTTCTATTTTTATTATTGAAACAACGTAGTTGTAGAATGTGAAATACATAAAAAAAATAAAAACCACGTACATAATGCGATTTTAAAGTCAGTTTCTGTTCAAAAAATCAATTGAGCTACGATTTATGTGAAAATAAAAACAGAGAGAAAAGCTCACACAAACCACTTAGCTATAATTGCATAACAATTACTTTTAGTGTTTATGGCACCTGTTGATTTGTTAGATTTAAATTAAAAAACAGAAAAAAAGTTTTTGAAATAAAAATATCGGATTGTTGGTGTTATAAACGCTTTTGTGCTTATCAGATTATAATTTAATCGCATTTGAGTTCATTAATTCACTTTTGACGAGCTTTAAAGCGTTTTAAGGGTGTGAAAATATTTCTATAATTTTTTTTCATATTGATTTAGGTCTGATTTTATTGGATTTTGGTATAAAAATGATGTGAATTTCGCACACATTAGATACGTTAAAAAATTGTTTTAGAATCGTGATTAGTCCATCATTTTACCCTTAAAATTTGCTTGAAGATAGTGAATATAATGGCGCAAGTATAGTCTGGTTTATGTTATCATGTTAAAAGCGTATTTTGCTAGGAATAAAGTCGTATCCCTGCTGTAAACTACAGTGGAGACGATTTTGTAATTACAGAGCATTTTGATTAAACTATTCCACTTGAAAATCCATGTCAACACGAAGCAAATTTCTACCCCATTAATTATATTTACATAATTTACCATTTATTATAATTATTTTAAATATTTAGCATAGACTTTAAATCGTCTTCGTTAAATGGATTTTACACAGTGATGATACAACACCGACCAGATTGGCGCCACATTTATTATGCGCTATTAAACTTATTAAATATTATCCCCATTAACGCATTAACGTCTGTACTCTACTAACGAATAAACAACGAATATCTGTGTTTCTGATTTAATTAAGAATCATTAAGGAACGAAGCAATGAAAATTCTATGCGAAATACATCATCATGCTGATGTACGTACCGTACGTATCGTATCACCATTTATCACATCACCATTACAGGGATGTTTAATCAGATAACAAATCCATCAACCACATAAGCGATTTTTAAACAACCGATTTTACAAAAACTGCTTACCATTTTTAATCTAATCACCTGAGCGTAATAACATTTTTACATTGATTAAAAAAATATATATATTTTGTATTAAAATTTGTCATTATCGCCACCCTAATACCTTAGACCCTTTTATACATTAGACCAGCAAGTCTCTACTTTTGATAAGACACCGAAAAGATGCGGAAAAAATGAAATGACTGGTGGTAAAAACCAGTCAGTGAAAACATTACGAAAATCTTTAATGATGCTGGAATTGAAATAGAACAAAATCTAAGTGGAATTTATAAAAAGTTTTTTTATTTTCTTTCTGCCTTTCTATCAACGTTTTGTAACCTTGATCCAGTTCCTTAGTTTTTTTCGTTTTTATTTTTTATTAACTAAACACAACGATTTTAAAAAAAGCTAAATCGCATAAACTTTTGGTTTTAAAATCCCTCTGTAAATCCTTCTGAGGTCAGAACAGGCGTCTCCACTTTGTTATGTCGTAATCATTTGTAAAAAGGCATTTAATCAACACAAAACGCCCTTAAAACAATTTATTTGATTAAAATAAATTAATTTTCGTATAGCAGACACTCAATTAAGTCATAAACAGCCACCGACGCTGGATGCGTTGAGCTAAGATATAAGGAAAATAAAAAAAATATTATTATTATTTTTTTTTTTTTGATTGATTACGCAAATAAATTTTTGTTTTTTTTTTATTTACAAATAGAGAGACTGAGAGAGATTTGCTGGTTATAATCAAGAAAAATTAGTGACATTGTGAAATATTTATTTAACATTTTGACAGTTTCAATCAGTTTTTGAAAATTGATGATTAATAATCGTTATGCTAGTGCTTTGAGCAAATATTTACGACCTTTAATTGAATGCGAATAAACACAGAATGCGCTTGTGTTGCTCAGTTTTAATCGAATTTTCACATGACATTAGTTTATGATGGGATCAACAATAATAAAAAAACTAAAATAAAAATCAAGCTTTTGTGGGGGGTGTAACAGTAGTAGTACTCCTTGAAAAATCAGTTTGAATAACAAAGAAACGATTAACAAAGAAAAACTTTCATCTGCTCCTCCTGAAACCCCAAAAATGCACTCAGTTTGCTTTAATACCAAAACCAAAACTGAAAAATTATCTCTGTGATTTCTGTAATTTTTTTTTATTATTGTAAATACAAACCCCCCCTCATATCAGCAAATTGGCTCATTATTCCATCTCCAATAATCTTTAATTTATTTATTCTCCTACCATACTTTAAAAATTAAACCAAAAAATCACAACACAAAATGTTATTACGTTACGTAATGGAATTTGGTTTGCCAAGAAATTGACTGAAAAAAAAAAAAAAAAATTAAACGAGTATCGCGTGTCTTATTTGACTTTAATTCATGATTATTGTAGCAGCAAACAGAACTGATTCCTTGCTGTAGAGAAAGGGAACTTCCAACAAGTTAATGCAACTTTAATAAATTAGTTGGTGTAAGTAGAATTGGAAATTTTTTTTTTTTTTTAATATTATTGGCATTGGTTGCAACTCTTCAATATTTTCTACATTACTTTGCCAATTTATGTTTTTAATAAAAAGCAAAAAAAAGCAAAAAATAAATTCATTTGGTTATTATCCAATTATTAGCGAAATTTATTTTCACAGTAGTTCGGTTATTCCTCTACTTATTTATTCATAATTTCACTGGAAAAAAAAACGATTTTAAAGCAAAATAATTGGTTTACGCCAATCAAAACAACGTATTGAAGTTGTTTACAATTAAAAACGCTTCAATTGTCAGAATATTTGTTATTAATTAAAATTCAAATTGAAAAGTTTATAATTTTCCACGTTAAACGATTTTCCACAAAATTAAGTGGGTAAACCAATCAACACTACAAATGGGAAAACTATTTTGTAGATTTGCATAGATACAAAAATCCGTTAAATTGTCACGAAATATATATTAAATAAAGTGGAGAACATGCAGAAAATATTAGAAAAGCATAAACTTCTCTATAATTTCTAGTCAAACCGAGTAAAACGTATTTTAAAACCAAATTAAGTGGCTTAGCCATACAATTTGAAGTTTGTCATACGGCAAAGTAGTTAAAATTCAACAAAACTAAAAATAAAACGTTTACAGTAAATTGCTTACGATTTTATGCGAAAATATTTGAAAATAATCAGACCAGGATATACACATTCCGGTTATAACAACATTATTGTGTCGTTCAAGTGATCGACTCGTCTGTTTTGTTATTTTGTGTCTGTGCTATAAAATGTAACAAAAAAAAAGGTCAAAACACAAAAAAAAGTCGCTTGTTCTGTGTGTTTTTACCAAAAAAGCAACACGGCAAACCGTATATTCAGCTGGAAATAGTTAAAAACTGAACGTGACCAAGTGCAAAGTAAAGTAAAATAAAAATGGCGTCTTAAGCGGTTATTTAACGGTTTTTTGTTGTGTCCTGCTACAGGTAAACGAATTTCGAAAATGTACAGATGCTTCAAAGTCCGTTGTGATGATAGAAAAACAAAATCAAAGTGAACGCACCAGCAGTTAAACAGCACAAACAAAAATGGAAATCCAATGGATTTTCCTCAGGATAAGTAAAACAAAACAAAACAATTTTTTTTTATTAAATTAATTTTTTTCTTCATCTTCTTCTTCTTTATTTTCAATTTATTTAATTAAAATTATATCACAGTTTTAACAGTGATTTATAAATACAAAAATATTTGATTAAAAAAAAAAAAAAAAAAAAAAGAAAAGACAAAAAAGAAAGAAACATAAAATAGGGAGCAAAAAAACGTGAACAACAAATGTGATTCCCTTTTTACACCCCAAAAGTAGTAAAACGATTATGTAGTGTGTGGTTTTTTTTTTTTTTTTTTTTAATTCTTAGTGGTAAGGCAGCAGAATTTTTATTTAATTATTTCTTTTTTTTTTTTTTTTGTTATCAATAATCATTTTCACAGCTTCGTGTATTTTCTATATTTCTCTATCACTTAAATCACTTTCGATTGGATTTATTTGATAATATGGCAGCACATTGACACAAATATAATTTATAACAAAAGAAAAAACAAGAAAATTGTATTAATTAATTAATTTAAGGGATGATTTCACATTGGTAACCGGTAAATTAAAAAATAATAATAAAATAAAAATTTTCTCTCCTCTATTTCACTCTTTATCTAATCTTTTCTTTCTCTCATCATTTTCAATTTTACCTACGCTCTATTTTTAAATAAAAACAAATATAAAAATTTATTAATAATTATATATAAAAAACGATTTTTTATAATTTAATTATATATGGTATATACACAGAAAGGTTAATAACCGGGTAAGTTATATCTAACCCGGTTAATTCCCATACATTTAAACGAAACGAATGGAAATGAAAAATACAAAAATTGTTATAAAAACTAAATTAAATGGTTGGATTGTTCGATGTATACTTGGTCCACTGTTTATCGATATCAGTGGTTCCTTTTGTCGTGTATGCTCTGTGTCACTGGTTAGTGTACCCCGTGGACAACCCATAAAATGGATTGCCGATGATTTTGGCTGCATATGACTGACACGCATATTATAGTCGTCAAACTTCCAAAAGTGTTTCCCTTTGAAAAAGTATGTTTTACCATCCTTATTCTGGAAGGCGGTATCAATGTAATAACCGATACCGTACCATATTGACATATCACGTGGATAATCTAATTCAATATGATTCACATCCTCATCGAATCTAATCAGAGAACAGAAAAATTATTTTGATTAAAACAAAAGAAATCGATTTACAGGAGCTGCACGTCTAGATTAGACGGTTACTCACTTCCAATATAATGTTCCACTGTAAAAGTACGTTCTATTGTTGTAACCCCATTTTAGGACGGCATCTAGTTTATCAATAGACGATGGCAAACCAAGACTTGTAAGCGGTTTTGGAAAGCCATACTTAAGGCGATTTGAGTTAAAAATGTAGTAATTCCTTCCTGAAAATCAAATTTATAAATGAAGGATTTCTTGGAAATTCTGGCGACGTCTGTAAGTTACTTACCAATGAAGAAGACAATCTCTTGTTTTTTATTCTCGTAAACAGCATCGATGTGCGTCAAGTTTGATGGCAACTCACCCCATAATTGTGTTATTTCGTACGGACAGCCAGCGTATAGGCCATGAGGACCAATTCTCCAAAGATACTAAATTTTAGAAAAAAAAAACATAAAAATCTGAAGGAAAAATAATTTTAAATAAATTTCCACCACTTACCCGATCTTTAAATATAAAAAGTTCACCCCGTATAAGCGAAATTGCATCATAAGACGTATCACAGGTTTTTGGTTTTTCATTTCCATTATGATGTCTAGGATGTTCTGGGTGATGGTGTCTTGGATGTTCTGCTGGATGCGTTCGCCTTGGTGTATCTACCGGTATGTTTTGTCTTGGCGAATAAGGGTGTCTTCTTGGTGGGTTTGTTGGATGATTGTCATAACGACGCGTTGGATAATCCACATCCTTTGGATATGGATAAGGCTTCTTTGGCGCTTCATAAGGCTTCTCCGTGTATACTTTAGGATTATTATTAGGATTTTTACGCGACGGATAACGTCCCGGATATTCACGATCCGGATAGTATTGAATTGTTGGATAATAAGGACGACGAGTTGTCGTTGTGGTTGTAGTTGTTGTTGTCGTCGGTTGTGCTGGTGGCCTATGAGGATTATATGGTGCCCATTGTTTCTCTCTTGCTCCTAATCAATTGAAAAAAAAAATTATTTACACGAAATTTCTATAACAAAAAAAATTTTTTTTTACCATAGATCGACTGAATTGCAATTCTGTCATCATCGGGAAGATCTTTATTTCCCTGATAGCCATGGTACCATGGAAACATTATTGATCCCTCCACAGAAGAATGACCAAGTCCTAATGAATGTCCAAACTCATGTACAGCGACTAGCATTAAACTTGTACCTAGAAGCAAAAAAAAAAAAAAAATTTAATTAAACAAAAATTAATCAAAATTATTTTTCATAATTAAATAAATTAAATAATCGTGTTACAGGGGGTGTAGTTACAATAGATGTTTGCTGATTTTATTTGTTCAGCATTTATCGCTGAAATCGTTAATGATCTGCAATTGGTTGATTCGGGTTTTATGAAATTTGAGCTTTATGCAGGGTATTTACTTTAAAGAATTTATGTATTTACTGTATCGGGATAAACTTCTGGATAGACTTTAGCACGTATTGTGGTTAAATTTCAACATTTCATCAACGATTCACATTCGATTTTACTTGTTTATGCCTATCCTGAAATAACTCCCACAAACCGTATAGCTGATTATTGATTATAGTATCGACTTACTCGATAAACTCGAAAAGCATAAATTATTCGCTTGAAATTAAGCAGAAAATCGTATGAAATCGGATACATTTTCAACCAATTAGCACAAAAATATTTTGTTTTTCGTTTCATTTATTTATTTATTAAAAAAAGAAAAAAAAAAACATTTTTACTGTTGCCTATATAGATTGGGTTTATTAATTCATTATAAACAAATTAAAATTGATAAATTTGTCAATAATTGTTTTATTTATTTATTTAAATTAATTATAAAGTACAGTGTGTGTGTGTGTGTGCGTACCATCACCATTCTCTTCCCATTTGTACCATTTTGTAAATTAAAATTAAAATTAAAAAAAAAAAAAACGCGAAAATTCTTTGTAGTTTTTATACGGGCGTCGCATGGGGACTACAGTCATTTTATTTAATTAATTAATTCAACAAATTTATATTAAATTGTGATTTTTTTTTTTATTGTTTTATTGTAGTCGAAGAGATGAGGCTGAAGGAGTAATGATGCAACAAGAGTAACAAGGCAAAAGGCACTCAGTTTTCGAGATTGGAAAATCATTGATTTTCAGTTGTGCGATCGCGTTTTATATAAATTTTTTTTTTATTTTTTTTAATGCAATAAAAGCTTTAAAAATTTATTAAATAAACAAAAAAAAAAAATTTATTGACGACAAAATAAAATTTAAACGAATGAGGAAATTTTTTTTTATTTTCTTACTTCTACGTTACTACGTTTGTTTTATTTATTTGTTTTATTGATGAATAACGCGGACAAAATCATTGATAAAACGTATTAAAAAGCTCAACAATATATAAAAAATAAAAAAGTATTAAAAGCTGCTGCAATTAAATTAAATCAACAATAACAAGTTTTATTTGCGTTTTTAATAAAAAAAAAATAAATAAAATTTATGATTTCCCAATAAAAATTCATATCAATTGCATTTTTTGCCACTTTTTTTTTTTTTTTTTAATATTTTAACCAATACAAAAATAAATAAAATTAAATCGAAAAACAATAAAACAAAAATTAATTAAATCAAATTGAATTTTTTGTGAAACAAAAAAGCACAATAATTACACCAGCATTGATGAAAACAAGTCAAAAATTGAGTTAAAAGATAAAAATGGAAAAATTTCATTGACTGACTGACTCTGGTTGCTCCAGTAGCAGCACACATTCAACGTAAAATAAAACAAACAAAGAAAAATAAATTTCTTCTGATTAAATTTTATTTCATAGAAAAATCAGCCACCCATCCCTGAGTTTAATAAAATATGGCCCGGCCCGCACACAAAAGCAATCGAAAAAAATTTATTTATTCAAAATTGATTTTTCTGTTAAAATCTTTTTTTTGTTAATACGGAATTTTTTTTTTTTATTTTTATGATTTGGGATACACACACACACGCGCAGAGACATCTTTATAGCAAATTAAAATAAAAATTTTCGTATTTAATTGATTTAAATTGAATAAACAACAGTGATAAAGAACGAAATGTAATTCACTCAATTGATAGCTAATAAAAGATGAAATTTAATTGTAACGACGACGACGACGTCATTTAAAAATTTTATTTTAATTAATTTTTGTTGTGAGGTTATTTGGCGGAGGGCGAGGTACGATACGGGTATTTAATTGACGACACATTATCGTTTCTTTGTAGCGGACAAATCAGAGCAAATCAATCCAAGTTAATTGATGGGATTTTATTTGTTATTAAAAACGCAAAGCGTCAGAAAGTTTTGTTTAAAATTAATCTCGAAAATTTAATTTCGAAATGATGTGGAAACTCAGAATGTTGAATAATCAGAAATAATAATTTGGTTTACAAACCTTCATCACTGTCCTCGTCAAGTAGCCAGATTTCGTCCTCATCAAAATGGGCATCACCACCCCGATTCGGTCCTGGATAGAATGCGTGTGCTAATACCAAACCGGGCCCATCAAAATTATATCCATCACCATGTTGCCCCCTTATTAAATAAAAAAATAAAGAAAAAAATGTTAAAATAGCAAAAAATAATTTTTTTCTCAACGGATATGCGGAGTTTTTTTTTTGCGGTAATTACTTCTGAAAAATAATTATTCCTCGGTAAAAATCTTCCTTTTCCACTTGTTAATAACGACATAATGATTGATTTATGGGAAAATTTATAAGAAAAATTTAATTACAAAACGATTTACAGAAACGCTCCGTAAATATATTTTTTTTATTTTTTTTTTTTGTTTAAAATTCCACTGAATCGTTTTACAAATCTTCACAACATAAATTACAGAAGTGATTGCTTACCTTGCAAATAGAACTTGAATATCAGCATCTTTGCTATTCACTTCCTGAAATGTAAGCTTCGAACTTTTTGACCATACATCTAAGGCATCGGTTAAAATCCGTCTTACTTGGCCAACATCTAATTTATCATGATCCATCGTTTTATTTACCAAACTGTAAGCGAAAAGAGAAAATTTTTGTTTATTATTAAATGAAATTTCGCGTCACAGGAGTAAGGGAACAAAATTTCCAAATATGAGATATAATAAGTGGATTTGTTATAAACATGACACAGATATAAAGTGTTATTATCTTTGTTATATTTTCCTGTCACTACTCTCAGTTCAGTTTCTTAACATTTTATGCAAATTTTATGTTTCTTCTTTTTTTTTCGTATGCGATATATCTATGTCAATGTGACGTGACAGTTACACGCACGATAATTAAGACAAAAATCTTCGTAATTCCCAAAAAAAAAAAAAAAAAAAAAAAACGATAAAAGTAAAAGTGGATTAAATAAATTAAAAAAGCAAAAGACTGAATTCTCATAATAAAATTACGATAATTAAGTCAACGTTAGTTCGTTTGTCACTTGGTTTAAAATTTACAACAATTATTGAAGTTTTCTTTTATCAGTTGTTCGCTCACTCAAGGAGGTTGTGATGATTCATTATTGCATCACACCCAGGTTGAGTGAGTTAACACATGACAATCTCCTCCAATTACATTAATTATCACCATTTATAAACTCACCTATACTTCAAAGCATGTTAATGGAAATTAATGGAAACAACACAAAAAATAAAAAAGAAATTAAATATTCGGTGGGGCTAACAGATGTAATTTTTTCAATTAAATAATAAACGAGGAAAAGAATTTTTTTTTTCATTTTCTTTTTTGTTCGCAATAATGTTTTTAATGTAAATATTAGGGGCGTTTAATGGGCGGTTATATATATATATATTTTTCCTTTTCATTTGCTGTTATAAATTAACTTTTATTTCTCTACATGACGGTTCTACCTTTTACATTTATCCACGTAATGCTTGGTAGTTTTATAGAGATGATAAACGAAGCTGACCTTCGCCCAAAGACGTCTTTACTTCTTGTCGTTTTGATATATTACCACACCTAACACAGCATTACATTTGAAATTAGTTTAGTTTCCTGCATTCCTTTTATTGCGTTGACAGTTTAACGCTTTAAAGTCTACAAATTCCAGCGCAGGGAACGCTTTAAAGCTTTACTAATGTTTTAATAATTAAAAATAATTGTTACTAGCTAAAACACAGACTTGAATCGTTTATTTACTAAATGCATAGTTAAAAATTACATTTTAATCGTTAATTTCCTTTGTGACACGTTCACAGTACTGTAGATTCAACAACAAATAATCATTCTATCACCATTTCAACGCTTTAAATATGTTAATTCCATGTTTAAAGTCACCCGAAACATTTTTTCATTTTTTTTTCTTTCTGTTTTTCAACCTCGTGAACCGTTTTCATTATTTTTTTTTTATGTTTGCCAGCGGACAGACATTTCAATATTTAAATACTGCGACGACAAGTGAATAATAATAAAAAAATAAAATAAAATAAATTTTGTATTCATATAGTTTGTAACAATAGTTGGTAAAACTGAGAATAATCGACCAGGATTATAATTTAAATGCTGGGGACATTAAAAAAAAAACCTGCAAATCGCTTTTAACTTCATGGTGTTTTAACGTTTCTTTTTTTTATTATTATTTGTGATTAATATTATGTTAAAACACAAATGTTAATTAGTAAAGTTTTCATTAAATAATCTTTTCAATTGGATGCGTTTTATACAAACTAATTGTATTATCTGTTTATCTGTTTTTAAATAATCCCACCTGACAGACATGCACAACTTTTTTACGTTCACATGATATAACGATATATAAAACGTCAAACAGATATTTTCATGGACTAAATGGACCATGGTTAAGTGGCGGAGTAGTTGTAGTGTCCATAGTTTTTTGTTTTTAATTACAAAAGACGATTAGTTGTGATTAAAATAGTTGAAAAAAAACGTAATTGGTAAAATTGTTATGAATTTGTTTTGTGACCCGTGGATGCTCCACTTATTTCCGGTATTTGTTTTTTTTTTTGTTTTGTAAAATAAAATTATGTAATCAGTGTAATCTACAGACACAACAAATATAACGTTAAGTGGAATTACCTTTATCGTATTACAAAATGAGACACGCAGACACACAGCATAAATCCATCATGAAATGATCGATTCAAACCAGAAATTAACTTTTTAAATTATTCATAAAAAATACAATAAATATCTGTATGGCTTTGACGAAATGATTAATCAATAATCCCACATAACGTAACATAATTTTAATTAGTGGTATTATGCGAGGATATTGACATAACATCAGATGTAGGAGTTAAACAAAAACAACAACAACAACAGTAACAGCAGCAACAACATGGATTTCTTTTTTTTTTGTTGCTTAAATCTGTCTGCACTTGGTCACGTTTACAACACGGTAAATTATATGGCTGCTACACCCCCCTAAGTAATATTATTAGATGAAAGTTCTTTCAGGATTTTTTAACGACGGATAGCACATATGATAAAAACAAAACAAAAAAAAAAAACTTGAATCAAGAATCAGGCAAATTGCCAGAAGGATTTCTATCTGCTGCTACAGCAATACATTTGCAATGACTTTAAAATCTCGGGTATTACACTCATAAATGCACATGATGATATTAAAGATGCCATGGAATGGTGATAGATTTTACTAATAATAAAATTTCTTTTATTTTCCACCGCCTCCACATCCCACATCCTACATCAGGATATTTATGTTGTTTAACGAAAATAAAACAGAAAAACAGAATCACAATTTGCAATACGAACGAACAACATTGACTCGAAGAGTTTATTTTCGTACACACAATTGTTAACCACCCTGTGCCATATCAATTGCATTTCATTTTATAAAATTTTTTTTAATAAATTTTCTATATTCATGAGAAATTTTTATTTATTTATTTTTTATTATTTTTTTTTTTGTTGCTGTTATTACAAGTCTTGTCATTTTGGTTTCCGCATGGTACTGGTTGTTTGTCTGTTTGTTTGTTGTTGGTATTATTCATTAAACATAAATATGAATAATAATAATAATAATATTTCGACAATATTTTGTACATAAATTTTCTGCAATATGAATGGCATACGATTGTTACCGTCTGGAACCGAACACAACATGCATTTTACATGGTTTTTGTTGGTGATTGTTACGGTCTTAATGCATTGAGCGCACAATGTTTAACAATACAGTCCGGGCTGTTTAAGATTAATATAATCATTTCAAATCACTTAGCTTTTATAAATATTACAGAATAATAATCTGGCCAGTGTTGGCGGAGAGAGGATTTCAAGAGTTATGCCTCTGTTAATGTTAAAAACGCTTTTGTGCATATAATACATTAAAAAATAAATCTTTTTAGCTGAATCTGAACAGACTACAGAGAGGATGAGAAAAAAACAAGGTTTAATTATTGGAAATTATGTTAAGGAAGGCTTCAAACGGTTTTATATCAACTTGTGAACTACTTTTATTGAAGTTAACCAATTAAAGCAGCCTTACACTCCGGTAATGATAAGATAAATTTCCTGGTAACAAATCTTTTAAAATCTAACGTCATGATAATGCAAATAATAAGAAGAAAAAAACTTTCTCTGCAATTAAAATTCTACCTATACTTCCTTAGAAAAATATTTCTTTTTTTTTTTTTTTTGCTACTTTCCCAAAATTATTTGCGTGTCATTTATATGTTTTTCGTTATTTATTTAACGTTTTCGATTGGTTTATTATTTTCTTGTTTATTTAATAATAAATTTGGGTTCGAATACACACACACACACACACACACACACACATACACATTGAGAAAGAGACAGATGAAAATCAATAGAAAGTGGTGTCATTTTTCGGTTAAGTTATTTCCTTTTATGATTATTATTTTGCGATATTTTTTCGTTTTTATGTGAATAGAATTCCACTTTTATTTATAATGTGGCTTAAATATCATGAATGTTATAAGGAAACCCTTAAAAAAACGCTTGTCAAATAGCACACAGATCAATAACAAGTCATCCCCTGGTATTATGGGTGGGAATTTAGAGAAAATTTGTGTTTTTAAAGGATTTCTATCCTGGCAATAATTTTTTTTGCCGGAATGACTAAATCAAGCAAAAATCCAAAAATAAATGTTTCGAAATTAACCAAAAATTTAATTAACCGGGACCCCAGCGCAATGTTTTATTATTAACCAATAAAATGATTTTTTCTTGTGCTTTTTTCGTTGGTTTGCTTTTGGTTTGTAAAGCGCACCCATAATGTAATGTAACTATGCAGCAGTGGGGTGGTGGCAGTGTTAGGAGAATTTATTTTTTTTATTTGTTTATTTGTTCGAAAACAACTGAATACTTTTTTTTTTTATGATCTTACGCTAGCTACTTTTCGAGTTTTTTTTTGATGCCTTCTTCCTGTTTTTTTTTTTTTTTTTTTTTTTTTTTTGGCATTATGATGGGTTATATGGCGCATATTATATATTATTTGGTTATTTAACAAAGGATATACACTTGATACACTTATTAGGCTGTATAAGTATATATACACACACACACACACACACGCGCAGACAAATACCGTATCGTTTATATTTGGGTTTCCTTTAGGCGAAAACTTTTTTTTGTTTTTCCATGTAAAACTTTGGTAAAAGGCTGGTTGAATTTTTATTTTTCCATGTTCTATGCTATTTTCGGTGTTATTATTAATTTAGAATTTTTTTTTTTTGTAAATGCTAGAGGAGATTTATTTTTTGGTTAAAAAAATTGTTAAAAATAAAAAAGGCCTGCAGTTGTCGGTGGATTTTTTACTGTTTGTAAAGCTTGGGGTTGCTCATCGGTTACATAGAACGCAGCAACAATTAATCGATATCGATTAATAGCAACATGTAAAACGTTTGTTAATAATTCATAATTTCTTATCTAGCGCAACTTTAATGTTACTACACAGAGCGCGATACCATGCAACGCGATACTTTTCGGTACAAAAATAACAAAATAAACTTCGATAACTGATATCGTTTGCAAAACGACGTTTTTTCTTTCTTTTTTTTTTTTTTTTCATCTGTTCTTCACAACTATTAAATATATTGATGTCGATTTACAATTTTGAATACAAAAAAAAAGTAAGTAGGGTCAATTCATGAATATTTTGCTGCTATTTTTTTTTTTATTTATTCCACAGTTTGGGTCCGTTTGTTGTGTTTGTACAAAACAAAAACCAGAAAAAAAAAAGAAAAACTTAATCGAAAAATGAACGCAGCATTTCACACACAAATGCCCAGCATTCTCGTGTGGGGAAGCCAAACAATATAATTTATCGCATCAACATTAGAGTTGTGGAGCAACAACAAAAACAATAAAAAAAAAAAAAAGAGAAAAAGCCACAATGAAACCCAACTTATGCTGCGAGGTGATGGAATATGATATGAATGTACAATACGGGCGCCGGCTGTTCAACAATTGACAATGATGACGACGGGCGGATAGATAGCTACACAGATAGATGGATGGATAGATGATGATAGAATGCTTCTGTGTATATGTGTTTGTATATTTATGTTAACAAAACATTCAAAGGGCTGTGTGACAAACGATTTTATTTAAAAAAAAAAAATAAAATAATTTTTTTCATCTAAAATATTTTTGTTTTAGTAGAAATAAATTAAATCACGCATCAAGCAAATCTCCTATCCCAAAAAAAAAAAATTTGTATAAATCTGGATAGCAAAGGACTATTTCCAGATAAACAAAAAAAAAAAAAAATTTATGACTGAAATTTAATTATTTAACAATCGGTGATACGAATCGCTTTTATTTTCGATTTAATTAATTGAGAGTTTTTTGATTGATTTGTGAGATGTGAATTTCGTTGATTAACTTAGTTTTTCACTGTAGAACAATTAAAATTAATTTTGTCAAATCTCGATAAAACAAATAAATATCGAATAATTGTTATAAATCGATTAATATCTCGTTTGTTAAAATAGAAAACGAGAATAAAACGAGTGTGCTAATTATATGCTACATTCGATTACAACTTGTTGTTTCACACTTAACTGGTGAAAATATTTGTACGGAAAGGATTTTTTTTATTCGGTTTATATGAATATTATGGTGTTAGGCACGTAATTAAATATGAAACTTTGGTGTTTTTTCGTACTGTATTACAGTAGAATGTTTACAAAACGCTGCTGCTGTTATTATCACTTCATAAACATAATTAACAATGAACAGTAGCATTAAAATTGTTTTTTTAATTAATTAAGATTGGTGGTACTGCGATGAGAATTAACATTTTTCTTTTGTGAAGCAAAGTTAATGCATTGAGAAATCTTTGCTTAAACACACTGGTGCAATATCCACTGTGTGCTCTAAATAAGCAAGGAACTCGGTCAAACTTCAATAAATTTAAGTTTTAAACGTCCGTAAACGATAAAAACGAACAACTACGTTTTATATTTACTATTAAAAGATCGATTTTTATCGCCTTTAACACATGTTGTAATCAAAACTGATAATCGTAAAGAAAATAAAAAGAAAACACAAAAATGTTTAATTTAATAGACAAAAGCGACCGCATTCAATTAACAAATTATCCAGCCATGATTTATTGTGAAATCGATTTAATTTTTTTTTTTAAACATTGAATACTTTAATTAACGCGATTAATTCTAATTTCCGCTGTATTCAGATTACACAATAATGTGGAATTTAATGTGTTTCCTATGTGTAGAATAGTTTAGAATGGATTTTTAAATCTAAATAAACCACACATTGAATTTCAATAATAATTTAAAAGCAATAAAAGAAATTTTAATTAAATATTCCGATAAAAAAAAAATTCTGTTAATCTACAAAACAGAGATTTCTTCTTTGTGCAAAATTAGTCAATTACTGTGCGATTTAGTGCCAACGTTATAGATAAAAATAAATCAATCAACTGTTACCAACTGTCTAAATAAAAAAAAATTTAATCTCACGAAATTGAATAAAATTAATTAAAAAATCTTAATAACTCGCAGAATAGTGGTTATTCGTGAATATAAATTTATTATTCTTGTAGTTGCTAGAAGAGCTAAATAAATCCATCCAGAAGTGAACGAAAAAAAATTATAGCGTCCATAAAAATCATTTCTACTCGTGTTTTATCCAATGTTCACATAAATTGTAAGCCGGAAATTACAGTAAAAAATTATTTATTTAAAAAACAAAATGGGTTAAAACTATATTTTACAACCAGTATTACCCTCCACCACCTCAATCTGCTATAATCAAATATAAAAACAAAAAAAATTATTCATACACAAAAGAATAACTTGGGAAAAATGATGATGATGATGATGATGCATGGATTTTTCATGTCAGTCAACACATATACAAATGTTTTACAAAGAGATAATGCTTGTGCTTGAGCTGCTGCTGCTTCTTTTTTTTTTTAACCAGAAAGATACGAACATTTATATCCCTAAGCAGAATAAAGACAAAAAAAAAAAGATTGAGTGTTTTCTATGTACTAAGTTGTATTGCATTGTTATTTTCTGTTACAATCATCATCATAATTTTTTTTTTGCAACATTACAACAGACAGTAGTTCAAGACACTTGAGTGCATTTGCTTTATAGAATCCGTTTGTTACTGCATCTATATCGTACAGTGTATTTTTGCTAAGGAACATTATAAATACCTCTGTCTAAAGATCATTTATAAATGTTAAACGGGAGAAAAAAAAATCGTTTTCTCTCTGACGTATTAAAAAATTAATAATTAAATCACTGAGGTGGTACGTCCGTCAGTACCGGAGCAAAGTCAATAAATAATAAACAGAACCGAACAGAACTTCTCTGCTTTTATTAATAAAAATTCATTTGGAAACAACATAAAATTAATTAAATTTGGCACGTCATAGAGAATTTTATTTTATTTTTTGTATAATCAATCAAGTGATGGTTCACTAATGCCGATTTTCAAGTGTCTCAAGTATGATTGAGGGGATTGTTTACACTGTACTGTGATTCACAAGAATCAGTTAAACGCAGATAATAGGGAAAGGAGATGCCTGGTAATGGTTTAAACAATCGAAATCATGGTGCTTCCAATGTACTCTTGAAAGCTATAATGCGTGAGCACATATCGTATCAGGTTTCTAATGGTTTTTCAGAAGTGAACGCATTGCTTTTTACTTAATTCTCACAGTTGGACAATTTACTGTTTTTTTTTCGATCGTAATCGTAATACTTGCCACAAGGATTTTTTTTTCAATGTCCTAGAAATCTGATATACAAAATTTTCTATTAGAAAGATTTAAGTTTCTCTCGTTATTTATTAACAAAATTAATTTTTGTTTGTTGGTGAGTACATGGAAGACTCCTGCTTGTTTAATTAGGGCAGGTAACACACACAAACAACCAAAAAAAAAAAATGGCTAAAACTAATTAATGTGTCATTAAAGTGTGTAGATAGGTAATTAGAATATGCAGATTGGGTAGGGTTAGCATTAAAACTATTGATAATCGATGATACAGGAATAATAATTAATCTTCCATCAGGTACCTTTCTCCTGTAATCTTTTTTTCAGTTTTTTCGCCTTTTTTTTATTGGTTTTGATGACAACCAACAGCTCGTTATGAGCAATAATAATGAAACCACCATAATTATTGTGTACGTGTCCAAAATGTAGATAAAAAGATTAAAAAAAAAAAATTTATTTAAAAGCGATAAGGACAAACCTTTGTTTTGTATTAATTCGCTTTTATAAAACTGAAGGCGCTAATATTAATTTTTTTTTTTTTTGTTTTTTTGTTTTAATAAAAATTTATGAAAATACCGAAAGGTGAGTGAGTGAGGTGTTATTATGGTTGGGAATTTCAATCAATAATTTACTTTGTTTGGTTTTTGCATAATACTTTCTTTAACCGCAAACACAGTTTAATTCTATTGATTTTTCTTCTTTTCTTTTTTTTTTGTATATGCTGAACAACGGTGCAACGATGTTAATGTGATACAATTTGGATTTTATATGTTGCACATTCTTTAAAGCAAAAATCTTGATACGAAAATATTTCTTTGTTGTTATGAAATAATTTTTTCTTTAGTACATTTTCCAGCTTTATTAACATTTTTTTATGACATATTCCATTGAGATTTTGAACAGAAATAAATAGATAATCAGATAATCACGACACCACTATAACATCATTTATTTATTAATTATATCTTTACGTTTGCATAATATGATAATAAAATAATTTTGTTAAATAATAAAATCAGCAATAATCTGCAAAATAAATAGCCAGTAAACGAAACAAAAAAAAAAAAAAGATGAGTAAAGCCTTACAGGGAAAAAAAAACACAAGACAGAGAAAAACCGAAACGAAACCAAACCAAACTGTAGATTCAATATAAAAACATAAAAATATAATAAATTATTAAGGGGGTGCCACCCTGTGCTTCAACCCATCGCAAATAGGAAAACGAAAAAAAAAAAAAAAAAATTCTTCATCTATCTAAATGATTTTGATCGTTTTCATTTTTATTATTACAACGATTATTGCGGTATTATACGCTTATAAACGTTGTTGAGAAAATAAAATAAACGACGTGGATGATAACGAATCTTTTTATCTTAATATTAATTTAATAATTATATTAAACGATTTAATATAGAATGGGAAATATATATATATTCGTTTTGCTTGTGTTTATACGAGTGTATGGTAAAACTACTTCTAATCCCCTCAATCATTATCAAGTCAATTAATTTATTATTATATTTTTTTTTTTATTAAATTCATTTACTGCTTTAATATGTGTAAATGGGTTTTTTTATTTCGATTGCCCTTTGCCATGTACTTTATTAATTAAATAAAAAAAAATTAAAATTCTCATAACTTCACTAAATGAACCCGAAAAATACTTTTTAGTACATTTTCCAGTTTGTTAAGCGTCTTAAGCGCATGACAATGTTTTCTCTTTGATTATAATTTCCACTGTACTGGTCAATGAATCCTGCACAGATAAAAATCAACAACTAGACGATATAATGGACAATCCACTGTAAAATAATTATTAAAGAAAAAAAAAAAATTCATAAATGCTTTAAAACATTTTTATCATAGTTTTGGTTGCAGAATGGTATTAAAAAAAATTATTTTTTTTTTCTTTCGCTCTATTTATAGATAAAATTTTATTGGATTTATTTATAGACAACAACAAAATAGACAAAACCGGGCGTTTCTCCTTCATTCTTTAATTTTTTTCGTTTGTGTTAACAAAGCTAGCAAACGCCAAAACGTAATGGAAAACCGACAGAGAGACAGAAACTTTTCATTTTTTTTTTTTTTGTTATTCTTATTATGAATATGAAATAAATGGATCGCGTTTATGGTTTATTAAAGCCAGCAACAACAATAACCACAGTACATTTCGTTGGCGTTTTTTTATTTTAGTTTTAGCTTTAGTTACTAAGCACGCATAAAAACTGAGTAGAAAATTTGTTTCGTTTAAATGAAATTAATTGAAATTGATTTCAATTTATGACATCAGATCAATAAAGTACGAATTAAGTAAATGAAATAAATAATTAAATTCAACAGCAACACCAACAAGTTGGAAATTACGCGTCTGGTATTCTCTAGCTGAGGTTTTCCTTTATTATTTTCACTCCGATTCTCTAAACTAGAGTAAAGTCATTAAAGATAGGAAAAAACATTTTTTTTTTTTTTTTTATAAATTAATTTCCTTGATAAGAGTGATTCTGTTTTACATCAAAAAAAAAAATTAATATTCATTAGACTTTGGTTTGTTTACAAAGAAACACTTTGCGTCGTGTGTTCTTAAAAGCGCTTTTTGAATTAAAAATATTTTTTTTTCAGTTATAATCAAAACCGTTTGAAGAGCAATATGTTTGTCTAATTCGTTTATAAAAAAAAAATTAAAAAATAAAAAACTTTCGATTAAAATTAATTCAACGCGAGAAAAATCGAGGTTAAAACAATTTTTTTGTTTTATCAATTGAAAAACAATTAAATATCGTCGTTAATTAATTAAAGAAAACTTTTTTTTCGATACGGGTTGTATTAGAGATTTTTGTGTAGAGTAGAGTAAAAAAAAAAAAAAACACGATGGCTTAGTTAAAGGGAAATTGTATCGCGTGCCATCATCATTCCACTATGACGACGATTTTATTACGATTTGAATTCATTTTTTAATTACAAAAAATAAACAAAGAATGGGAACGTCGATCAGGAGTTGAATTTTTATTACTTTAAATGCCTGTTTGGGTATTTAAACAACCGGAAGAAAAATAGGGTGATTGTCGTAGGGGGTTAAATGTCATCATTATGTCAGTGACAATTTTCTTTTTTTCTTTTTTATTACTTAGAAAGAAGGGTAAAGAATTATCGATTTTTTTTTTATTTAAATAAACGAATTACGAATTTAAAAATCAATAAAAAAAAATTCTCTTGATTCAATGATGTTGAAATCCGGTTATTGTACTGCAAGTTTTATTCTTTTTTTTTTTTTTTTTCAACAAACGACGGGATGCATAAAATATTAAATTACAACCGCACCTGGAATTTTTATTGGATATTTGTTACGTCTCTATGCGTAATTGTACCGCATGTATTAAGTAACCAACAGAAAAAAAAACACTTGTTTGTGTTGTCCGTTACAATTTTTAATAGAATTAAACTGTGTGCTACTCGGGTGGTACGGTTTTGTTTAAGCAATTCGTGGTTAATCAAACCCCTGAAGTACAGCAAGAGAATCATGAAATCTTCTCCATCATTTTCTGCTCCTTATTTCTCTTTGTACCAGATGTAATGGTAATGGAAAAATAAAACTATCTAGAAAAAATCCTGGTTTCGAAACTCATTGATAAAACTCAGCTGAACAAAGTTGATCTTTATCAATGCTACGCCCGGACCGTAAGCAGTAAAATTTTTTTTACCATCCCCTGATATATTTATGCGTTTTCTGGTTTGATACTCGCATGTCACGTTGCAAATGCTCTTCATCACATTATTGTACCTTGTAATGTAGCATCCATAATATACAGAAAAAAAAAAAAAATAGAACGCCTTTGAACATTTATTATTATTATTACAGGTTCGTGACATTTAAAGATACTTAGAACGAGTAAAGTATTATTATATCTCGGTGGGGTACAGGGAAATTATAATAAAATTATTACGTTATTAAATTGGTCAATAAATGGTCTTTTATTATGAAATATTTCTATTGATTGTTACATGAAAATCAAAATTTGTTCGCTTCGTAAAAATATTTCTGCTGTATTCGCTGAATTAAACTTTTGATTTTTCTTTTTTTCGCATATACCAATAAATTTATTATTATTTTTTTTTTTGTTACTTAATAAACAAAATTAATTAATTTACTTAGATTTACATTCAAAAAAAAAATAAAATATATTTCTAACTATTTCTAAACAAAGTAAAACCACTCAGTTAAATTCCACTCTAATTCTGAGTGTTTTTGTTGGTTTCTGCATTAATCTTTTTAAAATTCGTTTACCACAAACACAAATCACACAAAAAATTCTGTTTATTAAAAAAAAAAAAAACACACAACAAAATAAAGGAATTAAATTAAATATTTAACTTTAGCCTACATTGGTGTTTAGTCAAGAAATTAAATTAAAAAAAATTATGCAAACGAGTGAAGAATTTTTTTTTTTTTGTTATTTTCCAAATGATTTATGATAGCGAATATTGTTTATAAACAAAAAAAAAAGAAGATGTAATCGACAAACAAAGTAAATTATTATTTTATAAATATATATATTTATAAAAAATAATTAATTTTTGTGTTTATAAATAAAAAAAAAAAAAAAAACTAAGCGAAATAGCAAAATGTGAGGCAGAGAGCACAGTAAAAACTGTTTTAAGCACAAACACAGAAATAAAAAATTTTCCTTTCAAATTAATTATTAAAAACGATTAAAAAATAAACAAAATAAATCAATAAATTATGAAAAATAAAAGAAAATGTTTGATATAAATCGTGATAAAGTGAGTAAATTATAGCCGAATATTTCGCTGTTTGTTATACGAGGAAAAAACATTTTTTTTTTTCAATGAAATAAATAATGAAAAACCCCGCACAGTGCTGGTGTTAAACGTAGGAAAAAATTTAATAAATTTAAACAACACACGATAAGATAATACAAAAAAAAAAACAACAACGAAAATAAATCAACATAAGTAGGGATTTTTCGGTCCCATAATCAACGCTACCCTCAGTGTTGTTATTTTTTTTTTTTTTTGATTCACATTTCAAGAACAACAAAAAACGCACCAAAAAAGCTACAAAGCAACCGAAAATGAATTTTTTTTTACCTTTTGATTTGTCGCTAGCATACTTTCCGAACTTTCAAATCAAATTTATTAATTTCATGAAGCACCAACGAACAATTAATAAATTTTTACATAAATATTTTTGTAACATTTTAATTCACAGGGAAATTTCCTTTTTTATTTATTTTTTTTTTTATTATTAAAACACCACAAAAAATCACTCGCGGGTAGATTAATCGCTATAAAAATTAATTTGAATTTGAAACTACTGTCGCGTAACGTTTTGTACACCCAGCCAGCCAGTCAGCCAGCTATAGTTTGAATTGTGACTGGCACAATTGAACGGTTGTTACAGACTGAAACTTATGTTTAACCAACGGTTCTATTTTAATATTCAAGTGGAATAGAATCGGTGCTCTCGGTAATAGCAATATATAGCCGGTGATACACAGTTGGTGCCATAATGTCGCGCTCGAATATTATGTCGATACTCAAAAGTGGCGCGTCGTTTATTTTCCAGCCAACAGTATAAAGTGGAAATCGACAGAAAACGAAAAAAAAAAATTTTTTTAAATGGTACGGGAGGGTGCGAGGAGTGTTGGTATATTAAAAAAAATTATTATTTGGAGAATTAGTCGTAATGAAAAGTTATATGAAGCGAGTGAATGCATGCCGACCAGACAATACGATACGATTGCAGCCCACAAATATTTTTTATTTATTTTTTTTTTGTTAATCTTAATTCTCTTTGCCAACAGCTGGCTGAATATTTTGTGTTCTTAAGACAATATCTGGATTTGTATTTGTAAAACCAGGGAATAAAACTTCCCCATTTAATTCTCTCTACTG
Organism: Ptychoptera albimana; assembly: GCA_961205885.1. Lineage (NCBI taxonomy): Eukaryota > Metazoa > Arthropoda > Insecta > Diptera > Ptychopteridae > Ptychoptera > Ptychoptera albimana. Next base: position 545,905 of record OY540802.1, on the reverse strand, counting down.
TTTCACCAAATTTTTTCTGTTGCTGCTTTTTCGCTGTAGAGATGAGAGAAAAACCGGGGAAACAACAGAAAATTTCTAGCAGTTTTATCGTCCTCCCCAAACGCATAATCCCCCCGCATAATGAATAAATAAAGCTCAGTTCATAAAAGTTTACGAGATATTGAAAAATCCTGGGGAATGTGAGCAATGTGACTTTGGTTACTCAATTAGCAGCTTTCAAATATTTGTAGCTGGTGAACTTTGCCGTTGGTGAACCCAACTAGTCGACGGAGAAAATATTTTAAGTGCCAGAAGCCAATCCCTCTGTAATAATAATAAACAGAAAAATAAAGAAGAAAACCCGTAAGAAAGAAAATTCCTTTGGTCAAATCAGCCAGTGTTGCAATGCAACGGCGCCAAGGAACAACCGAATTGAAGAATTACAATTTTTTTTTCGTTTTTCTAAACGTAGCTAGTTTGCTGCTCAATTTATCCTTTTTTCTGTTTTGGTTTTTATTTCTTGTCTTAAACATCAGCTAAAGTGCCTTGTTTCTCATTGACAAACACCAAAAAAAGAAGAAAAAAACCAAAGCTCTCAGCTTAATTCTGTTTCATCGTTTTTTCTTGTTTTTTCCCGACCAGATGATTTTTTATGCGGCGTATGTCACAACAGCCCAGCAGCATTATCATAACGTCACCGTAATCTTGTTTATTAGGAATAAATATGTTTAAATCTGGTGAAATTATTCATTTCTACCTAGGAGGGGAGGATATTCCTATCGACGCAAATTTATTGCAAAAAAAAAAACAGAAAAAACGAAAATTCCGTATTGTTAATGATCAAATATTTAGCAAAAGGGTTAAGTAACAGAGGATAGAAAATAGAAGAAGATGAAGAAAAAATTATCAAAATGTAATTAAGTCTGTTGATGACTAAAAATTGGTTTTAAATCAGATTCGCAACGATTAGTTTATTTCTTTTTTTTTTTTTTCTTCCTCCTTATCCTTATCTCGCATAAAGTATTTCGTATTTATATTTATAACATGGTAAAAAGGGCGTTTTATTTGTATTTATGTTGGGGCGAAGAAAGAAGAAGAAACCCCGACGTTGAGAATTTTTTCTTTTTTGATTTTTAATGGAACGAGAAATTGGATTTTTTTTTTTTTTTTATTATTCGTTGCTCATCTTTAACGTTTATGCTTTTCGTTGTGCTTTCTTTTTTCTTTTTTTTTTTCGATTATTCTATTCTGTGCCGTGTCTCTTTGGTGTATCGTCTCCCTAGTGCTAAGTGCGTTAGAAGGTTAAAAGACCTTAGACGTGTCGTACGGATAGTACCCAAATCGAATAATTAAATTTTCATGTTTTCATCCTCCAGAAACTTTCAGTAAAACAAGTAAATGAATAAAACAAAAATAACAGATGAGTTAAACTTACGGTTTAACGTAGGTTAAGTAACGCTTAAAAGTGCAATTGTATCGCAAAAGTTTCGTACCGTACCGTATGCTTTATTCAATCAAAGAAAAAAATGTTTCTTCTTGGAATAGTCGGGGAAAAACAAAAAAAAAAAAAAAAAAAACACTTGCGATGCTTGTGTAAACAATTTCGTTAAGGGGTTAATAAAAAAAACAAAAGCAGCCAAACAGCCAACATGAGTGTAAATATTAATCTGATTAATTACTTTTGACACGAAATACATCTTTTACGTAACATAATTACTTTTGACAGTTTGAACATTAATGAAAATTGCTTACGCTGCTTATAATAACAAATTATCGCCAATTTTCTTACATTTTCATTACGCCATTTTTCTTCCTTTTTTTTTAAATATAAATTCGCCATTTTTGTTTTAACGGTTTTTTTTTTTTTAATTTTCTGTATTTTCCGTGCTTTTATCTAGTAAATAAATTGACGAGTGTTGGTTCGTAGAATATTTAATTAAAAATTTCTTTTTTTTGTTTACACATCCAACCAACATTATACTGAATGAATGAAGAGATAAAATACAATTTTTTTTTTTTTTTTTAATAATAAACGACAAACAAAATAGTTAATAAACAGAAATAATAAAAATAGATAAAACCAAGTGTCTAGTTAAATCATAAAATCAAATTAAATGTGAAATAAATCGATAAAAGTTTGAACAGTCTCATGAACATGTTAATAAAAAAGTAAAACCAAAATGCTATCGCCTTAACTGTATTGTTTCTTGTTGCCTCCCCCCCGCCACACATTCATTTGATTAACTCATAAAAACTGTTACAACACAAATTTATCGTCCATAATCAATAATAATAATAATAATAATAATAATAATAATAATAAATTAATTAAAAATACAAAGATATAACAAAACAGAATAGCAAACAGTGAGTAAAAACTGCAAAAAATCGAAAAACCACAAATAATTTCACTTTGCGATTGCGTTTGCGTTTTGTATTTATATCTCATGTCATCGTTAAAAAAAAATTAAATTAACTAACAAAATTCAATAAAACAAACACAGGATCAAATATCTAACCAAAAATTAAATTAAATTAAAAACAAAAAAACAAAAAAAAAAAAGTTTATACTCATGAGTATTAAAAATTAATTACAAATGAAAATGGGCTCAGGCACTCAGTTATAGCCAGCCGCCAAGAGTTTGATGGTGAAATTTAGTAATGGAAATGGGGAGGCAGATCAACAATCGCCTTTTAATGATTTTTTTTTATAGATATTACACATTGTTGGCTGAGTGAATATATAACCAGGATTATATAATCCTTATGGCTAATAATGTTTTTTTTTTTTTTTGTTATTGGCAAGGGGGTGGTGGTGCTGTTACATAAAAAATAAAGCGAAAAAATCTGTTTTTATTGGATATTGAATTGTTTTATACGCGGTTTTTACGTGATAGGGCATAATTTAGGGACTTGCTTAGTTGCTTACTTGGTAAAATTTTTTCTTGGCGACCTGGTTAAATATTAATTCACTATCTTGGTGAAATGTTAGCTTGTTCATTTTTTGGTAAAGTTCTAGCTGGCTATCTTGGAAAATGACTATCATAGCTAACTTGGTAACACAGCAAATACCTAGTGGGAAAGTTATTTACTTGGGAACTAACTTGTTCAATAGCTCAAAGCTGATTTAATAACTAGCTTAGAAACTTGCTTTAGCAACAAAACTATCTTCCTCTGTCAGTATGAACAAAATTTTCTTGTTTAAATTATAAAAATACAAAACCATTGTCCAATGTAGAATTATTTTTTCATCCCAATTATACTGATTCCTATTATTATCCCACTCTAGTTACAACAACAGCAACATCGCAAATTGAACTTTTCCACGAATTTACACATAACTTATTTTGATATTATCATTCTCAGTCTCATCATCATCAGCATCATTGTCATCATTGTCATACGAAAGCAAAAAGAAAAAACCCCCGATTTTTCCGCATTAGATGATTTCTCTTTATAATCTCGTTTGTGCTTTCTTTATTATTATTATTATTATTATTATTTCTTAAGCTTTTCTTCTGCTTGCTTGCTTGCTTGTTTGTTTGTTTGTTTATTATTTATTGTTTGGCGGTGGCGGTAACTCTACCAAACTTTTTACTATTTCTGTGTCACACAAGAAATGAAATCATACAAAATGCTTCTAATGTGAAAGAAAAACGAAATTTTTTTTCTACACAAAAGCCGTATATGGATATGAATATATGACTAAAGAGCTTTAAGGCACAACAAAAAAAAATAAAACGCACACACAAGCACACAGTAAAAGTCTTCAATTGAAAGAACCAAAAATAAGAAGAAATTCCATAAGAAAACTCATTCGGTGTATTCGACACTTAATAGCTTTGAAATTCCTTCGTTTTTTTTTTTCTTTCTTTAACGATATTTTTTTTTTTTTTTTTTTTTTTTTTGTGAAACGTAACGTAAAGTTTGAGTTTATTTAGAGTGAAAAGAAATAAACATTGTTATGTGATGGTCATTCAATAAATGAAAATAAAAACTCATATCTAGAAATAACAGGGAATTTCTTCGTCGTCGTCTTCTTCGACATTTTCTACTTTGTTTGCCCTCCAATGAAAAAATAAAAAAAAAAAAAAAAAACACTTGTGAAATGTGTCTGGTCAACAAAGAAAAGTGGCTCGTTTCATGTATTTTCGTATGGAAAATGGTATAGAGAGAAAGAAAAAAAAAGATAAAATTCGCTTAAGTATGTACTTTCCCAAGTATTTCAACCCACCCGTTGCTATCCAATCTTAGTTTTTCTTTTTTTTTTTTTTTCTATTTCGTTAACAAACACCCGCCATTCATGTATGGAGAACGTTAGCCGGTTGACCGTATCGTCTAGCTGTGACTAGGACCACACACGGCCACTTATACACTTTCAGAACAATACTGTTCTCATTTGGATTTTTTTTTTTTTGTTATTTCATTTTTAAATTAGAAAATAATTCTGTTTGTTGCAATAATAAACTATTGCGTTGAAAAAGAAAGAAAAGAAAATTTTATTTTTATTTTTGACAATACACTTGTGTAATAACCGAAGTAAATGCTAAGTACATATTACATAACAACGATGTAGAATTTTGTTTACTAGAAAGACTCTAGAAATCCCTAGTGATTATAACTCTATCCGCCTATAATTTCGTTTACATGGAACATAACTGATATGATATTGGTGCTCTGGTTTTTTATTTTATTTTATTTATTTTTATTTTTATTTGTGTATACAATGTGTAGTTCCGGATGATTGCATTGTGGTTGAAACGACAACAGAAATTGGTTTAAAAAAGTGAAAAGTCCATAGAGACATAACTATAAAAGTTAGCCTAGATTTTTCATTTCATTGCCTTTTACGCCTCTAAATAATTTCTTCTATGATAAATTGATTTATGCGTGTTTTATCCACATTTATGATAACTAAAATCGGGTTTTTATCTATCTAATAAAACGAAGAACAAAAAAAAAAAATCAACAACCACCCCCTTATTACACACTAATTAATATTAAAATTTCATTAACTTTTATTATGAATTAAGGTCTAAAACCAGCCACAAATGTTTATCGTCGGTTGTCGTTATCTTCTTTAACAGAAATAAAAATCAAACGTTTTTTTTTTTTTTTTTTACTCAACCCTTAACGACACAATTAATTAAAAAAAAATCTACGAAAAAATTAATTTAAATAGCCACTGTCATTTTTTTTTGTGGTGACAAATAACTACCACCTAGCTACCACCAAGGTCACTAGAAAGTAGAAACACAAAAAAAATTCTTTTCCTTAACGAATAAAAATTGATTTGTGTGCTGAAAAAATTATTTCTTAAATAAGCTTTAAGTGGCAGCTTTAATAAATCATTGAAATCAATTTTTCAAGTGAATTTTTTTCATTCTTTAATCAAATTTACAGTCATCAGTGGATGATGTGAGTGATGCTGGTGAATTCACCCCTTTTTTTTTATTGCTACTTTAATGATGGAAAATGTAATCAAACAATAGCAAAATTTTATTACTTTATTATGGGGTATCGATGTTTGCATTTGTTCGTTCATTAAAAGAAAATGATATTAGATAGAAAAAAATTAAGGAAGAAAAAGAGAAACAAAACCATACAGTACATACCACCATACCATACCATAGCAACAACCATATTATTGCCGACACATCAACGCATAATCAATCAATTTAAGTCAATGTAAAAGTAAAGTAATATAGTACGGTTCAATTATTACCACTTAAGAGATTGTAATTTGATTCACAAGAGATATGTGTGTGTGTGTATGTGGTCTCTTTTTGCACTTACCATTCTGTTCCTCTGGTTTCTATATTAATTTAATATTAGCAGGCAGTCATATCTGATTAACAATGTGTTAAACACATATAAAGCAATTAAAAATAAGAAAAAATTCAATTGCCTAATGTTTGGCGAAAAAAAAACATTTTTTTTTTAATAGAAGAAAACAGAGTTTCAGAAGTTTCCGAAATGGTTTTTATTCTAGTGAAATGTTATAGTCTTCGGAACTATTTAAAATTCATGAAATAATTGTTTGTTTTAACTCTTTTTTCGGACATTAAATGGTCAAATTGTACGATAATTTCCAGAAAGACTTCCGAAATTTTTCAGAAAGACTCTTTGAGAGGTCCTGAATCAACTTTCATTTTAGTTTGTGCGAAAAAATAAATTATTTTCGGAATGACGACAGTTTTTTGCATTTTTTTTTTAATTTTCTCGTTATAATCATTACTGTGACACTGCTGCAAGAAGAATTTTTGTATCTCATACGTTAGACTGACCACACCGATTAATAACCAACCAACAACAACCAGAAGATAAAACTTTCGGAAAAATTCTATCTGTAATGTAGCCAACAATAATAATTTTCTATATATGTGAAAAAAGCAATTCAAAAATGCTTCCGAAATTAAATTTTTTTTTTCCAACAAAATTGACCGTAAAAACTTTTCAAAAACCGTTTATGGTGTTTGTCTGTCTGTTTGTGTGTGTTTTGTTTGTTTATTTAATAAATAAATTTGTTTAAAAATGTAGAAATTATACATTATTATAATTTTTCATCTCTCTCTATCTCTCTTGACCAAAAACAATCCGAAAGTTAGTTAATTAAAAGTTTTTTTTTAATTTTTCCACTTTGGTTTATTTAAATTTTCGTTGTTATCATTATTATTGGTTTAAGTAGTGGGCGGGATACTATTTGGTTTAAGTTAAATTGTTTTCTCCCTGAAAAACAATGTAGCAGGTGGTTTAGTGTCTATTCGCTAACAATTATGGAATTTTGGAAGCTTGTACCACATAGAAGTGAGACATTATTGGAAAGTAAATTAATGAATCAAAATTGATAAAAAAAAAACAAAAATTCATTTGACTTTGATCAATTTTAAGTGATATAAATGTCGATAATCGTTTGGAAAAAAAAAATAAAGGAAATTTGTCTCTGTTACAGATAATCATCCGCTAGTTCGCTGTTATTTTCTTTTCTTTTGCACAGAAAAACCTGGGTGGTGGGTGTGAACAAGAACAAAAAAAATCGTTGGTTTCGGTTCATATAGTGACAACGTTGATATGTGTTTACTGTCGCATTTTACTAAGCTTTGTTTAGTAACATTATTTGTTGAATAACCATTTGAAGAAAAGAATACATCCTTCTAGACTAGACAAAACTCTGTTTGTTGTGCACAAAAATAAACGAATGCTTATCTATAATAATAATAAAAATCAAATAAAAATTTGCGATATCATTTACGATTAAACGAATTGCAGAAGAAGATGAACAAGATTTCTAGCGAAAAAATTCTATTTCAGGTTTTTTTATTTTTTCGTATGTATCGAAAAAACAGCAAATCGTTGCGCTGTCACTGACAATCTGGCATTATCATAAACGAATCTTATCAAAGAATAATGCAGAAACTAACCCCCTAAATTCCGGGCTTGAATATGGTTTAACAAAAAAAAAAAAAAAATCAATCGAACTTTGACAGCTAAACAAATGTTTTAATTTAATTTTCCAAAGAAATTTTTTAAACCATCGACGTAGCTTCTGGTATGTGATGTTCCGACATTTAACTCCTAATCATCCGTGAGACAAACAACAAACTAGCCGTCATAGTAACAAAACAATTCAATTATCTTCAGACAAACGAAATTTACAAAATTACACACAAACACGGGGTATAGAATCCCCTAGAATACAGAAAGGAGTTTAGGATTTTTTTTTTAAATAAAAACTGCATCACGTTTCTACGCCATGTGAATTTATAATAAAAGTCACTGGCACAATGACTACTCACACCTCACACCCCCGTTAGAAAACTTTTCTTTATTTATTATTAACAAAAAAAAAGAAAAAGAAAAGAAATAAGAAAGCAAAGAACAACAACAGGGGAGAAGGAGGATAACTGAACCCACCACCATGGTAATTATAAATATTCAACTTTATCGCTTATTTTCTATGGTTTCAAATAAATATTTTGTTGCTGGTTGCTGGTTTTCTTTTTTCCTTCATCTTATTATTGCATAAAGTTGCATAGAAATAATTATTTTAATTAATTAAAGAAAAAGTTTCTATTGTGTGTGCATGAGGCAGGGATGAAAAAAGGAGTTAACACCTTTGCTGCTTTTTTTTTTTGTTTCCTTATCGTTTTGTATGCTGGTCACGGTGTTTTTATTTTTATCCTTTACTCGGGAATGCCCTGTAAATATTCTTATTATTTTTTTTTTTTTACAAGTTTGTCACCTTGTTAAATGAATATAGCCACAAATAATTTTTTTTACATAGAAATGATTCAAAGCGCATTAGAAGTCCATCAGAAGTACAAAGATAATAATTTTCATTGGTACAGAAGCAGTCAGCAAGTGTCTAGAACATTAGTTTTATTTTTTTTTGTTTTTTTTTTTTGCCCCCTTCTAACTCTCAAGAAACTCATGCTTTTTAGTTTAATTTGCACGACACACAACAGAATTACTTTGTAAAAAAAAATCTAAAAAACTATCGTCTGACGATGCTTTTGCTTCCTGATTCCCCATTTATGATGTTTTGCGTTTTTTTATTTCTATAAATGCTTTGTGGGAATGAGGATGAGAAACGTTCATTTATAACGAGCTTTTACTTATTGCATTAGGAAATAAATTAAAATTTTACCCAAGTACAGACAATAAATTAAGTCGCAGTGATCACACAATCAAGGTGTCATTGAGGATTTTTTTTATCTCCTCACCCTGTGTGTGTATTAAATTGGCTTTTTTAATAGGTTTTTACTTCTATTAAAAAGAAAAAAAGAGAAAGAAAAATTAAACGAGCGTAAGGGTGGTGGTTATAAAAATCCCAGTATTGCTTACATAATAATAACGTTGTGGCGTCATTTCTTAAGTAAACACAACCTCGACTAACGACTTCAACAGCGATGACTGATGTCATCAAGGTTTTTTATTGATGCATTTTCTCCTCTATTTTTTTTTGGTTATTTAATATGGCCACAAGTACACTCTAACACGCCAATACCAATATAAATTTATATTTGTTTACATTTTGTCGCCGTTGTAATATGATCGATTGTTGTCTTTATTACTGGCTGATTCCTCTTTTGCCTGGCCCAGCCTGGCCACTCTACATAACACACCGATCTATCTACAGTCACTACACAACACTAAGTGCTGGGCTTTTCTCCAGTTCTAATAACATTTGTTGACACAACACATATTTACTTTGTTTCTGTTTATATATATATTTATGGAAAATAAAAATCAGGATGCTAGTGATGATGTTGACGATAAAATAGATAATTTACTTGAAAGCTTTTTGATAGTTTTTTTGTTTTTTTTAAATAAAATAATAATGTCACGCAATACACTTTAGTTTTGTGCTTTTATCCACATTTTTTTTAGTTTTTGTTTTCTGTTATTTTAAAAAATTATAGAACTATGCTAATACGGTTGATAGAGTTGTTGTGGTTGTTGATAGTATTAATCAAGAGAAATAATTTTACAAAAATAATTAAAAAGCTTTACGAGTGCTTCCTGTTTGTGGAAAATTAATTCATTTCCTGGGTATTAATGAGGAAACTCAATTTTTTTTACTGTAATTCTGTTAGAAAGTAAAAAAAATTAATAAACCGAAATAAAAAGGGAATTCCCCGGATTTTCTGTTAGCATAATGTTGTCACAACCTGAAAAGTGAAGGCAGTAACGTTTACCAAAACAATTCCTTATCTCGATATAGAAAGCAGCATAAAACGAATAGAATTTCAGGCGCCACATACAAAACTATAAACGTTGATAGCAAGTTTATTAGAACAGATCAACGACTTTTTAAACAATAAAAATAACAAAACGGAAATGCGTATTACTCGTTTCTATTGATAAGAAAAACAAAACGAAAAAAAAAAACAAAAAAACAATTTTATCACCGGATGATGTTTGAGTAAAAAATTATTTTTCTGTCTTTGTCGTTTATTCTCTTAAATTATTTCTTTCCCAATGTATTCAAAAGAAAACGAAAAAAAAAAATATTTAAAAAACTCAGACAAAAAGTTCATCTAAAAATAGGATCGCGTGTACCAATTGTATGTTCAATGCTTATGGCAAACAGGTGCCTATTGTTGTTTTATGTATAGAAATGACTGCACGTGTTTTTCCTAGAAAATTAATTAACGGGAGTGATATGAGTGGTAGGAAAATTCTTTAGCAATAAAATTTGGTTACATAATGCTGAATGAGTTTTTGTTTGATTTAATTAAAGAAGCCAAATTCGGTAAAAGTGCATAGATTTTGTTGTTTCTTTATGGGTTATCGTTTAAATTCTCCCCTTATCAACCATTAGCTGCCTGTAATATTTTTTAAGTGATTTTCAATATTCATCATTGAAATCTAGGTAATTCGATGTAAACCACTGACCAAATAGTTTTGATTTAGTGAACGAGCGAACCGGACAGAAACATTAAACTTCAGTATCGTTTTCTCTGAATTTACATCAACACGACGATTAAACATTTCGACGATGGATTAACTAAAATCCGCTCAACCCGTTCAAAAGTTTGAAAAATCCAAAAAAAAAAACCGAAAACTTTTTGATGGATTAAAACTACACGAAAAAGCATGGATAACACAAAAAATCGAAAATTACAAGCGCAGAGAAGGGACACTTGCGACATTTAATGACCTCAGGGATGAACTGCAGTAAAACATAAAAAATAAATAAATGAGTAACGAGGAAAAAAACGTCTCAAGAAAACAGACAATTGGTTTCCAGTCGCTTGACTAAGACATTTCATTTACACACAACAACATGAGTAAAGTTCGACAGTAAGGAAAAAAAAATGTACGAACAGCACAAAAAAGCGCAAATAAAAGCCCAACGATAATTTACAAACAAAATAGCAGAAAAGGGAAACGAATTTAAATCGCTACAGCAGCAGCAGCAGCAGCAGCAGCAAACACAGAAAAAATAAATTTCTTATTGGACTAATCTTCAGCATTTAATGCTGCAACAAATTTATAAAAACGGAAGAAAAAACGAATTTTTAGTTGCGGAAAATAAAAAACTAAAACGAATAAACGAGAGAAATATTTTTTCTTTTTAAATAAAATTCCAACCACCTGAGCAAAATATTTCTTTATTGCTGCAATGTACACACTGGTACAGGTGCCACAAAATTTGCTGTTTTTCTTTGGCTACACAGAAAAGTTAGTTTTCCTTCTGAATTAAACACGAAAAACTTGGTGGGACTTTGGATAAAAATAATAAATAAAAATAATTTAATATATCTATTTGTTCGCAGATGTCAGTGTGTGTGGTAAGTGGAGTTTTTTTTTTTTTTCATTTTTGTATTAAATTGTCGTGGTTTTAGTCTCTGCTAACTTTTAAGTTGCTTAACCTTTCGCTGGTTTATTTTTTTATTTTTTTTTTTTTTTTGTGTATTTAAGCTATGTAAGAGACTAGAAAACAATTTTTTTTATTGTTTTAACTAAGTAACGTGATTAAAATTAATAAATTTTATTTAGAAATGGCACACGTTTCACCTACGCATATAGAAAAATAAAATTTCTGTTGGACTGGACTGAGTATTTGTTGACTTTAGAGAATTATTGACTTACCTCCATGTTAGGGCTGTATGTTGCCACTTTGGTCCTTGTATCAGGTATCGTTTGTGTCGTTTATTACCATAAAAACTATATGGCATCCTGTTACCCGCATGAAAATCAGGCGAATCAGGATTATCAGGCACCGCACAACGTTTACGATGCATTAATTCACGGGTCGCATCATCCATATCACCCGTTTGCGGTATATTACCATATTTCTATAAAACAACAAAATAAAATTTTATTTTCTTCACAACAAACAGTAAAAAATATTTTTATTTTTTTTTACCTGTAACGTTTTAATTGCTTCACGTAGCTGATCCACGGTACGCAAATTTCCGGTCTCAATATTCGATTTTGGCAAGTAACCAAAATCCATTAAGTAATTTTGCTAGAAAAAAAAAGATAAAAGAAAGAAAAAAATTAAAAATTTAATACTTGGTAGAAACCGATTAAGTTTATTCGAAGCTAATAAAAGTCGCGGCCATAAGTTCATAAATTATTTCGGTTTTAATGGAGAAAGTTGAATCACAGCGTAACACCTGAAATACTGTGCGCGTACAGCCTTGAGTAAGGACAAGTAGATCAATTTATTTATAGCGTAGTTACAGAGATGTATTTCGATGATAATTAGCATCCCAAATAGCAATCGAACTGGACACAGCACAAGACATAACAAATTTTATATAAAGAATGCGATGTAGACACGAGAAATTGACAAATCGAATTTTTGGTTAATTTTTGCTCCTTTTGATAAAATTTTTATTCAACTGTAAAAGTTTTCTTGGTTTTTGTGTTGTAACAAAAAAATTAAATAAAAATGAAACAACGATAAAAACTGCGATGAAAACGATTTTTTTTTTGCTGGCGTCAAGTGACTACAAAAGTTAGCGAACAGTTTGTGATGTGGGCAGACTGGATATTAGGGCAACAAAGTTTTCTTTTTTACTTGATTCTCTTCGTTTATTTCTGTTTGTTTGATTTTTTATTCAAACAAGAAAACGGCATATGGTTGTTTGTTTTTTTTTTAAGTTAAATAATGCAAACAGGCGTCAATTGCCTGCCATCAAGTTGTATGAAGATCTGTGATAATTGAATGAACTTTAAAGAAAATCTTACAACACTGATCACTTGTTGGACAGAAAAATTCCAAGGTTTCTTAATAGATTTCTTCAAGAATCGTTTACTAATCAATTGTTCGATGATAAAAACCCAATAAAATCGATTCCTTAAATAATTCGAGGTTACAGATCAAACACCTCGTCAAATAATCTTTCTTTATTACAATTGAAACGAAAGTGTGTATTTGTGTGTATCTGAAGGCCCTCCACCCACTTAAAACCGCTTATTATTCTAATTAACAAAGATTAAGTAAAATTAATTTCCACCCAAATTGATGGCAAAAGCCACATTGCCGCAATTAATTCACAGCGCACACAACAAAACAAAAATACACAAATCTCCACTCTGTTTATACTAAAAAACATGAAGAATTTATTTAATTATTTGTAATACAAAGAAAAAAATGAAGTAAAAATCTGTTAAGTCTTCTCTTGTTGGTTAGCCAATAAATATGAATTTGAATAATAAATAGAGAAAGGAAGACGAAGAAGATGAAGTAAAAAATCAAATAAAAATTACTGCAGGCGATATTTAAATGCAATTTTTTTAATCGTTTATTACCGGTTCGGCTTATTGATTCAAAATTTTAATTATTCATAGAAAAAATTAGCTATTTTTTTAATAAATCTATTTTACATGCATAAACCGGTCAAACAAATGCATTTACGGGCGGCCAATAATTCCAACAGCAACAACACAAAATAAGAAAGGGAAAATCTACTTGCTACAAGCATTTGTAACAAGTAAATCGTATAAACGGTGACCAAATGTTAGGGACTACACAAAACGTGTTTACATTCATCATACATTTTTTCATTCTTGGGTTTTTGTATTAATTTATTAAGAAAACACAAAAAGAAAAAAAAAAAAAAACAAATTTCAAGTGGATTAAAAAAATCTGACTCACGCCTAGTCGCCATTCATTCTGCTATTTTAAGCCAAACTAAACCAACAATAAATAATTTTTTTTCGGTTAATTTTAGCAAATTACGTTTTATAATTTTTAATAATTTTTAATTCATGTTTGTAACGTTGCTTAATTAATAAATTAATTAATTAAAGAAAAAAAAAAGATTTTTTTTTTATTATTCTTGACACAACCACAATTACAAAGCAATATAAAAAGCGTTTTGCCTGAGACAGCATCGTTTTATTTCTTATGAAATTTATTCATTTTATAAGAAAAGAAAAATTTTTGTTACATCATTGAGCAAATTAATTAATTAATTAAATTTTTTTTTTTTTAGCGGTTTTATTAAACGTTGTAAATCGAAAAAACAATCATATGTTTTTGTTGTCGATGACAATCATTGTTGTGGTTGTATTACCAATAAATCGTGTCTAATTTATTGTGTAATTTGTGATTAATTAAAGTTAAATTGTATCCGGTTTACCGGTAATTTTATTATTTTTAATAATTAATAATAAAACATCTTAAATAACTGAAATTTTAAATAATTAAAATGAAGACACATAAAAATCAAAAGTTTTACCGATAAGATGATCATATAACCGGAAATAAAAAATTTCAAAAATCGGTTAATTTAACAAAAACATGTCTAAAACAAATAAGTATAAAACAAATATTTAATGAATAAAATAAAACAAGAAAACGGAAGCAAACGGTTAAAACCCCTGATTTATATGAAAAAAAAAAAATAAATTAAATAAAATAACAAATTCGCAATTTACCACAAAATAAATAACGAAAACATATTTTTAATTAATGTTTTTGTAGGATGAGCGAATAAATTAAGCCAAAGCAATATCGCAGCCTCATCATCATCATCATCATTCTTATTTCCCTATTATTCATGAAACTAATTTTATTTATTAAAAATGCTGACGACAGGCTAACAACACACACGCACACTTTTTTATATTAGGTTTTTGTGTAATAAATTTATTTCTATGTAATAAAAATATAAAAAAAATTACAAAATGTTGTTGAACTGCCTTGCTGTTCGGTTTGTTGCGTTTGCTTTTTTGATTTGATTAAAAAAAAAAGAAAATAATTCTTGTTGTTTATCACGAGAAAGTGATGAAAAATTAAAAAATTTATTATTATTTTTTTTTTTGTGTAAACATTTATGACAAAAAAAAATTTGCTGCTCATTTGTGTAAATTTATGTTTCTGTTATGAATGAATCGTGGTTTGTCTAACGTTGTAAAAAAATGAAAAGAAAAAAAACTAGTAAATAGCGCACATCAAATCCACCATCCTACACAAGACGTGTATGCAGTTTTTATGCCGTTGCCTTATCGCTGGCCAACAATTAAGCATCGTCAAGTAGTTTGTTTGCACACAAAAAACTTTAATTAAACGAATGCATTGTGTATTGAGATTTTCGCCTGTTTTTTTTTTTGCTACTTTGCCTTATAACAAAGAATTTTCATTCATTTTAATTTTATTTTTACTGCTTTAGTATTTCTGTTACATAATTGCAATTATGCTAATAAATTATTTTGTTTAATAATAGAAATAGGCTAAATTAGCTTAGCTTAGATATGTGAATTGAATCAATTTGAAAGTATTGTTACGTTTTTATTTGCAGAGAACAATACGTTGGTTTAAAAAGGTTAAAACCACTGGAAAACATTTAATGTGGTTTTAGGCAATGACGCTTTATTAAAACAAACTACTTGCAACGCGGTTTAGGCACAACAAAAATTAATTGAATGGAAATTTCTTCTAATTTTATTGCAAACGCGTCACCACATAGCTAGATTTTTCGTAGAAATTAATCTGTTTTGCTCTGCAATTAATCATAAAAAAAAATGTATTACTGGAACCAAATTTTCATCGATATTAGCAGCGTAACATTCGTGCAATTTTTATTACCTTTAAGAAAATATCGCTAGTCTCCCGTTAAAATCGAATTATCTCCAAATATACCATGAAATATACTTTCCATTCATTATACTAAAACTGATGTAAAGAATGCAATAAATAAATAAAAAAAAAATTTACAGCAATTAACATCAATAACACTAGCCTGTTGCAACAACAGATAAATAAATAAATGCGATTTGCAGGTTTTTTTCTTTCTTCTTTTTCGGTGTTAAAAATGCCAATAAATTTGTTAATTCAAAAAAAAAAAAACCCCGCCAACACAAACCAACTTTAATAACGAAAAATACAGAAAAAGGTAAATTTTCGTTCTGCATTTCATCGATTATAATCCAAGAAACGTAATAAAAGCGAAAGTGATGTAAAACAAAAAAAAAAAAAAACAGACACACAAGTCGCGCGCGTCTAATTATTATGCAAAAAAAATAATTTTTTTTAAAGACGTGCTGAGTGATTTTTTTTTTTTGAATATTCATTATCTTAATCGTTGATAATTTTTCATTATCGTAAAAAAATAAATTTTTACAAACTCAGCTGGAATTTAAGTAATAAAAACTAAGTCAGCCGTACTCGTATCTGCTGACCAATCGATGTGACATTTTTTTTTTTTTTGTGCTCTCTATACGTACAGAGAAAAAAGAGGTGAATGAGTCACCAGTTCAAATGATTTATTTTTGTTAGAAGGCAAGCATACTGAATACATAAAATTATAGAAAAAAAAAATAAATAAAAAAGTCGAAAGCCATATGAAACGCTCAACAAATAAGTACCATTGGCGTCGACAAAACTTCATATGAAAATTTGTTGAAGAAAACATGAAATTTCTATACCGACTCTATGAATAGTGATTATGTCACAGTGACGACATTTATTAATAGACAAAAAAAAAAAAAAAATTATAATAAAAATCGAATAAACGAAAAACAAACAAAACTGGCTAAAAATGGTTCGTAATGAATTTTGATTTCCTAATTAAATGTTTATGTGGCGCAATTAGATGGGTTTGTGTTGCTGTAAAGGTACATAAATCGTGCACCATCAACGACAAAAGTTTTTTATTTTGCCAGAAGCAATTGTTACATCACTAGCAGCGAGGAACACAAACGAAAATTAACTGCAGTAACTTTAATAACCTTATTCAGGAAACGTGAATTATTTTTTTACAAACAAAGCGTTAGTATGACATCCGTGTATTTAGAATTAGTCTGCGTTGCTTCATGCACGCTTAAAACTAGGTTTACTAATAAGGCACAACGATTCCAGCTGATTAAACTTGGCAAAAAGCACGAATGTCACCCAAGTTTAGCAAAACACAACGACTTTCTTATGTTTTTATGACAGCAGCTGATTAAACCTGTCTAAAGGCACGGATATCAAACTGTCACAGTAAAACAGCAAAAAAACTTCTTCTGTCTTTATGAAATCAGGAGAAACATATCTAAAAACATGAATATTTACTCAAGCGCAGCTTGTTTCTTTATAAACATAAACCAAGACACAGCACAGTTTATAAAAAACTCAAGCTAAGCCACCAGTCGAACAATATTACACCATTAGCAACAATAGGAACAGCAAAACAATCATAAACTAGCCGGCATTACAACTACAATAACAGCAGGAACAACATAAATTACCCATCCCAGTCGCATAACAAAACGCCAAACAAATGAAATAAAATAATTAATATCCCGGCCGGATGAAAGAGCATAACAACTACGAACAGCAGCAGTAACAGCAAAAAGGTTAAAAAGCTTCAACAAAATTTTTTTTTGCAACTTGTTGATTTCTGTGTTAAATTTAATTAAAAAAAAAAAATTATTTCGTTATTCCAATTGAAACAGAATTGTTTTAGTTGTTTCTGTTCAGTTTGTTATTTTCAATTGAGTGATAAGGTTACGTAATGACAGAATTGTTGGTTGCAGTCAATAAAGCTAATCAGTAGCTAGGTAAACGCACTTCGGTTGAGCATCCAGTAACGCAATTGCGATAAATCAAACTCTGTGCATCCACAGTGATATGTTGAAATTAAATTCTGAGCAAACACAAAAGAAATTTTTGAAGGTTTAACCCTACATGAAATAAATTTCATCCGCCAGTAAATTCATAATCAATATCGAGACACACCTTGAACACACTAAAGACACAACACAGCAAATGGTAATTTTCTCGCCTTCGCGCGTTTTAAAACAGCACATCGTGTGCGATTAGATTAATAAATTTTGTTCGACAAAAATTGATGTCGGCAAAAAACAATTTTTAAAAACAATTTTTTTTTTTTTTTTATTAATGATGATGACACGTCGACGCCTATGTTGAAGTTTATTTTCTTAATTATTTTAAAGCATAGCAAAATAACAAAAAAAAATTTAAAGAGCTGGAAGTAAGACGGAGAGCGTGAGGCGCCTTCAGCAACACGACAACGACGAGATAAATTGATTAAACGGAGAAAAGTAATTAATTATAAAACGTGATGTGAAGAAAAAACTTAAAAATTGTGATGGTGCTGCTGCTGGTGATGATGATGGACCCTGAACACTTTGATTAATGGGAGTTTAAGGCGCTTAAAGTGTTTTCTCATTATTGATTAGCACTGAAATGCGGTGTGAAAACGCAAAACAATACAGCAGCGATCAATGCAATTACAGAAGAAAACTTTGGGCTCTTGCTGGTCTGGTCATTTATCATTCACTCAGCAGAATTGTGCAATGGACCGGCTAGTAATGTGTCTGCAACGCACAAAAGCGAATACAAATGCATCGTGCCATCCCAGACCAGACCAGCCAACAGAATTAATTAAAATTTTGGCCATTGAATTGAATTGACCCGCTAAAATCGTAATCAACTGAGCGGAACCAGCAAATTGGTCACTTCTGGCTTCTAATTAAACCGATGACCACTCACAATTGAGATAAATTATTTTGCATTTAAATGGTGTGATTAGCATCACGCAACACAAACACATCCGCCAAAAACAATTGTTTTACTTGTCTGTCGTCGCGATTACTAATTAATCCCATCAACGATTTGTCGACATTTAAGTGTGCATGTAAGTCTGCGGCCAGCAATAACTCATCATCGGATGTGAATTTTATGGAAATTTCATCAGTTTTTGCTACGCACTTTATGTGTAATTTTTATTAATGAAAATTCATTTCAGCGCGAAATACGTATAAGTAAATCAGATTGCGTACAGTCAAAACGAGGCATCACGTCCATTGAATAGTAACCAGAAACTAAATTTAATTAATTAGAGAAACTGTAATAAAAAAAAAAATTGATAGGAACACAATGGAATACGTAATTTTGGCGCCACGACTCGTTTTTATTTATTTTTCTAAGAAAGCAATAAAAAAAATGACAAACGGAAATTCTTTCATTAATAAAAAAAATTGCAAAATACTGAAGTAAGAAAGTAAGAAAAATTATTTTATTGCAAATAAAAACACAGAAAACATCTGGTTGCGTTAAAACGTTGGTCAACCGTTGGTATTCGTTGCATACAAATGCTACCACGGTTCTCATCGATTTAATTCTTTATTTCACATAATTATGATTCATTTAGGTTTTCTTAATTTCAATTGTTTATTCAATTAGTAAAAGATGGAGAGAAAAAAAAAATAAAAAATTCAACATCAACCGTCAATTATGAAAATTTATTATTGCAAAAAAAAAAAATAACAAAACGAAACGACAATCGTTGTTTGTTGATTATAAAAATAGCAGCGAAAGACATTTTTAATTGGATTTTATTAATTAAAAAGAAAAAAAATTATTTAAATTTTCTATTATATGAATTTAATTACAGCAATAATTATTTATTGATTAATTAATTAATAAAAAACAGTTAAGTAACACATCGATTGGCATACGAAGGGAAATAGATAACAAAAAAAAAAAATAATAATAATAAATAAATAAAATAAAAATTATAGGAAGCAATTAAAAAACAAATCAAAAGGATGTCTGTTTCCTAAGGTAAGATAGCTAAGGTTTGTTTTCGCTTTAACTACATGAACAATAGGTTGACCACCTCATTTATAAGTCATATTGTTTTCATATGATGAATTAATTAGGTCAAAATGTTAACTGAGTTTTTCTATTTTATGTATTTATTGATAATAATAATAAAAAGAATCTAATCGATTTTATTATTTAGTTAAGTAAAGTCTTGTTGCATTGACTTAATAAAGAAAAAAAAATATTTACTCTGTTATCAATGAAGCAACGGCTATTTATTGACTTAAATAACTACTCATCGGGGTTTTAATCGTTTTTCTATTGAGTTATGACAAATATTAACAGCACTGAAGTTTAAAACAGTTGATTTATCAACTAAGATCGATTAATCGAGTATCGATTCTATATTGAAAATTTATTTAATCACTCGAATTCTAATTATTTCTCTGTTTATAAACGAAAAAAAATCGATGATGAAACTACACAGCTACTGTTAAGCGTAACGCCTACAATTTCCGACAAATAACCATGGTATGCAAGGTATTAAATCTATTTTTAGCATTCAGATGAATGAAAATTGAAAAAAAAAAATCTTTTAAAACAAACAAATGTTAAATCATGTCTAGCGAAAAGTTAATAAAATCATAGAAAATAAATTAATTCCACGAAATATAATCCACATTGTAATTGAAATTTAATTAAGAAAAAAAAAATTGCAAAATGTGATTCACATAAAAAACGTGAATCCCAATCGCTACTTCGCACACAACTCTGGCTGCGGTTATTCGTGTTGTTTTGTTTTTAGTTTTTTTTTTTTTTTTTTTTAGTTGAATGCATTAAAAACAAAAACAAAGCACAATACCGGAAGTGCTTATGCTTGCTTCGTAAAAACAATTTTAATACAGAAGTTGATAAACGTACTAAAAGGGAAGCAACAATCGTTTTATGACTGAGAAACAGTCAAATGTTGCAGCTGAATTTTTATCTAAAGAGAAAAATTAAAATTTTTTGTTTTGTTTTAATGATATGCGCTGTTCTTATGTAATATACCATCCAACGCGCATCACTTAATTAATACCAGACTACACATGCGCAAATACTAAACAAGGAAATATTTTTTTTTTTTTTTTATCAATGTGACTTTAATAAACCCACGGCATATGTAGTTAAATGGGCTCAGTTTTAGTTTTAAGCTAATAAATAAGATTAACGCAAAACATTTTTTGTTCTGTTTTGTTTAAAGTGCAGATGATCTAACCAAATTAAATACAGTTGGCCGGACCAAGCCTCATAAGAAATTAATAAAAAATTCTCGATAATGAACTTTAACATAAGTCATTAAAAAAAATATTTTTATATTTTTTTTTTTTGTGTCATCTCTCATATTTCTCATTAAATCAACAGCAAATAGATGGGAAATAAATTTTTCAACTTTTTTTTTGTCTTGTTTATTTAAAAACAAATCATAATAAACGAATTAGCACGTCCGGAATATTTATTATTCATTAGTACAAGCATACAAACACGAATCACTTGTTTACAAATTTACAATAAAATGTTCAAATATGTGAATCACATTGCAAAACTATTTACTTCAAAAAAAAAAAAAAAAACTCAGTAGCTAAATCCTAGGTAGCATAAACGAAAAAAAAAAAAAAAAAAAACTGTAGGTAGGATGATAAATTTCATTGATAGAAAATTTTAATAAATAAACATTGGGGAAAAAAAACACAAAAAGAACACGTTCCAATGAGTCACATAATGCTTTCTTTCTAAGCCCCCATTTTCAATGAATAAATAATTAACCTTTAAGTCGAAAAAAAAAAAAAATTGTAAACAAAGCAAAACAAATAAAAAAACTATTCGCGATTACATTGTTAAAGCAGAAGAAAAGAAGAAAAACAAAAACAAAAAAACAGCGCGCGAATGATTTAAGCGTGTCGCACCTGCGTATTACAAGTTTAAACAAAAAAAAATAATAAAAAATTGAAAAAATGTAAACAAAAGATCAACATTGTTGTAACTATAGTGATTGTGTGTTTTTCGCTTTTGTTTTTTTTTTTCGCTGTTTACATAACCACGCGAGACTTTTTGTTACTTTATTTTTTTTTTTTTGTTTTGTTTCGCATTTAAAATTTTTTTTTTAATTGATTCTCGTTAATTTTATGTAAATAATCCGAATTTTAAGTCACTTTATGATTAAAACAAAAAACAAAAAAATTCACTTTCGTATAAATAAATGAAAAATAAATTTTAGTCGCGTTTATATTAAGTCATTGACTTAATAATGATTTATTTTTCTCAAGTTTAAATTAACAACCGAAATTAATTAATTTATTTCTTAAATAGGAAAAAAAAAAAAAGTTCAGTTTAAAGTGTATTAACTAATTAATAATTGGTGTGGCTTAAGTATGAACAAAATTATTTTGATTAAGAAAATTTAATGAGAGAAAATTTTTTAAAATTTTTTTTTTTTTGCGGGTAGAAAACATACAAAACGTCTCGGTTTTTTTTTTGCCTTGGTGTATTGGTGGTTCAACAGCCTTTTAATTTAGAAAACAAAAAAAATAAAATATCCGATTAAGCCTTACTTACTTAAGTTAAGCAAGAAAAAAATATGAAAAGACGAAGAAGATCAACAAAGATCATTTAGAATGAATAAAATGAATGATGCACAAAATGCAAGCCACTGTTCTGTTCTTATCCTCACCACTTAAAAAAAAAAAAAAAATAATCAATCGAGCAGATTAATTAAACAATTGAATCATTGTATTAAGACTAAAAAAAAATTCTTTTTATTGCTTTTGTAGTATTTTCTGCGAATTTTAATTCTCCTTCTCATTTTCATTTTTATTTATTTTCACAGCAGGACACAACAAGATCTACGTCCTGCCTACACACATAGAAAATAAAAAAAATAACAAAATTTGTTCGTTTATTTATTACTTCCGTGTCTTATTATTGATTTGTGCGTTTTAATCCGATATTAGATGAAAAAAAAAACAATTAAACGAAAAATTAATTCATAACTCGTTGAATATTCATTTCAGACACTGCGACAAATATTATTCACACTTTGAGGTGTTACCTCTGTGATGTTTCTTCAACAAATATTTTTGCGCTATAAAAACTGGTTTAAGTCGTATAAATTAAACGCTTTAAAGACGTTAATTAAAAATTAATTCATTGCCGTTGTCCATAAATTTGTATTTTTAATTGTTTTATAGATACCAAAATTATATTTTAATTTACAGTTAATTGACTTAAATTGCTCGCTAACAATTGATCGTTATCACCAAAAATTCTGATCGATATATTAAACGAAGTAATTTTTAAGTTAAGCCAAAAATATAAAAAAAATTTATTATGTGTACACAAAGCCACAACCAATCGTAGTTTTTAAATAGATATGAAAAGAAGAAAAATAAAAGCGGGACACAATGGGCCATAATTAACATTAGAAGACGTGAATGACACCACAGTGCACCACTGAATACAGCGACAAGAACAGCACACAATCCAACGATACGGAACGAAATGAAACGGAGACACAGGACGTCCTTTTGTGTCGTTTCTTTCTGTTTTCTTTTTTTCTGTTTTCTGATTCTAATTCAAAATATTTTTGGGTAGAAATATGGTAAATATGAATGAGAAATTACATTTTTCATGCATCACGGTGCGTTTTGTTGCTGTTGCTGTTACTGTTGCTATGAACAAGGAGTGCCGCATTTGCATGTGAATCATCTCAACCCCAGACACACGGTCGTTCTTTTAACACTTTAATCCCATTTTTATTAGACAATAAACGGTTCGACACACGGTTTTATCTTGTCAAGAAACGTCAAATCAATAATAAAAAACAAAACTCGGTGTGCCCGCTCCTAGACAGTGAGCTGCACCCTTTTCCACTATAAACACAATTTGTTAAATAAACGCAAACAATAAAAAGGAGGAGAATCTGTAAAACGGATGATTCTGTCTGTTTAGCCCAGAAATGGAGCAATTCGTTGGGATATTCACCTTTGACATACAAAACGAGATTGAAGTCGGTAAACAAATCAATGTCGATGATGGAAACCAGTAAACACAGCAATAACAACCGCTGGAACCGATCAAAATGTTTAGCCTTTGACTGTGCAGACAAATTCTGTTCTATTATTAGACGCGGATGGTGTTTTTGAGTCAAATAAAAATAAATCTTTTACTCAGTTCCAGGAAATTTAGGCCACCGAACGCAACGAAACTCCAACGGCTATTTTTAAACATCGAGTCCGATGCCTGTTGTTACTTAAACATCGAAAATCAATTGATAATCATCTGTAATGTTGCTAGCTATGCTTTTTGCCTACTCCCACCTATAATTACTCAATTACTGCTGGCGCATCGGCGATGTTGCAGCAGCAACGTACAGTGCGATTGGCGATCACAATCATCGCACAACCAGAATAATAATTTTAATGAGGCCAACCAACTTTAAACATAAAAAAAAAAGTTAGAAGAAAACCATCGACAAATAAATTGTTTTCTGTGTTTGCAAACGTCATCGGATATTAATCGAAACAATAAAGAAAACAAAAATCCTTTTACGATTTTTCTTGCAATAAAAAAGGACGAAAAATTTCCCTTTTTTATCTACAAAACATTTTTTTTTATTGTCCTCAGCATCTTTGGAATCTGATTCTAAAATGCATAGTTGGATTTTTACTTTCATCTGAAGTAAACTCTTATCTAGCTCACTAGGCTGTTGTTTTGTTATAAGAATGTCCTCGAGCGATTTTCTTTCTTTTTTGCCGTTTCCTTTCACATTTAGATTGGATGTTTGTGAAAAGTGTTGGCTTAGCAATGTTGACAATTTTTTTCTAATATCTACTTCAAAGAACACCTCATACGGAATCCCTATCCGCTGTAAAATACTTGAAAAAAAAACTGATGTCACTGAAGTATAAAAGAATATTCACAATGCCATGGTGCAGGAAAAATAATGAGTAGCAAAGTCCCTCTACTAACAAAGAGAATTTTCCTTCTGTTTTCGAGTTTTTTTTCTTTTCTTTTTGATTATTTATTCCATAAAAATTTTTTTTTTTTTTTTGTTGCAGAAAAAGCGAAAAATAACCGAAAAAGCCTGAAGCGATATGTAAGGAATGTAAACACAGCAATAAATGCGTTGTTGTTGCTGCTTTTTTTTTTTTTTTTGTTTAAATTTATTTATTAAACCAAATATGTTTGGTTAACACAAAATAAAACAAAAAAAAATTAATAAATAAGGATTTTATAAGCCATATGTTACAGAGCTGTGCGCTAGTAACACAGACGATCCTTAGTTTTGTTGCGTAGGGTGTGGATCATCGCTTTGTGCATTACAATATGAAGTTAGCTACGTTTCTAAAGGGAAATTTTCATAAAATCCAGCTCGTACAACAAAATTTAGTTCATACTGTATTCAGATAATTTTCAATTCATACTTTAACTAAACAATGTAGAAACAAATTGTATAAACAACAGAAATTAGCGATATGTATCAGTAAAAGTGTTAAACAAAGGTTTCGGTTATAGAAATAACACCACAAGTGCAAGTAAATATTTTACCACAGATGGATGAATGGGTTTGCAATGAAAAAAATATTTTAAATGTCACGTTTCTATTTTTGGTGCTGTTATAACAGAAGATTTATATTCACCAATATATCTTCTAGAAAAATTAATTAAATAAAAAAAAAAAATGTATTTCTGGGAGAACCCTTCAAACTTCAACGATCATTATTTTAAGTCAGCTGATTTTTTAAACGCGTCATACTAATCATGGTACACCCTCACCACTTCGTTGTTGTTTTTCTTCTTTTTTTTTTTTTTTTGTGATCTACACCGCATTTTCCCTTTACTTTTTATTCAATTAAAATTCATCCGGAATTGCGGTTATTTATTGAAGGAAAAAACAAATTCACCCACATGGTATTTCTAGTGAATTTAAATTATTTTTAATTAATTTCTTATGAAAACAAAAAAAAAACTGTTTTGGATTAAAATTCTGTAACATAAAAGTCAAGATCAATAAAAATTGTGTCAATCCGAATGATTGCTGGCTGTAAGCAAATGACAAAGAAATTATTTTCGTTCAATATTAAACCTTACTGCAGGTCACTCTGTAATGATTACTTAAATGTTAAACTTGTTAAGTGGCAAACAGAAATTAAAAAATTATTCAACGAAACCTCAGCTAAAACACAAAGCAGTGGGGATCGAGTAAAAAAACAATGAAAACCTTGTTCCATCGATTTAAAAAAATTATTTACTTAAAACAAATGAAAAAAATAAATAAAAATTTCCCAAAATTAAGTCATAAAAAATTAATTACAGTCCGAAAAAGTTATTAAAAAAAATTATTTTAACGAGAAATAAATTATTAAAAAAAATTTTTTTTTTCATTGCATTTTTATTGATTAAGCAAGAAAGTGTCGCTATACAACAAAAAACTAAGTATAATTGTCATGCTCAGTAGTTTACTTTGATTTTTGTTTCGAGATTTATTAAGTTTCGAGTTTAGATTTAATCGACATTGTTCTATGTGTTTGTCCGAAAAAAAATTTACTTCTCGAGTTATAAGAATTATAAAATTGTTTTAGTGACTTAACTTGAATTGATTGAAAAATACAAGGCAACAGGGTATTAACATTTGGCTTAACGTCAACACGACTTAATGTCTCAACTCAAACAATTATTTATAATTTTCATAACAATACTTAAAAATTTCTATTGTTAGTCAACAGAATAATGACTTAAAAAACAAAACAAAAAAAAAGAATTAAAAAAAAATTAATTTAAATGCACCAAAGCTGGATAATTAGAAAATAATTTAAATAAACAAAACACAAGACAGCCATTCGTAGGAAAGAAATAAAAAAAAAAAATAAACAAGCATAAAGAAGCATAAAATTCGTGTGCCATGTTTGTGTTTATGTTGCTTCCGTTCGCTGCTACGTCACAATAACCAAATATTTTTTTTTTTTATGATGGCATGCGTTAAGTACAATAAAAATCCTTTAAATCGTATTAAACAGAAAAAAAAAATTATTTTTTATTAATTTTAATAAATTTTTTTTTTTGTTTGTTTTTTAACTGCCTTTAAAAAGTTTTTGTTTTACGACTTTCAATTAAATTTAATTTAAAAAAAAAAACAGAAAGATCCTTGATCGGAGACGATGCGTTGAATGTTACTGGTTCAAGTTTATAAGCTGAACTGATTCCCGCTATAATTACCGAAGTACAACAAGCAGATTGTTCAGATACGAATCGATTTATTATTTATTAAAGTAGAAAATCAATTGCATTAGCATTAATGACCGAAGCATGTTTGGAAAAAACCTTTTTAAACAAATGTGACACACGTTTGTGTCATATAAAACCTGCGGGCTATCCAAAGTCATTCATTTGTCAAGAATTTTGCGTTACGAATCTACTTAATGCCGTTGTTAGGATGTGATGAGGTATTTTTTCGGCCTTCTTTTTTTATAGGCTTAATAAAATTAGATTAATCCTAGTATGTGTCAGCGAATGTTCCGTTTTGTTAATTTTTATGATTATTATATGTGAATATCCACCCGCTACAGCTCACACAATAACCCCATTAATTATGCATGGGGACAAAAATAATCCAAATGAAGAATAAATATTATCTCGAGACTCGTACGGTGAATATTGCATGAGTGAAGCGTCACAGGGAGCAACGGTAATAAATTCACGGGGCTTGCCTCTTTGAATATTTCATCAATTTGGATGGTGTGGGTGGTGGTATAACCCAAATGATACTGATACGTTACAAATGAAATTCAAATTTGCATTAATAATTGAGCGAACACCGGGACGCATGTTAAAAATAATTAAATAAACCTCGGTGGTGTCATGAAATGTGACGATTTTATTGCTCATCTATCGCTGACTACAACAACTGATATTAGAAGCGTCTGTTTCCTCTCCTTATCAAACGCTGTGCTGGAGACAGCTCAAATCTTAAAGAAACATACGAGGCGGAAACGCCAGTTTCCAGTGACTGTTGCATTGCATTCGCCGTTTCATCCTTAAACGGAATATTTTATTACTTCTCGGTCTGACTAATTTGTTTTGTTTCCGATTGACATTCTGACGCGCATCCAGCGATTCACTTTGTTTTCTTATTTTATTCCGTTTATTGCGTCAATGAATTTTTTTTCTATTACTTTATCGCGGCTTGGAAGTACTCAATCATCATACCGACTAATTGGTAGAATTATCTAATAGCATTTTGTTCTATTTTCGTAGATACAACGCCATTAAATTCTATTTTGAAAGCCCTACGAAAATAGCTACACCTGAAAATAACTAAGAAGCTCCGAAAACATGAAATTTCTTTAGAATTTTATTCAAAATCATGAGAGATTTTCTGAGAAGAATAATGCGGTTGTCATTTCCTCAGTACTTATAGGTCAATTGCGATTATTTTCTATTCTTTTGTCCCTTTTTTAATGACTCATCACTGCTTCCAGGTATTAAAATTACCCTTAATCGTGACAATATCGAAACTTGCAAGTTCCTTCCCTTCATAAATCGTTTAATCGTTAAAAATTTAATCAGTTTTCTTGAAATTTTTTATTTTTATGAAAGGAAATAAAAATTCTTGCTTTGTATTCACTCTCGCAATTAACCGGAAGTTGTCGTTTCCTTCCACAAATGCATCGCAAACAAAACAAAATAAATAAATAATTTTTATCCAAATCTTCCAGTTTATTATGAGAATAAATTATACAAAAAAATTTTTTTAATACTTTTAAAACTCCTTTTGCACTCATTTCATGTATTTATTCCTTTCGTGTGATTAATGAGTAAAAATATTTTTTTTTTAATGTAAGTGAAGTGTGTCACGCATAATTAAACAAGAAAACAAAACACGACCCTTGCTAGAACCGTAAATAAACATTAGGTAGAAGAAGAAAAAACGGTGAAAAAAATTCTATCGATTAAGCAATTTGTTTGCGATTAAATTTTCTCTTAGCGGAGTTAGTTTCTTGGTAAATTTATTGATTTTATACGTAAAAAAAAAAAAACATCAAAATGTCACTTTCCTTCCCTAAATAAATAAAACCGAATGAGTATGAAATATTTTGACATCATCAAACTGAGTAAATGGACAAGACGGCGCCTTGTACGCAAATAAAATGGCAAAAACAAATGAAAAAACATTTTTTTTTTTTAGCTTTTTCATTTCGCATAGAATGAGTCATTGGAAAACATTTTTGTTCGTCTCCCCAATTTAACAACCAGAAATCAATAAAACACTCTTGAAACAAGGATTAACTCAAGTTAATTTGATTTTTTTTTTTATTGTTTCCCTGATATTCTTTTGTTCACTTAGGATTATTACACTGCAGAAAACTTCGTGTCGTTCGTTTAACGGTTGTCATGACAACAAAATAAAAACAAAAGCAACATAGGTCAGTAAGCAAAGGTAAATCGATTTTTTTCGAATTTAATTCGAAAATATAAAAAAATCTCTCGAAGCTGGAAATTTAATTTTTTTTAAAGTTGTTTTGTCGAAAATTGTTTTCCCTCATAAAGAAAAATGACTTGTTTTGATTTTTTATTTATAGATTTGAACCTGAACCGCGGTACAGTTTATTTTTAGACTTAACTAAGTTAAGTTAAGATGAGTTGCAGTCAATTTTCTAAACGCACACAACGCAGTCATAGAAACGAGGAATTAATATTTTTATCAGGCTAAGAGGAGTTTTTTTCTATTTTTTATGAGAATATTCAACTCAGCGTTTTTTTATTTGATTTGATTATTTAACCAGAGTACGTACCACGTTATCACTAAATGCGTCGAATTTGTTGCTCCTACTTGGCTTTACGAATTCTATTTGGTCAGACACTGATGGCATTGAAACAACGCATGTAATCCACAAATAAGCCAGCACGGCGATCACATTCACGTTTCTACAGCTCTGCATTTTTGAATTAATTTTTTTTTTCTCTATTTTTCTAATTAATATAAATTTTCCTAATTGTGGCTAGTTCTCCCTAGGTTCGGAGCTCCTTTACACTAAATTATCACTGCTCGATTCGATTCGATTGGATTCAACAAGAACTTTCACTCATTTTCATTTCAATTTTTTTTTATTATTTAATTAAACAACTATGGGAAAACTGAGGATTTCACTAGGATTTCACAGGCACTTCACTTGTGCAACCGTATTGAACAACCGAATTGAGACACTTAATCTTGGCAGAAGCGATTTCTAAGGCAACTTTTGAATTTCACTATTGGTTTACTCTCGAGAACAAAATTAAACGAAAAACTTGAAATCGAAATTAATTAATTAAAGAAAAATCGAAAGAAAGATTAAAAACAAAAAAATTTGCGCGAATTTAATTTTGGTTGTTTGAAAACGCAAAACGCGACTTAATTCCACTAATTTCAAGTAATAACTAATTGAGTGTTTTGTTGGCGGCTCGACTACGCAATGTGGCTCTACGCGGCTCTCTTGGTGCTCGCTGTTCGCTACTAGCTACTTGATGCTTTCACTGCACTCAACGTATGTAAACAGACGACAAATGTTGGCTACGGTGCTATTGTCAAAATCACTTTTGTTTTGTTCGTTTTTCTACACTGAATTAAATTTTAAATTTTTAAATGAAAAATCACTAAATCCGCGGATAATCTTTTGCTTTATTAATCAATCGAATTGTTTTCAAATTTATTGCAAATAAATAATAAAATTAATTAATTAAATGCCGAAGTCAAATATGTTTCACTCAAAAGACACAATTAAACCGCGTGAGGCCTCTCCGTAGTGTATTTATGCTGTGCTCACAATGCGACTTAATTTTGTTTAATAACAGCAACGACTCCAAGCTGAATACGGATTCAATTTCTTTTATAAAAATCCAGATCGAATCCAAATATATTATGACGTATTGAGTAGAATTTTAAACGAAATGAGATAAAAATCATTGAATAAATTTTTCAGGTAAAAAAACTGTAAAACGGCAAAGAAAAAAATTAATGAATTTTCGAAATTAATTAATAAAAATTAGTAATTAAGCAAACCTTGAATCATCGGCCAAATAAGTGCTTTATGCGGTTACGAAAAAAAAAAAAAATTCTGTTTGTCTTGTGATCTTCGGAAGTAATTTCGCCTTTCCTTTGTTCATTTTTCATTGATGATTAATTGAGTGACATTACTCAGGTGATAATCCGGAAAAATAATCGTTATCAGTACCACACGTTATATTTTACATGGAAATAATAACGCATTGATTACGGAATATTTTAATCCATCGTCGTCATTGGAACTTTTATTTATTACGAAAATTCAAAGTCAGTTGACTTAAAATCAATACGCGAATTAATTACATTTAATAATCGACATTTGTCACAAAATTGACGTATTGTGATTTATCAATAAATAATTTTATAATTCAAGGCATTTTATCTGTCTTTACACCATAAATGTACTGAAAATCACAAAAAAAAAAAAAAAAAAAAAAAAAGCGTTCGCCACACGTCATACTCAAAAAAAAAAAAAAAAAAAATCAAACAAACAAAATTCTTAAGAAACAAAAAAAAAAAAATTCGCGATAAAACAAAGAAAGAAATGTGGGTTAATTTGGAAAATTTTGTGGCTTTTTGTATTGCATAATTATTCAGTAAAATGTGATTAAAATAATTTAAAAATAAAAAAGAAAATTTTTTTTGTGTGTTTTTTGCAACAACAAACGTACGAAAAATAATTCGTTTTCGCATTAAATTAATTAATTACATGTGAAAAAGACCTTGCAAAATGGGAAAAATGTTAATTAATTAATTGAACGAAGAGCAAAATGCTTTATTCCTTTATTCTGATCGTTTTTTTTTTTTTTCATTTTTTCTCCTTTGTTTCTAATGCCTAAAGCTCTTTGTTGTTTTTTTTTTTTTAATTATTTTTTCGCATTAACAGAAATCACAACGTGCTAATTCACTGTGTTTACATTTTTTTATTTTGTTTTTTGTTAATTACATTGAATTTTAATTATGTTGCAACGATGAAGTTTTATTAAAAAGAAAAAAAAATAACAAAAGATTGGGATTTTCCAGTTAAAAAACATTTTTTGTTTTAAGCAAATTACGATATTTTTTTTTTTTTCTTTTATTTGATTGCGATAATTATTTCAATCAGTATTAATTAGTAGGAAGGTTTGATACTAATTTGTTGTGTTATTTATGGTAATTTTTCTGTTCTGTGACTAGGCTGTAGTCCGTGAATTTAGAATTCTGTTACACTCCGTGAATTAAGACAGATCTTAACGCATTATTATCACGAAAACATTAAGAAATTTATTGTGGCTAACCTGAGTTCAGGAATATCCTGAAAAATCTCTAGAAAATTCAGAAGTTTCAGGTCAGCAAGCAAATAAACAAATAAAAGCGAAAAATTTATCTAAACTCACAACGTATTTTCACCGGGTCATCGTCATTCTGTATTAAACGATGCATTTTTCTCATCTCTGTAAACCACCTTAAATGGAAACTGGTTCGCATTGTTGATGTTTTTTCTTCTGCTTCTTACTCTTATTCAGCCAAACAAACAAATAAAGCAAAAATAAATATACAAAAGTCTTTTGTTTATACAAATAATATCGAAACAGAATTACAAGATTTATCTTAAAATAAATATCTTTGGTTATGTATATCGATGTAATTCTATGGTTGAAATGATTTTTTGTTTACTCTATTTTACAGTGGTTGCAGTTCCTGACTAATGATTGTTGATGTGAGTTACAACACTCGTTACTGATTACAAAACATAAAAGGTTTTACGGTTAACAACCCCTGAGTTTACATAAAGCAAACCCATAATAATTGTTTGTCATTCGCTTCTTTCTTTTTTTTTTTTTGTTTCTAATAAACTAGTCGCTCGTTTTGTTTGTTTATTCGCTTCGTTCTTTCATCTGCCCAATATGGTTATAATAGCTGCTGGTCTTGGCTTATTTTCATTTAAAAATAATTTTTTTTTTACAAATAATGTGCATTGTGTTGCATATGATTAACATTTTTGGTGAACGAGATAAGAACCAGCTGCTGCCTTATTTTAATAATTAACCGAAAAAACACTTGCTAAGGTTTTATCATTACGATCGAACCGTATTGCCATAGTGGTTGAAGTCCTGAAAAAAAAAAACAATTGGGAAAATTTAAACCAGAAATGGTTTTTCAGTGCATTATGATTATTTTTTATTGCGGTGATTTAGTAATCCAAGGAATTTTTTCTAAACACCGATTAGACATCAAACAGTTTTTCTTTTTGTAACACAAACAGAAGTTTTCCGTTAGTATTTAAACGTTTTAATCCAGTTAAAGCAAAAAACCGTAAACATTACAGGGGTCATCTGAATAAAGATTCTTTGTCAACGTCTAATTATTAAAACAAATAAAAAAATATATATTTTTTTTGATAATTAAAACGAAGCTAGGAAATATCATAAAGCATCGTTAAAGTTTTTTTTTTCTTTTGTTTTTTTATAACCATAATCGGCGTCTTTTAATTATTGTTATTATTCTAATAAGTTATTAAATTCCTCTAATAGCACTCATTATGAATAAAAAAAAATAAAAAAATTATAAAGTAAACAATAACACAACTTAGGAATGTTTAATTACAGAAGAGAGACTATGAAACAATATACGAAAATCGTTGTTCAGTAGAATTAGATGGAAAGGGTTGTTGTAGCTGAATGCTGCAGAGTTGTAGCAACGTTTTTGACGCCCTTCATGGTCATTTCTCAAGATATAACGATTTAAAGATCTTGGGTGGTTTCCGATATGCGGTCGACATTTATTCGTATCACCATAAATTGATTTAAATCGATAAATGATAATAAAAATAACTTCATGAATGATTTTCAATTACCGATTGTTTGTCCCGACGGAGTTCATTTGTTTTTGCTTCTCTATTTCACTTAAATAAATTGATCATTAGTTCTAGATCATTGTTGTTTGTTTCATAAAAGCACTTTAATTAGGCAACAAATGAGGAGTAATAAAACTATTTTAAGAATTATATTTATTTGTTATAACAATAACAATAGGAATGCTTTTAACTAGTTCCACCAACTAAGGGCATTCAATGTAATCTATTTGTAATTCTGTTTTCGTATTTCCATTTGTTTTTCTTCTTTCCTTATTTTTTTTTTTTTTTTTTGTTACAGATCAAATCAATTTTGTATACAAATAAAGCGGCATATTGGGCACTCGTTAAGGCAAAACAAAACGAAAATCAAAACTTCAAATCAGTTTTCAGGTTTCTGTGAACACAACTTTCCTGCTACATTCGGTCAGGAATAATAAATTCTAATTGCTGTAATTGATAATTGAATAGAAAACGCAACCAAAAAAATATTCCACTCCATTTTAAATTATCAACACGAAAAATACAAAAGAACTGAATCCCACGAATTAATTTAATAAAAAATAAAAACGAAAACCACAAAGCTGATTAAGCAAAAAATATTTTTTTTTCTGATAAATAAATTTTTTATTTATTTTTTGGTGACGTAGTTACGTTTAGGGTACACGGAATTAGAAATTTAGGTTAAAAAAATATTTCTAAAACTCTTGGAAAACACCAATGAAAAGTGTTTTGTCACTAGAATCGTTTTAAATAATGAACAAAAAAAAGATGAAACCCAACAGCGATTTGCATTTTAATTGTTAATAAACGTAGTAACACCTACGTCACTGGTTTATTTGAATTTTTTAATTAAACATTTTTTTGTTTACTGATTAAAAATTAGGCAACAAATTCGGTGGAAATGTCGTCTGAAGTTTCACTCAATAAAAAATGTTTTTTTTTTTTTTGGTAAACCTAATCCGTATTCAGTTTGGAGTCGTTACTGGTGTTATGATAAAATCGCATTGCGAGCACAGCATAAATACACTACGGAGAGGCCTCACGCGGTTTAATTGTGTCTTTTGAGTGAAACATATTTGACTTCGGCATTTAATTAATTAATTTTATTATTTATTTGCAATAAATTTGAAAACAATTCGATTGATTAATAAAGCCAAAGATTATCCGCGGATTTAGTGATTTTTCATTTGAAAATTAAAAATTTTATTCAGTGTAGAAAAACGAACAAAACAAAAGTGATTTTGACAATAGCAGCGTAGCCAACATTTGTCGTCTGTTTACATACGTTGAGTGCAGTGAAAGCATCAAGTAGCTAGTAGCAAACAGCGAGCACCAAGAGAGCCGCGTAGAGCCACATTGCGTAGTCGAGCCGCCAACAAAACACTCAATTAGTTATTACTTGAAATTAGTGGAATTAAGTCGCGTTTTGCGTTTCCAAACAACCAAAATTAAATTCGCGCAAATTTTTTTGTTTTTAATCTTTCTTTCGATTTTTCTTTAATTAATTAATTTCGATTTCAAGTTTTTCGTTTAATTTTGTTCTCGATAGTAAACCAATAGTGAAATTCAAAAGTTGCCTTAGAAATCGCTTCTGCCAAGATTAAGGGTCTCAATTCGGTTGTTCAATACGGTTGCACAAGTGAAGTGCCTGTGAAATCCTAGTGAAATCATCAATTTTCCCATAGTTTAATTAAATAAAAAAAAAAAAAAATTGAAATGAAAATGAGTGAAAGTTCTATTTGAATCCAATCGAATCGAATCGAGCAGTGATAATTTAGTGTAAAGGAGCTCCGAACCTAGGGAGAACTAGCCACAATTAGGAAAATTTATATTAATTAGAAAAATAGAGAAAAAAAAATTAAATCAAAAATGCAGAGCTGTATAAACGTGAATGTGATCGCCGTGCTGGCTTATTTGTGGATTATGAGCAGGAGCAACAAAATTTACGCATTTATTGATAACGTGGTACGTACTCTGGTAAAACAATCAAAGCAAATAAAAATCTTAGAGGCAAATAAAGTCATTAAATTATTTTTGTCTCACTGAGTTATTTATTCGCATCAATCTGAACTTTATTAGTCATAAAAATCGATAAACCTATCCTGACCTATACTCTGCCTTTATAGCCATCGCAACCGTAATAAAAACGTCAAAATCCCTTTGCATCTTAATTTACTCATTTTCAATATGGGAAATCTTCAAAGTTTTTCAGGTGTAGCTATTTTCGTACGGTAATAAATGTAGCAATTAAAGAAATTTATTGGCTTAGTATCGACGAAAATATCGGGTAATTAGTGGATTTAGATATGGGGAGTGAGTACTTCCAAAATTCAACAAAAATTCATTGACGCAATAAACGGAATAAAATAAGAAAACAAAGTGAATCGCTGGATGCGCGTCAGAATGTCAATCGGAAACAAAACAAATTAGTCAGACCGAGAAGTAATAAAATATTCCGTTTAAGGATGAAACGGCGAATGCAATGCAACAGTCACTGGAAACTGGCGTTTCCGCCTCGTATGTTTCTTTAAGATTTGAGCTGTCTCCAGCACAGCGTTAG
This sequence comes from Ptychoptera albimana, assembly GCA_961205885.1. NCBI lineage: Eukaryota > Metazoa > Arthropoda > Insecta > Diptera > Ptychopteridae > Ptychoptera > Ptychoptera albimana. The sequence continues at coordinate 509,934 of OY540802.1, read as the reverse complement.
ATAAGGAGAGGAAACAGACGCTTCTAATATCAGTTGTTGTAGTCAGCAATAGATGAGCAATAGAATCGTCACATTTCATGACACCACCGAGGTTTATTTAATTATTTTTAACATGCGTCCCGGTGTTCGCTCAATTATTAATGCAAATTTGAATTTCATTTGTAACGTATCAGTATCATTCGGGTTATACCACCACCCACACCATCCAAATTGATGAAATATTCAAAGAGGCAAGCCACGTGAATTTATTACCGTTTCTCCCTGTGACGCTTCACTCATGCAATATTCACCGTACGAGTCTCGAGATAATATTTATTCTGCATTTGGATTATTTTTGTCCCCATGCATAATTATTGGGGTTGTTGTGTGAGCTGTAGCGGGTGGATATTCACATATAATAATCATAAAAGAAGATGATTTGGTAATAAAACAAAAATTATTCTCGCTATGTTAATTAATTACGAGGAGAATAAAACACGCTAAAGCCACGAGTAAGAATCGTTAATCATTTGCCATGTCGAAAAATCCTACATCAAAAATAAAAATGAAAAGCTTTGCGTGTCTTGTGTTGGTAGGAATGGTAGAATTTTTTTTTTTTGCTTAATGTCACTTCTATCCATTTACAAAACGTGTTATCCCCATTTTATTTTATTAATTTTGAATTATTGATTAATTTGTAAATTTCCTTATAGATCTTCTGGAGTAATGCCATCCAAAGGTGAACCAGTTGTAACGTAATGAAGACAGGGAAAAGCTACCTCCGAATCAACTGTTAACTCAGGTTGATTTATCAGTGACTGCACTGCATGACAATGACATTTTACTAGGAAAGTGGATTCGAAATTGATTTAACATAAAAATCTCATTTAAAGCTTAACGAAAGCTGAATATCCGTTAATCCAATTAATTTTTTTTTTAAACTGAATGATCAATCCATTTGTAATGAAATTTATGAGTAAATAAATAAATAAAAAATAAAAATTTAACAATTGTAGTTGCATAACAGAAATTTAATTTATTTTAATATGGGGGTGAATTTGTAAAAAAAAATTTTTTATTGTTTCGCAACTAATAAATTTTACGCTTTTAGGGTTTATAACTTTCCGCTATAATTGGGAAGGTGGTGTGGAGAGGTTGTGTGTGTGTGTTTGTTGTGTAAAGTGATTACTTAAGTAATGCAAAATGCTGAATCATCAAAATTGAGTGACTGACTAAAAAATTTAGGTGGAAAGTGCTTTTAAAAAATGTATTTTATTAAAGCAAGTTAAGTGCTGTAAATTGAATTGTAATGGCAATGGATGTGTTCAGGGGTGTACATATCTGAGTTTTATGAAATATATTTTTTTTTAAATGTTGTCATCGCCTGATTATCGTTCTAAGATTTGAGGAACTAGGACATTTAAGCTTACTTAATGGGTAAATAAATAGAAAAAGTAAGTACTTTTACAGGTTAAACACCTGGAAATTGAGTTGCCTGATGTCTTATATTACAGAAAAGAACAAAGTAGTTTGAAAATATCTTCCGAAGTATCAACGAAGTAATTACCGAAGTATTTTTACCGAAAAATCACCATTTCAACCAATCAGCAACGCTAAAATGTTGTTAGAAGTGTCAACGACTTATTATCAGCTTCCCGGCTAATTTCGTGACTAGTTAACCGTTTTTATATGATCGTTTTCTAGTTAAATACAGTTTTTTTTTTTTTGCTTCAATATTACTCACAGAGTCTCCAGTAATGTTTATTTTTAGTTTAATTTAATTTAAAAAGAAAAAAAAAATCTTTCTACGTGGGAAATTATTTTTGTTATTTTTTTTATCGTTTTTAGTTCAACATATGCTTTTATTTTCTCTATAAACTATATGGATGCATGTTTTGTAGTTCTTTCGCGTCTTTATTGTATTTTTAAAATTTTTTTTTTATGTAGTTTTGTACAGTTTGCTTAAGAAGTAGCAGAATAATAATGAAAGAAATAAATTTTAATAAACAGCATGGGGCGCCATAATCCTTTTGTTTATTTTTCTTATAAATAAAAAAAAAAAAATAATAATGAAAATCGTCGTGTCTGGCTATTTTGTTTATGCTTTTTTTTTTAATACTTTAGTTTCGTTCATTTCTTTGTGGAATAAGGAAGGAAAAACATGAAAATTGATTGCAAATAATTATATACAAGTTGTAAGAACTGCAACAAAGTATTTATTGAGTAAATAAGTTAAATTTGTGTTAATTTATCACCAGAACTGTCCTATTATTATTATTATAAAACTTAATCCAGATCACTATCACAGCAATTGTTTTCCTTTATCCCCGTTAAACATGTTCATCTGCAGTAGAATTAAAAAAAGAAAAAAAAATCATTTCAACTCAACATGGATTATCGATGTGTAATAAATTTTTCTTTATGTAAACAAATTTCTCACAACTATGCTGTTTTAGAAACGTTGACTCAGATCAGCAAGATGACAATAAAAATAATTTCTGCTGAAGTCGTAAAAGGATTTTTCTTTCACAGATTTTTGTTTTCTTTATTGTTTCGATTAATATCCGATGACGTTTGCAAACACAGAAAACAATTTATTTGCGAAGGTTTTCTTCTAACTTTTTTTTTATGTTTAAAGTTGGTTGGCCTCATTAAAATTATTATTCTGGTTGTGCGATGATTGTGATCGCCAATCGCACTGTACGTTGCTGCTGCAACATTGCCGATGCGCCAGCAGTAATTGAGTAATTATAGGCGGGAGTAGGCAAAAAGCATAGCTAGCAACATTACAGATGATTATCAATTGATTTTCGATGTTGTTACTTAAACAGGCATCGGACTCGATGTTTAAAAATTGCCGTTGGAGTTTCGTTGCATTCGGTGGCCTAAATTTCCTGGAACTGAGTGAAAGATTTATTTTTATTTGACTCGAAAACACCATCCGCGTCTAATAATAGAACAGAATTTGTCTGCACAGTCAAAGGCTAAACATTTTGATCGGTTCCAGCGGTTGTTATTGCTGTGTTTACTGGTTTCCATCATCGACATTGATTTGTTTACCGACTTCAATCTCGTTTTGTATGTCAAAGGTGAATATCCCAACGAATTGCTCCATTTCTGGACTAAACAGACAGAATAGTCATCCGTATTACAGATTCTCCTCCTTTTTATTGTTTGCGTTTATTTAACAAATTGTGTTTATAGTGGAAAAGGGTGCAGCTCACTGTCTAGGAGCGGGCACACCGAGTTTTGTTTTTTATTATTGATTTGACATTTCTTGACAAGATAAAACCGTGTGTCGAACCGTTTATTGTCTAATAAAAATGGGATTAAAGTGTTAAAAGAACGACCGTGTGTCTGGGGTTGAGATGATTCACATGCAAATGCGGCACTCCTTGTTCATAGCAACAGCAACAGCAACAAAACGCACCGTGATGCATGAAAAATGTAATTTCTCATTCATATTTACCATATTTCTAGCCAAAAATATTTTGAATTAGAATCAGAAAACAGAAAAAAAGAAAACAGAAAGAAACGACACAAAAGGACGTCCTGTGTCTCCGTTTCATTTCGTTCCGTATCGTTGGATTGTGTGCTGTTCTTGTCGCTGTATTCAGTGGTGCACTGTGGTGTCATTTACGTCTTCTAATGTTAATTATGGCCCATTGTGTCCCGCTTTTATTTTTCTTCTTTTCATATCTATTTAAAAACTACAATATTGTGGCTTTTGGTATGTTTTCTGTTTTGTTTTGTTTTGTTTGAAGAAATTATTGGTTTAGCTGCACCGAAAACACAATAAAATTCACTTCATCCATTGTGCTGTTCCAACAAATTTGTTTAACATTTCTGACACAATATGAGCTCATTTGTTATTTAAATAATTTATTATTTAGTCTTGGTGCCACGAATTACAATTATTAAAAACAAAAAAAATTCTGTTTAAAGTGAAACAGAGAAAAAACGTTTAAAACGATGAAAACTTCATGCAACGCACAATATTCTTGATAATTATTATTTCAATACCAGAATTGGTTAAAAAGTTTTATTAATTTATTAAATATTATGCACGGCATAAAACCAAGGGGGCTATAAACTTTGCTTAATTCCCGATTAACGCCAATTACTTCCTGCGTTTTTTTTTCTACACACATTTTGCTTGTTTAAAAAAAAAAAAAAAACAAAAAAAATTTATCACTTCGTAATTGGCTAGAAACGTTATTAATGCAAATTAAATAATTAATTGCAGTACAAAGCGATTACTCATGCCAAAACATAATTAAAACTAATTTCCAATTGTTATTCATAAATTAGTTATTTGACAGAGTGCGCACGGTAATTTAATATCAACTGTAGCATAGAACAAAGTAAAAACGGCTTGGAAACAAATGGTTTTCTGTGTAATTCGCAATTGAAATTGGTAACAGTAGACGACTTCGCAAAAAAAAAAAAAAAAAAAAAACTGTAAATTTCGTTGCATTTTTTGCTTGTTTAGAAAATAAAATAAAAAATAAAATAACGAGTCGTGGCGCCAAAACCGACACTACACCGACAAGACGATTAAAAATGTTTTTTTATTACTTTTTCTCTGATAATAAATTTTTTTTATTGGACGTGGTCATTCGTTACGACTGTCCACAAACTGATTAGTTAGGTATGTCGCGCTGAAATTAATTTTCATTAATAAAAATTACACATAAAGTGCGTAGCAAAAACTGATGAAATTTCCATAAAATTCACATCCGATGATGAGTTATTGCTGGCCGCAGACTTACATGCACACTTAAATGTCGACAAATCGTTGATGGGATTAATTAGTAATCGCGACGACAGACAAGTAAAACAATTGTTTTTGGCGGATGTGTTTGTGTTGCGTGATGCTAATCACACCATTTAAATGCAAAATAATTTATCTCAATTGTGAGTGGTCATCGGTTTAATTAGAAGCCAGAAGTGACCAATTTGCTGGTTCCGCTCAGTTGATTACGATTTTAGCGGGTCAATTCAATTCAATGGCCAAAATTTTAATTAATTCTGTTGGCTGGTCTGGTCTGGGATGGCACGATGCATTTGTATTCGCTTTTGTGCGTTGCAGACACATTACTAGCCGGTCCATTGCACAATTCTGCTGAGTGAATGATAAATGACCAGACCAGCAAGAGCCCAAAGTTTTCTTCTGTAATTGCATTGATCGCTTCTGTATTGTTTTGCGTTTTCACACCGCATTTCAGTGCTAATCAATAACGAGAAAACACTTTAAGCGCCTTAAACTCCCATTAATCAAAGTGTTCAGGGTCCATCATCATCACCAGCAGCAGCACCATCACAATTTTTAAGTTTTTTCTTCACATCACGTTTTATAATTAATTACTTTTCTCCGTTTAATCAATTTATCTCGTCGTTGTCGTGTTGCTGAAGGCGCCTCACGCTCTCCGTCTTACTTCCAGCTCTTTAAATTTTTTTTTGTTATTTTGCTATGCTTTAAAATAATTAAGAAAATAAACTTCAACATAGGCGTCGACGTGTCATCATCATTAATATTATTTTTTCTTTTCAATTCCTGATGTTTAGGTTTTATAACAACGCGAGGGCGATTGTTAAAATATTAGCAAAAAAAAAAAAAAAACACAAAAATAAAAAAAAAAGCACAAAAGGTGTGTCAAAAAGGCAAACAAAATACTTTTTTGCTTCTTTATCCTTGTCGCAGTCATCCAATTCCATTTCTTGTAATTGAAAGTCAATATTTGTTTGTTTCTTCTGCAAATGCAATTGTTAACAACGAGAACAACGGAATGAGACTGAAACATTAAATCAACAAGTAAAGTAGCTTTGAGTGTAAATAAAGAGCAACCAGCAGCACCAACAATAAGTTTTTGGCGACAAACAATTTTTTTTTATTTGTTTTCTTGCACATAAATAATCCAATATGATCCTTCCCTGATTTTTTATTATTATTATTATTATTATTATTAGATTGGTGACGCCAAGCGTTGTACACATTTTTTTTTTATTATTTTTGCTGTCGATGACATTTTTATTCAAATGCGCACTGTGCCACTAAATTAATTATAAAACCAAGGCACATTCATCGGTGGCCAGGCATAACTACTTCACCTCCTTTCATTCGTTTATGAATAATAAACGTCGTATCGATTGATTTAAATAAATTAACAAAAAAAAAAAACCTTTGGATTTACTAGATGAAAGTGTACAGAAGCAGAAGCCGTTTAAAAACACTTAAAACGCGATGTCACTTAGTTTACTTTTTAAAACGCAAATAAACTTAAATAATTATTACCAAAATGGCGTAATTCTGACAAAAAAAAAAAAAATAATAAAATTAAAACGAACGCCAGTGACTTAAGTTTATTAAATTCGCCAAAAAAACAAAACAAAACTCGCGTTGGTGGTTACACTGTTGTAATAAAACCAAAAAAATAACAAATCAATAAAGAAATTTATTACAAAAAGAGAGAAAAAAAAATCCCAACAAACGACGACATGCATTTTTATTGATAAACAGCAGTAACGGCAACATTCTTAAGATTTATTCCTTGTAGAAAATTCTTTTGACAGGTTTTCAGCTGCGTTTTTATTGTTTTCAACATCAAAGGGAATTTTTTTGTTTGTTTGTTGGTTTTTCTGTTTTGCTTTTAACGCGTGTTAGAAGCTACAGCAAAGTTTTTTCTTTTAATTACTTGACCGCGTTTTTTATGTGTAAATCGGTATAGGAATGATGATCTTTCTGTGCGGTATTTTGCTGCTCCGGTTTATTTTTAATCGGTAACAGCTTTATTAGGGGATTAGAATGACTTATTATGTGCGTAAAAGACTTGAATTACATTCGAAAATAAATCGTGATAATTCGCTATGTTGACTCCCAATTGAACTTGATTTAATACCAAAAAAAAAAAAAAAATCAATTAAACGGCAATCATATGTTAATACAATTTAACCGAATCATTTTTTTTTTTTTGTTTTCATTATGATTTTATAACAGCCATGTGGTTATTGTATTTAATTTTTTATTAAAGTGTTAAGTGGTGATCATCGTTTATTTTATTTTATTTGTGTGCGGTTCAGAACAGAACAATTATTTGGGTGCACGCTGATTTAAACAAATTTTCTCTCTGATTAAAAAATAAAAAAAATTACATTGTGCCTGTAAACCGCATTTAAATCGCAATAATCGTTAAAATAATTTTTTATTTACTGAGAATTTGAATGAAACATTTCGAAAAACAGCCATTTTATTCTTTTTAAATACAGATTCTATACTGTAAGTGTTGCCATATTAGCACACGTATGAAGTTGTACACAATTTTTCAATAAATGTAACAGGGAAATCATTGTTTATTCGTAAAGGCAGAGAAACAATATAAAATTCCGGCGTAACAATGTAATTGACAACGAAATCGAGTGAATAAAATTCAAAACCAAAGTAAAAGCACCGAACGAAAAAATAATTTTCCCTTTAAGTAATTAAATTTATTTATTTATGATTTAATTTATTATTCAATGTAACCAGTGCACGAGGAATAGAAATATTTTTCCAATGTTTAAAACGAAGGGGGAAAGAAAACGTTTCCAACCCTCACACAAAACGCCAAACATTCGACTTTAAGATAATATTCCTTCGTACTGTTTTACTCTTGTTCATTAAAAACTAAATCAAATACATTTTTGCATGAGTAAAGTTATAAATTCTGAGTTTACCTTTTCAGTCTATTATTGTTTGCCTTATTGTTGGCTGGGTTCCATACTTATAGCTTCACCATGCACCGTTACATACTCGTTACATGCTCGCAAAACTGATAAATTTTTAATTTTTAATCATTTTAACTATAGAAAAGTTTTCATTTCGTTTATAACCAAAATTAGATTAATTAATTTGTGTGTTATTGCCCCTGTATGTTTCCTTTTGTACCCCGATGCTCCACTAGAATTATAAAAAATTCGTTTTTTTATCAAAGACAATATTTCGACACATCACGACAACTCTATAACGTTCATAACGACATCTATTAACGAATAGTTTTAAAATGGAAATACATTTTTTTTTATCTTGAAAAAAAACATTTTTTTTGGTTTTTGAAAAGTACAGATAATAACTAAAGCTTTAAGTAATGAAATATTAATAATAAAAATCCAGCAAAGAAATAAATAAACGTGAATTAAATTGCAAAAAAAAAAAATCACTTAGATACAGAACTAGAGCAAAAGTTCTAGCTTGATAACGGAATCCTAGTCAAGGAAAACAATTTTTCACGTAATTTTTGCATTTTTCTCTCTGCTTTTATTTAAATTTTGTATTTATTCTTTTTTTTTAATGTTCATAACATCACATAAAACTCATGAATATTTAGAAAATATTTTTTTATTTAACTTAATTAAAGCGGAGTGTATGTAGGGTGTACTTTGCTGCAAAGGTTTTTGGTTTGGGTACTGTCGGCTACAGTGGATACAGTGCGGAAAACTTTCATACATCGAATTATTGATTTTTAATTATTATTAGACAAAATTATGCAGGATAATTACTCTGTTAAAACGTATTGATACTTGTGGAGCAAAATTACTGCAAGCTTAAACTGTTTCAGGTAGTTGAAAAACTGAAAAAGGCAGAATAAACATATTGAAAAGTAAATTTCGTGTTTTGTTTATAGAACAGACTGTATATCCGGAGACTGGGTTTGATTTACGTGAAGAAATCACATTAAGAATCAACTTTAGTCGCTTTAATCGCCGGTTTCAGTAAATATAGAAACAACAAGTGGATGCCAACGCAAAAAGAACCTAACGCAATAATAATAAATATTTGTTTCGTCATTTATTCAAATAAAATTTATTTCATATTTCTCTCTACTTAGTTTTAATGGTGTTGGTCGATGGTATTGGTACGAATAATATTAGAATGGCGCCACAATGACTTTGTTATTGTTTTTGTATATAGAATGCTTGGTAGACGACATCATGTTGCGGTAGTTAAATAAATTTATTTATTTATTTATACATGTATAATGGCATACAGCAAAAAAAAAAAAAAACAAAACAGAAAAATTCGTTGGAATTGAGGAAGAATTGTGTGCTTGATGCTTTTATATAGATTTATTATAATGCGCTATGAATGGTATTTAGATGTTATTACTTACTCATGCCGTCCTTTTATTATTTAACTAAAAAAAAAAAATAAGAAAACCAGTACTAAAATGTGTAAAAAATTGTTTCTAGAAGATTGTCCTGAAAACTGTAGTGACTCAATGCTTTAGTTAGTTAAATAATTTATTTTCTTTAATAAATTCACTGACAAATTCAAAACACTGACTACTTGTAGCATTTTAATCGAATTTGAAAAAAAAAAACTCATCATGAAATCAGTACTATCCCACTTATAATGTATCAAATTCATTAAATTTTGATTGAATTAATCGATTTTGATTCAACATAATTCATGAATAATATCAGAAGTAAAAAAAGTCTTTATTCACTTTATTACAATTTTTTTTTTATTAATACTTTTCTTTCGTTAAAACCACAAGGACTTACAGAAAAGTTGTGAAATTATTTTTAAAACTCCCACACCCATCATACCAATGGGAAAACATTTTTTTTCCCCATTTAAACAACGAAGAAATAAAGTAAAAAAAAAAAAAAAGAAAAAAAAATCCGCCAGTGATATTGATTTAATATTTTTATACTCATTGTGTATGTTTAACAATGCATTTTGTCGTCTTAAACATCCTTTTGTAAGGTTTTCATTCTCTTCCACTGCTATACTAAAATGAAAAAGAAGTAAAACAACAAAAATTACCGCCTCTCAACTGTTAAGTACAGAAAAATGTAAATAAATCGTAAAATAAAAATTAAAAAAAAAAATCGGAAATAAATATTTAATTAAGGCTTTTCTTGGAATTTTTCAGCAGTAACTACATAAAAAGTTGCTACAATGATCTTTCTATTATGGTGGAAAAAAAACTGTAATTAACCTTCTGAACGGCCGTGAGGCAAAACAGCAGCCACACACCAATTACCTACCTTCGATAAACTCTAACGTAAATATTCCAACAAGAAATCTCATAATTTTACAAACAGTTAAGGCAAAAGAATACTAAAAATTTAATTAAATCATTTCAAATGACTGATAGTTTCTGTTTATTGTTTAATTTTTTTTTTTTTTTTTCGTTTTTAATTACTTCAAGTACTGCACAACTTAATAACAGAATGAATCTTTGTTAATAAAAGTTTTACAAAAGTGATTATTCAGTTACAATCGCGTTAATAATTGGAGAGCAACAGGAAAACTATGTCATGCGTAGTACTGTTTTAGTACAGATTTTTTTTTTTTTGTTATTATAAAACGAACAAAATGCTTTATTATTAAGCATAAAACGCACAATGGAAAATGATTTCTTTTTCTAGGTAATTACGTAAACCTATTGTATCATACACAAGTTATTTTCTGTTTATTTAATTTTGCATTTAAACGTGATCACTACACGTGATTTATTTATTTAAAATAAAAATAAATTATTATAGCAGAATATTCATAAATTACTAATCTAACTGGGAAACATGTGAATGAATTCGTTCTTGTAGAAGCAAATTACCATATTGTATAAATCAAATTGATTTTCTTTTTCCATTTTTTTTTTCTTTCTTTATCGTCTTATTACTACATTGAGCTTTATTTTATTTTATATAAATCAATCAAAAATAAAAAATCTAAATTGAAGTGAAATTATTAATTTATTTATTATTGCTTTCTTCTCCTCATTTGTTTGTTTGTATGTATGTCTGTTTGCTTATTACGTCAGTCTGTTTTTAAATAAATTTATAGACGGTTTTTAAACTTATTAAATTTTATTTTACAGGAGCGTGCATTAACTTGTTGCTGAGTTCACTTTGGTAAGCGTTGATAACTTCATTTGCTTAGATTTGATTAGTTGAGTGGATTTTAATGATTTTTAATCCTTATTTAACTAAATTTACAGTGAATAATAACAGGAAATGATCTGTTTTAAATATTTAAACCAAATTAGTATCGAATCACTAAGAAATTTAAAATGACGCACTCTAATAACACACTTGGCTGTTACTGTTACTGCCACTGCTACTGATAGAACTTCTGCTTCTGCTTTTGCCATTATTATCATTTCTGCTCCTATTTATTATTTATTTGTTTTGTTTTTCTGCCAAATTGAAAATATAATTGAATTGTCGTTTTCGCTTACGTTATTTTTAAGCAAAGTGTATACAGCAGCAATGATTGCCTCCTAGTCGTACAGCAGAGAGCGGCAATCGAAGAATTTTATTTTCGTTTCGTTTATACCAATGTCTATTACTCTAGCTGACTGAGTTATATGGAAAACTTTTTGATCTTTTTATAGATTTCTTTGTTTGTTCATGTACTTAGTTGTTGTTCCAACTTGTAGAATGCAAAAACTATTTGATTTTCTTTGTTTTTTGTGTTTTTGAACTGATTTTCCTACATGATATGCATGAATAAAAATGTTTTGTAGCTTTTCATGAAGCTTGCACTCGTTGTTGTACATTAAAAGCAAACATATCGCTTTCGTTTAATTATCTTTGTTAATAATTTTGTGGTTTTTTTTGTTGAATTTTATCGATATAATGTTGAAAAACTTTTCTTTTTTTTTTTACTAGAAAAATCTTAATAAAAAGCTCACAAAAGGATATTTGTATAAGTTTTAAACTTAAAACAAAAAAAAAATTAAAGCTTAACAGTGCGTTGATTTTTGTGCGGAAAAACCCCCTAAACAACATCGATAACCAGATGGGATTTTTCTCATTAGAAAATAACTCAGTTTTACTGTTTCCATCCCTAAACATTTCTATTTCTCACCAAGATTACGCGCTACAACACTCAAAAATCCGTTTTTAAGGAACTTAACGTTTTAATTTCATGTATATTAATTACAAATCAATTAAAAATGTATTTAATTACGAAGAAATTAATGGTTTTTATATTGGGGTGAAAATGTTGGTTTTGTGAATTTTGTGAGAGGACTCAGTCTCTTACCAGCGAAACAGTTAAACAAAATTCCGACCTATATTAGATAAATTTTATAAGTAATCCAAAAAAAAAAAAAAAACAAAACTCACAAATATCCTATCTATGATGGTTGTAAACTGACATTAAAAACTTTTAATTAACTAAACTGACAACAAAGTCCATTAAAAATTATGAAAAAAAAAAAAAAAATAAAAATTTTAAATTTAATTCCACTGTCGGTGCGAGGAAAACCATCGACAAAACAATTTTAACCCCCGATTTTTACGTGTTCGAATGACCGAAATTAGTTAATTTTATTTAAAAAAAAAAAAAAACCCCACCGCCCAAAAACAATTCATAATTATCGATTTTTTTACCCGTTATAAACTTGTGTGATGTGGCGGATCGTGGATTTTATTATTATTAACCGTTTCGCAGTTGTTTTTGTTTTTGTCAAATAATTTAAGGACAAGAGGTTTGAATTCCCAAAAAAAAAAAAAAACGCTTTAAAGTATTATCGAAAAGTTTGCTTGTCTTTCAATGAATTATGATTGCTTTGATTTTTCCATCTGCAATCAAAATCGAATTTCAGCTTTTTATCCCATTTTGACCAAACATGCTGTTTTATTTTGAGCAGCATAAAGGACTTTTTTAATATTATTCGTAGAATTTAAAACATCGATGGTAATCTCTGGTTAGAAGTTTTACCTTGCCGCAAGTAATATTTACCGAGAATTCACTGTAATTAAAGTTTTACTTTCACATAGCGATCTATCAATAAGTTAATGAATTATTTTTTGTTCACCCCTGATAAAGATTTCTTATTTTCTGTTTCCTTTTTCTTTTTTTTTTTTATTTACATTTCCTTGGGCATTTTCGAAGTGTTTATGCGCTTTTTAGCAAATAACAAGAAAAGGGTCGCAAAAAAAAATGCGATAATAAAAAAATATTTACGAGGTCATTTCTCAGAATCTAATCATGAAAATTATTCACCACATTTACACTTACAATGTGAGTGTTTCAAGTGTTTTTTTTTTTTATCATTTCATTCCCTACTTTAGTTACTAATTAATCACAGAAATATAAATGTATTCCCAGACTGTTTACCATTTACACTGTAATTCGAGGTCTTATTTGGTTTATATTGCCCTAGATTCTATCAATTTTTTTTTTTTTGTAAATTAACTGGTCTGAAACGTATAAAATTACACCGCCTAATGATGTTTTTTTTTTTTTTTTTTTCTGTGTGTTATTCAAGGGGTTTCTCTTCTACACCCTACACACACTGGCTCAAAATTGGTTTCTTTTAAAAATCAATAAAAAAAAATGATGTAGAAGAAAAATCATTGAATAGATTTTTGCATTTAAAAGGCAGCACCAAAACAGAATCCTTTAAGTAGCTCATTGTCTTCTAGTAAACCATTTCGCTGACCTGGCAATAAACTTCGCATTAATAATAATAAAAAAAAAAGTTAATGTTGAAGCAGAATAAAAGAAAAGAAAAAAGAAAAGAAAAGCATAAAGCAAATGGAAATTCTTTTGGATATTTTATGATGATTTTGAAAAGTCACCATTAAAATACAAATTTTTAAGTGGATAACAAGGAACAAAGGGGTGTATAAGAGACTAGAATAAAAACTAGATAAATGTGTGCGAAATGATATAAAATAAAAAAGGAAGGAACAAAAAAAAAACGCTTGGAAGTTGTAGAAAAAGCAGCAAAAGTAGATGTAGAAAAAGATTTTTATTCGTTTCTTCCACAAGTTTTTAGTTGAGACGTTAAGTAGTTTTTGCTTCTTCTTCTTCTTCTTCTTCTTCTTCGTCTTCTTCGATTTTTAATGGTTAAATAAAAATAATAAATAAATAATAAAAAGCACCACCAGCAGCAGTAACAGTAGCAGCAAAAGTAATAAAGTTTCGAAGCTTTTATAGTTTATACGATGATACGTTTATTTAAAAATAAAAATATTAAATTTCCGTCTATTGTCAGGGTGATGGGTGATTGGTTTCGGGATGTGTAAAGAAATATTTTTATTATTTCTTATAATTATTTTCCATTCGTAAGCCAGACACTTGTCTTTTGAGTGATAGATAAATACTTTTCACTCAATTAATTCGTTTAAGAAAAATTAATAAACGAAAAACATTTTCATATTTTTATTACAGCAACGTTACAGTTGTTTTGGGAGTGAATCCCATCCGATGCATGGATTGGAATTTATTTTTTTTTTTTTATATATTTTTCAAGTGGTAAAAACTAGCTTCGAGTACGAAAGTTTAATAGGGATTAACGGAATCAGCGTAAACTTTATTGTAGATCAACAGCAGCAGCAGCAGCGTTTTCTATTAACATCTATGATAGGTCAATTTAAATCTAAAGCACGATGTAACGTTGTCACTCCGCTAGCTAATATTTTTCACGAATCTTCACGAAAGAAAATCCTGTAGAAAGTTTTTGTAATTTTATCTCTGGTTTAACTTTTTTTTATTTCTAACAAAACTTTGACATATGTTCGCTGAGTATTTTATTCTCTGACTTAATTCGTTTAAAGAAAAAATGATTTTTGTTTTTTTTTTTCGTTTGTCTGGCCCCATACCATCCACCTTCAATCATAAACTTTTCCTCTTTATAAATAATTTAATTTAATTTTTTTTTTTTTTTATAAATGCTTTGTAAATTGGTTTGTTTACACCATGTAGTAAATAATTTATGTGATTAACTAATTAAGTAACACATTGATTAAGATTATGGAAAATTTGTCAGAGAAAATAATAATCAAAATGAAATATTTATTGTAAATTGAGCTTAATACAAAAATTGATTAATTGAGTGAGTGGGTGAGTGAGACAATATGAAAATTATTCAATTACACAGCGCATTTAAATGTTTAGCTGGTAACATTCGTCCTTAAAACGTGCGAGAGTCTTAGTCCCTTAGTTTTATAAATAAACCTGAAATTACCTTTACAAAAATTGTTTATTAAAGCAAATAAAAATTCGTAAATTATGATAATTTTTTTGAAATTGAATTAGTTTTTGGTTGTCGTTGGGTTTTATGCAGATTTTTTGTTACACAACGTAATTGGTGGACGATTGGTGGATGAATTGATTATCCTTTGTGTAAATGTTGGAGCTATTTGTGGCAGCCTGTATCACTAACAAACAAAAGTACGTTCGAAATACATCTGATTATAAATTTTTGATTTAAAATTTCATTACAAAACATCGTCCTGTAAAAATTTATTTTTCGAGTAGTTGAGCAAAAAAATTGTAAATTAAACACTGTTATCCGTATTTGAAAGTATTTCTTTAATAAATCTTGTACCCTGAGGTTATTTTTTAAGTGTTTGTCTCGCTAGATAATTTATTTCTTATCACAAAGTACTTAAAAACGTTGCGTCTGTGATTTGTATTCGTTGAGTTATTATTAAAACAGCGTACCGACTACACTCCTGAAAGACAAGTAAAATATTTATTCAACGGACTCAAAAGCTTATCAGAATATAAATAAGACTTAAACCAAGTGCAGCGACGCCAAAACAAAGTCAATTAATCAAATTTTATGAATCCACTGTAACGCTCAGAACACTGAATCTAAAAAATTTAATCGTTATCCCGCTAATAATAATAATCCAGTTGTGACAATTTTAAATAATGTTTTATATCCGCTTAGTCAGTGTGTATAAGATGGAATATACCAAACACAAAAATAAATAAAAATATTTTTACAAGAGACAAAAATAGAAGAAGTTTTTTACAAAACAAACAATCAGCCAGTGTGACAGGCAAACTGCATTGGTTTTGTCATTTCATAATTCCTACTCCACTTGTTTAATCCTTTAAATATTTTTTTTTTAATTCTCCATTATCATAGTTTTCTTCAGTATTTTATTGTTTTGTATTCCCGGTTTTATTTATTTTTTATTAAAACAAAATCATCTATCCGTGCTTAATAAAGTTTTTTTTTTTTTTTTGCTTGGGTTTTGTGTTGCTCGATTCTTGTTGCCATTTTTTTTTTTTTTTTTGGTTTTGTTACGCAAATACATTTTTTTTCCATCTACTTCTCTTTATTTATCTTTTGTAATTCGTGCAGCAGTAAGATTTCTTTTCTTAAATATTAAAGTAAATTGGCATAATAGCGTAAATAAACAATAAAGAAAACAAGAAAAAATGAAAGAATTTTTTTTTTTGTTTTTCATTTTCGTTCATAATTTGCTTATAAATAGCAAACAGTGAACAACAAAATTAAAGAAGAAAAAAAAACAAAAAAATTGTTTCTACAAGAATAATAATAATAATAATAACTGAAGAAAAAGAAGCACAAACAGAAGTAACAGCAGCAGCAGCTACCATCGCATTACCAATTCCATAAATAAAAAAAAAAAATTTTAGCTTTGACTACGTGAATGCGTTTCCCTTGTTGTTTCACCCACTAACCACAAATTTTCTTGTAAATATTGTTGCTACAACAGTTAAAGAATCTAATTAATTTTTTTTTTTTACCCAAAATTTTTTTTTTATTTAAATGATAATAACAGTTGCCACTTACAATGCCATGACATTTCTATCCGTTGATGATGGCTTTTTTAAGCTTTTTCTTTTCTTTCTTCTCTCTCTCTCTACTGTTGTTTGCGAAATAATTTTTCATTTTTTTTTTTATTTGTATAATGACACCCCCACAATTCATCCTTAAATGATGTTTCGAAGGGAAAAACAGAACTTTTTTTTTATACGTTTTTGCGTCTTTGCGAAATTATTTCAAGAATCCTGGGCAGCAATAGGTATTACTAATTGCTTTTAATTACTCTTTATTAAATAATTTTATGGCATGTCATTACTGAATCGGTTTAGCTAGTTATTACCGCCTAACCACCCAACAAATCTTTTTTTTCATATTGCTACTGTTACACGGGGTTTTTTTTTGCCGTATCTTAACTCCGTGACATGATTTAAACTTTCGTCTGTTTTGCTACCTCTTTTCATTGAACTTGTGAAATATTGTACAGAAAATTATTTATGCATTCAAGCAGATCTATTTGTTTCAAAGGAATTTTCTTCGTTTTTTTTTTTTTTTTTGGGTGAGGTAATAAAGGGTAATTTCCTTAGCAATAGCAAAATTCGCTTTAATTTCTGTTTATTTAAACTCAATTCAACCGAATTTTCTTCGTTTTTTTTATGTTTTTTACTTTTAAATACGGAGGGGGGAGAATACAAATCTTTATTAAAATTTATTAGTTAATTAATAATTTCATTAAAATGAATTAATTAAATATAGAAAACAAAAATTGTTTCTGCTTCTGTCATACACAAAAATCAAACTTTTTTTCATTCACTGCTCAAACAGTAATCTCCTTAGAAAATAAATTTATTAACGTGTCTACTGGTCTGGTGTTTCATCAAATTTTTTTTATTAATAGAAAATATTCGTTATTCGTTATTCGACTGCCTAAGGCATTAGCTAACCATGTGCAAGTTTTTTCAACAAGTAAATCATAAATAGCATAAATCAATTAATAAGAAGAAGAAAAAATAGGCAAACAGCATTTTAATAGGCTAATTTAACTATCTGTGGATAATAAAAATTAATTTATTTCTTAATTTAGATGGGAGAGTAACGAGTAAAATTAAAAAAAAAAAAAAAAACCTACGTATCGATGGAGGCGCCTGATGTAAACAACTTAACTCAAACATTTATTACTCAAACACGAAGAAAATAGGCAACAAAATTAATAATTTATTACAAGAAGAGCTTAAATAATTTATTTTTTTTTCTACTTTTGCTTCATTTTTTTAATTTAAAAGCATATTTAATAGACATTAGGTTAGGTAAAAGCAAAATAGAAAAAAAAACCCCCCCGAGAGAAAAATCGCAATAAATTTCACCGGTAATAATAAATTGGAGAAAATGAACATAATTAAGTCACAATACGGTTGTTTATTATTAAATAATTTATTAGTTTTAATATAAAATTATGAATTTCTATCGCAAATATATGTTTTTTTTTTATTATAATAAAAATAAAATGAAAGGACACGAGCTGTGTAAATTTTGTTGATTTGTTGAACCTTCCAGCCGTATTACGTTCAAGTAAGAGAAAATTTTTTTTTTTTTTTATTTAAGCTATCAGTGTTTATAAGTGGCATAACGCCAGGTTATAACCAACATAAACCAGTCAACAAAATAGTAGACAAAAAAAACGTCAAGAATGTTTATTATTATAAAAAGCTTCGCAAGCACCACTGAAATGTAACTAAAATTTTCCCTGTTCAAAACTTCTTTGCCAAACAAAGAAAAATTACAAAATGTTTGTTAATAAAACTCATAAAAGCACTTTTTTATATTTATTTATTATAAATTAAAAAAAAAACTTTCAATAAAGCTCTTGTTGATGCTATTTTAACTTCCAAACAAACAGAAACCTTTTTTTTCTTTTTCTTTTTCATTTTTTTCATTTTTTTTTCGTTATTAGTGTTGTTGGTGCATTCAGGACAAACAACATTACACAAAACAAACAAACACAAAAAAAAAACAAGGAGAAAAAGGGTTTAGCCGCTTGATGATATAAAAAAACACACAAAACACACATACACAAAAGCTCAAATATGTCATAAAAACCACAATAGTATAATGATTTTAATAACAAAAGTTTAATTGAAAAAAAAATGTGAAAAAAAAAAAAGAAAAAACCACCGCTCCGAAAGTACAGGAGGCTTAAAAACTGCGGCTCCCGTTTTAAAAATAAAAAATTTATAACAAAATAAAACAAACTTTTTTTTTGTTATCCTTAAAAAAGCTCCAAAAAACAAAAATTAAATAAAACAAATGCGCATGTCATTCGTAACGATAAAACCGCATAAAAAATATTTTTTTTTTGTTTGCTCTTTGATTTTCTGTCGTCCTTACATCCCTAGTCCAGCGAATATTTTTTTTTTTGTTTTTTACATCCTTATTGTCTCTAGACAGGTCAAACACAACGAACAAATCATTTGGCAACAGACGACACAAACTGAACTCAGCATGAGCTTCAAAATGCAATGCAGTTTCTTAGTGGCAAAAAAAAAAAGAAAAAAAAAGTCCCCTAATGTAAGCAGCGAATGAATAAATGTCGCTTTAAAGGGTTGACTCATGAAATTTAATCATTTGTAAAGCAGCAACAGCAAAAATAAGTAAAAATCAATTACAAAAAAAACAAAAAAGCGAATCTATCGTCAAGTTTGTTTCGAGTGAGTTTCCTGGTGCCCCTATCTTCGAGATTAAAAATTAGCATCAGCCTAAGGCCGGTCTGTGTGTGTTTACTAACTGTTATCCCCCCTTATTGCCTACCGAATTTAATTTCACAATTTAATAATATAACGATCTGTTTTGCGTCTTTATTTTTAAACGTTCAAATACAAAAAAAAAAAGAAAGAAATGAAACGTCTCACTCCCGAAAACCTTGTTATTTAAAATTTATGTGGAAAATCAGTGAAATGTTAAATTACAGAAACAAATCATTTTGCTGCAAAAATAGCAAAATTGACACAAAATTTATTTATGTATTAGGTCGTCTGGGTGGACTGGATGGACGTTCAAAAATATTCACACCATTCACCACCACCACCATCATCACCAACTACCTTCCCCATCGAAATACAATTAAAAACTTACGAAATCATTCAATCGAATGTTTTATTCAATTTTATAAACGTAAATTCGATTACACGTGAAAAGCCAATTGATTTTTCTCATAAAATAACTAATTAACGGGGTTGAAAAAAAAAATAAAATTTAAGGGTTGAACACAGTGTATCGCATTTAATATTAAAGCTGCCCAAAATTCAGCAACATTTAAATAAGCAAATGTTTTTGGACTAAAGTCGTTACGACGTTAAATGTTTCGTTTTGTTTAACTTTATTTCTAAGAACTAAGTTTAACAAAATATAAAACTAAGGCCCAACCTCACCATCTCAAGATATACCAGGGCTAGGTTTAAGTTTATTTTCTATCAAATCGAATAAGTGCATAAGTTAACAAGCGAATTTTAAACTTTTTTCTGTATATTTTTCTTATATAAAAACTGAATGAAAAAAAAATTAACGAAAGCTCATCTCCCACTTTATAAGCACAATAAACTTTTATATAAAATTAATATAAAAATCTACAAAACAATAAACTTTTTCATTGTGTATGACTTTTACTGTAGAAAAAGTTGCCTTTCTTCTGTATAGTTTTTTGTTGTTTGGCAAATAGAAAACAGAAAAATCAAACAAAATCGTTGAGACGATGAAGAAATTTATTGATTTCCTTACCAGCAAAGAAGATGAAGAAGAAAAAAAAAATGTTTAATCACTAATCAATGCAAAAAAAAAAAACACTACTGTAAGGTTCAAAGCTCTCCGAATATTCATTAACGTCAGATAAACGTCAACAAAAAAAAAAAAAACCGTTTGTCCTGCAATTATGATTCATAGTTCCTATCCTGTGTAATTTATTTCATAAAAATCAACCCATTTCCCTGCTGCAAGCAGTTTTGTAATTTTTTTTTGTGACTTATTATAAAATCAACCTGCTAAAAGTCCTGTGTCAGAAAAGCAGTCAAAAGCAGACCATAAGGTGCAAAAAAAAGAGGAGCTGAATGAATTTTACAGCAAGGAAAAACAATTTAAAAACGATGACGTTACAGAAATTATAAACAAAGCACAATGGATCATTCAAGATATCCTCTCAAGATGCAAATATTAATTATGGAAGGTGGAAGAAAAAAAAAAGGTTACCTGGAGCGCTGTAATTATTTTTTGTAATTAAAAATCGATGAAGGTGTGATGTTATTAGGCAGTGTAATCTGTGTGACACGACCAATAAGCGTGTGTTGCTGATTAACAGTGAAGTTAGACAACAATTGTAACAACATAACGCCCTGAATTAAAAAAAAAAAATATATATATATATATATTTGATTCATTTAAGCCAATTTGTGTTCGTCAACACTTCAGGATCACTTCAGGGCATACGAAAATAATAAAAAAAATAAATTTATTGGATTGTTTGCGCCTCATACATAATTTTCCATCATTATTATCAACCAATTTCCGTTTGTTAACCCTTTTTTATTATGATTTTTCACTCTTTATGCCGTGTTATTTCTTATTTATTCGCTATTTTTGTTATCGATAACAAATCGTGTAAAGGTCTTTTGTCATCTCGCCCGCATCACTCAATTTAGACAGATCTAAGATATTCTATTCGGTATCTATGAAACCTTTTTTTTCACTTTTTTTTTCTGTTAGCCATTCTCATCATTATTTTTATTAATTTTCATCCCTCTTATATGTCATTATCCTCGCCAATATGTTGCCACTTATTTTCTATGTTTGCTTCTATATATGCCATTTATGTTCATAATTCCATTCATTTTATAAATGCAAATAAATTTCGTTTTACAGAAAAGAAAGAATAAAAAAAGATGTAATAAAAGCGAAATTTCTAACCAATTAGATTTGATTTATTGGTAAAAATAAGGCAGCGAGAACAAGTAAAAAAAAAAAAAAAATTAAAGAAAATCCCTAAAATCACTTGTTTTTGCAGAGGTTTTTTTTTTTATTACATCTCGTACAGTGTTCAAAATTACACCAATTTGTTGTATTCGGTTCCGATATCTACGCTGACAACCTTTAAAAAAAAAGAAATCCAAACAAAACCGCCAGAGAGGGTTACGATGCGAAAATACAGAACTTGGAGAGTTGATACTCTGCAAGAATTACTCCATCTGGCTGGTTGATTTTTTATTTTCGGTTATATTTAAGTGGGGCTAGTTCTCTGTAGGTAAAAGAGAGAATAATTTCAGCATAAACTCAGCCCATCTGTTTCTTGTGTTTCAATAATTTTTTATTTATTTTTTTTTTTTCGTTCTGTTACTTTGACCAGCAATCCAGGCACAGCTGCAGAATATTCATTTTCCTGAATAGAAAAACAAACAGTTCACCAGCAAGTGTTATCGAATTCAGTTCGGTTTTTTTTTGTTTGTTTATTTTTTCATTATCTAAAAACTCATTCAAATTTTATTGATAAAGAATAAAACAGCAAAAAAAAGAAAGTTTTAATTCTAATATTAAATAAGTGACTGAGTAAACTTTATTATCGTGTGTTTCGTGTACCTAATTCTGTTAAATCTTCGCTTTATCATTCACATGTTGTAATTCACCTGAAATTGTATCACAATTTAATTCCTGATTTAAAAATGTTCATTAATTATTTAGAGAATAAAACAGAGAGGCAAAAAAAAGGAAACACATTTTTGTGGCTGTAAAATGGACTGCGCTACATTCACCTTCAATGTTTACGAAAGGAAACACACGAAAAGCCAAACGGTTCCTTTTAGTCGGGTAAATACAAATCAAACGTTTCCTACCTTTAATAAAATTTAAATAATTAAAATTGTGAGGTTTTTTTTTGTTTGTTTGTTTGTGTGCTTTAGCGTTTTTATTATCACTGTGCTGAGTTTTTGTTTTTTATTTTTTTTTTCTTTTTTCGTTAAGAAAATCAATAAAATTCATGAACATTTCGTAGTTTTTTTGTTGGTTTTTCTGGCTTTGTTGTTGTGCGGTTTATTACGGTTTGATAAACATAACAAACAAAAATAAAAAGTGTATGCAGAAAACAGAAAAGTGATTTTTTTTTATTTTTTTTGTTATTAATTTATGATGAATTTGTGGTGTTGATTGAAGATGAAGAAGAAATGTTTCTACATGCTTAGAGCATTAATAGAGGTAATGTCCTTTGATTTTGTTTTTTTATTATTTGATCTTAAATCGTTATTTTCAACGTTCCGTTTCCTTTATGTTCACTCAACTTTTCTTCAATAATAATTGAATAAGTTTTTCCATTATCACATAATTGAGAAAGTTTATGAAAAAAAATTTTTTTTTTCTACCCTTACCGCCGCTAGTATTCTCTAAATGGTTCTTGTTGTTCTTGTTGATGATGATGGTGGTTTTCGGCTGTAAGTTTTGTAGTAACAAAAAATGATTCAATTTGTTCTTGTGAAAAAAGGGGCAGGAGAAAACTATTTCGTACAATTGATTTGTTGCCACTTTCGATGCCTTTTTTTTCTATTTTATTTTTTAAATCAATGATCAATCATCTTTCGGACAGACCCAGATAGAGTGGGTTTTTTATTTGGAAAATTCTTTTTGATTTCTTTGCAGCAGGAATTTAAATTTTTTTTATATTATGAAATAGAAAACGTTGAAAGGATCACCAATGACCAAAACCATGGTACCACATAAATCAAAGTAACGTAATACCTGGCACAAAACATCTGTTTCCTCCTGTAGTAAAGTTAATTATTTTTAAGCATGGGGTTTGTAGTTTCATTTCACGTAATTAAAAACAAAGCTTTTTTGCTTTAACTGTCGATTAGCTAGGGTTGGCAAACGTAAAGCTTTAATCATAATAGCTTGTTTCGGTGAACAATCAACAGCAAGACAATGCTATGTACGATTAGCAAGTGTTTTCTGTCGTTAATTTTTACGTCATTACAGCGATTAAAGGGCTTTTTTTACTGCTGAAACAGAAAAGTCATTTCATTGTTTCACAATTGTAGATGCCTTGAAAAACAAAAAAAAAAAAAGAATTAGAAACCACAAACAATACTAAACTGGATTTACCATCCATTTCATACCCACACACACACAACAAAAACCAGAAAAAAAAAAATTCTTAAATAAAAGCGACAAATTCCCCATCATAAGCTATTTGTCTTAATTAATCTGCGTTTTTATTTTTTTGTCTTGCTTTTAACTCTTTCTGCTTTCACTTTTTATTATCATTGCTATTCACATTGGAGTCACATACAATGACTTTTCCCTTTTTTCTGTTGCTACTACTGCTGATATCTATCCATGAAGACATCATCATGGTCGCATTTTTTTTTTTGTTATATTTTCTTCTATTATTACATCAATAAATTCTTATTAGGGAGATATTTCTACGATAAAGAAATGAATGAATAAAAATTTTGATCGAAATATTATCGTTAGTAAATTATATCGAAGTGAAGAACTGGTTGACGAATCGTGTACGATTCCAAGGTTTGCAGTAGTTTGGCGTAACTCTCTAATAACCAGGTCATTTAAATCAGGTCTTATAAATTCTGCACAGTAATCCACTTTAAAGACTTTAAGGTGACTCCTTCATAAAATTCAGTTCTTAGTGTCGCGTGCGAGCATTTTTAACTGTATTTATTATTTTGTTTTCCTGTTAAAGAGAAAAATTAATAATAAAGAAGGGGCAGCAAAAAAAAAGGCAGAAAAACAGACGACAGGAACATAAATGAACTTTACTAGCATCCGTTAAAGCAATCTGAAAGTCTCTTAGTTGATTATAATTTTTTTTTTTTTTTTGCTTTTCATTTTTATTACATTCAATCTTATGTTGGTTAATGTTGGCTTATGTTCAGCCTGCTGCTGTTTTTCCCTATAACAATTCATTCGTTTTGTTCATATTTTGCTACATGTTTCCGTTTTTTTATTTAGTTTTTTTTTTTTTTTTTTCACAAAGCGACCACAATTTAATGGTAATTTTTAGTAATGTACATAAAGTTAACAGTGCGTATTCTTATCATTATATCTCCATCATATTGTTAAGCAACGATGCAACGATGAAAATTATTGTTATGATGGGGCAAACAGAAATAATTATGGAAAGAAAACCGAACTCAACTCGTTTCTGTTATACGAATTATTTTTTTTTTTTTTTATTGAATTCCAGCTTACGTCTTGTTTTATTAGAATTTTCATCGTTTATTCCTGAAAGTCATTACGTTATTTTATATCCTGATGCAATGACTATAATAAAAAAAAATTCTCTTGTGTCTTATAGCAAAAAAAAAATAAAAAATCCCTTTCTTGTTTTACGTTCTCTCTTCTAATTTATACTAAGTAGGGTGAATATTTTATTAAATAAAAAATGAACAAAAAATGTAAGGAAATCAACATTCAACATCTTTTGTTACAAAATTGTTGATAAATATCTAATAACTGAGGCGCCAAACTGTGTGACCAAACACAAAAGACGATACAGAACAAACAAAAAAAAAATTCTTTGATCTTTACGCATCTGAACTGATTTTTTATTGTTATATTCACAATTACCTTATCTAACGTTTTGTTTAGTTGTTGTTTAATAATTAATAATAAATAGACATTTCTATGCTGTGTTAAAAATTAATATAAAAATCAGACTGAAATCGCTACAGAGGTATAAACAAGGGGAGAAACAATAAATTTTAATGACTAAAGTCATGAATTTTTACAAGAACTGAGTAGTGCTAACTATCCAATGCAAGTTTCCCTAGCTAACTAGATGTATTAAATGGTATAAATTCGTTGGTTTAATTTTTAGAAATCGTAAAAATTCCTTAGTTAACTACAAAGAAATTCACCTGTAAATTACAAAAGCAATAACTAAACAAACAACTAAATAACGATTAGAATAAAGTTTCGTTATCCTGTGTATCACATAATTAGCATACCATTAATGTGATTTCAGTTTTATTTATGTAAATTACACTGTGTGTGTGTGAAATATTTATCAGAAAAGTTAAAATATTGTTTTCCAATGCAATTACGTAACGTAACGACTAGAAGAGTGGTTGGTTCTTCACTTATCAAAAATTGAATATTCAAGTTTGTGAGAATTTTATTACGAAAGGACTAGACTGTCAATATTATAGTTAACGGTTCAATAAACGGGCAAACTTAAGTTTTTCTTTTTAATATAAGGAAAACACCAATCTTGTGTTTTTCTTCCTCCTTTTTTTTTTTTTTTTTTAACCAAAATTTTAATACTTTATCGCAAGGAAATGTTTTTTGTGTTCAAACAACAGAAACAGCAGCAGCAGCAGCAGCAGTAGTATCAATATAGTAGTAGCAGCATCAGCATCAGCAGCAACAACCTTCATTGAATAATAAAATAAAAAAACGAGGAAAACTTTTGATTGTAAGATGCTTTTGATGTGACGGTACATATCCGTAATGGTTGAATGACTAAATATAAGTAGAAGACCGCATCACAAGGACATAATTTTTGTTCATAGAAAAAGATGTTTTTTTTTTTTTTTTTTTTCATCTTTCCTTTTTGGTTTTTGGGGTTTCTTTACATTCTCCGTCTTGTATAAGAATTATTTATACATCCTTTATCAAACAAGCTCGTATGTCGATTTGATCTTTTTTCTTTTCATTTATTTCATCTCTGTTTTCAATTTCTTCTTTGGCGTCCGTACAACAGACGAAAAGTAATATTAGTTTTGTCACTTGGACTTGATTTATAGTTTACTCGATTGAGTTTCCTTGTTATTTTAGATGTACATGTGAAACATGTAGCCAATAATGTAAGCTTTATTGGTACTTTTATACATTACATTTCATATTTAAATACAAAGGGCGAAAGCTTTGAGAAATTATGTTTTTTTTTGTTTAAAATAAAAGTTTGTTATAGATAGTTGTAGCTGCTCACTTGTCTATAATTAAAACAAAATTCAATTGAATGCACTTTAGTGGTATAATGTCGAACAAATGGTATAATTAAATTGGGTAATACTACTATTATCTAGCTAACTATCAAATCAGAACTAGCATCGTTGTAAAGTACCTAGAAGACCCTTAAACCGGTTTTTTAATTTGCAAAAATCATTTAAATCATTTAACTGTCTAAATTACTCGTTTCCACACCATAATCGCAGCTATTATGCATTACCCTTTAAACAAAAAAAAAATCAAAGCATTTCACACATAATTGAGCTCTCTTGTTACCTTTTTTTTTATTTTTTTATATTTTCACCCCAAACAATAAAACCGAAAGAATTCTTTCCACAAAATAAAAAAAAAAAATATTACAAAATTTAATTAACAAATAAATTTTACTACTGACCCGATGATACTCAATCCATCTACAATCGCAGCCACATAAACAACGAGAACGACTTTCTTGCTTCTCCATTGCTTTTTTTCTTCTTTTTTTTTCATTTTTAAACATAATTAAACACACCCACTACACAGTTTATACAATTTAAATATAAAAAAATAAATTCACAACAGACATTCACTAGGAATTTTATTGCAAAAAATCCTTTGTTTTAACTATCGTCTTTACGTTGCACAACAAAAAAAAAAAAAAAACCGAAAACATAATTTGTTCAATTTGTTGTTGCAGTTAGTTAATGTGTTGTATGCCGAAACGATTTACAAGTTAAAAAATAAAAAAATAAGGGAAGAAATATCCACTGTAGCTTTGTTTGGCTTTGGTACGGTTATTATCCGGTGAAGCCTCAATATAACTAAAGTTACTGTTCGCCATCCCACACCTACGCCATGTACCATGAGAATTTATCAGACAGTTAAGCTAAGTTTGTGTGTTGGTATTATTATATGTCGAGAATGAATTACACCCAGCTTAATGTGAGTGTGGAAACAACAATATAGGAAAGGAAAGGAAAAAAACTATTTTTTAAAGACGGCATAGAAAAATCAACAGCGAATAATAGAGAAGAAACGAACAAGGTAAACGACCTATAAAATCACAAAAACAGATTTTCCATTTGTTGCGTTTAAAGGTCACTAAGTAAAACTTATTTGATTACACGATAACACGGTAAAAATGATTATTTTCCCTTTTCTTTTTTTTTTTTTTGTTGAGTTTTTGAGAATTGACTTTTAATTAATTATCCATTTTTACTTGATGGTAATGAAATTAGTTTATTTCAGCTGTAAGAGTTTCGGTTCATTCGTTACTGTATACGCTGACGAATAAGCTGAAGGACATGATGACAGATCTTAAGATAAGAATTAGATTTTACCCCTTGATGTTATTAGCTGAATTCACATATGATTTTCATTATTAATTCAATTAATTAATTAATTAATTTTTTTGTTGTTTTCGTTATTATTATTCCTTGTTGAAAAATCCAATTATTATCAATCCGGTTAAGCAGGACAAAGAAAAAAGGTGGAAAATTTAATAAATTAATTAAAATTAAGCAAAATTAGTTCCTTTAACAAATTTTTGTGGAAATTCATTTCGAATGATTTGCTGATTTTTCTATAATTTTAATAAAAACGTGATGGTGCATTTATGTCGTTGTTACTGAACAGGAATTTTCTATTCATGCCATTATCGATTATTGTTTACATTTTAAACGAAAGTGACTGTTTTCTATTCGATTACGATAAATATAAACGATTGTAATAACCAAAGTGGGTATAATAGCCACTATTATTGAATCGATAACGACACAAGCAGTGAATTACGATAATTGTTGACTTGTTATCGCAAGTATGATAATCCGTAATTTAAACGGCAGTTAACTATAGTCACAATCGTGTGTGATAGACGAATTTACTATTAAAAGACCTGAAAGATATCACAATAACAACGAAAGTAGTATTGTAACTTTAAACGAGTATAATCGATATAAATCGATAACCGTAATCGAGTATGATGGAATTATTTATAAAGCTCATAACAAATAATAAATAATTTTAAACTGATTCGTTTTGCGAAAATGCAAAACTAACGAATTAATTCCACCAGCAGCTTTTCCCCAAAAAAAAAAATCTTTTGTAATAAAATAGCAAAAAAAAAAGCCAAATTCAATTGTATGTTAAAGTATATTAATAAATATGTATAGCAGAAGCATGTAATTAAACATGTAATTATCAAACGACAGATACTCACACGCAGGCACAACATTAATTGCTTTAAATAAACGACAAACAAAAATTTAATTTAATAAAAAATGAAAAAATAAATATTTTTTTTATTATTTTCACAAATTTTAATTGAGTTTTAATTGAAGTTAATTAAAGTAAACAACATAACAGATATAAATAAAAATTATCATTCACTCACTCACTCACTCACTCTCTAACTATTTAATTACTTTGTTTTGTCTCTCTATTAACGTAATTAAATTCTGCAGTAATTTTAGCCCATCATAAACATTTTAATCTTTGTTCATGTGTTTTGTATTTAATAATATACAAAAAAAAAAAAACAAAATAATAATTCAACGCTAGTTCGGTTATTAATTTTGCCCCTAATTAAAACAATTGAATAAATAATTCCAATCAATGGCTTAACACTTTGCAATAAATAAACTTTAAAGTAGTTGTGCGTTGTGTTTAATTTGTTTTCTTGTGAGAACTTTACTACACCGAATATAATCTGTTTAGAACTTTTCATTTTATTTATTAGTTCACGTTTAAGGTCATAATCGTTTTCTTACGAGTGTTATCCAAGTGTATCGATTAATTTATTTACTTAACTGAAATGCTGTAATGTTGTTCGTTTAACAATGTTAAACACTGATATACCTGATTATTAAAGATCGATTAATCGATATATTGACAATCGTAAATCGAAAAAAAAAATTATCAAATTCACCAGTGTGAAGATTACAACGCATTGATACCTATAAAATTGTTTACACAATAAGAATTAAAAATGTTTGTTTATCAATCACCCATAATACCACCCACACCATATCTATATCAATATTCATCATATTACTCATAAAATAAAATCAACGAAAATAAACAAAACAAAAATTTAATTAACGTATAAAAACTAATAATAAAATTATTATGAATTATTATTATTATTATTATTATTATTATTGTAAAAATGTGAAAATATATTTTCAGTGTGTCACACACACACTAAAAAACAACCGATTTTATAATTAAAACCAATTTGATATTATTATTATTATTTATATGTAATCAAAATATATAAATAAAAAATTTTCCTCTATTTTGTTGTTACCACGGATTTTTATTATATGTTTATAGCGATAAAATATTAACAACATCACGTTAAATATAATTTTTTTTTATACTAAAACATTATTGATGAATGTATTTCGGTGGTATACATGTCAACAGTGAAGTCTTGTTGTATACGACACTGATAAGAGTTGATAATGATTCAATAGTTTCTTCAGCAACGATTAAAACTGATCTGAAACTTTCCTTTGTAGTGCTTTGCAATGTTGCAAGCAATAATACCAAAACATAGAGACTCCACTGTAATTTAATTTAATTTTTTTTTTATTATTAATCATTGACCTTTTATACTGACTGAAGTTAATAAATAATTTTTTAATCAATCAAATAACAAACGCTAATTAAAAAATTTATTTTTAATTGTTTCATTTCATTTAAAATTATTAATTATTTAATTCGGTTGTGATGGTGGGGTACGGTTACTCTCTACCACCTATAATCCTGTCTGGTACCACACAGACAGTACAGGTTTTAAAAATAAACAGGGACTGCCACACAATAACATCTTTAATGTAGATCAGCGTAAAGGGAGAAAAAAATGCATAAAATAAGCTTTTGGAAAAAAAAAAGTTATCTCTCACCTGGGAGTCCCCAATCGTTTCTGTAAATGCATGGTTACAACGGTTTTTTGTAAGAATTTATTTGTCAGATTAAGTAACTATGGTTGCCTCTAGTATTTATCAAGATGTTTTTAAACCGCTGAGTAATATTTAGTGGTTTTTTTTTAAGTTTTTTAATACATTTTGTGTTGTAATTTTAACCAATGTAGAAGTGCTTTCTGTTTATTTGTTCATTTCCATGGCTAGTTATTTAAAATATTTAAAAATCAGGATTTGTTGGAACTGTTGAAATCCAAGCATAAATTCTTTACTTTATTATGAGCACAGTGCAAGTATTGTTTTTGCATTTAAGCTCTCCAGAAATGAAATTCGATCAAAAAAGAAAAACTTGTCTCTGCTGTTGCCACGTTTTTATTATTATATTTCGACACAACCAGTACGCAGTTATATAAAGTCCAGGTGATAATACACCTGTAAAACTATGTCCAATATTTTTTTACATACCCTAAAATAGTAATTATTATTTGTTATCAACAACAACAACAATAACAACAAATATTAATAGTAAGACCAAACAACAAAAACAAAAAAATTTTTTTTTTTCTTTTTTAATTTCACCTATTCGATTTGTTATTCACGTTATGTCCTGAATGCTGAATACAAGTTAATAATTCTCTATATATTTATTTGTTTATTATAAGTCTGTCTATATGGAAATATAATTAAACAAATAACACAAACGTTAAAGTACATTAAAACATTTTTTTTTTCAACATTCACTCTGATAGCGAAAAAAGTTTTTTTTGTTCATACATTGTTGTCATCCATATAACATACTTTAAAGTTTTATACTTTTTGATGATAATTACTAGGTGTGTATATTCAAAAAAAAAAAATAAAAAAAAAAAACATGTACACGTACCATATAACCATTAATAAATGCTTCGTTCGTTGACTGTTGTAGAAACAAATAACAAGTAAAGACTATTTCGTTCAACAACAAAATGAAAAAAAAAAAAAAATACTAATAATTTTGTTTTATAAACAATGCTTATTAAAGTTCATTCCCTATTAAATATTTAGAAAATAAATTATAAATAATCATCAAGATTTTATATGCACAACACCGCCTTGACGTATTATTATTATTATTAATTAAATAATTTTTAAAAATAGTTTTTTTCAGAGGAGTATTTGAAAAGGTAAGCGTTTTTTATTTTAATAAAATTATTAATTATTAATTAATTAGAAAAGGTGGAATAATGAATTAACAAAAAGTATCAAGTGTTAACTCACTCAACCTGGATGTGATGCTTAAATGAATCATCACAACCTCTTTGAGTGAGCGAACAAGTGATTTTTACAACAAGAATTTTTTTTTGTTTTTCAAAACTTTATATTTTTAGTGATGCTTTATTGTTTTCTGGTACTAAATATTATTTTTATGTACTAAATAGGAACCCAGAGGACTTTTACTTTACTTAGATTTATTTTCTTCTGTAAAATAGCTTAAACTGTTAAAAACTTCTAAAAAAAAGCTTCAATTATTGTATTTATGAGAATCCTTGTACTAAAAAAGCTTGTCTAAAAAACAACAGAAGATGTGAATATTAAGGTTTTTTTTATAGTTTTTTTAATTCAAAGGATTATTTTGCATTAGCACCGTTTATACTTTTTTTTTAAATACATTTTTTTAGTACAAAACATAAATTAATTTAAGCATGCATATTTTAGTACAACATACACGATTAATAACCTCTGCTAAACTAGCAAATTGTTATGCAATAAATCCCTTTCAACAAGCATTTCTAATCACATACACAAAAAAACGAAACTCGATAATTTCTATTCAACACAAGTATTTAGTGTTTTTCTATCTCTCTATCTTAGTCCCTAAATACAGAATTTTACTTAAAATTTACTTTAAAAAAAAATGAGAAGATCTATCTGGTAAATCGTTTGATAAGTATATTTAGCAGCATGTAACGAAAAACATACAAAACCAGATGATTGATTTACTTATGTTCATTCATCCATCGATACAAAATTTCAGAAAAAAAAAAGGATTATTTATTGTGTAACAAGGGCACAAAATTCTACTCCATAAAATACTAAACATTTACGTTATATAGCATAAGCAACGTAATCCAATGTTAACGAAACATAATGTAAATAATACAAAGGATCAACATGGACATATGGAAAACTGATGAGTTAAAAGGGTTTTGATCATAATTAATGTCTTAATAATCTTCAACTAGAAAATTAACTGAATCGTTTAAGGTGAGTTTATTAAAACAAAATTTCTTTAAAAAAAAAAAAAAACGAAAATGGCGTATTGGTGTATTTAACAGACAAAATTTTTAGAATCCTTAGATGTATTTTTCCTGATTGAATTTTTTCCTATTTTTAATGGAGTTAAGCAAAAAAGATCGCAATGTAATTGAATAACAAACAGGATGGTTCCATTAATTTTAATTGTTTTCTCCGGAGAAACAATAGATGAGGAAAACAAGAGATATTTGTTGAATATAAAAATTGAAGGGGGGGTTGATGAAATGAAATTCAATTTAAATAAACTTCAAAAGATTTTTTTTTTTTTTTTTGATTATAAAGTAACTTTTGGTAGAAAATAGAAAATTTTATGTCATATTCGATATTACGTTTGTTTGTTTGTTTGTTTGCTTGTTGGCACTGATGCTGTGTTGGTTTGAGATGATGACGATGATGCCATACGTACATATTAGACATTTGATTGATTTTACATTAAAGCACTTTATATATGATTACATTTCTGATGTATTTAATCAAATTAATCGTAAATTGAATTAATTTATGTAACACGACGACTCTGTTATTATTATTTAAATAATTATTTTACATTAATGCAATTACCCATCAATACTGTTCATTGTTCCAATCATTGAAGATTTTCCTCTTCTTCATTTTTTCGTACAAGCTATTTATGACTTGAAATTAACTTGAAACAAAAATAAAAATGCACTTTGAATTGGGGGCGAACAAACAAAAAACATTTTTTTTTATTGTTTTATTATTTAAGAATCAATGTTGATGGTTGTGCCGCTTCTGGAAACGGTCCTATCTTGATGATTTTATTTTTTGAAATTAATTCTCCTTTAATGACATTTGATAAATTGTTTTCAATTTAACACGACTCCTTTTTACTGGTTTTATTGATTCTGGGGTTTTTTTTTTCTTCTGTATATTTATCTATTTTATTTATCTTTGTGTTTTGTTGTGTGGGGGATTTTTTCGTTTTTGCTTTTCCTGTACGTAAATGTATGAAACTTGTGTATGTAATATGATTCGACTCAGGCGAATGGAAACCAATTTATTGAAGTTTTCCCTTAGGTTATTAAATGTCACAGTTTTCTCTTTTTTTCTTTATTATTATTATTATTATTCTTCTTCCTTATTTTCATTACTATTTACCACAAAGTAAACGAAAATAAGTTTAAATAACAACACGATAAACGATACAATAAATTGAATCTCGATAACACAACAAAAATAGTCAGTCTCGTATCGATTATATCGATATATTGTGAAATGCAAAAGATTTGTTGTAAAGGATTGATGAAGAGAATAAAAAATGTGAAGAAATTAATTCCACTAGGACTACATCCGGTGATTAGAGAAAGATTTTTTCCATTTTTTTTTTTTATATAAAATGATTAATTAATTGTGATGCTTCGATAAAAATTTATTATTCTTAAAACGATTTATTATCGATAACATTAGACAGATTATGTCTGCTTGAAAGGATGTTGGTTTTTGTGTACAACGAATTTGTGATACAAAAAAAATGCAAAGACGCTGGTGCTGTGTACCCTTTTCTTAAAGGTCGTTAGTTTATTTATTAATGGTTCTAAGACACTAAAAAATTTTAATCTGGGACACATTTTGGCCGAGTTTCAGTCAAAAAACCAAGCCTAATACAAAGTTCAATATTCCATCATTGAGATTTTTAGTTATTATAGTGTTTGACGATAGTTATTCCTGAGCTACAGCTAGAAAATAAAGGTTGCTACACTCCTGAAAGCTTACTGATTTTTACTGAGTTAAATGCTAAGCTACATAAATCAAATATAGTACAAATACGGTTTTTAAGGTCAATCAAACAAAATCAAGCTTAATTGGCATTTTAATAAATTTATTTACTTGAAACTACACGATATTTTACTTTATTAAATTCACATTTTGACAATGTAAATCAATTAAATCTGAATGAAATGTATTAAAAATAAAAAATAAATCCATTAACAGTGAATGTCATGTTTTTCCGTATTTATGTGTCGTGTATTATTAATAAATTTAAAATACATAAAAAAAGGGGGAATATTCCAAAAATAAATTAAAGCAAATAAAGCTACAAAAAAGCTAATTGCTTCGGAAGTTTACTTAGCAAAATACAACTGAATATCTCCTGCACTTAAAAGCGTTTTTTGTTGATGCAAGTAATTAATAATTATTCTCCATAAAAGCTTCTGCTATTGTTATTGAAAATGATCTCCTTTAGTTGGAATTTAAAAAAAAAAAAGGAAAAAAGAAGCAAACTTCAATCTGCTTGTTTAATCCATGTGTGTTTGTCCTCCAGAATCATTTGTCCAGCTATGTAAATTAATTTGATTTGCAGACACAATTTTTTAATGTTTAAAAATGCTGTCGAGTCAATTATACGACAGTTGGATATGACAACATTGTAGAGAAATTAAACTAAAGTAAACAAAATCAACAAAAAATAAAAAATAAAAAATTTTAATTTCCAGTCACCAGTTGAATGGTGTGGCATCGTGTTGATTTATTTTTACCCACCTAGTTAGAACGTTTACTCTGTAAAAAAAAAACCTTTTCCTTTTGTTTATATCAACCGATAAAGCACAACCAGACATATGACAAACACAAATAAAGCTTTTCAGTTGAAAGCATACGCCAAAATAAAAAAATA
This sequence comes from Ptychoptera albimana, assembly GCA_961205885.1. Lineage (NCBI taxonomy): Eukaryota > Metazoa > Arthropoda > Insecta > Diptera > Ptychopteridae > Ptychoptera > Ptychoptera albimana. The sequence continues at coordinate 474,598 of OY540802.1, read as the reverse complement.
AAAAAAAAATTTTAATTTAATTTCATTCATTTGATGAATAATTTTTTGAATGTACAACAAGACAAAACTTCACGATTTATTAATTTAATTAATAATAATTATGCTGTTTACATGGATGCGGTATTAAAAAATAAAATTAAATTAACCAACTTGGTCAAAGTTTTTCTACTGTTCCGATGCATCCAAAACAACCCAAACTTACATAATTTCAGTTAATTTAAATAAATAAATAATTCATTGCAATCACGATTACGCTGTTTTAATTAAAACCGAAGATGTTTTCCTTAGAAAATGCATAAAAGCATTCTTGCGTTCCGTTTAAAACCGAAATAATAAAATTTATTTGCATAACACCCTCACTGTAAACACTGTGCAGTCTTGTTTACCAACAAAAATTTATTTAAAAAATATTATTTCATATGATTAAAAGCACATGAATGCATTTCAATAATTTAATTTATTTTAATTAAAATCGAGCAGAAATTATGAAAATTTTAATTAGTGCTAAAAGCAACATAATTCAATAAGAATTTATAAAATAAAACAACGAAAGAAAAGTGAAAAGTTCAATTCGCCATTTTTTTGTTTTTGAATTACAAAAAAAAAAAAAAAGAAATGATACATGGCAGCCAACGTAATAAATATAATTCTCAGTCTATCAAATACTGTGATCTTATAATTGAATTGTCTCTTCATATAATATACGATTATAAATGACTAAATGAATTAAAAAAAAATGTTTCTTTTCTTTTTATTACTTTATTCCCACCGAGAACATGTGTTCGTTTGTTAAGGAAAAGAAAGAAAATTTCATCTGTGGGTAGAAGAGTTTTTTGCATTCATATTTTCTTTTTTAAAGTAAAACTTTTGAACTTTAACAATGGTTACAGCTCTCATACACTGACTAATTGCAATTATATAAGGAAAAATTATTATAACAAAGGACATTTATTGTATTATGTTTCCACGTTATCAGGTTGTTTTGCTTCTTTACTTTTCTTTTCTTTTCTTTTTATTAAAGCAATAAATTGTCGCAGAAATAACATTACGTTACATCAAGATAAGATAAATTAACTTTATATCAATAATTTTAACAAAATCTCTGTGTGTGTATCTTGTTTAAGGTGCAGTAAATTGACCTTTTTTTTTTTGTAAAAGCACAAGATAAGATTTTTTTTTGCTTTTTTTTTTAATAAGTCATGCACTGTTTGTTATTACTTCTACATTAGTGGATTTAAGTAACTAACTATACGACAAGCAATTAAAATTGTTTATCGACATCTATCAATTACAAACATTTCATCTTTTAACAACCAACACACGAGACATGTATAAAGGAGGAATAAAAAAAGAAAAAGCTTTTCGCTACGAAATAACTACAAGAAAAAAAAATAAAAAAAATTTTTCCTCATTTATGATAATGTCAAATAACAGCATGATATAAACATTTTTAAATTTTTTTTTTTTCCCTTCATTCTTTCACTTAACTATTATTACGATTTATATTATTATTACAATAAAAAAAAATAAAAATAAATAAAAGGCCACCAGCTCAACGAAACTAAGTGGAAATGTGGAATATTCATCGTCAAAACAGTTTTCAAATTTTATTTTTCTATTTTAATTCGTCTGTCAAAACCGTTTTTATTTAATTTCTTTGTTTTTATTTCTCGCTACTTTATTATGATATTTTAGGTCGTTTTTCTATCTTCTATATAAATTTCAATCAATAATGTTAGCAGATGCGATATTATTCTACAAAAAATAAAACTACAGAAATAATAATAATTTGTTGCATCATATCAAATATCACAATCGTCTGGCCCCTGTTGATGCACTGGAATTTTTATTTTTTTTTTGCTTTTTTCCATCCTACAAATCAATAAAATATTTATTACGAAACTAATCAATAGCATATTCGCTATTGTAGAATTATTCTTATTATTATTATTATTATTATTATTATATTTTAAAGGATCAATCATTTTGTGGAGAGAAAAATAGCAACAGTACTGTTGCTAAAGTCAAACTAAAAAAAGAAAAAAAAATCTTTTTTTTCATACCAAAGTCATAAGTTACTGCTGCTGCTGCTGCTGCTGCTGCTGCTGCTGCTGCTGCTGCTGCTGTTAGTTTTTGTTTGACTTTGTGATTTCATATTTTTTAGTTTTGTTATTATTTTAAATAAAATTGAATTTTTTCTCGTTTTATTTGAATATTTTTATTTTAATAAAGTCAATACTTGCTGCTAGTTTATTTATAAGAAAAGAATGAGTGACGTTGGAAATTGTTAAATCGCGTTTTATACTCTGTTTGTTAACTAGAAATAAAACAATATAAATCAAAGCTGCTTCATGATTCAATTAAAGTAAAAGAAAAATTACAAACAATAAAAAAAAACATCCGGTTATAAACCCTGATTCATAAGAGAAAAAAAATGTTTTTCTTGTTATTTAAATTTAAAAAAATCGTTTAAATATGAGAGAATGATAAAAATATTATTGAGCCGATAATAAAAATAAAATTTAAATCAAAACCGCTATTTATGTTTTTCTAATCGATTGCGAATTTATAAAATAACCGCAAACTGAACCATTTGCAATAAATAATAATTCTTTTGAATGACTACAGAATGCGCTTTATTTATTTTCTATTTTACATTAGCCACTAAAATCCATTTTTCATGCCAAAAAATGCCACTAAATCCGAAAAAAAAAACTTTTCCAAAACACGCCAAAATAGTTCGGATAGATAACTACTTGTCACTTCTTATTATCTTGTTCTTAAAAAGTAGAGAAAAAAAAAATTCTTTTTGTTCGTAATCATCTCAGATACTCGAAGTAATAACCGATTATTGAGAAAAGTTTCAAGCGGAAAGGCGAAAAGAAGTTTAAACAACATCTAAGTCGTATATCTCTGTGAATTTTTTTCATCTTCTTCCGTATATGATGTGTCAAGGTGTCTTTGTCTAACTGTTTGTCAATGCTGACTGGTCGTTGTTCATGTTTTTAAACAAAATCCAAACCAAAAACCCTTTTACATTAAAAAAAAAAACAAAAACATTTTTTAAACATTAAGCAACGGAAATTATAAGTCAAGTAGCTGTTGAATCAGGATTTCAAATAAACAACCGACAATTGTACGAAACAATTGTTTTAAAAAATACAATTTCCCATCGAGTATATGTAAGACACTTCTGTGTTTAACATTTTTTTGTTTGTGTCCAAATCAAATTTTGATAGATAATTCTGCTTCAATTTTTCTTTTTTGTTTTTCATTTTTTTGCTTTCGTACATTTATTGGCATTTTGCTAACACAAAAACCACTTTAACTGGATTCGTACTTGTTCAATGCTTGCTTCAAACATTTTTTTTTCTTTTTTCTCTCTGTTACTTGTAAAAGTCATCCGCCTTGTTTTTTTTTTCTATTGATTATAAAAGTTTGGTGGCATGAACACAACTAGCAAGTATCGGATGTCTTAAATACGTTGTCCAAATGTTCATATGTTTTATTAAAAAAAAATCTTTTTGCTATTTTTTTATTACCGATTTCAGGGTGGAAATTATAGTTAAAGCCAGCAAATACTTATTAAAATCCCAAATGATTGTGAGATGATGTATTAAGAGAAAGCTTTATGGAATTATTTATTATTGAATTCGGAAGACACTAGACTTAACTACGTATTTATCCGGTAAGTCTTTTTCGAAACTTTTTTATATTATTTTTCTTCTTCTTTTTTTTTTCTTTGGTGTGGAAATTCTATGAAAATACAACAAAACTTCTTTCGTGTGATTATTTATTAGAACGAAGTGATTTTTAAAAGATTTTTCGTTATGCCGAACTAATCGCAGTAGAATTTTCTTTTCTTTGTTTTTTTTTGTTTCGCCACTTTAATTAACTGAATTTGTCTTAATTTTTTAGGGTTTTGTACGTAAAAGGCTTTCCGATAAAATAATTATTAATTCGTTCGTTATGAGTGAATTAATAAAGTTTTATCAAGGGGAATTGTAGCAAACACAAGAAAAAACTTCCATCAGTATTACGAGGGAGTGGGAAATATTAGTATTGAACAGATGATTCATGCAACCAAGATGCATTTAACAAAACAATTTAATAACAACACCAACAACAAGAGAAAAAAAAACTTTTCTCATTTATTAGTTGATAGTTTTTTTTTTGGCCATAAAAGACGGACAACGTACGAAAAAATTATCAAAGTCTCATCATTATGGGTAAACAGCTTTAACGTTTTAGGGTTGGAAAAAAACAAAAAAAATTAAATCTCAACGTGAATTGACATCGGTTTTTATCAATTTTCAATCAATTTCGCTTCGTTTTGTTATTTGTATTGTTATCAGTGAGCAGATAATAACACCAACTAAACAATAAAACATTTTTCACTGTTTTATTTGTTTGTCCATTTCGTTCGTTCGTTGTTTCACTATTTCCGAATGTAACTAATTCCAACAGAACAAAAGCAGCAGAATAACAGCTTAGTTAAAAAAAAAACCCAGAGAAATTCATATTAAAATTGGAAAATAATGAAAAATTCAAAGGAGTCATTAAAAGCAACAACAACAACCGAGCATAATGAATGATTCAACATTTATGTTGCTATTTGTTGTCTTTAACAAAACATATAATTTTCACAGCAATGCAGAAATTACTTTTAATGGTAACCAAAAAAAAAAAAAGAAAAAAAGAAAACTTTTGTACGGCTACTCAACGACAACAGTAAACAACTAGCCGAAACCGCAAATAATACAGAAAATTAGTTTCCTTACTTCGTGTTTGAATAATAAAAAAAAAAATTTATTCTCTGCTTTGATCAATAAAATCGAAGTAAAATTGCAAAAAAAAAAAAAAAAATTGTTTCTTTTTAAAGGAAATTTGCAATCTATTCATCCCATTTTCATTTTTGGGGTGGGTTATAAAAATATTTTAAGGGTGTTAATCATCATTATTGTTGGATAAACATTGTTAATAGTATGATACGTGTAGCTTTTCCTGTCATCGTAAAAACGTTTATGTCATCAATCATTAAATTACTGCAAGAACCAATCACCATTATCATTGCATTATCGATAGAGAATTCGATTATCAATTTTGATGGTGATGGTAATTCATCTTTAAAAGTTTGTTTTCTTTTTATTTTATTAGTTTTTGTGGTTATTAAATTAATATTTACTAGTTTCAGAATGCGGAATCGAACCCAAGACATTGTAAAATTACTTGCACTTTGAATATCTAGTTGAATGACAATTTTTTTTATTTATAATATTGAGGGTAGATCCCGCTTTAGGGTTTCGGAGCAATAGCTAATGCACTGCAAACTTTTCATATCACTGTAGTTTCTAGATGCAACAAAAACATTAGCCGTAGAAACTTTGTAGCTGTTTCATCGATGATTTTATTCATTTATTGAGTTCGCCCTCAATAGTATACACAACAACCGGACCTGTTTATCGCGGTTTGTTATTGCATTAAATGTCACGTAATTCATTTGCTATATAAGAACTTTTTTTTTATCTCATTATTTCTTTCGTTATTATTTATTTCCGCATAATTTTCATTTTAGTTTTATTTATTTTTTTGTTTGCACTTTATTTTACTTTGAATTTTCAATTATTATTAAAATTATGTTTGTTTGAAAATAAAAATAACTGTGGAGATTTTTTATTTTGAAATAGAATTACTTTGATGAATTATACGAAGACTTATCAAGTCGCCGAGTAAGTGGTTTCTTAAGGAAAAAAGTAATTTTTTTTCTATTGAATAATTATTACCAGAAAAACGAAACGATTTTTGAACGTTTGTACAATAAAAATGAGAAATTATTAATTGATGATGGCAGGTGATTCTGAATAATTAATTAACGAATGGGAAAAAAAAATATTTTTCAAGTTAGGAGCATTAATGGATTTGAAGTTCCCAGAATACATCGTTTTCAGGGTAGTAATTGATGTATTTTTGCTATACACCAACCAATTCTTATCACACGTTCGATATTTCCAGAGTTTTCAATTCAGAAATACTCTTATATAAATAATTATTTCTTTAGTTTTATCAGTATGCTCAATACTACTGATAAATGCCACTTTTTTCGCTTAAGTTTAGTGAAACTAATCACGTTTTAATGACATCAACTAACCGCGATATATAAAAGGTTGGCTGTTATAGTAAAATCCCATTAAAATGTACAAACAAAAAAAAAAGGGAAAAATCATTTCTACAGATAAAAAATAAATTCATTAGGATCGTGATAAAAACATGTCTCGATTAGCTTTCTTAATTCTTTGTTACTAATTACGCTACTTAATTTAATTAGCTACAATTTTAGATAATTTTAATTATATTTTCCAATTGAGCAACAACAATGAAAATGACCTCTTAGCGAACTTAGTGGTTTTTTTTTTTTGGATCAGTGTCTTCTGTTTGCAGGGTTTGTCATTGTTATGAATTATTAGCATTGATGATGGAACAGTTTGTCCCTTTTTTTTTTTTTGGTGCGGTGTGATCACAATTAAAAACTCGTCTAGTATGCAACACTTAAAAATGTCCAGACGATTTCAGATCATGAACCATTGTTAAAAGAAATTCATGACTTTCAACCCACTTCTATTTGCGTTTTCTTACATGTAGTTACTGCTAATGGTTTTATTTTTATAATTTTTTTTTTTTTCATCTTCACTCAGTTTTTAATTCAATTTTAATGGATAATGGATTTTTTTTTTCCACATCGCAACAAGAAATAAAAACAGAAACTCTTCGACATGTAACAGAGATAATGGACCCAGCGTAATGGCAGCTATAAAGTCGAAAAAGAGTAGAAGAAAAAAAACCCCTAAAGCAGCAAGAAGATTTTTGCTTTTTTTTTATTTTTTTTATTGACTCGATAATAGTTTTTAATTGTTATTAATGGGAAAAAGCTTCTGTTTCTTTTTTTTTCTTCTTCTTGTTCCTTTTAAATCAAGAGTTAATAAAGAAGCGAGCGAAAATTTTCCTTAATTAATTAAGGCAGAAACAGAACACGGAAACATGAATAAAATATAAACGAATCGAAAAAGATGAATTTTAGTCAAGTTTTTCGCGTTTTTTTCTAATTAATTTTCTTTATTCTATTATGATAATTAGAGATAAACCAGATGTAATCAGGATTGAAAACCGATAGCATTATTAACGAATTAAAAAAAATATTTTCTGTTATCCAATCTAATGTTGTGATAAAATCGCTGTTTAGAGTAGCATATGCATCCATTATTAACCAAACAAAAATGAGTTAATTAAGCATTAAACCGAGTATTAATAAAGATCGTTTTTTTTTATATTTTATATATTTTATATGTGGCTATAGACATTTATTTGACATATAACAGAGGAGATATAATAATTTTATTATTTTAGCATAAACCATAAATCAATTTATAATACATAAACATGTGAGTTAGTGAGGAGTGGGTGAGTGAGTGTTTAAGGATTAATATTGGTTTAAGAAACAAATAACGGATAAAGCGACAAAAAAAAATTGTTTTATTTTTCCCCATTTAATCTTGTTAATAATATTTTTCCACCATATGATTCTTGTACAGATTTTTTATGAACGTTTCAATGTCATCATTTTTATCGCTATATAACTAAATGAAGTCATGTATTTGTTTGATTATAATTTATTATAACCGCGATTGACATCTCTATGTTTAACGGTTTAACGATTTAAGCGTGGTTTCAAATGGCTATGGAAAGGAAAAATTGATTTTGCCCTTCTATTTCTCTTCGTTTTTTTTTTTATTAAGTGTTTTATGGATATTATCTCTTCTTTTTTTTTTGTTATTAAATATGAACTATAGCTAATAATAGGTTAACCCTGAATTCCAGGCTAGCGAAGTTCAATCCAAGACTTGACTTGATTAGACGTTATTAAAGTCTGTAGAAAATATTTTTTTTACCATTAAGGCTTAGTAAACCGAATCAAAATTTAAATATCTTTCAAGAGGGTCCGATTCCTGAGGAAAAATCACTTAAACAACATTAGTATTCTGTTTTTATTTATTCCAAAAAAAAAAAATCAAATTTCGCCATCACAACTTATTAACATAAATATCAAAACCTGTCACAGATGTTCAGAATATTAAATTTCATTTTCAAGTACCTCTTCTCAAATAGTATGTTAAAATCCTTTAACCAATCAGCTGTTTCAAATGTTTATTTAAAGTTTGCAGCACATCGCAGCACATCATGCACCTGACAACGAGTTGATATTCTCGAACGAAATGTTATTCTGAAAGTTTTTCATCTTTTTATTTCTTTATTTCTTTATTCGTTACACTCACGTTCAGACATGGTAATGTCACTTTGACGTAATTGTATGCATATCGTTTCGGTTTTTTGTTGTTTTTTTTCCTTCTATTTTTCCGATTGAATTGGGAATAAACACTTCAATAAAGTTAAAAGTGAATAAGAAAAAATGTCACTCAAGTGGTTTTTGCTGTTTCGCTTAAAGACTTTGAATTTCGAAAATTTAATTTGCCTAATTTAAGGAATTTTTTCCAATTCCATTTAAAAAAAAAATAAAAAATGGTTTTGCCAAGGTTCAAGGTCGCTAACCCGTTTATTTACCACAAGATCATGTTTCTGTTGATACACTTTACTAAAACGCACACACACGTGCGTATTATCCGGTTATAAAATTATTTTTTCGAGAAAAATCCACAGGAATATAAAAAACAAGTGAAAAACAAAATTTTTATTATTTATTCAGAAAGCACAGCGGTTTTTGAATCGTTTTTTGTTTTTTTCTAATGTATTAGCGGCCAAAAAAAATAAAAAAAAATTTTAAATCGTTTTATCCAACAAAAACATTAACCCACAGAAAGTAGAACAAAAATAAAAATAAAATGAAAGGATAAATAGAGAAAAATACACAAACGGGTATTAAAAAATAAACCAACTGGAACAACAACAGAACGGTGCGGATAACAAAATAAAAAAAGAGGAAAAAAAAAAACGCAGGCGATTGAAGAAGAAAAAATCAGATGATAATAATGGAAGAGATGATATCAGATAAATGCACAGAAAAAAAAATACAACAAATGAGAAAAGTTGGAATAAAAAATAAATCTTTTTTTTTTTATGTGTAAATTCGCGGAAAAGTCAATTTGACTGGGTTGTTGTAGACAGGATAATACAACCAGACAGCAATAGCGTATCAACAGTAGATATATATTTGTGGCAGCATAAGGAGGCGACAGACAGGGCGCAGCAGCTTTTTTTTATTTTATTTTATTTTATTTTTTCTTTTTTAAACTCTGTAAAAGTGCAATGAAAAAATATTTTTTTTTTTTACAAAATAAATTGCTGTTGCTGCTGCTACTTCTACAATTTTTCCATTCACCCATTTTCCATTCATTTTTATGGTTATTGTCTCGACTTATGAGGAGCTTTAAATTTTTTTTTTTTTGTTGTTTCTCTGTCCTGTTTTCCCTGGAATTAATAATTTTTATTCATTTTCTTGTTTAATGTCCTGTTGCTGTTTGTTCAGCGCCCGTCACAATTGCCCAAATTACATTTATTCACTCAATGAGCGACAAACAGAGAACAAGAAAAGTTAATTAATTAAAAAATTTCGCAATTAACTTTGATACAATTTGCCTTTTATATATATATATATCTTGACGGCTTTTTGACTTGTTTTATAGCGACAATTATAGCAAAAGCATAAAAAAATTTTTTTTTTTTTCTTTTTTTGTTTATTTATTCAATTTGCTGTTTTTTACAGAGAGAATTAAAATGCACTTTTGTATGCAGCTCATTAAATTGCAGGGAAAAAATATATATTTTTTTTATAATTTTAATCTGCTATAAAAAAAAAAACTCTTTAATGGTTTTATCAATGAAAACAATTTTTTTTTTTTTTTTTTTATTAATTTTCCAATATTTTTAAGCTTTTTATATTTATTAATTGATGTGATTTTCCGCTTCAATTTCTATCAAAGTCAATTTAATAAACAAAACAGTGGAAAATAAAATTAAAAAAAAAAAAGATTTTCGCTACAATTATTGAATTTATTGGGGGGTGGGCTTTGTGTTGATTTTATTAATTTTATAAGCTTGGCGAAAAGGGTAGTCACCAGAAGTATTTATAAAACGAGTAAAATGTGTATCGCCAAGTTGGGTGTACCAAATAAATATCACAGAAATACCAAACATCCCTAAGGAAATAACCACAGGATAAATCAAAACTTCGTTTTATCATTTTTTCTAAATTTTAACGACTATTTCGTATGCGGATAATATTTTTAAACAAATAATTTAGGCAGTAAGATTCGTTTCTAATTTCATTGTAATTTTCAAAAGCTTTTAACTAACTTAATCAGGATAATTAAAAGCTTTAAATTCACTTACACATATCAATACCAATATATAATTAATAATGACCTTCTTGGCCACTTTTAAAGGTTTTTTCTCTCTACCATTTCTACACAAATAGTTTAATCGGTTGATACAGTTGATGACGATGACTTTTATTAACTTGAAAACTAAATAACTTTTGTTCAGTACAGTATTTAGTGTGTGCATTTTCATCTGTTATTTAAGTTCTCCTTCTAGTTCTCCCTTTAGTAAATCAAACAATTATAAAGTGGACAAATGAAATTTTAAACTTTCTTTACAGAACAGAACGTAGCATTGAATTCTTTTCTTTCATTTTATTAAAGAGTTTCTTTAAATTTTTTGTCGTTTAAATTCACTCAGTGAAATATAAGAAATGCAAACGGATTTAATTGATTGATATTTTTTTTTGTTTTCCCTTTAATTGTTTGTAAAAGAAAATTAAATAAAATTTTAGAAAATTCAAACACCCTTAGCTACTGGGTTTTTTTTTCTAACAAGCTTACTAACCATTTGAACAGGAGAGATTAAAGAGCAAACTGCACACGATGGTACATGATGAAAGTATGCCGTCAACTAGGCTATCTATAATAATGTCAAATGTAATTACATACTAAGAAACATGCGACGTTTAGAAATAATTAATTAAATTTATGTCTACATAAAATTACTTCCGACTTAATCTAACAAAAAAAAATAAAAAATAATAAAAATAAAAAAATCCACCCCATCTATTTAACCCCGTACGTTGATTCTTGTATAAGACGATATAACTGAGTGGGTTTATAAAGTCACTCCTGAAATGAAAAAAATTTTAATTCATATCGTAATGAACGCGATTTATTGATTCTGAGAGAGAAAAAAAATTCTGCAGAGCGTTCCGTAAAATCGCACCATCTTCAAATATACGTAGAGAAACATCCAGATTTGATTTAAAACTAATTTTAAACATGAACAATTTTTAATTAATTTAAAACTCAGTTTGTACAACAATAACGACGAGAAGTAGCAACAGTAACGACACACAAACGACGAAGTAATAATGACTAAAGGAAAATTCTTCTTTTTTTTTCTTTTTTTAAATTAAATTTTCTACATTATTAACATGATGTCACTACGTTTTTTTTTTTTTTTTTTTTATATAAACCACCCACCCATCCAACCATCCCGAACTGTTTATGTTTTTCATCATCATTTTAATCCACAGATTGGCGGTATGTAGCTGTTAAAGTGAACGTTTAGTTGAAATAATATCGTGATAAGGTTGGTCAATCTGTACACATCTTTAAAAACCTGATGCCGGTTTGCAATATAATAACAAGGAGCTTTCAAGAAGAAAAACAAAAACGTAACAAGGTAAACACATAACAAGGGAAACAGTGAATCTAAGCTGTTGAAAAAAATCTCCATAAAACATTAACCAAAGTTGAATCTAACTGAATTGGGAATTAGATTAAAAAAAATCAGAGATCTATCTCATATGCCAGACAGAATCCAATTGTTTTAAATTTTTTTTTCCTATTTAAAAGAAAAAAAATTCGCAACAACTGGCATCACACCCAGTTCTAAATCATCTGATTTCTACTGTCATTTAAAAATGATCCTTCTTTACCGGCTGCTGCAAAACTTCCCCTAGTTTTACACAAATAAAATAAATGTATCTGGTGGGACTTGCGTCTTGTAATCTCTCAACAGAATCCGCTCAGCTGCTGAGTAGTAGGATTTATAACGAATATATAAGGAGAGAATTTTTTTTCCTCCTTTCATTTCTAACTGCTGCTAGAAATCCCAGCATGAAATAAACAAAAAAAATTTAAAAAAAATTTCCTTTTTTCTTCTTTCGTTTTTATTGTGTAATAAAAAAAAACGAAAAAAGAAAAACCCCGAAAAGGATTTTGCTAATAAAACCAGAGTATTATGAAGTTGGAAAAATAAAGTAATAATACACAGAGCAGAGTTGGGGAAAATTCCTTATCGCCTTACCAAAAAATATATTTTGTCATCTTGTTTTACGCTGAGTAATATACGGTTGCCTTGGTTCTTAATTTTCACCAACAAATCTACTATTAAAACCAGTAGAGTTAAAACCAGATGCTTATGCTTTTTTCTTTTTCCTTTCCTTTCCTTTCCTTTTGGATCGTTTTTTTCTTTTTTTCTTTTTGCTGTTTAACTAGGAGACCCAGTTAGTGACACGACAATTGTTTCTTCACAGCATTTTGATGTAGTCAGTTTACTATTTGGTTTCACCAGATAAACGTGTATACGAACGGAGCTTTTTATTTATTTATTTTTTTTTTTGTTAATTATTTAGTCGTTTCGTGATTATTGTTTAAAAAAAAAGAAAAGTTTTTTAATCGTGAAATGGTCATAAATAGAAGTACAGGCGACACGACACTCATCGACGTAATAAATGTAAGCGACATTGCGGCACCAATGATTTTATTATTTTTTTTTTTTTTTTATATATACATATACCCTACACAGACACTCGTACACCTTTTACTGAGTGAATTTTTAACTGGATGTCAAACTCCACCAGGTTTTTATTTATTCATTCATTTTCTGTTTTTGTTTGCTAAACTTTTGTCGATTTCTATCTCTAATCTATTAACCAAACAACATGATATTGCCTGTATCTACCTGTTCCGTTTAAATGTGAGTTTGTTCCGTTTAAAGGAAGAAGAAGAAGAAGAAAAAGAGAAAAAAAAATATTTATCCAAGTAAACAAATCGACGACTCATCTCAATGATTATTATTATTGTTGTTGTTGTGTTCGTTACAAGTGCTTCTAATGAATAAAAGTTTTTTTTTTTTTTTACATAAAGTGATTGAAATAAAAGCTTTCGTGTGTGTCGAAAAAATTCCCAAAGTGTCGTGGACGCGATTTTGATAAATTTTTTTTAATTTTCCCTGATGAAGGTAAATAAAAATAAATAATTTTTTTTCTTTTTCTATTTTTATAGCAGGAATAACAAAACAAGTTTTTTTTTTCGCTGTTTGTTTACATAATTGTCATCGCGTAATAGGGAGGTTGGTGGTGGATTTTCCTGAGTTTTTTTTTTTTTTTTTTTTTTTTTCACATCTATTTGAGTTGATAAAGTAAACAAGGTAGACTAGGATAAGGGAAAAGAAATGTTCAAACACAAATAAACGAAGGTGTGTTCTCCTTCTGCATAACACATATACACAGACGTTTTTGGGAAAAATGATTTATTTAATCCTGACTGGCTGATGGCTGGCAAAGAACGTTGTATTAAAGTGAGCCACTACAATAATAATAATTCAATGACATTGATTTGATTTATGGCTTTTTTTTCCAAACATTTTCTACGTTTATCTTATTATTTCTTCTATGTTGCTTCCTGTTTGTACACACTTTAAGGATTTTTTTTATTTTGTTTTGCTTTTTTGGTTGTACATACACAGAAAGGGATTCTTTGTTCACTTTTTTTTTTTTTGCTCTTCTATTCACTTTTGGATATGGGCAATTTGCTTCGATTAAGGAAACTTTCCTTTGTTCCGTTGTTGGCTTTTTTCAATTTCTTATCACATCTTGAAACATCAATAAATTTTATTTTCTTTATTCATAGAACCACAGGAGTTTTTTTTTTGCGTCTTTTTTTACAATTTTCTACATAACAAATAAATGTTTTACAATCAAAATCGAATAACTTTTCCAATGTAAATTTAATTTAAGGGAAATTTTCCGGTTTTTTTTTTTATCTCTACTAATTTAATTTAATTACTTTTGATTATTGAAACTTCTTTCTTTTTTTTGTTGTCGTTGTTGCTGTCAATTTTAATTTAAAAATAAAAGTAAGAAGCAGCAGCATTAAGAGTCGCAAGATTTTTACTTTTTAGAATAAAAAGGGTACGAGGTGTGGGTGTTTTTATTATGTGCGGATATTTAATTAGAGTAAAATCTAATAATTATATTTGTTTTCAGTTTTTTAAAAGAGATATCAGCGACATTTAGAAATAAAGTCTGTGGGCGATAAGACAGGAAAAATCTTGTAAAGATTTTTTTGTTTTTCTTTGTTTTTATATATGACCTCGGGTCATACAGACTTAAAGCACAAGATTTACTTTAAGCAACTCACCAAAAAAAAAAAAAAAAAAAACTCTAAAACTAAACCCATAATGCAGCTGTATGGTATAAAAACGAATATTTTTCTAGATTACGTCGTTGCGTTCTTTTAAAAACATTTTTCCCTACAAAAAAAAGGTCATCAGATTCCGTTCAGGATTTTACAGAAGTTTTTAGTTGCATTGAGCTTTACGTTTTTTTCCAAGTTTAAATTGATTAAAATGTAGAGAATCTAATTGGTACGTGAACACAAATCCTCTGAGAAATAATTTGATTATGAAAATCACCCACAACTACTTAAGTCATTATTGTATGCAGAAAATTAAATTATTAACCGAATAGACCGAATAACCGATTTACATAGAATGGTTTTAAGGCTAGTCATAAACTTGAGTGATGACAGAATAATAAGACTAAAAAAAAAAAATTCATCAGTAGATTGTCATGGATACATTCGGCTTTTTAGATTTATTTCCACTGTGCAATTGTAACGTATTTATGCCATAAAAGTAATTAAGCTCATTTTGCAACCAAAGATACAGGAGATATTTTATAAATAACCAAATATTTAAGTTGAAAACTATTACTCTACTGCAGATGAACCACAATTTGATGATTTTTCCCAACCACAATATTACCATAGATGTTGTAGTTTTGTTAAGCTTGTTCACCTCTAACCATAACCAATGAACAGTCAGTCGTCTGCTATTCACTGCTATCAACTATTTGTCTTAATTAAGCTACCAAACTACGTACATTTTCTTTAAAAAAAAATATAAAAAATCCTTCATTCAAAGTTTTGCAGAATGACGTTACGAAAATCATTTTGTGTTTTTTTGTCTTGTTTCCCTTTTTTATTTTTATGTTCGTTTCCATACCCGCAATAAACGCTGTCATAGTTAAAAGAGAAAAGATAAACCAGAATACAAATCCTTTGCAGTATCTGAAAGCCATAAAATAAAAGGACAAGAGTGAAAAATCAATCATAGTGTTCTTGATTGCATAAATAATTTTCATCCCTTGTTTTTACGATACTTTACTTCTTACGATAAGTTCTAGTCGTTGTCGTGATTGTTCTTTTCTTTCCTTTTTTTTTTTTTTTTTAATATTCAAGGTAATTGTTTTGCTTCTTTTATTATATTATTTTTCGTTTTTAGTTCATCTTCTCGTTTTATATTCAATTTTATTGGTTAAATATCCTTTGCAGGGATAATAAATTTTTTTTAAACTGATTTACGGTGTTTCTTAATTCTTTTTTCATTAATGTTCATTAAGAATTGTTATTTCCGACTTGTTATAAACCTTGAAATCATAGAGTTTTTTCTATTTTTTACCATTCCTAAGTCATTTGTGCTAAGGATTTATCTTCTTCTATTTTATTATCGCTTTGTTTTAATGTGAAGAACGATAATTTATAGAATTTTTGTTCTTAATAATAATGCCACGAATATGTTATAATTATGAAATCAACCAAAATAAAAGTATCAAATAACGTTAAAATAGGCTTTAAGGGTAGAAATAAATTACACAAAAAAAAAAAATAATAATAATAAGCAGTGAAAACACCACAACCGACTATAAATTAAATGAAAACTTTGAAGACTCATCTATGTAATTTCATGGCTAGACAAAAAATGTACAAGAAAACAAATAAATTTATTAACTGTAGGTTACAGTGTGCGATAACGATTAAAATTAAAATTAAATAAAAAAAAAAAAAAAAACATCCCTTCAGGGCGTCTAAATCATTTTTTTTTCATTTTTTTTTATTCTAGAAAAACAAATTTATTTCCATTAAAAATGAAAAATTTTATTTCCTACCTATCGTCCCTAATTTAATGAAAAAAAAAATTTTTTTTTTAACAAAAATAACAATTATTAATCCAATTAGTTGTTTTTAATTAAAGATTTAATTTAAAATGTAAATAACGTAAACAAGATAAGACGGAAATATAAGACGGAAAATAATGAATTTTCTCTAACGTGTTTTGTGCTTTTTTTCGGTTTTTTCTACAAAAATGTTTACCAAATAGAAAATTAATAATGAAATTTTTTTTTCTATATTTTTAGTCAGGGAAAACTTTCTCGGAACAATATCAACACTAAGAATAGCACTGGCAAACAGACATTTAAGTAATAAAATAAATAACCAAAGGAAAGATCATAGAAAATTCATAATCTATTCATTGAACTATTTTTGGTATTAATAATATAAAAAAAAAAAAATTTTGTGTGTGTGTCTCTCTTTACGTAGAAAAGTCTAAATGTGTTGAAATGAATTTTCAGAAAAATAGAAAAGCTCTGTGTTTCCTTGGTCTTTCTGTTATCAAGAGATGGGAGACATAAAATTGTATTTTTATTTATTTGAGTTTTATTCAACTTACATCTGGTTGCTATGCTATTTATCCTGACATATTACTGTCTTATCATCATCATCATCATCAAAGTGGAGAGTGAAAAAAAAAAATATATATATATATATAGAGAATGAAGCAGAAAAAGCGAAAATATTGAAATTCGCCTGCCCATAACCTGTCCACTTGCATGACAATTTTTTTCTTTTTATTTCTGTCTTTTCCTTCTGCTTATTTCCAACATTTTGCTTTCCTAATATTAGTGATTTAGGTAGAGAATATTGAATATTAATGCCAGCCACTTCATAAATTGTGATGAAGGTACCAATTGTTTAGTCGTTTTTGTTTTTTTTTTTTTTCTTCTTCTTCGTTTTTATTTCTTTTATCCCTTGTAAGCATAAAATGTTCATTTAAATGAGTTTGCTTATGGATTTAGCCAGACAGAATTTTTTTGTTGTTTAGAAATGAAATTTATTAAACTGAAAATCGTTAATATCGGTGATCAATGAATTAAATTCATAGGAAAACATTTTTTTTTTCCATTTTTTAAGGGTTAAGGTGTGTACTAAATGTACTAAAAATAGGAAAAATTTTGTTACATCACCTTGTAAATTTTTTTTTCCACGTTTTATTACCTCAGAAGGGTGGCTACTTTAACATAAACTACGAACTAAGTATGTGTAGATAAGGGAAACAATTATGTTTAAATAAAAAAACACCCCAACACCTCTTCTTATTAGCAAACTTATTTAAGTGAGAAATATAAAATAATGACACTGAGTGGATAGAAAAAAAAAAAAAATTTGCCCACTTGAAACTTTGCTTGATGGCAATGCATTAAGTATGAATGTTTTCGCTGTTTCGCTACTCTTCATTATGTAACTAAATGAAATTATGTTTAAATTGTCTAACAACACCATAAACATAAAACTGCCCTTAAGAAATTAAAATTAATTGAAAAAACAACCCGCGCAAAGTTCATTACATTAAATACGTCATTTATGGTGTAAATGAGCTTTGGATTTTACTTCTTTTTTTTTACCTTTAAAGGAATATTAGCAGGATTTTTTTTTTTTTGGGTTATACCATCCCTTATTATTCACGTTACAAAAATGTTTGTTGAATTTTTAATGTGATTTTGGTTTTGTAACCGTGACAAATAAAATCATTTTTGTCGTGTTTTGTAAATATTTTGATTGGTTTTCAACGGAAACGAAAATAGATTTCAGGTACTTCATGCTTCATATACCATTACACCATCGAAAATAAGAAAGAAATAAAAAAAAAAAACCCCCACTCATTAAGTTGCCAACGATAAAGCAATTAATAAATCCAACGTCGCTCCAATCCATTACACATTTTTAATTAATTTTCATTTGAAAAATTCTATTTTTAATTTTATGCAATTAAAAATGGGTTTTTTCCCTGTATTTTCATTAACTGGGTGACTGCATTTATTGGATCAAAGTACAGATTTGTTGCATCACGAATTCCTCCAATATTTTATCCAGAGTTTTATTGGGATTATTTGTACAAAAAAAGGTTGAAAATAAAAAAGTTAAAAAGATCAAACCACAATAACCTGTGATGTCCCTTCTGAATAATTATCACAAAAAAAAAAAAATCCTAACCCGGTCAAATTTAATTCCGCAAAATTCTTGTTAAATCCATTTCTGAAACGCATTTTTAATATGATTTCATTAGAAAAAGGGCAAAGAAAGAAAAAAAAAGTTATAAATGAAGAAGTGAGCTGAACTGAAGCGTAAAATAAGAGATAAACAAAAAGGATGTGAGAAAATTTGTTCGGTAAATAAACACAAAATGGATGAGGCAACAGAAGAAAAAGCCACACAATTGGAATAATATATAATTTATAAAGATGGTGAAGAAGGAAGCAGCAGCAGTAACTTTATCGCATCAAATGAAAATGCTAAGAGAGTAAAGAAATTAAATGTAAAGAAGACTGGAGACTGGGAGACGTAATGACGGTAATGGTTGAATAAACTGACGGCCGGTGAACCTTTTTCTTTGTTTTTTTTTTTTTTTACTTCTGAACAGAACATCGATTGTTCCTATCAATATTTTTTTCTGATTTGTATTGATATTGAATAAAGCTTTTGTGATTATGGAAGAACGTATGAAACGATAGATTCTATTGTGATGTGGTTCTGAAGTGACAGTTTGAGTCAGTAACACTTGAATGAACTGACTTGAATAAAATGAGCAATACCCCCCAATATAATTTTTTTTATTTATTTTTGTTGCTTGTTTTTATTTTCTCAACCATAAATACCGATGCAATATGATTAAAATTTAGTCAAAATAAAAAATAAAATATATATATATTTTTTTAAGGGAAAGTTTAGAGATAACAAAGTCTAAGTAACTTAGATAAGCTAAAGTATTAATGTAATAAGTAAGCAACGACCACAACAACAAAAAAAGAAAAAAAAAATTTTTTTGAATTGGTTCACTTGGTAAATCGTTTTAGATTGATTTAGGATGTTCGGCTTGACAGTTTGGTTAGTGTACATTAGTTTCTTGTTTATGGATAAAACTTTAATCCTGACACACTTCTGACAATTTCCAATTTATTTAATACAGAAAATTTATAGAATTTTCCAAAAAAGAAGTTTTTTTTTTCTTTTGTTTAAGTGAAAATTTTCTCAACGTAAATAAAGGTTCAAGGTGGTTTTCCTTTATTTTGGTTTATTTTATTTTTGAGTTGTTTATCAAGAGTTCAAAGAAACAAATAAATAAATAAAAAAAAACCTCAAATCGCAGCCCTACTTCAATTCAAATTGAAATGACGACCATCAGCAGTATTATTATTATTATTATTATTACTATTATTATTATTAATGGAAATAAAGCTCATTCATACTTGAATCACTTGAATATTGGCATTATTGAACCGCCATGTGATTGAGTACACTTATAGTGTTTAAAGGAAACTATGACGAAGTCATATTGTTTATTCTGCCTTCTACTTAAATATTAATTCGATGTTTGAATAATCGAAACAAAGGCAAATCGATTTTTAATGTACAAAAGGGAATTCCCCACTTTCTTTACGGAAATCCAAAAATTGTTTTTTTCTTTTATTTACTGTAGAATTTTATTTTCCATGTAAAATCAGCAAAGCTCACATTTAAAAGACAAGAAAATATTGATTAACACAAATATCAAGTCGGCATTGTTAACGTTGTATACCATTGACATACTTTTTATCAAACATGAAACCAATACAAATACACAAATATATTCGTTTTTAATAACAAAATGTTTCTAATCACACGTATAGCAAAACTCATCGAAAGTTCACTCTTTAAACAAGTTTCTATAAACAGCATGCGTTTATTAGTTCAAAATACACTAAAATCATGTGACGGACGAATAAATTTTAAATAGGATTTTACACGGGTTTTTATTATTTGTGTTTTCTCTAGTCGTTTAACCTTTTTTCCACCCTCTAGCATATTTATGCAAAGTGGAAATGTTTAGTGAAATTTACGATTGAAGTGGTTGCAGTGTTAATTTTTTTTTTAAACAACTAAAATATTAATTAAAATCTCGGTTTAATTTTTGTTTTTATTTTTTCAATACAATATTTAATTAAATTAATAAAAAAAATTAAAAAAATTCATAATAATAATGCATTAGCTACTCAAATAGGGCGTCTCCACTAAACGCACTTTCATGTGGTAATTTAATATTATCACAAACAGAGCTTATTACTGTTTATAATTTTAATTTTAAAGCATAGATAATTATATAATAAGCTTTAATCATTATTATTATTTTTGTTTTGTTTTTTTTTTTTTTTTAATTATTCCCAAATGACTTAACAAAAAACCCTTTTGTAATACTGAGAAAGCGTCAAAAAAAAATTTTTTTTTTCTTATGACCGTAAATATTAAAATTTATCTAAATGGTTTTATGAAAAAAAAAAAAAAAAGTAAAAGGGTTAAAGTGTTCCCATCTTCTTATATTACATCAGCTTAAGCTGTCAAGTAATAGAAAATTTTGTTTTAAAGGCAGCAAAAAAAAATCCAAACTGTATTCCAGTTGAAATGACTTTTAAAAGTGTTACACAAGTGCAATAAAAGTTCTATTTTATGTTATGTAATGAATTTCACTTAATAAATGTACAAAATATTTGTGCTAAATAAATATCCTTAACAACGTGTTTATGTACTAAAATTATGTTTGCATTGATTTAGTTTTTAGAAATTTATTTCCAATCATAACTAAACACAAGTACTTTGCTATGTGAGATGATAATCACTTACTTAACACATTGTTAGCTAACACTTATGTTCTAATCAAGTACTAAACGCATAGGTTTTAAGTGTTAATACACTAAATGTGAAAAACAGGTTTAATCATTTTCTGTATTTTCGTTTAAATAATTTTTGTTTTGTGTAAAGTGGAATTTTGCTGGAATTTTTTTTGTATTTTTTATTATAACGTCTGATAAATGATTTATCCTATTAATTGGTTTTGGAGAATTTTTTTTTTCTTTATTATTATTATTATTATAAGCTAGACTAGCTAGTGAAACTGTATGTTATAACAAAACTAGTAATACATAGTGATGCTGATGATGATGTTGTTAAGTGTCTTGAGCTTTCGTGGGGATACTGTGTGATGGCTGGATGGGTGGGTTTTATATGTAATGTTGTTAAAAAGGGATAATACTTTAAAGATATATATAACAATTTTTCACACTAAAGACTATCACGTACTTTGTATTTCACGCTTCGGATGTTTCTATTCCTTCGTTTATGAGTTTTTTTTTTTTTTTTTTTTCCTACTCTACGCTTATTTTATTATTTGTTTTCTGGACCGTAGATATTACTACAAACAACATATCATGCATCATTTGATTTAAATTCGTATAGTTTTGCATATAAATAATATTTTCGTCCTTAAACGTAAAAATATGTTTTTTTTCCTTATCGTAAATGTTTGTACATTGTGGGATGATTTTGTTAAGCTTTCACCATACTTTTATCGCTTCACAATAAACGTAACGATCGATGTGCATATTACTCTACATTACAACAATTAATCTTTTTAGCGTTGATAGATACAATTCAGTACAAGATAATTAAACACGAAGCTTCTTCAAGTTAGTTTATTATACTTAGTAAATCCTTGATCTATTAGCAATGTAAGTCAATTTATTTCATCAATAAATACGTAGCTTTAAAACATTGGAAAAGTGTTTTATGTAAACATAAAAGATAAAAAATTTCCAATTTAATTACTCAGGAAATGTAACCACATGTTGTTCGTTAGTTTGTTATCGAGGTTTTGAAATAATATCTTCTGGAGTTATTATGAAGTTTGAAATCATTTTTTGCTCTGTAGTAAGAGCGTAATTGATATGAAATGAGCAATTAGTTTCACTTAAAACAGTAAAGTAACGTAAAAGCTTCATATTTCTCATATGGAGAAATTTTTTCTTTATTTTTTTTTTAAATTAATCTTTCCATATATAAATCCATTTAAAAAAATCCAACAATTATGTATAAATCCCGGTGTGCAGTGTTTAAATTTAAATTTTCTATTTTCTGTTGTTTTTTTTTTTTTGTTTCTATCTCCATTTAATATTTTCTTTTTAATTAAATTGTCACCATGAATCAATTTCTAATTATTTAATTAAATAAACTTGAAAATGATAAATTTCATTTGAAGATTTTTCATTAAAAACAAAAATCACAACACAACCCAAAAGCAGACCAATCCACCTGGATTTTTTATTATTTTTCGTTTTCATTTTAATTAAAAATAAAAATTGTATAAATAGTGATAAAAATAAAAGTAAAGAAAAATAAACAAATAAACAAACAAACAAACAAACAAACAAACAAATAGGCAACGTCAATCTCTAAACTTTATTAATAAACACAGAGAGAAAACTGCAAGAAAAAAAAACACTTTGCTTACGTGCAGATTATATGTGGTATAGGGTAAACATAATTTGTGTAATAAATTCTTGATTAGAAAAGAACGTAACAAATAACCACAATTTCAATTGTTATTAATCATTAAGTTATGAATATAATCAATCAATATTAATGCAAAAGAATCAGATGAAAAACAAACAAAAATATTGTGGAAAACGTAATTTTTGTGTTATTTCTACAGGAAATTCTCAACTTGTGATCCTAAAAGAAGGCCAAGTACTCAATAAAGGGTTTTTCAGGGTTTTTTTATACTGAGAAATATTACCGAAACTATTCTTTAAGCAGTTTTAATCCTGAAATCATTAAATATTTCTTCTAATATCGTGCATTAAACAAAGTAAATACAAAGTAAGTGAAAAAAAGTTTTCAAAACAATTTACAACAAACTTCATTATTGTAGTAATACCAACCGTTTAAATAAAAAAGAAACTGAGGCTCAACTGTATGAAAAACAATAATAAAAGTTTTCAGAAATAACAATAATAATAATAATTACATTAATGATATTTATTCAATAATAAGAAAATAAACGAAGTAAACACAAAAATAAACACTTTTGTGTCTATTGATGAATATATTTATTTCTCTACCAAATAAACTTCACTTAATTAAACCAATCAAAAAAACAAAAAAAAAAAAAAAAACTTTTTCCATTTATATGATGAGAAACATAAATAATTGTATGAAAAGGTAAATAAACGTAATATTCTTATCGCAAACAATTTGTTTGTACTGAGTAGAGTAGAAATTGTTTTTTTATTTTGTATATTATGACAAGTAATTGTTTGTTTTGATTAGTTTTCTATATATGATTGATGCGTATTTTTGTTTATTAATTCCTACGTTTTGTTCTTTTTAATACAAAATACCTAATCGATAGAAAGTACAGAGGATAACAACAATCCATATCACATTTGAATAGATTTAGAGAAATATCACTAAACTACAAGTTCCGTAAGAATATGCATGCAAACAAACTATTCTTACCACAATAAGTTGAATAGATGCTTTTTAGGCTGTGTAACAAATATCACAAATTATTACAAGAAAACTAAAAGCTAATAAAAAAAGCTCCACAATCATAGTTTTCTCAGCTCTTATAAATAACCATCAATGTTATACCGAATCCTTACATAAACTAAGTTTAAAATCAAACAGAAGTTTTAATAAAAAGTACCTGGAGAATCAATGTAATAGAAATTGTCTTCAGTGAATACTGAATACTTTACATACTGTCTGTAGTTTTCAGGATATACATGTATCCTGTGTCTTAACGGATTTACGGCGTTCTATAAATGCTAACGTACAAATTTGGGTTAACCTTAAGGTTAATATTCTAGTTCTTGTAAAACGCCTAGTCGTTTAATAGCTCATTCAAATACTCTAAATGCTACAAACGATTACATTACATAGAGACCTCACTGTAATCATTTTGTATTGGGGAGTTTTTATTTTGTTAAATCAAATTTCTTCATCATTTTTTTAATAGAAACACGGTGGATATAAAAAACTATGGAAACGAAATAAACCGGAAATTTATTTTTTTTCTATAATAGCAAAAAAGTTTATTTATTATTAGTGCAGTCATTATGAAATTACGTTTTAATAAAATGACCTCAAAATATTACTCAAAGTATTAATACGTTAATTATGTGAATATTTAAATTTATAAATTGACAGATATCGTTGGAAAACAAGCAAACAAAAAAAAAATTCAGCGAAATTTTAACGAATTAAAATTCTGATACTGATGGCGACTAAAAACGTAAATTATTTTCGGGTTTCTATTAATTAAATTTTTTTTTTCTTTATATAATTAAAATTGATTATCTACTTTATTAAAAAGCCGATCAGTAGGAGTAGGAAATCGTCTATTGCTCATTTAGATGAATTAGTTACCAGGAGAACAACTAACTAAAACAATTTTTTTTTTGTGGTTTTGTGGTTAAATCGGGTTTTGAGTGCTGCGATTTAATAAACCGGTATCGGTAAATACAATTTCTTTAAAGCTCTTTAAAAGAAAAATGTAGACGATTACACGTAGTATTTCTGTTTATAATCACAATCCGAATGTTTTAATTAATTTTAAATAATAAATTTATAAAGCATATACAGCACAAATAAAATTCCCCAGCATAAATAAAATTCCTCTGCATAAACAAAACTATTTCGCGGTTTATCTATTAAAAAAGGAATAAAAAAAAAATTAAACAAAAAGCACAACATCGCTGTTTTATTTTTAATTCAATCAATTGTACGTATTAAGTGCTTTAAAGTTTGTTTTTTGTTTTATTTTTATTATTAAACGAAATGTCACTTAAAGTCAACAACAAACAGCAGGATAATAGCAGCAGCTATAAAAAGCAAACAAAAAAAAAACGAAACGAAACCAAACTGGAATTCATTGCATTGGCATCAATTGTGTTTCGCGCAAAGTATTTCCAATTAAAGCTTTATTTTTATCTCTCTCCATCTCTTTATTTTGTTGTTTTATTATTAAATTGTTATCAGTTTATGACTGAATTTTCATTTATTTAATAATAAGTGTTGTGTCGAATGTATTTCGTATATCCTCATCATTCATTCATTCATTCATTCACGTACCAGCTATTCGTCCGTTGTCAACATAATCAATTGTTTGACGACTTTCTATTCATACGGAAATAATTTTTTCCTTTTTTTTTTTTTTTTTGCTGTTCCCTGTTACTATATACTCGTTGGTCAGTTTTGTTTCGTTACGTCTCGTATTATCACAAAATAAATAAAGAAAAATATCCTTATCTAACCAACAATAGATGAAAAATTATGAATGCATCGTACTGTTGCGTTACGTTACGTCTGAACTAGCTAACAAAAAAAAAAATTTTTGTTTTTTTATTATTATTATTCAATACAGAAGCAAAACACTATAATAGTTATGATGAAATATTTATTACACCCGATCGTTGAGTAAATTTTCCAGACACGTATCGATCAATGTTATTGAGTTTTCTCGTTATGATTTTGTTATGAATAAAAGCTGGATGCATAAAAAGGGGTTGGTTACACATAACATTAGATAAATATTACAATTTCTATTTTTTCCTATCATTGAATATTATCTACATTTTTTTACATTTTTGTTATACAATTTTGCAAACGTCTTTTCAATTCGTTGTACAGAGTGAAATTTCGTTGTAAAGAAATGAAAAAAAAAATTTTTTTTTTTGTTACAAAAACTCACCCCTTTTGATGATTATATGATTTCTTTAGTGTAGTTCCCTGTAACACCTACACTCGTTTAGCTTCTTTTTTTTTTCTTTATTTATTTAATAACAATTCTGATGATGTAACAACATTTTACACTATGTATCCTCGGTGTTATCCTTTAAATCAACATTATCTTTTAGTTATCGATGTTTTAAAGGGAAGAAGAAAAAGTAGGAAAAAAATCTCTTTAATAGTAGAATGAGGTAAGATCCCATAACACAATACATTGGATCACATCATTACATAAAATTGGGATTTTCAGCTCGTTGCTTATGTAATTTGGGTGAATTTTCTTCACCAATTCAGACAGAATAGAAATATAAAATACATAAAAACAATTTTTTTTCACAATCGTCATTCTTCTATTCTATACATAAATACGTTCAACTCGATTCCAGTCGATCCCTTTCTGCCCACCCCAAAAACTATACACAAAACTAATAAACCTACAAAAAAAAAAAAAAAAAAAAATCATTTCTGCCTCTACTACAAAACTATACAACCTTACAGCTCTCCAACAAAACAAAACAAAAAAAAAACATTTACAACATGGTAATGTTACTAGAACTTTTATATTGTATTTTCAGTATGCAGTCATCAATTTTAGTCTCGTGCTTGCCATAAAATGTCGAGGATCAGGACGTGACCATTGCAAAAAAAAAACATCACAAATAAAAACGCAAAAAAGATTGCCATCATCTTATATAAATAAAAAAAAGAAGCAAAAAAAAAAAAAAACTAACATCGTATGGTATCGCTTCATCGCCTAAAGATGTTTTCAATGACTTTAGGGGAAAGGACTGTTAAAGAGACGCACATACTTTCGATGGGTTGGAACAAACATTTTTATCATTACTTGCTGTGATGAAGCGATGTAAGAAAATAATTTCCGTTAATGTTTCACAGTGGTGCCAACATATCTTTTCAATAACGTGAAGCTAGTTATAATGTTTTTTAAACAGATTTTCAGTTGGTGCCACCACGTAAGCGGACTCTTAATTTTTATGTGATTTCTAAAAGTTTTACAAAGCACAAATGCCTAGCAGGTTCACCTTCTTAATTTCTGTATCAAGATTTAATACCTAAATCCTCCACTTCTACAAAAAAAAATAATAAAAAATTCCTACGTTTTAAAAATATTTCAATCAAAAAAACAAAAACGAAAAAAAACTCTGCAAAACACGGCAACAAAGTAAAAAAAAAAAAGGAACAAAAGGAAGAAGTAAAAACCGAATAAATAAAACAAATTGTTGACAAAATTTCTTCGTTTTTTTCTGTTTTATCTCTTACCGCTGTTGCTGCCGTATTTTACATATGTCACATAAGATGAGTTAGTTACGTTAGACATGAAAGGCAACTATATTGTTTTATACACCAACAACAACCAACAGAAAAAAAGGAAGAAAAAGCTCCCTTAAAGAGGAAATACAAAAAAAAAATATTCAATACACAACGACAGCATAAAGAAAGGAAACAATATAACTGGCGAAGCACGTCACCTCAATATTGATTTGCATATATCTCTGCTTTACAATAAAAATAACAAAAAATATTTTTATTTTTTTTTTTAAACACCGAATCGAATATGATAAATGACAAACATGACTTTTCTACATGGGTTTCGTATACAATTTTTACTTCTAGGAAACTTACAAAAAATCACTTTTTTATTCATTTTCTCACTTTCATTGTGGCTACGCTCCAACGACATTTTGCACATTTGTCTTCATTTTCTTAAAGCAAACATAAGCAAATATGGAAATTACGTTTAGTTTTTTTTTTATTATTTTGTTTTCGGGCCAATAAAGTTCCAAGCATACAAAAAATTATAAATAGATAAACAAGACAACCACCGATGTATTTCTTATAACTGGGATTTGTAACGATGAAACAACTTTATCGGTTCACATTGCTCAGTGTTCGATCTCGAAGAGAAAACTAAAAAAATTTTAAATAAGCTTAAATTGCCAGACATTAAAGCTAGGATAGATTTTTTTTGTTTTATTTTGATTCATTTTTTTTTTATAGCGATTACATAAAAAAAAAAAAAAACAATAAAAAAAAAAACAAAAAACCCCATGATTTTATAGCACTATAAAAATATGTTAAGTTTTCAATATGTAATAAAAATTTTAATTGTTTTTTCCTAGTTTTTATTTAATTTTTTTTATTACAATGCGCTATGATAATTTTTCATATCCGTCATTAAACGACAACATATGGATCGTTAAATGAAGTTTTTGTTTTGTTTTTATTTAAATAATATAAAATGGAGTCTTTGATTAAAAATGCATTTTAAGTGGAAATAAGTATTTATTATAGAAATTATAAAACGATTTTAAGGAAGATCTATCCTTTCAAATTAACTAGAAAAAAAAACCCTGGAATCCCAAATGTTTAGAATTACGTTAAAAAGTCTTTAAGGATTCCTACGTGTAAGATAACAAAAACTAAAAAGGGTTAATAAGTACTGCCCTAGACAATAAGAAATTTAATTAAAAATACAATCAACAGGTTGTTACTGTACGATATTAAACCCTTTTTGTTGTTGTTGATGTAATTGTTTATCATCATGGGTCCAATTGAGTACCGATGACATGATTAAATCGTTTTTATCACAGTTAATAAATCAATTAAATCCAAAATGTGATTCTCACGTGATAATTGTTAAATCTCCATTGGCAAAAAAAAAAAAAAAGTTTTAATGCTTACGCATTATCACTTGAAAATACTTTGCATTGGTTTAACCGAAATAAAATAAAATTTTTCCACAACTATATTCACCTTAATTCAATTAAATAAATTCCGATAGCATCTGTTTACTTTGATCCGTGTGTGGGTGTGTTTTTCTCACGAATAGTTGAAATTTTGAAAAATGTTTTTATACTAAACTGAAATAACGTGTTTAATTAGTTTAATTAATTATTTAATTTAAATGGAATGTAAATAATCGAGTAATTCCAGCTGTAATAAACACATCAAAAGAGAATTACAAAACGCACGAATTCTTTTCTAATCTTTAATTAAACTCCTTTATATAAACAAAACAAATAAATAGGCGCTCATCACACAAACTAAAACCCCACCGTTTGAGAACCGCTGAATTTTTTATTTCGTTGCTTAAAAATATTTATTGACCGTCATTATTCAATTTAACGAAAATTTATTTCATTTCTGCTTGTTTTTCTCCTTGTTTTTTGTTTTTTTTTTAAACATAAAATAAATAAATTTTCAAAATAAATTAACAATTTAACACTGTTTGTGGTTAAATAATAAAATGATTAAATTAATTTTGATACATTTATTATGATAATCGCGATTGATAACGGAATAAATCTACATAATCGGTTTTGGGTTTTATTCTTCTTTTCTATTTGGTGGTGTATCGAAGATTTATGTGTTGGATGATCATGGATGGATTATAGAGAAAGAAAAATCTAGACTTTAATAACCGCAAGAAAAAATTTAATGCTCCTGAATTCACACGATAAACAAACAGAAAGTAGTGACGTCGCCTGAGAACCATAATTTCACTCACACACGAATAAAAAATAATTTTAAACTGCATCTGCTGTGCAGCACTTAACAAGGAGTAGAACTTGATTCAGTTACATTTAAGAAGAAGAAAAAAAGAAGCTAAAATACTCATAAAGACATGACTACAGGAAGTTATTCCCTTAACATTACGAAACGAACGAACGAACAGTACAACAAAATGCATCAGACAATCATATTCTGGCTTTTGTTGTATAGTTTTTGGTCTATTTTAGTCTATCAAAGTTATACAATAAAAAATTTCCCATCATTCTTATCTACTTAACTCATCAGTTCGCGTTTATTTTTCTCTCCTCTATTTTCGTTTGAATCTTTTGTTGCATTTTTTTTTCTTGGTGAATTAAACGATTTTTCTTCAATTTCTTTATTTTTTTTTTTTCTTGCCTGATGCTTGCAAAGGTGGCCCCCAAAGAATGTGCTTTCATACACAAAGCCAAGTATGTATATATGCTCGTTAAATGCATTTATGGCTTTTTAACCCTGTATCATTTATGTTTAACAAAAAAAAAAAAAAAAAAAAGATGAAAAACCAACAACGAACGAACAGGCACAATTCTCGCTTTTATTCATAGACTCAATGGGAAATACGAACAACAATGTATAATCCGCATTAACGCGGTTACTGGTTTTATACAACAGGAAAAACCAAAAGGAAAAAAAAAATATTTTCTTTGTACGATTTTATTATTTAAATGTAACCTTTGAAGTATCACCCTCTTACGGATCGTATCCATGCCATAGATAAATGATTGTGTTGAAAATTTAATAGTTAATACTGCGGTTGATAATGTTTGTTAATCGACGATGCTGTTTCACCGTTTTATGATGATTTCTGATGTAAGAAATTCATGGTTTATGTTAACCAGCAGTTAACTTACGGCTAATATAGCATAATTGTGTTATCAATAAATTTCAACATTTCCTATGTCGTTAGATAATTTATTTGTGATTACAAAACATTAAAAATCTTAGTTCTAGGGCACATTTTGGCTAAGCTAAGCAGTTTTTTAAACCGAGATTACTCTACACTCTAACACTGGTATATCTAACACCAGCTGTGGATGTAAAAATTATTCTAGATACAATATTGCATCAATACTAACGCCCACCCCACAAAAAGCTTAATATTTTCTATCATTTTTGTTTTGGAATTGCCTTAAATGAGTTAATTCTCTAGTTTGCTTGACAATTTTTCGTTTTTTTTTTTTTAAATAAAAATTTTGTTGGCACTGAGTTAAAAAAGTTTTTTTTTGTGTTTTTGTTTGGAAGAAGAATTTTTTTTCCTATATTGATAACAAAGTTTCAACAGTTTTTTTTTTTACCTTTAAAATGTGCACTCAAAATAAATTTTATAAACATAAAAAACTTTTTTCTAAACAAAAATAAATTATTTTTTTATTTTTAGGTAGGTCCAGTAATTGTAACCATTTGTAATCATTTTTCGCAGGACTCTGGAAAATTAAAAAAAAAAAAAAACTTTGGTGTCACCAAAACTTTAATGAACAAGGAAAGGCACTAAAGTGTCAAGTGTTGGCTGGAAGCTTTACTGGGAAAACTTTCCTCAATACTGGTAACGATCAGGTATTTTGTTCTGTCGAAAAATTAATTAAAAAAAGAATAAAAAATTTTAAGTAAAAAAGCTTTGGGCATGGATTTAAGCTGCTGCTGTTCCTGTTTTACTTTAAAACTTTACTTGATTAGCATAAAACTTTGCGTTAAACAAAGCTTTTGCGATAATTTACTAAAATACGCTGGAAGCTGCTATAACTATCATGTGGTTTACTCACTCAACCTGGGTGTGATGTAATATTGAATCATCACAACCTCCTTGAGTGAGCGAATAACTGATTTTTACCTCCAAAAAAAAGGCAAACGATTATAGCATAAATTTAACCAATTTTATGCAAATTGTAAAGGAAAATTACTATCGATAAAAGTAGATTAGATTCAATAATTTCTGCATTAGTTGGTTTTACAATTGTTTAAATAGATTAAATGCATAATTGATTAGAATTTACATAATAATTAATAAAATTAAATTTTGAATACAAAAAATAAAATTATCATTATTGTGATTTTACTGCCATCTGCTATCAAAGTGAAAAAAAAATTATCAAAGCTTTTTTTCATTGAAGAAAAATTAATATTTCGGAGTAAGTTTTTTTCTTCTGGTATTTCGGTTTGAATCTGCACAAAATTTGCGGGGTTTTCACCCTCTAAAAGCACTTTTTTAGGGAAACAAATTTTTCTGGTTATCCTTAGTAACCACAATGTACTGTTGGTATAATTTAATGTTGGAAAAGGATTAGAGAAACAAATAAAAAAACGCGCAGAGTGCACATAATGATCACAAATCTACTGTAGCCGACAGAACCATCGAAACGACTATTCCAGGTATTCCGGACTCAGGTAACCAAGAAAATACATTAATTTATTATTAATGAATTATATTGATCAGATGACCAAAAATTTTTTGAATGTTTCACCTGATGGCAATTATCGATTTGAACTCCCCTAATAGCGTTGTCACCCCCTTAATGGCATTCATTATTATGATTGACGTGATGTGTTACAAATGAATATTTAATAATTAAGGTGAGCAAGCCAACAAACAATCCAATAAAAAAGCACCAACAATTGTAATATAAAAAAAAATAATTAATCGGCATTGTGATTCTATTTTCGTAGCGCTTTAATTTTCCAATTGATTGGTGGATACTTAAATCCTTAAATAATTAAATAAAAGAAAAACATTATTTTCTTTTTTATTGATGGTTTTAAAGGGATTTTGTTTTTTGCAGGTCTGTTGGGAGTTTGATGCTGTAAGTCAATCAAATGGCTGTAAGTAAGCAAAAATTTGGTATAAACTTGATGTTCAAAGGGCTAAAAGGGTAGTACTTCGCATTTTTTATAACAAGAAATCCATAGAAATTCCCTTATTTGTACGAGAAATCAAACTGCTGTCGTAACTGATAATTTACCAACTGAAGCACTTTCAGTTGCTACCGGAAAGTTATTTAATTGCTCGATAATGAAATTAACAAAACCGCTCTACAAACACAAACCTAAACTAAGGAAGGCAACGGCCTATAGCCACCTAAAACATAATTTACACCTCAAGGTAAGTAGTCTCATTAGCGTAAATAAATTTAATTTTTATTTTTTATTGAATGATAATTTCTGTGGCGTTAGTCAGTTATTATCATAGCAATAATAATAAAACAGAGGAGGACACTCTATGCATAAATAATTAAGTGAAAATAAATTGAATTTATTTTTGAAAAGAAATAAATTTTTCGTTTTTAAAATAGGCAACTAGGTTATGTTCGCTGTTTTTTTTTTTTTTTTTGTTTTCTTTTGTTCATTTTTATTTCAGTTGTTTAATCTCAGTTTTTTATGTTTTTTATAGCTTTTAAGCCAACCGATAATTAACTTTATTACCTTTTAATTACAGGAAATTTTATTTTTATCCTTTTAAGTGGTTTTCGTTTGTGATTTCTGTTGTAAGCAGGTAATCGGCAGGTAAATGACTATGTTGTGTCATTCAAACGACTGTTTTAGGGATTTTTGGTAATTAATACTCACATTTAAAAATAAAATCTCGATAACAAATGCTCAAAAATAGAAACAAATGTATTTTGGTAACAAAACCGGTAGCAATCCTTATCAAATTCACGCACAAAAGCTTCCACTGTAATCAAAGTTATATCAGCAAAATTATATCCAAATAAAAGATTAAAAAAATTTATTTACAAAAGCAATAAACACATAAAAGATACGAAAAATCATATTACGAGATTTTTCATTTATCAACTTAATTTTGAGTCTTTTTCAAAAAAAAAACACAAACAAAAAGCTCAAACACGCAGCATCCGCGTAATTTCTGTATCGCACGCTAAAATCACATCTCTCTCGTTCTTCAATATAATTTTCGAAGCACGTACACATTCAAAAAAATTGCCAATAAAAAAAATCAGCTGCTTTGCGCATGTTTATCTAAATGTCAAAAAAAAACAAAAAGAAATTCCTTCGTCACATAACCAAACAAATATATTAATAAAAACCAAAAATTTATTTACCTTTAAAAATTATTATAAAATCAAATTAATAAAATCCCCGATAATGCTGTTAATAAATCAATAAACCGGCGTTATTAATATTTCATAAAAATAATTGTTTACAATAAAGTTTATTTCTGTGTGTTTGGTGTGAAAGTAGCAGTGAGTAAGAGAGGAGAAATTTTTTTCTTTTGTGTTTGTTTGTTGTATGTAGCTAAAATCACAAAAAAAAATATTTTTTGACTGTTCGCGACGCGATAAAGTTGTGCGCTAGCGTAGCTTAAAGCTAATCAATCATTAGAAAAAATATTAAATTAACAAAACAAACGAAGGATAGTGTTTAAAGATGACTTAGCTTTGGGTTAAAAAAGCGAAATCGAAGCATAAAAAAAAATTTCATCAAAAACCAGTTACAGTGTGCACGGTTACCAATTTACCTGTATCGAAATGATATAAAAACTTTTTTTAATTAATTTACTTGATTGACGTGAATTTTGTTGTTACTTAGTGGTTTTCTGTTTGAAAAAAAAAATATTCAAATCATGCAATAAGCACCCAAAATCAAAGGCAAACAATAAAAATTGAAGAGGGGAATAAAACGCAGGAATTACAGGTGATGCTGCTTGTTAATTAATATTACGTAATGTTCCAAGAAGAATTCCGGTTCTTTTATTTTTTTTGATGAATTAAATTACAAAATTATTTTTTGTTTACTCTCTGTGGGCTTTTTCTCTTCTAATGAAAGTGGAAGTTTGTTTCTGACATTTTAATGAACCTATGCTGTTTTCAACTCTCTGTTATTTTATTTTTGAATTATTGCTTTATGTGTAATAGAAATTCCAGTGTTAATTACGTTATTTACTCACGGAAAATGCTATTCTGATTGTTTTTAGTAATTAGTCGCTCCCATCTTTTATAAAACGAGTGTTTTGAAAATTTACAACTGAAATTAAACGATTTTCGGTTAATTTATATGAAAAAAAAAAAGTTTAAGAAGGCATAAACAGGTATAAAGCTTAACTACATCACGCAATGGATTACAAGGGACATTTATTAGTCATCTCCTGTTCAATCATAAAACAAAAAATTTCACTTTTTGTCTTATCGCACAAAAATACCTCAGTCTTGTATTTCTTATGTTTCGTTAATAAAAATCGTAGAAAGTAATCGAAAAAATCAATAAAAATAAAATGCTTATAACGGGTTCAGGTGTAAAAAAGTCAAAGACTGTCATAAAAAAAAGAATAAAAAAATTATCATTCCTCCACTACCAGCATTATTTGTATGTTTTATCAAATTTACCACACATTTATACTCGTTATGTTAATAAAATAAAAAAATAAAACACTTTATATTTTCAAACAATCGAAATCAATTTCATTTATTTAGTCTTATTCAAGTTCTTCAGCTGTATAGATCACAGCCAGAACAAAACCGATCTTATAAAACATTCCGTCACCATAAATAATCCTGATTTAAATGTAAGGATCGCAGGATAGATTAGATAAAAGAGAAAAATTAATCTGTTAATCAGTGATTACTACCTGTGACCTGTGGCTGTAATTGTGTGGTGTGCGACTTTGTACGTGTAATTTAAAGTAAATAAATTTAAAATATTTTTTTATATAAACAACAATGAAAATAAAAACCACTTTGCACGCGATTTTATAATAAATTTGACACTTTTTTTTTCATTATCTGTTTCACTTTTTTTTTTTTTAATAATATAATTATTTAATTAAATTTTTTAAATAAATAAACAAAAAAAGTAAAAACAGTGAAATAAAATATTTAATAATTTTTGACCTTATTTGTTTGCCTTTTTTTCTTTTTTTTTTAATAATTATTTTTGTCGCTTTTTATGTCATTATCACTGGCATCATTTTTTTTTCTACACTTGAAAATTGTTAATTTTAAGCAAAATAAATTTAAAAGTGCTGCTTTATTTTTTTTACCTGTTGAGGAAGTAATTTTAAAAACAAATTTATCGCTAAATTATAGAAGAAAAAAATAATTTACACAATCAGTCAGTTTTTATAATAAATAATTTGATTAGGGTTCTCCTCGCTGACATAAAATCGTAACGCAATCAAGAAAACCTTAATTCAACGTTTTCGCTCTAATTCAAGGCTGAGAAAGTTACGATTGATAATCAACGCGACCTTTACTATAGCAGACGATCCTTTAATAAAATAATAAAATAATTTTTTTAAATAAATTTAATGCAAACAGTTGGAGAATTTCTCTCATATGCTAAAACACACTCTACACACGCTTAAATGTGATTTGATGCTTAGTTTCTTCGTCGTTTTTTTGTTTTGTTTAAGTCAAGTGATAATTGACATTCATTTCACTTCAAACAAAAAAAAAAAAATATACATAAATACTTGACTTGTCTGTGCAATATAACTGCATTTATTTAACGGTTAAGTTCACATAATCTTAGCTTAGCTAAGTATCAACAACAAAAAAAAAAAAAGTAGAAAAAATATCTTAAAGCTGTGATAAAACCGACTTTACTGTAATTATAAGGTTAGCGACCGATTCAAATAACGTTTGTAAAGTAACGTTTTAAGAAGTAGGCTTAAACAAGATACAAAACGAATGGTTAGCTTAGGAATTAATTAGTTAAGTCACTTAGTGGGTAAAGATTGAACAAAATACGTGTTGCGATCGCTATAAGGATCCACTTAACAGAGTTTAAGATAGAGATCGGGATTCTAGCCGTACATCCTGTAATCCATTTCATATGTCGAGTATTTAAAGAAGCATTAAACGTAAGTCATTGGCCACCATTATCAATCATAATTAATGACAGCCGATAAGACTGCTTAACGGCAACGACACTTGCATAAACGACGTTACGAGATTTTTTTTTATCGATTCAAGTAAAAAAAGTGCATTGAACGGTTGACTACGTTTTACAAACGACAATAAAATTGAATTATTTTTGGTTTGCTTAATTATAAAATTGTGTTTTGCCTGTATGGATGATTTGTGAATTTTTATTTGGTTGTTTTATTGTTGTTTCTTTATCAATCAATTGATTATCTGTGTTGAATTCCTGTTGAAACGGGGGGAAAATAACTCTGGCAATACTGGATTTTCTGTTTTTAAAATCACCAAAAAAACAAGAAACTTCTGTTCTGGCAGACAATGTAATTCTCTGTAGTC
Organism: Ptychoptera albimana; assembly: GCA_961205885.1. Lineage (NCBI taxonomy): Eukaryota > Metazoa > Arthropoda > Insecta > Diptera > Ptychopteridae > Ptychoptera > Ptychoptera albimana. The sequence goes on along the minus strand of OY540802.1, from coordinate 437,763 downwards.
GTTGTGCTTAGGCTAATGTTTCCAATGAGTAACAAAACTATCCGCCATAAAGCAATAATAAAATAAAATTAATTTTTTTTTCTAAATAAACAAACAGCGAATCAATTTATCAAATTAGATAAACATTTTTTTTTCCAATTTCTCTAAATTACGTTAGTAGATTTTGTGATATATTGAAGGGAATACCCGAAATTTATTAACAGAGATAACACAGAGAAGGCGACAAAATATATTTCCACTCCTATAAATAAATAAACAAAAAAAAATAATAAAAAATATTTCAAGATAACCCTAGAAAAGTTAACAAAGAATTCGTAGTTAAATCGTAATTTTATTCTCTTTGACATTTTATAAAGATCATCGACACTGGATCGAATGGTTTAATATTGTAACGTTGTGGTAAAGGTAAAATACAACAAGAATACTCAACAACATTATAATAATAGAATACAAGATAAGAAATATAAATAAGTGGAAAAGGGTACCAACAGCGACAAAATAGGTGCCGTTTTTTCATGTAAGTACAAGTTTTCTAAAAGATTTAAAGGTTTTTTATTCATTACCCGCTTAATTATATAAAATTGAATCACCTAAACTGTGTATGATAGTGCAGTTTTGATGTTTATTTACGTTATCATAGTTTAACACGCCTTAAATATAAATAATTTAATAATAATAAAAGAAATTTTTGTTCTTATCACAATTGTGCTACATTGATAGGAAGAACGGATTTTATAATTTTTCAAAAACTATTTTCTTGTTATCAGCATGGAATGGAACAGTAGGAATTTGGCTTTTTTTTTTTTTTTTTTTTTTTTTTTTAATGCGGATCACTCTTGTGTTGATGATTAAACAGTATTAGAGAGTCACACAGTATGAATTAAGCCGTATGAAACTAACAACGGAATGATCCGTTAAATATGTAATGCGCATGCGATAATTACTTTATTTTTAAAATGTCGTTTTGTGTTTGTTTTATAACTGTTTTCAGGGAAGTTTTTTTATTATTATTTTTTTTATTCTAAGCCGTTTAAAGAGGTAAATATAATGGTGGATAAATGATTTTATCTTCATATTCATAACTTGAGTAACTGTCAAGATATCCTCCAGCTAAACTTGTTTCATTACATTAAAAAAGAAAACAAAAATTGCGCTTGTATACAAACAAACTTCCTTTCTAGCTGGTAATTCTCTTGATTTATTTAAGTCACTTAATCAGTACGCCGTCACTGTCTAACAAATTTTCAAAGGCTTTGAAAATGAGTAAAAACATAAAAAAAAAAAACACCAATTCAAATTGCGTTTAACTTCAAAGTAATAATTCCAGTTGAAATATAAATAAAAATAATAATAATAATTTATTATAACTTGAAATTATTGATATCAGCTTCATTAGTAAAATTATTTATATAAAAAAAAAAAGAAAGAAACAAATTGATAAACAAGAAAAAATTAAATTATTTGATAAAGAATAAAACTTTTTTTTTTTTGCCATGTTTTGTCCAAGTGTTTTTAACGATAAAAAAGTGAAAAATGTAAATACCGGAGACATTATTGTGTTTTAATTCATTAATTAATTAATAAATAATTAATTCGATAGCAATGTATAAATATAAACGTTTAGTGAAACAACATAAAAAGGAGAAAAATCATTTTTTAATTAATTTTTGTGTTATATTGGTTGTTGGTTGGTGTGACTTAAGAATATATTTTTATTATTTTTTTTTTGTGTTTTCTGTACTTTTTTTTAAATCTAATTGTTGAATAAATATAATTAAATTAGTGGTTTTTCTCTGACGATTAGTTAATTATCGAAAAGAAATCGATAGTTCCGACCAGTGGTTTGGTTTAAAAAATATTTCTGAATAATCGATTAATGTTATTAGTGTGAATGGAAGGGTTTAAATCACATTATTTGCGGGATGAATGATTACCTAGATAAATCTCTTCTATTGCGTCTTATCTATCTGATATTAAAACTTCGTACTTGAGCCCTTAAGCATTTTTATCTTCAGAACTTTCTTTTGTTCGTATAAAATTTGCAGTGAGAAAACACCAATATTAATAGTTTAATTCAATAAAATATTGTTTTAAGCGTAAAAGTATTCCAAATGACTTGCATATTTATTATTATCTGTGATAATCAATGTTCTGATAACAGAACAAAACAAAACAAACAAATTTTCTAATAAATAGCTAACAAAACAATTGAATGTAATTTCGATTTAGCCGATTTATACCGAGTGGTTTTTTAGTATGGTAACGAAAAAATAAGAAAATTCGTGATTTACACGTAATTTTGGTAAATTTACTCCAATTCCTTTAACCCCTACGATTATCATTAATTATTAATCGATACGTAATGTATTTTTTCGATTAATTGACTTAAAATTGTTTTTTTTTTTTATTATAATTATAGCTAAAAGCACTTAGGAAAATTTATTTTCTAATTTATAAAAAAAAAAAAAAAATTCATTTTGATTCGTGTTCAAAATGCCCAACAGTCGTTACACCTCAATTGTTTGTTGATCGTTTAATACCTTAAATCGCGAAACAAAAAATGTATTCAATGTTTTTATGGAGAAAAATTAAAATTAAAATTCTCTTCTATTTCCTAGCATTTAGCTTCCTCATAATGGGAGTGATTGGATATTTTACAAATATTGTCTTCAGCGTAATGTTATTATCCGGAAGAGAAACTACAACAAATGGTCTGCTATATCCACGGTAAATCAAACGGGTCGGAAAATTAGTTAGCAAGAAAAACAAATAAAAGTTAATTTAATTTCAGGGAATCAGAGACACGTGAAGTACGAAGTCTTGATGGAATATGGAATTTTGTTAAATCAGATGTTAATAATCCAACAAAGGGAATCAGAGATAAATGGTATTTGGATGATTTAAGTAAAGTATGTAGAAATTGTGTTTTACCGATAGCACAGTGGTTTGTTGAATAATGAAAAAAAAAAAAAAAAAACTTCCAGGTGAGACCAGTGATACCAATGCCAGTGCCCGCTAGTTACAACGATATAACCGAAGATAATGAAATACGAGATCACGTTGGCACTGTGTGGTATGACCGGAAATTCTTTGTACCCGCCTCATGGGCGAAAAATCAACGTGTTTGGATACGTTTCGGAAGTGTCCACTATGAAGCAATTGTCGTAGGTTTTCATGAAGTAAATATAAAATTTCCCAAAGATTTATCAATTTTTTTTTCTTTCTATCTTAGTGGATTAATGGTGAATCAGCTATTAAACATGAAATCGGTCATTTACCATTTGAAACAGAAATAACAAGTTATTTAAAATATTCGGAAGAGAATCGTGTCACAGTTTTATGTGATAATGTTTTAGTACAGACGACAATACCACAGGGTAAAATCTCTGAGTTACCAAAGTAAGTGATTTTTTCGAATAAGAAATTTTATTCTCCATCATTTAGCTTTTTTTTAAAGCTCCCGGTTAACACAAAATTAAAGTAAATTATCTAGAAGTCGCTATTTACTTATTTAATTTAAAAACAGGAAAATGGCGTTTCAAAAATCGCACACGTGTAGTACTTTTTAGTTGGTATTTTTAAAAGCACATATCTCTAGTCCCAGGCACTCTTTAGCTTTCCGGTAAATTTACGTGTAAATTGATTAAACGTTTATGTAGTGCCAAGTGGTTTTAATTTAATTAAAAATTTTCTTTTCTTTCTTTTGTCCCAAAAATACATTTTTAAAAAACAAAACAAAAATTCTTAATTAAAAAAAACTGAATTGCCTAAAAAAGGGGTGTGCTGGACCTCATTGTACTGCCACTAATCGAATGGAAATATAATTTAATTGAAAATACACTAATTTTGGCTAAATTTTTTATTGTTTTCCTCTACTTCATTTTGAATGGATTATTTTTGTAAGTAGAGAACCCAAAAATTACACAAATGATCACACACACACACACACATTTTTTATCCTTTTTTATTTTGGTTAATTAAATTAATTAATTAGAATCTATCTGCACAGTTCTCTTGTTTGTTGCTAATCTTGCTGGTGGTGAATTATTTTTTTTCTACTAATTCGTTTTGTTGTTTTTCTTCAATTTCCCATAGAGATGACGGCATTGAAATCTTTCAATCGTACACATTTGACTTTTTCAATTATGCCGGAATACATAGATCCGTTGTTTTATACACAACGCCACTAACATACATTGATGATGTGATTGTATCTACAAACATAGATAAAGTCGATGGCAAAGAAGTTGGTATGATAAAAAAAAAAAAAAAACTTTAGTTTAACCTAAAATTCGCATTCATTTTTTTCTTTTCTTTTAGGTCATATTTATTACCGGGTATTGTGTAAAAGCAGCACCACTCTCGGTGACCACGAAGATGAGACTCTTAGTGTTTTTATTACAATACGTGACAAAGATGGTAATATTGTGTCAAATAATACCTCAGGACCTGATCTACGTGGTATAATAACCATAGAAAATGTGAAACCATGGTGGCCTTACTTAATGCACACGGATCCAGCTTATTTATATAAAATGGAGGTAATTCACGATTTAATTTTCATTTTAAATATGAAAATTCACCAAAAGTTCCATCATAGGTGTCCTTGTCAACGAAAAATGAGAAGAATATTGATGTTTATCGTTTGAAAGTTGGGATTCGTACACTAGAATGGAACGCAACCGCCTTTTTGATCAATGGGAAACCAATTTACTTCCGTGGTTTTGGTAAACATGAGGACTCTGATGTAAGATCCCTTAAATCTGTAAGTGTTCTGTTCTAATTTCTATAATTTTAGATAAGAGGGAAAGGTTTGGACTACGCATTGTTAACGAAAGATTTTAATTTAATCAAATGGATCGGTGCGAATGCCTATCGCACATCTCATTACCCATATTCAGAGGAATCGATGGATTTTGCCGATGAAGTCGGTATAATGATAATCGATGAATGTCCTAGTGTTGACACAGAGAACTATTCACAGGCGTTACTAGAAAAACATAAGTCATCCATAGAACAATTGATACACAGGGATAAAAATCATCCTAGCGTTGTCATGTGGTCAATTGCGAATGAACCACGAACACGTCCTTCAGAAGCTGATGCTTATTTTAGGTGAAGATTCCAGTTACTTTTTAGCTAATTTAAAATTAAAATACGATTTCTGTTTCTTTTCTTTCTGCAGATCTGTGGCAAATTATACAAAATCCTTAGATCCTACTCGTCCAATAACAGCAGCTATTGCAACGCCAGTGTTTGATGATAAAGCCGTTAGTAAAACATTTTTCCATGAATTTTTTTTTTTTTTAATTTAAATTTGGTTTTAACAGGGTCAATACATGGACATACTTAGTTTTAATCGTTATAATGGTTGGTACTCGAACCCTGGTAAACTTTCCATGATAACGAAACGAGTGGTAGAGGAGGCGAGCGCCTGGAATAGGAAATACAATAAACCAGTTTTAATGTCAGAGTACGGTGCAGATACAGTTGAGGGTCTCCACATTGTACGATTTTTATTTATTTTGTAGTAAAGTACTCACGGAATTAATCAACAATTTGATCTTTTTTTTAGCTTCCATCGTTTGTTTGGTCAGAGGAGTACCAAACAGAATTATTTTCAAAGCACTTTAAAGCGTTTGACATATTGCGCCACAAGGATTTCTTTATTGGGGAATTTGTATGGAATTTTGCCGATTTTAAAACAGCGCAATGTGAGGTTTTTTGGTATTTCGTTTGCAGAACTCGGATTTATTTTTTTTTTTTAATTTTCAGCGGTGACACGTGTTGGTGGAAATAAAAAGGGGATATTTACAAGGAGTAGACAGCCAAAGTATTCAGCCCACCATTTAAGGAAAAGATACTTTGCATTAAGCAAACAAATAGATAATAGTACAATGCCAGACGACTTATTCTTATATTTAGTTGATAAAAATAATCAGAGTGATAGTGAGCACATTGAATTATAATTTATAGATCGATTTGTATTTATTTTTAAATTATAATAAAATAGTTAACTAATTATGTACTTTTATAATGAATAATGAATAAATAGCGTTTTGATAAGAGTTTATTTATTCTGTCGTTTATTGTCGTTCATGAATCTATCGTATATTCATTAACACTTGTTTTGTCCACAATTTTTAAACATTCATCAGCAAATTCCGTAAATAATGGTTCCATCATAGCAGCTTTAGTTGCATTCCACGCATTCGGTGCTGCATCAACCTCTGTTATATAACGACGTAAATGTGGATTTTCTAGTAATTTTTTAAGATTTTCACTCGATTCTTTAATTACAAAAAAATAAAAAATTCTTCCATGAGCAATAACCTATAAAAAAATCTCTGCATATCTTACTTAATTCTTCTAATAACTCCATTGGTATTGTATCGTCTGTTGGAAAATTAAGTTCACGCGTTTCTACTTTATTATCAATGATAACAGGATGAATTTTCTTCTCGCATGGTATTTCTTTGTGGACTTTCCAGCAATTTAATGAGCAACTAGAAGAAAACATTTTTTTTTGTATTCTAACCTCAAACTAGTTGATTAAATTGACTTACTATGGTATTTCACAGTTAGGACATTTATATTTACTTATATTTTCTGTACATATAATACAATTAAGATTTGTTTTTAGTGCCATATTATTACTTTATTATTTAAATGAAAAGTTTATCAATAAAAGAATAATTCATCTAACAAAATAAATTTCTGTTTGTTTACATTTATCACAGTATTTAAAACACGCGACGTCAAAATAGTTGCGGTTTAATTGTTGTTAATTTTTAAACCGGTTCTGTCGATATTTTTTTAACGATAAATTCTTGCCTGATTACAACTTTTTTTTCCTGTTTCAAAGTCTTTTTTTGAATATTTTTATTGAAAATAATTAATAAAATTCATTTTAACTGAATAAATTAATTAATTTTCAATGATATAAATAAATTTAAAAAACCATTTCCCGTTCAATACTATATTCCATCAGAATATTATGAAATTAAAAAACTCAACAACACGTCACAATAACTCAACAACGATTATCAATTTTTTTTTAATTAAATGCGACGCATTAACAACATAAAATTAGTTCGCGAGGAAAATAATTATAAAAAAAAAAATTTCTTCTTTTTTTAATATTTAAAAGCAAAGTATTTGTGCGGTTTTAAAACAAAAAATTAACAAGCCCCAGTGGCCTAATGGATAAGGCATCGGCCTCCTAAGCCGGGGATTGTGGGTTCGAGTCCCATCTGGGGTAATATAACTTTTTTTTTCTTCGTTGGTTTTTTTTCCGCGTTTTCTTTATCAGGTTTTAATTACTTTGCCACCGATTACACATAGAGACGATTTTTTTTTTATTATATTTTCGGTGATAAGAGAATTTGAGTTTTTTTTTTTTTAATTTGAAGGCAAAATCAGTAAAACGAATAATTGATGACGGATTGGTAGATTCAATTCGATGAGAAGCCAGGGAGGATTTTACAAGACTACCCTTTTGTATCAAGGAGCTTACTGAAAAGTTTCCCAAAACGTAAGAATTAAGAGATTTTTCCTTTAAATAATTTTATAGAGTGGAAAGTATTTGTAGCAAGTTGAAATCAACTTCAGTTGCTTCTACAGTTGGATCTGCTGTTTATCTAGCCTTGAATTTTGTTCTCGATTCCTTGATTTGGTTGGCCCTAGATCCAGACTTCTTCACATCGTGCACTATGGACTATCCGAAAGGAAATAATTCCTGCTAAAGTTTCATTAATTTCCATGACATAAATCTTCTAGTCCCCTGGTTTCTATCACTAATTTTATTTTTTTTTATTTACCAAAAGAATTTCTTGTTGGTCACAAAAAACGTTTCAAACGGAGACCTAACAAACAATTTTTTTTAAAACACAGAAGACACGCATAGAGAATGTTTTATAAGAAAACCGATTGGGGAAATTATGTTGAGATGGAGATGGAAGCAGTGGAGAAGGTGATAACCAGCGATACAAGAAAGTCATATTTGAAATCTGTTCGCATTTTGGTGTTTATTTAAAAAAGAAAAAGAAAAGAGAAGAAGAAGCAGAAAATAAAGTTTTTTTTTTTGGTTAGTCCAAATTCCATGCAAGAGGCCACTGGCCTGGCCTGGTCAAGTAGCTCGTGTCCACACGTTTTTTCTCTTTTTTTTTTTTTTATTATTTCAGTATTTGATTGGAATTTCGGATTTTTTTTTCTCTTCGTTATTAATAATTGTTTTAGCAAATAAAACGTGATATACGCGTGCGATCATTGATTAAAACCGGGAGAAAGGTATTCCGATATGCATTAGACAACGTCATGGTAAAAGGTGTTAATGGCTTAAGCCACAATTTAACTCATTTACTTGTTCCGGTACTGCTGGAAAAAATTTTCTTTTTTTTTTTAGAAATTCATTAAATAAATAACGCAGGGCTGGGCGGTAAAAGATGAGAAAATTGCATTACGTTCAATTGTTTCGTTAAATAAAGAAAGAAAAAAAAAGAAGGTAAGTCCATTGCTCATGCGCAACAGTCACACAATCATCCACTACCATAAGCGTTCAGAGTAAAAGAATGTTTATTATCTACACAGTACACAGTGTTTCGATTTCCCACAACAAGATAAAAATTACAGAGATAAGTCGGCTAAGATTTGTTAATAACTTGGTGTACTTGCAGCAGCTTTTATTGTTGTTCTTGTTGCTTATTTGTTTGTCCTACTAACCGCGTGTTGGTAAGGCCACACAACTAAGCTAACTCACTGTACTCGAAAAAAAAAATCGTTGTTGTTGTTGTCGTTACAATGTAGTTGTGTCGCGTGTTTCAAATTGAAATAAAAAAAAATATATCGATAGAAACGGAATACAGCAAAAGGTATTTTTTTTACATTTGGAAATGAAATATAGAAAGAAAGAAAGAAAGAAAGAAAGCATCACGAGCTTACACTGCAATGGAATGTAATATTGAATCTGAAATTGATACCGGATTTATGTTTATAAAACAGCATAAAACAAGTGACAATAAAATTACCTGTTTACGACGGTATCAGTAATATTTGAATTTAAATATAATTTTTTCGTCTGTTTGTTTGTTTAAAATAATGAAAATTAAATAAAACGAAAATATTACGGTACGGATGCGTTAAGAATAATAAAGCAGATGAATAAGCGTTAAGATGACGTTTAATGAGGGTTACACAGTTTTTTTTTTAATAAAGTATTTAACGGTCTCGGATCATCATTTAAAGCTTTTAAAAGGTAATAGAAATCCAACATGATAATCAAATTAACCAAATCTAAATTCAAACTAAGATAGAAATTCGTGTGAAATCTTCCTAAAATAATCCTAATTGAAGTTGTTTCACCTTTTCCATTGAAAGCACGTTGCCTGCTTATTGATTTTTTTTTTTGGTCTGCTTCAAACACGAAAAGACAAAAGCATACATCATAGAGTTTTTCAAAGTTTTTTACTTAATAAAATTAGCTGCAAAGTTTGTTTTTTTTTTTTGGTTCTCTCTCTTCTGTTTCTTGTTTTTGCATGGATACAAATTTTTATTAAAAGCACCTGACTTGCACTAAAAATAAAATGCACTTAACGGTTCATACACTTAATGAATTTTTTCTTTTAATTCGTTGGCAACAGGCACAGGTAAAGTAGTCGGTTTAGTCGATTTAAAGTGCTGAAATAGATTTTACGTGATGTTTTTGTTAACAAGAAATTGATGGATAAGTACAGTCAATAGATGGCGGTGTTTTAAGCGTAAAGTTGTTTAGCTTATTTAAACCATTTTTATACCTGTTTAGAATTAAAGAATTGACTAAAGAACGACTTAATGTATTTATAGGTTCAGTAACACTAGTATCCTGCTATTTTACCCACTTAATTAATGCATTTCTATGTAATTCATCTTGCTTATCAACTAATTGATTAAATTTTACAACGGAAAACAAACTTGCAACGCAATTTATATAGAAACCACATTCAATAAAACATATGTTCGCTAGTTACATACACTATGCGTGTATGTGGGTGCTTTTATCGGTTTTTTTCTGTATTTTTGTTTTTTTTTTTATGAATAAACAAATAAATAAAATTACACTTCATTTAACTTTCGTTTTGTTCTATTTATAAAATTCGATTATCTCATCCGGCGACGCACTATACATCAGTTTAGAAAATAAATTTCCTAGTTAATTTCGTTGTGAAATGGTATGAAAAGTTAAACCATATGGGTGTGACGCAATTTACAAGACAAAATAAAAAAAAAACGAAGGAAAACGCAGGCAGACCCAGTCCCTACAAAATACATTGAATACGTTTAACCCTTTTCAACTTCATCAATCACCTAGGAAAACCTAGTGCTTTGTAGTTGCAGGAAAATTATGAAAACAAAGCAAAGAAACGAACAAAAAAAATCTAATTACAAGGCGAAGTAAGGCGAACACAGCAGTGAAAATAAATTACAAAGAAGATTTTTTTTTTTACTAATTTATCTAACATGGAAAAAGAATGGAGGAAAAAAATTATCTAACTGTAGAATCGGGAATAATTAAGCGAAAAAGCTGTGTCCGAAACGTATGTTTAGTAAAAAAAAAAATTCGTACGATAGCAAAATCGTTATCGTACGTTATAGAAAGTTTTACGAAGTAGAAATTATCCTGAAAGCACATTAAGAGAATTCAAAATTTTGTTACCAGTTATGTGCGCAACAAAACCATCGATTCGATCACTGGTAATCTGAAAAAGAAAAAAGAAATCATCCAAAACATATGTGCGCTGCAAAGTAGAAAGAAAACAAAAAAATTTTTGTATTTTCTCATCGCTTGTTTTTAATCGCAAAAATCGAATCAGTAAGTCATGAAAAATTTCTTGTAAAAAATCAACCAAAAAAATTGCGTAAATGTATGCGAAGTACGTTTTTGTGTTTTACATATATATGTGGGCATCGTGGGCTTATTGAAATTTTATTATGCGGTTATTGAGCTCACAACTACACACTACACACTACACACTACCTGATCACACCTATGCGATTATTATTGACCAATAATAGTAATTTTGAACACAGCGACAGTGCATATTGTGAACGACATTTGTAGGCAGAAAATAGAAAATCCGTCAATGACGTCAACGAAAATGTTTTTTCTTTTTTTGTTTATTTTATTGGATTATTACGAAGCAGCTTGAAATCCCTTTTCAACCATTACAAAACGCATCGAAATTTTTCCAAGGCCAACTAAATTTATTTCTAAACAGTCGGGCCTCGTTAAAAATTTTGTTCAAATTTCCGGTTTCAGGAAAAAAAAAGCTTCTTGAACTATTTCAACATGGGGAAGGCAGCAAAGTTATTAGCAGAATTTATAAAACTCATAATGACTCATCAACAAAGTGAATAATGATGTACATTGATGGGTGAGATGATAACCTCGAAGCAGAAGTCACCAGTTATCACCACACATTAAAAAAAAAGAAACTTTTTTTTTCCACAATCAGAACACAACTTGAAAAGAGAGATTACTTTGATTAGCATAAATAATAGATAAAAGAAATTTTATCAATAATAACTGGGATTATGACAAGTCATCAGTTATCAAAAAAAATAAAAAAATAAAAAATGTCACCACACATTTAACCAGTAACAATAGCAGTGGAAAAAAGGCAATAAATCAAGGAGCGCAAATAATAAAAAAAAATAAAAAAGCAAGGAGTGCTGCCCAAAACTATTAAATTTTTTTTTGCTCCTGTTTTTCTTCGTTTTTAAACTAAATCTCACCAATTGTTCTGTTAAATTCACTTGAAACGAAGGTGGCCAAAGGTTTTTTATTTTACAGTGAATACCGGCTCTGACATAATAATTGTTTTACACGTTTTTCAGCAGTTTTAATACCAGCACAGAACACCAACACAGAACCACAATGTGTTACGCGTTTTTTTTTTTTGTTAGTTCAACTAAAGTCAATATGTTTTGAAATTTTGTTCGAATTATTTTTGTTTTATCATCGCGTAAATTATTATTTTTTTTTTTTTGGTATTTAATTACATTTTTACCGCCTTCGCCCGTTTCCTAAACATGAAGTAAAAAAAAACAACCAGCTGCTCGCGTTTTGCGTTTATTTTTATTTTTTAGCACGAATATTAACTTTTGTTTGTTTTAAAGCAAATATTTGCAATCAGGCGTCAAGGTAAAATTATAATCAAGTGATTTCTGTATTGGTTTTTGTGTGTGGTCAAAAAGTATTGCTAAGGTAGTAACAGCGTAATTTACATTCAAAACTAATGAATTCATGAAGTTCTTACAAAAAAACCCATGATAACTGAAAACCCTATGATTTACATTCAACGAAAATTCACCTGAAAATTATTATTTCATTGTGGGAATTAGTCCCGTATAAAAACAATAAAAAAAAAATCGTAAAAATCCATTAAAACCCACGAAGAAAATTGCTTTCGTTTATTACAAACCAATTACCGGTTTAATATCACTAATTAAAACTTTTTTTTATTACAGAATAACAAGATATTAGCAAGTAACCACCAGCTTCATCCGTATGCTCCATATCTGAGCTTTTGTGATAATTTAATAATAAAAAATCCGAGATAATATTTACTAAAAGGCCTTACGACTTCAACAATAAAAAAAACCCCAATTAACCCTGATTAGCATAAGGATGGTTTTACCGTAACCTGGGGATAAATGGGTTCAATTAAATTTGCATAAAAAAGACGCAGATGTAAGTCGAAATTAAAAAAAAAAAATTTTCTTTCTTATCCGAAAGGCGGTTCTTGTGGTTTTTTTTTCGTTGTTTCTTTTTACACAAACATGTGTTCGTTGACGTAATAAAACACCGGAAATAACCGGAAATAAAATTAAAAAGCAATGAAAATTCTTATCAGGAATAATGAGTTTTGTCACCACCCAAAAAAAAAAAAAAAGAAAAAGTTCAATGCGACGCTAACAGTCCGTTATTGTTGGAACACACAAAAGGCATAAATATCCGTTTCGAGAAGACCCTTCACTTAGCACCCATACCGTACGTTTTCGTTAAATGGAAGGAGAAAAACCCTACGGTTGGCCACGATGAAACGTCAAATTTAAAATTCGCACAATATGATGCGAAAAACATATGAATGGTGATTGTGTTGTATTTGGATAGATGCGGAGAGTAGGAGGATGTCTTGAAAGTATAAAAAAAAATTTTTGCGCATGTTCTACGCCATATGCCGGGTAAACATAAATTAAACAAAAAAAAAAAAAACTTTTCTCTCCTCTCCTCCGTTACCCACTTTTTATTTTTGTCTATTAGAAAAACACAGAAAACTTATGCTTGTGTTGTGTGAAATGAAATAAAATGAAATGAAACATGCGCCGAGCGGTATTCATTTTGCGGACGTCGTGTCAATGATCGGCCTTGAAATAACCAAAGTAGGTCATGGCCTACGTTAATAACAACTTTATTGATATTGGTATGGTTATGTTGCTGCCGCTGTGTTGTTGTTATTATTTTATAACAATGTGTTTGTGTGTAGAGTTCTATTAAAAAAAAATAATTTACATTGACATTGTAGTTGTATTAGTTGCTGTAATGAATTTTTATTGCAATTCTATTTGCGAATTTTTTTTTCAATTTTTTTTTTTTTTGTTACACTAACCAGGCGATGCCAATAATTATTTTTTTTTTTGCTTAACAACCATTGGCGTCGCATACATAGATGAAATTTTTTTTTGTTAAGACGCCAGTCGCGTCGTGGTTTTAATTTTTTTTTTTTTTTTTAATGCAAAGTAAATAATCAAACAAAGACGGAACTGAAAATTCATTGTTATTACCTTGTGGAAAAATGCATGGGAGAGAGATTAGCTATTTTAGGTTTTAGATTTTTTTTTTTTCGTAAAAGATGACAAAAAAAAACCTTTAAGAAAGTTTTTGTAAAGGTCATTTAGCGAGCTTTCGAGCTTTTCTCTTTTGTCCCACAACAAAAACCGAACTTTTTTCTCGCAAGAAACAAAAAAAAAAAAGAAAAACTTTTCTTTCTACAAAGTTTCCAAATGATACACAAATTTCACATCCAATAATCGTTTTTTTTTATGCTGTGCAGAAGGTCGTTGTTGGTAGCCTAATATAAAATAGAAGCGAATAAAAAAAAAATAAAAACTTTTTTCACAGTTTACATAAAATGACTTAACTTTGGAAAGTTTCTACAGAAAACAGTTTTTTTTTCTGTTTTCAATAACAGTTCATTAAACTCTTTTATTTTTATTTTTTTTTATTTTCTATGTGCAAAATAGTTGGAAACAACCACGATAAACAGATAAACAGAAAAAAAAAAAATTCGCGTGCGAAAATAGATAGAAATTTTTTTTTTCTTTATTTAATGACTAATTAGCAGTGAAAGATTTTTTCTTTTTATTTTTATTTTATAACTAAGGTGGAATAAAGAAGTTATTTAGGTAGCACTCGATTATTGCGGTCAGTATTGACTGATGATTAGTTTTAGGCACTTTTAACGAACTATAACACACAAATGTGAGTGAGATTTAATAGGAAAGTAATTTAGGAAGCACTAAATCCTAGACGTAGATGGTAGAAGTTACTTAAAAAGAAGAAAAAAGTGAAGAGAAAAACACCAGAAAGCATAATGGAATGCAGCATGCTTGATTTTTTTTTAAAATTTTTTCTTCTAGATAAACCACTTTAAAGTTCGTGTATTTGATTGACTCACATTTTATGGTCATGGCCAGGTAATTTATTTATAGAAGCAGCAGTTGAAGAAAAAGAAGTGAAATAATAATCGAACAGGAAGTGATTTGTGCAAACAATGTCAAGTTGATAATACAAATAGAACGTTGTGTATTCATTTCATATATGGGGTGATATCCGCAGTATAGAATTAAATTCTGTCAACACTCTGTGCACACTGGAAAAAATTTCCTCATCTAATTTTTTATTTTGATTTATTTACATACAACACCGTGTTACCGGCTATATGTAAGTGAGTTACTTAAAGTCTGTAATTGCAAACTAAATTACTTATTGCAAAAATAAATCTTTTTAACATGCAATCAACGTTATTACAGCATTTTTTGGCTTCATTTGACTTTTAAAATCTTTAATAAAATTTGCGCATGATGGAGAAATGAATTTGAAAAGAAAAAAAAAAAAAGAAATTAAAATTTTTTTTTTAAATTATATGAAGAGAGAAATAAATAATAAGGAAAACACACAAAACGATTTATTATTATTTAAAATTAAAGCAGAAGCAGAAGCAAAAGTTATTCTTGCGGCAATTTTTGGGTCGTTGCCGATGATAAATTTTTTTTTATTTCTTCATGTCTGATTGGATGTATGAATTGTATGGCTGTATGTTTCTGTTTCTGTTTCTGTTGTTGTTGCTTTATAATCGCGATAAGGTGCATTGTTTTATCGTGAATGTCATCAGTGAGGCGCGTCGCATTAAAATAATAATAGAAAACGTGGCAATAGTACTTTGAACTGTGAATAACTTGAAAAGTAGACAAAGTTTTTAAACGAAAAGAAAAAAAAAATGTTGCATTCCAAGCGCATTAAAGAAAAAAAAAAAAAATCTAGAAATCTAGGTATGGGAAAAAGTTTAGATGTTACGAAATGTTTTTTTTTTCTTTTTTTTTTTTTGATTTCAGGTATGCACCGGGAATAAGAAATTAAATCTAGCAAAACACACTGTGGTTGTGTATTGACGAAGAAGCTTTAAAAATAGTTTTTGTTCTGGAAAACTTTGAAAAACATCTGAAAAGCTCAGAGTTTGAAGTCTTCTGAAGTTTCCAGACACGTGAAATCAAACTTTATGATTTTAAACCGCTTTTAAATCAACCAACCAACTCATGAAAATAAATTTCATTTTTCAGGTAAATAACTTAACAAAAAAACCCCAATTTTCAGCATACTGCTCAGATCTGCCAGTAATAATTCTCCCGCTTATTACATTGCTGCTCAACAAATATGATTTATTAGGTTTTATGTAGAAAATAAATTAAAAATTCCCTAAAGAATGCAATTCAACAAATGCTGTTGTCGCCTTTTATCAAAAAACAACATTATGTTGCCTTGCTGTATGTAAAATGATTGCATTAAACGAGCATCAAAGATTTGTTTTTTTTATTATAAAACAACAAGAATAAAAACTCTTTGCGAAATATTGTTATCAGGGTTTTTGCTTTTATTTTATTTCACCCGGGGTGATAATTAATCATAACCAACAATATCGTCTACGAGGTTATTTACTAGTAAAATATTTTTATTTTCTATGCGATAAACAAAGTCCTGAACGCACGTTGAACGTTTCCTGGTTTGAGAAGATTCTTATTAGAGGTATTAATCGATAAACAAACGATAAATTCAATACGGTGGCTTTATTATTATTATTATTATTTTTTTTGCAATAAATTTTCGCTTTATAATCATTTAATTCGGTGTTGCCTGCATTGCATATGATCCACCATTTATCCACCAGACTTAAGAATTTTATTTATTTAGTCACTGATTTGGAAAAAATGATGGTTTGATGGCATTTTTATTTCTAATGGGATTAATTCCATTTTATCCTGTGTGATAAATTATAAAAAAAAAAAAAAACAGGAAAACAGGAAAATGCTCATAACTTGAGAAATAATTTATTTATTTTTTTTTTTGAAGAAACTGCTGCAATAAAACTCAAGAGATTATTCGTTAAAATAAAATTAAAATACAAATTCAAATTGAGTGGTATCTGTTACTATATATGATTTATGGAAATAAGCTTTGGGTAAAATTATTTCCATTATTTCTCAATTTTCTATATGAATTAACAATGGATAACGCTTAGAAAATACATAAATCACCATAGCGGTGGTAATCGTTCAATAAACTTCACAATACACAATCAGTGTACATAAATCATAAAGAGAAACATTAATCTCTCTGGATTCTGTTGTAAAATACAAAACAAACAAACATTCAAAAAATCAATCAAGAAAATCCTTTAATAATTGATAAAAAAAAAAAAAAAATTCCAAAACAATTATCTAGAGAATTTTTTTGGGTTTTTTTTTTGTCTCTATGTTCTTCCGATTAGCTCATTACATCATAATAAAAATATTTAATTAAAATTTTACATTATCTGGTAGGAGAATTGATTAATAAAAGCAACATCTAACCCCGCATAATTTTATTACCCCGATTAATATTATTTACATATGGATAAAAAAAAAATAAAAATCGTTGTTGGATTTTCTGTTTTCTGTTTTCTTCAAGATTTAAGAAAATTTTATTAAATATTTACGCTGCAGACATTTTACTATAATTTATTTTATACCCAGGTTTATTATTATAAATTGTTTGACTAAATGACTTAATATAAAAAATAAAATAAAAAAAAGTTCCACGGTACAAAAAAAAACTGATGGCAAAAGCTTTTAAACTGTTCGTATCGACCCAACCAACCTTATACAGATTTTTTCTACTTTTTTTTTTTCATTTCTTTCTTTTCTACAGAGTCACAGACGACTCTTTTTTCTTTTTTTGTTGTAAAAACATTTTGTAGTCGCTAAAAAAAATCAAACAAAAGACCAAAACCATAACATAAAGCTTTAAAAGTATGACAACAGGGAAAAAAAAAACTTCTATCAAACAAGTAAATTAAGCATTAAATAAAATTAATTCTTGTTGTTATTTAATGAAAATAATGAAGTTTATTATGTGTGTGTGTATGTGCTTATGTGAGGGAGTTAATAATACAAAAAAAAAGCTACTCTGTAATATTTGGTTTTAAAGTTTACTGCGGAATTTTGAAACCGATTCTGAACAAAACAGGAGAAGAATAAAAAAAAACTGAGTGGAAAAATTCGCTTTTTTTTTTCTTTTAATGTTTTAAAACAAAATGTAAATAAATCATTTTTTCATTATAAATTTATATAACAAATAAGGGATGATGATGATTTTTTTTTTATAAATAAATATTTTGTTTGCCACCACAATTACCATCACTGTAATGCTGTTTATGTTGCTGCTGCTGTTACCATTGCTGCACCATTGCATGTTTATTATTTATTTATGCTTAATATGAATTTATTTTTATTATTTTTTTTCCATATTTTTAATAATCATAATAATAGAAAATAATGTTATTAAGTAGATCCCCATTTCCTATTATTACATAAAATTATGTAATTAATTAAAAAAAAAAAAGGGAAAAAAATGCGAGCATTTAATGCTGTGCTTTGTGTTTCTTTGTAGAAAAGAATTTTTTTTTGCTCCTTTTTTTTGCTGTGCTTTACTTTGGAAATTAATGCTTCAGCGATACAGTAATGTCTCGTTATTAATTTACTGCAGATGATTATTTGTGATTTATTGCTTAAACTACTGGCTGTTAAACGAAACACGACACGATTTTGTTGTTTATTTTTTGTCTGTTATCAAGGAGCCTAAAGAGTTTTCTCTTCCGTACACCCATTCCTCAAAACTAGAATCGAGAAATCAAGAAAAACCCAAAAACAACGACTTTCCACTATGTTTATAAAACAAATATCTGCGGTTTCTTTTATAATTTCCTAATTGGAAGAGTTTTTTTTTTCATCTCTGTAAGAATTTAAACACAAAAGCAATAAATTTCTATTTTGTTTTGTTGTAACAATCACTGCATTGAAATCATTTCATCAAGATGATAAGAAAAACGAAAAAAAAATTCCGCGTTATTTTTTTCTGTATGTTTTTGTTGGGGAAGAAAAACTTTCAAAACTATTTCAACTCAGTTTTTAAGGAATTACAAACGAAGGAAATGAATAAAATAAAAGAAGGAAAAAAAAAATTCTTTTGCCAATTTATGTAAGGTGAAAAAACCCCTTCAATTTTACCCTTAACTTCCCAAACCAATAAATAATCAAAACAAAAATTTCTTGTTACTAACCCCGAAAGCACAAAAATTAAAAGAATTATTGTGAGATGTACTGAAAAGCTTTTAATCTAGAAATTAATTAACTTTTCCAAAAAAAAAAACAAAAATAAATAAATAAATAATTCGTGTTTAGAGATAAATAAAGAAAAAGAAAAGAAAAAAAAAACTTCTTAAAACCAGAAGCTTAAGGTTACAAAAAGTTTGTTTATTTATTTTCGCTATGTAAAACAAAGACAAAGGCAAAGACTGGATAGAAATCTGTTTAAAGATTGGAAATTTTTGTTTGTTTTTTCTTTTGTTTTTATTGGACATAATTTAATTCAATAGAAATGACATGACCCAGTTAACTTTTTATCCAGTATTATAGCCAAAAATGTGTATTCATTCTAATGTAAAAGCACATTTTCGCCTTAACAAATGACAAAGATTTTATCTATGATTTTCATTAGAAACGAAAATAATAACAAAACTTTTCGCCAAGAGTTTTCCATGTTGTGCTTTTGTGTAGAAAAATCATTTCTAAAAAAAAACATTTTTTTTTTTTTTTTTATTTGTTATGACAAGAAAATTTATTTAAATATTTAATGAGAATTAAAAACCCATCGGATTATTCAAGTATTCAACCCCATTTACTGCATTTTATTAATTTTTTTTTTTTTTGATATTATTTATTTATAGAAAAGTGTTAAAAATGCAAAAAACACAATAAATTACCAAAAACACTGTATCCGATAATGCAGACAATTCAATTGTTGATGCATAAAGCCACAGAAATTTTTATTTTTATTTATTCGAATATTGGCATCACTAAAACTACTGTCACCATCGTCAATGATTTACCACCCAGTGATAAATAATTAATTAAATATATTTTCAACGATGTAAATAATTAATCAAATCCTTTTTTTTTTTTTTAATGAGAATTTTTCATTTTTGATATTTCTGTACTGAAAATTAATTCATTAAAATATCACCGAGGGTAATTAGTTGGTTTTAAAGATAGTTTTAGGTGCTGCACTTCATTATTTACATTTCTGGTTGGTAATAGTCTTGGAAATAACAATAAAAACCATGAATATCATCTTGTGAATGAATTTTGAAGACTTTCTTTGGAAATTCTGAGTATTATTGTTTTCAACAGATATTCTTTTAGTGACAACCTCTCAAAAGTTCATATTTTACAGGTAAAAGTAGTTAAAAGTTAAATGAAGCCACAAAATAATTCTTGTTCGTACCTTAACATTTCCTAATTATGGAAAGAAGAATAAATTAATCACTATCGACCTTTAACTTAAATTCTCATTCATAGTGAATTATAAAAATCACATTTCAAAGGTAATAAATTTTATAAATAGAAAATAATTTAATTCATAATTAATTAATTAATTAATTTAAAAAAAAAAAAACGAAAATTACCCAAGTGCAACGATAAATTTATGAATTAAAAACAAAATAAAATATATATATATTTTTTTTTTAACTTTTCTCCTCTACATTATTACGTTATTATGCGGTAAATTCTATCACAGAGCTATAATAATTTTTTATTAATTTTTTTTTTTTTTTTTGTTATTTAATATGATTTATGTGTAGCCCAGTGTAAAACAGTGTAACGAACCATAACGAACCCGTGCACCGCATATAATAATTTTCAGTCAATTAGTACGATTATTAACAGTCCGATAGATTTATTTATTCTAAAAATAGAATATTTAATTTTTTTAATATATTTTATATTTTTTAATTACACCAATTACTAAGATGTTAAGTTTTAAAAAATCGGTTATTACCGGTAATAATATATATCTGTGACTGAATAATTACGGGTGATAAACCTTTGGGTAATTTATTTACCGGTAAAATGTGAATAAAATTAACCGCATGTAATAAAATAAAATTTTATTCTCAATTATGTATCCGTCTGGACAATAATACAAAAAAACCACAAAAAAAAAAAAAGAAAAAAAAACGGCAATGCTATTCTACATAATAACCGATTAAATTTCGTAAATGACAACCAACGTACTGCCTGTTAAATCTTTGTAACAACAGTTTAACCATAAAAATGGTAACAAAAGCACCAGCAATAACGGCTATAAACACCTTGTCAGGCAATTAATTACGTTGTGGAGAAACAACGTAAACTAAATGAAAGAAAAACTTTCACCCGATTAGAATACTTTGGTATGGCAGGGGGGTTGCTACTGTGTTTTATTTATTTATTTTTTTCTTTTTTGTCAACAGTCAGTACTACTACTCTGTGCTTTATAGCGGTGATAAAACTTAAAAAAAAATAAAAAAAAGCTCCAATAAACACTGTATTAAAATTGTTTTTTTTTTTTTTCTATTTTCTACGAGTAGAATAGAAGCAACGGAATGTATTCAACGAGATGACAATAGAACTGCACAAGTAACATGCATATGTTGCAGGTAATATATTAACTTTGTACTTTATACATGCAAAACGAGTTGAAAATAAAAAGTTTTTTTTTTTTTTAGTTTTAATAGGGGAAAAAGAAGAAGAAACAGAAAAAAATAAAACTAAACATGCGCCAAACAAAATGCACCAGCCTGGGATGCTGTATATTGCAGATAAGATCATTTCTGTTACAAAAAATTCTATTTTACTCTTTCTCTTTCGGCTCAGTTTTGTTTTCTCTTTTCTATTTTGTTAAAAAATTTTATTCCAACATTTATCATCAAAAAAAAAAAGGCAAAACAAAAAAAAAGCTTCGATAATTCATCTTCTAACGCTATTGCTACTTTGTTAGTTTTTCTTGGCGAAACTCTACAGAAACAAAAAAAAAAAAAATGTTTGCTTGGAATGTCAACGTTTCGTTATCTTTTTAGCTTTCAGTTTATGGATGTTGCATGATAGCCCACATGTGGTGCGCTTAGAGAGTTTCTATATTGTCTGTCTAACCATACTGTTAACATTCTACATAACAAAAAAAACAAACAAACAAACCAACTACTTTTACCTCTACTGTGCTGAATATAAATAAACCAAACAACATGTCATTGTACCATTTGTTTTACAAACATAAAACAAACGAAAAATTCAATCCAATTTTCTTTTCTTTTTCTTTTTTTTTCATTTATTTCATTTCACAACTTTAAGTCACATTTTACGTTTTTTAATGAATTAAAAATTAAAAAAGAAAAAAAAAACACAACAACAACAAAATTACACTAAAACAATTAATTAAATTAAATTAAAATTAAATAATAAAGAAAAGAATAAAAAAGGAAAAAATTATATTTATGATGGTTATCGTTTGCCATTTTGAATTATTTTATAGGTTTTCGTCACACGCCACATGATTTAACGAATTTAAATTAAAAAAAAAAAATTTAATGAATGAAACCAAACAATGTTTATGGCTTAAGTTATATTACAGAGGATTGACTTAAATCTAATTACAGAGCTGTAGGCTTGTCTTGGTTACTTTATTCGTCGTTATTTGAGGTTTGTAAGGACACGACCGTACTCCTAGAACTCCTAGAAATACCATGAAATCATAGATAAATAAATTTAACCACAAAACCCCTAAGATTAAATAATGATGAATAGACTAAAGAACCAGTAAGTAGCTTTTTTAACTTCTGTAACGAAAAATCGTATTAAAGAGTCCTGAAACTTTAATTTTGTTTATTTCTTTTCATTGCCGTCATTTTTCCTATCAACTTTAATATTTAGTGTCGCAGTATTCCCGAGTGATCATTTTTTTCTTCTTTTTTTTATGTTTTTGTTATTCTCTCTTAAAAACATAAAATCAAATAATGGAATTACGTCGCTGTATTACAAAACTAAGTGACTTGCAATTGATAATCCCTGAAGAGTCTACTCATAACAGTAATACAAAGCGTAGCAGTAACTACACCACCCCAGTTATTATTTAAATTAAAAATCTCATGTGTGGTTATGTAAAAAACGAAACAACAACGAAAAAAAAGCCATAAAAACCCCATAAACTAGTTAAAACGAAATGATTTTATGATTATCCTGAAATTATAATAATTCTCGTGCAGGGGGTTACTGCTACTAAACATATTAAGTAGACATACATGCAATGTCGTGTTTTTGTCAACTAAATTTCGACCATCTCATCTCGCAGTAACCAAACCATACCAGCTAGCGACGTAATAACTCCCGCCCTTTTACGCATACTTTTTTTTCGCCTTCTTTCAATTTCAATAAATGATTTTAATCTTTGGAGACATTAAATACAGAATGGAAGAAGTGAATTTCCCGACCATGTTGCCGCAATATGAATTTTAATAGAGAAAATGCGTTTAATGCGGTTAAACTAATTTGCTTTGTTGCTTTAAATGGGGAAATTTATTGCGTGCGGTTACCCTAAGTACAGCAGATTTTTAGCTCTCTCGTAATTAATTCATCAAAAATAAATTTGATTCTCTGCAGTAAAAAAACTCCACGTTTCTTCAGTCGTCTTTAAAATCATATAGAAAAAAAAAATTTGTTTGCAAAAAAAGTGTTCCCATACCGGGAATCGAACCCGGGCCTGCTGGGTGAAAGCCAGCTATCCTAGCCACTAGACCATATGGGAGGATGAATAAATAAACCGATTAAACCGTTCTCTGCTGCTTTAAATTAATAAATTAAAGATTAATTTTAAACACGTCACACAAACCGGGTAATTAATTAAAATCGATAAAACGTGTAATTAAAAATAGTTAAAGAAAAGAAAAAAGAAATGGAAACAAAGTAAAAATAGAAACGATCCTGCCAGGAGTCGAACCTGGAATCTTCTGATCCGTAGTCAGACGCGTTATCCATTGCGCCACAGGACCGATGTTTTTGATTGAGATAATTTTTAATCAAATTTTTCTCACATTAGATAAGGTCTAAACAGAAATGGGACGCCGGTCGTCAACGGCATCGCAACTACAAAAATAGAACATAGATCTACTTCAACATATATTTTATGTGTATTCTTTTTAATATGACAGGGCGGTGCCCCTGAAAATTTCTCACCTGTCGGGGAATTTTTATTAAAATTAATTAACGGTGATCGCATAACACAATTTAATATTAATTTTTATTTTTAATTACCAGTCAAAACAAAACGTTAATTAACTCGTTTTTAAATCGTGTAATTAGGCAACAAACTAATCTAATTAAAAAATATCCATCAAAAATAAATACGAAACGAATAATTATTTTCTATATAATCCGCTCATTATAATTAATACAAATGTAATAAACGTAAATAATTCATGAATAAAGTCATTAAAGCTTGGCGTTTTTGTCGACATTCAACCGATTCAATTTTCACATAAACCATTTGCGATTCATTCATTAAATTATTTCCCATTCATTCATTCATTCATTTCACACTTTATTCCTTTAGCGATTTAACGATTAAATTAAATTAAAATAAAAAAAAGCATCAACACCAGCAACACATTTCACTCCTTCTTCTTCTTCTTCGTCTTCTTCTTCTTTTCTGTAAGATAATTAATTTTTATTGCTCGTTACAAAAATAAAATTAAAATTCATAATAAAAAAAAAAAAAAACTTAAAACATGAAAACAATCCGTTTATATGCAACACACAGCTACTTAACAGTCATATTTGATGTGTAGCACAGCATGCAGCTATTAAAAAAATAAAAAAATAAACTTTTATAGAATGTGGAGGAAAGAATATTAATTTTGGTGATAAATTGTTGACCTGGTTACATAATAAACGACGTGGTAATTATGACTTACAATTGGAATTATGTAATCCGGTTATAACACAATAATTGTTTAACAATTAATGCATTAAAACTTTTTACGATCCGGATAGGTAGCGATTTGGCTCCTAAAAAGACAAAACTCTTAAAATTGCAAAAAACTATCAGCATCAACAAATCTTAAGCCTGCTAGACTCGAATCATATGAATTATCCAAAACAGTTCAATTCTAAATATCCCTATCTGTAGCTACATTGACATGCAAAATTTGTAGCCAACTTCATAATAAAGCATTCGGATGGTTTATCAGGTTTTTATCGGCGCGCTTTAAAAGGAGAAATCTAAGGCAAAGGTTAGATTAAATACTCGTAAAAATAGCCAGAGTTTTGTGTAATGTTCTCTCTAATCTCTTCGATGGTTATTCCTGATTAAATAAACGAAATGTTTATATCCATTAACCGTTTTATAGCAGGTTTTATAGCAGTTTTAAGAATGATAAAATTAATTACGCTTAAGCCAAGTTATGTGTATGCTCAATGTTGGAATTTTTTGTCAACAATGTAAGCTAAGTAATTTCTGTGGATTAAGACGTTAGAAACTAACTCGTTTTCTAATAAAACCTCGTCATTCATCACAATTCCTCAACAGCCGCCTCATTAAACAACTATTAAACAAGTAAAATGCGTCAATAGCATATGCGTTCCCATTGATTAACATTGCATAAAAACCATAGAAAAAAAAAACAATTTTTTTTTTATTACAACGAAAATATTTTCATCGCAAACAACATAAAATATTGACCCGATTCTTGTCTAATAAAATAAAAAAGAGAAAAAAAAAACGAAATTCCTGTACTCACCACATACACATATGCACCCATTAAATTCGTTAATTTTTATCGTTTTATTATCTTTTAATGCATTTAAACCAGCTGTTAAAATATTTTATTTAATATTTCGGTTTTATAGTTGGTCTGCAGTTGACTAACAGATAAAAAAAAAACTGTTTTTTCTTGCTATCTATTTGAATGGGAATTAACTGAGGAAGATCTTTTAAAAGAAAAGTAAAGAAAAGAAAAGAAAAGAAATTTGTACATTGTGCCACAAAAAAAATATTATTTTTTTTTAGATTTTTAAATTAACATAGAATGCAGTCAGAAATTTATTTAATAAAATTAAAATTGAAAGGGAATTTTTAATTCCGACTTAAGTAGGTTATTAATGGAATTTTTTTTTTCTCTATCTATGTTATATGTATATATGTTTGCGTAACACGATCTACTTCCATGTGTCAAAATAAAGATATAAAATATAATAATAATGCGCATGCGCAAGTGACTTAAATATTTTACTTTAAAACTTCACATGAAAATCACTGTTTACTTTTACCAAAAAAAATCAATAAATAATAATATAAAGAAAAAAAAAAAAAAAAATACATGCGCAAATGGCTTAAGTATGATTTTTAGTGTATTTTAAAATTTCGTATAATATAATAATACCGGTTAAAAACTTTTATAAAGCAGATAAAACTATTATTTTATTATTCTTATGTTAATATGACTTAAATAATTATTTCTAGATTAATTAAAAAAATTTTTTTTTTTTTATTATATGTGCAAATGGCTTAAGTTTATTTGTTATGAAACGAAATACAAAAAAAAAATCTTTAACAGTAAATTGGTAATTGTATTTATTGCAATTAGCTTAGGTTTAATTTTATTTTTGTAATTCATGCGCATGTGACTTAAAAAGTTTATTTTTTCTTATATTTTATTTAGAAATATAACCGATTGAAATATATTTGAATACAAATAAATAAAGTATTTGGATACATGGATTAGTCAAGTTTATTTTAACAATAAACGGTTGGTAATTTATAAAACTGATAAAATAAATATGCGTAAGTGATTTAAGAAATCTTTTTTATTAACAAATTGCAATCGGTAGCATAATTTTTAAACCGCAAAATAAAAACATTCGCATATAACTTAAATTATTACAAGAAACGGTAGAGAATTTTCTTTTGTTATATTTTCTTAACTTTAATTTACATGCGCAAATGACTTAAATATATTTTTTTGTGTTTAGAAAACCGGTAAATAGACATTTTTTTTTTGGTATCATTATAACACCTACAATTAAGTTAAGTTAAGTTAAGTTAATTAAATAAAAGAGGAAAGAGAATTTTTTAATTCACACGTTCGATCACAACGTATAAAACCACAAAAAATACACAGAAATAACGATTTTTATAAACGTTGTACGCTTAAACCAAATATAATTTTTTTTTTTAGTTTAATTGGAAATATTACGCGTACTTTACCAATAAATATTATCGTTACTTGTGTGTGTTTGTGGTTTGTGTGTGTAGTTGAGAATTTCCTCTGTATTAACATGAAAAAAAAATCATTTTTTCGCTACAACTCTACCACGGAGTTTGACGCAGTTTGGGCGTTGATTTTCGACCGCATTCCAAAACTGTTTCGTCTTGAATACAAATTTTTTTAATTTATTTATTTATTTATTTATTAATATCAGTTTTAATGCTTAAATGAACGTTTGTGTGCGTGTGGGAAATATATGTACATAAGTTTGTCTTATTTTAATTTTTTTTTTTATATAAAACAATGTGGTCGCTCTTTTACACGCGTATAACTTTGCACCCGTATAACGCGTTTTGTTGCTCACTCTAACGCCAATTAAATTCCAATTGATTATTAAAAGTTTTTTTTTTGTTTCTCTCTTCTTTTCTTCTTGTTTTAAGTAATAATAATAAAAATAAAAATTATTATTATTATTATTATTGCTTCTATTGTAAAAATGTTAATAATATGTCGTCGACATCAAGATAAACCGTGGAATGTTTGTTTAATATTTTATTGTGTTTTTGTATTGCTGTTCGTTTCTGCACCGTTCAGTGAATTCTTTTAAAACGATTTGAACGTGATAACGTCACGATATAACCGCACTTTAAATACATTTTTTTTTAGTTTTTCTTTTAACACCGTGCCACCCTGCCCAATTCACTTACCAATCCAGCTATCATTCAACCTACCCAATTCACCACACCACCTAAACCGAACGTACAAATTGCGGATTTGTATTTTTTTTTCTCTACTTTTTCAGAAGGAAAACTTTTTTACCGGTAATCGTAATCTAGATGAGATTTTTTATTTTTCCCTTCTAATTTTATTATTCTTTGGTTACTAGAAATGATTTTTTTCGTTTTATGCTCCCCTTGCGTTGTGGTTTTTTTTCTTTTCTTTTTGTTCTCTTTGTCAGGGAAGTGATAGCGCAAAAAGGAAAAAAAATCATAAATCCTAATGTAAAGTAAACTAAAAAGTGTTCCCATCTGGTTTTAAATAATTTTTTAGTTGGAATTACCGTAGCTATGCTATAAAAGTCTTCAAAAATATTTTTTTTTTTTTTAAATTAATTTTGTAAGCTCAGACTGACTAATTGTCGTTTTGGATAATCTGGTCGTGGCGGGGTCGCATATTCTTTAATTTTAATGGGAACGGAATGTTTATGGTAGCCGGTTGAACTTTAAACCTGAAGATACTTCTGTATTCTAAAATAGGCTGGACACAAGAATTTTAGTTATAACAACTGCAGCTTAATTATCTACTGGTAACGTCATTGATTTTTTAATATAATTCACAAAATGACGTCATTTGTATCTGGAAAATATGACTCAGCAGCAAGTAATTTTATTTCCAATTATATGACGTAACGATAATAAATTTTTATGCAATCGTAACAAGACAATTAATATTCAACTGTTGAAAAAAAAAATGTTTTTTTGTCACAAGCGTTATATGGTGGTTAGCGAATGAATAAGCACATGACAAAAAAAAATTGTGTTGTGTTGTGTTGTGTTAATCGCGAATGTAGTAAAGTGCATTGACATTTACTAATTGACGCAATTAAATAAAATAAAATAAAATAAAACACCCAAATGCGCCAGTATTACTATCTGCATTAGAAATTTTCGATTTTTGATTTAACGTTTTAATTCGAGATTTTTCATTTTTTCTGTGTACAACCAAAATGTACCAATTTTCAGTGATTTACTTGGAAATGCGACATAACTACAAATTAAACTTTTAATAAATTACGCCAAGTAGCAGAATGTTTATACCTGAAAGCATAGCAAGTTAACTGTAACTATCTTCACGCTTCACAATATTTAAATTCAAAAATTCTGCATACAAAATTTAATTTTTTTTTTTATTTTAATTCCAAAAATAGCCTGAAATTAAGCAGAAAACTTTGTCATAATTAATCGACAGTAATAGACTAACTGAAACAATAGCGTAGGTAGTTGAATTATTTTTAACACACATTTTGACTCAGTTAAATAAACAAATTTATTTTAATAATTAAGCGAAATTTCTTACTCATAATAAACGTATTAACGAAGTAGATTTTTTCAGGATTAGAACATCCTTTCAAAAATCAAAAAAATCGAATTACTTTGCTGATTCCTTCGTTTAAAAAAGCAGAAATGAAATTACTTTGCATATGACTCATTAAAAAAATCATTTAAAACACACAAAACGCTTAAATGTTTCGTTTTTATAATTTTTTATTTATTTTTTTTTTATTTCATAATAACACGTTTTATTCATTTATTTCTTATTTCGTTTTTTTGTTGTTTTGTTTGTTTTTTAACAACAAAATTACATCATTTGCATTCAATCAAATTGAGGACAAACATTTTATTTGTCAAAGACACAAACAAAAAAAATTAAATAATGAAAAAAAAAAATTCCAAAATGTTTCTTTTACGTTTTTATCGTTTTTTATTCTCCGATATAATATAATGTGGCAGGTATACAAAATTACAAAATTACGTTTTTTTTTTGTCTTCAGAATGTTTAATTGATTTTTAAAGTTTTATAAATAGAATAAATTTCGCATTACAAACTGACAATGAATGTAGCTTAGATGATCTCATTTATGGAAATATTTTTGATTATAAAAAGTGCATTAGACAAGCCAATACCCAATTTAAATTTTAAATCGTCTTAAATTTATCTGAATAAGAAGTTGAAAAATATTCTTAAGTCATTAAGAACGTTGTTAAACAAGTCGAGTGAAGTATAATGTGGTTCGGCTAGCATAAAACCGAAGTAGCTTAACTTTGTTAATAAAAACCATAAACAGGAGACTGGCTAAAAAATATAAAATCGAGTTAAAATGGTTGAATTACCTGATAACAGATAAAGTTTAAAGGAGTTAACAAAAAAAAAAAATGTTAAAATTATGCAAGACTATACAATGCGTTAAATTATGTGCAAAGTACAAAATAATATTTCTCACAGTACACTGAAACTTTAAAGCATGAAAAAAGAAAGAAAGAAAGAAATAAAGAAGCAAAAAACCCAAAGCGTACAAAGCATACAAAACAACCAACAATGGTCAATGTCTGCGCAAAAATGCTTGTCCTACTTTCACCACAAAAAAAAAACACATTCCACAGAGAAATTTTTTTTTTTTTTTTTTATTTAAATTTCTTTCACAAACAAGATGAAAGTCTTGTCTTGACTTTGAAACAAAAAAATTAAAAAAAAAAAACATTTTAATTTAACGCAATACATGGAAATCATACCTCATGCTCCAATACATTAATAAAAAAAAAATTACTAAACGGTAAAGTGGTCGCAATCATCACTTTGGTATTCAATGACGTTTTAGCCTACCATCAACACAGCGCAACACTTCAATATACAGACAGCTGATGATACTTAAGCCAAGCTTTGACCGTCGCCATACTGCTGAGGTTCATTAATATCATCAATGAAATCATTCATAAAGTTTTTTCTTTTTTTTTCTTTGTTACCTTTTTTTTCTTCTGCTTTTAACATGGTTAATTGTGTGAAGAATTTTTATATCGCATGTTTATCGTTTTCTCTATTTTTTTTTCTGCTGCCGTTTTCATTATTAAACATTCTATGTGATAATCATAATAGAAATTTATAACCGATCTGCATGATGGGAAATTGAGTAATTATTACTTTAAAAATGTGTTTGAAGTAAATAAATCATTTCCAGTAAGTTGAATCAGTAAGTCATCCTATTTACAGTACTTGCTGTTGGAGTTTAACACACTTTATACTAGACAGTCTGATATTTTAGTTTATTTCGAATATAAACGAAGTAGAATTATATTAGATAAGATCTGCGATTGTTTGTACGTAACAGATATAAACCAATCATATATTAACAACGAAAAATCTAATTGGCAACAAAGTGTCTTTTAAGATGAAACCTAATTTGTTTTTTTTACTATATTCACACCGTCAACTGATTTTTAATTAAATAATAATTATTAAACCTTTGCTTAAAGATTGGTTTACACGCTTATTTACAAACAATAATAACTTCTTTATAGTTGTTTTTAATCAAAATAAATTAAATGAAGAGAAGAGAATTTAAATTATTATTATTTGCCACCAGGAATCACGCATCAGCATATATAAATAAATAATTTCTTTTAATAACAAAAAACATAAATAATGCAATTTTCTGTATTTATGATATTCGCGTGTAAATATTACTAAAACTATAATTAATAATAATAAAAAAATAAATAAATAAATAATTCATAATCGTTACAATAAGTCATTAATTTTTATTTATTTAAAAAAAATATTCGTTATCAGTATCGAATGTAACATATTTTTTGCAAATTTTTCAACATGATGTTTTTTTTTTTTAAGTTAATATTATTATTTAGATGGTAGGTAATTATAAACGTAGCGTTAAGTAATACACAGTACCTGCTTTTAATAGAAACGTCACCATTTTATTCGATTCAAAATTCATCGACGCCATTTTATTTAATTCAAAATTAATCGCAATCATTTTACATCCATACATCTAGTTTGCATTTTTTAACAAATACAAAAAGCATTCTCAAAGCCTACTAAAACCTAGCAAACAAAAATTTTTTTTTTTATTAATAAAAATTACTGTTTGCAAAATTCTTGTAAAATCGTAAAAAAAGATTTCTGTTCGTGCCACTGAACTGTAAACAAAGATTAATTTTATATTTTAATAACGTAATTAAATTTTTTTTATTTTATTTGTGTCCGATAATCTGTGCCAAACTAATCAATAATAGATAAAACAAACAACGAAAAATTCAAAAAAATTTATTTTGTAATAAATCAGGAAAATTTCATAGAAATTCTCTCTAAAACAGCACACAACGAAAAAAGAAAAAATTTGTACAAAGTTATGTTGCAGCAAAAATTCAAGCATAAAAAGGAGGCAAGCAGTTACGAAATTTATCATAGTTTAAAGGAGATAAAACGATAAGACGATGCAGTATCAGAAAAGTTTTTTTTTTATGCCAAAATTGTTAAAACAAACAACAATTGACTTTGAATATTTATTTACTTAGAACATTTGGAAACTTAATTGGATTTAACAAGTTACATTGGGGGAGAGAATTTTTGTTTTCCTTTTACTTTAACTAATCAAACCAAGTTTAATTCAATTAAATAATAAAAAGAAAAATGTTTGATCTTTATGGTATTCTACAAGCTCTAATTTCACCTGTTTGTATTTAAGTTATTTTTTTTTATTTTTCAGGGGTACCTAGGATTTATTTGCATTTAAATCCCACTACAAAACTAAACTAATTACAATGGAAACTTACAACCAATTATACTTTATACAAAATCAAAAACATTAATTTCCAGTAATAACGCAGAACCACGTATTACCAGGCGTCTCCATAGCAAAGGACTTTTTAATGTTTTTCTATGCAAATTTTATTTTTTTTTCTATTTAAAACAATTAGCCACACCTCAGTGTATTGTAGGCACCGGTAAAATTAATTTAATTAAAATTTCACATCACGAGAATTTATCCTTTTTAATAAATTAAATTTTTCAGTTCTGTTTGTTTAATTTAGAGCATTTTTTTTTTGGTGTGTAATAAACACGGTTTTGTTGGTTTTTCTTCTGATTATTATGACAACATCGCGACAAGAAATAACAGTACAATCGTTAATAAATAAATAAAAACCAAAAACAAAAAATATCCAACAAACACATGTTAAGTCAACCGAAAAATTGCGATTTTACAAAAAGCGCGTGGCTAACATTAAAAAGAATAAAAAATTAATAAATTATGTTGTAGCAACAATATTAAGACAGAAATTACAAAAAAAAAAAAAAAATTATGGGAAGAGGAAAGGAACAACCACAGTCACATAGTAAAATCATCAACGTTTGACGCTAGTTAACTGTTTTATTAAATTTTGTCTGTATTAGAGGAAATTCTCTGGTTTCCGGAAGTATTTTATTGATTCATCTTTAAACTTTTTGTAATAAAAGAATTTTTATTTTGCTGATATTCATAAAAATATGAATAGAAAAACGATAAACCTACCCAACCTTGTGGATTTTTGTTAATTTTTTTTAAATTTTTATTGACTTATTTATTACTTTGATGAATTACAGGAAGATCAAGTATTGGATTTTGATTTAACTGGGACAATTCAACCATGATGTTGTTTATGTTTCTCAGGATAGTTAAGAAGTTATTAGCAAAACAATCATTTTGTGAAGAGACTTTTTGTAGAACTTTTGAGAAAAATGCCGAAATTACAGAAAACTCGTGAAATAATAATTTTTCGGTTACTTTGCAACTAACTCAGCAAAAGTAATGTGACAAAACCCCATTTATATCGAATTAATATTCTGAACAATAGTGAAATTTCGGTAAATTAATTTCAACCGCAAACATTTACACAGGTAATCATCGTTTAACAATCAAGATCTCTATCATTAGGTAATTTCAGTTTATTTTTTGAATGAAAACAAAAAACACCGAGAAGAATTGAATTTTAATTGCAAAAGTTTTGCGAGTTTAACTTTGTTTGCCACAAAATACAAAATACAAAAAAAAAACTTTGTTAATAGAATTTTGAAGCACCTGTTGCAAAGTGCTGTTAATTTAACTTTAGTGAAGCAAACGTAATGGACTGGGCTTTTGATTACGTATTGTAATTGGAAAATCCTTTTATTGTGTTGATTCGTCTTATGTTTTGCTGTTTTTATGTTGAGAAAAAAAAACTCCTCTGTAAAACTACTCCGTAAATAAATCAAACTTTGCGAAACACTAAATTTCCGAATTACTTAACTGAAAATAGTAGACAAACACCGAATAGCAGATTTGCAGCAGCTTACTGTTTCCAATCTAAAATGAATTAGTGAGTAGAGTGGGGCAACAATAAAAGCTTTTAACCAACGGCAACAAAAAAAAGAGGCAAAAAAAAAATCTACAGGGGGACTGAAGCGAATTTTGTGTTTTGTTAAACCGAGAAACAGCTGATTTGGATTTTTTTTTCTCTGCCATATGCAACAGGTGTGCGAATTTTCGTTTTGAATTTTTTTTGTTACCGGAGTTTTTCTGCGTTTCGTTTTATTCGTTTCACAGAAACACTTTGCTTTTTCGGTTTTTAATGTTTTCTCTTTCGTTAATTAATTAATAAATTTAATTTTGTAGACCTTGCTGGTTAGAAATGAAATGAAATTTATGTCGAAATAAGGCTTGTTTAGTGCGTTAATGGTGTTTGGGGGGTTGTAAATGTTGTTTATTTTTAGTCAGAATAGCATGATGTAATTTTATAAAACGAAAAAAAGAAGAAGACGAATAAAAATAAAAACTAGAAGCAGTAGCTTTAGTGCTTAGATAGAAAACACTCTGGCGTGCTATAAAAAATACGCAAAACATTAATTATGATAAGTGGACGCCACATTTAATTTAAATTAATTTATTAACTAATTATAAGGTGAGTTCAGAGTCCAGAGTTATTGTCTAGTAAAACATGGGGTACTTGCAAGTATTAGATGCTAAAATGTTTGCCAAGTTTTGTTAAAAATCTGATCCAAGCCGACAAATTCGCTGCAATTCAAAAATAAATATCGTCGATTCATTCCCAGTTCCTAATAAATAATTAAATTTGTTGCCAAAATACACACAAAGAACTGACAATTCAAGCCTTGATTTAAGCAAAACAAAAAAAAAATATTTTTACCATTTCACGGAAGATTAATTTTAATTTCAGCTTTGTGCAGTTTTTTTCTTCTTTTCCTTTTTATTCTTCACGAATAAACAAAGAAACAACGAAAAAAAACGAATAGAACAAAAATTATTTTAGTTTGATTCTTTTGTTTAAAACTAAAATAAGAAACAAAAACAGCCACACTTAAGTCAGGCAGAAAATTATGCTAAGCAATAGGTAAAAAGAAAAAAAAATTCATAATCGACAATGAAAATTCGATCCTTTTGTAGTCAAAATGTATAGGAATTTTTTTTTTAATTTTTAAATCGAAATTTGATTTGTTTTCCTCCATTCATAAAAACGCCCAACAGCAAGCACAAACATCAACAGAGAACAAAGAAAACTTTTGCGCAAAATAAAATTTTTTTTATTGACTTTGCTTTACTTTTACTGATTCCCTTTTGTTGAATGAAGGGCAAATTTATTAATTCTTGGCTTTTCTTTGAATTATAAAAAATTAAAAACTCTTCCTCCTGAACTGTTATTTTAACTAGCTCGGCTAAATTCAGATGATTAAGCTAAGATTTTCTTCGGAACGTAAGTTTTTTTTATTTTTGTGTCGTGATGAATTTTTGAAGTTTTCCGGTCTTTTGCGATCTGTTTTTCAATGTAATCTCTGTAAATATGCTTTGTAGTCCGTGTTTCTAGATATAATTCTTCGTAACAATTCCGATACGCATTAACACACAATTTGTGGTACCTGGAGCAAAGTTATTATTTACGTAAGTTTTTCTGTACTTTATTCTCCAGTTTTTTTTTATTATTATCTATTCAAAAGTTACTGCACGACAACTCAAGCTCCATCAGAATAATAAAAAAAAACCGCCCAATCGAATCAATAAATTAAAAACAAACAAACGAAATGAAGAAAAAAAAAAAAAAGAAAACGGCAGCGAAAAAAATGGCGAAACTTTTTAATCTATAATTCAGTTGTAAAACAAAACCCAAAAAAAAAATAAAACTTTTACATTTATTCGCGGTGTTCAAACAGTAAATTTAAATTTAAAGAAAAGAAAATAATAAAAACAAAAAAAAATATTAAATTAGAAAGAAAACTGCTGAAACA
Source organism: Ptychoptera albimana (assembly GCA_961205885.1). Classification (NCBI taxonomy): domain Eukaryota; kingdom Metazoa; phylum Arthropoda; class Insecta; order Diptera; family Ptychopteridae; genus Ptychoptera; species Ptychoptera albimana. Next base: position 402,010 of record OY540802.1, on the reverse strand, counting down.
AAAACAGAAAACAGAAAAACAAAAAAACAAAAAAACCCAACCAGAGCAAATTACATTTTGGAAAAAAGTTTTTTTTTTTTACATAGAGAGTAAAAAAAAAATTCGCAAAATTCACACAAATTGACGGTCTATTTAGCTTTATTCTGTGCTTAATTATTAATTTAAAAGAAGAAGAAGTAAATGATGTTGGTATAGTGTAGCCTCGTTATTGTGGTTTTGTTACGGGATTAAACTTATAAATCACTGTCTGTCAGCATATAACCATCACGGTGGTGGTTCAACAATAATAATGCAGCTTTTAGAAAACATTTGTTTTTTACATAACAGTGGTTAGCTGATTAAAAGTTTTCTGCATTTTAGATGTGTTAAGACATATGCTGAGCTGATTACATCAAAATATATCGAGGAGTGATATCGTTTTTTCAGTTTCTCTCTTCTTAACGCAAACAAATTTCAGCGAAATACAATTTATGTTCCTGCCGTTTAATATCACTGAACTCCAGTTCAAAGGATCGATTTTTGTATGTTCAGATTACTACGCTATGAATGAAACTTCGATCTCCAATTAACCATAATAACAAGCCTTCACTGTACCATGAATAAAATTTGCAAAACTAAATTAAACAGGAAAAAAACCCAAAATTCAAGAAAAAAGGTAAAAAGAAAAGAAAAACGAAAAAAAAAAAATTATTCAGATCACTGAATCAAACAATGTTGAAGTAGATGTAGAAGCAACGACAACAGGACCGTAAAACAGCCACGATTGACTTTACCAATCGAAAATGTCGATCGAAAGAACAAAATTTATTGGCAGAAAACCTATTTTTCACATAGTTTAACATAATTTTGGAAGCTTTTTACCTAGCAAAAAAAAAAAAAAAAAATCAATTTGCTTATCAATACGAATTTTTGCAAACAAGAGGGAAAAAAAAAACGAAAATTTGCATAGAAAAAGATAAATTTATTCACATCGCAAATTTTTTTATTTTATTTTTTTTTCCATTTTTAATATAAACAAACAACGCAACCAATCAGACGTCAGCCTTGACCTTTAAATCATTTTTTGTTTTTTCTTGCTTAACTCGATTATTAATTCATTTTATAATAAAGAAAAAAAAATTTTTTTACTCTGTCAAATCATTGGTTTTCAGTTAATTTTATTTGCAAAAACTTTTTAAATTAATAAAGAAGCTTTTTGGCTAAATTTCTTAGCGATTATATAGTTAAAGCTGTTTTCTACACTCTTAGTAATGAAAACAAAAAAAAAATGTAGATAAGACATTAATAATCAACAAAGCTGTGATCCCATTAAAAAAGGAAAGCTTTTTTACTTAAAATCTACAGTGGAAACAAATGAAATTCCTTTTTAACAAATCAAATGACTTAGTGATGGTTTTTTGATTCATTTTAAATTAAAAACTATTAAAAATAAAATCGACGAGCTTTTTAAGTGACTTGGCTTCCATTTTGTTTTTAGTAATCAAATTTTTAAGCTGATTGTGATTTTTCGTTAAGAATTCTTTGTAAGAAAAATTTGTCTTATTGACCAGATTTTTTTTTGTTGAAGCTTTCATATAAAAGCTTAATTTTCAATTCGTATTCAATCATATATTCAACACAATACACTAGAATAATAATTAGCCAAAAACAGCAGGCAAATAGGCTGCAGCAAAATTATTTTTTTTTTGTTTTCATTTCTTCCCTAATTAAATTTAATTAATTTTAACATTTTGTGTATACGTATGTCCGTAAGTTTGCTTTCAAAAATTTCTTTTATCATTCATTTCAAAAAAAAAAAAAAAAAAAATTCATTTAATACCAAAAACTAATTTTTAAAAGCCCGGATACAGTCGAAAATATAAATTACGTTGTTTAAACAAATAAAGAAAAAAAAAATGTTTTTTTTTTTTTTTTTGCTGCTTAATAATGTTATTAGTGTTTGTGGTGTTTTCATTTAATTTTTTAATATGTTAATAGCGACGTAGAATTGTTGGTTTGAATAAAAAGAAAAAAAAAAATTTTTTCTGCTGCTTTTTACATAATAAAAATTGAAATAAAGTAAAATAGTTGACTGCCTTGGACGAGGTTTGTTTCTTCGTGTTTTTTTTTCTTTCTGTGCTTTTAATTTAAATTAATTTTTATACAAAATGTTATTTATGTTTGTTTATTATTAATATTTTTTCTTTAATAAAATAAAAAAAATAAAAAATAAATTCAAATGGCAACATTAGTGCTTTTAGAGTCATTACTGATGACTGCGTTTATTTGTGAAACTTTTGTTTTTTTCTTTTAATTCTTTTCTCTCTCATATATGTAAATTACTTCGTTTCTAGGTAAAATATTGATCAGAATTCCTAAGAAAATACAGATATTTCACGTTCAAGTTTATTAAATTATTAATTCATGAAAAAATGATTAAAACTCATGTGAAACACAGGTATCAAGGTGTTGTATGACTCGAATATTCTTATTATTCTATTATTATTGAATATTCTACGAAATTTTTTTATTAATTAAGTATCAAAAAATCGAGATGATATTTGTGAATTTTTTAATAGTGAATCAGGATTAGATTCAGGAGTTTTTCTTTAAAAATGAATTTAATGAATTTTTAACTAGAAGATATCTAAAATGTCATTCAAAAATCTATTTTCCTCGACTTTGTTTAAATTTATTTTAAAAAATTTCTACCGGGTGACCAATATTTATTAACTCCACGCTAAGCTTTATTGTTTCTGATTGCAAAAAGCTAAAAATCTTTATTATGAGACACAATTCAGCCAAATTATAAGTAGAAAACGAAATAAATTACAAAACCGAAGGAAGTTTCCAGAGTGTTCATATAAGAAAGAGAAAAAATTCTCACATCTCGCGCTACTAAAACCCATTAATAAATGAAAATAATTTATTGCACATGATTCTTACAGCATTCAAAATACAAAATACCTGAAAATCAAAAACAACTTTTGAATAAAACTCGTCTCTTAATAACTTGACTTGTGTCAAGTCTTTACCGCAAACACCTCGCATCATATTCGTGTCTTTGCTTCGCTTTAACCTTCTTATAATGAAATAATTTTTTTTTTAATTTTATTAAATGTTGTAGACAATATGCCGCCAAACTCTTAAAGAAAATTGGTTGTGACTTCAAGAAATCGCAACTAATACACGCGTAAAGAGAGAGACAAGTAGAGCCACGCGCACGGTTTTTATAATTTAAGTACAAAAAAAAAAAAAATCGTGAATGATGAATCGCGAGCGCGAGAAACATGGCTTAAAGATTTTTTTTTGTTTTTGTTGATAGAAGAATTCACCTTTTGTTGATTGGAAATTAATTTCGGTGTTTTTTTTCCTACCCAAAAGTTTGTCATTCATTAAAAAAGAACGAAGTAGAGAGAGAACTCTACGCTGTGCTGTTTCACAGCTTTGATGCTGCTTTTTTTAAATAATTAATAAAAATTATTTTGAATGGAACAGTCGTCTTTATTAATTTTAATTTTGGTGATGAGAACTCAGCAGAAAACTTGTAGATCCTAAAGGATTTGTCAACTATTGAAGGTAACTCCGTTGATTAAAGTTTATTACTTTCACAAGCTTTTTCAATGTAAATTAATCACAATTTCGATGACTCATCAGATGGTTCAGAAGATAAACATTTTTTTAGATTTAAGATTGTCAAATACGGATCTATCACAGGCGATTTAAGATTAGAAAGATCATTGTCCACGGCTAACAAGTTATCCAGTGGTTAACCGCCAGAATCATTACCAGAAACACACCAAACTCTGCTACAAATTCGCCCAGTTTTCCCAGAGAAGCTACTTTTATCACAAATTCTAGCTGCAAAATCATTTTAAACGCAAACTTTCAACAAGTAATAAAAAATCAATTTAATTGGCCAAAATAGAAGAAAAGGAAGAAAAAAAATCCAAACAGATGTAAAAAGAGAAAAAAACTGCAAATACACACAGACAAGATTTTGTACAGAAAAAAAAAAAAACCAAAAAGTAAAACAAATAAGATCAAGCTTAAATGATTAATGAACATAATGCCGAAGCTTTTTTTTATTATTTCTCTATCTCTCTGTGTTTTTACAACTGACAAATCAATTAATCATTTTTAATTAACAAAAAAAAAACAAAGAAAAAAAATGTTTGTGCAAAATAAAACAAAAAACAAAATTTTTTAAAATCATTTTTGTAAAATAAAAATTTGCGGTGCTTTTAAGCCAGAAAAGTTCGTTCTGTTGTGAAAATGTTTCACTGTGCCGAAAAAACCCGATGAATTAATCTACGTACAAGCCCCAGTGGCCTAATGGATAAGGCATCGGCCTCCTAAGCCGGGGATTGTGGGTTCGAGTCCCATCTGGGGTAGATTTGTTTTTTTTTTTTTTAATAAATCGTTTTTTAACGTTACATTAGCGCTGAAATACATTTAACGAAGTAGAAGCCCTGGAAGATCCTTCGAAAATCCCTGGAAATTCCTGGAAACTTTCAGAATTTTTTTAGTACAACTTAAATGATTTTTTTCACTATATCGAATAGCATTTTGTCATTCAAATATCTAACGAATTTCATTAATAAATTTCCATTTTTGATTTCAAATTTTTTTTTGGTAACCATTGCGTGCGGCAATCTCCCTTAAAATCAACCAATCAGCTAATCATGTAATTAATTTGTAATTTCAGTGATTACACATTCTGAATTGACCATAATTATTTAAGTAGCAACAGCGACAACATGTAGAGACATCTCCTCACGCAACATTTTCTACACTTAAGTACAAATTGAGGTTGGGTTAATACAAAAAAAAACTCAATTGAACTCCTTACGCCATTTTATTACTTTAATAACAGACTTACGGAATCACTTAAGATTATTTATTTATTTAAATTTCGATTATATAATTTTTGCTATTAGATCCAAAGGAAATCAAAGGAGAAAAGAAAAGAAAACTGTTGTCAAGGGTTGTAATTTTAGGGAGTTTTCTTTATTATTATTATTTTTGCGTATTTTTATTTTATTTATTTATGTGACAATATGCGCGCGTGTGTGTGTGTGTGTGTGTGTGTGTGTGTGTGTGTATGTTTATGGGTGATTTTATGCGATTTTTTCATTTGCTTTTCTTTCTCATTTTTATTACATTTATTAAAGCACACGAGCTAGGCAACACGACATTCTTAGTTCTTATTCAGATCGCGATAACTCATTTTATCATCTTATTTTATGATTTTTTTTCCCTCATTTCTTGCTTAACGGGTGATTTTTTTTTTTTTTTTGGTTGGTTGGTTGGGTGTTCAACCGCATTCATTTATTAAAAATAAATAAATAAATCTTTCGTGTATTTTATGTGTTGTGTGTCGATGAACGAATTTTTTTTTGACATTTCGTTTCGTTACGTTTTTATGATATCAGAAATTTAACCGTTTTGATACCGCCTGTTTTTATTGCATTATGTAATATTTTGTTCGTCAATATAATTATGTTATCTAAGCAGGAATATAAGAGGTTTACTTGAATAACCATTTTACATAATAAAAAGGATCAAATCAATCATTTTTAATGTACTTCAGATTGTCAAATATATAGGAAAGACCGTAGGTTTTTATTGGTCAAATCAGTAAACAGTAAATGCACTGATTTACTATTTGATTAGGATTAATTTTATTACATAACTTTAATATGTTAGAAATAGTAAAAAATGTTCAAAACAAATCTCTCGTCCCTAATACCCACAACAAGTAGGATTATTAGATATCCAACTATCAATCAGTGAAACAGAAATTACAACAAACTGATGACAACTGCATACAAAATGGTGATAAAAATCTTATAAAATGGCTGCACAAAAAAAAAAAAAAATGACTCGCGATAAAAACAAACAAAAAAAAAAAAAATGCAATGAAAACATAGAAGGCGTAGCCCCCTAATCAAAAATTACATAATAAACAAATATCTTATCACAAGTTTCCTTATCTTTAAACAATTTTATATAAAAATTAATTTTTTCTCACAGTCGTCACACACAGTCAGTGTCTGTGTTTACAATAATTTGAATTAATAAAAATAAAAAAAAAAAACTCTTTTTGATAATTTGTTTATAAAGTCATGAACTTGACCTCGCCATTAATTGCACATCGAACGCCCTGTGATTACAGCAAATATAAAAGCACACAAAGCGAAAAGTTTTTTGTTGTTTTAAATTAATTAATTAATGAATAAATAAATAAAAGAAAAATAAAAAAAAAATCTCAAATTACACACATAAAACTCAGAGCTCATAATAAAAAATGGCAAAAAATATTGTGATTTATGTGTTAATCAATTAAAACGACACAAATATTATATCAATCAGTTGTTTTTTTATAATTTCAATTCATTTATGTGTGTGCGGCTCTATTTTGTTTGAATTAAATTTGCATTCTCACTTATAATAAATATTTATCAAAAAGATGTTAGAATAAATCGCGATATTAAAGCCACAATTTATTAACTTGTGTTCGGGTATATTGTTCGCTAAGAAATTGTAAAAGAGCGAAATAAAGTAAAGAAATATTGTGAAGGTCATTACAAAACAAAAAAAAAACAAAACTAAAAAATTTAATTAAATTAAATTATAAATACAGAGACGAAATATCAAAACAAATACAAATAAGGCGTTCTCTGTGTTCTTCGTGTTTTCATATTAAATAATCAGAAAATTATTTGGTAACAATGTTGCCATGTCTCTCTAGCATTTATTATTTAATTTTTTAATTAAAAGCGACAGTAATTAAGTGATATTTGCGTTACTACAAGGAAAAAATGTATTAAGGTGTTTTTAGGTAATTTTTACATAGCAAAATGAACTGTAACTAACTTCATTGCTAACCTGAATTCATGGAAGTATTGTTAATGCATTAAGTGTGGTTTTCTAAAGTTTTTATGAAAAAATAGCATGAGAAAAGAAATTTTAAACGAGGATAAAACATTCCGGAGAATCAACGCAAATTTAACATGAAAAATCGTTTTGTAAGACAAAAACCAAATAAAATTTCATAGAACTTTTATGTTTTTCCCTATAATCGGAAGCTTTTTTCTAGTAAATCACTTTGAGTCACGATTAAAACACGATTTCTGATTAAAAATTCTGATTAATTTCGATTTTGTTACAGTGTCTTGTGAAATATCTTATCGATCAGTCACATCAAACGAGAAGATAAATCTTTTCTGTTATTTCTTTCATTATAATAAAGCTCAAATCTATGGAAAAACCCATAACTAATCAATTCACAGCTAATAATAATAATACGAAAAAAGAACACACACACACACAAAGTGTTTACAGTTTATTCGGGTTTTCTTCTTACCTTTTTTTCTTTTTTTTCCATCACAAAGCAATTTTATTCGCAACGTTACATAGTTGCAAAAAAATTAAATAAATTTAAAAAACGAAAAGCAAAAAAAAAAAACGAAAATTAATTTATTACGCATTAATCGTTTGCAGAAAAAAAAAAAAAATAAATAAATTCAGCGAGTGAAACACGCGCAATTTTTTTTTTCATTTTTTTTTTTTTTTGTTAACTTGAAAGGACCTCGAGTATTTGCAAGTGTGATTATTACGTTGCTCTCGACTCTCCGGTCGCTCTTTTACCAGTAATTTGTCTATTTAAAATTTATTTGCAAAAAAAAAAAAATGAATTTAGCAAACGCGAACGTACAAACAAACAAATAAAGTGGGATGGGTTGTAAATGGCAAAGCAAATTAAAAAAAAAAAAAAAAAAAAACTTCGGTAAGAACAGACGTACAACATACAAAGTCAAGCTTAATATACCGCGGAAACTGGAAACAAACCAACGAATGTTTATAAAACAGCAAAACTATTAATATTTATGCTTCTGCTGGTTTATTTTAATCGGATTTTTCGTTTAATTTTATATTGTTTACGGAAGAACAAACGCGAATTACATTTTCTACCGAAAAGACTACAAAAATGTTTCCTGCATCATACATAAAGAAATTTTTGGTTTTTGTTGTTATTGTTGTTGTTTCGTTTAATGCATGCTAATACTAAGAAATTTTACTATAATTAAGTAGAATAATGGGAAAAAGTTTTTAAAGCATTTTCTATTTGTTTAAAGAAATAAAGCAAAAAAAAAAATTGTCTCTCTTTTTTGTTTATCCCATTGATTCTCTATGCTTAAATGATGTAGAATTTTGTTGATTACCTGCATCTAGCATCTTTTTAAGTAATCCAAAACTATAAAAAAACATCTGCACAAATCTTTTACTGTGAAAACGAACTCCTTAAAACTATAAAAACATTTTTTTAAACACAAAATAAAGTCTTCTCAGTTAAACTCAGCTAAATTCCACTTAAAAGTTTTACGTTGGCAGCCATGTAATTGCTGCACGTATATAACTTCATTTCTATAAAAAAAAGTTTCTAAACTTGATTCCAAGCAACAAATATTTTAATTTACAAATCAAAAAAACCTAAAAGTCTAACATCGCATTAATTTTCCCTATTTAATAATCCTGAAACTAATGCAAATTTGACAAAAGAGAGTCAAACTTAAAAGTTAAAAAAAAATCCTAAACTACATAAATAATTAATTAATTTAAATCTATGTCAATAAATCTGTCTGGCTGGCAGACAATAACAAATAAAATTAATTTTTTTTTTGTAAAACTAAATTTGAATATGATTTAAAAAGTAACAAATTTTGTTTTGTTCTGATTGTCAACAAGCTTTTCAGCATTTACCTTGATCGAAATTAACATTTAATAATTTTTTTATATTGTCGTTGTTGTTGTTGTTGTTGTTGTATTTATATTTTAGAAGGTATGAAACGATAATAATAAATATGTAACTAGGCTTGAACGTTTTTATTATTTATTTATTTACTTTTTTTTTTGGCAAACAAATGAACCAGCAACATGGTTATGTTATTTATGATACAAAATTTACTGCATTAAAGATTGTTGTAATGCTGGGCTTATCAATAATTCTTAATAACTACAACCGAAATTTATGTCGTCTATGCTCTTAATAACAAACAATTCACTTTAATATTCTACCATGTAGGTAATAACTACGTTTTAGTTTAGTATGTAGCGAAAATTTATACAAAATTTTTGCTTAAATTTAATAAAACAAAAGAAGTTTTTTGTTTAAGACTGTAATTAAAATCTTAACTCATGATTTTCTCTATATAACTCTTAATTTTTAGATTAAAGATGCATTGTTTTGAATACAGAACTATTTACAACACTCTTTTAAGATCAGCTACCTTAATTTTCCAAAACTATTAAATGGCTTTCTAGTTGCTAAAATTGTTTCTCTTGAGATGATATAGAAAAAATTCTAATAAAATATCTAAAACAATATTTTCATCTAAATTTACTATCCGAAAAAAAATTATACATTCCGAAATCTGGAGCTTTCTTTCATTTTGCTGCGGTAGATTCAGTTTTTTTCTAATAATTGACAAGAGTTTTGTAACTAAGAGCTAGAAACTTGATATTTCCTAAGCGTTTCCTTATATTTCCTAGATTATTTTTAATACACGATACAGTACTGTTTTCAGGATATCCTTAGCGTAGTTATTTCATTTTATTTTGTTTTTCTTTTTTTGGAATAAAAAATTACCCTCAACTCTATATTTTATCTAATTTAATTAAATAAAATTTTAATATGTTATGATAAGGTAATTTAATAAATACAAACACACACACACACATATGTGTATATACACGCTCGAGCGCGGAATAATATTTATCAAATATAAATGTGATTATGTGTGTCAAGCAGTACGGCGTACACCAGAATACAACTTGGATTAAAAAACGAGAGAAAATTTACGGAATTTAATCATTCAATACATACCGGATTGAGAATGTTTTTTATTTTTTTTTTATTTTTTGTCCTACATTAGATTATGTTTATTACAACAAAACTAAAATAAAAAAAATTACATAAAAATTAAGCCATAATTATGCTTTTAATTATGTTTAAAACTGATGTTGCCACAGTGCTACAATCAAAGCCACTCTTAGTTACTTTATTTTTATATTTATTTATTTATTTATTATTTAACCAGCAAAAATGCTATTCCTTATTGCGTCTTATCTATATCTTATAACAAAAAAAAAAAAACTAAATATTTTATAAGAAAACATACAAACACACAGCACACATCACATAAACACGTAAATATTTATTTAATTCGAGGTCATACGCTCGATTGATGATGATGCGATGTGTTTGTCATTTTATTTAATTAAAAAATACAAGAAAAAAAAAAATAACTAAAATCAAATGTGACGTCACTTTTATGATAGTAAATAGTTTTGCCCTAACAAAAATTAAAGAGAAACCAGAGGAAAAGAAATAATTAAATAATTTATAGCAAACACAACAACAACAAGAACCGAATTTATCCATTTATGTCGCCAAAGTGGCGTAACGCAGCCTTCTTCTTTCAACTGTGTGCTAGAGAAGAAAAAGGGTGGCTTAACCACAGTTAACAGCTGGACAAGTTTATTATTTTTTGTTTTACATTCCTAGAAATAGAGATTTTTCACGTTGATTTCATGTGGGAGACAATTCGTTGAATTAAAATCTTCAGAAAAATTAAAAAAACATTTCTTTAGCTTATCTTGTAACAGTAAAAAACTGCGACAACTTATTAATTACTACGTATTTTTAGCCTTGAAACCCTTCAAAAAAAAAATGGGAAAAACCATTCATACACCCAAATAAGCTGAGATTTTTTTCTCTCTATTTATAAATGCATTCCTTTCTTAGGAAAATACATTTTTTAGCAAATTATTCTATATTTAGTCTTCTCGGATTTATAAACAAAAACTAAACAAATGAATAATCTTTTTGCTATTTCTAGAAAATTATATATCAAACACCCACGCATTAAAAAATTGTGTTCCAATAATCAAATGATCAATAAATACGTTTCGATTATTTATTTTATTATTTTTGGTTATAAATTTCATTAATATTATTCTAATGATTTCATAATTTTAATTTTAACTTAACCAGAATATTTAAAAACGTTTTTCGGTAGTTAATCATGACTAACTTCAAGCGTTTCGTTTTAAAACGACATTTTTAACGAGATTCCACTACCAATTTTCACAGTAAATTTTTATTTTTTTTTTATTAATTTCTAATTATTTTGTTGTAATTAATAATTTTTATCACATATATAACCAAGCATAAAAGCAAACAAGAACAAGAACAATAACAACAAAAACTTTATGCAAAATACCAAATTAACCGGTAATTAATTTGTATTACGCAAATTATTAATCGATACCAGCTGTGGTTATATAAAAAAAAAAAATAATAATAAATAAAATAAATAAATTAAAACCGTAAAATGTAAATAAGTAAATACAGATACTGTAAATATGCAGTTTTTGTGTAATTAATTTATGATATGAATAAGAAAAAAATTTCATTTAACACGTTATGCGCTTATTTTAATTTGATTTCAACTTGAATTAAGTTTTACTTAAGGTTTGGCCACTGTTTGAAATTCATACAAACACACACTGGTAGGCGTTCATTCATAATTTGTTTGCTTTTTTAATATCCATAGGATTAACGCCATCGTGAATATTAAATTTCCATGTAGGCCTTAAATCAACACAGAAATATTGAAAGTTGACAAAGTTGACAAAAAAAAAATCATAAATAAAACGAGCTTAAAAAGGTGAAAATCTTATTACAAATAAGAAAAAAAAAATTATTCATTAAAAACTACAGTAGTTACTCGATAATATAAACTATTTTGAAGGCTGTTAAAAATAAATTTTATTCTCTTGTAATAAGTAATTAAAGTGGGAAATACCACCTTAAAGCTTAACACCTTTGAGCTTTCAATGAATAAATTAACCAAAAGGCTTTTAACCTTTTTGGCATTTACTGCCAGCATTTCATAGTTCATCATCCCCATATGGATCATTAAATAAAAACCAAAATAAATCAAATGTCATTTCTAAGACAGAAAAAAAGCTTCGTAGTCATTGAACTTTAGACAATTAATTGTAGAAAGCATACAAAAACACCCAAAACTAATCCCTGTTTGTGATTTATAAGCGAAATCTTCTCAACGATAACGTTAACGTAAATTACAGATTTGATATTATGCCAAACATAGAAGAAAAAAGCTTTTATTGAAAAACTTTGCTTTTAAAAAAGATTTAAGTTTAAAGCAAAGATTTCGCTTTGTTTAATCAAGAAACTAGAGCAGCCACATCGTATACCATTCGCGGTATTCATCAAGATAAATTTAAATAAAAAAAAAGTAAACAATGGGCTCGTCGCACCTAAATTGACGAAATTCTTTTGTAAAAATATTGTGAACGTCGCCATGGTGGAACAATGGAGATTCTACTGTGTCAGGGCAAAACAATAACTAATTAAATAAAATTCCATTCAAGAATTCCACATATTATCATCGGATTGGAATTAAAAACAAAAAACAAAAAACAAAAAAAAATATTGTTTACGATGCATGCGTTTTATATATATTTAGTAAACGGCATTTCCGGTTTTTTAATTATTTATTTTGTTTGTTTTAGATCCGCTACACGTTATCCGCTATTGAGCATTCATTGAACTGACTTTAAATAATTTTATTTTTCTTTTTTCTTTTTTAATTAAACTTAATCATAATTCCGGCTTTGTCTTTATCATGCATTCATTCATTCATCATTGGATTTAATTTTTCCTATCTTTACCATAAAATCACCTCAAACGATGCGTGTGTATTCGAGAGAGAGTTTTTGACTTGAACAGAAATTTTTTTGTTTTTGTAAACGTGTGGTGAAATTTTTGTTTTTTTTTTTTTTATTAATTAAAGTAAAACACATTTTGCAATAAATAAAAAAAAAATAATTAAATAGCGGTTTTAGGACAGCTGATCAGCTTGATGATTTTTCATTATTTGATTAGAGAGCAAAAAACCAAAAAACCAAAAAAAAAAAATGTTCTTAGCACTTGTTTACTAAGGAAAATTTATGATTCTTTAAAGACAATTTTAATTTATGCGCATGCATTATTTACTTAATTTTTCTTCTATAAATTAAAATTTTAAATTTTCATTCAAAGAAAGACGCAGATTTTCTAACCGGATGATCTCACCACAACTAAACATTAATTTTAATTTTCCCTCTTCTTTTACATCTTTTCTCATAATTCTTCGATGGCTTAAACGTTACACAAAACCACAATAAATCATCACTAGACAAGGAAGCATACGTAAAATTAAAAAAAAAAAAAATAAACAAAATTTATAACCGAGCGCACGCTTTTCAACATTGTGTAACGGTAATTTAATGTAACATAAAAATAAAAAAATTAATAAATAAATAAAAGAAGAAACGATTTATGTTTTATGGTATGTTCTGGTATTTATTCTATATTTCATTTCATCATTAATAAAAATTAAAAAAAAAAAAACCGACATAAAACACAAAACAAGCAAACAGAACTCTTCGACTTTTATTGGGGTTTTCGGTGTTTTTTTTTTTGTACAATTTTAACATAACAAAGTGCAGCCAAAAAATAAATTTCCAAACAATAAAGGATACAGAATACAGAGCAACGATGTTTAATGTTCCAATCAAATTTACTACAGCAAATAAAACAAAATGAATGAATGAAGGAAAAAAAAGTGCTGGGTTATACTTCCGGAATCAGTGAGACTTTCCCATTTAAACTTCTTTATATAATTTCGTTATATTTTCACTCAAGGAAATTTATTATTTCTATTTCCGTTGCTTCAATTTTGTTTTTTTTTTGTTTCTCTTTAAAATAGTGAAAGAAAAATTAAATGGAAAAATCCTCCTAATCAATTTGAAAATAATTAGAAATTTATTTTTAATGTGATTTTACGTTAATATTAAAAATTGTGTAGAAAATAAATTTTTGTAACAACCAGCTGTTACAGTTTTAGCTAAATTATATGTCAAATACTGTGACTAGGCTTAATTCTGTTGTATTCTGATTGTAATTAAACAAAAAAAGCCTCAATCTAATCCATAAATGCATAGAGTAAGCTATACAAAGTTTTATTACCTCGTAGTTTACAGCAATTAAAAACCCAAGTGCCATATTTGCACTAAGAGATGGTGCTGTATAACATAATTACACGAATACAACAATTTAAGCAACTTTATCATCTAATCACAGCCATCTTAACGCCATTTTAAGCCATATTACATCTATTACCTATTATCAGTCATCAATTATGCAATTAAAAATTCATTTACTGTTGCCACAACAAAATAAACATTCCAGCCACGTTAGTATAAAAAATTGAACAAATTAATTATGCAACTATTTAACACCTTAAGTCAAGTACATGCTTAAATTCAACAAAGAAATAAAAGACCTTTAAAGGCCAATCAGCAATAGATGATACAAAGAAAAAGCCAACACACAGTGCTCATTAATTTTCCGTTTGGAACTTGTTTGTGAAACAAACAAAAAAAGAACGAAGAAACATCTTTGCAAAGAAGTAAAATAAAATTCCGAAGAGAAGTAACCGGCAAGTATTATAGACAAGGTCATTGAATGCAATGTGGTGCAGTAAAAGCAGGCAGCATCATCATCATCATTAACCATTTAAACAACGGCGCATACCTATGCGGTTTATATTTTTCATATTTATTAAGTCAAAGAGAAACTTCCTATAAGCACAACAATACACAACTAGATTAACTATGAAGAAAATCAAACAGAAGAAACTAACATGGAAGAGAAGATGGACTTGATGGGAATGTTGCCGGTTTTATGTTACAGCAACAAAAAGATGATGAAAAAAAAACTGTTTAATCGTGTATTATGGCTTTAGTTGGACTGGTGAAAAGAATTTCATAAAATAAAAACAAGAGAGAGAGGACAGAAGACACAGAGTAAAACGAAACAGTAAAAGCCATAAACGAAGAAGAATTTATAATTAAGAAGCAATCAAAGAAAGCTTTTGAACAAAAATATAATATAAAAAAATTATTCATAACGCTAAAAACAAAAACTTCATTAAGTGTGCAGAGACGGAGACTTTGTGGCGCTTTGGAATTTATTATAAAAGAATTATGTTTGCATAACAAAAAAAAAAAAAAAAATTTCTTTTCTTTTCTGTTTCTTTTCTTTTCTTTTCTTTACATTCTAATGACATTTGGAAGTTTTTTTTCTTTTATCTGTTATGTGTTCAGGAATTTAGTTGCCTCGTGTTTACTTCAATTTTTATTCACTTTGTTTAACGACTTTTTGTTTATAATTCGATTTTACTTGTGCGTTTTAGAAAAAAAAAAAAAAAACACCAAATTAATCGTTTTGATCTAGTTTAAGTAATTAAATTTAATTATGACAGGTTGGTTGATCTGTTATCAGCATAAACAAAAAAATTTAATCAGAATTAATAATGTGGAAGTAAAATACCCAGCAACGATCTACACGTTTCGTATAAATTTTAAATCAATTTAATTTTTAGTAAAAAGAAGCCAAACACACCAACACACACACGCATACACACACAACAAGTAAACAAAACACATTGGAATTTTTATTAAGTACTAAAACCAAAAACCCACTTATGTATATAAAACAGCAAAGAAAAAACGAAAAAAAAAAACCGTAAGAAAAAAATCAAGTGACCACGAAACAATCGTCGCGATCGTTACATACTTAATCCACTTGACCATGGCTGGGTATCACTTTGATAACACAAAAAAAAAAAATATTTCTGTTTGACTTAGCTGACAAAATACAAAATGCGCAGTAACTAAAGGTGAAAAAAAAAACGGAAAAGGGACAAATGGAAATTCGCGTTTAAAAATAAAACAAAAAAAAAAATCAGGTGTAAATACCGTTATTTATGTTTAAACCAATAAAACTTGTTTTACATTTTACCCGAAATATTAACTTATTACTTAAGTACCTTTAGGGCGTTAAACAATTTACATGTGCTAATGCTTGTAACAAAAAAAAAATGCATAATTTAAGCTAATAAAGACTGCTTAAGTCATTTACTTAGTTTTTGTTTATTTCATTACCAAACTATGTATTATCCACGCTATGTATTATCCTGTAAGACAAAGGTGAATTAGTTTACAAAACGTTTCCCAAACATAAGTCACTTGTACAACATAAAAATCCTTACGGAAATGCGGTAAAATTTATGACAAACAAACCTTTAAGTTGGTTATTTCCTTATAAATAACAAAACAAACAAAAAAAAATCTATAAAAAAGCTTTAAGAAAAAGGCTTTTAATGGTGGCGTCTAGGATTTACACATAAAAACCGAAATAAACATAAATAACAAAGTCTGCCATACTTAAGTAGCTAAAATACAAAACAAAAGCAATCTTTTCGTTGTTTCTTTTCTTACTTTTAAAGCCAATTTTACAGCAGCAGCAGCAGCACCGAATTTATGTGATAATTTTTTTTTTCATTTTTTACTCTTTTTTTTTTTTTTAATAATTGTTAAAGCAAAATGGCGATCACTTTACTTCTTTTGTTTAGCTTAATTTAAGTCACAGAGTAGAATTTATAAAAAAAGAAATAATTTTTTTTTACAGCAAAAACGTCATAAAACAAAAAAAAAATTAATTCAAAGACCCACCAAGGCTTAATACACAGATAAATTTTTATACAAATGCCAGAAATACATTCGGATCGCATAAGTATTTAAGAGACCAGAATAAAAATATAAAAAATTCGTGTTTTTAACACATGCAAACATAGATTTTATAAAAAACAAAAAATAAAACTGTTTCTACATAATACTATGGCATGGCCCCAAGCCCCATATACAAATACTGCATTGCATATATGCTTAAAAGAAGAAAAAGAAAAAAACAATTTTGTCGAATTTGTTGTTTTATTAAAGAGAAAAAAAAATTTGTCATCATTGTGTTAGATGAATAAAACGCAGAAATACTACGAAGTATGATTGTTGTTACATAGCTTAAAGCTTTATCACAGCTTCAAACGGCCCATGTTAAACTATTCTAAACATTTCCTTATTATCGCACCGTTAACAAGGTTTTCCAATTTAAAAAAAAAATCACTCAATAACCCGTTCCTGCATCCGAATCAACATTCCTGGTTTTAACTAAATAACAAACAGAGAAAAAGCACAAAACTTTTAAAATTCAATTAACAACATAAAAATAACAGCAGATTAAGCACAAAAATACTGCATATGAAGGAAAAATTAATTAAAAAAAAAAAAACAATAAAATAAACAAGGAATTTTTGGAGACCAGTCTATAGTAATCGGTAATATGTGTGCGTGCGAGTAAATTATTAGCTTAGCTTAGACAAAAGCGGTATAACGTGTGGTCGAATGTACAAAAAAAAAAAGTTTATTGAGGAGGAAGCTCCCCAGCCCACATTTATAACTAAAGCGTACCAACACACAGTAAAAAAAAATTTTTTTTTCTGTTGAATAAAAAAGCACAGCAGTCTCTGTAACGGTGTAGTAGTTCATCACACAACTAAAGTCGCATATCCACATAGTACATACAGGCAAATAAAAAAAAACATAACTCCCCCCTCCCAACGTTACCAACTACTACTATTAAAAAACCTCACTGCTCCACTCAACATGCAACTACCAATGTAGCAAACAGAAATAAACACACTTGACGAGTCGATTCTACATTTCGGCATACAAATACAGAAAACAGAAATTTTTTTATATTTTTTCCGTATTAACCATTGGATCAGAGTTGATTTGATTTTACTCAGTTAGTTGATTAAGCGCATTTGAACAGTACGGACCCGGTATTTCCGATTAACAAGTAAAACAAAAAAACTAAAAAACTTTTTATCCAAAGTATTACAAAAAAAAATAACTCCATTCGGTTACTAAGTTTAACACAAAAAAACTAAAATTTTGTATTTAGTGCTTTTGGCTTATTTATGTTAATTAGATTAATTAAAAAAAAAAAAAAATAATTAAGTGCTTACGTTTCGTTATGTTTCGTATCGTATCGTTACGTTTCGTTATTTTTGACGTAATTTAAAAAAAAAAATTCTTCATGAACGTTAAGTGTGTTTTAGTGTCATTGTTGCCAAAATAATAAAAAAAAATAATTTTCTTCTTATGATTAATTAAATCAATGAATTACGTTAATAACAGAAGAAAATTAATTTCTGTTGTAATTTTTATTTTCCAATGACAATTTTTACGTTTTTAATCCAATGAATAATTAACGTAAGCTAAATGTTTGTGACTTAAGATTTTTTTTTCTTAATTCAAAAGTTTCAAAAGAAAAACAGTTAAAATAGAAGAAAAAAGAGAGAGAGAGAATAGTGGTAAAAAACAATTAACACCTTTTTGGAATGTTTATGTATGGCATCAGTGTTACCATCAACCGCACGAACTTCACTTTAATGACCTAATAAGAGAGAAAAAATTAATTTTCATTTTTTATTCAAACATTACGCGATCGACGGCCACTGCAACGGTGTACCGTTTGCAAGTGGAAAATTATAAAATCATCGTGGTAATAAACAGTTTTGCAAACCGAGTGCAGTGACTTAAGTGTAAAAATCAACCAGTAATACCAACAATAAAATTGTGAAAAATTTCATTAGAACAGTGAAAACAAAAAAAAAATGTTTTTTATTTAATGAACATTAAAGGAATTTTAAGTGGCTATTTGATGTTTATTTTTTTATTTTTACTGTTTTGAACGCCTACATAATAAAATTATGATTTTTATTTACCAAAGTGATTATTATGTTTCCACCCACAGTTTAAATTTAAAAAAAAAATCTCCAAAAACCACATAACCAGAGAAGGAAGAAGAAAATAAAAATTCAGAAAAAACTAAATTCGGATTAATTTTATACAAGAATTTTTTTTTTTTTCAAAGCTTCGCCAATGTATTTGTGTGTGCGTGTGTGGTTGGAATTTATAGTGTGAGTAACATAAATCATTTTTTAATAAATTAGCTAAACATGCTGTTAAAACCCCATTTGTTTTTTAACAATTTTTCTACCTTAATTTAACCCAAAATGAAAGAAAAACTGACAGAATTTTTGTTATTCTGTCATCGTGTTCAGACATAAAAGTGATGACGGCAAAAGCAATTACGTTTTGCAACTGAAAGCGGTGCACTTTGCCATATGGAATGCTATTATCTTTTCACAGCATTAAAACAACTTTTTTGTAGCCAAAATTCTGTAAACATTCTTCTAAAATTTAATTCCGGTTTTGTTGCACCTTTCAGGTATTTAATAAATGGAATAAAAATAATTTTATTGCTCCTATTTTATTGCTATTATGTGGGCTTAAGTTCAACATGATTATCAAACTTTAAACTAGCTGCTGCTTAAGTAATTATGTCACTCTGAGCTTTTGTTTTTTATTTAACATAAAACGCCTTTACGCTGGTTTAGTAAAAGATAATCAAGTTTTTCCGGCTTTAATAAGTTTTTACCATATTGCCTTATAAATCAATCAAAGCTTCCGGATTAATAAAGTGTTTTCCGTAGGCTGTTTTCCCGTAATAAAATTTTAGATTTTTATTGAAAATCTAATCTCACTTCTGAAAATGTTTATCAGCAAGGAAATTTATTTAATTTATTGGTTGAAATTCTTGGTAAAAATAAGAGAAAATTCAAAAAACGACACTGCGGTTAGATTTTTTTTTTTTTTTGAATAGGAGTACAAAACGTATTCAATTTAGATTGAACACAAAGTAAACCAGAGTAGCAACAAAAATTAAATAAAAAAAAACCCAAGTAGATTTTTTTTTTTTAATTTCCGTTCTAGTTAATTAATTAAGAGGGAAAAGCAATTTTTGTTTTTCTGTCCTAAAATTTTTTTAACGAATTTAGTGAGAAATTTACAGCAAATGGGTGTTAATACTTGGCAAACACGTAAACCAAGCTTTGTTGCTATGATGTTTATTGCCTAGGTTACCGTACTAGCGATAAATTAAATTTTTTAACACAAAACCTGTTCAAAAGTTTTAATAAAGAATCAATCAATACCGTAGTGTCCATTAATAATGAGAATTGAAATTTCTCGTAGGAATTCAACTAAAACTGTTTAAAACGGAACGGTTGGTACAACTGTTTCATTGCAATAAACTTCCTATCACTTGCAGCGCATAGAAAAACTAGAAGGAAAGAAAAGCTGCACCTGATTACATCGAACCGTCTTAAATACAGAAGAAAAAGTTCCCGAAACAACTTTTATCCACTTATCAATTAAACAAATTAAAGAAACAAAAATAAAAACTTTTTCTAACAAACTCAATTAGTTTTTACCGTTTTGAGCTTTGTTTTTTTTTTTTTTTTTGCTATTTCTATCGTCTCTGGAAATTTTTCAATATCTCGTTAAACCAAAAATTTATTCATTGAAATTCAATTATTTTTGATTTCTCTTGATTA
Source organism: Ptychoptera albimana (assembly GCA_961205885.1). NCBI lineage: Eukaryota > Metazoa > Arthropoda > Insecta > Diptera > Ptychopteridae > Ptychoptera > Ptychoptera albimana. Next base: position 381,590 of record OY540802.1, on the reverse strand, counting down.
AAATCAATAAAAGAAGAAAACTTTTTAAAGCAGTACAAAAATAACAAAAGCTCAGCGGTAATTAAATTTAGAAGAAAACGAAGAAATAAAATATTTTGCTAGACGTGATGTTTGCTTAGTTCAATTTCATTTAATTTTAATTTAATTTATCAACAAGTGCATTAAGTCTGCATGTCATATTATCATTGGGATTGATTAAATTGTAAAGCTTTAATTGATTCAATTACAGAAAATACTAATATGAGAGAAAAAAAAAAGGTTTATCTCGTTTTGTATTTATTTTGGCAAAAAATCAATTTATTATTGACATTTGGAAATGGTTTTAATAATTGGGAAAACACGTAGAGCTTTTAGTTTAAATTTTCAACAAGAAAAGCTCGTGTCATAAATTTTTTCATACTGTTTTATAGACGAGCAACAACAGCAAAGTGTACTCCTTTGGACAGTACAAGGTAATTAATCACTCAAAAAGCTTTTAACAAATTTACTACATTTTTAAAAAGCACAAAAATTTTCCGTTTGCCAATTTTCTCTGTATCAAGGCACTCACACCCGTACTACGTTTTAGTTTTTTTTTTCTTTTTCTCTTTGCTTTTTTCCTATAGATTTTTTTTTTTTTTAATCAATATGTCGGCTCCATTAAAGTGTTTTAAGTTAGTAAAATGAAAAAGCTTTATGATTGAGTCAATGCCTATAACACTGTATGTGTGTGCGCCTATTAGAACTAGAAATAGAAAGAACAAAAACAAAATATTAAAAAAGTTGACGTAGGCCTACTTGTCGTTGACAACCACAGCCACAACAATTTTTTTTTTTTAATTTTTTTATTTAATTACTTGACCATAAATCTCGCGACATAAATTTTCATGTAAATTTTCATTGGAAAAAATTATTTAACAAAAAACATGCTGCTCGTGCTGTGATTATGGGTAAATCACCAAACGCCCAACCAACCAAATTACATGTTTATGAAAAATTAATTTTTTTTTTTGTGACATTATCGGGTTAGCGACAGAAATTTTTTTTCTTTTAAATAAAAATTCAATAAACAAAAGAAAAAAAATTGCCGATTAAAGCACTGAGATTACAAATAAAGAAAATTAATTTGAATAATTTTTGATGGGAACGGGGCTGTTGTAAATCGATTAAATAGAATTTAAAACGCAATAAAAACGTTGGTTATTCAGTGTTGAAATGAAATGATTTTTATTTTGATAAATTGTATTGTAATCAGGGTTGTACATGATTAGCAAAACCGGAACTAGTTTAAATAAAAGAAATATTTACCGGTGATAGTCTACCTCGATAACATAAAATTCTATACAAAAGCAAAAGCGTGTTCACGATTCACTATGTTGTCGGTTGAATAAACCAAACCTAACCTAATAAAAATCCAAAAAAAAAAAAATCAGTAATAGTGAAAGAATTGGTTACGGAATAAGCAAACAAACAGACAGCAAAATAAAAAAAAGAATTTTTGCTTAAAAGAAAACGCAAAAAAGTATGAGAAGAAACAGAAATGTAATGTAAACAGTAAACGGTCGACAAACGCACCTTTCTTTTTTTTCCTGTTTTCTGTTTTCTGTTTTCTTATTCAGCTTAAGTCAATGAACTGTATTTAAAGAGAATTTAAGTAAATAAAGAAATTAAAAAACAAAAAAATTCATGTGATTATGATGTTTGGCGGAATGTATTTAGGTGGGAGGCCATCGCCACCTTATGCTACTTTTTGCGATTTTTCTATTTTTGTTGGTATTTGTGAAAGAAAATTTGGCAAAAAAAAATTTTTTTTTACTGATTTTTAAACAAACGCGTTTGCCAAATTTTTTTTTATGTTTTCTTAACATGAGAGAAGGTAAAACGATTTAAAATCGCTGATTTTGTGTTAATATCCGGTTGTTATGTATACTTCCGGATGTGTTGTCTTTGAATTTACTTTTTAAACTTGATTCATTGTGTTAAAAATACCTGAAATTCACGGTTATTCCGCAAAAAATATTAAAAACCCCAAAAATCACATTTCATCCCTGATTTCTTAAATAAACGGCGTTTAAGGACACCAGAAGTGACTTTTTGCTTAATTAGCATACAAATTAGAGTAAATTAACGATAGAAAGAGATAAAGAACTAAAACATTTTTTTTTAATATTTAATAATTTTTTTTTTACAGTTATATGCAGACAGACAGACAGAATTAATGACAGACGTAGTGGTTTTTGTGGATTTTTTATTTATTCTGTTCGTTTCATGCTTTAAAAATTTTGAGTGAGAAAAACAGTTGAACACGCAAATTGTTTGCTTAAGCGTTACGACACGCAACGCATTAACGTCCAATGACACGACGCAATAGTGCGTTAAAAAGTGCAGCCAACATATGCAGCTTGCAGATCGAGTAATTTGCAATTTTGACCGCTTTGTTGCAATTTTTTTTAATGTCATATCAACGAATCTAATCGCATTTATAATATGACGCCACAAGACGCATTTTATTGTGAGCAACAGAGACAAGAAAATTATACTTTAGCGAAAATATGCGCGCGTGTGTGTAAGTGTTCACAAAGTATGTCAAGGTCAATGACACACAATGATGTGAACGAAAGAATTATTGACTGCGGTGCGCTAGAAGAAGGTTTTTTTCTCTTCTTTTTGCTGTTCATTTCTACAGCGATGGAGAATTATTAACACGTGCTGACGTTATTCAAAAACTTTATTAATTAATTAGTCAATAATTAATGTAATTTCGCTGCTTTAAATCACAAATAAAAATGCAACCAGAGAAACTGTTAACCAACACATAGATAATTGTTTGGTGCGTCGTGTCATGTCGTTATTTGCCGCATTGCGTTTAATATAGTGAGAACGAAAAAACCTTTTGTCGGCGTTAGTACAGTTTTATCCGGTGAAACAAAAGGCAAACAACAGCAACAACAAAAATCGTGTAATCGCCACACAAGTATATAGAGTTGGGAAATGAATTTTAATTTTTTTTTTTTTTACATATGTTGCCGGGTGTATAACGTGCAACAAACTAAAAGTTCATTCGCCTCGTAAAAACTTTTTTTTCTAAAGCCAAAAAAGCTCACCACATTCAAACGAATTCTGCGCACACGTGCCTGCCTATGTATTTGTGAAATATTTTCTCCTGGTATTCTTCGGTTCTTCGTTGCTTTTATTACTTCAGTTGGTTACTTAATTCTGTTATAAACTGACCGATAGGAGGAATTAAATAATTTTGATAAACTGAATGAAACGACATGAAAGACGACGTTAATAAGTGAAGTTAATAAAATGATTTTTCAAATGTGTTTGTGTGATTTCTGCTAATTAATTTCTATTTATAAATCAGTGAAGTTTTTTGCGAAAAAAAAGGCCACGAGTTCAATAAAATTAAACAAAAAAAAAAATAAAAAATTAAATTTGTATGTGGGTGGGCAGTTTGCAAAAGACACATAAATCGTGTTGAATAAATATTTTCGTTTTAAACACACCGCAAATGACATACAAAAAGTGCGTATTACGCATTAATATTATGTGAGGAAAAGAAAAGAAAAAAAAGTAAAACTAGTGGAGGCGCCTGGTTATGTTTTTGTGTCGCCTTGTGTGGATTTTCCTTTTCAAACTTTAATCAACGGAATAATGTTCTTTTTTTTCGTTTTTTTTTTTTTATTTTATTTTGTCTTGTTCTCTGACAGAATTTCTAAGTATTTGAATGGAAAACCTTATCTAAAATATGATAATACGCGAAAAATTTGCAAAAGATAATTTAAATTTAACAAATAGAAAGCAAATAGATTTTTTTTAATTATCTTATATAACAGTGGCGCCATCATTTAATCCAATTCATTTATTTATTCAAATTTAGTTTAAATTGCAAAGGTAATTTTATTGAATTGTTTTGTAAAGTAAAAAAAACGTCATCACATGTTATAACCAAAACTGCTGCGTACAATCAGTTAAGTTAAGTGAGATGCAGATATTATTTTTCTTCTCTTTAAAATTTAAAAATATAATACTGACGTGTACACGTCATCAGGTAATTAAGTTGTTACAAAACAATAGAGAATCTAATCAATCAATTTCAAAAATGTTTCTTCTTTTGTTTTTTATAAGCCACGTGCTATGTATATAACGTCATTTGTTTTATTTTTTTATGATTTTATGCTACTCTTGAGTAAAAAATATTTCAGTTGTGTCGTTTTCAACATAAATCTGTCAGCAGAGTGTTTTTTACTTCAGCATTTTTACTTTACGCGTTTTTTTTTTTTAATTTATTGTGATAAAGGAGGCAAAGAGATTGATAACAAAAGTTTTAGAAAAACACGTAATTCTTGTCATATTTTACCGAGAATAATTCTTGTCTTCTAATTAAATTTTGAATAATTAAGTTAAAAAATAGTGAACAGGCACAACAAATAAATTTGTTACTTAAATCCGTGGTGAATAAACATTTCTTCAAACTGCTATATGTGCACACCTGAAGGTGATCAATATTGGAGGATCGATAGGACATCGATCTTTTACTTCTGTAAAGATAACTGCAATTATAAATCATTGCTAGCCTTTCAAAGAAATTTCTGTTCGCAAATCCCAATTTCAAAACTGAATAAGAAAACATGTACGCTGTAATTCCATAAAAACTTCTGAAATTTTAATTAAAATTTCTTGTCATAAACAATCATAAATTAATGATAAGGGATAATATAAATAAATAATTTTCATTATAAAATAAAAAGGTAACAGTGTAATTAGGGAGCGTACACTTATGTATCAAATAACCACCCCCTACTTGGTGGTTCATTATTTAAAAAAAAAAAAGTTGTTTTTTTTCTGTATTTTCCACTCCTTATTTGTGTTGTATAACGTTGTATAAACCATGACCTAATCAAATGTGCCACGTACAATTCTCTAAACGACCCCAAATGTGCCTATTTCTCAGGTTTTTAATTATTCATGAAAAAATTAAAAAAAAATCTTATTAATTAGCTATTGTGTAGTGCATTACATAAACTGAAAAGATTTTATCTGGGTCTAGATTTAGCTTAAAACACATTTTTTACTTTTTTTAAAATACTTGTTTCTTTTATTTATTACTTCATTATATAGTGCTACCCAGAATTATTAATAAAGAATTAAATCTTTAACGGATAAAAGTTTAGGTTGTTATAGCACTAAAAATTGATGACTAGACAGGGAATGTACTGCATTGAGTTACATCACCAGCTTAGCTTTTATTTACATTTCCGTTTCCCATACCACACATGATCTCATGTTTGGTTTATTTAATTAAATTAATAATTTCCCCAATAACACGAACCGTTTAAAAAAAGAAATTTTTCTTTTTGTTTTTATAATTCTAACATCTGCATGACATAATCGTTTTTTACATTTTTTCGTTTTCTTTTAATTGAATAACTAGAACAAAACTTTGCTTTTACTATTTAATCATATTTATAATAGGTAATCAATGATTCAAATTAATTTTAAATAAACTAATTTGCATAACAACGGTAAAAGAAAACTTTTTTTTAGTTTTTTTTTTTAACTTTCAGAAAAAATGTTTTACAAAAATTGTCACATAAAAAAACCCCACCCTCGTGCTGTGTGGTTGTTTTATTTTTTTTTTTTTAATTATTTTAATTAGATAACGAAAAAATATTTTTGTAACGAATTTAAAAATGGCGTGCTTAATGTGGTGAGCGCGTGTTTATACCTAAATTATAATAAAAAATAAAAGGAAAGCAAAACATTGACAGAAAACAGTAAAGTTTGTTTTTTTTTTATTCGGTTTGTTTGTGGTCGGTTTTTCCAGTTCAATTTTAAGCAAAATTCGTTCAAAAAATACAAATCTATTTAAAAAAAGAAAAGAAAAAGTTTTTATAACAGGAAATCATTACTTACTTCACTTGAATCAGCATTGCAGTGTAATTGTTCTAAAAAAAACGATAGGAAAAAAGATTCGTTAAACTTATTTAATTCATTTCTAGAGTAGAAATTACTTCTTTTTGTGTATTTATTCCAATTCCATACGGTTTTTTTTTTTGTTACTTTTAAATCCAATTACGTTTGCGCTTTTAGAACGCATTTTAATGCAAAAAAAATCAAATTTAAGAAAATGGCTACCGTTAGTTTATTTTATTAATAAAAATTGCATTAAACACGATACATAAATAGCCAATAATTTCAAATTAATTTTACATAAACTTAATGAGTTTAAATAATAAAAAAACAAAAAAATAAACAGTTTAATTATTACAATTAGACGCTTTTTACTGTGTTTAAAAAAAAAATTCTCTCTTTCTCTCTCATATACATAAACCAAAGGCAATTAAAATTTATTTTTAATAATTTCTTGTTTGTGTATAAGAAGAAAATAAATATTAAAACACAAATTAGGCTTGTTTGTTAATTCATGCAATACTAATAACAGTAAAATAACATAATATTGGCTGTATACACGAAAGATAGACAAAAACATTCATGTTTCGATTGTAAACGCAAACATATTGACTTTAATTAAGCTAACTGATTGATTTTACTTAAGCCTTGGTTGTAAGGTGACCAGTACAAATTAAACCTGGTTAAAATTACTTAAAAATTACTGAATCAACCATTTTTAGAAGACTTGGATCGAATTTAATTCGTTAGAAGCCACTGTGCTTTTAAGAAAGCAATAATTTTTGGCTTTAAAGCTAAAACGACGATAATAAAAATTTTGACAGCCAAACTATCCATTAAGCAAATAAAACTTTACCATGATAGCTTAACTAAAGCTATCATTAAGCTCATAAAAATTAATTTAGCACAAAAAAAATGAAACAAAAAGCACAAAACATGTATAAAATCATAAAACCGTACTTACAACGCATGTGTAACTATCTTAACAATTTCAATAATTTCCTTATAATACTCGAGTAAAATCAATCAGAGTGAAATTATTGCACTCTACATATGTCTGCAAGTCTGCATGTCTGCATAGCATTTTCAAGTTAAAAAAAAAATAAAAATAAATGAACCTGAATGAAAACAAAACAAAACAAACCACTAATGATAATTATCCGTGTCGATTTATTATTATTATTATTATTGCGATTTCTATTCCTGTGCGCTTATTTTTTTATATGCGGTTTTTTTTTCTCTTTTTATATCCCATAATAACGGTAAAGTTAAGTGGAAAAACAAAAAAAAAAACTAAATAAAAAGTCACGTTAACGTGTTATATGGTTTGTCCGTTGTTTAACTAAACAAACAAATGAATAGCGAATAAATTTAAACACACACACACACATACTCATGACCAGCGATAATGATAATAATAAAAAAAAAAAATAAAAAAAAGCTTCAATCAGTAAAAAAAAAGGGAAAAATAAATACAAAAGAAACAACAGAAACAGAAACATCATGTGTCTATGTCAAAGCAATAATACTTTGGACATTTTTTGGTGTTTTCACAACATTTTCCTTCCTTCCGGTACCATTTAACTGTTATATATTTTGTAATATAATGTTGGCTGTTCTTTAAATATGAATAAACCGAGGAGAGAAAATAACAACAATAATAAAGTTAAATAGAAGGCGCATAAGGAGGATAAATTTATGTTTTAAATGCAAAAAAAAATTCAAGAAGATGACAAGGCGCCACACATTTTTTCTATACCACCAACACGGTTAAATTATTCCAACTTTTGTTTTTTTTTTTTTTTTTTCACAACAGAACGAGCAAAAATTCATTTTCTGCTTTGCTATTGTTGTTGGTGTCACTGTTATCAATATTAATAATACTGTCGCCCCCCCTATAATAGGCTACAAACCACCTTAAATAATAAATTTAATCACCCAAGCAGAGTGATTTTTTTTTTTTTTCTTTTTGTGGTAAATCTACTGATTTTCGGTTTTATCACACAATGGCATAAAAAGCAGCTGAACATTTTTCGTTTGCCTTCAAAATATGTATAAGAGTCGTCGTTCGATTTTCGGTTTATTTACTTTATTACTTAGTTTTTATATAATTTTATCGGATGGCTTAGGTTTGAATAAATAAAGAAAACAATAGAAAAAGCGTAAAACAAATATCAAAGATTCTGTTTGCAACGCCAACTTGAAATTTTACTGTTTTATTTATTTATTTTTTTTTTTTTTGCTGTCTTGTTCCTTAGTGCTGACCTGAGTTATTTTTTTTTATCGTTCTAAATATTATAACCATTAAAGCAAAAAAAAAATAAATAAAAATAATAATAATAAACGATCGATGTATTAAGACAGCTGCAAATGAATATTTTTTATTATGTTTTAAGGACAGCCGAATAAACACAACAAAAAGAAATTTAATAAAAAAAAAGGAAGGAAAACAAACAAACAAAAATCCTCAACACACCTACAGATTACATGCAGATAGTTTAATTATATTTTCAAAAGTATTTTCGCTTCGTTACACTCACTATACGAATTATTTTCAATTTAAATAATTAAAATTCTTTATTAATTTTATTCTTTAGCTCTTCTACTACTTCATTAATTTCTTTAATAATTAATTAACCAAATAAAAAAAAAACACACTGGGAAACCATGCAAGAAACAAATAAAATTAACTCACATGTTGCAGTTTATTTCTTTTGTTTTTACAAAAGATCAGTGGTGCCAGATGAACTAAAAACAATTGCATTCAAGACGCTTCTGAAGTTAACGTGTTTTCATCGATTTATTACGCAGCTTACCCATTTTAAGACTTATTTAGAATATCAAAGTTTGAAGTTGATTACGCTTGTACCACCTTGCGAATAATTGTTTTTATAACCATCGGAATTGCTTCGCAAAATTACATATTTGACTGCTAAAACAAAACTCTAAAAAACAGTTAATTTTTCACCAAAGTTTAAATAAATTCCATCAAAAGTGGGTGAAAATACAAATTTGTACAGACAGTAAAATAGAAGAGAATTAAAGACAGAATCCTTTGGTTTAATTGATTCAAAATACACTTTGAAAGTTCAATTAGTCCAATCAGCATTTTTCTAACGTTTAAAACATCCATAAAGCTACTTAACTGTCTTTAGAGATAAAAATCTCCCAAAAATAATGTTAAAGAACTTTTTGTAGGCGAGACAAATTACAAAAAAAAAAACAGAAAAAAAAACGTTAATGTAAAAATGTGTTAAAAGTTAGTCAGGTGTAAGAACAGAGAATAAATGTCAGTAACTGGTAAAACATCTGAGCAAAATGTCACCACAAGCCATGGGAATGAATTAACATTAATCAACGGTGGCGAGTATGCAGATAAAAATTACTTAACACCTTTTTTACATGGTTTTTTTGAAAAGTAATTTTTAGAAGGAACTTAGGGCTATTTGAAGGGCATTTACCTACGTTTTTGTTTAAAAAATAGCAATTTATAGTGAAAGCCAACCTGCTGTGACGAACGTTGAATACTAAGCGATGCAATTGCCATGCAATAAAGTAGAAAGATCACCCAAACTCGCTCCACACCCACTTCCCCAAAATGCAGGAGTTGCCTCTATTTAGGTTTTTAATTAGTTTTTGCTTTAGCTATTTTAGAGGATTCAGAAAAGTTTTTTTCATATTTTTAAACAATGCAATTAACCCTGCGGTTGTTTTGTAATTAAGAATACATTTCCAATTATCCAGATTTGAATTTTTAAATGAGTATCCAGCTTGGTAAGTAATTTTCCTTCTTATTTATAGAAAAATATATATATATATTGGAATTGGATTGGTACGACCGGATGAGAGTCTTCACGGACCGTTTTTTAAATAATTTTACTGGTCGGTGGGACTTTCGTCCGTTTGTAACGCCATAATACAACATATGCAGCATTTTAAAATGTTTTTAAAAATTTTCACGATTTAATTGTGATACGATGACACGACGACATGCAGAACATAACTAAACTCAACAGACAGGGGAATTTTTTTTTATAAATTCATAAAACTAACACGGAACGATTTTGAATTCATAAACATAAATTGCACAAGGTAAAAAAGAAGAAACACGCAAAAAAAAATGTATTTAAAATAAAGAAAGAGAAGAAGCAAAAAAAGAAGAAAAAAATTATGGGAAACTCTCCAGACACGTTTACACTACGACAAAATCGATCGGGTTTTTTTTCTTCTTCTTCTTCGTATTATCTTCATAAATTATTAATGCCACGTAATGTTTTTTACAAATAAAATATTTAAATTGCACTAATAAAGCTTAAATTGTTTATAGAAATGTTACAGTGGGGACAACTTGACCTAATTCTCCTTTTTTTTGTATTTTTTTTTTTTTTTTTTTGTTACAGTAGATAAACAGATTAAATGTAATCAATCTAAGTGAAAATAAGAAGATAAAAAAGAAAGCAAAAAAAAAACGAAAGTGAAACAGCCGTAAACATATAAAATGTCTTGAAACAAGACACCAAAAGCACACTTAGTAGAGGGAATAAGGAGTTTTTATTAAGCAACGTGTAATTGATATTTATATGTAAATAAGACTAATTGATAGACACACCAAAACTCATTGAGGCTGGAACAGGATACTTAAAACAAACGAATTGTTTTCAATGTAGAACTCAAAATGTGGATGGAAAAAGGATTGTTTTTGTGTGATTAAATTTTACCTTAAATCACACCTTAAAAATGTGTGTTGCTAATTATATCCCGGGGAAGGAGGGCTTGAACATTAACATTCATCAAAAGTATCCTAATAACTAGTTTACACAAATGGTTTTCATTCTAAAACGATAACCTTGTTGGTGGTATTCAAATCAATCCTTTGGAGGGAATTCTGTAACCAAACCTAATTTTCTAATAAACCTTTCATCTGTTTCAGAGTAAACACACAGAGAAAAAACCTCCACGCAACATTCCAACACCACATCAAAACTACAAATTTACTCAAAATATTTGTATTAAACGCACAACACCAACAACACAAATTATCAATTTTATTTATTATTATTATTTTTTTTTTTTTTGTTTGTTTGCTCTTTTTCTCTATTTCATGGTCACTTTATGAACTTAGTAAAAGAAAAAAAAAATTTTTTTATTTTCGTTTTAATTATTATTTTGCACTTTGTAATTATATATATAGAAAACAACTTGTATCCTCAGAATTTTTAATTAATTTACAAATAAATGAAAAGAAAAAAATTTTTTTTTTTTGTAATTATGTGTTGCATAAGTGTGTTGATTGTTTCATTTGGAATTATTTTTTTTATGTTCACTTTTGTTTTTTCAATTTTTCAAGTGATTTACTTGGCACATGCTGATTGTTTATATTGGGACTAAACTGTCAATTATATGAGCTTATGTAACTGATAAAGTTAATACTCACGTACGATTAGTATTATCACATGCGGTATTGGTTTTTTTTTTTTTTTAACTCACAGAAAATGAAGCACAAACGTTAGAAGCGATGACGCCATTTTATTTTATTTAAATTAAAACAAAATAACCGATGGAATGCACCTACCTTCTACCTGTTTCTTTTCAATTTTACCTTTACTTTGTGGAGGATTGACCTAGACGATTTATACTCCCTCAAATGGTTCACAGTTCTAAAGTCAACAAAACATAAAATCTCATCTTATATTTATCTATTATCTATGGGTTTCCATAGTAATTTACATCAACATTGAATTTAGAAACAAAGTTTTATTTACAAAACAAACAAAAACGTCAAAAATAGCGTAGAAATATTGCATAATCGCCATTTTACATTTTTTATTCAATAATTTCATTAAAAAAAAAATATATATTATTTTTAATAAAATTCTCAAACCATGTGAAATTTCAAATTATTTTCGCGTTTATTAATAAAAAAAAGAGAAAAAAAGTTTTTTTTTTAATGTTATTATCGCATCCAAATTAAATAAGCTCACGCATACAATGGCCTAGAATTATAATTCAAACTGATAAGTAATTATTATGTAAGAAATATTTTATTTATCACGTTATTCATTATTATTTAAACTTTTTTTTTTATTTGTATAAATAACAAAAAATTTGTTAATTTCATTAAGAAAATTATTAAAGAGAGAAGAGGGAGAGCTAACAAGCTAATTATTCTACATATGTAATGGGCTGGTGTTTTTTATTATTTTTTTTTTTCTAAATATAATAAAGAATAATTTAATAAAGAATAAAAATTAAAATTAAATTAAATTAAACATCCGGTAGTATTAGTAGTTGTACTATAGGTCGGGAATTTAGTGCATTTATTTATTTTCTTCATTTCTTTTATTCTATTCGATTTGTTTTATCAAATGAACTTAGTCAGAGTAAATAAAACAAACAAAAAAAAAATGTTTAATAAATAAAACAAACAGAAACCGATCGAGAGAATAAAGAAAATTACGTAATTAAATCATAAAAACCAAACAAACAAACAAAATTTAAATTATAATTTTATATGCAGATGCTTTAGTAAGACATCTATCATGTTTTGATAAATTTTTCTCATAAACTCTGTACAGTGTGTTAGAAAATAATTTCGTTTACCAATAGTCACCAAAATTCGATAAAGAATAAAAAAATCAGATCGATCTGAAACCTAATCAACTGTTAATCAAAAGCAATTTTAGCTCTAGCATTTTAATAAGTGGCATTTTAAAGACCGATAGCCAATAAAGCATGTACACAATAGAACCGTATAAAAGGTAATATTATACAAATTAAGCGACAATTTGTATTCATGTAATGTGGAGAATCTCAATTTAACAGCGGCCGCTGATTGTATTTCATCAACATCACCCCAACTTATGGATTGTGGACGTAACTGCAGTAATGTTAAAACAGCCGCTCGATATCCTTTAGAAAAAAAATTATAAAGCAAAAAAAAAGCCAAGTAGCTTAACAACTAACCAGCTTGTACGCCGCCATTCAGGAATCCACGATAACGCGTTGAAGCGTTTGATGAGGCCCACACAATACGATTCCACGGTGTTGTCGGTGATAAATTAAGTAAAATCGGTTGTTCATAGGTATTTTGAATCCATTTATTCGGTGTCTTCATTTCGGGACCATACAGAGCCGCTAATTTATCTAATGTTATTGGCTGTAATATTTCCTCATAGAATTCTTCGTGATATATCGAACCGGTTAAGGTGTTTGTATCAATTTCCCAGCACACCATATGTGGATTATGCAATAATATTGAACCCGAAAACCCTAACCCATAAATTTTTTTATTTTAATGGGTTTATGAAAATAAAAAAAAAAAAAAAATTGTTTACCTAGATTCTTCCAAAACGGTTCACTGTACTCGGCGATAAAATTGGTCACCATTGGACGATTCTCAAAGTTTGGTATTACCAATTCCGCTGGTATTAATGGCGTAAAAGTTAACCTTTGTGTGTTCTGCCATGGTATCGCCAACACTAAAACAGCACAACGTAGCTTACTATGCTTGTTTGTCGTTAAGCAGATGCAATTCTTGTAATGTTCGACTGTTATTAATTTTGTGTTTAATAAAATATAAAAATGGCCAATTAAATCCTCTAAAATGTGACACAACTGCTTTAATCCGTCCTCACATACCATGTTCTCACCCTGAATATTCGTTAAGCTACAAGCAAACAATAATAGAACCACGGAATGATAGGTAAACTATCTAAACTACTTACTTATTCAATTGTCCAGAAACGCCACCACATCCATTGCAAATCATTAAGTATTCGGTAAGGGAAATGTTTTCCGGTTCAACACCACATATTGCACGCACTAAAAACCGTATCAACTCTCTTGACTGTTTGAAAAATAATTTTTTACACAAATAATTCTCCATAGAGATGCCCCACTGTTGGCCACCAGTTAACAAACCAATGTACCCGGGAACATATTTTTTACTTATATAGTCCATTTCTTCGATAAATTGACTAAGCTCAAACTTGGCTAATCCAGAAAATATGCCATAATCTAATTGCCAACACCGGTTCAAACCGATGCCACTAGGCGGATTTGTATTCAGTTTCACATTCAGATTTTTACACAAATTAACTATGTGCTCGTGATCGGTATAAATTAATTTAGCACCCAGCTCATACTTTTCAACTGTACTTATGTGTCCACCGATTTCTTGCCCCTCCTCCATGATTATCAACTTTAATGTTGGCTCCTTTGATAAAATTTTATACGCAGTTACTAATCCAGATAAACCACCGCCTACAATAACAACATCGATTTCTGGCACAATATCGCCGTAACTTTCCATTTTTTACCAATTATTTTAAAAATCTACGAGTTTCAGTTAGAATTTTTTATTTATTCACCTGTCATAATTTAAACCTAAAATGTGGGCGGCCTTCCTTGATTCCAATTATGTTGTTTTCCATTCAAATTTAAAATATAATAACGAGATAAATTTCAACATACAAATGAACAAAACGTTTTCAATAGATCTTCATTTTTCACAGATAATCTAGGCGTTTAATCTAGGATTCAACTAGGGTTTTACTTCCTTTAAATAAATCATTTGCTATAGATTTCAGTTAAAAATTATGCTAATTTCCTATTAAAGACGCATTATTGCAGAGTATTGCTATTCAAGACAACAACCAAACTTTTTAAATAAAAAGAAAAACATAATTCTCAGCATACCTCCCAAAATGGCATAAATCTTCCACAAAAAATTACTCATTAACACATAGAAAACCCACCAAACATGCAAAAATAAATTATCCCTCTCTTTAAACGCACATAAAACATAATTTTATCTTTATTACAGAAAAAAAACAACCAAAACCACCTGCAGATTAAGGTAAATTATTACAGAGACGTTGCAACGTCATTATTTGTAAGTTACTTGGGAGTTAATTATCCAAATACCTTTCTTCTATGTTCTTGTGAATTATTTTGAAATTATTTCACATTGGTTATAAACGAATCGTCATGATAGCACATGGCCAACGGGAAGTAAAATCAACAGAAAAAAAAATATATATATTTTTTCTTTTCGCTAATCTTAGCCAAATAATTTTTTTTTTTTTTTATTTTGTGCAAAAAATTCTTATTCTTCGTTCATATGTTCAATTATTTAACACAAAATAAACATAAAAACGCAAACTTTTTATCAATGATTATTCCGTTTAAAATGAGAAAATGAAAGCAAATGAAGAATTTTTTTTTTTTTTATTTATGTTTCTAGCACATGTACTGCGTTTTATCGTTTTAGTTTTTTTATTTATTAATAATAAATAAAAAAAATTGCGAAAAATATTTTTTTTTATTTTATTTCTGCAGATGGTAAATTAAAGTTTTGTTTTTTTTAGTTTAAATCGTTTTAAAAATTTATTTCGCTAATTTTTTCATTTTTTTCTTAACGCCATTTTATATTGACGCATCAAAAACGTGGTTTTTTGCTTTCTTTTTGGACAAAAAACGTTTTTTTTTTAGGCTTTTTAAAAATGTTTTTGTTGATGTTAATGGTTTAATGCGTAAAATATGATATTAACAACACAATTAAAGTGTGAAAATTGTATAAGCAGATTATCGCTCTTTTCTGTTTACGTTCAAGAAACAACAAATTAATGATGGAAAAATGTATTACCAATATTAAAGCTAACCAGCCTATCTTTAGTTCAGAACATCCGCAAAAAAACACAAAAATTATTTTAATAAAAGGAAAAAAATCCAACAAAACTTGTGATTAGAAAATGTCAACAAAAAAAGGATTTCACATAGTACTTCAGTCATAGATAGAATTCAAATTGCTAGTACTAGAATCCTGTCACAACAATAAAGGCCTCAACAGAATTGTGACGCCGGGCAGCAACGGCACCGCCATCGTTTGACGTCGCCGTCCGACCATAACACAATTGGAACAGCGACGCTCGGCAGCGTTATTGTGTTAGCAACAAGCATGTTAATGTATTCTAATATTACCGGCGGCGTTGTTGACGATAAAAAACTATTCTTTTTATTTTCGAAACAAAAATAAAACACAAAAATAATTAAATAAAATTAAATTAAATTAATAAAATATATTTTCTATACAAATAATATGTTTAACCGAAAAGGTAACACAATAAAATAAAAATAAAAAAGTTCAGCAAACAAGAGATTAAGTAATTTCGTTTTTAATAAATTTATTTAATTAATTATTTAATAAATAAATAACAGCAGCAACGGTGCTAAATACACAAATAAAAAGAACATTCATTTATGTTGTTCTTAGCGATAAATATTAGACAAAAAATGAAAAAAAAATCCAGTTTTCGTCAATCTCTTCTTCAATTATTTTAAATAAATTTTTAAGTTTTTTTTTTCGCAGCTTTATTCTGGTCCACCTCTGTTTATGTAATCACATTCACGTTCATCAATTTCTCTTCGACGGTATCGTTGTGGTAATTCCCAATCCTCAATTGCCTGTGAATGGGTATGGCGTTTCAATTGACTGGCTGGTCCTTTGCTCTAAAATTAAGAAAAAAAAATATTTGTAAGGAACAGAAGTTTACAGCATGATTATGTAAGAATTTTTAACTGATTTCAACTTCTTTTGAGAAGTTAGTTGCCCTTGAAAATCGTTTTACTAAATAATTAATAAAATAAAAGAGAAAAATGCAAAAAACCTACAGCAGACACAGAAGCAGCAGCAACAATATCACCAGAAGACAAATTTTTTTCCACTAATAATGGAGCGCCACCCTTTCGGAATTTTATCATTGGTATACGTTTACCTGTATTCCTTACTAACGTTAATAATACCATTATTAATATTTATTAATTATTTATTGTTAAAATCAATTAAAACAATTTTTTATTTAAATTTTAATTTCCAAATCAGCTGTCAAATGTATTGTATAATAATTTTTTTTTTTAATTATTTTTCTTTTTATTTTTTTAAATTATAAGTCAGTTGGCAACAATTATCCAATCGATTCACACTTATAGTTCAATGTATTATTAATTAATATTATATTACGCAAACTGAATTACACAAAACTTCACACATGTTGTGAACTGTCATGTACTGAATGTATACGCAAAATAATAATAAAAAAAAAATGTAAACAAAAAGATTTTTTTTTTTAATTAATTAATTCGCGTAAAGTAAAAAAAAAAAAATGCCCGTTGATATAAATAGATTAACAGATGGCTGGTTAGAATTAGAAAGTGATCCCGGTTTATTTACATTATTGTTGGAAGATTTTGGTGTTAAAGGTGTCCAGGTAGAGGAAATCTACGATTTACAGAAACCACTTGAGGGACCGGTCTTTGGTTTTATATTTTTATTCCGATGGATCGAGGAACGACGTGCCAGACGGAAAATTGTTGAAACATTTGATATTTTTGTTAAGGACGAGGATGCGGTTAATGGGATATTTTTCGCACACCAAGTAGTGCCAAATAGTTGTGCCACACATGCCCTGCTATCAGTGCTGTTAAATTGCCCCGAAATTCATTTAGGTGAAACATTAAGTCGCCTTAAGGTTCACACAAAGGGAATGTGTCCAGAAAATAAAGGATTAGCCATTGGTATTGCGTTGCTTTCGATAATTAAAACAAAAAAAATAATTTTTATTCTTAAAGGAAATACACCGGAGCTCGCCTGTGCCCATAATTCACACGCAATGCCACAAGCACGTCGGAGGTTAGATAAAGGCAGCGGTGTCAGTACTGGCCGATTTACTGGCGAAGCGTTCCATTTTGTTAGTTTTGTACCGATTAATGGTCGCCTCTTTGAATTAGACGGTCTAAAACCGTATCCAATGGATCATGGACCGTGGGATGAGAAAAATGATTGGACAGACAAGTTTCGTTGCATAATGGCTGACCGTTTGGGTATCTCAACAGGAGAACAAGATATTCGGTGAACTTTTACAAAGTTTCTCTCTACAATTTGTTTTTTTTTATTAATTTTTTGGTTCTAGTTTTAATCTAATGGCAGTTGTGCCAGATCGTCGTATCGCGATAACGCACAAATTAAAAATGCTGAAAACAAATCAAGCGATTGTGGTCGCAGCATTGGAGAAATTAATCAAAACAAATAATAAATCCGAAACACAATATCCTCAGAACGACGGTTTAGGGAATTACGAAAATAACATGAATAGTAATAAAGCGGAGGAGAATTTAACGAATAATTTGGGTGAGGTGTTTAGTAGTAAAAACGGAGAGTCGAGTAGTAATGCGACAAAAATAGCAAAATCCGAAAACGGTAATCATGTGGAAATGAACGAATTAAAAATTGAGGTTAAAAATGATTTGGAGACAAATGCTGGTGATCAGCATAAGGTGAATTCAATTTTCTAATGATTATTCAAGGTCTTGGATTTAAATTCATTATTTTTCAGGTACAATTTAGTCCATTAGACTATGCAACGCCATTAAACATTCAAACATCGTCTGGGCCATCAACGCCCTTACAAACGGAACCGGATTTACAATCACCATCAACCTCTACATGGCAATGGCCATCGACCACCGAACTGAATAATCCAATTGAAAAAAATACCGGAAACTTTGTGGTGCTAAAAAATTCCTCACTTACTAATAATTCCAGCTGTGGTAATGGGAATAAAAATTCAAATGAACAGCAACAACAGCAAAGTTCTACAGCATCGAATGTAGGAACGAAGAAAAGTAGTGGTGTAGCAAGGGTTCATACAAGTTCCGGTGATCCGGTTGTCGCAGAACGTGAGACATCATCACCGCAAACATTAGAACCGCATGCATTTACGCCAAAGGATTTACATGCGCTATCAAAAAATTTAGAAAACGAAATCACCTTAACCGAACAAAGTTTGAATGACGAAAATGACAAGAGAGCCATGTTTAAGGTAAGCGCGTCCACAATTCCCGACAAATTTGCTTCTTTTGTGCAATTTTTTTTTTTTAATTTATTTTAAGGTTGACGATTGCCGTCGTACGCACAACTACGATGAGTTTATTTGCACATTTTTCTCAATGCTGGCCCATGAGAATGCTTTAGCAGAATTAGTATCACAACATTTATTATTACCGCGTAAGGTCCTTAGTACGCGACTGGGTAGGCCATACAAGAAAACAACAAAAAGTCCTGGAAAACGAAGACGTGGCCGTAATAAATGTAAAAAAAAGAAATAAAATTAAATTTATTAATGACAATGAATAACTTTTGTATTCAGTTATAACAATTATTGAAATAAAATTTGTTTCCACTGCACATGCAATTTTTATTCCAAATCCAAATGTGTATTGGCTAAAAAAATGACCGCATGCATTCGATTGTTTTTTTATTTTTAAGCTTTTCTAATTAGAACATCTTTGTTTAAACTTATAAACAATTCTTTTTCGCTTTTAATTAAAAATAATTTTTTTAATTAATTTATTGGTTTTTTGAAAGATTTTTATTTACTCCACTAATTACATATTTTATTACGTTTTAGCCAATACACAATCTACAGGGATTAAAAAATTTAAATGTCTTCACTAAAAGTTTGTAGAAATGAAATTCACAATTTATCAAAAAAAAAAAACGGTAAATTTATTAAGAATTTTTTTATTATTGATTCATGATTTGTTTTTTATTTTAATATTTAATAATGTAGTAAAAATGACACAACTAAAAATTGTTACAAACTAAAGTTTTTTTTAATTAAATTAAAAGGATATTTGAACCAAAATTTTCGCTTTAACAACAAAAAAAACCTTTTTCTTAGTGCCCTCCGCTATCATATCTCACACTAAAACAAACAGACTAATTTATATAAAAAGAAGAGAAAAATAAAAAAACAAAATATAAATGAACGAAAACTGTTAAATTTTCTTTCTTAAAACACGTGATGTTTGAAAAACTTAACGAAACTGTTTTTTTTTTTTTTCTTTATTTTATTAATAATAATTCAGATTTATATATAACTATGCACCGCACACAACTATTTAATATTCGCTACTAAACAGCCGTTAATTTATTTTTTATTTGTGCAAAATATTTCAATTTTTTTTTTCCTTTTTTAATAAATTTTATTTACAAATTCTTTTCTTTTTATTTTCGCGATTTTAATGCTTTTCTTTTTCTTTTATTTTAATATTGCTTGCATTGAGATCATATTTACAATTATAAAAAAAAAATTGAAAAATGAGGAAGAGCACCGTTTGTAACACCGCGATTAAAAAATTACTGCACGCGAATGCATTTAATAAAGAAAAAAAAAAGATTAATTTTCATCTCATTTATATATTTCTTTCCTTTTCTAAATCGTATTATAATTTCTACACTTAATTGATAAAAACTAAAATCTAAATAATTTTTGTGAAAATTATTTATTTATTGATTTTTTTTTTGTAACTATAAATTTTCTTTTTTATTCTAAAATAAACTAATAAACAAAAAAAATGATTAGGATTTGAAATTTTCTTATTGTAGACTTAATTCTTTAAAAAAAAAATAAAGAAAAATAGTGTCCTCTTCTTTTGCGCTTTTTATTCGAACAATAATATAACGGTTTAATTCAATCATATTATTTCTCACGTTAATGTCAATTAGAATAAACAAAAAAAAAAACCGGAGGAAATAACAAAAAAAAAAATGGCGGCTGTTGTGAATTATTTTCTTTCTTTCTTTCTTTTTTGTTTTTTCAATTCAAATAATAATTAATTATTAAATTAAATGACTCAACTAGCAACATTAATGGTTGATGATGATGAAGTTTTTGTTGTAGTTGTTGTGGTCGTTGATGATAAAGTATCTGCTGCTGTTGCTGCTTCTACAACTGTTACTGCTTCTGGTTTTACTTCAATTACATCATCATCTGGCTTGCCCTCGATACCATTCTGTTTTTTATCAGTTATTGTTGAATTTATGATCTTTTCTATAAATTCCGTATTATCTAAAGGAAAATCAGTCTCTTTTTGTCTCTTTTCAATTTCATTTTTAAGATTTGCTATATCTTTTGGACTAAAAAATAAAAAAAGAATAAAAACCACCAAAATTATTAGCCACAAAAAATCCAGCATTTTTTAAACAGAATATTTTCTCACCTAATTTGAACAAAT
Organism: Ptychoptera albimana; assembly: GCA_961205885.1. Classification (NCBI taxonomy): domain Eukaryota; kingdom Metazoa; phylum Arthropoda; class Insecta; order Diptera; family Ptychopteridae; genus Ptychoptera; species Ptychoptera albimana. The sequence goes on along the minus strand of OY540802.1, from coordinate 360,620 downwards.
AAAATTCCATTAATTACATTCAACATATCTAATACGGAACCCATTGATGGTGGTTGAATATGGATTGGTGGCAGTGCACCAGCAGCCAATTTACCATTTGAATATATATCATTCATTTTCTTTTGTAAAACAACCGCCTGTTGTGTTAAATGTCGTAAACATTCAGAAGATTCTTGGGTTTTGTCATTTGATTCGCCAAGCTAGAAAAATATTTTATTTAAATTAAAATTTAATCTTTTTTGGAACTAGGTAACAAACAACTCACCTGTTGTTTATAAATAGCATAAGTCTCCTTCTCACTATTCAATGCAGATCTAAAATCACCCATACAGCTTTGTGTACGCGCAACCAAATGATAACTGACAGCAACTTTTAATGACTTTTCACCATAATAACGGATATTTAATGCGAGTGCATGCTCCAAAAATCTTAATGACAATTCATATTCACCGACCGCGTGCAATATTAAACTTATATTACTCTGTGAAACAAAATTAAATCTTTTATTACAAATAAACAAAACAAAGAAATTTATATCCGAATTTACATCATATAAAGCGATATCCGGATGATTTTCACCGCACACTAATAATGCTAAATAACGTGCTCTGTATAATAATTTTAAGGCAGTACTTATTTGACTATTAGCAAAACAATATAAAGCAAGATGCGCCTGAAATATGGATAATTTAATTAATTAATTTAAAACAAAATAATAAAGAAAAATTGTTCCTACATATTCCGATATAGTATATGGATGATCAATGCCACTGACGCGTTCGCTCATTAGTACAGCTCGTTGTTGTATTGCCAACGCCTCCTGTGGATCACCCATTATATAGCTCAGTCTCGCCAACATTCTTAAGCATTGTGCATTCTCTGGATGCATAGCACCATAAACATTATTTAATAAATTTAATGCTTCGCTAATTAATTCAAAGCCCTCCTTGAAGAATCCCTGCTGTATTTTTGATTGTCCCGTTGTATAAAAATTATATGCATCCGATGCACGTGGATTTATATGCTTGACAACTGGGAAAATATTTAAAATATCCTCTTCGGTAAATGTTGGCTTATTTTTTGATTCAAAATTGTATTCTCTAATCATTATTTGTAAGCCGACCTTGAGACAGAAGGCACGCAATAAGCTTATCTTTTGTAATTTATACATATCAACGGATGAATCAATGGAGTCACAGCCCAAATCAAAATCCCAGTAGGCTTTCAATTCACGCTTTATTTGCTGCCATAAGGATCGTTGAGTCAACAAAGCCCATTCACAATTATCGCTGCCCAAAAATGGTGTTTTACCACCACGACCACGCTTATTGCGACGTTTATTTGTCTTATGTACATCCTCGACACCCAGCACGGGACTCGATATTGGTCCCGAAGTTAAAAAGCAATTTAAAAAGTGACTAATAGCCGACGCTAAGCTCATCATTTCAGTATTTTGCATATAAGTCGTGAAAATATGTTTGGTCGCACGCAATATCAATTCCGATACAGCAATCGTATGCAGATATTCCAACTGTTGGATTTTTGATAATAAATTTGCAACTTTCCCTAAATAACGTACATTTATGCCGCGATTGTGCAACGCCTCAGTCAATGTAGTACCATCCATCGGGGCCGACGAATGATCTAAGCAATCATGGACAAATGTCGGGATTTGTCTGATCAGTAAAAATTCTGCGGCATCTTTCACCAATTGTTTTTGCTTTTTCAATGCAACAGGTGCTTCAGCATTATCTACATGCTTAATGCCCGGCGAAAACACGTCTGGATTGAAACGAATATCAAATTCGCATTCTTTTAATGAACCAACGGCGGCGCATGCACGCTTCACAACATCCTTTGAATCGGCTACCTGTTTCTCATCGGGGCTCGTAATTGTTTCAATTATTCGTTTCACTTCCTCAACTACTTTATGCTTTTCTGGTTTCTCTTCATCACCTTTAGCATCAGTTGTTTCATTGTTATTAGTTTCAGCCGTGACTGCTGTTGCCACTTCTTCTACTTCTTGCTTCTTTTTAGACTCTTCTTTGGCTGCTTCAATTTCTTTTGCTTCTTGATCTTGTTTCTTTAACTGTTGAAGATGATGGGCAGCGTATTTAATAAACATTACATAACGATCTTCAACAAACGCTTCCAATAATTCTTGGCGAAGACAGCACAATTTATGTTTGTGTTCGATCGGCATTCCTAGTGAAATAACGTCAGCTGACAATTCTTCACCATCTAACTTCAAAAAGTTTACGTCTGGAGGAAAGGTACGTAATAAATCCAGAATGTAATGTCTGGTATCATTACCCACAATACCCTTACATTCAACGGATGAACATAGTTCGACTGCCTCATCCTTATCATTAATAACCGAATGTGGTAAAATTTTTAAATGCTGGCCAGCTTTATTCAATAATTCTAAATATTTTGGATGACTTAGAACCGTTTTGCCAAAATCGATTGAACCGTAGACAACTGATTGTTCTTGTTCCCTTTCCAATATTCCAGGAATTATAGACTGGGCTGTAACACGATAGCCACGATAATCTATAACCACTGTACCAAGGGTATACAACCCTTCAATGTCAACAGCGCTATATACACGAACGCCGTGTAAATCATTACGTGGAGCAACGAAAGCAGCTGCATCGCCTCCTAGTTCCTTATAATGGTCACGCACATCGAAGCCAAGTGAGAAAAATATGTTATTCCATATAAACATTTGCATTTTGGCATCTTCACCAGGATTAATAGCCATGACATTGCCATCAATTACGGCCATTGCACCACGTGTGGCAGCTGTTACGAAATCACTATGAACTTTGAAGATAGCGCGTTCACGTAATAAACGATCTGGCAACGTTTTTCTTGGTAGTTCACGTGTCGTTTGCAATTCCTCATTCCAATCCCTAGTCTGACCGGGAATATGTTCTTCATAACCCAGTTTTGACGAGAAAGTATCCTCAGCTCTTATTGCATCAATTGAGTGTTCAAGAGTAGGTGAAGACCACGAGTACACTTGATATGGAGTGGCGACACGCTCAAATGGATGACGCTGTGTTCGTTTCTTCTGCATTTGGGCGAAACACCTTTTAAATGTCGGCGATATTTGGGATAATAAATCTATTAACGAGTGGCACAAGTGACTAGGACTATCTGGTTTTGGATTGAAATCTTCATCAGACGATTGATTAACAAAAAAACCGCGTGGACACGCAGAGATATGGAAGCGTTTTTCTTCCATTGTAACAACATACAAATACATCAAATCACCATGTAGTTTACGTGGACCAGGTGGAGGATTCCATGCTGAAGTAGTCAATACTTTAATCGCCTGTGGTCCTTTTGGATTTTTTGCACCTGGTTGTAATGGAAGTAATGGACGTTCCTTGGCTCCCGGCATTATATTCTCCGGTGGTGTACAATCTACACTATCGGGACGAGTTTTCTTCTTTTCCAACAAATCTCCCTGTGTTATTGTATGTAAGAAAGATAAAGAACTACAATCAACACCATTATATGCATCACCCGGATCCATTGATTTTAACAAATCTCTAACATGACGAACGTGAATTCTAGCCTCACGCATAGTATATGGTTCCTCGACAACCTTAATTATCGAACCTTCCTTTAAACCATCAATATTTTTCAATTCCGCAAAATTATCCAAAGTAACACCATCCAATTGCAATGAAAAACATGTTCGATGACATGTATCTTCTCTATCCATTAATAATTGATGAATTTCCTGTACAAGTTCCATACTTGATACCTGAATTGATAATGGCTCAGTACCAGGACTAACAATTTCCACAGTAAAACCATCATCTTGCATCATTCCAATTTCTTCACTTGTGCTATTATTGGCATCTTTATCTTTTTTATTATCATTACTCTCTGCATCGATACAATCTCCGTTTACATTTTTAATCTCATTATGACCATTTAATTCACTTATATGACCATTACTCAACTTTGTTGTTTGTTCCTTATCAGCAACTGTTGTTGCCGCTGTCCCTGTTGTTGAACCTGCTTGTGCTGTTGCTGATGGTGGCGGCGGAGATGTTTTATTTTTCTTTCCATTACCTATGTATTCAAAAAAAAAATAAAGAGATTATGAAAATCTTGTGTTATCTTGTTCTGTTATCAGATTAGAGAAAACATAAAGTTTTGATTTCTGTTTGTAAAACCAACGCATACAAAATTTCATAAAACGACGATTCAACAAGCCAAGATTTTGCTATAACATTGACATGAAAACTAAAACGAATTAATGTTTTATCGACACTAATCAATCGACCTTTCAATTTTTTTTTCGCAAATCAACATTTAAAGCAACATTTTTTCTCAACAAGTTAAATGTCTTACAAGAAAATTCTGTAAATAAAACAAAAAAAAATCAATCAAATAAAAAAACAAAACGAAATTATCAATAAAAAAAACTTTATCTAATAAAATAATGTAAAATAAAAAGTATAGAAAAACAAGAAAATTAAATAATCTTATCATTGAAAAAAAAAAAAAAAAATACAAAATAAATAGAAAAGAAAGTGAATGAAACCTTATTGAAGCCAAAAAAAAATTAATTATTTTTCCATATAAATCATGTGGACTTTTATTAATTAAAAAAATGGAAACAAATTTGTTGATAATTAATAAAAATATGTCAGGAATCCTTAAAAGCAAATAAACTAGAAAATTAATTAAAAATTTATTTAACCCAATCACAAAACCATCAACAATTTTAATCAACATAAATAATCCGCTTAGCTTTACATTAAAACAAACAGATTTAATAATTATTAATCATTTTTAATAAAACATTGATTAACACAGATTAATCTCCTCAGAACTAGCTAAACCTTAAAAGAAAGTAATTAAGTGGATTTTTAATTAAAATCAAAAATTAATCTCCAGACAAAGTACGATATAAAGCAAAAATAGCTATAAATCACAATAAAAAAAAAATAAGCAAAATATACTGCGCATGTTATTACAAGCTTAAACCAGACAATAATCTTAAAATGACGATAAAGAAAGAAACAAACAAATTTTTTTACAACTTCTCCTCTATTTATTCATCACACAATTTGATAAATTATCTATTAGATAAAAACAAGAAGAAATTTAGTAAAACTAATTTTTTTTTTATTCATTTTGGCATTTAACCAACCAACCGACCAAAAAAAAAAAATTCTTTATTTAACGAGCGCGAAAACTTATTTTTAATAATAATAATAAAAATAAATTTTTAATAAATCAGGTAATAAGCAAAGCAAACACAATATATTTGCATTATTAAGAAAAAAAATAAAAAATAGTGCGCATGTCACAATGACTTAAATAGAAAAATTAATTAATTATCTATTTCGAAACGCAGATAAAAAAAAAAACAAAACATAAAACGCAAAGACTTCAAGTACATCGTCGTTTTACATAAAAAAGAAAAAAAAAACATTTCATAAAAAATGCATTTTAAAATTTTAATTAATTCATAGTAATTCATAGAATCTATAGAGACAGAAATTAAGCGAAAATATATAAAATAAATAATGAAGAAATCTACATCGGTTTATGCTAATTAAGAATAAAAAATCATTTCAGTGCTGGGTAATATTTGTTTTTCCATTGAAGCATAAAACATATATGCACGCTCTAGATTAGAAATCATAATTAAAAAATGTTTAAATTATTTCTACAATCTCAATCAATATTGATTGACTAGACTACTTAATTTAACAAATAATCGATAAAAGCGTAAAAGCACGTTCAGTAGATAAGCAGCTTTATAAGTTAATTAACTGCTGCCCAGATTTTTACAATCTATTTTAAATTTTATAATTATTAGAGAAATCAATAAAAAATAAAAAAAACTGAGGAAAATTTTATCAAAACATTACATAAATGCTGTAAAAATAAGTAAAAAATATTACGACTTAAGTGAAATTACCACTGTTCAATGTTATTTTGCATAAATAATTTTTTTAACCACATTAAGGCTTGCATTTCCGACACATTTTTACACACAAATATACAACCCTGATTATCTAATAAAATATCTATAAACACCGTGCTATGTTTTACAAAAAATGCAATATTTACACGAAATTTAAATTAATTAAATAAATATATCGCAACATATAGCTATAACGCGCCTTTCCAACACACATTTTTAACTCAATAAGCAAGTGTAGAAACTAATCTAATATCATAGATAATCAACACAAACTAAACTTTAATCACATTTAAAATTCTTTTAAAATATCCAACGATAATTTTCTATAAAACAAAAACAGCAAGAGAAGATTTTTTTTTTTATAATTTAATTTAACTTCAATTTAAAAACTTGAATATAAGAAAATATAGAAATAGGAAAATGAAGAAGCAAAATAAAATTTAATCAAATCTAACAGCATCATGTTAATTTCTGTGTACACCCAAAGAATCATCTCATTCTCTTTATATTTATTTCTATTTACTAAAGAGTGTAGAAAAATGTTTAAAGTAAATAAAAAAAAAAAAATAATAATAAAACGAATTAACTACAACAACATGCATGCATTTAGTGCATCAGAACTCTGTAATTTAGTAAAAAAAAAATTTCAAAAATACAAACAGAGCTTTAAGCAACTAAAATCCAATGAATTTTATTTTTATAGATGACTTCTGGGACACAGTTTACAAGAAACAACAACGAATGTTCAATAAACTCAACAATGGGTTGCACTGTTTGAAGCAAATGAGTAGCAGCATCAACCGTGATACAACGCAAAGTAATTGTTTATCAAGAAAACAACAGGAAACAGCAGCGGCATTTCAAAAAACACAAATCACCTAAACCAAAATATTTCTTTGCATACCGCAACTATTCAGAAAACTTTACACAATTTTCTCACCACCAAAATAAAAATAATAAAACCCTCAAAAGTATTCGAGAAGCAAAAGGAGATTTTTTTTCAATAAGCAAAAATATTGACGTCAACTCAAAGATTAAATTAACCAAAAAAAAAAATAAAATTAATTTCTTATCAACGATTTTATATTTTGTAAAAACAATTTAAATTACTTACCTTGTAAAAACATATGGAAATTGTAAAAAAAGTGTCACAATGTCAAACTATTTTTACAGAAAAATGCTGAATAAATCTCGTAATGAACATAAAAAAAAAAGAAATAAAAACAGCGTTGCCCCCATCTGAGACAGAAATACTCTTCTATGGTTACAAGAATAATTTACATAAATAAAAAATAAAATAGAATAATCTAGAAACAAAAATCACATAAAAAATCAATTCAAAGTTAATAACAATTCAGAAAAAAAAAACTTTTCCCAACAAATCTGTTCTGATTTCCACTAATCAAGTGTTTATAAAACTTTCTGGTCAAATTGAAAATGTTCATACCGGTAACTAGGGTTTAATGTACAATTTCATCATAGTAAAGCAAAAAATTGTTCGTAGCCAATTTTTAAATAAAAAAAAATCAAATAATGCATAAAGACGTCACGTCAAGGATTACCAAATACTCTAAATTCTATTTACGCACCCAGGTTTATTTATCTTGCATTAAAAATTATATTTCCAATCATGAAATGTCAAAAAAAAAAAATAATTGCGGAAATAAAAACAAAACAAAAAAATGACATTTCGACGAATTTTTTTTTTCAATCTTTTGACAACCAACGCATGCGTGAAAAAAATTACACAAAAAAAAATTCAATCAGCTGTGAATGCGGCATATTCATAGACACAACAAACTCCTTTAATTCATAAAAAGAAAACAAAATAAATGTTCTTAAATAAAATAATTAGGCGACCCCCCTTAATTAAAAAAAAAAAAATTTAACTGATAACAAGTAAAGAACATAAATTTCTTTGGTTATGTTCAATTACAACACATGTATAGCTAAATAGTATGCAATGTTGGTGACTTGTGATGAAATACTTTGCGGTATCAAAATTTTTCTTTTATTGAAAAAAAAAAACAAAATCATTGAGTTAAATAACTTACGAATGAAAGTAAAAATTAAATGAATTAAAAATAAAGTCTTGAAAGGAAAGTTTCTTTAAAATAAAAAAAAAAATTTCTATTACGGCGCGATCACATGTTTCTCAGAATATTCCTCACACGCCGCTTTTTTGTTTCTCTTTAAAAAAGTAAAAGACAAAAATTCTTCTCTCTCTTTTTACTTAGTTTTTTGCTCACATTTTCAATTTTACTATTCGCACACAGACACAAACACACACTAATGCAGTCGCTCTCTCGCACTGTTCAATCTCAACCATTTGCATAATAGAAGAAAAAAAATTATTTTTAAAACACGTTTTATTACATTAAATTAGAGATAATTTTGGAAATATTTTCTTTATAGTAATGTTCCTAAAACATGCCTAGAGATCCTTGTGATAAAATCTAAATGATTCCTCTTTTATTACTGAGCACAAATACAACATTTTGCATTGTCTACATTTTTTTACATACATTTTTAAATGGTGTTGTTACGTAATAGATTATATGAACGAAAATCTCATGTGTTTCAAAGTTTTTTTTTTACATTTAATTTTAATCCAGAAAAGCACATTTAAAGGAATTAAATCATAAAGATTTGCCTACATGGAAGTAACATAAGTTATCCTGGAAGTTATTCCTTTTTTCTTTGAGAATAATCACAAAATTTTATAAGGAAATTGTTTTTTAAATTTACCTTTTTTCTTGGTAGTTTCATAATTTGGTGATTTTATAAAAATCGATTTAATAGGAATTTTATGATTTTCATTGATATTATTCAATTGATTTTCTGTTGATTTACTACCGGTTTCATTGGAACCTAAAGCCATCACAAATTATTTAATCCCACGACACACAGCACAATTATTTATTTCTTAATTAATTTTTATTATTTTTTAGTGCAAAGAAATTTTACTTCTTTTTTTTTTTAAATTATTTTAATTGTAAAAGCGCAGCACAGAAAATTAGAAGACAGAAAAAAAATAATAAAAAGTCTTATTTGAAGAAAAACCCGAAACAACCAGACAATACCAACCGATGTATGAACTGAATAAATTTAGGAGTAGAATAAGCGACAAGGGAAATCAATAATAAAACTACAAAAACTATAGAAATTTTTATCGGTTAAAAAACCGATTAAATTTTTTTTTTCTTTTATTCTTTAATAAATAAATACTGCTTATGATAAATAAAAATATACAATTTATTTATTTAATTTTTAAATTAATAAACACATAGCTAAATTATAGATTAAAAATTAATTCTTTTATGTAAAATTTAAAAATAAAAAATTTTACCGATTCAACATCACTAATTATTTTATTTTTTAATAACTTCACACCAGTTTAATGTAAACGTCAAATTTAAAAAATATATTGTCATAACAAAATTATTTTTTTTATTTGTGCATATACTTAACAAATTAATAAAGATTTTTATAAATAAATAATTTAAAGATGAGTTCAAATATAAAGAATGATAAGAAAAAAGATAAAAAAAGTGATGAGGTGATTGATAGAAAGCCAAAATTTTTTGTTAAAACAGCAGCTGATTTACAAAAATTAAGGTTAGAAAAATTAATGAAAAATCCAGTAAGTATTCGTAAGATTCGTAAATATTTTGTGTTCCGTTTAATTAATTATAAAAAAAAATTCTAGGATAAACAAATAATAATACCAGAGAAGCCACGGGATAAAGATTTTACAAATGCGGTCCCTGTGTTTGTACGTAATGTTATGGGCTCTAGTGCCGGTGCTGGTTCTGGTGAATTTCATGTATATAGGAATTTAAGAAGAAAAGAGTACGCCCGCTTAAAAACAATAGATGAGAAAGGAAAAAGGGTAAATACAGTTAACACATATTTTGTATTTTTAACAACTAATAAAAATTATTCTATTTTCATTATAGGAAAGAATGGATGACGATTACCATCAAAAATTAGAAAAAAATAAACTAGATGCTGATGAAAAGACAGCTAAGAAACGTGCAAGACGTTTAAAAAAGAAACAAAATTCAAAAAATAAACCAAAAGTTACAAAAACAAATGTTGATCAGCAAGTGGATACAAGTAAAAATGAGGAATCATCAGAGAACTCTGATGATGACGAAGAGATTACTGAAAATAAGGCAAATTCAGATGATAATGAAACAGAGAATAAAAACGTTGGAATTGCAGACGAGAACGACGAACAAACAAATAAAATAGACGAGAAACCGAATACAAATGTAATAAGTGAAAAAACAGACAAAGAGGAAACAATTTCCGATACGAATAAAATTGATGAAATCACGACAATAAATGATTAAATTTTGTAATGAAGAATAAAAAATATTGAAATTATAAACAAAAATCTATTTTTATTTTGAAGAATTGGTGAGAATTTCCGTTGGTTTTTCTAGGACATCTATTTTCCGTGTTTAATCCTTTTTGCACAACTTTTTATAGATTTATTTTCAATCATTTGATAAATATTATCTTTACGATATTTATAAACTTTGTACATGTTACACTTCTGCAATATTTTTATCTGTAAAACCTCGTTTTACCCTTGGGTCAAATTTCAAATTTAACACTTCGTAATTAAAAAAATTGTTATTATTAATTAATAATTATATTTTTCAAACGATAATCCTAAACAAATGGATTTGGTAATTAGAAATAATTTCTACACTTTCCTTCATTTTAATTAAATATTTTCTTTTATTAATTTATTGTACAAGTAAATAATAATTACATATTAACAGGATATATTATCCATTAATGTTATTTTCTAATTTAAATATTTTATTTTATTATTTTTAATAAATAATGTTGCTGTGTTTTAAATAATAAATGATCACAAAAAAAAAAACTAATTAACTAATTATGCGATTATTTTTAAAAAGTATTTAATGTTTCTTCCGGACATTTTGATTTTAATCTGTTAAAGCGGAGAGTATAAATATAAAGAATAATCAGCGATAAATGGCAAAACGTGGTTATTTATTTTAAACACAAACCAAAATATCATCAATCGCATTTATAATTAATTAATTAATTAAATTCATATTTTGAAGTGGCTATAGTTTGGATATTAAATTTTTTTTTTTATTAAAGGCGTTTAACTGTTAATTAGTCGTTCAATAAAGAATAAACGAGAAATTACAGGGGATGGTCTGATGACCAAATATTTCAATTTATTATCGATACTTTCCCGGCAAATACTTGTGCAAATCATTTACAAATGCTTATGGTAACAGCATTATTAAATTAATTATTATCATCTTATTATTAATTTTAATAATTAAAATTACGTAATAATTAATAAATAGACTAATGCACCTACATATAAATGATAAAGATTACTCTTATTACTTGTGTGTGTGTGTGTGTGTGTTTAGAAATCTTTTTTTTTAATAAAAATTCTTATCACTAACACATTTACAACAATACTGCATCATGGGAGATTTTATTAAAAAAACAAAAACATTTTCATCGCTTAATAATCAATTGTTACAAATATTGTCATTATTAATTGACACAATCAATATTAATTATCATTAGTTTATTAATTTTTTAATTAATTAAATGTTTTTTTCTTTATTTATAATGAATAGTTTTGATTTCGGTGCGGCATTTAATCAAAAAATAAAATTTTAATTTATTCGAACAACGACTTTATTATGGGAAAATGTTTAAAAAAAATAAATAAAGAAAATTAACTAAAAACCTTTTTGGGGTTGTTTTTTAAAATGAATTAAAGAAAATAAAAAAAAAAAAAAAACAAGTGAAGGACCAATTAAACGTCATTAAACTATACATGTGTATATAACACATACCAATCACAGATCGTTTAATTACTTTTATAAAACCACCCTTTAACACGCCTCTTTAAAAATTTAACGTAACTAAAGCCACTTCAATAAAAAAAAAACTTTTTTTTACTTTGCGTTTGTGACTTTTGCCATTTCGGCTCTTTAATTCCAATTATTAATAGTTTTTTACATTTAAAGCCAGTAATTTACAGATAAATAATTGTAGCTTGTGGTAAACTGCCATTCATTTTTTAACAGAATAAGCGATATAATAGCCCCACGCCAGCCACATAAACGCACATCCGTACTACAAAAACTTAAAAACAAAAAAATGGGGAAAATAGTTACCAAAAAAAAAAAAATAATTTTTTTTTTCTTTGTATTTTAAATATGAGTGCAACTTTAATTACTAATTATTTAATTAATTATTTTTTTCTTAATTAAATTGATAACTCTACACTAAAATGAATAAAAATTTTCTTTTTTAAATATTTTGTTCATGTTTTATGTAAGCAGCACAACAATAAAAAAAAAATCTTTTTTTTATTTTTCTTATTAATATTAGGATTAATTCCTTAATTAAATTAATTTTTCATTTTTATTTTGATTAAAATTAAAATTAAATTATCATTCGATTGTTTAATAAATTAATGAAAATTGTTTTTCCCTGTCCAGCTCTTAATAATTGTTTTATTTTGTCTTAATTAAAATTAAAAAAAATAATATTTTTTCTTCAGGTGCTTCAAAGTTAACCCATTGTGGTTATTTAATTTTTTTTTTAAAGTGAACACGGCACAGCCAATATTTTATAAGGTAAACACCTGTCGATAGTAATCAAATCCGTATCCCAAAAAAATCGTATTCAATCAAAGAAAACTTTGTTGAGATGATTTTTTTTTTCTAAATGGGTTTACGTGACGCGTTGGCGGTGTATACCGTGTATTATTTGTGTCAGACGCAATTTATATAAAAAATTAAAAATATTCACCGTTATAATGTGATGTACACTAACCAAAATCTCTCCAAACAACTTTCAAACCGAAATTATGACGTAATGGAGAGCAAACGCAATAACTTTTTTTTTTATAAAGTTAAAAATCACGAATAGAGGGTGTTTTTAAAAAAATTTAATTTGTTTTTGTCTGTTTTTTTTATTAATTAAATTATACACATGTGTTTATTTATTAATTTAATTTTAAAGCTATAGAATAATATTCTTTGTTTAATTAAAATAAAAATAAAAAAGAAAAAAATAAAATCTAAGAGCTGGATTCGATTTATCTTATCTTCAATATCCTTCATTTTCTTCTTCTTTTTTTCTTTTTTGTGTCTCTAAATAAAATATTGGTTTTCTCTCTATTTTTTTTTCTTTTAATAAATATTTATTTTAATAATAATATCTCTCTTTCTTTCTCTCAATCATACATTTAATAGTACGCATGAAAGGGTAAGTTTATAAGCTATAATCGTAAAAAAAAAAATTGCTATGAAAGGACCTTCCCGCACGAAAATTTGCTTTACACATAAGGATAAAATTACAAAAACAAATTAATTGAAACATATTTTATCTCTTTTAGAGTTTTTTTTTGTTTTTTTTTTAATCTGTCTCTTTGATTTAATTAAATAAAGAAATATTTTCTCTTTGTTTTATTTTTTTTTTGCTTTTCTTTTAACCAATTGTAAAAATACTTATCTTTCACATATACCCCTATAAATATTGGTGTGTCATAAAAATTTAATTAAATTAAAAAAAAAACTAAATACACACCAATCCATATGCATATATATTTAATACACATATGCATGCGTTTGTGATTATTAATTAATTATTTTTCTTTAATAACAAGGTTACAATTGATTTTTTTTTTTGTTTTGTTTTAATTATTATTATTATTATTTAATAGTAGAGTAATAATTATTAATAATTGTAATTTTATATGTAATAATAATAATAATAATAGTTATAATAGTAGTAGGAGTACTTAGTGATGAAAATAGATAAAATTAGTAATTATTGGTGGCAAGGATCTTAAAATCTTAATCTGGGTTTTCTTATTTTTTTTTTTTTTAATTTTATTTATTTATTTAATTAATTTTTCTTTTCATTTAATTTTTGTTTTGTATATAATTTAATTTCTTTTTATCGTCTTAAATATACATATACGCATGTACATACATATATTTTGCTTATTTTTATTATTATTATTATTATTATTATTATCAATATCATTAATTAATTAAATATTTTAACGACATTCCCACACTTTTACGGATTGGTCAACACTGCCAGAAATTACATATGGATGTGATTTATGGAAATCTACAAGTAAAATAGAAAAAATTAAATTAAAAATTAACCCTATAAATACCGAGGGTGCACACAAACTACTTACCAACTGACGTGCAGAAATGTTGATGAGCATATAATGTTTTCATACATCTTTTATTTTTTAAATCCCACACTCGGATGGTTTTGTCATCACTCGCTGAAATCATATATTTGCCACCCGGATGGAAAACAATACCTCTAACCCAATTGTCATGGCCGAGCAACGTGAAAAGACATAAGCCAGAGCTTACATCCCAAACCTTTAAAATCATTTAAATTAAAAAGGAAGATTTGATTAGAAATGTAAAAAATTAATAAAAAGAATAAAAAAATCCTACCCGTATTGTTTTATCTCTTGATCCTGAAGCCAGGAAAGGTCCTAGATGGGCTCCTTTTTTATTATCAATACCAGCTGCTTCGTTTATAGCTGTGTAAGCTGTTTCTGGAGCCCAAGCAATACATTCCACTGTATGGTCATGTTCTCGCAACTCAGCCTTTATATCAATTAAATTTTAAATTATGAAATTTCAAAATTTATCGATTTATCGATGCTCACCTTGCACTCCCTGGAATTTGTTAACCAAATTCTTACTGTGTGATCATTTGAGCATGATGCAATTAATTGGCCATCAACATTGACACGTACCATACGTACCCATTCTCTATGGCCAACAAATGTTTTCACACAATAACCGGTTGCCACTTCCCACATTTTTATTGTCTTGTCACGAGATGCTGATAATACAAAATCACCAGCCGGCACGAATGCTACGGAGGAGACATTGTGATCGTGTCCATGCATTGTTTTAACACATTCGTATGTCTGTTGAAAATCCCATAATTTAATAGACAAGTCAGCACTGCAAGATGCTAAAGTGGATTTAATAAAAAGAAAAAATTTGTAATGAAATCTCTGAATTAATTAAATTTATGCTCAGTTTAATTATTTACCCAACATTTTCCCTTGAGCATCAAATGCTATATCTTGTACTGAGTCAGTGTGTCCTTTCAGTGTCCTTTCGTATTCACCGGTTTCAAAGTCATAAACCTTTATTGTTGCATCTTCCGATGCCGAAACCATCATACTGAACACCGGATGAAATAGAACCTTTAAACAAAAAAAAAAAAATTATTATTTAATAATTATTATTATTAAATTTAATAAATTATTTTGAACTAAATTAAGAAAAAAAAACATTTCTTACTCTGGTAATGGTTGCCCTATGTCCAGTCAATGTAAATTTTTCTGGTGGACGTGGTATCCATTCACCAGGACTTCGTTTAGATTTTGTTGGTGCCCCCTCAATCACTTCTTTTTCAACTTCAAGTAATTTTGATTCTAGATCCATCACTTTCTTTTGTAATCGAATTACTGAGGTCCATTTTTTCTCCAACAAACCGCCAAACTTTCGTTCTATTTCACTTGATATATCAGCCTCTTTACGAAATGCGTCTAATGCATCAGAATAACCGCTGCTACCTAAATAATCGGCAATCGCTTGGTTTCTAGACAAATAATAAGAAAGAAAAAAAAGTTTTTATTATAGCAGGATAGGATAGAAAAAAAATAAATTATTTTAATAATCAATAATCAAACAAAACATTCAAAATTCAAAGCAAGGTTATGTGTGCGTTAAAACCTAGCTAATGGCAAGAAATTCATCATTTTTAAACTAATACGATACATAAATGGATAAACAAAGCCAATAATTGATGACTTTTTCCTTCCTTTCAAATAAATTGCAAACAAAAAATCGATTCAATTAACATCTAAGAACAGCGGGTGAGTAGAAAAAAAATTAAAAAATAGCATATTTCATGTCTTGCCCACATACCCACATTGTGCAAGGTTTAATTCATAGTCGGTGTAAACGAGACTAAAGTCTCATTATTTAATAAACTTAAAAAAAAAGCAAAAAACCCTAATCACCCTTAAAAATAAAACAATTTTTATAGAATTCTGTAATTAAATAAAATAACAAAAAAAAACAACGAAATACATTGACGTCAGACATCACAAAACATTTTCGTTTATAAAAAAAAAAATTTCCATAACTCTACCTAACCTACACAACCCCTTACAAAAAATTCACAAAAAAAATTTAATTCAAACTACAACAACAGTTTCCTATTTTAAATGAAACCCCAGAATAATTTTCTTTTTCACCAGTTATTAATTTCATTTATTATTGTAAAGAAAAAAATTAGAAACAAACCCGGCAGACAAACAATAGGCACAAGCAGAGTAGAAATAATTATCGATTTTTTTGTGGTGGTTGGTTTATTGTTGGAAAAAAAAATCCAACGTCGTTGGTGTTGGCGGGTTTATTATATTATAAATTTCTAATTGAAATTCGGATGCTAAAATTATTTTAACCGTTTCGTTTCAAGTTTTCTTAAGGTTTTGTTGTTAATCAGGAAAAGGAGAAATAAAAAAAAATGTCCAAAGATGACGCACACAGAAAAACCCACACAAATACAACAAAATTTAAATAACACCCAATAAATGTGTTTGTAGAATTTTTACTTCATTTTGATTGGTAGAATGATTCTTTAGTGGGTGGATTTGTACTTTTTTTTCATTCGAATATATTTCATTCTCCCCATTGTAGACATGTGACAAATACTATTTTAAAAAATCAATATTATGACGTTACGTGTGCATATCGTCGTAATATTTTTTTTATAGAAATAGCAAATTTATAATTTTTGAATAAAAACACAAAAAAAAGAACAAAAAAACTAAAACGACTGACGACCATGGCCTTCAGGTAATATCCTCATTAGACAAATAATGCTACGCGACTTGTTTATTTTATAAAAAGAAAACATAAAAAATAATTAATAGCCATAATTCGTTTTTAAATAATAAATTTACCAGTCTCTACCATACTGTTAATAAAAATTTCAAATTATACCATATGTTAGTTAGTGGCTATAAGAGGTAATGAAAAAATTAATAAAATAAAACAAAAACTATTTTAACATGAATTATTAATGGATTGTGACGACATCGAAATTTTGTGTTAATTTAATATAAATTTACCTTAAAACACAATCTAAGGTAGTCGTAGACAAAAATCAATAAAAACCTTAAATTTATAATCATCAGAATTTACCACTATTTACTTACACCTGAAAATCATATTGCAAACCTCTTTAAACTTTAATTTTCCTTAAATTGAGAATTTTCCAACAACATAAAAATGGTTTAAAAAAAAAAAAACAAACCAACCACCCATCATAACTTCAAAGACAATATTAAAAATAAATAAAATATATATATAATATCTTGTTAAAAATATTTATGATAGAAAATATACGTGGGAAATGAAATGTTATTTTATAATATTACCAGAGAAGATAATTGAAATTTTCAGTAAAATTGTTGGGATGTAGAGCAATAGTTAAATAATAAACATAATATGAGTTTTATTTTACAAAAAAAACCTTATATAATCTATTTAATGTATTTTGTATAAAATTCAAACTATTCATATTTTCTAAAGCAGATAACCACCACCCACAATGATTACAAAAAAATCTACACTCATCAAACCAATCCACTTATTACCTCTTGAAAATGTAGGAAAAAACACTGCAGTAGTAATTTTCATTAAAATAATTTTTCATTTAAATTAAAAACATTTTTTTTCCATTCATTTTCACTGCGTATATTTTTAACTCTCCAAACTCTGGTAAAATTTACAAAAATCCACATTACCATGATTTTTAAAATTTAAATTGATAGCTTTTTGCACAATGTTGTTGCAGATAAATTAAAAAAAAATAAAAACGTAGACACACCCCATGATTTACACGATTGTTTGAGCAAAACAACAAATTTGAGTACAGAGAGTCAGTGCAAATCAAGACTCATCTTAATTGATGAAATTTAATAATGCTTGGCATAATACAAGTGCAAATGCAACACAACACAATGCCGTAATGTTAGCATGAATTTATTCTTCTGCAACATAATCATCATCAGCATTACACAAAGCCGCAATTGTTTATTGTGAAAATAAATATTTATAAAAAATTGGCATAAAACAAACAAGACAAAAGAGAAAATAAAACTGCAAAAAACTGATTCCAGTCAGACAGTCGCCGCCGCTGTCATTATTCAAAATAAATTTCAATTAAGAAATAGCAGAACTAAAATCATTTCTCACACTTTACAAACAAAGTACTTATGTAAAGCATAATTTCATATTAATTTCAAAATAATAATGAAAAACAAAATCGGATAGATCTTGTGACATTTTACAGAACATCTCCTCATGGGGAACAATTTTCTTTTGTTTCGTATTCAATTCAATTCAAAACCTTTATCAAGCAAAAATGAAAAGAGAGAAAGATGCTTAATAAAAGTATTAATTGTAAATTGACCATACTATTCTACATTTTGCGTGTAAAATTATTAAATAAACAAAACGCGTACGCGATCTGATACTTAAAAATTTACAAAATCTTCAAATATTGATATAACGCTACGTTTGTTTGCGGAGATGACAACATCACATTCAATTGTTTAGTTTATTTATTTATTTATTTTTTTCTTTTTCTATATCTTTCAAGATTTGAATAATGGAAAATGGCGAAAAACATTTTTTTATCGATATATATTTATTCGTTCATTCATTCATTACCATAATAAATATTGAGTAAGCATAATAAAAAATAGATACAACAATAATTCTGGATATAGGAAGTAAAATCTTGAAAGCCTTGTGTCTCTGTAGCAAAAAAAAATTTATAAAACCAGTTTTTTTTGCTTTTCCAATTCCAATTCCGAATTTCATAAATTTTATTTTTAATCGCAAAATATCCAAACTAATCCCATTAAATCATTTAAAGCGACCAGTAACACAAATAATTCCTTTTTATTAAAATTTTACTTCTAAATACAACAAAGGTAAAAGGCAAATATTCAAGACTAAAAAGTAGAAGTTTGTAGCAAAGAGAAATAATTTTATTTTCTTTAAACTTTCACTTAACGCCTTCTATCTATAGCAACAAGACTATGACGATTATCAATTACACTAATGTCAACAATGCTTATGCTAATAATAATAAATAGACTAATGATTGATGAAAGAAATTAAAGATCAGCAAAAACACTTTGGACAAAGCAAACAAACGCCAAGATCTTGATGTATGAAAAAAGAGAAAAACAAAACCAAATTATGTTAAATAAAATTACATCGTCAATATATTAAATAAATAATATAAAAAAAAATTAAATTAATTAACCAACTAACAAAAATACGCCGACATTTATTTTTCGTAAAATTTCTTTACTTTATTTGGTAACGATTTCGTTTCCAAACAATTATTGGCAAAAATGAAAATTTCTCTTTAATTTAAAAATCAAATAAAAATTATATTTAAACTATTTTATAATAATAATCGATTAGCATTACATTCCACATTCTATTCCATCATCCATCAGCCAATGTAATAACATTAATCAAAAAAGAAAAACAAAAATTTCTGATATCGAGATAAATTTTTTTAAAAACATTTTGCGAATGACGTCATTGAGATTTCAATTTTTTTTTATTTATCAGCAGATGATATATATGTGTACAGAAACGTTGGATTAATTGGTGACAGAAAAAGCGTGTTTTACGCGAGAGCATTTATTTGACGTCATCACTTACAAAAGAAACAAAAAGGAACAAAAATCAAAGGTCCACGGAACACAATACCAAACACTTCAAATTTAACGATTAAACAAAGATAATTAAATTTAATACGGCAATAAAATTTAATTAACGATTAAATTTGACATAACAAAAAAAAAAAAATCAATAATAATCGGAAATAGAAAATTAAACAAAAAAAAAAAATTCATGACGAAAACGACACAACTAACAACTGACAACTTCCGGATGACTTTTTCTACGTACAAATATTTTTCTATTTAGAGAAAATATATTTTTGTATTTCTGTTTACATCAACAAATTAAAATGTCATTAATTAATAAAATTAAATTAAATTAAATTTAAAAAGAAAAATATTTTTCGAAACGTCTTCTTTTTTTTAACTCAAAATTTTTATAAGAAAATAATGAAATTAATGTTCGCGAGCAATAACAGTAAAAAAACATTAATTTTTTTTTTTAATTTTTGCACACAATTATTATAATTAAAGAGACACCAAATTAGAGTAGAGGAAGGTACGTGCTGATTAAATTTCCACCAAGAGTACAACAAACGTAAAAGAGACAAGCAAAACAGATTACGCGCACGAATCACACGAGACTACCAATAATTATAATTATTATGATGCATTTTACATAGGTAACAACATTTTTCTAATTAAATTGTTCATGACCATGAAACATGTTATATAAAGTATTTCGTTCAATTTATTTCACGTAAGTATTTGTTTTCATACAAAACATCATCGTTACTCCTTTTCTCTAGGATTAGCATCCCAAATTTACTCTAAGCTACTATTTATAATTTCTGATTAATGTTTTTGTCTGCCGACACCGTTGTCACTTTGGTAAACGCTCCGAAACGAGGCCTCGATAAACGAATACAGCGCAGATTAGAGAACTTTATTAACGAAAACCAAATAAAAAACAATCATAAACTGTAAAAATAATTATTAATTAGTTCAATAAATAATTCATATAAACACTTGTTTTCATATTTCCAATTAATTATCATAATTTTTAGATCGCTACCACCAAGAGCGTTGATAATTAATTTTAATTAATATTAAATAAAAATTCAAATCGATTAATCAAAAAAAAAAACTCTTGTAGCAAAAGAAAAAAAGCCGAAAAAGCACCTATCGCCGCGTCAGCAATTATAAAAAAGTGACTGACATAACACACGGTAGTAACTTCTCAAATGGAACTTTTATAACTTGGGTCCAGCTTGAATGTTATTTTGTAAACCAAGCTAATGCATAATCAGCAGAAAAAACGTGACGTAAAGGTTCCTAACCACATAAAGAGTAGAAAAAAAAACAAAAAGTTCCAGATGAGTTCAAATTTCAAATAAATTTTTTTTTTCACGTTTTTTCTCTCTTCCACTTTAATTAATATTTTTTTATAAACCAATAAACATCCAACCAACCAGCCAATTGTTTATACCTGTGTATGAGTGTACGTACAGTAGTATTACTGGCTGGCTGTTTCTTTCGTTTTTAATTCTTATTTTTATTTTACTTTCAAATTAATTTTTATTTAGAAAAATACTCGCAGTTCATTCACTTTTAATTACAAATTCGTATGTCATATTATAACAATAATAATTATAATTCCGGTTAAAGAAATAAAATTGCTACCATTAGGCACGTTAACGATGAAGATTAAAAGCTAGTTGCTGCTATCGTGGTTTAACCAAAACATTGGTTAACTTCCCCATAAACACTCAATGCCACTGACTTTTACCGGTAAATAGAGATTTAATAACGTAAAAAAAGAAATGAAAAAGAAATGCGCATGATTTTTAAGATTAAATATTTTTATTTTTAAAAATAAAATGGTTACCCAAACGCGTGGATTTATTTCCCATAATAAATATGATTTATTTATGAACTATACGCTAAAAAGTGCTGGTTTACACGATAATCCATCGATTAATTTCTTTTTTTTTAAATAAATGGGTCAATTCTGTTCTCAAGCAAAATAATCAATTTAGTAATATTACAATTTTATCAATCATCCTCAGCGTTCTATATCATTTCCAAGAAGTATATTTACGCAAATTTACGTGATTATAATCAAAAAATAAATAACATTGACTCAGCAATTACAGTAGTTTTGAAAGCAGGATAAAATAGCCACCGTGCTATTATCGCAAATAATCTTTTTGGTTATAATATTAAGTAAATAACACTCTCACTCATCTCGAAATTTTAATTAAAAAATATTTCTTTAAAACAAAAGTATTACAGGAAGGTAGATGTAATAAGAAGCTAAAAAAAAATCAGCACACAGCGAATACATAAAAATGCCTAGATAAAATCATAACAAAACCAAAACACAATAGATTCATTTAAAAATTTCACCTGATTTTGTTAAGAGAAAAAAAAAAAGAAAGAAATGAAAACGAAGAAAAATCAGCACCAATAATAATAATAATAATTAAAAGGTAAATAAAACAGCACGTACATTGTAAAATACATGAGGTAAAACACAAAACAATGCATAATAGCACGAATAAATTGTAATAAGAGGAAATTAAAAGGTAAAAAATAATAAAAATGAAAACATGAGAAGACAGATGAAATCTTTAGCTACAATTTGAAAAGCAAGGCGAAAGAATTAAACAGAAAAAATTATTTTCTTTAATTTCAATTGCAGCAACATATTTTTTCGCTACGGATGATTTGCTAAAAGAAAAATTACAACGATGAAAGCTTTGCACTAAAGTTTACAACGTTTAATACTTTCATGATAAACAAAACAAGCAAATCAAATCGACTTTACAATAAATTTCATGACTTTAGCAATGAAACAACATTCAGAAAAAAAAACTCCATCGTCTTCACACACCTTAACTTTATTATTTCATTATGTATTTTAATTCCCAAGCCAACAAACCAGCAAATAACAAGTGAAAGGTAAATTATAGCAAAAATTAAGTTCAAATTCTATAAAACAATGCAAAAAAAAATATTTTTCTCTTTATAATAAGAAAAATTTTCTATTTTTAATGTTAAACTCGTGCTCGCTTATGTATTTTAATATCTGTTGTTCTAATTGCAAAATAAAAAAAAAAAAAACAATTCTCCTCACTTTTTATTGAATTTAATTTTTTTTTTTTTTTAATTAATATTTTACATTAAAAAAAAAACATGAAAATACTGAATAACAAGACTTTTGTTAATAAAATACTTTAAAAGATTATTAACCGTGATTTACATAAAATATAGAAAAGAAATCAGTAGGGTACCGTACTTAACTTAAAATAAAAATAAAAATGTCTTCAAACCCTGAATATAAATACCTAACGAAAATTAAAAAAAAAAAGCAACAGTAGCAAGTGTTGTAAAATTTTTAAAGAAACAAACAAAAAAAAACATTTTTGTAACATCAACAACAAGAAACCAAAAATGTTTTTGTGTTACAAATAAATAATAAACAAAACACCAATTTGTTGAACAAGCACAAAAAAAGAAAAGTTTTTGTGGACAAACAGGCAAGGGTGAACACTTAAAGAATTTAACGTAGGTAAAAACGTAAATCGCCCTCTATTGTTCATACCAGTTAAAGAACTCGCCTTTTAATTACAAAAATTGAAATTAAATGTTTCTAAAGAAAGACGTATTAATCGATGACCCTAATCCATTTATTAATTATTTTCATTCCAATATAAATTCGCATATTCATTGATTTAATCGAATCAATAAAAAATCAGCTGATTCTACAAAATAAATATTTTATTTATGCAAGAAAAAGCATAAAGATTTCGTCATTTTGTAAATATTTTGCTTCAGTATTTACTTTGCACATTTGCCTTCACTTCATTCATAAAACAATTAAAAATGAATCAATAAAAAAGTTTTCAAAATACTTACAATTCCTCGCGTTGCCGTTGCGACAAAACCATTTTCATGTTTTTTTAACTATCCGAGTTGGTTAAAATAAAAAATCGTAATTTTCTTAAGAAACACAAAAATAAAAAGACAAAATTAATTAAAACTAAATTAATTAATTAATAAAAACATAAAAAAATCACTCACTTTGGATCAAAAAAAAAAAAACAATTAATAAACAAAAACAAAGAAATCAATAAAAATTAAATGAATACCAAAAAAAAAAATGGAATTAAACACGCGACGAAATGACGAAAAAAAATTATGAAAAACACTCAAAAAAATAAATCCAATTAAAAAAAAAACACGTGTGATGGATGTGTAGCTTCCGGTTTTAATTTAATAAAAACGATTCTCTCCTGGCAATTCCTTATTAATTGGTTTCAACCACAACGATAGATCCAATATAAATTATCCAAAAACGGTGGGATAATTAATTTCACTTAAATTCTATTTAATAATATTACAAAAATAAGACGGCAATATGTAATCATCTGAAAGTAAATGAGAGAGAGAACATAATTAATTTTTTTTAATCAATAATAATAATTATAAATATTAGTGTGTATGTATAATGACATAATAGTAATTTCGCAAAGATATGACCTCATTTAAGCTTTACAAAATTAATTAAACAAAGAAAATTAAATTTTGATTTGTTTTTATTAATTTAAATCGCACGTGTAATAAACTTCACTCTGTAGATAACGTAACATAACATAACTAAACACAATACAATTATTTATTGATTCTGGGGAGTAGACATACTGCATATGCATATGCAAAATTTATGTAAACAGAGAAATAATAAAAAAAAAAGGAAAAATTAACGTCTACCAGGCAGACAAACATACAGATGAACTAAAACAATTCTGTAAACAGAACAACTAAAAAAAAAATGTCAAATCAACGAAATAACACCAATAATTCACAGAGAGCTTTTTTAATAAAAAAATCCAACATAAACTACTTTTTGAACACAAAACATACGAAGAAATGCATGCCATCAGTGTATTGCAGTGTAACAAACAATAAAATAGGCAGCGTTTATGATTCATATTTATTTTACTAATAATTATTATTACTCCTCCTTCAAATCTAAACAAACAATAAACAATAAAAAATAAAAAAGTGATTAAGTAATTTAATCAGTAAATTCATGTAAAAATCCTTTTGCATTCATAAAACAACAATAAATAAGCAAAAAGGATATCTGGACCCATAATAATAAATGATAAAAGCAAACACGAAACGAAAAAAAAAACAATTTAAACTGAAATGATGAAGTTAGCTAAAAATGCGTCACACTTACGTTTAATACGCAGCAGAAAAAATTTGTTTAAAAATTCCATAAGCGAGTATATATTGAATCAATAAATTATTACCATAAATATAGGGAGAATAAAACACAATTAATTAAAGATTATTCATTAATTATACCACAAAAACACTCTTAATTTTCTTCATAAAGCAATAAACCATACAACACACACAAAGAGGAAAATATAAAAAATAAAAATTCCGAATTAACAGCATAAAAATTCTTAATAAAAACTGGCTGACTAATATAATAAGCAGAGCACAGCGTAAGAACAGAAAATAAAGAAAAAAAAAAATTAATTAGAATTAAAAAAAAAAGCTCAACAATCGAGTTACATAATTTATTTATTTTACAGTTAAAAATCCAGGTGATAAGCATAAAAATAAACAAAACAATAGAGAAACATATTTTCCGTGTTTTTTTGTTTAAAAACTACTTCAAAAATTAATTAAAGTGACAATAGAAAATTATAATAAAAAAGTCTCCAAATTTAATAATTTTTGTCCCACACAGAACAAGTAAAATAAAATTCACCTGCAGCATTCATTACTTAATTATTCAACGATTATTTTTATTAATTTGTTTGTTTTATTCGGAAATAACTTTTTAATTACTGTAAAACCAAACCTACTTGAATTATATACTCGTGAGACACGGATAACGTTTATTTATTTTTTTAAATTTAAACTTCAACAAACATGAAAAATCGATTAAAATCTCGATTAGTATCCAGAAGCACACAAAAAAAAACTGCCAAAGTCAAGGTAAAACAATGTTATTTCCTAAGTTCATATTCAAAATAAAATCTTCCTTTCAAAGATAATGCCAATAATAACCCAATGAAACGTCACAAAAAAAAAATTGAAAAATCAACAAGTAGTTAATTATCCAACAGTTTAATCGCTAAGTAAATAATTAAATACTTAAGTCAGCTATCATCTACACAAATTTTAATTTTTTTTTTGTATTTATGTTTATTTATATAAACAAAACATTTAAATTTGACGTTTTTATTTAATATTTAAAATGGAAAGAAAGCTAAACAAAAATTTTCTGAAGAGAAATGCTTTAGAGAACGAACATGTAAACAAAACTAAATAATTTTTCTAATAATCATATCTATCTCTTTCATCAAACAAATTAGATAAATAAATAAAGAAAATAACTAGAAAAAAAAATGCATATTAAACACTGGTCAGAGGTGGAAGAACACGTTAAAAAGTAATCAAAGGATTTCTGAGTAGTATTACTTAAGCTGCTTCATTTCTATATTCCGTTGTTTTAAAGCGAAATAGAAATTTTATATATTTCAAGAGCTACAATAATTCCATCTATCCAGTGAACATTAATCAATAAACAATTTTATTTACCCCGAAAAATTTAAACTTCCAACTCTGTCTTAGTTTATCTTGAACTTTAAGCAACGAAAAAAAAAACTAAATAAAGTTAATACTGCGCGGTTTTATTTTCCCCGTTAGGTATTTCCATCATCATTAGTAGAAAAAAAAATCAAGAAAAATTATTACTTAGAAGAGTTTAAGTCTGTTTATTATTAAAACTTTCATCTTAGCTTGAGTTTTTTTTTTTTAAATGCTTTTCAAAGATTGCTTTTTAAATACATTTTTCTACAATTTTTTTTTCTTTTTTAATTTTATTTTCTATTCTAATTCATTTAATGTATTTTTTTTTTTTTGTAAATTTTACTACTTTAAATTAATTATAACCTTTAAGCAACAACAGAAGAAAAAACATTAAATATTCACAGTCTGACACTACACAACTACATAATTATAGATAATAATGATGACACTGAATAAAAATCATAAAAGGCTTTGAAAAATATATTTTTTTTTTTCTTTTTTTGTTAATAAACACTCTGTGGTAAACATAAATGCATAATATAAGCACAAATGTAGGTATTAGAAATGAAATTGTTTTGTGGAAAAAAAAAAATTAAAAATCTTCATTAAAAATCATAAAATATAAATTCGTCAAAATTCACACCTAGAAATTTTTTTTTTAAATTGAAAATTTTTATTTTTAATTAAATTTTAATCATAATTAACATTTTTATTTATTTATTGTATATTATGACGTTTGACGACGACTTAATTTTCTTTATTAAATAATATTATAATTTATGATTAAGAGAAAATATTAAGTGCGCTTAGTTAAGTTAATTTAAGTGAAGCTTAAGTCATAACAAAATATTTTATTACAATTTGTCACTAAAATTTTCAACGTCATAATTTCTATTTGCGAATGTAGTAAATATTTATCAAATTAAAAATAAATAAATAAAATACAACGACAATGTGATGATGTTGATGTTTAGACTATGAAATTTATATGGAATAATACATTTTCTTATCGCTATTTACAATACAACTAGCAATAATAGTGCAATCGAGTAGTAATTTATAAACACAGACATTTATTCTATAAAAAAATTGTCTTCATTACAGACTACTTTGAACTTAAACAAAAAATCAGAAAACAGAAAATACCATTACTAATAGTGAAATAAAACAAAAATTAATTATGCAGCAATAAACATAAATTAATTAGACAAAACAAAACAAAAAAAAAATTCAAATTTCTTTTTACATAAAGAAGAAATCGATTAATAATAAACTTTTTAAATTTTTTTTTTATTATCATTAAAATTAATTAATAAATTTTAATAAACAAAACAAAAATTAAAAAATAACGTCCAAAGTCAGCTCGCGTCAAAACAAAAGCAAAAAAAAAACTACGCATAAATATAATAAAATTAAAAAATCATCGTATAAAAGAAGAACCAGGCAAAAAAAAAACGAAAATAATAATTTTGTTATCTAAATTATGCTAATAACTTCCTAAAATCATAATCAACAAAAAAAAAATTTAAATAACATTTCACTTTCTAATTTGCATAAAAAAAACCGAAAAAAGCGATTAATTAAATACAGTGAGGTCGTCCGTCGTGTTTTTCAATTTTTTACGGGTGATCTGTTTACATAAATTCAATGCTTTACGTTCTCGTCACGATATCGCATAGCGAAACGCGTAAATATTTTCTGGTTGTGTCAAAAATAATACAAATATCACGTAAACCCCATTTAATATTATTATTTGTGACTAAAACCTATTCTTACCACTATTTTACATAAATTCGCAATAAAATTGTTAAAGGTTTGTCCTAAATTTAACGTAAAAACTTTATCGTCATATCTATATCGCTACCAACTTAATTCATGATAAACAGAAATTAAAGAAACAAAACACAAACAGTACGACTTTAATTTACAAAAAAAAAAAAGTTGATAATCGATAGGATAGAGAATAATAATTAAATGGTCAAAACATCAATATTTGACTAATTACACACGTATTTATGATTAGGATAACACTTTCATAAAAGTAATACATCCGGTGTTTAAATAAACTTTCGTTAAATACGAAGAAGCCTCAAATGAATGAAGAAATTCCAGATAACAAACATTAAAAAAATATTCTATAATAATTAATAATTTCCATAGAAATTTACGGAATCCATACAATATTCAAAAATATTTGAGGATTTTATTTATATTTTAATTATTTTTATTATTATTATTATTGGTGATAAATAAGGGCCCTTGAACTAAATAAACAAACAAAAATGTGTTCTTGGAAACAATATAAGTAATAAGTTAAATAAAAGCTAAAACAAAAATTAAAAGCCACGGTTTAAATAATTAAAAAAAAATTCTTTGTTCTGTTTTAATGATAAGCGGAGTTATATAAACTCTAATTACTTTTCATTATTATTCAAACATTGACACAATAATAACGCGTAATAGACGACGACGACTTAACGTTAGCCATTTTTCTTTTTGTATTTTAAATTAAAATTTTTTTTTTAACAAAGATGCGCGCGATCTTTAATAATATTTAATTACCACAACCATTATTACAGGTAAATTTTTCACATTTGTTATTGTTTTTTGTTTTTTATTGAATTTACCAAGGCTACAATCAATCACAGGCAATTTTCCATTAGAAAACTCTGCAACAATTTTTACGAGTTTATTAAGAGAAACCACCATAGCCATCAACAAGGCAATCAAACTAAATTAAAAAAACAAATTCCGGATATAATTATAACTAAAAGAATATATTTGAGCACTTCCGTAGCACTTTTAGCAGATTTAAAATTAAGACTTTTTTTTAATGAAAGCCGCAAGAATTTTAAAACTATTTTTTTTTTGTTTTATCCAAAAATTAGATAAAAAATTTATTTTTTTTTAATTAATTATTGTTTAAAGAAATTAATAACACGTACAAAGCAGCAACAATAAACAACTTAATAAAACAATTAAAAATGATCATCAGCCAACATACATAATCATCAGCATCGCATTCATATGAAGATTACGATTTTTTTTTTTGCTTTTTTATTACTATTACACACGCTTTATAATTTTATTTAATTTATTCATTTAAAAAATTTATTTTCGTAATTCCTTAATTATACAAATTTTTTTATATACAACATATAATATAACGACAGAGAGTCTAAATGTCTACTGCAATATTATTAAATTTTCGTTTTAATACAGTAATGTCTCTATTTTAATGTAAAAATTTTATTTTCTGATACGAATATTTCATGTAGCTAAGATATTTTCAGCATTAGTTAAGACTTAAAAATGGGGTAAAACTAGCAACACAGGTATCAGGTATCAAATACATATTTCCTTTCAAACACACTTTAAAATTATGTAAAAAAAAGGCACTTTTTATATAACAAACAGACGTTTTTTGTCAAAAAAAAATAAATTCTCAATTCTAAAATTAACTTATATGGGGTACAATATGCGTAGGTTTTTCAAGTCATGTCTTGAAAAAGATTTTTAACATGAAATTTAAGAAAATTTCAAAATGCCAATACTTTCTACAGATAAATAATATTCGGAATGATCAATAAATAATTATTATTAAACAACTTTCGCAACAAAATACTTCTAATTAACTGTTATTACCAAGAATTCCCTTTCTACCTTTTTACGTAACGTCTTATAAGATAGAAAAAAAAAAAACTATTGTTACGAGAAAACATTTAATTATTATCAAATTTAAATAATTCGGTAATTATTATGTAAATTTCAATAAAAACATTTCTAAAATTGTGAAAATAAATTTAATGATAAACTCAATGACGTAGATACGCAGAAAATAAAGAAAATTAAATTATTCGATCGATCGAACAAATAATCAGAGAATTCACTGTGTACTATATTGCTAATACCAGCAATAAACGCTTGTGTATTACACGACTTTGTATATAAACAGCCTGTGGCTACTATTACTGCTGTTGATGACGATTAAAAATCATTTCAAACAGAGAAATTTAATTAAAAATAAATAAAACAAACAAACCACTTAAATTGTTTAAGAAAAAAAAAAAATTTTTTTTTAACACTTTTGAATTTTGAATGATTCAATTAATTCAAAAATAAAAATTAAAAAAAACAAAGAGAGAGTAGGTGGTTGCTTGTGGTTGTTGTTGTTTTTATTATTACAAATGAACAATAATATAAAGAAATGATTGCAACCAGGCAAAAGCATTTCAAATCGAATATACACACTCACTCTCTGTGCTGCTCACATGTGTGTAGGAGAATTCATTTCTGTATGTCAGTTGAATTTTAAAATTTTCGTAAAAATTTCATAATCAGCAACTTCGAACAAAGCTATTTCGAGTGACGCAAATAATGTTGTTAAATGCCAAAAAAAAAAACATAAAAGGAAATAAAAGTTTTAGAAACACATTTTTGTTCCATAATAAAAAAAAAATAGCCACTAATGTTGTTATTGCCATATATGTGACAGCTGCTGCTGTTGTCTACTTTGTCGTATTATTTACACGTAAAGGGCGGCATTAATAAGGGTGGAGCCTATACATGGGACATTTGAGATTTAACTAAGAAATTTTGTACCGACAGTATTGATTCTGGGCCATGTTTTTCTCTAGTTAAAACTAGAAAACTATAGAGCCCAAGATCCAGAGCATTAAATTTTTGAGAACGGAATACAGTATGTTTTGGGACCCCATACAAAACTTTTGGCCCAATAACAGCTCAAAAAATTTATCTCACGAGTTACAGCCATGGGTTAAAAGCAGCAAAATAATAATAAAAAAAAATATTTTTCAAAAGAATCATGTGAAAATAAGCATAAATATTAAATGTTTTATTACAAAATAAATAAAACACGCATATAACTGTCTTAAACAACAATTTATACTAAAAATAAACGAAATGAACCAGTTAAAAACGAAAAAAAAAGACGAAACGCGTTTAAACCGCTAAAAGGTACAACAACATAAAAATAAAAAATAAAAGGAAGGAAGAAAAGCAAATATATAGCTGGTAAACAGTAGAAACCAGCAACAGAGTAACCAACAAGAGTTGTATATAAAAAAAAACTTTTTGCTGATAATTTTCTGTTTCCTACATTATTTATTTAGGTTTAAATTGAGAAATGATACAAACAAAAAAAACACAACACGCAAACAGCACATTCAAAATTAATAATTTTTTTTTTATTAACAATTACAAAATCAACATTCTTGACATATCTTGACAAAAAAGAAAATAATTTTCTTTTACATTTTAACGGTTTTTTAATTAATAATCTTTTCTTATTAATAAATAAAAAATTTATTGTGTCACTGTTAACTTGTATGAATTGATTAATTGTCATTTTTACAAATTTAATTCTTTTTTTTTTATCTACAAAAACGTTAATGCAAAAATGGTGACACTAAAAAAAAAAAAACATCGAGCAAGAAGAAATTTTATTTATTATCAATAATTAAAAATTATTTATATAAAAAGCATAATTAATAATTACTTTAGTTAATAAACAAATAAAAAGGTTAAGGTCTCCAATAAAATTTCACCATTTTTTAAGATTTAAATTTCTCTCCACACATCACGCTCTAATCACGGTTAACCGTTTTATAACCGCCTATCAATAGTCTGTCAGTACTACAACATTATACACAATTAAGAAATAAATGGAAAAACTAATTAAACGTGATTAAAAAAATATATATCTTTTCTACCTGTGCTTCATCATCAACATGATTTCATTTAAAAATTAAAACAAAACACACACACAAACAATTCATTGCCGAGAGCATAGAGGAAAACGGCAAACAGTAAACAACAAATAATTTTAAAAATAAAACATTGATGTGGGTGTGTTTTTTTGGTTGGGTGGTGGTGATTACTTTATTTCTACAGACACTTCGTTTTCCCATTCTAATGTATTTACATTAGGCATAACACAACAGATCATATGGTGAGAAGGCAACGCATAAAAACATTTTTTTTTTATTTTTGGCAATGTATATCTAAAGTAGCGTAAGCTCTACACAAAACTTCGTCTACTTAGAAAAAATATAAATAATAATTGACCTCAATTGCACATTTTAAAACAAAATTTTTAATCTGATTAAATCAGTTTTCTAATAAATCCTTTCATTTTGTAGAAATGAAACCAACACCAGCGGTATAAAAACCTTTCTCTACTCAATTTAATCAAAAACTCAGAAGAAAAGTACCCGAAAATATAATTAAATCACGGAAAAACCAAAGATAAGAAATCAGTAAAAATATATTTAATTGCAAAAAACCTTATCGATTATAGTAAAAAAAAAAAAAAATTTTTTTGTGTATTGCAGCAAAAACAAGTAAATTAAACAGCACACTGCTATGTTGGCATTTTCTTATTATTTGTTGACTGACCAAGATAAATCTTGACCTTCATCACCTTGATTACATGAAGATTTTAAGAAAAAATAATACAAACAGTTAATTCTCAATTTTAAGAGACAATACCGACGATTTTCTTGTTGATCGGTTCTTGTTGATATCGGTAAGAAATTATTGGGTGTAAAAAAAAAATCTAAAAAATAACCAGTAAAGTGCTCTATTCCAGAAAACAAATCAAATCCTTTTCTTAATGTTATTAGAATCCTGAATACTTAAATTAAAATAGAAAATTTTGCTATTCTTGTCTAGAAAATAACACAAACATCGTTTATAACAACAACAAGAAAAACTAAAACATCAGCATTTGGCAAGCATAGAAATTTTTTAAACAAGAATTTTCTATTTTTACATAAAATAAAAAACAAAAAAAAAAAATAAACAGCAAAACAAGACAAATTACATTGCAGTATAGTAGTTAGTAGTTGGATAGAAAAAATAAAATTTTACAAAGATAGAAGAAGAAATAGAAAGAAAAAAAACTAAACGATCAAAATGCTAAACAAAAGTTAAAGTTTAAAGAATGCACTTAGAAAGAAATGTTTGGTATCCAACACAAGGCATCCAGTGTGCTAAAAAAAGAAAGAAAAAATTCAATAAGACAGAGTGCTTCACAATCAATAACCTACCTGAGCCCTAAAATTTTTATTTGCCTTCTTTAATATAAAAAATATATATAAAATTATTTACCAAAAGAAAGCAACATTTTTTATCACGATTTTATTCAAAGAATTTTATTTAAAAAAAAAATTCCAAACGAGATAAAATCAATCGAATTTGACATTTAAAAAATAAAAAAAAATTCTTTAAATTCTACTTAAACTTTCTATTTATTTAATAATTTCACTAATATAATAAATAATATTTGAAATAGATAAAAATCCTTTGTGTAGTTGTGTAGACACCGCGAAACCAATCGAAAGAGCAAGTAAATACAATAATTGATAGAAATCAATTGAATTACAAGACATTTGAAGTTTAATGGAAAGTTTTCTGAAGAAAATTTCACCGGCAAGTGTAAACAACAACAAATAATCTTTAATATGCTTCGATGTTTCGCAAAATTGAAATGTCTCTAGCTTACCAATAATGACTATCATGGGGATCTACTCAAACGACGAATGACAAAGAAACAAATTTCATTTGTCTTATAGGGCCAAAATAATAACAAACATTTTTTGTAACAATCTGTTTAATAATTTTTTTTTTATTACAAGTTTCC
Organism: Ptychoptera albimana; assembly: GCA_961205885.1. Lineage (NCBI taxonomy): Eukaryota > Metazoa > Arthropoda > Insecta > Diptera > Ptychopteridae > Ptychoptera > Ptychoptera albimana. The sequence goes on along the minus strand of OY540802.1, from coordinate 326,573 downwards.
TAAAAATAAACCTACAAAGAAAAACTGTGTGTAGTGATTTCAGGATTACTTTTGCCTTACATTCATGTGCTTTGCAGTTCGTAAGACATAAATATAAAAAAAGCCTTAAAAAATCATTCCTATACCTTCTAGAAAACCTTAACAGAAAAAAAACAAACAAACAGCAAACAAGCCAACAAAGAGCCATACAAGTCTGTTTCTTGTTATATATTATCCACAATATGTGATTTAAGTCGTTTTTAATTTATTTCTTTATTTTTCCACTGTAATATACAAAATAAAGTTAAAGCAGCAAACATAAAACCATATTTAGATTGTCATTACATAATTAATAATACTTAAAAAAAAAATAAAAAAAGCACAAAATTTATACATAGAAGACAAACAAGTTTAAAATATTTAAGCTTTTTTTTTTTAATAATAAAATAAATCTAATTATGCATTATTGTGCAGTAAAAAAATCATTTTAATTTAACTTAATTTAATAATGTTTCTAGGCATTTATATATTTTTTTCCAACTTAAGCAAAGTCTTATTAAAGTAGAATAATAAGAAAAACAATCGATTCTCGTTTAAAGAAATCACATGAAATGTAAGACGACTTTGTAATTTTTGATTATTTGATATCGATATTATCATGTATTTTGCAGTTTATTAACCATTTAATTGAATAAATTTATGTAAATATACCGCGTTAAATAAAGTCAAGTACAACGCTGTAATTTATATTTATTTTTCTATTGCAAACAAAAAAACCATAAAACTGTGTAAAAATAGCCAAAATAATTTCCAATTAGAAAAACAAATCCATGCCAACTCCTTAAAAATCACAAATTTCACGAATTTTTTTTCATAAATCTCGTTTAAAAGATTTCTCTTAAAAATTCTAAAGACAATAAAAAAAACAAGAACAAATCACAGTCCTTTTAGCTGCGTCACTTCAATCAATAATTCATGAAAAAAATGTGAAATTCTCAAATAGTCGTGTGAAAACCGATAGTTGCTTTTTTAAACCCAACATTAGTTTAATCGTATTATACCCGACAATATTATTATTAAAAAAATCAATATTCTTGTTAAAAAACGATTTTTCTAGATAAAAAAAAAGATCATCACAGCCCTAGCATGAGCAGTAAAGCTATGAGACAAAACAACACAGACACAAAAAATTAAAAAACAAAAATTCCACAAATTTTAATTATTTATTAATTAAAAAGATTCATACTAGACTCTAAAAATTACAAAGAAATTTTCCTGTAAACATTTTACTTTGCATTATATAAGAAAAAAATCATTTTTAATGGAAAATTCACAAAATAAATAATAAACTTATCAAACGAAGCACTCTGTACTGTTCGTTTTAAATAAAATAAAATCAAGGTCTATCTTCTAATTTAGTAAATTAATTTATAAAATTAAAAAATATATATTTATTTTCTTTATTTGATTAGGAATACGTACAGAAAAAAAAAAACTCTTTTTCACTGAAAAACAACACAAACAAGAAAAAAAAATTGTTTTCTTTTGGTTTTACACTTTAAATTTCACTTTGATTCTAATTTTTTGGTAATGAGAAAATTAATTAACACAAAATAATTAATAATTAAAGTAAAATACAAAAAAAAAAAAATATTTATTGCGTCAACGGGAATTGACTTGTTCGTAGTAGTCAGCCAACTTTCAAACTCAACTCACAGAAAAATCGTTTGTGTCAAAACCAAACAACAACAACAACAATACAGCCAGTGACAGAAAACGCAATTATGAAAGAAACATTTTGCGCATGTGTATTGTTAATTTTTTTTATATATATATACAACCTAGCAAATGCTTATTACGTTAGCGTTAACGCCATATTTTCATAATGAATTTCACATTAGTAAGAAAGAGAGAAAATATTTTAAACTTGCAGTAAAAATTGTTTGGAATGAAAAAGTACCGCCGCAACTACTGCTATATGAAAAATAAAAATAAATATTAAAAAAAAAAAATTAAAATCAATGAAAAATAACATCAAGCGATGTGTCATCTCTATGGAAAAGACTTTTTCTTTGCACAAAAACAAATTCAGTCTAAAAAAGTATAAAAAAATAAAAATCGATTATTTGTGTATAAAATCGCTAAATAATAAACAATCTACGCCATATGTTATTAGAATAAGATTCCTTCTTCATCTTCTTATTATTTTTAATTTAAAAAATGTAATTTCTTTGTCACAACTGATGTTTTTTTTATTTAAATTAAATTTTTTCGAACCACTTTTTCAAACGGACGTTTTGTGTTTTTTTTTATTCCTTCACACATCACAAAATCTATTTTCAGCCATCTTGGAAACTATATGACGGGTATTCGAATGAAAATATTTTAATTTTCATTTCACTTATTTATAAATTTAATTATTTCTCTTGTTTTTAATATTATAAATTTATTTAATTTTTTTTTTTAATAATACTTACAGCAAATAAATCCAATATGTAGCTTTTTGGGGCTTTTTTTTTCAAAAAACTATCTAAGCTTTTTCTCACTGTTTCGCACTAGACAAAAAAGACAAGACTCAACCACTAGCTAAATTGTTTCTTCTGTTTTGCGCAAAATGAATGACAGCAAATATAGACAAAATTATTTATTGGTATAATTATTATACCACTCTAAACTAAAGACATCTATTATTCAACATAATTAATTTATGAACGATTCTTTTTCTTCCTTTTTTTATTATTATGTATTTAATAATTATTAATTATTTTTAATAAAACTATTTAATTTTACATTGTATTTCAATGAATTTAATTATATATAAAATTAAGAATTAATTTAAAAAAAATAATTTCAAATATGGTTTGAATTTTAGGAAATGTCAAGTGAATGTTTTGAATGATTTTAAACAAATTGTGGTTATGTTTGTACGTTTGCATTGCAATTCCGCTCTAAAAAGTGAAAAATTAAGTAATAAAAATAAATATTAAATGCTTATTGAACTAATTTATAAATAATGTCTATGAATAAATATATGCATCCACGTAATATTTATAAAAATCGTCCTGATTTCAAACAGTTAGCAATTGATTTTACGGAATTTCGTAACATAGCCCAACTGGTAACTAACGATTTATTCATTTTCTAATTTTGATTAATTTTTTTTTTTTCAAAAACAGGATCTATGTGGAAAAGTTTCAATAAACTTTCAGGATAAAAAGACATTACGTGTTTTAACAAAAGTTTTGCTTAAAAAAGATTTCAACTTGGATGTAATTCTTCCAGAAGAAAAATTAGTTCCAACACTCCCATTACGTTTAAATTATATTCTATGGTTAGAGGATATTCTTAATACGTTTAGTGATAAATTTAAGAATATTAGAGGGATTGATATTGGTAAGTAAATTACAAAAACACCTTATCGAATAACGACAAAAATTTTATTTGTTTTTATTTTTAGGATGCGGAGCTTCGTGTATTTATCCATTATTAATAGCAAAACATACTAAATGGAAAATGTACGGTTTGGAAATAAACGAAGACAGTATTAACAATGCAAAAACAAATATAAATGTGAATAATTTAACAGAAAGAATAATAATAATTCCTCAGAATGAAAATAGTAATATTTTCACAAATTTATTAAAAGAAAATTTAATCAAATATGACTTTTGTATGTGCAATCCACCATTCTACGAATCTGAGGATGATCTAAATTATGAATTAAAAAAGAATCGTACAGCAAAACGTCCAGCACCAAGTAATGCACGCACGGGCACCATAAACGAATTAGTCTTTGAAGGTGGTGAAGTGAATTTTGTTAAGAAAATTATTGAAGAAAGTTCTTTAATCAAAAATAAAATTAGGTAAATGTTTTTTCTGTTTTTATTGTAATAATAATATAAATTTAATTAATTTTGTTTATTTATAGCATTTATACAACAATGTTAGGCCATAAATATAGTGTAAATGAAGTGATAAAATTATTTAATGCATATTCTATAACAAATTACTTGCAATGTGAATTTTGTCAAGGTAACACAACTAGATGGGGAATTGCCTGGACATTTCGTAATGATTTATTTTTAAGGAAAGTTACATTACCTTTTACACTAAATGATAATAAATTACAAATGCCAATTAATTTCCAATTAAATAAACTATCAAGCGATTTTAATTTTGTCGTTAAAAAGATTCATAATTTACTTTTATCAATCGAGGTAAGTCATTGATTTATTTTTTCTATTATAAAAATATAAAAAAAATTTACTTTTTAAATTTATTTTCAGATACAAATTATTGAAAATTCTGAAATAATAACCAATAACATAGTACAATGGGATTGTATAGCATATAGAAATACTTGGTCACATCAACGTAGAAAAAAACGACATGAAAAATATAAACAATTAACACCGAATATTGAAAATAAAATTAATAAAGAAATTGAATTGATAAATAATTCTAGTGAGGAGGAATTTTTAATAAAAAATAAAAGAATTAGATTATCAAAAAATACCATCGATAATTGTGATAATAAAATTATAATCAAACATCCTTTGATCATTTTTAATATAAAAATACTCGAAAATAGTAAGAAGGAAGTTTTTATTGAATTACTATATTTAGATGGTAGCTATGGTAAAGATGGTATTTGTCAGATAAGACAATTTCTAATTAATTATTTTAATAAATAATGTATACTATAAAATTTTGACTACCTTCATCCGTAAGGAACTACAATAAATAAAAAGAACTCTACAAATTAACATAATTTTTTTTTATTTATTTTATAAATTAATAAATTGGTTTGTGTTTTCTTTTTCTTATTATACAATATAAATTACAAAATAAAGCAGAGGGAGATAAATTAAAAATTCCTTGTTTTCCAAAAACATTTTTTCTCTCTCTACCAAAAATTTGATTCTAGCCTTCCTTGTGGGGGTTCAATTTTACCCTCTTTTGTTATTTTATTTAAAAGTACTTCGAGACGTGACTTTGGACCACCAACATCAATCTATAAATAAATTAATATTAATTTAAAAAAAAAAAAAATATAACGTTTATTAATTACCTGATTTAGTATTGGAAAGTAGACATTTTTTAGTAAATTTAATAATTTAATAAAATTTTTACCATAATTTTGCCACATTTCATAGCCACATATTTGTATAAATTCACATAATAATGTTGCACAAATTTCTGGTAATGGTGTACCATTTAAAAAATTTGACATCCATATCCAACCGTTTTCAATACCATGCGGATGTTTTAGTTGCGTTACATTACGTGATTTTGTTATAATTAATGTAAAATATAAACGGGCAATGCCTAATACTCTTTTTAAATACATATCAGATTCCTCTAAGACACCATCATTGCAACGATAACCTAATAAACTAAAAGAATAAACGATAATTAACAATGTAACAAATATCTTAAGAAAAAAAAAACATACAGGCAATACTCCATTTCCGTTTGTCCATTCATTTGTGTAAAATAAGGTATAAGGTACGGACAATCCAAATATATTCTAGCTAAAAATAATTGTCCAAAATCAGAAAACTTTTGCCATAACGATAGAATAACACCAGCAATTGGAAATGCTGCTTGTGCATTACTAGACACCATTGTCTCAGCTTGATTCTATAAATAAAATATTAAAAAATCAAATTAAATCATTTTAAGTAAGGATTCCAAAGTTAAACAATAGTTACCACAAACTTTTTTGCTAATAAATATGTACAGAATGGTATACCAAGCGGATGTTTTGTTGCATCACAACTATTATTACCAATATTTACTTGTTTACCACTCAACAATGCAACTAATTTATCTAATTTATCCTGGAAGTTAAACCAATTTTTATTTATTTTATTTTATAACATAGATAGCTAAAACTTACAATCAAATGTTGTGAGCTAACCGCTGATATCGCATTAACTGGAATATTTATAGACTTTTGACAATCAAAGCGGAATTTCTTTAACGTATCATCATCCAGTAATGGCTTTATGTTGTCCTTGTACTCTTTATTAAAATTAATTAAATGTGAACAGACTAACAAACGATCAGGGGACATCGTATTATTAAAGGCAATCGCTGTATTAGGTTGAGCTTGATTACTATCATCTTGATTTAATTGAAACTCATTTAATTTAATATTTGAAGGGGCTGTAGGTGGTGCTGCTATTGGTAATGTAGCCTTAAACTGGGCATCATGCTGTTCCTTTAACCGTTGTTGCTCTAATTTATTTGCATTTGATAACCGTATCTGTTCCTCAATGCTGTTACTTATCGTTTGAATATTTTCGCATAATTTCAGAGCGGTCGACACCTCAACATCAGTGATTTTTGTCGTTTTAATCGTTTGAAAAATATTATCAAATGTTGCCGCCAATTTTTTCACATTATCATTATAATGCAAATAATTAAATAATTCCTCTTTATCAACTGATAATATTGAGTTTGCAATTTTCTCATAAAATTTCCCAAACAATATCTGAGCATTCTTAATTGTCTCAAAATAATGAGTTTGCTTTTTTATTATCTCATCGCGTTTCTGCTTTAATTCTTGTTCCCGTTTTTTTCGTATTTCCTCTTCACGTTTAACCATTTTACTCTTTTCCAGCATTCGTTCATTTTGTTCCTTTAATTCTAATTTCATTTTTTCATTATATTCTTTGGCACGTTTCTCCTCCAACTCTAATGTTTCCATTAATTTCTTTTCACTTTCCAGTACTTTTTTCGTTACATTTTTCTCAGCTAGATTCTTTGACTCGGAACATCTTTCTTGTATTTTACGTTCAGTTTCATCGACTAGTGCCTGACGTTCGGCTAATTCTAACTTGACTTTGGCAACACGTTGTTTTTCCGCATCAATCAAATGATACTTATAAGAAACTGATTTACAATCCAACACCTTAACGCTACGTGGACAACAATTTGCTTGTAAACGACTATAATTGTGATCAGTTTTTGTATTTTGTATTGTACCATTTTTAAATGTATTCGGTGATAAATTTTGTATTGTTACTTTTAAATCTGGTTTAATTACATTCACTTGTTGATCACCTAGATTCTCTTTTATATTATCCAAATCTAAATCTGATTTTCTTCGTGGTCCTATTGTTACCTCAGAAACATATGGTGATATTTTTGCAGCATTTGTTAAAGCAGATATTTTTAATGATTGCACATCAGAGACAAGGTCATCCACATTGAACTAAATAAAAATAAAGATCAATTGACATAATACAACCATAAATTAAAAAAAAAAACTTTCTAAACAAAATCAAATCAAATGTCCATTTTGAATTATTTTGTAATCATTATTTCTCAACAACATATTTCTATTTACTCACCATTATTTTATTATTACTTTTCTCCATAATTGTTATATATATAAATAAAAAAAAATGAATATACTAATATAACGCACAAATTATAATTAAATTTCGTCAAAAAAATAAATAATAAATAGACATAATTTAAGAGAGCTGTCAATAGAAATAAAGTGAAAGGAATTTTTCAAAAAAAATTTAGTTTTTAAGGTTAGGTGCGTTTGTTGCATATTTTCTATTGATGAAAAATAACATTTAGTAACAGTGTAAATATTGTTAATTACATAAAATAAAAAATTTCACTAAGCCATTGCTGGCACCATCTATTGAAATTATCTTATTATTAGAAGCAGATAAATTTAAAAAAAATGTTTAAAATTTATAAAAAATTAAAAATAAATGCACAAAAACTAGCAGCACTTTTGGCAATCTATCAATATAAAAAAATTAAATTAGATTAATTATAAAAATATGTAAAATTAAATTTTACAACTGTAAATGTTTCCATAGATAACACCATGACACCTCCTGCTGAATAACAAACCGATCTTTGTGATAATGTTAATAGGAGCAACATTAATTCTCTATCCTTTGTATTATTAATATTATACCATTGACTACAATAAATTGAATTAGATAATTCTTCACACTAAAATATATTAAAATTGTATATATAAAAACAATAATAAATAAATAAATAAAAAATAAAGAAATGTACCTGCGTAACAATTATTTCACCAAAATAACAATAAACAAATAATTGTGCAACGGATGCCACAAATAAAAAATAACTTTGATTAAATAATTCCTTGAAAAATAAATAATTTATCATTATAAAAAACCGTTACCGTTATTTAAAACAATGCACGTGTTCCATTAATTACTAATCCCACGTCCACTTTGTATTTAACTTACCACTCTCATATGCAGCATCGTTAAGCACAATAATTGTGTCAATGATAATATTTGAAAAAAGTTCGTTAAATCAAATAATGACGCTGAATAAAAAATAAATCTAAAATTAAATTATTTATTGATAATAATACTATTTATTTTTTAATTAAATTTAAAATAAAATAAACCTACGAATATGTTTCTGACATTATTTTACAACATTTTACCAATAAAGTTTTTTGTTTTATTTCAGAATTATATTTTGTTGTTTTATCACCAATGATTTCTGTATACTTTTTACATATTTCTAATTGTGATTTAATGTAAATTATTGAAACAAAAAAAGAACCATCATATGCTGTGAGGAGGATACAATTTATTTCTAAAAACAATAATAAAAAAAGGGAATATGGGAATAATAACTTACTTAATAATATTGAAAGTGCCATTGAGGTTATATAAACAATAAAGAAAAAATTTATTTCATATCCGGGATGATTTTGATGGCTAAAAAATAAGATTTTAAAAACTTTACTGGTGACAATTAATTATTTAGAATTACCCAATTCCAATCATTTCCACAGCGAATGGTAATGACCAGGCTTTAGATGAAAATACTCCCACACAAGCATTACAAAAAATTATAGAGAAATAACAATAGGAAAATAATTTTATGATATAACTAAAAGAAAATCGAATTTAATATTAATATAAACAAAAACCCGGATCATTAGATTTCCTTACTACGAAAACCAATAATGTTTATTCATTATCACATTCTCAAAATCCTCGTTCTTTGCATCACAAAATTTTGCAGTTTTTTCAATAATTATTTTCTTTAAAGTTATAAAATTTTCCATATTATAACGTAAATTAAATAATTTTGCAAGTGCCTACGTTTTAAACAAATGAAATTAAAATTATATTTATCGAATTTATTTAAATTATTTTGCACACCTGATAACAGCCCGCTTGAAATGTTGCACAACTAATCATATCACCGATATCATCACGATAAATACCCAAAGAATAAAATGATGAGGTAAAAAAATAAATACCAAGTGTCCATATAGATAACCAGATTATTTTATATTTTTTTAAATTAAAACTTTCATGAAAATAGTTTAAGCCTGTTATGCATGTTATTTAATTAAATTTAAAAACAAAAAAAAATTAAAATATTTGTTTTTACTCACCGAAAAACTTTACAAATTTTTCTATATACTTAAAATCGTCGATAAATGTTGTTTTGCATTTTTTTTTATCTAAATTTTCTATGAACGACTCCATTAAAAAATTTTTTTTTTGTTTATTTCAACTGTCACCTTTTGAATTAAATTTAAATTTAATCTCTGGTTTCACTTTTATACGATATTATTATAATTTTAGATTAAATTTTAATGTTTTTCGCACATGTTTAGTTCCATTCCCAATGTATAATTATTAAATTTTTAATGCAAATTATAGTCATAATAAGTAATTTGTTTACATTTAATTATGTCTGCAATTATGTAAATCCATTATTAGGGTATTAACCAGTAATTATCGTATAAATATTTAATATCAACAATGATATAATATTCGAAAATATATTCAAATTTTTTTTATATTGCAAACCAATGTGCAATGAAAAACTAAATTCATTCATTTATTAGCCTTGACTCCTGACCTTTATTTTTGAACAAAAATGAATCTAATCTTTAAAGTGTTAATAGTTTTGGTGTTTTGTGTTATTAATGTGAAAAGTGTTTTTTTTAGTTCACGGAATAGAAGATACTCGTCCGAGTTATTGTTTACTATATTTGGATAAAAAAAATTGTTCTACAATAGAATCTGAGATAGAAAATCATTTATATTCGACTCCAGAGAACAAAAGTAATCGTGAAGTGAATGAATTACAATGTATAAATACAAAAATTCCTTCCAAGGAAGCTCTACAACAGTTTAAAAATCTTTCCATCTTTCAAATGAGCTTCTCAAGTGACAATCAAATAAAAGAAATAACTTTTGAAAAATTCGCTTCCCTCTGCTTCATTACGATCACAAATAGTTCAATCGCAAAATTTTACCCACAGAGCCATGTCCCGTTGCACAATAAAACATGATCGCCAAAATAAAATCAGGAAAATCAAATTAAAATACTCCAAAATTTTGAAAGGTATTTTTGTGAATGTAATAATTTGTTTATTTATATATTAAAAGTAGAGATACATAGGTCATCTTATGGTCTAATAATGCAGATCACAATACTAATGTAGTTTAATTTACATTTATATAAAAAGAATAAGTAAATTGGCGTATAAAATTAAAAACAACTTCAAACTAACTTACATTAACGCACAAACGTCCAGACTATCAGCTTTATATATATAAAAAAATTTAAATTAACAAAACACTGTTTCCGCCCGGGATCGAACCGGGGGCCTTCCGCGTGTTAGGCGGATGTGATAACCACTACACCACGGAAACTCTTTGAAATACTACAATATTTTACTTTTGCTATTACTATTTTTCATTGTATTTAATTTTTCATCTTAAGTTTGTTATTATTATATATATAAAAAAAAATAAAATTATGAATATAAACGAAAAATATTTTTTCTTTAAATAAAATTAATTATTTAAGTAGTGTAGACTTTCTAATAAGTATAACAAATATATATTCTACAAAATATGTTTATTACTTCATTCCAAACTAAATTTGACATTTTAACAGAGATGACAACATAAAGAAACTATAGTCACCATACTTTCTTTTCCGGTGCGGTTATTTTATTCGACTGGGCAATTTTCGCCTTTTTCTGTGCTCTTATATTAATATTTAATTAAATATTTATGCACAATGGCGAAAAAAAAAAGTGATGAACATAATAGTGATGGTGCGGAAGATAGTGAATATGGTGAGGAACCTAATTTTGATGACCCAGAAGGATACGTTGATGAAATTGAAGATGAAGGTAAGCCGACAGACGTCCACGTACAAATTTTATGTCAGCATGGCCGATGATTATTAGCATAAAATGAAAACATAACCTCAATAAATTGTTTTAATTTAATTAATTAATATTAAAAATAAAATTGTTTTTAAATACATCTATGAATATTTTTTTGTTTATGTTTATATAGAGTTACTTGAGGATTTGTTAAAGACAAAACCCTGTGAAACCGATGGTGTTGAAAGTGTTGTCGTTGTCGATAATATACCAAAAGTTGGTCCAGCACGTATTGAAAAATTGAAAACTGTTATTGATAAATTGTTTTCATCGATTGGTGAAATTGTAAATGTGTTTTATCCAATTGATGAGGAAGGAAATACAAAAGGTTTTGCATTTTTGGAATATAAAAATTCTGGATGTGCTGACGAAGCAGTGAAATTACTTAATAATCATCGATTAGACAAGGCCCATACATTTTCTGTTAATTTATTTACTGACTTTTCCAAGTAAGTTACATTTATATTTGTTGTTTTCGAGAACAACGTATTAAAACATTTTTTTTTATGTTTTGTTTTTTATAGGTATGAAAATATTCCTAAAGAATGGGAACCACCAACACCACAGCCATATAAAGTACAAAACGATTTATATAACTTTATGACCGAACCGGATGCCTATGATCAATTCTGTGTAGCTGCTGAAGTAGCACAAAATTCCGTCCAGGTTCAATTTTGGCAAAATACATTACCTGATGCAACCGAATTAGAATCTAGAGATGTATGTAGCGAAAATATTTATTTATTTATAGTTATATTAAACATTATTTCTTTTCTTTTCAGAGATTCACTGAAACATTTGTTAAATGGTCACCACTTGGTACATATATAGTTACCTTCCATAAGCCTGGTGTTGTAATATGGGGTGGCACCAGTTATACAAAAATAAATAAATTCCCGCATACTGGGACACAGTTTGTTGATTTTTCACCTTGTGAAAATTATTTGGTTACATATGGCCCAACACCGGCTGGACAAAAAATAATCATCTGGGATATCAGAACTGGTCAAGAGAAACGTTCCTTTGTCTCGGACAGTTCCTCGAATATGTCAATGTTCCGGTGGTCACATGATGACAAATATGTTGCACGCATGGGTGAATCAGCCATTCACATATATGAAACACCCAGTTTCTACTTGCTTGATATGAAATCCATTAAAGTGGTGGGAATACGTAGTTTTAGTTGGTCGCCAACAGATAACATTATTGCGTATTGGGTGGCCGAAGAAACTGATGTACCCGCTAAAGTTACATTACTCGAGATTCCGAGAAAGTTGGAAATTCGTAATAAAAATTTGTTCAACGTCGCCGATTGTAAAATACATTGGCAAAAGTCTGGTGACTACTTATGTGTCAAAGTAGATCGTTTTGTGAAGTCGAAAAAAGATAAGAAAGATTCAGATGTTAAATTCTTGGGAATGTTTTACAATTTTGAAATTTTCCATATGAGGGAAAAGGATATTCCGGTTGATTCGGTTGAAATTAGAGAATCAATATTGGCATTTGCTTGGGAGCCGATTGGTTGTAAATTCGCAATAATTCATGGTGAACAAAGCTGTGCCAACGTTAGTTTTTACGAGGCCAAGAAGGGTCAAAAACCCAGTTTGATCAAAAAATTAGAGAAGAAGGTGTGCAGTCACCTGTTTTGGTCGCCACGTGGCCAATTTATTGTTTTAGCCAATTTAACAAATGGAACATTTGAATTTGTCGACACAAATAATGATTTCGTTGTGATGTCGAATGGCGATCATTTCCGTGCATCGGACGTTGAATGGGATCCGACAGGACGTTATGTTGTGACAGGTGTCTCATCGTGGAAGGTCAAAGAGGATAATGGCTATAATATGTGGAGTTTCCAGGGGCGAATTATGAAACGTGTTATGCTTAAGAATTTCATACAGTTTTTGTGGCGTCCACGTCCGTCGACACTGCTCTCCGAAGAACAACAAAAGGATGTTAAGAAGAACCTTAAGAAATATTATTCACAGTTTGAGAGCAAGGATCGTATGCGTATGACCCGCGCCTCCAAGGAATTGCTCGAGAAACGCGCACAATTACGTGAACAATTTATGGAGTATAGGAATAAGAGAATCGCAGAATGGACTGAACAGAAGAATCGTCGTATGCAACTACGCAATCGTAAGGGTTTAATTGATTTTTTTTTGTATATTTGCGTATTTGTTTTAACATTTTAACATAATTTATCTTTGCAGATATTGATACAGATACACTTGAAAATACAGAAGATGTTGAGGAGGAGGTTGTTGAATTTTTGGTCAAAGAAGAAACAACAATACACGAGTAGTTGACGTAAGAAGTCGACGTTTCTACCGCCCAACAAGCAGCAACAATAAATTCCACACACACATACGAAAAAATTGCTAAAGAAACTTTTTATTAATTTTTTTTTTATTTAATTTTCATTTCTTTTTATTAATTAATTAATTAATTTCGAAAGGGAAAATAAAATATAAAAAATTTTAATTTTTCTTTTGCATAATTTATTTATCTCTTTGTTTCCTGTTTGTTGGACATAAAATAAAAAAAATAATAATAAAAAGAAAAATAATTTTTTTTTTTAAATTAATTAATTAATTAAAAATTGTGTTGTGAGAGACAGTGTTTGTGTTGTTTTGTAATTGAAGAATTGAGGTGTTAAAAATCTCCAACACAACGATAGTTAATTAATCATCACACAGTTGTTACGTATAGTTAAAAGAATTGGAGAAAGTTGAGGAAAATAACTATTATAGTATAACCAATATAAATATAAATATAAAGGATAAATAAATTAATTATTGGCTTTTGGGGATATAAAAATAATTTTGTATTAATTTTCCCCTTTTATTTCTGTTTATTTATTTCTATTTTTAATTAAAATATAATTAATCACCACTACGACTACTGCTGCTACTATTAACCACCACATCTTGTGTTGTATATCAGAAGGGGAAATAATTTTTTTTTTTGTACGTTTGTTTTAAATTTAAATAAAAATTAATAATTATGAGTAATTATAAAAAATTTAAATATTTTTTAACATTACTTTTGAATAAAGAAAAAAGAAATTGTTTTTTTTTATTTGTAATGAAATTTTTGCTTTTGAAATCTTGATAAGATATCTTTCGGGGTAGTAAATTAATTGATGAGTGGGTTTTTTTCGTAAGATGGTGTTGAGAAGACAGAGTAGAAGCAGTGGAATAACATATTGTTATTTTGATTCCCTGATGTCATCAGTGCAGCTATTAAAAAGTGATAGAAATTAATCCTAAATTACAGCGTTTTTTATAATGATCTACTGTAATCGCAACAGTTTATTTCAATTATTATTGTATTTTGGATATACACGTATATATTTTACCTTAATAAACGAAAAACAAATCACACAAATTGAACATATTTATAAACAAATTCGTCAAGGCAAATAATTTTCAGTACAAACCAGAATAATAAAACAATTTTAATTTTTCTTTTCTCAACAATTTATTTCATTTTATTCTCTTCATTCATTTATTAATTTTATTATTAACAATATTTATACATTCTATAATTTTTCTTAATTCTTAATTACTATTTAAATTTCTTTTAATTTTAAAAATAAAATAAAGTCATCGGCTTTAAGCTGCGCTCAGCGTTTGTTGTTTATTTAATTCACTTTTGAATGTTTCTTTTTTTGCTGTTACTGATTATGGCAAGACATTTTTATAATGATTATTAGGCCACATAAATGCAAATTTTTTTGTTTATAGAAAACAATTAATTAAAAATGAATTTTTTTTTTTGTTAAACAAATCAAATTCTTAATGAATTTCCTTTAATAAAGCATAAAAACTGTAGTTCGTACATTACATAAGGTTGCAGGCGAGTCCATATAATCAAAGAAAATTATTAAATTTTTTATTTTTAGATAAATACAGCTGCCAACTAAGGTAATAATTAATATATATAAAAAAAATATTAGTAAAGTCTTGGTTACTTTTATTTTTATAATATCAAATGTTTTTAATTACAATTTAATTCATTTATTTAGTTTTGTTTTATAATTATATTTCTATAATTAATTAATTTATTGATATATAAACCCTTTGTCGCTGTCAATAAAGTTTGTATCAGATACAAAAAAAAATCCTTTATCATGGACACATAAAGTCTACAAATTATTCATAGTTTACAACCGTTCACCCGAACCATATTCGCTGCATCAAAATATCACGCAAACAAAGGGATTCATTTTGTATTTTAATTAATTTAAATAAAATAAAAGAAAACAAAAAACAAATTACATTTGTACTTTTAATTAATAATAAAAAATAAAGAAAGACTACCTTAATTTAATTAACTATATTTCGATTATTATTTTATTACCGAATATTACTTTGATACAAATTTTTTTCTTTTTTTTTTTTTGATTGAGAACAAAACACATTAAAAATAATTATTTTTAGTCAGATCATCTATAAAAACAATTTCAATTAAAATTATAAATTTTTTATTTTATTAAAAAGGATTCCCTGGATTTCCTATATATATATATTTTTTTTTAATTATTTCTCTGTTAGATCTTCTTGTTTCCATGACAACGATTCAAAAACTTCGGCTTAATGCACATGCTTCAAGAAAACAATTTGTTGAATTCAATATTATAGCTTTTGTGCTGCTACTGACGCATGTGAAATAAAAATTAAAAATTAAATCGCCGTCGTCTTTAATCAATTAAATAAATATTCTCCAAGCTGCATTTATAAAGGAAGATATTAAGATTCAAACATGTTTCTCTTATTGTAATGATAATTTTCTTTGTTTGTATTGCATTAGTTG
The DNA here is from genome assembly GCA_961205885.1 of Ptychoptera albimana. Taxonomy (NCBI): domain Eukaryota; kingdom Metazoa; phylum Arthropoda; class Insecta; order Diptera; family Ptychopteridae; genus Ptychoptera; species Ptychoptera albimana. The sequence goes on along the minus strand of OY540802.1, from coordinate 310,549 downwards.
ATCTTTGCTGATGCCACAAATAATTTCATTGGTACCATTCGCATTGGCAGTACCTTTTGTTAAATGTGATGTGGATGCTAATGCGGACGCTGTTACTGAGGAGGACGAGGACGTTGATTGTATTGAATCAATTGTTGTTAATTCACGCATTGATACATTTGATAACGGTAGCGGATCAGCTTTTTTCAACATTTTAATAGGACTCGGTAATAATTTGGCTGGTGTCGTTGGTAAACTGTTTGGCGCCAATGTAGTCGTTGACAAACTATTTGTTTTGTTTAAATAAATACTATTGGGTTTTTTGATAGTTCCAACATTACCAGCTGTGGCTGTTGGTGTTGATGTGGCACCAGCACACTCCCGCATCAACATCAAATGATCAAGTTTATCAACGGTTGTATTCAATTCATTTGCCCATATATCCGATTGTTGTTCACCGTCACCTCCCTCGACAGGTCTTATAGCCAATACTTTAACCTTTCGTCGTAATTCCTCCACATCAAACTCATTACTATAACTCCCATTTTCATAATAACGATGTGATCCGGATGCACCTCTGGGCAACACATCACCAATTAACTCATCTTCATCATTTTCACTCTCTGCATCTTTTTCACTAACCGCCGAACTAGTTGCAATCGATGTACACGTCGAACGTATCTCGCATTTATCTAATTCTGATGCGTAATCAGGTAACGGAAGCACACTACTGTTAGGACTATGTAATGCTTTTGTTTTTGACGATATATCACTAATGCCTGGTGGTAAATTTATTAATTCAGCACCGACTCCCGGTTCGCGGGGTCCGGACGGTGCCACCATATTAATATCACCGCGTTTTTTATGTATTTCCTCGCTGATCAATTCTAAATTCCTTAACGACGTCGAATACATTTGCTTTGACATTTGTATTTGATTTTGTAACTGCTGAATACGTTCCTTTTGTGTTTGTAATTGATCCTGACATATTTGTTTCTCCTCAAAATATGGACGTGACTTATTTATGCTACGTCGAAAACCTTCTTCTAATTGTTGTACCTATAAAAAAGGTTTAAATAAAAAAAAACAATTATTATACCTAGTTTTCTCTAAATTATCAATTAAAATAATAGAAAAAAAGTGAAACTATAATTCACAGTAGTACAGGAAAGGTAACAAAAAAAATAAAACACAATGTAACGAGAAATCTTAATAAATGAAAAATTTATGTAAACAAAGCACAGGTTGGCTACCTGTACGTGTAAGTAAGCATAACCAATGTAATAAAAATTAAAGTGAAAGTAATATAAGAAAATAAAATGTTCACGCACTTTTAATTCAGCTGCATTAAATATAGCCGCCTTCCTTTGGTGTTCCATATTACTGTCAGCCTTTTGTTTTTCCGCGTCCATAACCTAAATGGGAGTTTTTATCTATTACTTTACTTTTAAGGACAAAATTATTAACCTCAATCAAAAAATTAATTTAACCTTAATTGTGGCATGATTTAACATTTCCTGCCATGCATTATCAAATTGCCATTCATGTGAATTGCTCATAAATCTTTGTTCGGCTAAGGCAACGGTTTCTTTTGCTGCTGCATGTATTTCTATGCATAAAATTAACCAAAAAAACAATAATCAATAAACTCTAGCCACTGATAACAAGTTTTCTTCTTTAATCAGTAAATAAACTTACCATTGGCACGTTGAAATTTGACCGCAGCTGTTTGACATTCAATTTGTGCTAAACGTGCTTTTTCTAATGCCTCATAATAAGGACGTGCCTTATCTATACAGCTGCCCAATCTTTTGGATAATAATTTTAATCGTCTCGTTGATTCATTTAATAATATACGAAATGTTGAGTTTGCTTCCTACAAATAAAACAAAGAAACAAAATTAAAATCTTTGCATAAAAACTTAACGCCCCAACATTCGACAGATGAATAAAAAAAAAACAAAAAAAAAATAATTTCCGGTTATAAATTAATTTTTATTCTAAACTCGGTAAATCTCGATTAATAAAATTAATTTAACATAGGAATTCTGGATGGACAAAAAAAATGATTTGTAGGAGGAGGAGAGTAAAAATGTTGAATCGCAGACTGACTCGCTCTATTTAATTCAGTACAACAAGGATTTACTGTGTTGGATAACCTTTTATCTTGGAAAATCTTTTATTTGTTCAAAATTTAATTTATAAAAGTATAGTCGGCACAATAAATGAAGAGATGAAGACTAAAAAACGTTTTATATTGATTACGCCAGATAAAACACAAGACCGTAATGTGTTTAATTAACTTCCATAAAAATAACAAAATCTCATAATACAAAAAAAAAATTGCATACTTTTAACCATTCATTAAGCAATAATTTCGCATTAAATTTAATTTAAATTCTTCACTCCATATTCTAGTTATGCTGGTACACAACAAAAATATATAAATATTTTGCATAAATAATAATAAAAATAAATTGAAGTGGAAACAGTGGAATGTCGTAAAGCAAACACGCAACGACGCAGTTTTATGTTTGTTACACGTGATAACAGCAATTATTGTAATGAAAAAAATGATGAAAAATGGCTAAAAGTATTGTACTACGCTATCGTTAAATAATTTAGTCAAAACTACTTAACCATAGTCAGCTATAAACTATTAAACTAATGCTAAACAAGAATATTTGATATTACATTATAAAATTAGAGTCGGCACCGACTGTAAACTACTCGATACTGTTTATACCTTAAAAGTTGCTTATCAGTTAATAAATGATACAAATATCTAGGTTAACCAAAATATTTAAATCAATATTATCTAGGTCAAGAAGACGTGATAATGTAATTTCTTAAAAATAAAAAAAAAATTATTTTTCTCTCATATTTATAATAAAAAAAAACTTTCTCACAATTTAATTATCATAAAACGAATTTTTTTTATTTTTATTTGCTTTTTAATTTATTTACTCACTTGTTTACAATTTAATTTTTTTTTTTTTTAATTGTTTATATTAACAACAATCGACTGTCTTTTAGTTTAAAAAAAACCAATTTATTTTACAATTATGTAATTCTCAAATACATATTTACATGTGATTGAATGGAAACATAAAAAAAAAAAAATTATTTCATAAACGTTATTAGCTCGTTATAAACCCACAAATGTTCGTGAAATTTTTAGTGTGCGACCAATAAACCACAGAAAAAAAAATGTTTTATTACGTGAGAGTGCATAAAATTAACTTTGGCTAAGATTTGTAATAACGAAAAAACCCTTTATGTTGTCATTGAAATATAAAAACTCCTAAAATATGTGGAATATGTAGAAAGAACGCTGCATCATACTTGCACAATCCAAGCTATAAATAATTTAAATAAAACGTTGTATCAATCTCGAGTAAATTCAACGACATTTTCTCACTACCTAAAAAGATTATTCGACTAAAAAGCATTTTATGTATTAATCAATAGAGTTACCACACTTCTGTGGGATAAATTAAAAGGACAAGATAGAAAAGAATAGGAAAGAAAATACAAATTTATTACTAACATTTACAAATAAATAAATAAGTAGCAGCCGCATTGCATCAAGTTAAAAATTCTAATGCAGTAGCAAGTTCTATTCCAATTTCCTCATACATAATAAAAGCTAAAAATGTTTTGGAAAATAATTATTTATGTAAAAAATGCACTAAACAAACAAAAAAGCGGACCTTTGTCATATGGAATTTAATTTATTTTTTATTTTCTTTAATTAAATAACACGCAAGGCAATAGACAGATGAAAATAAAAATTAAAAACACAAAGTAAAATACAAAAATACAGAGTTAAATAAAAAATTCCACATGTGAAGGTCCCACACAGCCAGATCACATGCAGCAAGCCCAGTATATTCGGTTGTTTTTTGTGATAAGAACAATTTTTATTTTGTTAATTTTCAAGAAATTCTAGTCCTAGGTTTTCATCTGAATCATGACTAAAAATTTTCCAGTCACATCGGAAGCAGAATATTTCCATCCAAAAGGCAATGAAAGCTTAATTAGTAAAATCCCTACAAGTGTCTCACCTTAAATAATTCATAAACGTCTAGCGAAGACACGCCAACAATAAAAAAAAAAAAATAAAAAAAAGCAAAATTCCATCGGGAAATATATATAATAAATCCCTTTGCTAGGTGATTACCATTAATACCACAAAAGACAACAACATTATTTTATTATAATAGATTAGATGAATTAGGAAAATTAAAATACAAAAGGAAAACACATGAAACATAAACATTAAAAGATATTGTATCTAAATAAATAAAAAAATAAAAGTTTATATCATATTCTCACGAGGGGGTCAATGACTAGAAAAATATTTAAAATGAAACAAAAAAATAACCACGGAATCAGCTGTAAAAAATAAAATTAAACAAACAGAATTTAGATAGAGAATTATTTTCCATTAGGCATACAGGTGATTCAAAAGTTTTCTCCTATTGTTCTAATTCCACTTTATTAATAAATTTTTAAATTAAAATTAAACGTAAAATTACTCTAAATTCCATCCGTAAACAATCAGATAAGATTTTGCAAAACTAACTATCAACCGGAAATTATATACAAAACCAAATATCATTCGTGTTATCGCCGATTTTTTTATAACAATAAACAAAAGAAAAAGAAAAATTTTTATCGCAACAAATTAATTAATTTATTTGTGACGTCAAACCAACACGTGCTTTAATCGTAATAACAATTTTTTATAATTAATCAAAGGTTAGTCAATCATTTTATTAGTATTTAATAATCAGTTGGCAGTGGACATTTTTTTATATAGATTTTTATAGATAAAAATACGAAAATTCTAACAATAGAAATGATGGTCATTTCTGATAGTTTCAGGGTCCGTAAAATGAAAATTAAATTTTTTTTATCGACAAACTATTATAACAAAATCGATTCAGTACTCTTTAAAGGGTATTCTTGAAGATTAACATAACAATTTATAAGGGAATCAAAGAAAAATCCGGAATTCAGGAAAAATTACTTAGTCATTGTACTGAATCGACTTAATTCGGAATTTTTGTTTGTACAAAAAAAATAAAATAAATTTCTCGACATACTGACATTAAAAAAATTGTGTCTACAAAAGTTATTTATAACAGCCCAACCCCAACAGTCAAAGTTTAAATAAATCAAAACTAACAACAAAAAAAATTTGTTTGTTTTTTCAACAACTGTTTTCCAACCATTTTTTATTAAATAAATTTAAATCAAATTAAATAGCGAAGCACTAATAAATGAAAGTTCATGAACAAAATTTCATATAATAAATCATTTTCGTCTTTTTATTAAAAAAAATAGATAAATAAGTTCCCATAAGAAAATTAACATTAAATAAAAGACGAAATAAAATCTCAGCATAATTCAAATTGAACTCACAAGAAAAGTGCATTTGGAGAGAAGAGGTAAATCGTAGGCATCTAATTATAATAATAACTTGCATTGTTAACTCTGTTGTAACAATTTACATTAGAAAAGGCGTAAACACAGATGGATTATGTTAGGCGAAGTGGAAATTAACGTCCGATAGTTGAGGGTATTTGAAAAAAAATTTATTAATTTGATTAAAGCCAATCAAAAACACTTGGAAAATCTATTTATGTGACTTTAGTATCATAAACAAAATTTTGCATAAAAACCCTACTATAAAACTAATTTTAAACTACAGAGGCAAGAAAAATATCACAAAGAAAGTTTGATGATTTCTAGTGCATTTTTTTATAAATACGGGCCTTGTAAAAATACAAACAAACAATTGAGATACAATTCAAAATATTTGAATGCAGGATACCTGAAAATATAAAACAAAAAAATGCATCAATTGTTCTATTCAGAAACATACAATTTATGGAAAAATAAATTATAATGTTTTTTTTACATTAATTAATTAAATAATTAACAAGACAATCAATTGTTTAATTAAAATTAAAATTACCACAATAAACGCAATAAAATTTTTATTTCATTAATAAAACATTTTATCGAGAGTTTATATTATGTTGATGACGTCTCGTCATAATCAACATTATTTGCCATGTGGTTTCCTAGTTTAAACGTTTTTGCGCAGTAAACCAAACAAATGAATATGACAGACAGGAATTTTCTTTTGTTTTTTAAAGACTTGTAAACGAATCATTTCCCGCCCACCTATTTATATTGTTTATATGTTTTAAAAATAATTAAAATTAAATTCCAAATATTTCTACAAATGTTCCATCCATATTTTTTTGTTTATAAATCATTATCATTTGTATAAAATTTATCAGTTTGTGTCGTGATGCGTTAATAAAAAAAGAAAAAAAAGTTAACGAGCCAAAACGTTATTTAGTTTGATTTTACTGGATGAGATGGAATTTAATTATTTTACTATTTTTCTGCACACGATTGATTGTAGATGCATGAGAAAACTATACTAAATAAAAAAAGATGGAATACAACCTGTCTGAGCATGCAAATAGAAATTACATCATGGATCGTTTGTTATGACTGCATTATATAAAAAAAAAACTCCAAAAGGTCATAGATGAAAAACAGATAGAAAATTATTTTTAATTACAACAAACTTATACTATCAACTATAGATAAACAAAAACTAAATTTTCTTTATTTACTCAGCTTTAATAATACTAAATAAAAGAAACAACACGATACACACGTTTGATTTAAATTTATTATTTTACCATTCCATAAAACCAAGTATTTAAATGCTATATTATATTGATTTTTATACTTTAATAAAAAACATTATTCTAGTTATTTTATATTGCTTTACTACCTGTGTACAAACAAATAAAATAAATTTCATTGTTAACAAGGAAAATTTAAATTTATCACGTGTCCGCTAAATTCTTAGTAAAGAAAAAACAAAGAAAATTAAATTCAATTTCAAGAATATTTATTCTACAGAGTGACACATTATTACATTTTTTTTTTTTTTTTTTTTTATAAATAAGTCATGTATTGCATGTTGTTTTCCATTTTTTTTTTTTTTAACATTGAGTATCCAACGCAATTCTATTCTTTAGTCTGTGATAATCGTGCCTTGCTAACAATTACTCAATCATTTGTAGATTAATCCTCGTTTAATGATTAAATTATTTTAAATTGAAGGAATTATTTTTGCAGTTATGATTTTAAAATGAAAATAAATTCATAAATAAATGCCAAAAGATTATAGAATTAAATTGAAAACGAAAATAATGTTTCACATGTATAAACATTAAAAATAAAAACATTTTTAATGAATCATGCATTAGTTATCCTGAAAAAGCTTTTTATAAAAACAAAGAATTTTTTTTTCAACTTAAAATATTAGCTCTTTGTCATTAACACGTCTAACGTCGCTTAAACGGTTGAAATAATTTAGAAATCACTCAAAATAAGTAAATAACAGTCTTCATAGACTTTTTACAATTAACCCACGATTTAGAGATATAGAACAGTAAACCTTCTACGTAGTATACAATTATCGAGTTTTACCTGTAATTTTACACTCAAAATCAATATAAATATTAAACAAAAATAAAAATTCATTATCATAACACAAACATAATCGTTTTACTTACTTCCAATTCAATCTCCAATTTATTGATTTCATCCGTTGCTGTATTTAAATTTTCTAATTCAACCTGCAAAGAATAAAAAATCAAAATTAATTAAAAATAAATAAAATTAATTAAAAAAAAAAAACAATTAAAATTATGTGTAAAATCGATTAATGAATTGTGAAAAACGTAGTAAATTGTTTTTAATTGAAAAAAAAGAAGCAAATAAAATGTAAATTCATTAAATAAAAAACATCTGCTTAAACCTCAACGGGATAATTAAAATTCACAACCAGGGAGTATTTCAGAAGTTTTTTTTTAATAAAAAATCATTTAGATTCAACTTTACAGCATAAACTTTATGACTTAAAAAAATAAACAATATTTGTACTACACACCTTTATACATTCAATATCAAACAAAACAAAATATTCAGAAAAAGTCTCCAAAACAAAAGCAAAACAACCTCCAACATAAAGTGACATAAGCGCAACAACATCAATAACAAAAAAACTCAATACGCATTAAATAAACTAAACATTCTTTCAACCAGGAAATTTATTCATTTTACAAATTATAATAATAAATAAATCTTAAACCAAACAAATTCCTATTTTGACAATTTTTATTAAACTTTATCAATTAGTCACAATCACATTGTTTCATTTAATAAAATAAATGAAATAAAACAAAAAATCATTTTTTTTATTGATTCGTTGCACATGGTAAGGTAAAAAAAAGAAAAAATGTCACTGATAACAAACGAACTTTTACTGCTATTGGATATTAATATATTTTTAAATATAATAAAAATTTAATCAGCAATGAATCATTAATAAAACAAAACAAAACAAAAAAGAATTAATAATTTTTGATATCTAATCAATAAATAAAAATAAAAATTATTTGCATGTGTTCTGTGCGCACAGAAAAAAAAATTCCATCAACATATTCACTCAACCAAACATTCATCGTTCAAATATACTCAAATCGTAGCAATCTACGCTTAGAGTTAGTATAGCTGCATGGTTATGTTCGATTCTTTACGGTAGAAAAAGTAGAGTTCGAACCTCTGCACAAAAAAAAAAAAAATATATGCCTGTTGGAATTTTTATTAAGACATTTAATTATCTCAAATGTCTGCTAATTTCCGTTGGGCTAGATTAAAGCGAGGACTCCACCAATGATAGCATATAAATTTGTGTAATCGTTGACTAAGACAAAATTTCCGACAAAAACCATTTCTTTTTTCTGTTATAAATTTTAATTATTTTGTCCCACTCTTTCATAATCGCCAATCGAGTGACTAACATTTCCTGCAGTTGCATGATGTTTACGAACTGACGTCAATAAAAAAGAATTTTTATTTTGGTAATTTTTATAATTAATCAAGAGAATTCAATTAATTTATTAAAAAGAAAAAATAACTCAAGCCTAATGATGATTAAAGTTACTCAACAGGAATAAATGCTACAACTATATGCAAGAACCATTTTTTTTTAATCAAAGAACTACGCCATACATTTAATTTGGTAAAAAAGACAGATTTTCTAAGAGAACGTTATAGCCGTAAACGTTCGTTCGTCGGTAGTCGGATTTTAAACTTTGCTCACAACGAGTTCAAATCTCGATACGGTAGTGGAAAAAATATCTCGGTTTTTTCATTAGATTTTATTAAGCAAATTTAAAATTATTCACTACGCCTCTCCTCTTGGGCAAGAGAAACGATTAAATACTGATCGAATTCTCTAATCAGGAAGGGCAATATCAAAGAATAGATTCCTATTATCCGCCACAGAGCCAACGACACATAATTTGTTAGGTTCTGCCCTTAGGAATCAACACTATTCAATTTTTTTTGATAATCCACATCACACTACTACAGAGATATTTTTCTAATTAAAAATTAAAAACAAAACACTTTCGATTTGGCAAAATAATTACATCGCCATGGTGGCGCACCAGCAACTATTTTCGTTTTTCTTTAAACATTTTTTTTATTGTTGTTTATTTTACGGTTAAAATGTAAAAGAAAAAATATTTTTAATTGATTAAACAAAAGAAAGCGATTTTGATTGTCTTGTAATTAGTTTTCTTTCACACAACACACATGCAAATGGTCTATGGTCAGGTAGAAATACTTCTTGCAAGCATCTGAGTTCAAAATGTTTTATTCTCTAGCTACTGACGTCAAAAAAAAAAAAAAATTATGTGAAAGGGCCTCGGTAATCTACATTTTCGTCAATAAATATATTGTAGAGAAATGAAAAAATAGTAAAACATATTTTTTTGTAATCACCTGTATTCTGGGATCTAAATCATTTTCCTCATCCATTTTTATTTTTTTTTTAAGTCACTTTAATTTACATAAAATAGACACAAACACAAATTTTATTTTAATTATTATATTATATATTAACCTTCTGATAACCAAAAAAATAATGAGTAAAAATTATTATTTTTTTACACAACACAACACTGAATAAATAATTTTTTGTTGCCTTTTATTGGTTTAGGATGGTTTTATATTTACCAGGATTTGTTAAGGAACAACACAATAGAAAAATGATTTTATTTGTTTTCTTTACTATAATATTTTATTATTTTTCATTATTATTTCTTCATTTACTTTTATTTATTATGACATTTTAATTAAAATCGCCTGTGAAACAATAAATTATCTATTTTTGACACTCGATAGAATAAAAACTTCACAAATAACTTTTAACATTTATCATAATAAACATGACTTTTAGAAAATTATGCAAAAATCAAATCTTCAATCTATTTGATTGATAAATGAAACAAAATAATAAAAACAATAATTAAAATAATAAATAAAAATTCAAAAAAAATAATAATAATTAAAAATTCACTTCAAAACAAATGTCATCATCAATACAAGCTAGCTAGCCTACACCAATGCTTAGCACGAACAAAAAGCTTAAAGCTTAATTTAGAAATATGCTATCGATAGTATTTTAAAGTACTAGATATATAGCATAACTCTTTCAACGTAATAACAAATATATGTAAAAATGAGAAAGCTATATATAACACCAAAATCATCTGATAACGTCTGGTAATAAAACGTTATAACTATCGATAAAGATTTTTTTTTTTATTTTGTTTTAAATCTCATAAATAAAACGATGCAAAAATTTTTTATATAATTTATTTTTATTTAAATTATAATTGTTTAATTACGGCATACACATACTCGACGATCATTACAGTATCCTCCACGATACCCTAAAAATAAGCAATGGGCAGCACAAGCACCATGATTAACACCTAGGAAGCTTAATAAATCACATGTAGCTCTTGATTGGACACTTGGTATTTGTGGTAAAATTATTGGGTGAAAAAAAGGTGGCAAACATTTATCTGAAACTTTATTAAAAATGAAATTATTACATGTTTTTTTTATTATTTTTAATGTATTACTTACCATTGTCTGGTCGGGAGCGTGGCAAACCGACAGTGCTGTATAAAACAACACACATAATTGCGCAAATAAGTAAATATTTCATTTTTGGATAGTTGTTTACTATTCTCAACGATTAAAATGTAATAATTAAACAGTAAACACCTCTAATTACCTATTTATATTAAAAAGGAAAGTGTAGCATTGACAGTGTTTTTATCAAATAATTAAACCAAAGTCAATCATGTTTTTAAATTGCAATTGAGATTATAAAAATCGATAATAATTTTCATTTGTATTATTAATTAATTAGTTAATATTAAGCTTATCTAGTTAATAAGATCTATTTATTAAAATATAATAAATAACATTAAAACAAAATGAAAATATTTAACGAATTCGTAAAATTCAAATGTAATAAACGTAAAATAATTTCGAAAATAAATCGTTAAATCTGGTAATATTAATTTATTATGACATTTCATCACTCTAGTACGTTATGAAATATTTAATTTATATTATATATATTTTGTAAAAAAAAAAATTCTCGGTTCTAATATTTTTGTGTTAATTTAATTTTATTTAATTTAATATTTTAAAGTGTGTTTAAACAGAAAATAAAAGAAAAATGGTTTTCTCAAGAGTATTTAAAATTATAGTACAAAATCAAAAAACAATACTTAATAAACCAGAAACAAATGTATTTGTGAAACGTTTTAAGACACATTATCGTAGTGGGGCTATTAAGCCAATGCCCGAAATATTACCCCATGGTATACTTAAAGCAATGGCTGCTGTTATTCCAGGACTATTAATTGGTGCTGCTATAAGTAAATCAATAGCGAATTTCTTAGAAGAGAATGACTTATTTGTACCATCAGACGATGATGATGATGATGATTAAAAAAATGAAAAAAAAAATATGTTAAAAATAAAGACAGGCAATGTGACTTAAATTTATTATTATAACACATTTTTATTTTTTTATCTAATTTTATTTATTTTGTTATCCTTGTAGTTCACATTTGACATAACTATATAAGAAAAGAAAAAAAAAGAAAATATTTTAATTCTGAATACGTTTTATAAACCTCATTGTTATTACCAAACTGGTCACAAAAAAACAAGTAAAAAAAAATTAAAAACGAATCTTAAGTAAATTTTCATTAATCTTTTTTAAAATTAAATCTTCAATCTTCTTACAAAATAATTCATAATTATAAACGAGTAATTCTTTATGTATAGCATTTTTCTTCTTCTTTTTATCTTGTTCTTCGAAAAAACTAAGTCATTTTGTAAATATTAAACAAAAAAAAAATTTAAAACTACCAAAAACTCCCAATGTATATTTTTCTGTTAATTCTATTTTTAATTTATTATTTAATAACGATAAAAGAATTTTTTTTTTAATAATCAGTAATCACCAATTTTTATTTAATTATTATTATTTAAGTTTAATCAGATTTTGTTTTTTGTTCTTTTTAATTAATGGAACGATTATTATGAATAAGTAAAGAATAAACTATGTAAAAAAAACTAAATAATTCATTATGTTTGTCCAAAAATATATAATTAAATAAATATTAAAAAAAAAAATTGTCAATTTATTTGGATATTTTATTGATTCTTTTTATTCCTGTTCCTATGTGAAAGTCTTATAAGATTCAGTGAAAAGGTTTTTTGTAAGTAATGTAGATGAAATACTCTTAAAATAAATACACAGAAAAAACATGATAAGAAAATTAATTTATTAACAGGTCAACAGAGATCATTTCTATAAAACCAAAACACAAATTATGACAGGAATTTCCAAACTGAAAAAAGAAAAGAATGCATTAATAAAACAACAACTTTCTTATAAATTTCGTTAGAATTTTTTATTTTATTTTATAAATTAATGATTAGAAAGTAAATAGTAAGGTAATGGGATATTTATAAATAAGGATTAACGTAAGATTAAATAAAAATTGTTTTTATTTTTTTTATTAATAAATAAATAAATTCTTAAAGTAGTAAACAAAAAAAAAAGTTATCAAAGTGCTTGTAAATAAGAAAAACCTTCAATTTCACTCAGTTCCAAACAAAAATATATTCCTGGAGTACTGACAGTATTAACTGTATAATACAGAAAATATTTAAATAATTCAAAATCAAAGTTTTACTGACGACGAATAATTTGTTTTTAATTTTTTTCTGTGATTTTACTTCAATTTTAACGAGTTTTAAACTCTATTTTTAATTTTTTTTCATATTTTCCAGTAGGAATATAGCCAATATTGTACGGATTAACACTTTGCTCAAACTTCTCTGCTGCTATAAATATTATTAAATTGTGCGTTTTAGGTACAATTTATAAATAAATAAATAATGAATACAAATTATTATTCTGGTGGTCGTTTATGTGCACTCCAACCATGAAAACATTTTGTGAATCTTCGTGACTCTTTATTCTTTAATGTTAAAAATAATTTTCGTGGTTTATCCGGTTGTTTAACACGCATATGCTGTATATAAACCTAAAAAATATAAATTTTTAATTAAGTATAAATAATCAACAAGCAAAACAAATAATGTTATAATACCTGTGCCGATTTGTATGCTAATTTAATTTCAACTTCACTACAACGTGCGCCCAACCATAGGAATACATGCTCCCCATTGTCTAATATCATAATATCATCATCAGCTAAATCATCTTGACAAAAGTCTGAACATTTTTCAGCAACAGTAAAATATCCTTTTTCATTTGAACAACGGAATAACCGAGTGTATTCCATAAATGTTGCATCCGTTTCGTATGGTTTACGACCACCTAATGCTACCCAAAAGAAATTCTCTGGTTCCTCACCTTCATTTAAAATCTAGAAAAATAGAAATTAATTAAATTTTCCTTTGATTAGTGAGAAATTTATTTTTATAAAACCTACTTGTAAGCTAACCCATGGATTGTTAAATAAATCTTCAGCGATATCTTGAACTAGTTTTGCTTCCTCGGGAACAGACTTAGAGCCGATCCAAACATAAACAATACCGGACTCTGAATCATCTTCAGTTTCAAATGGTACATAAACAATATAACAGAACGCAGAATTCAATAAAATCGCATCTGGTCTTGTCTGTATTAAGCGTGTACACAATGCGCTACCATTGGAACGCAAATGATAAAATTTCACCGGCAATTTACCATCAGGTGTTCGTATCTTCTCTTTACGTTTACCATCGTTAATGATAAATTTACGCTTAAAATGTGCCATAAATTTTAAATTCTCTTGCTGCTGATGAATACGTATAACCTCAAGTTCCTCACCAAACATAGCTTTGAATTTCTTTTGCAACGTAAATGTAAATGTTAGCCAACCCATATTACCAGCATTGCGCCCTTGCCAGAAATATACAATGCACTGTATTTCATCGTCGGGCGGTGACGAGTTATCGTTGCCCTCTTCATCATCATCAGCTGGTGCACAATACCGACACAAAAACACATAGCATTCTCCAGAATAGAAATTACCCAATTCTTCCTCGGGTAAACGTACGAATTTTTTCCCTTCTAAAACAAATGCTTCCATTGCCTCCAAATCATAATTCCAATCTTCTGTAAGTTTAGGAAAGTAAAGAAATAAATAAATTAAAAAAAAAAACAAAAAAAGTTTTTCAATTATTTTACCTTCAAGTTGCATTGCTTCAGCAAGTGTCATCGCTGGTTGCCTTGGCATAAATAATGCAGCTAAATCGGCTTTTGTTTCTTGATTTCTTGCCCATTTTGTTAAATCAGCTCCAGTTTTAGCAACTGATTGAGCTGTACGTGTAAAATCAACAGCAATTACCTCATCCCACCCAGTAAATTTACATTTGAATAATTGATTTTCGGTACCTTCCTGAACACGTGTTACCATTGCATAAGGCGGTCGATCGATCATCGTGAATAATTCTTGGGATAATTTTATAGCAGCTGCTCGCACAAGACGTGTAGATTTTTTACCAAACCAAACGAAAACGTCCAAGAAACAATCAAGAATATAAACATTTTTACTATTTAATAATGTATGAACTAATTTAGCCTGTGGCACTTCCACTTGTGGCAATTCTAGATAGCCCATGCCCAGTTGTATTTGGTATAAGCGAGGAAAACTAGGAACAAATTCGGGATCAACGTGTTCTTTTATTTTGTTTTCTGGGGGAGTACCGTCTTCACGGCCCAACGCTTTCCAAAAGTCACTACTCTCATCATTTTGCATTTCCATCATAATTTCTGCTTTGTTCTTTCTCTCATTTTTGTTTATCTTTTCAGCCATTAATCTTGATTTTGATTTTAGAGTATTTTTTGAGCGACGTCCATGCCACATGAAAATTTTAGTTCCAGTATCAACAACAAACACATATCCTGGGTCAAGGGAATCTGTGGATACACTGACAGGCTCTAAATGTATAGAGGCGCCAGCTGCATGAACTCTAAACATGCGTATTGTATAGATCATATCTTCAATCGTATAAAATCCAGTAGCAGTGCGACCGCCTTCAATATAAGTTAATTCTGTATCGAATAAGGCGATAAACTCATCAGATTCATCTGCTTGTTCTTCGCGAATAGTGCGACAACGTGCCCCAAGATAATTCCTTAAATTTACAGCATGAATTGCGGCACACGCGCGTTTATCCAGTGTCGCATTGGTTCCAATCCAGAAATATATTTCCCAAGTCAATTGCCCTACATCGTCTAATAAAGTTTTTAAAACAATATAACAGTCGCCTTCATAAAATTTACCATGAGTTACTTCGTCAATTTTATTTGGTAAGAAATTTTCAATCTCCCAAATTGTTATACCAGATACTTGACCATCGTCATCTTCGAAAAATTCTGAATAATCTAATGGCGGTTTTTCTAAAGTTTCATCCCAACGTTTTGGTTTTAAACTCTCAGTTTTTTCATCTTCAAAACTTTTTGAATTTTTATCTTTAGCTATATCCTTCATACCCTTTAAAATCTTCGCAGAATCCTGATCAGATTCCGTGCGTGGACCACGCCTCAAACGTAATTTTCTAGCTATCGGATCTTTACTACTATTAGCTACTGGTGCAACAGGTGGTACATTTGCACCAGCTAAACGCAATTGATGTTGCAACGAAAAATCAATATTATAAAATTCAATACCGGCTCCTTTTTGTACTTCAGTAGGTTTGGGAGGCATTATTAAATCTGGATTATTGTGCAAATCAAGTTGTTCTAAGTCGGTAAGTAAATGTATGGCATCCGGTAACGTTATTAACCGATTTGTACTTAAATTTAATTTTTTTAATGCGCCGCAACGACATAAACCTTCTGGTATCATTTCCAATTGGTTATTTGACGCTGAAAACACTTCTAAGCTACATAATTTTCCAATACCAGACGGAATCCCTTCAAAATCTAATTTATTATCATTTAAATATAACCGACGTAATTGCATTAATTTACATAATGAAGCCGGCAGTGCTGTTAATTTATTACGTGATAAATTTAGCGTTTCTAATTTTTGCCAAAACTCAACACTTGGTGTTAATTCAATAATTTCATTTTCACTTAAATTTAAACGTTTTAATGTTGACATATTATATAAACATTCTGGTATACGCGGCAGGGAATTCTGTGATAAATCTAGCTCAGCAAGATTCGATAAGGAGTCTAAGCTAGTTGGAAAATTTTGTAAATTTCGCTGTGTATTACGCATATGAAGACATTCTAAATTCTGTAATGATGGCAATTGTCTAAAAAATTAAAATAATATAAAAAATTAATTAAATACATTATACACATTAACAGCACTACTAACCTTAATTGAAATAATTCTAAAGGATTGTCATTAAGAATTAACGTTTGCAAATTGGCGAGCCGTCTTGTTTGAGGCGGTAATGTCTCCAGTTTATTATATGATAAATCAAGAAACAATAAATCCGTTAATTGAATAAATAATGCGGTGGGAATGGCTTCAATTCTAAAATAATTAAAAAATAAATTATTCATGATTCAATGATCTGGATGAAAACATACTGATTGTGGCTAAGATTTAGAACAAGTAAATTTTTAGCTTTTTCTAAACCTTCGGGAACTTCTTTTAATTTATTATAAGAAAGATCTAATGTTGTTAGTTCGTCTAGTTTAAAAAGTTCCGGCGGTATTCCAGAATTTTTAATCTTATTATGTCGCATATTTAACGAACGTAAACAACCCAGTTCTGTTAATTCACCATATAATTTTTCCAATTCATTATTTTTAAGCGACAGATGTTCCTACACAATATAAAAATAAAAATTTTAATTTAAAGCTAAAAAAATCTATGTCAATAAATAGATAAAAGAAAAAAAAAAAAAAAAAAAAAAGAAAATTCATACTAATTTCAATAATTTCCCCATCTCTTCTGGAATCTCTGTTAAATTAGTTTTATCTAATTTTAGCCATTGCACTCCGGTCATTGATCGTAAAGCAGTTGGAAATTTGCCATCCTAAAAATTAAATTATTAATAAATGTATGTTTACAAAACATATTTGAGATTTTTTATTAATCAAAACATTCGTTTCTAAAGTTTTTTTTTTCTATAGGCTGTCATAGTATTATTTATGTCAAATAAAGTACATTATTTCACAACAAATTTAACATGATAATACTTATGGAAAATAACACTTTTATATATAAAAATAATCGGAAAATAATTATTTATAATTTTATTATGTTTATTTATTATTTTATAACTTACACTAAAGTCATTTTTAGTAAAATCAACACCTCTAACAAAAGGCAACACTCCCGTGTTAGCCATTTTTTAACATAATTTATGATTCACAATGAATCACTGCAAGGTTCATATCAATAAAATGTCATATTATAGTAGGATTCTCGTTTAAATTTTCTTTTTCTTATGAAATGCATTCTTTTGAAACGTTAAATCATGTATTGAAAATGACATATTTTATTAAATCTATATTGAATTAAAACAAAATATATTGATGAATATTATTCCAAAAAACTTTCAGATAAAAGTTTTTTTTATATAACATATCATCCATGCTATAATTTCTGGTTACACATCTTTAAGGAATGAACAATGTTATGAATGGAATGAACAAAATATGCCGTAAACATGCCGTAAGAAATTGGATTGTAGAAAAAAATTTCTCAACATTAATTTAAAAACATCTTCTGAACTCTTGAAGAATATATATGAAAAGCAATTTCCACGTTAAAGTTTATTTACAAATAACATCTGCTGCTTTACTAATTGCATTTAATTTATAAATGCAGTTAATGCATACGTAGCTAAAATTCCAAATATGTTGTTTGTTCTATGCAATAAAAAAAATTATAGCCTTCCAACCTGAAATTATTAAATTATTAATTAGCAGGTGTTTATGTTATAATTCTAATATAAATAGAAAATTCAACAGCCAAGCATCAAGTCAATAAATATGACTGAAACATTCTGAAATCTGTTGTAAAATGTTCGACTCTTTAAAGATTTATTTAGATAAGTTTAGTATATCAATTGATATGCAAATTAAATATATTTCAATGTTGTTAAAATTGTGTGGTAGAGTAAAAGCATACAAATTAAATAAATTTTATTTTTATATAATTAATTTCGGTTATTTTCTTATTTATAGTTTATGAAACAGTCTCCATAAACAGCTTCAAGTATAAAATAACTCAATTGACTCGTACACTATGCTTATCAATTGTTTATGGTATACCAATATTAGGAATTTCTGGATTTACAACCGCACTTGATATGGATGATAAAATTGGTTCACTGATTACTCTTATAATTGGTATAAACGTGAGTTTTGTTTTTTTGTAGTTAACAAAAAAAAAAAAAAAATTAAAATACAAAAATCTTTTGGAGAATTTCCAGACAATAGTGAAATTACTATCAATAGAATTGAATAAGGAAAAGTTTTTCATGTTATTAAAGGAATTGAAGGATAATTACAAAACACATAGTTGTAATGTTCAAGAGAAAACATTTGTTATCACTAGTTTACGTTATTCAAGGTAACTATCATATGATATGACAGACAGAATTGAATAATTACAAAAATAATTATTTTATTTCAGTTATTTTATGAATATGATTCGTGGTTCGTTTTTAATGGCCGTTTTGGTACCATTAATGGTGCCGCATTTTTCATCAAAAGAATGGATGCTACCTTACAGTTTATCTATACCAGGAATAAAGTAACAATATTTTATTAATTAACTTATTTATTAACAGCTAATCAAGTATAAACCTAATTAAAGTCACAGAAAACATCCTGGTTATGAAATAGTGTATTTCATGTCAGGTGGACTCTCATTTGTTGTTATCATTATTATCGCAGGTAATAGTATAACACTATTATTATAATACTATTTTTCGTTCTTTATCTGCTTTACAAATTGTTTATTAAACCCATAGCTATGGATTCAATGTTTTGCATCTTCACGTATTTAATTGTAACAAAATTTGATATAACGATGAATTACTTGAAACAAATCGGCGATGATAAATACAAAAATAACGAATTGTTGATTAAAAATTGTATTAAATTGCATATTCAGACGATTAAGTAAGAAAAATTAAATTTTTAATTGAGTTACGTACGTTACGAAGAAGATTAATTTAAATTCCATTCTCCTTCTGTAGTATTATCAAAAGAGTTTCCTACTTATTCCAGGCAACGGTTTTAGTACAATATATGTGCAATGGGGCTCTGATGCCTATCACGTTATTTCATATTAAAATTGTAAGCAACATTCACAACATTAACCGACGTCATACTTTCTGTCTTTATTTTATTTATTTTTTATCCATAGAACGCCTACAACATGTCTTTTTTTTTATTAGCCGCAGCTATGATTGATTTATTCTTGTATTGTTTTTGTGGACAGCTGGTTATTGATAAGGCTGAGGAGTTGGCAAATACAATTTATTGCTGTCAATGGTATAATCTTGAGAAAAATTCTGATAAAAAAGATCTGATCATATTCTTAGAGAATGCACAAGCACCAGTAGGATTCTCCGCTGGTGGTTTATTTGAATTGACTATGAATACATTCACGCAAGTAAAATCGTAAAAAAATTCCGAATTAAAAACAGAAAAAAATCTAAAAATTTCATTAAAATTTCAGACATTAAAATCAGGCCTCAGCCTCTGGGCGTTTCTAAACTATATTATGGAAGATACATAGCAATTATGTGATCATTATAAGGAAACTCTAATAGCACGGTACACAAGTGTAGTTCATGTTAATTTCGCAGATATTTTTTCTCTCATTATTTATGTGCACAATTAGCTTTTACATTAAATTCAATCAAATAAGTGGCGGAGTTTCCTTACACGGTGTTTTGTTTAAAAATGCAGTAACAGGGTCAGACTAAGTAAATAAAAAAAACTTCATTCTTCAGGTTCTACCGAGATTTGAACTCGGATCGCAGGATTCAAAGTCCTGAGTGCTAACCGTTACACCATAGAACCGACGATTAATTATTTGTTTAAAAAATTTATTTTAAATTGGTGAGGCTAAAAATAGTTTACCGGTATATTTTACTTTCTGCTAAACTAATTGGATAATGAATTGTTTACTCTGTGTAATCAACATAATTATTGACTTTGGTTAGAATTTATCATGTAAATCACAGCAGGTGTTTATGCAATAACAATAAAATAATAAATAAAGCACAGACTACTAAAATAATTTTATTTATTTATTTGTTTACAAAATGTTTTCGTATAATGATTTGATTGTCATTCGGTTGGAAGCCACGATCAGAGGAAATAAAAATTCAATTTATTCTAGTTATTTTTCCCGAAATCTTTATTTTTGTTATCATTTGGTGAATGTGCGAAATTTAATGTAAAAAATAAATTTATTGGTGGATATGTGTATGGTATATTATGGGTAAACGTTTGCTTAATAAAGACATTATCCGCAGAACCTACAATATCGTTCTATATCATCTAATGCCAAAAGTTTTTGACGATCCCATGAATGCCAACATTTATTGTTAATAGCCAGATCACGGTAAAAGCTTTTTGTATTTTTAAAAATTTCAATGATCCAAAATAGCTCAGTGTCACAATTCATGTCATCTGGAAAAATAATTAGTTTGGAGAATTTTTTTTAAACTTCAAAAATATCATAATCTTACCTGTTTCGAACAGAAGATAACTATTTACACTTAAAAAATTATAAATATTCCCACGAAATAAATTTTGTTGAAGTTTCTTTAATGGATTCCATCTTAGTTCTAAATACTGTATATTCAATAATCCTGAAAATGTACGATTATGGAATGCAGATATATTATTATGGGATAAGTCAAGGACTTTCAAATTTGGTAAATTGTAAAAGGCATCTAAATGTAAATCCTTGATGGAGTTTCGTTGTAAAATAAGCTGTCTAAGTTCAGGTAGATTATGAAAGGCTCTCTCTTCAATGTTAACGATTGTTGGACTCATGGCGACGGTATCAGATATCACTTTTTACAATATTCATACAAATTAGAAGTGGAATTATCACCTCAATATCTTTTATGAGAAAATTCATTATCTTTTTGTATTTTCTTTTCACTTTCTTTGACAATTTCTTAATTCACAACTTAACAACTTCGATGGCTCAGTACCAATAATGCATTTTATTAATACAAAATTGAAAGAGCCTTGACTGGTAAAACACTTTAATAAATATAACCACAACCCCGGGAATCACAGTTATCACAATATTTCCCATTAATAATCTCTAAACGAATAATCAAATTACCATACCAGTTTCTCTAATTGGATTGTGATAAGTAATAATAATAAATAAAACAGATGGCGATGACATAGCGAAATCAATTTTTATTAAATTATCAAATTCTTCACTTTGTAACTTCAAAATTAATTAATTTTGAAAAACAAAAAAATAATAATTTACTTTATTAAAAAAGAATATAAAAAAAAAAATTCCAGAAACATTTTTCGCTGCGGACAGGATTCGAACCTGTGCGGGCAGAACCCAATGGATTTCAAGTCCATCTCCTTAACCACTCGGACACCGCAGCTACAAGATAACTTTGTCTTATAATCACTTATATTACGGTAATTAATTTTTTTTTTTAATATTGACGATTCTCCAGTTTTTAATTAATTAATTAAAATTTCTAAAAGAATTAATATTAAAAACGAAATTCACAAATATGATTATAACTAATTTAATAACGTAGTCGGCTGAAAATGTATGCTATACACAGCGTTTGTAATCTAAACCTAACAACAGCAGTATTACTAAATGCAATTAACATTCAAACACAATAAAGGTCTAAAGAGAAACGCCTGTCGTCGCAATTCAGTTCAGGACTTTAACAACATACATTTTAAGTGTATTCTGCTTAGGCCTTATGAGTAGCATAAAAATGAATAAAAAAACTAAATTTTTCAACTTTTTTTCTCATTAATTTATTGATAACAAAAATTTTTAAATTCTATAAATGTGTGTAAAAAAAATTTTTTTAATGCATATCTCTTTTTCTCTCAATTCAATAAATTTGAAACAACTAATTAATTATATTAAAATAATTAATTAATTTTATTTGTTTTATAAACAATTTTTTTGTACTTAAAAATTAAAAACAAGAACAACTAGTACAACAACAACAAAGTATATAAATTTTTAATTAATTTATTAAATTCTAAAAATTAAACATCACCAGAAAAAAAAATACAAAACAATTAAGATAACGTGAAATAAAGAAAAAAAATTAAAAATTACTTAAATCTAATTGATCAACACCACGATCTAAGTCGTCTAATGTATCCTCAGAACCGGAACCGGTCAGATCCGATAATTCGTCTAAGCACTTTTGACGTTTTCGTACATTCCAGTGAAGGCACTCCGCTAATGAATCAAACCAATCACTTATTTGATCTTGGGCACATATACTTGGCACCGGATATATTGACGTTGTCACCCGTAAACTATAATTCAATTAATTAAAAATAGAAATAAAAATAAAAAATTTCTCTAGAAATTCACATACCTATCACCATGAAGTAATTCTTGACGATTTCTACCATCAAACGATACCCAAGAGGTATTACGACTATCTGGTGATATTGATATCTAAGAAAAAAAATAAAAATAAATTTCATAATGAATTAATGTTATCAAGACAAACCTTTAATTCAACACCAGCTGGTACAACAATTGGACGAAAACTTAATGAATGTGGACATATCGGTGTGACCATTATTGCTGGTACAGACGGATGTATCATTGAAGCACCGGCAGCTACTGCATATGCTGTACTACCAGTTGGCGTTGATATTATTAAACCATCACCCTGTACCGACGTTATATATTTACCATCTAAATATATATCGATATTACTCAAGTACGGTGATGGGCCACGATCAATAACAACCTCATTCAATACTAAAATATTTGTTGAGGGTTTACCTTGTGACTCAATTGATATCGTTGATGGTGTTGTTACTGTTGCAGTTGTTTCATTCAATAATTCCTTATCATTATTATTATTTATTATATTTACATTACTTCCTAGACTTATATTATTATTATTAATAAGACCACTACCGCTACTACTGTTACTACTACTATTGCCACTACTACAACTAGTATTACTATTGCTACTAATCCTTGACGCTGATCCAACTGATTTATGTTGTTTTTGCTGCTGTTGTTGTTGTAAATTTATTATTTGTGGTTTACGAACAATTATACAACGTAAACGACTTCGTAATGTCAATGCTGCATGACCTTCTAATACATTTGTTACTTGTTCTTGAAAATTATCAAATTGGAATGGTGTTAAAAAACCTAACGAGCCTAAATGGAAGGCCATTACCGGTGGTACAGACTGTTGAAATAATAATGATGCGTAAAGTAATGTACCATCACCACCTAAACACACAATAAAATCAATCCGATCGGTTAAATCATCTCTTCCATCTCTGTAATAATAATAAAAAATTAATTAATTAACTAAATTATTTAAAAAAAAGAAAACTTACTTAAATGTCACCAATTTATCTTTAATCTTTTGAAAATGTTTATCAGCCATTAATAATGGATCATCTAATACCGCTGATTCTACCCAAACGACCATATTTTTCTCCTACAAACGAAAATGAATTAAGAAAAAAGAAGCGGAATAGGAAAAGGGTTCGTTACCTGAATAAGCCATTGAACAAGCTGAACAAAAGGTGGCAACACAGTCGAATCGCGTACTTTTTTTATAACTAAAACAGTTAATGGTGGCTTATACCATGTCAATCGTTGACTAGCCGGATCTTGTATTTGCCTTTAAATTAATTAATAAATAAATAATAAAGGAATATTTTTATAGAATTAAATATTAAATAATAAAGAAATTACAACTTACATAACCATTGCTGAATTTTTCATAATACGACCACATGGTCCAAATTGCTGGAATGGCGATGGAGCATTTAAACTTCTTGTTCGCCTGTTAAAGAAATGAAAAAGAAAAAAAAATATTCCATTAATTTTCCTTAAAAATAATTAAATTTAGAAACAAAATAAACTATTTTTCTTGTTAAAGACTTAAAAAAATCCACCTTAATATTCTGACAGACGGATCAATTAGTTCCATAATAGAATTATCTATAATCTCCCCCCTAGTACCAGTACTACTACTACTATTACTACACCTACTATTAATACACTCAACACTACTTATGTCAGTCTCATCCATATTATTATTATTATTCAATTTTTTATACATGCGATTCTCCATTAGACTTTTATTTAAATCAGTAAAATCACTTTGTCTTCTTCTTCGTATTAAATCCATTGTTATTACTTAATTAATTTAATTTAATAAAATTTTTTTCCTTGATCATTTAATACAAAAACTAACAACACTAGAGAAATATTCTTTCATCTGTTAACCACTGTGTACTAATCACGTCTTGTCCGTTTTGTGTTTATAAAATTTTATTTTTAATTAATCTTGTTGTTCTGTTCTGTTGTTATTCGGTCCAATGTGCGTTTGAAAAAAAAAACAAACAAACAAGCAAAAAAAGCTCAATGTTAGGGGAAAGAAAGACAAAAAAAATTGAAGAGGAGTCGAGTTATTGAAAAAAACTAAACAGCCATGAGATATATAAAAAAAAATTAATTAATAAAATAAACAACAAAATAAAAAAAAATGAATCAACGGGTAACACAAAAAAAATGTTTTTTGTGTAAAATTAATTCCAATGTCACGGGTTTAAAAAACATTAATTAAGCCAAGACACCTTTGTTTTTAGGGAACTTACTGTAGCCAAAGCTTACTCTTGTATTTTTTATGATAAATTCTATAAAAACGCGTTAAAAGTTGCACTATCAACTGTGTTGTTGTTTTTTTTAGTTTAATTTCCCCTACTATCGCCAAATTCTTTGTTTACATATCATCATTGATCAACGTTTATCAATTAATTAATTAATATCTCAATATTTTAACTCGCATGCTGGTATAGCTAGCTTTGATTACAAGCGAGAGTATTTTTTCTATTTATCTACACAACTACAGAACACGCAAATTTTATTTTTTTAAATACATCTCTGCACAATCGACAAACAAAACGAAATCACACATTTATACAATGATAGAAAACGGCAAAAAGAGATAAAAGCGAATAAAATCTTGTAAATATTAACAGAGATAAAGTAATTAGAATTTCAATGATATTGGGTAATAATAATAATAATAATAATAGTTTAGAAGAAAAAGAAAAAGAAAAATCAATGCAGGAAGGTAACAATAACAAACAAAATCAAACTAATAAGATGAGACAGACTGATCAATATTTTTTTTATTTCACATCATCATTGAATAATTAATTCATAATTAAATAAAATAATAATAATGAGTAAATATAGCTGCGTTTTCAACAAGAACTACAACTACAGTAACACAAATCTTTTATTAAAATAGACGGGAAACCTGATGTTTTAGAAAACAATTTTTGTTAATTATTTCGTTAATTAATTTAAAAACAAAAAAATAATAATAAAAAATCTAGCAAAACTATTTTAAAAATATTCCCAATAATTCCCTACTTCAGTTCATAAAATTTCCTACTGGATTACCACCATTTTATTTCAATTTTTTTTTTGTTTATTCGTCGTTCGCTCATTAACAATTATTGAACAACATTAATCAAAAAATTATTTAATTTTATACATACATAACACATGCATACTCAAACACACACGCATATAATACACGCGGAATAAGACGTCATAAAAAAATGTAAAATGTGTTGACCCCAACCTGACCGTAATTATAATTCAGGTAGACAGGTAAAATCGTAAAATAAACGAATAATAATAATAAATTTAATTTTTCCTTTATTATTTTTTAAATGTAACTAATTAAATTTAATTATTTTTCTTCTGTAATTGAAGTTTAATTTAATAAATATTGCTAAGGATCTATTGTACTGAGTATGAGTGCTGATAAAGAGTAGCTTTCCTACTTCTCTGCTAGATCATGGTTTTGCGTTAAATAGATAAAATTTAATAAAATTTATTCTCTATCTTCATTAAGATATCTAAGCTATCAGGATTCTTAAGAAAGCCATAAAACTTTAGCAGATTAATTGCAGAAAAATTTTGCTTAATGAACCTAATTGTGTGCTCGGGAAATTGTTCGTTAAATCGAAATGTCATTTCTCGTGGCTTCCGAAAATCAACGAATCAAAATTATCTAAATTTGGATAATAATTCCGACAGACAAGATTTTTAATATTTTTCATCGATCTCACCGTCTCTTAAAGAACTTAAATATGATAAAAGAAAAATTACATTCAACACTGAGGATCCTAGGATGAGGACTATCTATTATCTAACTTTTCCACACATAAATTAAATACAAAATTCACCACTTGGCAACACAAAATTTAATTAAATTAAATTAACACCAACGAAATATTAAATAAATTTTGTTTCCTTTAATTAACTTCACTAATAACCGTGTGATTTTTACTTAACAAAATTATATATAAATGCAGAGACGTGATAAATACAAAAATAATGAACAGCAAAACAACAAACACTGAACATATAGAAAATAAATCAAAAAAACACCAAAGAGAACGTTTGGATAAAATCAGCTGATCAATGGTTTGTTTGTATTTCTTTTAAAGTTGCTTGTTTCTTTTTTTTTTGTTGGTAAATTAAGGCAAAATTATTCTAACAAGCACACACAAAGGGATATTAAAGATGTGCGCATACAAAGACACCTGAAAAACAAAAAGTAAACGTAAACAAGAAGAGTAACAAAACAATAAATGAATTTAAAAAACCGATCATAATAAACCTCAAGTATTAATTCAATACGGAAATAACTATCTTGTTAGCATAAACCTTTGATTAGATCTTAATCGAGTTAAGGCTAATGTGTTGTTACCTTAAGAACTATTAGCGTTAGAACAAGGCCTCGTGCGCAGTCAAAATCACAACAAGCAATCAAATAAACCAACCATAAAGACACGATAATTGCTGAATTGTTTATTTATTTTTTAAGTAAAAGATACTAAAAATCCAAAACTTACAATAAACAGTCGATAAAACGTTTAATCACAACTGACACGATAAATAGCCGATATAAGGACAAAACGGGCATAAAAGGTGCAACCCGATGATTAAGCAAATTTTATATTACGCGTTAAAAACAAACAAAGTTGAACGAGGTCAAATAATTAAAACAAAACGAATTAATTAAATAATTAAAAGCGAAAATATAAAATTTAAGTCATATTTAAAAAACAAGAAAAAGAAAAGAAAAGTAATGAAAAAAGTATAATCAAACGGGGTATAATAAAAAAATTTAAATTAATTAACACGTCTTTAGCTTAATTAACAAGAAAACGCGAAAAATAAAGTTGATCTCGATATAATTATCTTAGTTCCAAAAAGAAATTATATTTAAAAAGGTTTAAAATATAAAAAAAGAAAAAGTTCCCATACCGGGAATCGAACCCGGGCCTGCTGGGTGAAAGCCAGCTATCCTAGCCACTAGACCATATGGGAGGATAAAAAGTGTTAAAACAATCTCATTCAATATACTTTTTTTATGGATAAAATTTCCTTTTATATTGTAGGTGCTCAATATTCAAATTAATCGTAATTACTAATTACAACCGATAAAAACAATTCTTTAAATTTAACATTGTGATTAATTTATAAATATTAAAACTTACGGCCACGTTCCAGAACGTCTACGTCTTGATGATGATGAGGAAAAATAATCATCATCATCATCGATAACATTAATATTTTTATTATTTAATAATTTATTATTATTTATGTCATTATTATTATTATTAATAATTGTAGAATTTTGGTGTTTTTCATCATATTTATTATACATTTTATTTATTTCTTTATTATTATTATTATTATAATTATTATAATTATTATTATTATCATTAGAATCACATGAAATATTAATTAAGTTCTTTATTGTATTTTCTTGATTATTAATTAATTTAACCGGTGGTTTAGATCTAGATGCTGCTATAACCGCAGCTGATTTATTACGATTCTCATTTACATGATAATTATTATATTGTAATGACGATACCCATGTTGTTGACAATTTATAATTAAGTCGCTCCTCTAAACGTGTTTTGTGCAATGTTGCTAAATCCACATCTGACATACAAGCCATTGTATTATTTTTTATTGTTTTTAATTAATAAATTCGTTGCTATTTTCACTTAATTATTCTATAAAATTAAAATTTACAAAACAAAAATTAATGAAACCAAACAAAAAAATACGCGACTTAACCATACAAAGCACAATTTTAAACTAAAACAAAAACTATTAACAGCAAAATATCTTATCTAAATTAATAAATAAATAAAAATAATAATTGTTGCATTTATCGTCGCGTTGATGAATAAACAATTTTTCATGTAAATTGTTCCAAAAAAAAAAAATTGATAACACAAAAGAGACAACAAACAACGATCACAAATTAAAAAATTACTTTGTATGATTATCGTGTCCCTTGCATTATCACAACCACACAGTACAAACGATTTGATTATACAAAAAAAATCTATACGAAGTTTCATTTTGTATTATGCGCATTTATAATTACTGACGTAATTTAATTAGGTTAAAGACTTAAGTTAAGAATAATTAATACATTTCCGATAGAGATAATGTATGGAATAAAAATCCAATTAATTAATTAAACTGACATTTCTTACGTTATACTTACGTAGATTGTGGCTTACACCATAAAAACATGTTGAAAAACGCATTAAAACTGAAATCTTCTTTAAAAGGAAGACAAAACCAAATTGTTTCTCTACTAAACTAAGCACAAAGTATCCGTTGCATTAACCACAAAGAAATTTTAAATGGAATGTCATTAATTAATTAGAAATAAATGTCAAATCAATAATTTAAAGTCAAATTTCAACGAAAAATCACAATAAAACGATGACAAAAAAATTTTTTTTTTCTTGTTTTCATCAATAAAAATTCAAATTTTATTAATAAAAAGTAGGGAATTCAGTAAACCGGACATCCGAACTATTGAAACGGATTCAACATGCTAGATGTTATAAAAATTCCGTCCATAAAACTATAAAATTCATAACCTTTAATTAAATTCCGACTATGCCAAGTTTAACAATTAAACAACAACTCAGCTGATTTATCTAATTTATCATTTGAATAAATGGGAAAATGATAATAACAACAACAACAACAACACAACATTATAAAATTATGAAGGTTTTTAGCTGATTATTATTTAATTTTTTTATTTATTTCCATCAAATCACATGATACAAATAAAATTTATGATTAAGACTAGAGAATAAAAAAAAATCGTGTGACCATGAACTATGTTTTAATATAAATTTTTTATATTTATTTTTATGCTGCTTTTGACTTTAGCAAAAAAAAAAAAAAAACAACAACAAAAAGCTGTATGAATATTTATTTTAATTAAATTTCAGAATGTTAGCCAGACAGTTTAAAAAAAAAACAAAAATAATATAATGTTGAATCAGCGTCAACGCGTTATAACATTTTATTGTGATCATCAACACTGAGCGCAGTGTATTGAACTTAATAAATAACCAAAAAAAAAAAAAAAAATTAATACACAAAATTAATAAATAATTTTAATTTAAAGTTAAATACGTTTAACTCCTCTGTAAACAAATTCCAACAAAAATTCAATTGACAATGTCAAGTGATTAGAAAATAAATTTAATAAAATTTCCTTCTTTTAACTCTTCTTCATCAATAATTCAACAGTTAATGGTCTTCTCTAATTAACCGACCACGGTCACATTTCTATTACAAAACTCCTAAAAACCATAAAACAAACCAAACCGAAAATATTTTCAAATTTCATGTGAAAATCAACGCAAAGTAATAAAAATTGATATTTTGGGTAAACGCAGCAACAGTTAAAAATAAAGCAAAAAAAAAAAAAAAGAAAAAAAAACTTTCACTCTTACATATTTTTTTATGTTTTAAATAAAAGAAATTAATGAAAGAAAAACGAAGTATTCGTAATATGTAACAGCAGACAGTTAATACGACGTCATAAGATGACAGAAGCAGCATCAGGTGTCTTAGTATAAACAGACAAATCTCAATATTACAAACAATGAATTTACTTTCCCTTTTTTTTTTAAGCTAAAATCGGAGTTTTAACTACGATTTGACTTTCTTTTGGACAGTTGAATAAGTTGTAAGGCACATGAGATACTCTGTAAAAATCTCATTAAAAACGCTACCATCAATTGAAAACACTTCTGTAAAGCACTAAAAACCAGCCGAGTTCACATTTCTTGCAACAGAATTTTAAATAATTAACTGGAGTGATGTAATATTGAAAAAAAGCAAACAAAATTGCTGTTAGATGATTTTTTTTTGATTACTTTGTTGTAAGAAAATACAAATTAATTGGCTTTCAGGCTGAAATGCTGCAGAAAGTTTTTGAAAGGTATTTGGTAAAGTTTGCAAGTTTTTTGTTTGTTAATAAAACCTAAGTTTAAAGCCCTGAATAACTACAGTTGATTGTTCTAAGCAGCTACAAAAAATCTAAATATTCAGAAGCTGAATTCAGAATGCCGAAAAACATTTAAAGTGGTCATAAGAACCACTCTGAAGTTAGTATGACATTCCTTATAACACAAAAAATCTAATAACACAACTCGCTCTAATTTTGCAGGCACTACCTTCAATTTTCCGGCCCTGAGTTTGCGTAACAACCGAAACAACATAAATAGAAACTTCAAAAAATATTTGTAGTAATTAAATTCACAAAAAAAAATTTTTTTTTCTGTTTAATTAAATTTTTTGATAATAAAAATAAAAAAAAAACTTTTATTAGCAATAAAAATTATAAAAAAAAGACGCAAAAATATAAAAATATTATGGACGAGTAATTTCTGACTATACATATATGTTGAAGGATTGGAATTGAAATACATATCACAGCATACGTTAATTCGTCTTCATATGTCATATGTTTACGTCAAATTGATAAATAAAACGAAAAAAATGACATAATTAGAGTTTGCGTAAATAAAAAACGGTAAAAGAAAAGATTTTTTTTTGTTGTAATAGTTTAGTGACGAGATAAATATAAATTTTTAATTATGTGAGTAACGAATAATAATATTATCCTTTTTTGTTCTCTAATTAAATTAAATTATTAACTTTTTATTTATTTATTAATGAATTCTATTTATAATTAATTTTTAAAAATTAACATCACAACACTTCATACACCAACACAAACAATTTTTTTTAATCACCACAAATAACCTAACTTTTTGTTGAATAAATAAAATAACCAACGAACCGTTGTGATAACATATACAGAAAAACAAAAACAACCGAAAAAACTGTTGTTTTAACGACAAATGTCGCATGCTTACTAGTTTGCTACAACTACTACTGCTACCACCACCTCGGTACAAATAATTTTTGAGTTTTTTTTTATTCTTTCATTTATGCAACAAAAGTAAAAAATATATTTTAATCGCAAGTAACAATAACGACAACGGTAACAACAACGGCTAGCATATTAACTACGGCACACATTTGCATATTAAGGCCTTAAAAACATTTAACTTTTTTCAAGCTTTTTTTTCTTCATCTATATACTATTCGAGCAAGAATAATTAAAATCACCCAATAAAAAATCGCGTAACTATAGCTACCATACTGACCATAACAGAATTTTTATTTTATTATTATTGATTATTCATCATTTAATTTCTATTTAGTCTAAATCTTAACTTTTGCAAATCAATAAATAAATAAACAAAACACCTAACCTACATACAGAGACTCGAAAAGAAAAGAAGAAGGTAA
Source organism: Ptychoptera albimana (assembly GCA_961205885.1). Lineage (NCBI taxonomy): Eukaryota > Metazoa > Arthropoda > Insecta > Diptera > Ptychopteridae > Ptychoptera > Ptychoptera albimana. Next base: position 278,165 of record OY540802.1, on the reverse strand, counting down.
AAAACGTATAAAAAGCACTTTTATTACTTTTTAATTTCAATTAATGGTTTCTTCTTATTAATCAATAAAAAAAAATTATTACAAAAAAAAACAGAAAATCAGCTGTTATAATTTTTACTTTTTTTGCTGTTATCTCGACACAATATCTCGTTTTTCTGTTATTCATTATGGAATTTTCAACCACAAAAGATTTTTTTCTCCCATATTAATTTTTTTTTTGATTTTATGACGTTAAACCACATTTAATTAAACCATAATTATATTTAATTACCGTAAACAAATTACTACATAAGCTTACGTCTCGATGGTTACATCAGTAATCTAAAAATTAAAATTTCATACAGGCCCTCTATGGAACACAATCTGAAATAAGTTTACCACTTCAATAAAAGAAAAAATAAGTAATGTAATTAACTTTCGTTGTCAACAATCAGCTGTTTTTATTATATTTCTGTAATTTTAATAAAATTGTCGCCTATTCTTACGTTATAAGTTTATCGAAAAGAAAAGTATCGTAGGTCTCACGATATCGTTTAAACAAAAAAGGTCAAATAGATGTGGCACCGTCTGTACGGTATACTATATTTACAGTCGTGTGTGACGCATACAAAACAAAAAGCTTCAAAAAGCCATTGGCCAACAAAACTTATTCACAATAAAGCTAATCACTCAAGACACAAACCAACAGGTTAAATAAAATATACAAAGTACGCAAACTCACGTTTATTACGAAGCATACGTTAAACGAGACACAACGCACACAAACAAAAACCGATCAAAAAAGCACCAAACCAATAAGAAAAATTTAACAAGAAAATTAAAGAAAAAAAAAAATTGAAACAAAATCAACCTTACATTCCCATTAATAATAATTTATTAACAAAAAATAAAATTATAAACGGAGGTCACATTACAGTCATTCAATAATAATAATTTTTTTTTATTAATTTTATTGTATTTAAAAGAAATCAATTTAAATAAATAATTAAAAAAAAAAAGTCGCAACTAAGCGATAACCTAAATTACAAATTAATTTTAATTTGGTATTTTGGTGTTGAATTTTAATCAAAGTAAATTTTTTAATTGAAAAACAACTGTCATATTAGGTTAACCAGCACATATAGTAAACATTTTGGGGTAGACAAAAAAATAAATGTATACAAAAAATAGTATACTATTCGGCGGTGAAACGATATAAAAACATTCATTTCTGTATGATTCAGGGTTCAATTCTAGGTGAATTCATTTATAATAATTAAAAAGCAAGAAAAAAACCAAAATACAAAATATTTAATTAATCTCTCACCATTCTCTAAGTGCATCTTTGTTATCCAGAAAATCATCAGGTGGACATGGCCCCATATCACCTCTATGGTCACCATTTGGTAAACAATGATCTGTCATTTTTTCCTTCTTATTTATTTTAATTAATTTTTAAAATAACAAACTGATCCACCCACACTTAATAATAATTTAAAAAAAATAATCAAACAAAACAAAGTCCGAAAAAAAATGTTTTTTTGCTTTTGCTTTTCCTTTCAAAATAACAAAACACAATTTCTAGGTTATGATGCTTAATTTTTATTATATTTTCTTATTTATTTCTTCTTTTAATTTTTTAATTTTTTTATTTCTTCTTTAAATTTCTTATTTGTTCTAAATTTCACACGATTAAGTTTGATGTAAAAAATAACGAAATGTTGTTTTGCAAATTTTTACTAACAAAGAATTTATTAAGTTTTCAATCAAAATTAATTAACTAATTAAGTAAATATTAATTAATACAACAAATTTATTATAATTTTTAAATTTTATTTAATAGTGAAATTAATTTCGCGCTCTCTCTCTCTCTCTATCTCTCTGCACATTTTGTTTTTTTTTTGTTTCTTGTAATAATTATTACTCTTTTTACCTCGTAAGTAATATTTGTTTAATTTTTTTAATTAACCACAATTCTTACATTTTTTTCTTCTATTTTTAATAAAAAAAAATAATCACACAAAGTAATAATCTCAGTAATATTGGAACAAAACAGAACTTAAGAAAAAAAAAGCTTTTTGCAACGAATTAATCACCACAGCACATGAATAAAACACTTTACGATATGATGACGATGACAAAGTGGCCAAAAAAGAAATTTGTTTTTTTCGTTTTTCTTCTGCTTCTTGTTATTTTTCTTTATTTATTTTTTTAATTTAAAAAGTAAATAATTTATTGTAGAACTAAACAAAATAAATAATCGTCAGCACCTTTGCACGTATTAAAGAGTAAAAAACAAACTTAATCGAATCTCCTAACATGTATTGCTGGTATTGGAATGTCTGACATCAATATAAATCAAAATTACCAATGATAAAATTAATAATTTATCCATGATTCTTACAATACGGGAAATACAACCAACAACAAAAACAAAAGAAAACAAAACAAAAATAAAAAAAAAATTTCCTTTTGGGATCACAGATAAAAAACTAACAGAAAGGAAAAACAAAAAAAAAGAAAATCATTTTCCAGTACGTATTCAAATTAGATTCAATTTGACATTTATCCATTATATTATATAAAAACATCTACAAACTCATGCATTAAATCTTGTAAAATTATTACACACACTTTGGAAATAAATAAGTATTTAATCCTTATTGAAACTTATAGTGATACATGTGACGTTTATTACGGTTCAGTATCTCAGTACAATAACGTACTAAAGTACAGTAAAATTGAAAAAAAAACTTTTTTTTGCGTTTTTAATCAGAAATGTGTGAATGAGATGAAAAATATTGCGTTTTGTATTATTGCGCAAAATTTCAAAAAAAAAGAATTCAAAAATAATGTAATGCAATTAAAAATTTAATCTAAAAACATAAATCTTAATTTATGTTAAAAACAAAAATGCTTAACCTTAATTAACGTCATTTTATATATACATATAAAAAGAAAGAAAACACAAAGAATTTAATTGTATTCACTCAATAAACTAAATTCCTTTACAGAATCAATAACAGAATTTAATTACACAAAATGATAAAAACAAAAATCAATCAGGTGGTATAGCGGTGTTTCATCTTAAAATAAAATTTGTTTGCAAAACAAAACAGCTGTTCTGTGTCGTCAAGCAAGACCATTTTTATGCCCAACACATAGATGGCAATACATTAATCAATCAGAAAATTGCGTAATTACATTTAGGAAAATACCGTGCAGGAATGGAGAGAGGAAAATTACAAAAGAAAAAAAAAATCCTTGTAAAACTAAAAAAAAAAAAATTTAATAGAGGAAAAAAACCTTCATATTTCCCTGCTGGAAGTTTTGAACACCAGCAAACCCGTGAATACTATACTTAAAATCGTTTATTCTACAGTCCACCAGTTTATCAACTACTCTATGAAAGCTATTGTTGCTGTATGCTTTAAACTTAGTTTTGTGCTTCTATAGAAAAATTTTATTAGCATTTTTTGCTCTAAATACAGAAAAATGAAGTAAATTCTATAACAAGAAAAGAATTCAGAACCACCACAACTTAATTAAACTTTCAAGGAACTCAAAAAATATGAAAAATAAATCCCAAAAAGGAATCTTGTCCTCTTAAGAATATCTATTCTTAAAAAAAAAAAATAATAAACGCCCGAGCAGGGACTTGAACCCTGGACCCTTGGATTAAAAGTCCAATGCTCTACCGACTGAGCTACCCGGGCTTATATCCATTTCTTTGAAAATTAACAATAAAACAGTAAAACAGTTTAATAATTCTCAATAATTTATACAAAATTGCATCGATAAACAGCTATTGTAATACATATATATTATAACAGCGATATGATTTTATTATTACGCATAAAACGCGATTATGATCACTATTAATGAGTTAAGCACAGTAATAAACCTTAAATTTATTGTTTTGATTAAAAAATATCTATAAAGCACAAGGATTTATGTTTTTTTTTATTTTACTGTACTTAAGTAATAACTTCATACACTTAAGCTTAACTAATGACAAGTTTTTTTATATATTTTTTTAAGCTATAAGCTTTATGTTTACTAATAGTTATCGCCTACGGCTAATTTTTAACAAGTCTGCAAACCCCCAGGTGCTAATTGATAAATAATCTGCCAATTTACATTTTTTTCCATTTACTAATCGATTAGATATTTTCAATTGAAAGTTAATTGCTTAATAAAATTTTTAGTTCACCACCCTCACACAGCATGGCAATTAAAAAATTTATCATTTGATACATAATTTACCATTATTAATATATTTCGTTCATGACATCACTGAAATTGTATATCTAATATGAAAGTCATTTTGCACAGTTTAAATAAGCATTAAACAAGTTTTTATCAATTACAAACAATTTAACTGTCAAACTCATAGACGTTTTAAAGTTAAATTTGGTTTAATTTGCTATACTACCATGAGATAATCCATAAATGTCTTTTTAACCCTTTGCCAACCACATTGATACTCTTACACAGTTCCACCATCAAATGTGTTGAATAAGTTAAGTAAAAAAAAAATTATTTTAATCCTTAAAGTCACAGCAAAAATATTTAATTATTTTTTCAATATCAACTTCTAATTAAGAATAATTAAATTAATTAAAACAGCTTCACGGTTAATGTCGTTAATAAATTCTATTTTCTTATTTAGAAAGACACCGATATAGAGAAAGAGTGAGACAGCAAATCATATAAGCGCGTTAAAACGACGTAATGCTGTTGCCTTACTTAAATTACAAATTACTTAATAATAATAATAAAAAAAATTTAAAAACTTGTAATGGCCCAAGGTTTTGTTTCTTAAAAATGTGTAATATGTAATTGAAATTAAGAAAACACTAAAAAACTGAATCACATTATAAATAAGTGACAGTCGCTCCGGTAATTACACGACTTTAAGCTATGATTACTATGTAGCTGCGTAAAAGCAATGCATATTTATTCAGTTTAAACCAATAACTAAATTAGACAACGAAAAATTAAATTTTCATGCATTTTGAATGGGAAACAGGAAGATTTTTGCGATAACTCTATAAAGAGTCATAAATCTTTACTTGCTTTGTGATTTGTTAAAATTATTAAAATTTACATCTGGAAATGAATATGCAATGATAATAGTAATGATATGCAAATGGGTAGCAGGTAAAGTTTTCCCTGCATAGGCATATGCTATGATATAAGCGTTTTAAGTAATTAGAATCATTTTACATAAGATTGCAGACAAATTATTTTAATAACCAGAATTTCTGAAACCACAAACAAATTAATTAACCACCTGCTGAAACCACAAACAAATTAATTAACCACCTGACTTCAGTTATTTGTCTACTGTAGAAACAGAAATATAACTAAAAAATAATGAAGAATCATCAAATTAAAATCATAATGACTGAGACACTACTGTACAAAAAATAAACTAAAATAAAACAAAACAAAACTGCAACTCCAAATACAATCTATTTCGTCCATATAAATAAGACAAAAAAAAAAACCAAAATCGTCAATACCTTCGATAATTAATATTAATTAATTGTTAATTTTAATTTTTTTTCCTAATTATTTAGATTAGTAATTCAGTGTTTAACCTCAGTAACAAGCAGTAACAACATTTAGAAGGAAACTTATGTGGCGCGCACACATATAAGATTTTTTTTTGTTAAGCGAGGTAATCTTAACAACAACATTAATAATTATTATAATAATAATTAAGTGATAATTAAATAACATTTTAATTGGTTGTAATTAGTGGATTTTAAATGTTTTTTAATACACAAAAACTATTCTGTGATTATGATTAATTAAGGTTTATTCAATTCATAAACTTCGATTAAAGCGCATTAATTTTGGGAAAAAATATTAAAAATTTCACTGTGTAATGTGATTTTATTCTGCTAACTTTATTTATACATCAATCTAAGTCAAAAGAAACGACATAACGATCTTTATTCGTTTTTGTGCCTGACTCTGTTTCTCCAGTACATTGTTTCTAACGCTGGTGAATTTTTCAACTACTCACGACTGCACTACGCATATGCGTTAAGTCTAGTTAAAATGCAACGCAATTGACTTAAAATATTTTTTTTCTATTTTAGATTTTAGACAAAATTTCTTGTTTTTTATATATTTTTTACCTAAGTAAATAAACATTTATTTTTAATATAGCTTAAATGATGATTTTTTAAAACCGTCTGTTTATTTCATTAATGCTTATAATTTTCACGTGGAGTGAATTTTGTTTACTTAAATATTCTGGTTTATTCACCTAATTTACAGAAGAACACAGTTGAAAAAAATTTACAAAAGATCATCGATTTGCATTTTACATTATTTAAGAAAATTAATAAGAATAGAGCAATTAACAAAAATAAAATTAAAATTAAATATCGCGATGTGATTCGTGTTTTAAGCGTTATTTTCGTCTGTTTTGCTTGTGTTTTTTAGGGAATAAAATATTTAAAAAATGTTTAATAGAAATAGTACTTACCGAAATTCTTTTTTCCGATCCTCAAAAGCAAGACCACGAGAAATATTAGTTCTACGTAGTGGCGAAGGTGATCCATCAGATTCCTCTGCAACTATTGCACGCGCCATTACTAAATCCTCTTCCCTCATATTTATCTCGTTTTTTCAACGTTTTCACTTTTGTTTTAAGTAAATTATTTAATTAATCGATTAATTAAAGTCACACAAAACACTGACTGTTGTTGAAAAACCAACTAAAAACACTGTAAAGCCCTTAAGTAATTTCACAGCATAGTCGCAACGTCGCTGCACGACAGTTTGTGGTTAATTAAAAAAAAAATATAATTTAAAAAATGTTTAAAACAAAAAAGCTTACACTTTGTATATTTACAGATATACGTATAGTTGTGTTTGTGATTTTTCTTTTAATTTGATTTTACTTTTTGCACTTAAAGTTTGCTGTTAAATAACAATAAACCAAATAAAGAACATGTTGATCAGCTTTTTTCTTCGGTTTTTTTTTCATATAAACTGTATATTTGCCTTCGTATTTTATTTGCAATTATATATTACTTGTACACACAATGTCAATATTTTGTTTTCAAATTTATTGAATTATATTCTTCCACCTTTATTCTTATTACATTACGAAATAATAATTATCAATTACAAAAAATCTTGAAAATTGTATTAATTTGCATCGATCACCATTTTATATATTCTCTTTAGTGATTACCAGCGTTTTATATGTGTATATAGTTTATAGTTTCTGATGATTTTTTTCTTTCTTTCGTTTTTATTTAATTAATCTTTTTTTCTACATTTATTTGTTATAAATCAATAACACACCACATCCTTATTAACATAAAAATTTATAATATAACAAGAAAAATATGTTTCAAACAGTTAACATTTTTCATTCGTTGTATTCACAGGATACTTAACTTTAATAATAATAAACAACTTTAAAAGAACGTTATTACCTACGGAAATAAATTAATTAAAATTTTTTAATTACATTATAAACATAACAAAACAGTTATTTAAATAAATAAATAAAAAACGTTTCACTAACCATCAATATAAGTAAAAAATGAAACTTTATAAATCCTAGTGACATCTATGATTTCAAAAAAAAACTAATCTTCAAAACCATCAAACCTTGTTTTGTTTACTTAATTTTTCTTTTTTTATTTCTGTTTCACATATTTCTTAATTATTATGGCTACAGGTATGGATTCTCTTTTAATTTCCTTTTTAGGTTGATTTATTAATTTATTTGCAGAAATATTAATTATTATTTACAATAATCCAGCTGTTTTTTCTTTTATTCGTGATGCTTAATATAAAAAATAAAAAATTGCGTAACCGTCAGACGAAGCCGTTACTCATTTTGATTGCGCTGTTATTTGTAAAAAAGATTTTTTTTTTTATTTTCCTTTAACAGAAATCAAAGAACAGTCGCTTCCCATTATTATGAATATTTAAAGAATGACCTAAATTAAATTATATTACCTTGTAAAAATACACAATCACCTGCTATATTATTTTGATATTTATTCAATCAAATAATTAAAAAAAATTTTTTTTCTTTTGAATTTATAATTTAAGTAAATAAAATGTTGTTGGCGTCAGATTGACTTAAAGCCTTCTAGATATTAATGAATTTTTAATGTACTTTTCCTTTTATATCATTATTTTTAGCTGTCTAATACCTTTTATGTTTTATTGTTTTTAATTAATTAACAATCACGATTTTTAACTTAAAAAAAAAATTTCTCAACTGAAATTGAGAATACAAATAAGAAAGAAATAACCTATGGCAAAACAATAAGTAAATAAAAATATAAATTATTCAATGATGTGACCCTTGACAATATGAATAAATTATAGGAAAAATAAATTAAAAATCTCTATGTTTAAGCATCTATTTCTGTTTATTTATTTATGTTTTGTGACTTAAAAAATTGACGGAAAAAAAAACTTTTGTTGATTCTTAAAAACAAGTATGGTGTACAAAAACTTTAAAACACGTTTCAAATGATCCGTTAAAGTAAAATTCAATAAATAAAAATTAGTTTTTAATCACCCTATACATGATTTTCATTTTTTTTTTTGGAAAGAAATTACATTGTAAGCAGATTTTATAAATAAATATCATAAACGCCCACCATTCAATATTGTTTTATGAATTTTTTTTTCTATTTTTTATGTAAAAGAATTTTGAATAGACAGCAAGGAGAATTTTGTTATGGAGTAATTAAACAATTTAAGTGCTGTGTCAGTGACTGTTGAAATGTTTTCTAACTTAATTCGTTGCGAACCATTTACATGTCTAAAGCTCAGCATTTCGCCACTTTTATTTAAATTAACGTCTTTAAAATCAGGTGCGATAATTAAGAAGAATATAATATAATTTTCTGCGTCTAAATATTCCCCAAAATGTTGATACACAAGAACAAAGAGCTACAGAAAAGACGAAAAATGATTTAACGAAGTACAAAAACAAAAAATGTTAACAAATGCTGCGTTAGATGATTTACATAAAAAAATAGCATAAAAGGAGGGGATCTTGAATAATATAAGTGAAAAATAAATTATTTTTATTTTATTAATTATTTGCCCCCCAGGCACACACTCATTATCCATTTGTTTAAGGCAGCAGTGAATAAGTAAATAAGTGAATGGAATTTAACTGTTCTTGTGTTTTTCCTACTTCTACTTCTTTTTCATTTATTTTACAAAACATTGTTTTAAGCAAATAATGTAAAAGAAAAAATTAGTTTTATGTGACACAATGTTTTTGTGATTTTATTAAGTAAGTTAATTATAAATCATTAAGAAATTAATTAAATTTCTGTGTAAAAACAATAAACAAAAAATAACAAAGAATGAAAAACGCAACAGTTTTTCATTATTTTATTGTCTTCTAATAAAATAACAAGAAGCAAAGAAAACTTTTTTTTGTTTATTAATTAATTTTATATTTTGTTATCAATCAATTTATTATTACAGAATATACACAAGTTATTGTAAATTTTTTTTATAACAAAATAATTATTACAGATAAGGAAACTTGATGAAAAAAAAAGAAAATTAATTTCATTTTAAAAAATGCTGTGTCGTGGGATATTTCAATTCAATTTTTCTTCCAAAAAACATAAAAAAAAACATAACAAAACATAAAAAACAAAAAATGTATTTCTTTTTTTCTTTATTTAAGATTTTCTTTCTTTTTTTCTTTAATATAAATAATAATGATAAACAAGAATAAAAAGGAAAAATATGTATAAACGATGACGACACCACAAATCTGTGTTTTGTATTTTTGTTTCTCTTTGTATGTTTGTGTGTGTGTGTGTGTGTGTATGTTTTGTCCGGCTATCTAATCTAAACACAACAAATTGTTACAAAATTTTCCTAATCATCATCATCATCGTCGTCATCGTCATCCATATCATCATCGTCAAAAAAATGACGCATACTCAACAGTTCGGTGTCTGAGGATGCTGATGTCCATGAATCATCACTGCTTATCTCCAATTCAATATCACTGCTGCTACTTGACGACCCATTGTGTCCATCACCATCGTTACCACCATTTGCACCACCTACTCCACCATCGCCGCCACCACCACCTCCTAAGCCTCCTGCAACAGCACCAGCAGCACCGAGCCCAAATATAATATCCACAAGATTATGTTGCAATCCTGCACGATCAACATCTGCTTCCCCTTGATTACGACGTCGACGGCGTCTTCTACGAATATTTTCACCAGCAGCTCCACCATTCTGATTTGCTGGCATCCAGTCCTCCTCACCATTACGATTACGACGTCTTATTCTTCTACCGATATTACGAAATTCTAAAAATTCGACAAAAATTAATTTAGATTAAAAAACAAATGCCTTTGATTCGTGTTTTAAAATAAGTTCAGGGAAAGACCCAACCAACCAACCAATAGTATCACCAGCCGATGATAATTCATCATCAGATCCATCAATTTCTTCTTCCTCCTCATCCTCAGCATCATCTTCTGTATTCCTTTTTCTACCCACCGCATATATACGAACAATTGATTCTTGTACCGAATCAAAACCACCCTGATTCTCAACAATGGCTATTTGGCTACCAAACATATTTACACTTAAATCGTATATATTTCGTTTAACATCAATTGTGGCTAAAAAGTTCAAATTCAAAGTTTAAATTAAATTTTAATTCATTAGAAGCAAAGCATAATTAATAAAGAAAACCAACTTATGCTTGAATAATCATAACTATCCAATGTTTTAAAACTAGATTCATAATTATAACCGTCAAAATCGATTCGTGACTCTAATTCCGGACTTATACCATATAGTACGTTTTGTGGGGAGAATTTTATTTCACATTGCTCTAGTGCGGGCACCGTTCTTAGTAAATGAAACGTTCGTAAATCCCAGACCTCTGTATTTGATACAACTTCTAAACCATTCGGATGGAATACACCAGATAATGTTTGATTTAATTTATCAAATTTATGAATCTGTCGACCGGATTTAACATCCCATAAAACACCATCTAAAAAAAAAATTAATAAAACTATTATTTTATACAATTTCACCAAAATCTAACTATCACTAACCTGATAAAATTAATTCATCGGACGGACAAAATGTGGCACGATTCTTAGAATATTGATTATAAATTGTTGGCACTAATGTTGATATCGGCTGTCCCGTATTTATATCATAAATCGTTGCCTGTTCACCTTTTGTACCTAATATTTTATCCTGATGTAAATTACTAAATTCACAATACTCCTCATCATTTAAGGAATATTTTAAAGAAAATTGTCGATTTTGTATACTCCATAATGCTGATAATGGTGGTCGCCACGCACACGATGTTAATACTAATGTACCATCACGGCTACAACTAATATTATTAACATATGATTCGTGACAATGAAAGGAATATTCTTCGGTACTTGTCGTTGTATTATAAATTTTCACTTCACCATTATACGCTCCAACAGTTATTGTTGAATCACTTGACTAAAATGGTAAAAGAAATAATTAAAGAATCCAATAAAGCAATAAAAATTTCAGAAAAGTATTACTTACACCAAAATCACAGCATGTAAAAAATAAATCATTGTCTTGTGGTCGTAAAATTTTAACACAACAAAACTGTGAATGTACCAAACGTCTGTCTAAACGCTTCGAATTAAAACCGGCATGACGACGATAAAAACGATCAGCAAAATTTAAACATAACCCAGAGACTTTACTTTGTCGTGGATCCGGACATTTGTGCGGTACAAATAAATCAAATTGTGGACACGTTGACATTGGATTTTTACATAGAGCATGTTGATTTGTTAAATATTCCGTGATAATTGTATGCAATGTTGTATTAATTATATTATGATTTGCTTTATTATCAATTGTTGCTTGTTGAACATTACGTTGTCCGGTTGTTGGCAATTTATTATCAGAGGCGGAAATTTGTTTTTGTAAGGAACGTTGTTGCTGCTGTTGTTGTAATTGCTGTTGCTCTTGCAATTTGTTTATTGGTGTATTTGTTATGCTGGATTTCTTTATTAACTTAATAGGAGTTGGTATTATTGAAGTACTATTAACTGTAATCGTCTCTGACTCATTTAAATTATAATTCTCATTACACAGTGCATCTAGGCGACCATTCAAATTTATTGCACACGTTGCCGTTTGTGATAAATTATAAATTCCTGATGACGATGTCGTGGCAATTGTTGATGATTCTTGATTTGATTGCTGTTGCTCAGATTGTTTCGTTCTTACGCGTGAACGAGTTATTAAACTAGGTATTGGTGATTTATAACTAAAAGGCGAATGATGTAATATTATTTTTTGCTGTAGTTGTGTCGGTGTCGTTAAATTTGCTTCACGTTGTAATGTTATTGCGGTATCAACCATACCACGTTCAATTAAATGCTGATGAATTAAATGAAATAATTGTTGCTCATTAAATTGTATTTTCGTTTGGGCAACAACATTCGCACGATGTATATTCGCTAATGATGTGTCTAATTCATTGTTTGTTCTTTTTGATTTACCACTAACACGTTCCATTAGCTCTAATGCATATTTTTGAAATTGTACATGCTCTGAACGTTTCTCTTGTAATATTGGATCACGTATTAAGCTTTGTAATTGTCCATTCGCAAATAGTGGCAATTTACTTATTATTTGTCTAACTGTTTCGGAACGTGCTAGACCAGCTAATGCACGACATGCCATACCTCGTATGCAATCAGCATCAGTTATTGGTGTTTTTATTTGCATTAATTGTAACAGAATAATTATTCCATTATTTGAACGTACATTTTCCCATACTTTTTGTATTAATTCCTCTGAACTTTTATTTGAAGTTTTCTTTTTTGCCGAACCGAAACGTCCCACAGAACCACCAGGCTACAAAAACAATTTTAATTTTTTTAAATCATTATCACATTTTTTTAAAATAAAACTTACTCTTTGAACCGGTGCACAAACACAGTGCACCAACACAGCTAATGCAGATTTTTGTACCTCTGAATCAGCAACAATTTCACCCTCAGCAGCACATAAAACAACATTTATACCAGCTGCAGCATTTTCATCTGGTAAATCAATACGCTCACAGAAAACGTATTGCACTTTTGGTGAGATACAACATATTGTTAAGACATCCAATGCTGATCTGACTGTTTCAGCACTAGAAGCAGGAGGACTACTTTAAAATAATTATATTATAAAAATTAAGAGAAAAATTTATTGGAAAATAAAAGAAACTTTTTTCTATTCTTTTCATTTCTTTTCTTTTTGTTTGTTTGTTAACATTTACTGCAGAATGAATAAATAATAAAATTTTAATTACCGGCCATTAAAATTCCATTCATATGATGATGCAATTATTCTTAATAATAATGTGATTCCACCTAAACGTACAATCTCATCTACAGGTGCCCAATGTGCTCTCATTGGTAATAACTCTTGTAATGTACGTACTTGTTCACTTATAACATCTGGTCCACATTTTATTGCCTTAAAAAAAGTTATTATTAAAAGTTATTTAAAAAAAAAACTGATTAATAAATGATTACTTTAAACGCTGCCTGTTGTACAGTACTCATTGGTGATTGTTGTCTTGTTATTTGCGTATATTTGTAATATAAATGACTTTCCATATATTTCTTTAATGAAACACAAACATGACGTACAATTTGTCTTTCAGCACACTGTTGATCATCATTTAATAATGAATAATCATCACCAGAACTTAATATTGGTAGAACAGATATCTAAAATAATTAATTAATTCAATATAAATTTGTATACAAAACTTAAATCAATTTACAAAATAAAACTTACAACATTGTACAATTTACGTAAACCATCCTGCTTATCAAATTCATCTAAAATAACTTTAAATTGAAATGCTAGGCCAAAAAACATTGTTGCATGACATCGTCCAGAATCATGAGTACATCCTAATAACCATAAAGCATAGCTAACTATTTCCGATACTAATTTCTGTGATAACGTACAAATTTTCTCCATTGCTTCCTCACAATACGCTAAATAATATAATGATATTGAGACACCAGTAGCAGCCACACTTGGTCTAGGTACTTGCAATAAACGCTAAAAATAAAACAAATTTTTATACAAATATATCTAAAATCTTATTTACAGATAAGGAAAATTACCTCTAAACCACCATTATTAATAAAATCTAATGAAAACTTTTTATGACATAATAATGATGCTAAATATTTTAATGCTTCAAAAGCTAATCCTGTATCCTTTCCTTGTAGATTCTCTATAAGACTGAATATTAAATATAATGCACGACTCTCAAAGACGTGACTTATAAATTCTTGATATTCTCCCATTGGTGTTAAGTAACGTAATATTAAAACTTGACTTGTTGCTAATGTTGGTGGATGTACACGAACAATATTTCTATCAACTACAACTGTTTGATCAGCACTTTTTCGTGTATCCTCATTACTTTTTACTAAACCATTTATTTGTTCACTATTTTCAATAACTTCTGTTTCGATACTATTATTTGTCTCCATTATATTTAAATTTTCTTCTGTTTCCGGAATAAATGGTTCTTTTATTCTTTCTAATACTACTTTTGGCCACTCTGGATTCAACGATTTAGATGTTGATGGACTATTATTTAAAGCATTTTCATAATCAGTATCACTTATTTCTATATTACTTGTATCATTTACATTATTCTCTTTGATATTATCGTGCTTTTTACTAGGATTATTAAATTGTAATAAACTAGAGTATAGCTAAAATAAAACATTAATAATAAATTAATTTCAAATATTTGTTTTAATTTTTATTGAATAATTACATCTGCCTTTGATGAACGCAACATATGTAAACGTTGTAACATCAATGGTACAAATTTTATATTTTGTTCACTAAAATAAATTTTAGAAAATTAATATTTAAAATTTTAAATAAATTTTTTTATAAATTACCGAAAATTAAAAGCAATATCTTGTACTTCCATAGCGGCTGCTAATAAACCGGTTGCATAACTTTGTAATGGTTCTGGACTATTTTCTGCCCATGAATACAAACGATTTAATAATGTATCATATTCTGTCTGTAATTTAAAAAAAAAAAGTTAAATCATTAAGTATAGAAGAAAAAAAAACATTGATAAAACATACTTGAAATACAGCTGATGTTTCTAAACCTGGCATAATTAGTAAAATAAGACGACAAGTAGCCACATTTAAATCAAATGAACTCTTTTGTATATTTTGTCGTGTAAAATAATTATCCCGTAAATAATCATTTACTAACTGGAATAATAAATTGAATAATTAGATTGATTTATTCAATTTCGGAAATAAAGAAACGAAAAAAAAATAAAATAAAATAAATTAAATTAACGTACCCGTGTCATAAAATAATCTTTACGAAACAATAATTTCAACATTTTACCAAATTCACAATCTGGATCAGTACGAGATGGATGTCTTTCATCGAAAGGGTCTGGATTTTTCTGTTGATAAATATCTGTTTCATCTTCAAATAGTTCAGCTAACCTAAAATTTGTTTTAATTTTTTTTTTTAATTAATAAAAATGTCTATTCATTAAATAAAATTTAAATAGAAAAATACCTTATTATTATCGGTGTAGGATCATGACCAGGTTTTGAATTTGTTAAATCCCATAAATTAAATATTTCTTGTAAATCTCTACCTGCCAAAACTGTCTCAAACGTAATTTCATCTGAATCTTCTACTGGATTTTCTATTATTTCATCCTCCTCGTCCATTTTATTATTATTATTTTTTCTTTTTTCTTCTCAACAATTATGTATTTCACAACATAAGAAATGTTTTTTTTATTAATTTTTTAACTTAGTGGACGGAAAAATTATCTTTTTTAATTGATAACCTAACCTAACTTTTTCCTTTTGATATTAATTTTCAATTTTATTCTCTTTTTATCACTAAAAATTTAACTATTATATTATAGAAATTAATATTATTTATTATTATTTATATTTATAACTTACATTTTTTATTTAATTTATTATAAATAATAATTTTTTAGAATCCACGCGCTAAGAATTTTTTTTTTAATACATATATATATTTTTTCCTCTTTTCTTTTTTCCTCCTTCTCCTATATTGTATATAAAACTACTTTAAAAATTATTTAACGAAAAAAAAAGAAAAATTGAATTAACTATTTGAATGTATTTTTATATATATTTTTTCTTAATGACAATTAAAGAAAAAGTGATCAAATAATCTGTTTCTTTTAAATTAATATAATTATTATATTAATAAAAAATAAAAAATAAAGGAAAGAAATAAAGAAGTAAAATTAAATAGAAATACAAAAAAAGAACGATGCAATGTCGAAATTTTTTTTTTTTTAATATATGCTTGTATCTGAGTTTTTTTTTATTCTTTAGTTAAAATGTGCGTTTCTACTTTGAGTTTTGATGAGTCCGTTCATTGCGGTTTTTTTTTTTGACATAAGTCAAATTTTATATGTAAAAAAAATATATATTTAAAATAAACAGTTGGTAGTACTTGAAAATAGTTTTTAATTTTATAAACAAAAACTAGGACCATAATTATAATTATATTAGTATCATGAACTACGACCGCAGCAAAGTATATATATTATGCGAATTATTTTGCCTCATTTTACTTAATTACACAAGTTCCACAATTATATTAAACCGCTGATATAAAATTACATAATTACTCAGTTTCTTGTCATCTTATTAACAATGAAATACAAATTTCGCCAAAATTAAAATATATTTTTTGTAAATAAAAATAATAATAAATATGAAATTATCGATAAATGATTTTGATAATATTTGTCGATTATGCTTAAGAAACGTTAGAAATATTTCTCAAGAGTCTAAAGAAACTGCAAACTACGATTCAACAATTAATGATAATATCATTCAAATGATATTAGATTGTGTAAATATTATGGTAAAAAATGCGTATAATTGCTCTAAATGTTCGTTTAAGGTTATTTGTTATTGTTTGCAGATTTTAAAAAATGATGGGTTTCCTCAAAGATTGTGCACTAGTTGTCTAAACAAACTAAGCTTTAGTTATAAATTTCGAAAGCGGTGCCTTAAGTCAAATATGATTTTAAAAAATATCAAAGATATGGATTTAGGTGGAAGTGAGTCATCATTCGATGTTGAATTGTATGGTGATAATCTAAAGCCATTGGCAGTATCAGTTACTTCAAGTAGAGATAGTAATAATGTATTTTGGGAAAATATAAAAAACTCTCCTGGTAGCGATAATCAAAGATACACTAATGTCGATGATGAAAGTACAGAAAGTGTGACTATAATAACTTCAGTAGCCGAAAAAACAATTATTTTACCAGATGAACATGTTGGGAGTAAAGATATTGAAGACAACTCATCAATACAATCTTCAAAATTTCATTATAAAAAAAAATCGTTAAAAAAGGTTTTATGTCCGATTTGTGGAATTTTGACGTTAGATCTTAATCAACATACGACAATGCACCGTGAAAAAGAATTTAAATGCGAAATATGCGGAAAAGCATTTGCTCAGCGTGTTAATTATAAGCGGCATGTGTTTATACATACCGGAAACAAACCTTTTAAATGTGAATTATGTGATAAAAGTTTTGCCAGCGCAATATACCTGAAATCGCATACAATAACGCACACAAAAGAACGAAATTATCAATGCGATTTATGTGGGAAATCATTTGGTTATCCTCGTGTTTTGGCGGCTCATAAACGTTCACATGCCCAGGATAGGAAAATTTCTTGTAGTTGCTGTCAAAAAATGTTTCTAACAAAGTAAATTCCAATGAATCTTTTTTTAACGCTTTTTGTTTTTTTTAATTTTTACTTATGGTTTCAGAAGCGGATTGAAAAAGCATATGCGTATTCATACCGGTGAAAAACCATATAAATGTGAATTTTGTACAAAAAGGTTTACGTCTTCGTATAATATGAAATCGCACAGAAGAGTGCACACAAAAGAGAGACCATTTAAATGTTTAATATGTGATATGGACTTTTCTTTCCGCAGCGTATTGAATATGCACACGAAAAAGGTACATTTAGTGGACGATAAATAATTGCAATGGAATACTAAATTCTCTTACATTAAGACTTAGTATTTACTTTTTAGAGAATTATAGTATAAATAAAATAAATAAATAAAAATATTTTTGCTTTTATTTAATTGGTCTGATCATTATAATTTAATTCGATTTTCTTATATAACCAAAATACTTGCATAAGAAAATTTCAAATCACATATTTTACATTTGTGCGGGAAAGAGTAAATTCTGTAATGTGTATGAGCAACTATGTACATTGTTTAGCTACTTAATATACCTAAATTGATTAATTTTCCAGTTGCAATAATTGCTTATAAACTTTTTATTTATTTTATAAGTAACGTTTTTACTTAATATATTCGTCAAATTTTTTCTTTATTTACATATTTAAATATTGACAAGTGAATGCACTGAGTAAAAAAGAAAATTAGCTACTTATTGCTTTTTGGTATAAGAATGTTTTTTTTACACTGTATACAAACATCAAATGTCAAAAATAATTAATAAACATAAAAAATTTAGTAAGAACTATTATGAAATTAATTAAAAAATTGTAAATATGAGCATCTGTGAAAAAGAATCCAGAATAATAAAAATAGAAGATTTTAATTATATATGTCGATTGTGCTTAAATAGAGATCCAACAATACGACCAATTTTAATTAAAACCGACAAGGATGTAAAAGCTGGAATCAATGAAAATATTGTGAAAAGGATATTTGCCTGTACAAATATTCAAGTGATATAATAAGTCTTTATTTATAAAACATATGAGTAAATAATTTAAAATATTTTGTAGATTTATCCAAATGACGGACTACCCAAGTATTTGTGCTCTCATTGTTTGGATAAACTAAATATTTGTTTTTTGTTTCGTAATCAATGTCTTGAATCCGATACAATTTTACAAAGATTAATTGAAAAGCAGGATGAAGAGTTTATGAAGAGTGTATATGTAGCACCAATACATTATATTTCCAGTCCAGACATTCCATTGATCACCAATACTGTAGAGTTGATCGAAATTAAAGTTAATGAGACCAATGAAAACGAAGAAGATAATGATAGTAGTAAGGAAGAAATTAAAACCAAAAACTCATCTGATTCTGAGAATGATACTGATTCACAGTCCCAATCTGATTCTGAAGTAAAACCAAGACGAAGAATTCGGACTAAAATTAAAAATGATTTAACAGAAAATAGAGATGAAAAACGGAAACGTATAAAGACAAAGAAAATTGATGTTTGTCCAATATGTGGTAAAATAACAAAATCGCTATCACAGCATATGCATTCCCATGGCAAAAAGAAAAATAAATATAAATGCGAGGAATGCGAAAGAGAATTTACGCAACGGGATACATATAATGATCACATGAATACACATACTGGAAATAAACCGTACAAATGCACGATTTGTGCTAAAGAGTATCACAGTTCGCAATCGCTGAGATTCCATTTAGTTATTCACGGTGACAAAAAATACGATTGTGATATTTGCAATAAAACATTTAGTTACTCAAGCAGTTTGCGTGCCCATAAGCAAACTCATACACAGGATAGGAAGCATGGATGTAGTTACTGCGAAAAAATGTTCCTAACAAGGTAAACATTTAATTTTATATTTTCAATTAGTTTTGTGCTTTCATTATATCTCAATACTTTTAGATCAAAATTAAAAAATCATCTGCGTATACACACAGGAGAGAGACCATATCAATGTGAATATTGTTCAAAAAGTTTTACCAGCTCATATAATTTATCGAGTCATAAGGAAGTACATTTAAAAGAAAGACCATATAAATGTTTAAAATGTGAAATGGACTTTGCATATCCAACACAATTAAAAAAACATAATAAATCATGTTTAGGTGGCGGCAATTTAAACATTACAAATAGAATAGATAATAATTTATTAGATACAATGAAATAATATTATAAATTAATTTTTATTTTCTGTAACAAGAAAGATTAGATTAATTAGTTTAAGGACCAAAATATAATTTTACTTAAGAAATATTGAAATAAATTAAAGAAACAATTGCAAAAAGTGTGTCATTGCTAAATGTTAACAAACTTACTGAATTATGCAGTGTTTTTAAGCTTGGCGCAACAATATTGTTAATATGCGGGAATGAAGAAAAAACGAGAATGGCTAACATTTGGAAGTATTTCGTTATGGATTTTTATGCTTTCAAGTATTTAATTAATAATTGTGTTTTCCTAATGATCTTAATTTAAGTTATTTTATTTTTTGAAATTGCATGGGGTTTCGAATTTTATTTAAAAATTTCAGATAGAAGGAAACTTTCACATATTAATGTGAAATAAATGTTAATTATTTGGGTGCAGTTAAATAATAAAATAAAGAGTTTCTCAGTAAAATATTTAATTATTGTAAAAACTTCCGTTGAATAAGTGCAAAAGCATTAGTAGTCACATAACTAAAGTGTCTTTACTATTTGATAATCAAATAAATACTCAATTACTCAGCTTATTAAACTTTTATCGAAGCTGTCAGTGTCTATATCAGAAAAATTAATAACAAATCTGATATGCAAAATCGAATAAAAATGAATGAAATTTGTGAAAAATTAATAAAAATTAGTGATTTTGAATATATTTGTCGTTTATGTTTAGAAAAAGGTCAAACAATCAAACCTATATTATTAAAAACAGAAGATGATATAGATTCGAGCGTTAATAATAATAATATTGTAAAAATAATTTATGCATTTACAAGCATACAAGTGTGTTTAATTTTAATACTTTTAATAAATGATTTTTAATTAAATTTCTTAATCATTTTAGATTTATCCAAATGATGGGTTGCCTAGGTTTTTATGTGAACAGTGCTTAGAGAAATTAAACTCTAGTTATGAATTTCACAAGAAGTGCTTACACTCGGATAGAATTTTACAAAAAGTCAGAGATGCACATGATGCTGATATGTTGCGGAATATGAATATCTTTAATGATAACACAATAAAATTAAAACCAAGTGACAGTTTACCTGTAGGTAAAAATTCACCAAGAACATTGACAGAAATTAGTAGAAAAAACGTTGACAAACAAAGAGAGGAAAACACAAATAAAAAAATAATTGTTGATTCAGAGACTGATGAAGAAAATTTTACCTTAGCAAATTTAATAAAAAAGTCTAAAATAAACAACAGAAATATAAATAGTGTGACAACAAGTGGTGACAAGCTGGTGTCAGATGAATGTCTTAGTTCGGATATGAATGACTCTATTGATCGTAATGATTCTGGGAATTTACAAAGTGTCAGTTCAGAATGGTCAGGCTCTGGAGATTTAAAAAACAAAACTAAAGAAAGGATTAAATATAAAAATCGAAGATTAACTAAAGAAGAACGTCTTAAGACAAGAAAAGTTTGTCCAGTATGTGGAGTGTTAACATACGCATTATCTCAACACATAATGATACATGGGGAAAAGAATCATAAATGTGAAATTTGTGGAAAGGCGTTTGCACAGCGGGGGACACATAAAACTCACATGTATACACATACAGGGAATAAACCTTATCAGTGTTCTTTATGTGATAAGAAATTCTGTGATTCGAGTTCTCGAAAGTCACATATGGTGTCACATACAGGAGAGAAGAACTATCATTGTGGAATATGTAGGAAATCCTTTGGTTACTCCCATTCATTGGCGGCTCACCGACGAACACATACACAGGATAGAAAACATGCGTGTAGCTACTGTGGTCGTTTGTTTTTAAACAAGTAATTGATAAATATTTACAATTTTTATATTTAATTAATGAAAAATATTTATTTTTAGTTTTCAATTGAAATATCATATTAGAATTCATACAGGTGAAAAGCCATATCATTGTGAAATTTGTTCAAAAAGTTTTATAACCTCAGGACATTTAGGCAAACATAAGCATATTCATACCAGAGAACGTATCAAATGCACAATGTGTGAAATGGAATTTGTAAATCGTAGAGGAGTGAATAGTCACCTCAAAAAAGTCCACAGTGTTATTATAACGAAAAAGAAAACAAATCCAGAAACGTTAAAATAATTGATAAATTATTGTATGAATCAAAATAATTAATAAATTATTTAGTTTATCATGAAATTCTAATAAAGATTCTGAAACTAATTGCATATTAAAAGCATAAGTGAAAAACACTATTATGTATTTACGAATGAAAATATATAAGCATGGTGCATTACTAAAATACTCAGTTTCATTATGTTGGGTGAAACTACTGTCATAATTTTTTTTTATTATTATTTATTTATAAATAATTTATTTTTTAACTTTTATTTTGATGTCATCAATAACAAAACAAGACATTTAAATAAATAAATAAAAAAAATTGTATAAAATGTGCGATAAACGAAAAAGAATTATAACAGTGGATGATTTTGAGAAAATATGTCGTTTATGTTTAGAAAATGATCCAACAATAAAACCAATATTAATAAAAACCGAAGAGGAAGCAAAATCTAGTATTAAGGAGAATGTTGTTAAAAGGATATTTGCATGCACAAATATACAAGTAAACAAATATATTAAAGCAAATGTTATATCTTATATATCTGAATTTATTTCTAGATATATCCAAATGATGGGTTGCCTAGGTTTTTATGTTCGACATGTCTTTTGAAATTGAATTCTTGTTTTACATTCCGACAACAATGTTTGACATCGGATAAAGTATTACAACAAGTTAGAGATGAGTATGATGACGAATTAATGAAAAGTATGAATATACCAGTTGGATTACCTGTAAACAATGTTTTTAAAGAAATTGAAGAGAAACGTCATATTGCTGTTGAACCAAGTGTACTTACATCATCGTCCTATACAAATGGTTTAGTGGAGAAGATAGAAGACTTAAATGATAATGAAGAGGATTACAATGATGAAGAAGATTATGATGACGATGAAGATTATGGAAATAGTCAAGATTACTTTGATGATAGTGACAATTCCGATTACGATGACAAAGATTATGAGGAAAAACGTAGTAAACGAAAACAATCAAAAGGTGATACAACCGCTGGTGAGACCACGGAAAATGATTCGACAATAAAGCCAAATGATAAACGATCAAAACAAATACGAAGGAAACGACGTAGTAAAGAACAAATAGCGCGCGAAGGCAAATTACCTAGAAAACCAAAACGTAAATTATCTAAAGAGGAAAAATTAACAAAGAAAAAAGTGTGTCCAGTCTGTGGCAAGTTAACATTTACATTAACTCAGCACATGGTTCGGCACGGTGAAAAAAATATAAAATGTGAAATCTGTGGCAGAGGTTTTCATATGGCGAGTACACTTAAGAAACATATGGAGATTCATGCAAAACCAAAAAAACTTTACAAATGTGATTTGTGCAATAAGGATTTTGATGAATATAAATTGTTTGCCGCCCACGAAACTGAGCATGCAAAAACCAAAAGTTACCGTTGTGATATTTGTGGTAATACTTATGGTTATAGAAATACATTAACGGCCCATAGAAAAGTGCATTTTGAAGAAGCAACATTCGGCTGCAAACAATGCGATAAGAAATTTTTAAAAGAGTAAGACTTCGCTGTTGACTAATTAATTTAATTAATTATTAAACATTTTATTTTATTTAAATCTAGATCTGGTTTAATCAAACATATGAGAATTCATAGTACATATCGGCCGTTTAAGTGCGACATGTGTGATAAAACGTTTTATGCGGTTGGAAATTTAAATACCCATAAACGTTTGCATAGCTTAGATAAACCTTATAAATGTACAAAATGTCCGGAATCATTTTATTATCATAAAACATTTTATAAGCATTTAGAGAAAACGCATGGTTTACAGCGAACGAGAAATCGTCGTGATTTATCGAATTTAGCATTAAAACCGCAAAAACCATTAACATCAGGTAAACGGGGCCGTCCTCGTAAAAGTTTACAACAGCACGACGATGAACAAAATAATAATCATGAGATGATATGTGAAACATCATCATCATCATCATCGTCACAATCATCAGCGACACAACATAATCATCATCATCTTCAAGAATATTTACCACAAGTGGATTATGAGCAGAGTCTTGCAACAGTTAATCCGGTTTTATTTTAAAAATTATTTGAATTATATTTGGTAATAGAAAAAAAAGAAAGAGATATATATTTAATTTATCATTTTTTATTTACTTATAAACTGAAACCAATCCATTTGTTGTTATTATTTAAAGAATAAAACAAGTCGTCATAGATGAATATATAAATGCAAAATAAAAACAATTTTTTGTGTTGATTACATCAATTTTAATTCTTTTTAAAATCTATTGGTATATTTGCATTTTTAATTTAAAATAATAAAATTGGTGCTAATTTTGGTAGCTGGTTTACAATGTTTCAAGCTCTGGTGGCAACGGTATCTTTTTAGAAATTGCAAACTTTTTCAATGCTTCATATTTACCGCGCCATGTTTCTATATCCTCATGGATTTTACTATTATTACCTTGCATTGTTGCAACATCTTGCTTTTCATGAGAACGTTTCGTTTCCAAATCGTCTTTCTGTTCGATACGCTTTATACGGCAACTAGCTGCATAGCCTCGATTTTTCAATGTACGTCTTCTCTGCTTCATACGTACAATGTCTTCACGGGTTAAACCACGTAATTTTAATGTTCGATTTAAATCACGAACCGATATAGATACAAGATCATCATCGCTTATATCAGGAATAGGACATGGCGATAAAGGTGCCTACAGCAATAGATTCAGTAAATTAATTTGTTTCAAACAAACACTCAATATATGATGGATACTTACAAAAATTTGTTGCTGTTTACGTTCACGTTTCAGCATATCTTGTGGCATCTTTGTATTTATTAGGTATTTAATATTTTTAAATTAAATTATAAACTTGGAATAATAACCAAACGCAGATATTATTACAGCTTTGTTATAATTTTATTGTGAAACGTCAGAAAACTTGAAATATAAAACTGCAAGTCATCCTGTTACATTAAGAATACATTTTCTCTTTTAGTACCCATTTTGTTTTTGTTCTTCTACTAATAATAATAACAACCTTCTTAACTGATATTCTGTAACAATTTTATTAGAAAATTTGATTAAAAAATAAGAATGAAAATTTACATTTCTAATCAAAACAAAATGAATTCGTTTGTTTATAAATTTCATAGGCATAAAAAATTTTTAATATTAATATGTCAAAATAAAATTAACATAGAAATGACGTAAAAATAAATTTTAACGAAACGTCGTCAAGTTTCAAAAAAAAAAGTTCATCGTATTATTACTGGTATGACTTTTTAAATGTTTACAAATTTTTTTTTAATATTAAAAAAAAAATATGGAAAATTCAAAACTTTTATTAAATAAAATAAAACAAAATGTATGTCGTTTATGTTTAACAGAAAATAATAATATTAATTGTTTGTTTAATAAAGATTTTAATGCAAATATAAATATTAATATAATACAGTGTATATATGATTTAATTAAAATTCAGGTAAAGATAATAAATCCCAAGTCTTTTATAAAAATTTCTTTAAAAACTCATTTGTAAACAAAAAATATTAAAAATTTAATCGTACACAGTTAAAACAATAAATTTGTTTTTAGGTAACAGAAAATGATGGACCAACAGGAATTTGCCAGGAATGCATTGATAATATTAGATCATTTGTAAAATTTAAAAAACGATGTCACGAAATTGATCAATACTTACGAAAATCTGTAATAAATTGTGACGATATTGATAGAAATATTCTTTTTATTGACTTAGGAAAAATTGATAATCCATATGATGATTTGGAAATAAACGAGAAGAGTAATAAGTCAAAAAAATTTTCTATTAAAGCAGAAATACATAATTATAATAATATCTTAGATATCAATAGTCGTGTAACAAATTCAATGAAACTGAAGAACAGAAACATAGTCAAAGACAGTGAGTATATTTTTCATAAACTAAAAAAACGCGATTTAACTGAAGCAAAAGCATTTCGCCGTTTATGCCATTTGTAAAGAATTCCAACATCTGTGGGTACATTTACAATCAACCAACTGAGACCTGTGGAATTTGTGGTAAAGTATTTCGTTCAAAAGCGAATCTTCGTTTACACGTTCTAACACACAAAGAAGCTGATCTACCATATACTGTTTGTGGTAAAAAGTATCATGCAGTGTAATTTTGTTGTTTATTCGTTCAAATATTTTTTAAATCATTCTTGCTAATTAATTTATTTTGTCTAAAGCACACGATTAAAGCATCACATGCGTGGCCACACGGAAAAACGTCCGTTTGTTTGTAATTTTTGTGGAAAATCATTTTACACTAAATATAATGTAAATGTACATATGCGGATCCATACTGGTGAGAAGCCATGTAGTCAGTGTTTTGAGCATAGTTACGGTCTTAAACACCATTTAGATAAGATACATAAGGATGTCAATCAGTAATTATAGCCTTCATAGATATAAAATATAAAAATAATATTAATTAGTTCTAATAATGTAAAATATTGATTTAATTTATTTATTATTTTTAAATAACATTTTCAATAAAAATGTAATATAAAACAAAAATGAAAAAAGGAAAAAAAAATTATTTAGCTTATTGTAAATAGTGTGGCATCATAATTTATTTAGTTTGTTTTAATCTAATTTATCTTTTATATGAGAATTTTATTCATTTTGTCTTATTTAACAAAATTCATCACAACCTATTTCTTAATGTAAAATCCTCATTTGGCACAATTTCTTTAAAATTTAACATCCAATCCTTTAGAACCAATCCCTTTAATTTCAATTCAAATTGACATGGTAGCTTAGGCT
The DNA here is from genome assembly GCA_961205885.1 of Ptychoptera albimana. Classification (NCBI taxonomy): domain Eukaryota; kingdom Metazoa; phylum Arthropoda; class Insecta; order Diptera; family Ptychopteridae; genus Ptychoptera; species Ptychoptera albimana. The sequence continues at coordinate 251,213 of OY540802.1, read as the reverse complement.
ATTCAGAGGTCTACTTTAAGTAATAAAGCCTAAACACGTCAATTCTTTAACATAAAAAAATGTTATTAATTAAATCCCTGTATTTTATTTTTGTATAATATATCCTAGTCAATATTAAAATTAATTAATAATTTTATCGTTCGTAATTGTTTGTGTTGAAACATTTTTTTTAAATATATTTTAAATAAATAAATATATATTTCCGCTTCCTTTCGTTTTTTTTATTCTTGTTAAATGTAAAATTATTGGCAAACGATCAAAAAGTCTTAAATTTTTTGTCACTCTTTGAAGATTTTTTTTTTTTACAAAATGCCTGCCTACACATTTGCAAAGTCAGGGAAAAAAAGGGAAATTTTTTTTATTTAAAATTATAAAAAAAAATTGTTTCTGTACTTTTGTTTTCGTTGTTAATATTATTATAAATAAAAAACCAAAGAATAAATAAATTAATTAAAATTATTGTACTCGACGACAATAGTAGCCAAGCGTTCGACATTTTTCACATAATAATTGTGGATGAACTTTTGATTGATCAGATACGTCTAGTCCGTCGGGTTTTTCCAGTGGACGCTGGAATAAATAATTAAAAATTTTTTCTTTCTCTTATATAAAGGAAAATTTAACTTACCTGTTTATGTGGATAAACATTTAAATGACATTTAATACATTCTTGTCCCATATTTGCCCACGAATTGCCTGACATCCATTTACGTTTACATTTCATACATTTATATTCGCCAAAGCAACGTTTTTTTCCTTGATACGGTGTTTTACCATCACCCTTTGGGCGTGCCTATGGACATACATTTTTTAATTATTTAATTATTTGTGAAATTTGAGTATAAAAATTACCTTTGGACAGTCACGTATAAAATGTCCCTTTAGGAAGCATAAGTGACACATATAGTTGTCAGGTGGTCGCTTAAATGATCTGGCTTGTTCATATTGATGTTGGAACTGTTGTTGCGGTTGATTAAAATGATGATAAGCATGATAATGACTAACTGACATATCATTAAAATTATCACATAGATCATCAATTATATGATCGTCGTTTACTGCATATCCAAAAATACTGGACGTAGGACAATTATCACCAGGTGTATTACCAGCGTACGTATAATTTGTTAGTTGTGCTGTCGGAAACGGATTCCATACCGTTTGTGCTAATGCTGGTTGTGTCTAATAACAATAATTACGACAACGATTTTTTAACGTTAATTCATACAAAACTACTCACAATAAATGAATCATTCGGTCTGGATGGTGATGACATAATAAATACGCATCGTTGTGATAATGGTGACGTTGGTCCGATGCTATTATTAATACCTGGATTACCACTATTATTTGTCCATACATCATTAATGATATTGGCATTACAATTTAGATCACAAATATTGGCTAATTGATGTGATTGCTGTTGCTGTTGCTGTGGATGTTGTAGAGTATGACGCGAATGTAAATGTGATCGATGATGATGCTGATTAAGTAATAAATTTTCTGTACCCATAGCTTGATCAATTAAGTAATATGTTGAATTTGCCGGACTTAAAGTCGATGACAATGGTAATGGTTGATTATAATTACCAGTTGGTGGCATTTGTTGAAAATTAATGTAAAATTATATATTTTATCACACAAACACTATATAATTCATTAATACTTCATTACTTTCGCTTTGATTGTTTCTTAATCTTCTGATTAATTTTAATTATTATTATTATTATTATTATTATTATTATTATTATTATTATTTATATTAATGCTGTTTACAATTATATTATTTGTTTAATGCGGCAATTTCTGCTTCATAGACTAATATAATAAATAAAAAAATTAATTTTTTATTGTTTTTCGATTTTATTTTACATAAACATATTTTATTAATAAAAATGAAGTTAGTTGACTTAATAATCGTATTTATGCTCTTTTGTTTTGTTTTGTTTTGTTTTATTTTGTTTTGTTTTGTTTATTCATATTAACTGGTAGAAAAGTGAATAATTTTATTGAAAACAAGGCAATTAGGGTAAAACAATTAGGGACTTAATTATCAACATTTTCCAAACTGTTTTTAAACTACGAAATGTAATACTTAGCATAATAGTTAAAAACTTTAGGTTATTTTATTCTTAAATATTTTATTGACAGTTATTTATCTACTTAAGTTGTTTGTTTAAGAGCGCAAGATAAGGATAATCTAATAAACTATGAAAATGTAAGATGATCCTGCACTAGAAAGTACGGGTTGATTTCGCTTAATTTAAAGCTTAATAGTACTTAATCGAAATCAATGGTAAATGAACCCTATAAAGAAGTTATAACTATGATCACTCAAAGACGATCATCTAAAACAAAAAAAAAAGTTTAAGTAACAAGAAAAAAAATCATAAAATCACAAAAGATCAACGAACATTAAGTATAAATACTTGTAAGTCGCTAAAATACCTATTATTATTTAATTTGGTTGGAAAAGTAATACAAACATAATTTGTCGTGGAATATTTTTATTTTTTTTTTGACAAAAATATCTTAAAACTATTTTTAGACATGTAAAAAAAAAATGAAATTTCTTTTACATTATATAGAAAAATAATCATGTAAAGAAAGATCTACATAAATATCTATATATTAAAAACACATAAAATACCACTATGCGTTTAAAATCATTGAGCTAATTTAATTTTAACATAAAAATCGTACAAAAATAAAATAAAATTAATTCACTTATCAACGACAATTAAATAAAAAGAAAACAGAAAATTTTTAATTTCACATAATAAAATCATTTATATTTTAGGTCATCGTTTTAAATTAAAAATAGATTAAATTTCATGTACAGAAACTCACTTAAACGTACATAATGTACCTTCCGCGTTAGCACTAATTAAAACTTTGCAAAAATAAAAATAAATAAATTAAAAAAAAAACAAAATTAATTAATTAAAAAATAAAATTCGTTTAATTTAATACAAAAAAACTGAATAAAAATCCGATTAAAGCAAAAAAAAATAGACTTATTTATTCTTTCACAGTACAAGATCGTTTAGAGATCTTCATATATTTGGCTACTAAACTAAACTAATACTTATTTGCGTTATAATTTGCTGAACGGGTCTAGTCGTAAAAAAACACAATATTTTATTCGTATTTTGTGTTTCTCTACTTTTATTAACACGTTTAGTGCGATCGTTAAAATACGTTTGTCGTTTCGTTGATGAAGGAAAACAGCAAAAAAAATTTCTATATATGAAAATAGATTTTTCTCTTTATATATGCATTGCATAGGTATTGAATAAAAATTATTTGTGTGAGATTTTAGTGTTGTGATACGATTTAAACGTATAGAAAAGCATTTCAGAGGGTCCTGTGGCGCAATGGATAACGCGTCTGACTACGGATCAGAAGATTCCAGGTTCGACTCCTGGCAGGATCGTTTAGTTTTTTTCTCAAACTGTTTGAAAACACATCTTTTCTAATGTCATTAAATTTAATTAAAAAATTTGTTTGTTAAGAGTCTGTTTTCATCCTCCCATATTTTTGTTATGTTACAGATTCACACTTTATAAGCACCAAACAAATGCCTGCCGTCAACGTTTTTTCTTTTGTAACATTTGAATTGCATTCAAATGAAATGGCTGCCTTAATTTAATTTAATTTAATTGAATTTAAACAAACAAAGCAAAAAACGTTTTTTTTTATGTCAGTTCTCTTTAAATAAAAAATTGTTGATTCTCATTGTATATACAGGATTGGTTAATATGGATAAGCAAAAAATCATAAACATAACAGCAATAAAAAAAAATTCAAAACGAATGTTTATATATTGGTAGTAGGCTAGACATATTTCTTTATTGTTTATTTAAATAAAAAAAAATCAGAAGAATTTTTTTTATGTATATCCGATACCATAGCAACGTAACCAAGTAAACAAATATATTGATAAAAAAAACCGAATAAGTTTTTTTCCTCTTTATTTTTGACAGTCGTATCTTAATAATTCAACAAATAAAAGAAATAATTAAAAAATTTCAAAAATAACCAAGTAATATATAAAAAAAATAATCAAAAAAATTTATTTTGTGCTTTAAAATCGTATAATAACTGCTCGCAACATGATGACGTAATAACCGAGCTTTTCATCACTTTTATTATCGACAAACAATCGTTTACGTCATAAATCTAATAAAATACCACGACTACCAATCATAATTTATATTCAACCAAAATTTTTCTGTTATTTAATAACTGAACAAGAATGGGTTAAGGTATAAATAGATAAAAAAATTGTAGTAAAAAGCCAACCTTTAAGGTTTATATGGTTTCGATAGTAATTTTCTCCAATGATACTCCTACTTGACATTAAACAAAAAAAAATTTCTTCTATAACAGTTAAAAAAAGCGTGAAAGGATTACATGTGTCGCAGTTTGTTGGAAAAATTTCAACAAGTCAGTTGTGTGCAGTTATTTGTTTTTTTTTAATTAATAAATAAAAAATTGTTTTCTAAGTGAATTTCTACTTGTTATTAATACAATTAATGTTTAATTAAGTTTTAAAAAAATGTGTAGTATAGTATTGTATATGATTAATTAATTAATTAAATGAAAATAAATAATTCATCAATAGGCAGACATCATAAAGGATATTTGATAAGTGTTTTAGTCTTATTATTTTTTTTTAAACAAGTAAGTAACAAACCTTTTATTTTTTTACATTTATTGATTTATTTTCAATTGTATATCTAATTATATATTTATTTTCCTTGACAATCAAATTTATAATAATAATAATCTAGTTATAATAATATTAATGGTAAAAGATAAAATAAAATTTATAATACGAGGAAAAATAATTTTATTAATGACTTTATGATACTTAATGATTTTATATGGTCTAGTGGCTAGGAAAGCTGGCTTTCACCCAGCAGGCCCGGGTTTCGATTCCCGGTATGGGAATGATTTTTATTTTTCAAAATCTCCTTTATAATATTACCTCGTCAAAGCGTTGATAATTATTTTCTTGATAATAATTATTAATAAAAAAGCGAAATGTCTATCATTACTTTCTACCAGGGAACTCCACCGGTGTTTTTTTGTTTTAATTAATTTTCCTGATCTCTTGTTTAATTTAATTAATTTAGCTTACATTATTATTATTTTATTTGCTCCCTTTGCTACCTTGTTTTCCCAATTTTCTTCCTTTTTTTGTTATTAGTTATATGAATTGCTCTCGTTATTTTTTTTTCAAATTCTCTATCGTGTTTTATAATAAATAGACGAAATATTTTGAAAATTAAAGAAATGTAAAGGGAGTTATGCGCCTGTATAGAAAAAATTTTAAATATAAAATGTAAATTGTCATCCCTTTTTGCAAATATAATAAATTATAATAATATAAAAATAAATGCACGAGTTATATACACAGCTATAAATTATTATTATTATTATTATAATAATTATTATGATAAATTTTGATTCAAATGATTTTTATCTATAATTTTCATATAAATGAAAATCTAATATTTTCGTTAATTTTTGTTTGCTTGCTTGGCTGGTTGATTGGTTTTGTATTTTTTTTTTTTTTTTTTTTTTTTTTTTGTTATAAATTTCTATAAACTGATTTGTCGTTTTACAACGTAGTATAGTATAGAATTAAATAACTAAGAAGCTAAAAACAAAATAAATTTTTTATTAAAAGAAAATAAGGAAATTTTACGATTTTTTAGTGTTTTATTGATTTTTTTTTCTTGTTTTCCCATCATTATTGAAATAATATTTATTGATAGATAAATAAATAATAATAAAAAAATAATTTTTGATTATTGAATGAGGAAAAGAAGAGAAAAATTACAAAACATATAAAATGGTGGAAGATTATAACGGTTATTACACGTGTTTTTTGGAATTTATGTTTAAATTTGTTGTAAGAAAATTTTGTCTATTTAATTTGATAAATAATTTCTTTATAATTTTTTACTTTATTTAAAGCAACTTGTTGAAAGGCGTTAATAAATGTAATTTAATTACCATGTTTTACTAATCGAGGTTGTAAGAATTTAAAAATATTTTTAACAAAAAGGTAACATTGTTACTGCTTTTATTTTAGTTTACAAAATGACACAACAATTTCATAATAAGTCTATAATTAACTAGCATCTGCATTTCCGTATGTCAACGTATAAAAGTATATTCTATGTTGTCTTACTGGTTATTTTATAAATTTATTATCCTTTTATTTGTCTGTTTAGATCTTTTCCTACTACTTTCTTGTTTTGGTTTTCTATTCTGCTATAAAAATGTGCATGCATGCAATTTTGGTATTTCCGGTATTTTTGTCATTTTATTGTAACAATAAATCTATTTTCGTTTATTATATCCGTTTTTACCATTTTTTGTGTAATAAATAAAATCTTTTTTCATCGAATTAGTTTAAAATTATTTTTTAATGTTAATTTGTTTTATTATCTAGAATTTATTTGGATGTATTTGAATATTCGGATTATTTTTTTTATTATCTAGAAATCAAAAATCATTCGCACATTCGCCGTGTTGTGCTTAATAAAACCGCATTGATAGAATTATAAACAAAAGAAAATAACAAGAAATGCCACTTAACATGCTTTTTTACGTGTTTATAATCATTGTACGAAATAATCGGATAACAGCTTAAGTGTTTAATACGTAGTTAGCACAGGATTTAACTTAATAAAATAGAAAACAAATTATCATATCAATTTAGGTTAATTGTTTTGTATTTTCTCGTTAAAAATCGATAAATTATAATAAAACACATTCAAGCGATCACAATTTGTTTTTTTTAAATTAATGTAAAAGGATTAAGAAATGTTAAGACAGTGAAGTTGTCTGTAATTGTGCCTAAGAAAATTAGTGACTTTATACGTTTACATTTTGGTTTAGAAAATTAGCCATATTTAACAAAACAGAAGGTCAATATAGAATTTTATTTCTCGTTGATTTTACAATTCTGTTAACAATTTAATCGAAATAAATATTTCCCGTATAAGTGAAGGGTAGTAAATAGTTTACATTTTATTTTCACCCCCTATTTATATCGATTAATTTTTATATCGTGGGTTTCCTTATGAATTTTTCAAATTTTTTATGCACGTTCAGAAAATACTAGAAAATTAAAAAAAATAAATATGTACATATATACAAGTGTTCAGGCAATGATTTTTATGTGGTAAAAAAACAAAATTTAAATTTAGAATCTTTTGTTTAATAAGGTAAGGGTGGTAAAAGCAATTGTAATTATGGTTTTTTAATTATTATTTATTTAAAAAAAAATTGTTGTCTAGCAATACGATGTCCATTTACGTCCAATGACCTATTCGCGTTGCTAAGCATGTTTTTACTTTTATTTCATTTATGCTCTATGTACACGTTTGAAGTACTTGGCGTGACCATTATTTATTATATTGAAAAAATTTATTACTTTAGTCGCTAGTTTGTATCTTTATTATTTATTTAAAATATTTAGGTATCGATTGGAAATATTAATTATTTAATAATTTCCTCATTATTTATTTTTTTATTTATTTATATTAATTGATCAAAGTTTTGTCTTTTGTTTAATGCAGTACCGGATCACAGTTTTTGGGGGTAGTAATCGTCTGTATATATAGTCGAAACCAAGCAAAATTTATCCTACGCTTCATATTTTTATTGTATTGAATTTCGAATTAAATTCTCTATAGATAAAATAAACAAAAATTGTATGTTTCGATGCTAATTTTTTACATGAAAAATAGTGACAAAATAACGATTTCCAAAAGTTTCCAAAATTATTTCTCACATAATTCGGCTAAATGAGGTTATTTTGTGTTTTATCTTCACCAATTCACCACTTGTTATTATTTTTATTTATATTTTTTTTGGTTTGTTTCTTGTTTACGTTGTTGTTTAACTTTATTTTCTTTTTATTTCTAATTATAAAGAGTTTATTGTGGCAAACAAGTTGTTTTCTTCTTGTTTCTCATTATTATTATTATTATTATTTATAATTTTAAAACTAGGGTACAAAACTTTTTTATTATTTTTGTTTTGCATTAAAGTAAATATAAACATTTTGTAACAAATAGTAGTGAAAACAGAATTTTTCTTCCTCTTTATTATTTTTATATTTTTTCGAAATCTATGACTTTGATTCCTTTTGTGATCTAATATGGAAATTATTGTCGTTTTTTTGTCGCTTCTTTGAATTGCTTAAAACCTTAAATTTCCATTAATTTATCTTTATAGGAAAACTTCTTTATGGAAAACTTATTAAAACTAATTTATTAAAAAAACGAAAAAATAAATTTAAAATGGAAAAATATGATGTAATATCGGTGGTTGGAGAAGGTTCTTATGGTTTGGTGATGCGTTGTCGTCATCGTGAGTCTGGACAATATGTTGCGATAAAAAAATTTCTAGAAACTGAAGATGATCCAACAGTACGAAAGATGGCAATGAGAGAAATAAGAATGCTTAAGGTGAGTTTTCATTATCTTTTTTTTTTGTTTTTATTTATCTTGGTGGGGAAAGACTTCTCAAGAAGACTGTCTACCACCTTATAAGCAGCATTAATAAATTTTGTTTTTAATTCATTCGTTTATTGTTGGAATTCAATTTTTTTTATTATAAAATTATGCAAATCCACAGTGAAAAAATAATTAAAGTAACGAAAAGACACGTAAAAATAATTTTTTTTTAACACTTTTACTTTACATTTGAGGACTTTTTTTATTCCTGTGTGGCGTTTTATGAGTTTATGATTTTTCTCCTTTTTATTATTACTACTTGTATACTTGCTTGCTTGTTTAAATATCAAAAAAAGCACGAAAGCTATTTTGATAGTTTAATTTTTTTTTGACGGTGGTGGTTTTTCATTTTTTTCTTCATTTTCTTTTGTTATTTTCTATTATTATTTAAAGGTTAAGTGTTGAAATATGTTTTTTTAGTTTTTTAATACTGAATAATGGTTTTACCTTTGACGATATTTTTTTATGCAAAATTTAGTAAGAAAGCATTATTTATGTGTCATATGTATGCGGCTTTCATTACCAAACAATGTGATACATTTTTTTTTGTTGTTTTTTACTTTCAGAAATTACGTCATGAGAATCTAGTCAATATGATTGAAGTATTTCGTCGCAAAAAACGTTTTTACTTAGTTTTTGAATATTTGGAGCATACAGTGTTAGAAGAATTAGAAGCAAGAACTGGTGGCTTAGGATTTATTACATCACGAAAATATATTTATCAAGTGTTACGTGCACTTGATTTTATACATTCAAATGATGTTATCCATCGTGATATAAAACCAGAAAATGTTCTTGTATCACGGTTAGGTGTTATAAAATTATGTGATTTTGGTTTTGCACGACCATTTGCTGAAAATGAGACATTTACCGATTATGTGGCGACTAGGTATGTTAAATTTGAAATACAAAATATTTTTTTTATTATTTCGCTTATAATTTCGGAAATAAAAATTATTATTCCAGATGGTATCGATCACCAGAGTTGTTAGTTGGTGACCCTAGATACGGTAAAGAAGTTGATATTTGGGCATCCGGTTGTTTGTATTCAGAGATGATGACCGGTGAACCGTTATTTCCTGGTAATTATTAAAGAACTAAAACTCCTCTCTCTAGAAGTACATTTTTTTTCTAAATATTTTTTATAAATTATTTTATAGGTGAAAGTGATATAGATCAATTATTTCAAATAGTCCGTGTACTTGGTAAATTAAATTCTCGACATCAAGTGTTAGTAACACGTAATACAATGTTTAAAGGGATGAAACAGGAGCAAAATTCAAGTTTAGCACAATTATTTCCCGACTGGAATCATGATAGTTTAGATTTTTTAACACAATGTTTAAAAATGGATGGAAATATACGACCAGATACTAGGATTTTATTAAAACATGATTTATTTACGCGTGATGATTTTTTAGATAATTTTATACCGGAGTTACGTACGAAAATTAGTCAGGAAACACAAGCAAATCCTTTGTTGAGGCGTTTGCAAGGTTTTGGATCTGGTAGAAAGATGGCAGCAGTTGAAGAAAGAAGAAATTCTAATAATAATACTAATGATAAAACTATACATGGTTTGTAGCTTTGCTAACAAATAAATTACAATTTCTATCGAACAATTTTTATTGTCTTCTTTAGTTTTTAATAATAAGAAAAATGGAAACGAAGTAGATGTGAAGCAAACAATGAACTCTAGAGAACGTATTGCTCAGATTGGCTTGTCTTTATTAACAACAAATCCACTAATGGTAAGTGGTGCTAATAAAGCTTTAGACTCTACAGTGGCTGCAAATCAGTTGCGAACTCATTTGAGTCACGATGAGCTTAACGGTAATATATTACCACATAGGACACATAAGGGAACACACTTGAAACATTTGAACATTAGTAATATAACGTTTCGTGAAGGTATTCTAGGTGGTAACAATGGTCCAACAAAGTTAACACGTGTACTCTCTGCAAAACCACAGCGCACTGGTAATGCGGTTGGGAGTAGTGGTGAAAAACAAGCCACATCTGGTTCACATATTGCTAATAATTTTGATTTGCATATCCAACCGGCATCACCAGTACAATTTCAGTCATTACAACCAGACGTCACGGTAACTATAACTGGAAGTGAAAAAACATCACAACGTTGTTCACCAAATGTTATAAACGGAAATCACGCATCGAATTATTTCGGTAAAAAAGGTGTCTCTATGTTAGGTATAACCAAAGGTATTAATAAGCAAAGTCCTGTGCCACTGCATCTACCTACAAATCGATCTAACTTACCAAAACGTGGTGAACGAGGTTTGTTACTTGATGTAGGCTTAGTGCCGTACGGTCTAAATGTATTAACAGCAGCATCATCGACGGGAATCGACATATCAAAAGATATTAGTCCACGAATATTACAGCAGCCACCACCATGGCTAATGACAGGCAATTTAAAGATCACGTCGCAAGGAAAAACAACACAAATAGTAGGAAAACGTGGTAACGGAATAACAGATTGGAAGACGGTTAGTACGGGAAAAGCAAACACCGAGAATGGAAATGATTTTCTGTTACCAAATTGCCCGGGTGGTAAATTTAATTTTTTATTCTCTGTTTATTTTCTATTAAAGGGAAATTTCTCCTTTTCAGCTTCGACAAGTCCATACAAAGGAACTAAAAAAAAACTCACTCCAATGTCGACATTTTCTAATGAATTCACCACACCCGTACGTAGAATATATTTTCCTTCTGTTTTATAATAATTTTATTATTTTATTTATAATAATATAATATTTTTTTGTTATTTATTTTAGAGAAATTTTTCAGCATCATCCGCCCAAATAAACGAAACATAAAAATAGGATGTGGTGGTAAAAATCTACATAGTGGTGGTACTGTAACAAATGTTTTAATAAATTCACAGATTAATAATAATAATCGTAATAAAACTTTTAAAACAACACAAACATTTGTTAAACGTGAAGAACAGCTAAATAATAGAAAAGTAAATCAACCACTAATGCTACCACATCCTTATCCTGGCATTGTAAATCGTTCTTCAAAATCTAAATAATTATTATGTGTTTTCTATGTTTTCTGTAAATAAGAAAAAAAAAACTATTTTTAATTAATAATTGTAACGTTAATTACTGTTTTATGTACATAAATAAATAAAATAAATAAATTTAGTTGAAAAATGTGAAGAATTTTTTTTTTATTTCTTCTGATATATTACTAAACACGTAGAAAATTCTTATTGTTTACTATTAACGAACAACTAATAATTTATCTTGTTACACCAGTTCAGTTGGAACCTGTTAACAATAGAAGATATCAGATCATGGTAAATTAAACATACATTTTCTTCTTAAAAATTAATTAAATTTTAATTTTATTATTATTATAATTATTATTTATTATTAAATTCATTAAATACACATATAATTATTAAATAATTAATTTTAAAATATAATAATTAAAAATTGAATGCAAATTTGATTTAAAAATATGATTTATTGATTATACAAACAAAACGAAAAAAAGATATTTTTTTTCTTTTTTAAAATGACATCACAATTGTTTTTCCTTTCAATATTTTCTCTTTACATTAATTTTCGATTTTATACATTTACACAAATATTAATAAAAATGTCCAAAAAATTGTTTTCTTTTTAATAATTAATTGTTTTTAAAAATAAAAAGACTAAACTAATGTCAGAAAATTCCAATTGCTTTTCTTATAAAATAATGAAGAAACAAGAGGAGAATTTTTCTATACATTTGCAATGATAATGTTTCAGTCAAGGCCTACTTCTATCTAATTTTTCTTTTCTTTCTTTTTATACATACTTAAACAAGTCCAGCTAGAATATCTGGTTGATTATTTTGCTGTAATGGACATGCTTTTAGAAGTAACTCCTTGCCGGCGGCTGTTATTGGCACATTTCTATGGTAATTTATTATATCGTCTAAAAAAAAATACATTTATTAATTAATTAAACAAAATAATGACATTAAAAATATAGAAAAAAAAACTAACTTAGTGTTTCATGTGATAATTGATTGGCTCCTAAAAATTGATAATTGCCACTTGATGCATCAACTAAATAATGTTTGCAACGGTCTGTATCTTTGTATGAGATCGCATAGCCCCAGATTTTCTCTGAGACCCGGACTAGAAATGTACCTAATGTTTCTGGCATTAAAATTCTTTCGGCTTCGCCACGTGTCACCAATCCTACAAAAATATAAAAAAATAAATTAATTTCTTTTCTGTATGTCGGAATTTTTATAATTGAATTACCGTGAAACCATTTAGCTGGTCGTCCATCATTATCTAAGCCCGCTCCCTTATTCCATTCATCTTCTCGATACCACCTGACTACAGCTTCCTGGCTTGGTGGTCGTGGCACACTAGGATCTAGGCTAGATGGTGGACTTATACTGCCGCTACTTGTTGGTGACGATGACGTTGGTTTTTCACTTGCAGTATCACATTGCTGAGGATCATTAGCTATTAGAGTTGACCGTCTATGCTCTTCACGAGCCCTTCTTGCTATATCTCTTATTTGTGTTTCAGCCTGTTTCGCTTTTCTCTCTATAAAACAAAACTCGGTTATTCTTATTCCTTTATTTTTTTTGTTTAAATGTAATACCTTGTTCTCTCCAATAGTCCTCTTGTTTAATGGCCGCCTCTTCCGCTTCCTTGACTGTTTCCTGTTGTTTCATCTGTAATCGAAGCAAAATTTCTGTGGTTCTTTCCCCAATCAAGCGTTGCTCCCACTGCGCTATTCTAGTCGCAACTTTCTGTGTTGGCTTATTCAATGATATCTCTTGCAGTACATCCCGATTGAGATCGTTCATATTATTGCGCGTGCTGTACATATTTGGTTTATTACTTTTAAAACTATTTAATTGTGGTGGTTTCGTGTTGATTATTGGCTGGCTGATTTTTGCATTGTTTGCTATTCGTTCACGTAACTCATCGACAGAGCAGTAAATTTCCATCTCATCTATTTGCGGTGCTGATCGTAGGATAACACAATCGTCCTCATTCACAACATCCTCATTATCGATTTTCTTTTTGTTATCCGGTTCATATTCAATTATTTCTGTAAATCCTGCTTCGACACTCTTTCGTAACTCCTTTGTCTCTATTTCAGCTAATTGTCGTGCTCTTAGTTGTGCCTCCTCAGCTAATATCTGTTCAATTGTTTTATCATTTGCATGCTCGCCCATTACCCACACCCAGGGCTCACCATCTTCACCGGTCATAAACGATACCTTTTGTCGATTTATTGTTTTTTGTTTAGTGTTTTGCTGTTTCTTGATCACCTCATTTGATTGTTGCTTATCTTGCTGTTCCCAGTCACGCCATCGTTTTATCTGTTCCTCACGCATTTTACAAAATAATGTTTGTTTTTGGGTCTCATCTAGCCCAGCTAGAATCTCTGGCGCAACATACATATCACGTAATATTTGTTTTAACATTTTTAAACCGTTTTATCTATATTTTAACCAACAAAAAAACTGCAAATAATAAAAAAAAAACAAAAATTAGTATTAGTGATTTCAAAAAGGAAAAACGTGGCAAAGCAAAGTATATAAAAGTTGGCAATAGTAAAGAAAATAACAAAAATATAGTAGAGACACATTCCCTAGTATATAAATCTAATTAAAATTTCCTTTAAGCTATAACAACAATATAAACAATGAAAAACTGTTACAAAACCATGAATAAAGTAAAAAAAATAATAATAATAAAAAGAAACAATCGTGACCATGGCATTTAAGTAATGAAAAAAAAAAAAAAAAAAAGTAGCATAACACAATAACAATTATAAATAATTATATATAAAAAAAAGCCAACAAGTATCGAATTATTATTATTATTGGTTAAAATATCATTTTTAAGCTTTATGCAAATTTAAATAAAAGAATAATTTAAGTAACGGATTAAGTAAGAAAAAATAAAAAAAAATACTTTCGATTTGAAAGAGTAATCAAAGTAAAAAACCAGTGAGGGATTTTTTTTTATTAATATTTTAACCGGTTTAATTAACATAACCGGTACTCTTATTATGAGAATTTATATTTATCCTACACATTAATTGATTTATTTAAACCAAAAAAAAAATTAATTTTAATTAAATTATAACGGATTTTATTTTACTAATAAATCAATGAACCGAATAAATAATTATTTTATTTATTATTTTTTGTTGTTTGAAAAATGCATTACTACCGAACGTAGTAAAAATAGCAACAATTTTGTAAATCTAGTTATAACAGTTTCGATGCTTTTTTTCAACGTCGTTACATCGTTTACTCTTTGTTACTAAATTATGACATTTTATCATGTAACAAGTTTTGCATTTTTATTTAATTTTTTTATTTATTATCACGTATATAATAATTTATTTATTTTATTAATCATACATGGTCGTTTTGTAATGAATTAAATAAACCGAAGAGAAAAACTTTTTTTTTTTAAACAAGAAAATAAACCGAAATAACATGAAGAAAAAATGTCAAGTTCATGGCCTTTTTTATTGCTTACTTTTCTTAATTTTTTTTTATTCACTTGATTATTGTTTTTGGTTATGGAACATTTGTGACATTTATACGTTTATTCATATTTCTTAGAAAGTATAACAAAGATTTGTCTGTTAACAAATAATCATTATAATGTACGTTAACCAGTTAAAAAAATAACATTTCCTTGTATTTCCTGTTTGTTAAATATAAAAAAAATAAAATGAATTTCCCCGAAGGAAAAAAAAACTTAATCAACCTAACTCGCTTTGAAATAGACAAAATAAAGATAATAAATCATAAAAATTCACACTTGTTGAATTTAGAAAATGCTATTTTTCTACATAAAAAATGAAATAATTTTTTATAAACTTCCTCAGGTGTGCGTTTTGGTTGGTTATTTATTCATTAAAAATGTAACAAAAAAATATATAGGGAAATACAAATTTTCCATTATTAACACACAAAAAAAAAATCACCATTTGTTTGTTGCTTTTGCTATTAAAAGAGCATAGGCGATAAATTATTGTGCTTAGAATTTTTTTTTGTCATTTAATGCATTTATTGTATTGCATTTATTTAATTACTTCATAATTACTATCCTTTCTTAAACCAAGGAAAATATATTTCTTTTCTTTATTATTATTTTCTTTAATAATTAATTAACCGGAAATTTATTTAAAAGCAAACAAAACGTAAATTCCATCAATTTTTGTTATTTTATTCACCACATGGTACTTTAGTGGTGGTGAAAACCAGAAGCGCACCAACATATTCAATAAAAAAATAAATAAAATAAAAATTCGTTTTCCGGTGATAATAGAAATGATTAAATAAAATAAAATAATTAATTAATAAAATTCAAGCATGTTAAAAACAATAATTAATTAATTATTTTAGTAATAATAAAAGAAAAACATGTACTGTTGTGGTGAAAATAAATAAATAAATGGAAGAAAGAGTGGAAACAAAAATAAAATAAAAAATTTAACCTAAATTTAATGCTTGATAAATTATTATTATTATTATTACATATATTTAGTTAATATATTAAAACAAATTTATTCTACCTAATAATAACAATAATAATAATAATAATTTTCAATTAAAATAAAAACTCAAAATATTGAATAAATTATAAACAAATAAAAAAAAAAAAAATTTTTTTTTAAAGAAAAAATCATTGCTCCAAACCACAGATTTTTATTTTTATTTATTTATAAATTCATTATTCGCTTCTCGTTTAAAAAAATAAATATATTAAACAAAAAAATAGCCAAAATCATTTACTGTTCTCCAGTAATGGCTTAAAAATACAGACAAACTAGTCAGCTTCATAAATCATTAAACAATAAAGAGTCTAAACTCCACTACTAATTTTCTCACAATTTAAGTCACTAATTGAAAATATACGTAAGAAGCACAAAACTAAATCAAATAACAAGATAATTATGCTAATAAGCGATGGTATTTTATTATATTATTAGTTATGGTTCAGAAGAGTGTTTTAAATTAATTTTTGGCCCACTTTGACCATTTATAAATTAATTTTTCCTTTCTTTATTTTAATTTAGAACAAAATAATTATAGTGATGGTAAATCTCATCACAAATTTGTTTTTTTTTTTAAATTAACATTCAGATGAATTCGATTTGTGTCGTGTTTTGTAAGACATGGTTGGTTAGGTACTTGCGTTGTATATTTATCACATCTTGAAAAACTTTTGCGATTGGACTACAGCCAAAGATCTTTTAGTCTTTGTGTAATTGCTAGATGCCACCTTATTGTTTAATGGGAATTTAAACTTTATTTATGACTTATACCAAAAGATTTCTTGTCTTAAATTCAAATATCATTTTATACTTATATAGCAAATAATCTCAATTAATTATCTGGATAACAAGCAACATAAATTATAATTAAATAGAAATTGATTTGTAAATTTAACAAACAAATTAATACAATTAATATAACTAACCGTTTATAACATGTTTATTTATGTGTGTTATGGCTTAATAATGAAAATAAAATAGTAAGTAAATATAGCGTCTTGTGATTTAATCTGTGTCTTGAAGTTAGTTGTGCTTATTTCACTATTGTTCGTTATTTTTTTTAATTTTTATTAATTTAATTAAAGGTTTTTACACTTTAAAATACACTTTTATTAAGAATTACCATTTTTATTTTGTTTTTATTAAACATTAAAATCTTTTATAATTAAATTGTTTCGAAAATTTGTTACACATTTTGCTTTATTTAATTTTTATTCTTTTTTTTTTAATATAAACATTTAAATAACTAATAACAAAGTTTTATTAATTAATTCTTCTACAAATATACATACAAACACAGTGCATAACCTTCATTTTCTTCTTATTGAATTAATATTTAAACAAAAAAAAAATTATTATTTGCTTATATGAAAAAATCGCAAAACGAAGAAAACAAGTCAATAAATCAATAATTAAAATAAATAAGTCAATAATTTTTTATTTACAAAAACTAAAAACAATACAAATTATTTTATTATTGAAATAAGAAAGGGTTTAAACATTAATAGCAAGTGCATTGTCTTGTATTTCTCTATAAGAACAATTTGATTAATTTAATTTTGATATATAATGCTGAATAAATAAATTTAATAATATTATTCATAGTCAATATACGGAAATATAAATTGTTATATGGAATTTTATTATTAATTATTTAAATAGAAAATTACGTGAGTGTAGAATTTATTTAATTTTTTTTTTTGAATTATTATAGTAGAAAAAATAAAATTAAAATGAAATATTTGCTTTGTCAGGTAATTAAATGAATTTTTTATTAATTATAGTTGATAGTATTATGAAGTTTTTTTTTTAATTTAGTAAATAAATATTAATTAGCTTTAAAAGCAAATAAGTAATTTAGTAAGCAAATAAGTTTTGTATAGCAAGTGTTTTGTAATGGAATAAAAAAGAAATTTTATATATAACGCTCGATATGAATTAAATGCGTTTTTCTGACTTTGTGATGTTATAGCTTTTTCGTTCCTTTTCATTATTATAAATATAAATCGATGATGTAATCGTTTTTGACTATTAATTACTTTATGCTTTAATTTTAATACGCATTCATGGTATTTATTAAGATTCGGTTTTATTTTTTCTGCATTCATTTTAATATTTAAAGGCCGTACTTAATATGTTTCATTAGCTTTGTTTTGTTGAATTAAAAAATGAAAACTATTTTTACTGCTTTGTTATGATAGCAAAGAAAAAATTTCTATTTAATAATTAATTAGTTAATCACGAATATAAATCGGTACAGTTGTGATTATAGAAATAATTAATGCAATTTTCTTCTTATCACAAAAATTTAATGCTCTGCAAAAATTAATTTAATGCCACTTATAATAAAAAATAATTATATTAAAATAACGTAACGATAAATAATTATAAAATGTCATTTAATATTCGCTTCATTTTCATTTAATTATTATTAAAAATAACTTTATAAGAGAGAAATAATTAATTATTAAATATTTAACAAAAAAAAAAATAAATAACAAAAAATTAGAAATCATTGAATTTTATCAAACAATTACTTGCAATTCACTGAAATTCTAACAAAAAAGTCTTCAACTTTTCAAGTTTTTCTGTTATTTACTTTGTTTCCGTTTTCTCATAATTATTTCATTTTTTATTTGTTGATAAATTGCGAAATGCAAAGAAAAAAGCAAAAACCTTTTGTTAAGTGACTTGCGCTTTTTATTTACAAACAATAAATTTAAATATCTAAGTGTGGCTTTAAAGTAATTTTTAGCTATTTAAGGAAATTGAAATATATTTCTTGTTAAGTAAAATTAAATTATCAGAAAAATCTATAAAGCTCTTCAAAACGGTAAAGTAAAGTTCAATAGATTTATTAAGTCAAACATAAGGTAAAAGTAAACAAGCAAACTTTTAAGAATGCTTTTAGGAATGCTCAGTAAGTTAGATAGGGTTATTCACGGTTATTCATTGTATAAAACAAAAAATAATTAAACGCAAGGTAAATCACATTAAAAAGTTGTTAGCTTTCATTTTATTATAATTATTTCGTCATTTTTATGTTGTCAATGTTAAAAATAATAAAAAGTATAACAAAACAAAGCCAACAATTGACTTAAATAAGTTGTGAATAGCAAGTAAATATCATTTATCTCAGTACTGATATAAAACTCTCCAAAAAACAAGTAAAGATATATTTTAAAAACGTTGGATAGAGAATCATATCTTCACAGTTTTTGACTCTAGCATAATTTTTGTTTTATTTTATTTTATTTGTGGAAAATAAGAAATAATTTTTTTTATTTTTTTTCAACAATCTAATCTTTGTTTATCTATTTAATTGTTTATTTAATTAATATTTTATTGTAGGTATAATATGTGTAAAATATAAAAATCTGTAAGTTTACTTTAGCTTTCATCATAATTTTGTTTGTTTTATGGTAAATGGATATTAAAAATGACAAGTTATTTGAACGTATTAAATTGAATCGTCGTTCTGGTAGCTTAATTATACGCTAATACCTTGAATTTGTTTTTGAACATACAATGACCGTAGATTTTTTTTTTAGGGTTCATGAATTTGTAGAGTTTTTAGCTGGGCTATTGAAACATTTTTTAAAGCTACAAATGCAAATTTATAAATAGCTTTGCCAGACACAATATAAAGGTGACAACATTTTTTAAAATAAATAATTGAAAGCAAAATAAAATAAAAAAAATTCTGCAAAATAACTCTCTGACGCTAGCAGGTGCAAATTAATATTTCTTGTTTTAACAACATGCTTTAACTTAATTAAGTCACTTAATAATAAAAAAAAAAACAAATTATTTAGGATGCGAAATAATAAAACAAAACAGAAGAAGAGAGAAATTAATTTATAAAATATAAATTAGCGCACAAAATGGTAATTGAATAATTAACTTAAGTAAATTCTTGTGCATAAAACTCTCGAAATCACCGTAATTCCAAAAATTGTTATAATAATTATTATTAATATTGAAGCACACTGTAACACTAATGCTGGCTATTAGTTACAGCTGTAACTTTAATTACTTTATTTTTAATTACAAAAAAAAAATTGTTTTTATTAACAAAAACAGACTAATTGGGTTTGTTTTTTTTTTTTTTTTTTTTTTTTTTGATTTTATTATTTTCATTAATATTCTAATTATTGTTGTTTTAAAAAATTAAAATAAATAAACAATGTTTTATTTATTTTTTTCATTTTTCATTAAGTCGATCCGTTATGATCTATCCACACCTTGGTTATTATTATATTTGATTTTATTTTTTTTTAGTAATTTAACGCTTTATAGTTGGCATAATTGATTGAAAATTTTATTTTTTTAATTAAAATGCAGGTCGATTTGTTTTCTTAATAACACTTACAACAAATTTGTACGGCCTATTTTAGAACTCGTGTCATTACTGCAGTATTGTTTTGTTTAATTAAAACACGTGCTGGTCATTTTTATTTACATAGTAAAAAACAGTGTTAATTCGTGTAGTTAAAATCTAGTCTTGTATTACACAAAAATTTAACACAATCGTGTTAATAATAGAAAAAAAATAAACGGTCCAACATTCACCTTGAGTAAAATGTTAATAATTTTTTAGGCATTAATTCGCAAAAATCAATTTTTTTTTTACACAAACTTTCCAAAGCCAAATAAATAAATAAAATATTTAAATAATTAATAACTTTCCATTCAGATTTTAATTTAATTAAAGTGTAACTAATATTCTGATTCGATATTTTTCGGTACACTTGAAACAGCATAACAACAACAAAAGTTTTTTTTTTATTATTAATTAGTCACGACAAATGATTTAATAATCAAAAAATAATAAATTTTATTGTAACCTTCTTGTTATTTTGATATAAATTGGTAGGAAAGTGGCAGAAAATTAATTGCAAATTGCTGATGAAAGAAAATAAAAATATACTGGAATATCGGTGTGATTTGAAAGTGTCATAGTATTCAGTTTTCCTTTAAGAGTTCGCACTCTGTTTTCCAGAAATTATAGAAGAATAATCGAATTAAAATCAAAAAACAAATCAAACTAACCACTGACATGCTAAACTTAACAAACAATTGTTGTACAACGATATATTTATTGAATAAAATATTTGTCATAGCTTGCTAAAATCCTCTATTAGACCTTTCATGATTTACGTGTACAAGAAAATCAAAACAATTGAATTGAATTTAACCGTCATAATTAAAATATAAAATTCGCGCTGTTAAAACGTTTGTTTATTATCAAGAAAATTAATTAAAACATTTTTAATAACAGAAATAAAAGTTTTAAAAATACATTTCGACTGGTGTGCGCACATTTCTTAATGCTTAATAAAAGAAAGAAATTTTTTTTTATTAAAGCTTCGCTGAGCCTAGGTATGTGTTTTCTACATTAACGAATATGATTGAGCTAAATATGATCGTGAAATGTGATAATTAATAAAACAATTAATAATAAAAACACAATATATCATTTATTAATAACATAGAAAGAAAGAAACAACTAGCGTTAAAAAAATGAAAGAAAACTAAATTTTTATTCACTTTATTTGTTTAATTCATCGAATTTTGATTATTAACGATGATTTTAAAAAATTCACGTAAATTAAGTTTCCTGTGATAAAAATTTTCAAAAATTTGCATACTAGGCACTTATGCATTTTTTTATTCTTTCCGTGCGCTTTGTCACTTCCTTTAAATTTGACAACTTTTTTCATAAAGCTGATTTTGCAAGTTTTTTTGTTTATTAAACTGTTTGTCAAGACTTTAATCTTATCGTGAACAGCTTTCTTAAAATCTTACAAAAGTTTGAACAACTATAATTCCTTATTGCATTTTATTTTGACCTTTAAAGCATACAAACGTCAAAACAAAGCAATGTGAATGACCAATTACTTTAACCAAAATAAAAACCCAAAGTGTGTTTAGTTTTATTATTTATTTCTTTGCATTTTTACTTCTTTAATTAACAGAAAAAGCTTTTAAATGTTTAGTGAAATTTAATTACATTATGTTTTTCGCGCACTTTATGTACTTTTTTGTTTTGTTATGTTAAATAGAATCGTATACAATGCTACAAAGTATTTGTATAGTGTTTCGATGTAAAGTTTTAACACTTTATTAAACACAGTCGCGTCTTTATCAATAAATCAACGATTTTTCTATTTGATTAATTATTATTTTTCTCCAAATTAAACGATTTGCAAAAAACTACAAACAGAAATAACAATAAAAAATGTTACATTGCATAAATGGTGGAAGTTTATGTTAATTTTTTTTCTTAACCAAAACCATTAATCACAAAATGTATCAAAATGTTTTCTCTTCAAATTAACGGCTCCACACTGTGTTTTCTTAATTAATTTTTCGCTTTTCGGCATTAATTTTATTAAATTGAAAACCGATTTTTTGAGTGCGTGTTTTGCTTCTTTCTGTTTTATTATTGACAAGCACAAAACAATTACTTTTCAATTTAGAAATTTATTTTTTTGTATAATTTTGTTCACAGCATCAATGTTTTATTATTTGGTTATTGTTAATGAGTAATGTATTGTTATCAGGGCGTCAAACCCACGATATATTTTTCTTTTATTGTATTTACAAGGTATTTATTGTATTTGTTTATTGTGTATAAACTAAATATTATTTTGTATGAAAAATGATGGGCAACTGAAGTGAATTAACCGTGAAATAACACTTAATTTGAATATGACAGATCAAATGTTTTTTTGTCAGTTGTAAATCAATGCCATTGCGAAGGACGATTATACATATTTGTGATTGTCAATAATATTCCAGTATCGTTAATTAACAAAGAAATTAATTTTAAAAATTTTAAATATCATCGCATTTTTTTTTCTTTTAAACCAATTATCACTTCTATTTTTATTATGTATTTTTTTGTTTCATTAAGGACTTTACTTTAATTTTGTTTTTTTCTTGAGTTATTTATTTAAGTCGAACTAGTTAAATGACAAATAAGCCACCATATGTATTATTTCACTAATTTTTCATTTAAGTTAGGGTAAAATTGTGGATAATATACTGCTGTTTTGTTTACTATTTTTAAGCCGCTATAAATAGATACTTAGATTATTGAATATCTTTTCTTATGTTTACTGCCAGTGTTAGTTTGAGTTAATTTTACGCTCAAAAAGAATAACTTTTAAAACACTCTGTATAAAAAAATTATCGTAGTTTAAGTATTTTTAAACTGTCACCTAAAAAATCATTCGAAGCAGTAAATTAAGGATAAGAACAAATTATTCTCCACGAAAAAAAAAAAATTACTAGCCTAAGTATACCACCAATAAGCGTTTAGTCATGCTTACTGTACTAGAATTTCCTATATTTTCAACTAATCTTCCATTGACAATACTTGTAGCAAAATTGTGTTAATTTTCCGGTTGGTTGGATACAACAAAATAGAAAAATTTAAATAAAAAAAAACGCCAAATCAGAATCAAATTTGTGCAAAGAAGCGATAAAGGTCATCATTAAATTAAATCTAATTGAATGTTACTTACTTAGCATTTGTTATTAACAAAAACAATAAAAGGTTTTTCGTAATGAATTAGGAGGAAGGTCGTTTCGGTTCTCTGTTTAAATTTAAAAAAAAAGAAGAAAAAATGTTAATCAACTAGTAGAAATTGTATTCATCTCGTTACATCAGTATGTACGTGATTATCTTGATCACAGTGGTTTTAGCTTTTAGAATAAATATCTCCACACCATTTATTTTTATAATATAAAATCGTCAAGCTTTCACGAGATTTTAGAGGCGATTTTCACTGTTACCTTCGTCATTAAAGTGACGGAAAAAAGTAATTTTATTATTTGAAAGCATCGCCTTACACCGGATTTTCAACTCTTGTTTTTTTTTCTTTTTTTATTACATTTCCCAGATATATACATATATTATATTATTATATATTATTATTATTATTATATTTTGCTACATAAACCGCAAAGAGGTTTTTTGTTTTTTTTTTTAAATAATTTTTCAACAAAACTATTAATAACAAGAAGAATAATTTAATTAATTGACCTATTTTATTGCAATTCGCATTTACTTATAGCTTAGTTCTTGTCTTTCAAATGTTTGGTTTATTATTTAAAATTCTCTTCAATTCTATTTTGTATTTCTACAAGACAAATAATGAAAAATAGTAGACATTGCGCGTACTGGTAAGGTTTCAGGGTTAATAAAGATTTTTTTTAAGTTTTTAGGTTAAGCAATGTTCGATATAAAATAAAAAACAAAACGAGTTATGTAAGACAAAAAAACATAAATTGTGTTAACCGTTATCGATGTATTACACTTTTGGTAACCTTATTCTGGTTTGGTTTTACCGCGTTGTTTTTTTTTATTTTTCGTGTAATTTATTAATTAAAAATTGGTGAAACAACGAGAACAATGCATTTAAATTTATTTTTTTTATGTTTGTGTCACTTTTAAGTGTATATATGTGAGCTTTTTTTATAAAGTTTGTTAAGTACTAATGTAGGGCTTTTGTCAGTGCTGTTTTTTGGTTTATTAATTACATTAGATCTGTTATTGAGACTCTACTGTAATAATAATAATTTAATTAAACAACTTTTATCTAATTCTAAAATCTAATAACCTAAATTCTTAAATTAAATAATAAAACCAAACCTATGACTACAGAGAAAAATAAATAAAAAAAATAATAAAAAAATTAAACAGTAGCGACACAATATTATAAACTTGTTAAATGTTATCTGTATTATTAGTAGAAATATAACACTAAAACCAACAATCTAAATAGCCTGTTTGATTATCGCTTAAGTAAAAGAAAACATGAAATGTATGTGGCTGCCACACCTGAATAAGCAACAACTAAAAAGTTTGAAAAAAAATCAAAATTCAAAAATTAATTCCTAATACATATTTAAATAATTACTTAACTAATCCTATTACAATAGAAAATTATTACCTAATTGTAATTTTATTACTTAAAAAACAAAAATTTTCTTCTTCTTTTTTGATTTGTAATTTTAATCGCAATACACGGACTTAAATAAATCAGTTTTTTGCAATTTTTTTTTTCAATAATAAAAAGTAAATACTGAACACGCCTAGTCGTGACTTATTTTTTTTATTACGTTTTATTAAAAAGAAAGGTAGTAAAGGTACATAAATGCAATTTTTAGATAGTTTATACAGGAATTACAGCAATCGGTTGGTTATGTTTGTGGTTTTTCATTTTTATAAACAGAAGAAGAAAGAGAATAAATAAAACGCAACTATCCAACCCAACAATCGACCAACTTCACTACTAATCAAATCACGTTGTGCAATAGATTAAAAATTAAAGAAAAAAACCACTAACAATAATAATAAAAATTAAATATATAAACGCGAAATACGTTAAAGAAAACGAGTTTTATAAAAAAAAAACTAAATAAAATTTCTGCATAATAAAATTTAAAACAGTAAAAATTCCTTATAATAGCATAAAAATAAAATTAATTAAATATTTTGTGCAGCTAACAAAGTAATTTATATTCGTTTAAGCAGAATAATATCAACAAAAAAACTGCATTTGGTGCTGATTAAAGATTTTATGACTATAAAAATGCTTTCGTTTACATTTTACATATAAATGATTGAGAATTTCGCTATACTTTAAAACCGATGATTCGTAGCTTATTTTACTAAAAACCAACTATTGCTTAGTTATAAAATTGGCGAAATGTCCACGTAAATTTCAACATTCATTGTGAAATAAAAAAAAATTCTATTGTAAAAAGTGGAAAAATTAACAATATTAAACTAAAGAAACAGACAGACAGATAGACAGACAAAAAAAGCTGATGAATTAAGTCAGTTTAGCACAAATTTAATCAAGAATCAGGTCAATGTTGTTGACTTTGTTAAATTTTTGTATGTTTTTTTTTTTTTAAACAACTTAAGTCTGTTGTAATTAGGTGAATTACTCTGCGTTTTTTGTTTTTCTATTTCTATTTATTTTGTTTTCACAGAAAAGTAAATAATTAATTTAAAAAACCGCCGCAATTAATTAAGACAGAAAAAACTAATTTAATTTTTTTTTATTTTCCAAAATTAAATAAAATAAGAAAAGAAAAAAAAATGAAATTAAAAAAAAAAAACAATTTTTAATCGAAAGTTTTCATCAATTGTAATGATTTATTAAATTATTGATTGACAGACAATATTTTTTCGTTTATTTAGTTACAAAAATTTATTGATTATTCGTTTAAAGTTAAAAAAAATTTTTTTTTTGGTTTTAGAAGATGTTTAGCATAAAGACCGTTAATAAGGTTTGTAGTGATTTATAAGCAGCTAACTTCTTTCACGACAGTATCACGTTTAGCTATACTTTTAGATTAAATTTGTGACTTAGCTTAAATTTAATTTGTACCCTAATCTCATTTTTAATTTGAATCAAATATATCTAACTTTCTTTATAACAAAAATAAACTGAAGCTTAAAGCAGAAAATTATTAAATTTATTAAGTGCGAAAGTAATTTTTCTTTTTTTTCCATTAGATAAATAAAAGAAATTTTTTTTAATACATAAATAAATTTCACTCTGACTGACCACAGGTAAAATTTTTTTTTTTTGTTTTCTTACTTCACATCATCATTTTCTTTCTTGTTTCTACTCTTTTTTTTTTTATTAAATTTGCAATTTATGCGATACAATGAATAAATAAAAAAATTATAATCAAAACCAAATCAGCAGATACGCAGCTTTTTATAAGTTTAGTTTTGATCAAAAACTTGTAGCAAAAAAAAAAAACAATAATCATTTCGTTTTTGAAGTAATACTGAAACGAAACTAGATCAAAATAGAGATAAAAATGAAGAAAAATAAATAAATTTATATAAAAATTACAAATGAAATGATAAAAGAAAAATTTTAAAAATGATTAAAGTGAATCAGACATTTCTAAACATATTTTGTGGTTAATTAATGTTAATTTATTTATTTATAAATAGAAATAATCGTATAATTACGGCTTTTTATCTGTTTTATTTAAGAGAAAATTAATTTTTTTTCATTCTGTTTATTAATTATTCATTGATGCTTTATACAAATCTTTATTTTGTTTTTTTTCTTTTGTGACAAACTTATGGCTTTTTTGCTATAATTTGCATCGTAAAATGTTTGAAATTTCGCTAGTTTTTAACGAAAATCCGATTATAACATAAATTAATGCAGAAAAATCCTAAAAATGTTCAGAAAAAACCCATCATTTGTTTATTCAGTTATACCTATTTTTAAAATAAAAATCAACATTAAATCGATCAAATCATTTCCGTTTGTATTCAGTTATAAATTATTTATAAGGTTTTAAGGCAAATTTAGACAAATGACTTATTATTACCTACCAAAAAAAACCCCTAATTAACAAAACAATTGTAAAAATCAATCAAAAATCGTTTTATATTCTTTTTAAAAAAAAAATCCGCTGCATTGACAATCTAGATTAATCATTTCATGACTAAATTTTATTTCCTATTACAACAAGGTCAATAATTAATTTAATCAAAGAAAAAAAACCCTTCAATAAAGCCGCACTTGATTGATGCACAATCTGTAAAAACTTTGCAAAAAAAAATTAAATATAATCCACAATGACAAATGTGAATGCAATGGCGGCTAAGCCACAAGAAAAAAAAATTATTTTGTTTTTTAATTATTAATTAATTAATTATTAATTAATTTTCATAAATCAAAAAGCCACGATAATGAAATAGTGAAACACGTCATTGTGACAATTAATTAATAATGTTAATGAATTGCAACGATAAAACGTTATTTTAAGTGTAACAACTATGGTGAAATATTTTCTTTTTCTTAATTCACATGGCATAAATATTATTTTTAAATGGAAAAAAAAACGGTTAATGTAAGTAAACTTTTTTTTATTTTTTTTTATAATTAGCAATAAATTTAAAAATATAAAAAAAATAAAATCACATAATAAGGAAAAAAAAAAAAAAATTACAAAATAATTAACGAATTACGTCATTCGCGATTAAATTGAAGAAGCAAAAAAAACCGCGCATTTGGTTTATATTTACTATATGAATTGCTTTTGATCGTTGTGGCTTAAATTTTTAATTTAACTTAACCAATAAAGAACCGTTAAGGAATTAATTTTCGTTAGTTATTTAATTAAAAATAAAAAAAAAAAGAATTGATGACCGTATTACGCGTTAGAAATATTTAAATAAAGAAAAACAAAAATATATGACCATGATTAATGAAATTACCTGTGCTTAGGCATTTTTTTAATTAAATGCTAAACAAATAAAATAATTGATTATAACAATTAATGCCAATAATTAAGTAAAGTGAAGTGTAGTGTGGTTAAATAAAGTTTAAACCAGTAAAAGCTGGCTAAGCAACAAACAAGGATAAATTTAATGCAAAATTATTTTTTTACGTATTGAAAATAAAAAGTGAAAGGGATAGTTGTTTTAATAAAAATTTAATTATTATTATTACAGTGCTTTGTCATGTTATTATGTTTGAAGCTCTTCGAAACCTCAACTGTTGTTGGTTTTCTTCCTGAGATACATAAAGCCCTAAAATGTATATGAATTCATGACATTGAAGATTAAATTTACAATACAAACCATTACGCAACCACACTTACTTACAAAAAACTCTTTATTTGTTGAATTATAATTAGCATTTATTGCTTATAATTTATTAAAATGGTTACCAGATGTGTTTTATTTTCCTTTCTTTAAATCATTTACTCATTCGCAATTTTATTTAAGGGTTTTTACACTTCTTGTTGTATTTACAAAATATGATAACTTAACCTTAATTCTTTGTTATGCTTGCTAAGGTTACCCGCATTCAGCTATTTTAATTAAATTAAAATTCATATTGTTGCATTTTTTTACCTATAATTTTCATTGTGCTGTACCAACATTACTATTTTAATTAATTAGTTAGCGTTAGTTTTGCATGTTATAACAACATTACTGTAATATAATACAGACAAAATAATGACCTTACTGTATCATTTTCTTTCTCACTACTATTTTCATGATTATTATTAAGTCTTAAGTCATGTTTTTGTTTATTGAATAAATAACTACGCTTAAATATGTTTAAAAAACAAATAAACTTCTGCAACATCAACAAATAATGAACACGAAAGAATGAATAAATAAAAAACAAAAAAAAAAAATGTAAAAATCTGTTAAAATATCATTTACATAATTTTCATGAGAATTTTTTTTGTTTGTTTGTAATATTTTGTTGCAAAGCAATTTGACACAAATAATTTTTTTTCATTATTTCACTGTATACAAAGATGTCGATTGACATTTTTTAGCTAAGCTATAATCTCAAGTAAGAAACATCTAAATCCAAACTGCAGAAATAAGACAGAAGTTTTTCCTAGTCACACAAATCTAATTGCTAAAATTCTAGTTGATTTTATAAAACCCAAAAAACATTAACCAAATCGAAATTAATCCAACTTAATATCATATTTCCAATTAGTTTCTTTATTATTATGAATTTAAATTAAATTTTATATTTCAACCATATGTGGCTGGTAGAATAATTATTTCTTATGAATTTTGCGTTTTTTCTTTAATAAATAATAATTAAGTCTCCTTGAAATAAAATTAAAAAAAAACTCATTCTTGGAGGAAAAAAATAAAAAATTAAATGCCAGTACCCAGTGTACTAAAGTTATTGTTTAAAATTGAGACAAGAATAAAGCAGCCAGGGTGCGGTTTTATTGTTATTAAAATTCTTATTTATTGTTATTAATTTATATTTTATTCGTTTACGTTGGTCGTTATCTTTTTTTGTTTTTTATTACTATGTATAATGGTGACTCAATTAAGTTTAACAAAGGTTTTTGTTGTTTAGCAAATATTTTTTTAACAAACACAATTATTTACCCAAAATCCTTATATTACTCAAAAATCGGAGAATTATCTACACTAAAATAAATATTTCTTTGTTGCCTTGAATTATATTATTGAAAAATTATAATCCTGTGCGACACTGAATTTAAAATTCAAATTTATGATTAATTTTGTACCTTACAAAAAGGATGGTCTATGAATGCATAATTAGGCATTCGTATTATACACGTTGTTTCCCACATTTTATTGTGTTTGTCACACGACAAATAAATAAGTCAATGAATTTATTGAGAATAAAAATCAAAATTACAACACACAAACTTTTAATGAAGAGGTTTCTTCGTTTAATAATTTAAGGTAATAATATTTTACATGTAAATCATAGTATTAACACTCCTTCATATATAATTTAAATAACGTTTTAAAGGAGAAACTTGTTTGTGCTTTTTTTGTTTTAAAAAACTTAAATCAACCTTTATCGTTACCTAATTTTTGTTTTTATATTTTCATAAAATAATTAATTTTTTTTTTTGTAAATAAATTATTTAAATGTGAAGCGAAAACCGTAAATATTAATATTTTAAATTTATTTTTATTACAACAAAAAACAAAAATAATAAAGTAAAGCGTAACGACGCTGATAAAGTTGCGTAAAGTATTGGTTTTTAATTAAGTAAATCTCACAAAAAGATCGTGTTAATCTTAAACGATAGAAACTTTATGTTTATTATTCGTCAATAATTTTATATTATTATAATAAAACATTATTATTTGGATAAAATTTGACTTAAAATTTCGCCCAAAATTTGACTTAAAATTGAGATAAATTATTATTATTATTATTATTATTATTATTTGAAATTGTGGCAGGCAACACCCTAATATTTAATTAAATTAATAGATAATATGTGTAAAACCATTATAACCCTTATATTAACATATTTCTATTGTTTATTTTATTAAAAAAATATTTATGTAACGTCAGTACCCTACAAAGAAATGTTAAATGCGTAGGAAAAACATATTTTTCTATTACGCATGCGTTTATTACTTAAACTTTAGTTTCCATGTTTTTTTTTGTTTTTTGTATAACAACGTCATTAGGATTTTTGTTTTTTTTTCTTGTTTTTAAACTGCAATCGTCTGTGTTTTATGAATTATTTTCAAAATTCAATTAGATAATATGATTGTTTAACTTAACGGTTTACATCTATGAATGATTTTAATTATTTAAAAAATAATAAAAACACACATACATGTGTTGTCTCTGTGTATGTGGAAAGTTAATATTTTTATTTATTTCAATTAAAAATTAAGATAAAAAATAAAAACAAAAATTGAATCAACAAACAACAAAAGCTAAAATTCATGGAAAACCAACAACAACAACAACAACAACAACAGCAGCAGCAAAAAATCATTTAAATAAAAAAAAAATAATAAAAACAAAATCTTTAAATTCAATACTTATACTTACTTAAAGTGGCTTAAACATGTTTTAAAGTAGCTTAAGTATAGTTTTTTTTTTGTTTTTTGTTTTTTGTACAAATTGGTACTTTGTGTTGTTTTATTTGGTTTATTTTAAGTAATTAAAAGCATGTGCTGTTAGAGATGAATTTTTTAAAAATGTCTGTATTTTCGTTGTTATAATTTGAAAATATGATCATAGAGCATTATTTCACTGGCAATGGAGACCTTACTTTAGCAATTATGAGATACAAGTGGTTCATTAAAAGCAGTAAGATCTTAAATCAAATTATCAAAAACAAAAAGTACAGATGGGAAACCGGTGTAAACATAACATAAAGCATTTAAGTCATCTAAGAAACTTTTCATATGCAGTTGATTGATTAAAACTAACTGATTCCGTCTAAAAATTACAATATTACTTCTTAAATAACATTCCAACCATTATATTAGATTTTAATCACCAATTAAATCTTTAAGCTAAGTAAAGTTTCTCCTATAGACAGTTTTATTTCAGTTCATTTTATATCATGACTCCATTATTTTTTTGCTTTTATGCTTTGTTGCTATTATTGTTTTGTTTTAAATTTCAAATTAAAAGTCATTTTTTCATTAATTTGCCTTTGGTAAATAATAATTATTTTTGTTTTTTTTTTCTGTTAATTAATTTTTTAATAAATTAACATTTCTTATTATTATGTTTTTGTCGTGGTTTTCTTTTGTTATTTTAATTTAAAATAAAAAAAAATTTCTAATTTTATTTTCTGTGTTAGAATAAGAAACATAAAAAGAAAACGAAGAAGAAGGAGATGGTGATGGTGATGAAGAAGAAAAAGAAGAAGAAAAGAAAAACGCTAAAAAAGCACAAAATAAATTAACATAATTTTTTATTAGTTTAGGTTATTAACGGTGCGAATGCAATTATTTATCTTTTTTTATTTCTTTGTATTTATCTTTTGTCGATATAAAAAAATATATTTCTATCATTGGTATCACAGCTTTAAAGCTAATGTTAAATTTGCTTCATAATTTATTATTCGTTTTTAGCAATATAAATGTGTCAGACGAATTATTAAATTTTTGTTTCTCAACGTTTCTAGTTTAAATATATAAAAAAAAATCATCTAAATATTATTTTTAGATTCGAGAAAAAAAAAAATTAAGTGGCCTAAAGCATTTTTTGCGTTAAGTGATGTTAAGCGTTTGCTTTTTGAGTTGATATAAGCTTTTTATTATTACATATTTTGATTTAGATATAGCAGGAACAAACAAAATACAGAATACAGACATTAACAAAGTCTTAAGAGTAATTGACGTAGTTTACGTTTTATCTGTGATAACTAAACCATAACGGTTTAAACATTTAAAAACCTTTTTAGGATTGATGAAACAAAGTTATTTATCATACAAAAAAGGAAAACCATCAAAGTGCTGACCAACACACTATAAAAAAACTAAATTAAATAATTAATTACTTTATAAAAGAATCCATCATTAATTGAATATATTTAATTGAAATAATCTAGATTAAACACAAATAATAATAACTGTAAAACCCACTAATTACATTTCAATCAATAAAACAAATTTGCAGTTGATACATCAATAAAAATTAATCATCTCAATTAAATATGTTTGATTACACAAAAATAAATAATAAAATATTATAACCGGTAAATATAATAAAAAAAAAGAAAAAAAAATACTTTACTTAACTGTTTAAATAATTAAATTAAAAGCACTTCATTAAAATTAAAGTTTTATTACATAAAAAAATTTAAACGACGCTGTTGCCTCAGATAAAAGCGCATGGGTACTCCCAGCTTTTGCTTTTTTTAAAATAATAATGAAATAACATCAACGATATCCATAGTAACAATTAAGGAAGGAAATTTATCCACAAACAAAATTCGTGTTAATATAGTCACTTTGATGGTGTGTATGGTATAATAATAATTTTTTGTTTAATTAATTTGCAAAAAAAAAATTATTATGTAAGTTATAAATAAATATTTTTAATTAAAACGAAATTCCTCATCGTCACAGACATTTTATTTATATATGGTTGAGTCACGTTGTTTTCTCATTTTATTTTTTATTTTGAATTTAAATGTCAATCTTGGTAATAAATTATTCAAAATATTATTAACGTTAAAAGCCGAAAAATAAACTAACATACAATTGTGTAATTTTTAAAGTCATATTCTAACGTTTTTATATAGAAAATTAAAATAAATCTTTCTCATATTCCATAAACTCATTTAATTTTTTCTTACAATAAACAAAGGCGTAGAAAAAAATGTTTCCAACAACAGAAATAAATTATTTACAAAAACAGTAGCAATGTTAAGTCATTTAATTACAAAGAAGTAGAAAAAAAACAATAACAGTCTTAAGCCGATGAGACTTAAAAAATCTGATTATTTTTTATATTTTATTCATTGCCTCAATGTACTTGATAACGATAAAAAAAATTATTTAAAACACAGAAAATTAAATATTTTATGAAAAACAACATGTGATTTAATAATAATTAAATTTTTTTTATCCATTTTTATAAAGCTTAAGAAAAGTTAAGTAAATAAATAAATTAGAGAAAAAGAATTTTATTTTATTATTAGCTTTTGCTTACTTATCACACGTTAGTTTGTTTAGTGTCGTTTTGTTTGCACAGCTTTAATTCTTTTATCTATTTTGTTATGATGTTAACAAATTCGTGTTATGATGTTAAGCTAGTGCTCTAATTTAGTTGTTGTTTCTGAAGGTTTATTATGTTTTAATAAGTTACTAAGCATTTTTGACTACGATCTTAAGTTAAGTGTTTTAACTATAATCTACAATCCAAGGCATCGCTTTGCAAGACTACAATTAACTACATACGATCGTTAAATATTTATTCAATATACAATTTTTATTATCATTAACACGTAAAACTAAAATATTTTATCGAAGAAAACAATGACTAATAGTACAAATGCCTTTTACTCGATTTAAGTCACTCAACAAATGATGTCATTAAATGTCGCCAAACATATGCGCGTCTGTGTTTTATTTATTTATTAAATAATTTTTTTGTTCATATAATAATAAATAAAAGCCTTTGTACAGCCTTTTTGCTTTTTAACATTAATGCAACATATGATATTTGATAAACAGAAATGGAAAAAAAAATTTTAATTAATTTCTGATAAGAAAAAGTAGAGAAACACAAAGCATTGTCTGATACACAGAATGTTAAAACACACTCTTCCTGTTTATTTCTGAATTTTGTTTTCAGTTTTGTTTTATTAATTAATTAATTAATCTGTTTATAGTTAATTAAAAACAGAACTTTATTGAGATATCATTAATTATTTTATTTAATATTAAACAACAAAAATGTTTTTTTTATCTACAATAAAGATGCGATTTTTATAAAATAATTCAATTTCACCAATAATACAATTTATTTCACCTGTAAGAATTTTTTATCACTAATAGTTCTAAATCTGTTTTGTTTGTTTGGTTTTATTTATTATCAACTTGCTAATCTCAAATAATGTGGATTTACTATGTTAACTAACACAATTCTAATGGATATTTTGTGTTAAAAATTAAAAATTCACAACAATCACAAATAATAAATAAATAAAATTTCTTCGATACTTTTATAGATATCTTATCTAATAATTTGAAATTTTTACTGTTTTACTGTTGTTTTTTGTTTTATTAATTTGTTTGATAAACAATGTAACGACCATGCTTTGTATTTTTAATTGGTACAGCACATAAACAGTCAAACTATGGATTAATTATGTTTTGTACAAAATGTACTAAATACTTATTACATAAGGAAGTTTACCTTGATTTTAACACTATGTATACGCAATACTCTAGATATTCTACGCGTAATATATAATAGACTACGCGTAGTACTTGACATACAGTACACTACAAACTAAGTATCCCAAACACCTTAAAGATCATTCTTATTAACTCGCACAAAATTTTTTAAAAAAGATTCTTATCAATTTTTCCTTTTTTTATGTAATAAATTTAAGTTAACATTTTTGTAATCTGTTATCATAAAAATAAAATATATTTATCCAATTCAATAATTATTCAAATTAACTACATTTGCGTATTATACTGTATACAGTAATTTGTAACAAATTCTTTATCAAACATATTAATGTTTTTTAAACATTTTGTTTTGATTGAAAAGAAAAAAAAATTGGTTTTACATAATTTGATTTCTTTTTTGTTGTATTTTTATAATTAAAACTAGTCAGCCAGTAAAGAAACACGTAATAGAGGAACTTTAGCGACTTTATAGATAATTTACGTAATATTATGATTTAGTTGTTAAACTTTTGATAAATTGTTTCAATAAAATTATTACAACGATAGGCAATTTATCAGTTTTAAGTCGTATAACTCACAATAAATTTATACCACCAATTACTGTAAGTGAAACAAATCAATAATCAATAATTTATGCTGATTTTGACACAAAACACCGGTATTTAAATGTTGAAATAATCAATATTCTATATTAACCTTATCAAACGCTTGTCTTATAAATTAAATTTGTCTTATTTATTCCGGTATAATCACTACACTTAATAAAAAAAATAAAATTATATAACGGCTTAGCATTACGAATGCATTTATTACCAAAAGTTATCCAAGTCACACTGATAAAATTACACAACATGATAAAAACTTAACTTAACGCTTATACGGTTAAAAAAAAATTCTACTTACATTAAATTTATAATTAATTGATCAATTAAAGAAATCGATTAATCCAAGTGTATTGGCTTTAAAGAAATTTAACTAATTTTTTTTTAAAGCTTTAATGTAGCAGCATCTAGCAACCAGTTAAGTCAACATAATAATCCTTTTGTTTATTAAAAACTTTTTTTTATTCGCTTCTAGCTTAAAGTTTGAACTTTTTTATTTTATTTTTTTGTTTTCTCCAACTTAATCCCACAGTTTTTAATAACTATTTTAATTTTTCTCTTCCAACTGAACACTAACACGATTTTAATAATTTTTTTGAATTAAATATTTCTTCTTTATTTTTGTGTTATCACAATGTGAAGAAAACTAAATCACAACAATTATCTAAAAAATAAAAACAGAAAAAAAAAATTATTTATTCACGATAATTTTATTAATTAAATTTTTTTTTTGGCTAACAAAAACACTTTTTGGTATAATTTAATTAATTATTCACAAAAAAAAATAATCACAAACAAAAGTCTTTTTTTTTAATTTAAAAATCACACAAAACAAACGAAACGCATGCGCTTACTTTCAACAACAGCACTGAACTGAATTAAACTGAGCTAAAGTGAGTTTTAAAATTGGAAAAAAAAAATTTTTAATATAAAATGACTTAAGTTAAGTAACTTAACTGTACTGAAGTCTTATTGAAAAACAACAAAACAAATATATAATAAAAATTGTCTGGAGTAGGAGAATTTATTTTTCATTTTTTTATATGAAATTAAAAATAAAAAAAACATAACTTTAAGCTGGTTACTTGCGCTGGTTTTGCTTAAGTAAATATGAAAAATAAAAAAATTTCTTGTTGTTGTTGGTGATTTTTATTTGTGTTTTGAATATAAATTTGTTTTTTTAGAAAAGAAATTTATGTTATTTTTGTTGAAAGATTTTGGCCATTGCTGTGTTAAATTTTTTATAAAGAAACGCACAAATACAATCACAACGGAAATGCATTCAAATATACAAATAATTTAAGCTGCATACATAACATGCGTACACAGTAGAACCATAAAATACGGATGTTGCAAACCTTGAAATTTATTTACAAAAAAAAAATTCTTTGTTTTATCTAGAATCTGTTAATCTAGAATAATTAATTGAAAATATTTTATCTATGATCGTGTTGTTGTTTTATTTTAATATTTAATTTAAAAAAATTGGTTTGCAAACACCGCACTAGACACGTATAATTATGTTAAGAAACATTTTTAAAAAACACAAGGAATGCACCATGTTTAGTTAAACAAAATATTTATATGTGCCATCTACGGTTATTTCATTATAATCATTTATCAACGATTTTAATACATTTTCTCTTGCAATTTGTATACACTGGATATGCGAGTCAGACATAATTTTATTTCTTTTGTTTTATATATGTATATTTATTTTTATATTTTTAATCGTTATCAGATCGATCGTTAAAAATAAAAATTTTATACCGACTATGGCCTTTTGATATTTAATTATTTATTCCTTGACATTGGAATCAGTTTATTTTTTGTAAATGATAAAATTAATCATTTTGAATATTTTTTTGTTAATCCAATAAACTTGTTAATGATTTTTTGTGTTTTGTTTTTAATTAACTAATTAATCTTTGTTGTCTTATGATTTGACAGATTTAGTTATTATGTATTATTATTATTATTATTAAATTAGAGTAATTCGGTAGATGTTTAAATTAATTTTCATTTTTACATATTTTCAACATTTAATTTTGATTGACGACGACGATTATGACACACTAGGCCGTAATTGCAATCCACTAATTCGGATTTTTTAAAAATATAAACGCCAACGGCGTTATTATTATTATTATAGAATGTAGAAAATCGTGGAGAAAAATCATCACGCATGGCTACTTTTTATTTTAAATTCTTTTGTTTTTGGAATTAATCATATCTGTCAAATAAAATAAAACTTATCGTGATTTTCATTAATTATTTTAATGTTAAACTAAAAAGAATTATTTTTTTCTATAATTAATATTTATTATAAGAATGTAAAAATGCTTTTATGTTTTTTTTTTACTTAAACCACATAATAAACAAGTTTTTCTTGTCCTAATCTGGATTACATGGAAAAAAAAATTTAATGGAATGTTGCTGGTTGCACGCGATCAAAATGGTAATTACAGTGCGTTTGTTAACTTTTTTTGTAAATAAATAAATACAAAAAAATCAAATGTACTTTAGAAAGATTAAGTGAAAAGCGATAAGGTCATTTACTTTATGCTTTGTGACGTTGCCTGAAATGTCATTATTCCATAAGTAAATAACGCACCATGTGTTGTGTGCATTAGAAATATAAAATAACCGAATAGATAAAAATTAAAAATTTTTCTTTTGTTTAATTTAATAATTATTATTAGTTAACAAAAAAAACCATACAACGTACAGTTATTTTTATTTTCTTCATAATTCTTATATTTATTTTGTTGTTTATCACCATCTTTATTGATTTATTGATTTTTTTAAGTCGTTTTCTATTGAATTATAACACTAAGGCGGTAAAGACAGTTCCAGAGTCCATTCTCCCAAAAAAAAACCGTTTTCAAAGAAAATTTTCTAGCTAATTATATTTCACGATACACTGAATTTTTATCAAATTTAACAAAGTCTTCAGACAGCCCTAGTGCATTGGAATAACAAAACAATAATTTACCCGTTTTAATCGATAATTTAATTTATTTTTTGCTTAAATTTTCATTATAAATTAATTAATTATTGTATATACATAATAAAAACGGTAAGTAGTACATAATTATATCTTAATTCGCTTGATTAGAGTTTGAGTATTTATGTACCGAGCAATATTAAATTACACAACAGGCACATTACGTAAAATTTTACTGTTTTTTTGTTTTGTATATAAAAGAAATATTTATTTATGCTTTTAATAATATTAAAATACTTTTATTGCTCAAAACATGGCAAAAATATTGTTGAAAAAAACTTGCTAATTTAACGTGCTAATTTTAAAATTCATTATTCTGAAATCTTCAGATTTTAAAATGCTGATAAATCGAGAAAGAAGTTTGTTAAAATCAGGGTTTTGTCATTATTTTTCAGAAACACTAATTTCCAAATATTTGTACCAATGCACATTATTTTATTTATTTAATATATCTATAGAAAATTGAATTCTGAATTCAAAACCCTAAATATATGAACCGTAGGATAAGTGTTTTAGACTTGTAACCATTATACAGTGATTAAAACCTTCAAAACTGCGTAACTCGAGAAATAATTTGTTTTATTTAACTAATTTTGACAAACTAAGTCAACTTCGTGACTTTAACTAGAATCTTCTTGGTAAATTTATTTTAAAACCTGGTTAAATTTTATTTTATTTTTTTTGAAAAATCCAAAACGAAGAACTACGACTATCAAATTAATTTATTTTTTTATATTATGTCGCGCTATGAACTTTTGAAGGACAACTACATTGAATAAACAAATAATAAGATTAATTGATTGAAGATTCAAGAAAAGAAATAAACTGGTAACAAAAAAAAGAGATAAACAGACAAAAGCAGATAAGTAAAAACACAAAATATGAAAAATCTAAATATTTATTGCTTTTAGTGCGAAAAACTACTTAAAAAATACAGCTATGCAGCTATACATTTATGCTATTACAGACAATATCTCCAGTTCTGCAGCTTTAGAAATTTATATTTTTTGTTAAAGACTGTTTCATGGTAATTTATGATTGACAAATTATATTTTTATTGGTTATTTAATTTTTTTTTTATTACAAAATGTATTTTATTTTCGTTTAATTATTATAGCGACAGTCTTTCATTACGGATATCACCATAAGTTTACTTCCATATTTCTTTATTCCCTTTTGTTTGTAAAGGATACTCAAAATAGTACTTTTGGCATAATTAAAAAGTAATTAAATTGTTGGTGACGGTTAGGACTGTTGGAAACAAGGAAATACCTTTTATCTGTGAACCATATTTGGCTTTTTCCTACATATTGTTAATACAAGATAAGATATTTGCATGGAAATTTAACAAATGTTTCGCTGCTCATAATTATAAATTTCAACTAGCTAGAAATTTTTTTTAATAATAAAATTACAAAACCGAATTTTATTTAAACATGTATTACATTTAAGGCGATACTACTTGTAAACTATAACTTAAAGACGTGACTAAATAAGTAGTAATAAACGAATGATTTTTTTTTTTGTGTACAAAAATCGAAAAACCTATTTAAACATTGTAGTTAAATTCAAACTAAATATAGTATAATAAAAAATAATAACTACGCAATGGCGCCTAGGTTGTTATTAACACAAAGCATTATTAATCAAGTGGCTTAACTTTAACAAAAAGAAAGTGTAGAATGGGAAAGGAAGTTTTAATTCTTTTTTTTTATGCTATTTATTCATCGAATTTTTATAAATTGTGTATGAAATTTTAGCAATTATTTCATTTGTATTTGTAATTAAATATTAATCATTGAAATACATAAAATACTTTTTCATATATTTTTTTCTTATTTATTATTAAGATTCTTTATTCAATGTGTGGTAGTTAGCTAAGTAAAATAAATTAATAATTTAAAAATAAATTCACTACAAAAGAGACCTTCGTAAGTTTTTTTATAGAGATTTTTATTTATTTTTATTAGTGTGTGTCGCTAATATTATTAATTTCTGTTTGTTTTTTTTTTTTTTTTTTTTTTTTTTTTTTTTTCGTTTTTCGATTCTTTTATTAGTTTTATAATTATTGTTATTATATGATTATTATATTTTTTTATAATTACGGCACTATACTTGCTCTTTGGTGATTTTGCTAATATTGGTGATTAGATTTAACCAGAAGTGCTTACTTTCCTATTTTTATAATTATTATTAGTTTTGTTTTGTTAATTTTTTAATAAAGTCTTTTGTTATTTATTGAATAAATAATTATTACTAGGAAAAATGTTTTCTGTTTGTTCTGTGAGAATTGGAATTATTTTATACTAAAGGCAAGGGCACAATTTATAGCAAGGAAACATCTTTATGCTTAGTTTGTATGCATTGGTTTATATTCCAAAACCCGAAACATGTCAAGACATTATATAATATTATTATATATTATATTATTAACATATAATATTAGATATTATTATTGTTATTGTTATTACAAGGAAATAAAATTAATAATCAATTGATTAATTAGGTTTCACGCTAGATTACATTTTAAATCTATTGTAGCTAGTGGTCATTCAAACGATGCCCATTAAATTTAATTGTAATTGTTGGCTACCTATTAGGAGACGATAATTGTACAATAAAATCACTCTAGATGCTGATAAAGATCAAAAACTCAACAACAAAAAAAACGTTAAAATATAATGAATAAACAATTTTATGTCTTGTTATATAACGAATTCAAAACTATAATCCAATAAACTTGTCTCATTTATTACCTTCATTTACGTCAATAAATAATTAAATATTTCTTTTAATAGATATTAAATACAAAAAATTTCTGATCATTATCTTATCAATTATGATTTCTTTTTATTAATATTTTTTTGGGTTAAATGATTCATAAAAATAAATTTCATTTGTTCTACCGTGATAATGAACTACTTATCGAATATTCGTCTTAATCATTTATTATAATTTTAATTTTTTAGTGTACGTCATTAAACGTAATATTTCTATAAATAAATTAAAACGATTTGATTAATAATTTATTTACTGTGTTTTGTGAGGTTTTAAATTAAAAAAAAAATTAAAAAATTTGTGTTACTGTGATAACTGGATTTGCTTTGTGACAATAAAATACCTTTAGCTATGGAAAAATTTTTTTTTTTTGTTTTGCTTAACGTTAGATGTCACTAATTTCATTAAGTAAAGAAAATTACCGAAAAATCAATGAAAATATCAAGACACCATTTTTTTTTATAAAACCTACTAAATTTCAATTATGGAAAAAAGACAATTAATAGGAATAAGTAAAAATTTTAAATATTAATATCTTAATAAAAATCTTGATTAAAGTTATTAAAATCTACTAATTAATAGATGTAGAAATAAATTTTGAAAAATTAAAGTAGTATATTACAAAATATTTTTGATTAAAGAATTTGTAAACGCTACACGTAGGAAAATAAAACCTTTCAACATCTTTTAGTAACTAATTTTTAGTGCATTTTCCAGTTTCGATTATATTTTTTCTGTGCGTTTGTAATGGAAAATTTTCACATTTTTAATTGATTACAAATCAACTTCCTGTCATCGTCGTCCAGTATACTAATAAAAAATAATTTTTTTTTTTTTAATAAAACCAATTTTTTTTTTCATTTTTTAAATATGCTTGCTTCTTATATTATTTATTTCTATATATAATTATGTCTATATATGTAGATATATAATGTATTTTTTTCTTCATATAATTACAATTTTTTTTTGTTTATATTTTAATTTTAATTAATTTTTGTAATTAACAAAAAAAGAAAGAAAATAAAATATAAATTTGGATAAAAAAATGTTTTATGACTGTAACAAGAAAAGGGGGTATTTAGATTATTAGTGAATATAGTGGGGTAAAAAAAAGGAAATAAATTTAATGTTGAAATAATAAGGGGAAATGCTTAAAATAATAATTTCATTTTATTAAAGTTTTTCTATTAATTATAATTAATAAATCGAGCAAAATCTTTAGGTAATTAAATTAAAAATAGAAATTAGAATAATTTTCTCTTCACAATTTTGATTTGTTTAAAAAAAACTTTTCATATTCTGGATAGTTAGGAAACGTAACCACAAAACGTGTAAAGTAAAAAGTAAGGTTAACGAGTGAGTTTTATTTATTTTTTTCTTTTTTCTTCTTATTGCATTAATTAATTTTGTATCATCAGTAATTAGTATTTATTTGTTTAGTCATCCGAATCAGAATCTGATAAGCGCAAGTCGTCATTTAATATATTTGTCGTAATTGTGCCATTGCCTAAATGTGATTGTGGTTGGCCACCACCACCAACATTATGATCTAAAAATAAAGAGAAATTAAATTATTTTTTTGATTAATTAATGATCATATGGACACTATGGTAGAGTGTCATTAGTTGGAGAAAAAATGTTTACTTTTATTTATTAAATTATTATCAACACTATCATCAGAATCTGAGCCACTTTCACTAGATTCAGATTCTGATGAGGAATCTGTTGAACTAAGTAAACCAACACCATCGTGTTCCATATGTTGTTGATGCTGCTGCTGCTGCTGCTGTAGATGCGGTAGTTGTAGTTGTTGTTGCTGTTGTTGCAGATTATTATGATTATTCTGCGTTGATATATGATGATGATTATTATGATTCGATATGGAATTATGATTATTATTGTTATGATGGTGATTATTATTATTTTGATGATGATGATTATTATGTTGCTCCCTATTTATATTATTTCTATCATCATTCCTATGATGATTATTCTGTTGATGTTGTTGATTTGATGATGTTGTTGGTAATATTAAATCATTTCCACTATTTGATTGCATTAATAATGATGATGAGGATGTTGATGGCACTAGCGTTGTTGGTATTGTTGTCGTTGTTCCTGTATTCATATCATCATCTAATCCAATCAATGGAATACTTGGTAATGTTGATTGATTATTATTTGCATTCCATCTATAACATAATTAAATTTCGTTTAATTAAAGAATCGGAATACGAATTAATAAAAAAATACTAACGCTGGTGCGGACTGTGGACTTTTATGATGTGGATACGATGGCGAACCTTGT
The DNA here is from genome assembly GCA_961205885.1 of Ptychoptera albimana. Lineage (NCBI taxonomy): Eukaryota > Metazoa > Arthropoda > Insecta > Diptera > Ptychopteridae > Ptychoptera > Ptychoptera albimana. Next base: position 207,194 of record OY540802.1, on the reverse strand, counting down.
AATGGTGAATGTTTTGGTACAAAACTACCCGAAAATGGATCTATAATTAAAATATAAAATAATTTTATAAAATCTATTTGTTTTTTTTTTAAAGAAAAATTATCCCAATCACTTACTTATTGTTCCTTTTCTAACACCCGTAGAGACTTTTGTTTTTGATGATGTCCGTTGTACATTTGATTCAATCATTATTTTTGGTGGCATAACAGAATTTTTTGTCGTTGATTCACTCCTAATAATTTTTTTTTTATTAATTACAAACAATTATTATTTATAGATAATTTACCTTGTCTTTTTCACTTGTACATTATGATGTAATTTTTCTAATGTTATTTTTCCAGTCACTTTATCAATAACCAAAACACATTCTTTTGTATAATTACGTTGATTACCTTTAAATACAGTTTTTGGTACACCAGATCCATCTAAAATATAAAAAAAAAATTATGTTTGTAAATTAATTAAGAAAGAAAATGTTTTTTTACCTAAATGTGGCACAGTTACTGTCACTTGATTATTTGAACTAACGTCTAACGTGGCTACTTTACTTAAATCAACACTAGCAGGTTTAAAATCGTCTTAAAACAGAAAAAAAAAATTATTATCTTTTCTTGATAAAACGTATTGTTTTTGTTGATTTTTAATTACATTTAAGGGTATGAAATGAATTACGTTGATTGCTACTAGTGAATGTTGAACCAAGTTTTAATTCACGGACATCACTTCCCAGGTTAAGCCTATCATCCATTTTTTATTTTTATTTTTGTTTTAAATTACTAATTTTCTTTTAATTTATTTTTCTTTTAATATTAATTACAGGGAGAATAGAAGAAGAGAAGAAATAAAATTCACCTCCAACCATTGACACATAATAAAATCATCATCTTATAATCTAACTACCACGACACCAGTATTATTATTTTTTTTTCTTTTTGTCTTGTTTTCTTGTCTTTGCAAATTAAACACACTAAAAAAAAATATTTTTTTTAAATAAATGAACACCAACCACGACGACGACCACCTTTTTCCTTAAGCAGTGACAATATTTTTTCGATTTGTATTTTTCTCTCTCTTTCTTTTTTCCTTTTAATTATATTCGTGCCTTAACAGCAATTAATTAAACTAAAAACAAAAAAAAGAAGAATGAAAAATAAATTAGGAAGAATAAGGAAAAAATAAAATTTTCGTTTAAAACACGAAAAAAAAACGCAAAATAAGGTAAAAAAAATCTCGACTACGTTGACGTTTATGAAAGTAAACATATGTGTGAATTTTGGTTTATTTTTTTCTTTTTCTTTTTATTAATTATTTTTCAGTTCTTTCAATATATAAAAAAGTGGAAAAAGTCATTACAACAATAAAAACTAAACGAAACAAATTTAAAATAATTTTCTTTAAAGTCGAAAAATCCAACACCATACAGATGAAAAAAAAATTTATTAACTTTCACAAAATCTAACCTCAAATTTAATTTAACTTTTTTTTTATTTTAATTATTTTCTTTAATCAACTAAATTTAATTTTTTTTATTACACTTTTACACAGGTATTTTTCTTCTCTCAGCTTTATTTTTATGATTTAATATTTTCTACAAATACTATTTATTTTATATTCTACGCAATTTTTATTTCGTTTTTTTGTTATATTTATTTTTTTATTTTACGTTTCTAGTATATTAGTGTTTTTTTTAATAATTAGTAACTAATTAAATTTTTTTTTTTATTCCTTTAATCCATTTCATGTATTAAATTTTTTTTTTTTTTAATATTTTTTCTCGTTTTTTGTAATGTGTCAAAAAAAGTTTTTTTTTCTTATGTGATAATGCAATTGTATTGAGTTTTTTTTTTTTGGAAATTTTTCTACTTTAATCAGCATGAAGTTTGTTGGTTTACAAAAAGAAAAATGTGTTGAATATAAAAATGGTTTGAATGTTTGCTATTTCTTAACGCAAAAAAAAAAACTAAGTAATAAAAACAAAATTTTTATATGACATTGAAATATTTTTGTATTATAATTTTTTTGAGCACGTATATACTAATTATTATAATAAACTAATGGAATTTTTTTTAATAACATTATACATTTGAAAATATATTTTAATTAAAAAAAAAGAAAATAAATTAAAATTACAAAAAAATCAACAATTAGAAAGTATTGTTACAACAATATTATAAAAAAAAAATTGTTTTTAAACCTAATTTGAACTTGATCTTTGCTATTATGTTGACTAGGATTTTAATTTTTAGGATACATATTTAACTAATATATTTTTTATAAATTACGATATACCTCGTATTTGAAGCATTTGAGCAACAATTAAAAAAGCAAACGAAGAAGCAATAAACAATCCACCAGGAATTGAACATCTAACAGCTAATGACGGATCTATAAACAAAACAATTTGTATAATTAAAAAATGTTAACTAATTAATCAATTTGAAAATAAAAAAAAAAACAGAAAACCTTTGTCTTGATAAAAATATTGTGGCAAACCATCATTTATACAATTGTCTAATTTTAAACATTTTTTAACAGCATATTTCCATCTTTTATATTTTATTTCACGTTCTGTAAGCAAACATAAAATTTTTTATTTTCTAATACACAAAAATTAAAACTAAAGCAAAACTTAACGATTTGAACATATAATCGGTTTAAAAATATCAATTGGTGGTGCATACATTGTCCAGGAATGTTCTAATGTAAGCAAACCCATTGATAACCCAGTGACTAGCATTACACCTAAACAGGACGGTGATGTTGTTTGTGGCCGTTCAATTATAATACCACATAAATCCGATAACATTTGTAATAAAAATATGTTCTCTGTATATTCACCCCCAACAATTATTTTATTTAATTTTGGCCAACGTTTACAGTCATTATACAATGATTCCAATAATTCATGGGTTTGATAACAAATCGCTTCATAAGCAGCCAATGTTATTTGTTGTGATGTGGTATTACTACATAATCCAATAATTAAACTAAAGAAAATGTTTTTTTAATTAAATGGTAAATGTTTGAGGGATTAATAACAACTAACCCCCTTGCATTATAATTCCAATGTGGTGAATATAAACCATTAAATGCTGGCACAAATATAACATCATTTTTATAATTATTTATATTATTATTACTACTGTTGCTACCACTACTATTAACATTATGATTATTATTATTCAATTTTTTTTTTTTATTAACAGTTAATAATACTTTTGATAAATCTAAATTTATATTATTATCATCTTGTATTTCTGTATTTATTAATAAATTATCTTTAAGCCATGCTATTGATGAGCCAGCATTTGAAACGGCACCTTCTAATGCATAAAATGGTTTTTTATTTGTACCTAATTGAAATGCAACTGTACTTAATAAACCATTATCAGAATCAATTATTTCTTGTCCAGTATTAAATAGTAAATAACACCCTTCATCATATGTACTTGTTATTTGGCCAGGTAATGTACAGTTTTGCCCTAATAATGATGCTTGTTGATCACCAATACACTAAATTTTTTTTTAAATTGTATCAAGGATTTTAATAAAACAAGAAACAAAAAAATTATTAAATTACCCCGGCTATTGGTATTCCTCTGAATGGTCCAGCATGTATAAAACCATAAATCTCTGAACACGATTTTATCTCAGGTAATATATTTTTTGATATTTTAAAAAAATTACACAATCGTCTGTCCCATTTTAAAGTATGCAAATCCATAAGCATTGTACGAGATGCATTTGTAACATCTGTCGCATGCACACCACATTCTATACCTCCTGTTAAATTCTATTTATATTTTTTAAGAAGAAAATAACTTCACACATTTAAATTATATAAAAAAAATTTTTTTTTTTTTGATTAACTAACCCACAACACCCATGTATCCAATGTACCAAAATAACATTTATTTTCATCTATTGACTTGCTGACAATATTTACATTATTGATTAACCACTTTATTTTCACAGCACTAAAACATGTATTTATTGGTAATCCACATACAGATTTAATATGATTTTTTTTATTACGTAAATTTGCTAATATATCGTTTACAATATCTGTTGTCCGTAAATCACAACTGGCTAGAATAAATACAGATTTCGCCTTTAATCTTATAATTATAAATTATTTTTTAATTACCAATTGCATTGTATAAAGGTTGTCCTGTTACTTTGTCCCATAACACCGTTGTTTCCCTTTGATTTGTAATACCAATTGCTTTAATATCAGCGGGATTTATGTCCAAAATAAGTAAATTTTGTGTCACGGCCTTGTATTAAGATAAATTAAAGTGAGGTTAGAATTATGCTAAAGAATTCCTCAATAAAACTTACATTTATGCATTTAACTACTGCTTCCCATATATTCATAGGATCATATTCAACCCATCCAGGTTTTACATTTATTTGATTTAATTTCTCTTCATGACATGTCAAAATATCAGCATTCCTAACAGCATACACCTAAACATGAAAAAAAAATTATTTAACCATCTTAAAGAATAAAAAAAAATTAATTACCAGGAATTTACACTGTTGATTACCTATAGAAATGGCACCCAATAATGGACCAAATCTTCCCCAATTATTCATTATACACAAGATTAACCGATCCCAAGTAGAAATGCACTTGGATCAGTTTTTTTAAGTTTTTTGACGCATTTTTATTTTTGTTTTTATTATGACATTTGTAAATGAAAAAAAATTGATCTTGTCATACCAGAAATCGATGTGAATTTTATTTATTATGCAAATTGGGAAATTTATACATTAGGGAAAATAAAAAAAATTCTTTTAATTAAATAATTTATTTACATAAATTTATTCTATTTAAAGACTAAAGACTCTAAAGACTATAACAGTTTTAAATGTTTTATTAAAAAATCAATATTGTCGGTGTAATCAGGACCTAAACCTAAAACAGTTGCTGTTCCAAAAGTAATTTGAGTACGTCCAGCATCTCTGACAATTTCACTAATTATTTTCATTTCTTTAGCTTTTTTGTAAATTATTTCCATCTCCTCGATACTATCAATTTTTAGTACGATTTTTGGTTGTCCCGTATAATTCCAGTTATTTATAATTTTTGTTTTTGTTTCTAAACCCTTTTGATAACATAATACAGATGCATGAGCACATTGTGATGCTATTTTACCTTTTGTTAATTTTAAATCAGTACGTACTATTAATGCCATTTTAAGTTCTTTATTAAATGCTGGTACAATTTTTGTACTGAATATTGTTCTAACTATTTTATCCATTATAGATAAAAAAGGAAAAAGAATAGGAATGATAGGTTATAAATTTTTATATTTATTTCGTTGTTTTTCCGTATAACTTTTCATGCATTCTTTAAATATTTTCACAGGTTTTTTACACTGTCGCCAATCTTGTGTTTCAGCTATACACTCCTAAATAATATTTAAGAAAGATAGAAAATTTTAATAAAACTATATAATGAAAATTCCGAAATGTTTACCTGAACTTTGTAATGATATTCAATACAACCGGTTTTCTTTAGCATTAATTCTACAGGATCTTCAACTTCCTCACCCTGTTTATTCATTATTTAATTTTAAAATTTCCCTTTTTATTTTTATTTTATAAATCATAAATTTAAATTGATTAAAAATAAAATTTTTATTGGAATAAACATTTTATGGTTATGTTCATAATAAGAATAAAAAAAATACTGGGTTTATGATATTTCCCTGTATTTTGTAATTTTTCTATACATCAAACTTAAATTAACTTTTTCAAAATAATTTTTAATAAACGAAAAAAAAAATTATATTTAATTCAAATTATTTTATATGTATCAATTATATTGTTATCTTGATATTGAGCTTTTACAGTTAGTAATTTTAATTCTAAGGCCTTGCATTTTTACTCTAGTTCTAAACTTTCTAATTTTTTCCTCTCAACCTCTTTTTTTATTCGATATAGCTCGTTACTATTTTTAGTTTCTTCTTCAATTTGTTCAATTCGCTTTGCAAGAATATCATTAGCTAGGCTTGGTTTTGCATATAATCTTTTTCGTTTTTATTACATTTCGAAGAATTATCTCGTAATCGTATAATCTCTGGATCTTTGGTTGTTGATAAATAAGTCTGTGATTCATATCCAAGTGTATCATTTTCGAGTGTTGGTTCTTTGGATATTGATTCAAGTATAGTATGTGGCGTAATGTCTTTTATAATAGAATTTTCTGTTCGTGCGTACATTTTAATACGATTCCATTGTTCTTTTAATCTTTTTCCAGGAATATCATAACCTAATTCAGCCATATCTTTAGCAATTGAATTCCAGGCATCATTTTTCTTTTTAATAGCAACATAGGAATTATCTTTTGAATCAACAATTTGTCCATGCTTACTAACAATCCTTCCAAACTCAGCTTTCATATCAAAGGTCCAGTTTGTGCCTCGAGCACGACCTATAATCTATAAATACAGTTTTTGGTTACATTGGATATTTTTCTTATGTATTTAATTCAATTTAATAATTATAATTATTTACATTATTATTATTTTTGCCATATATTTCAAATTAGTAATCAGCTTAAACAACTGTCAAATGTTATGTAAACATTGACAAAAGTTGTTTTTGATAACATTTTATATTATTTTCGGCAACTAAATAAATTTCCCTATATTTTGCAAAACAATAAAAAACCGCTGCAAAGTAAAACAGTACCTTCATTTAAGTTGACATAAAATACAAATACAAACACAATTAAACGGTGAAAAAACAGTAAACTTACATGGTAAATTCGGTAAGATTTATTTAAAATTCATTCAAAAATCATTTAATTGTTTTATAATTATTATTAATATCTGAAAATAATATATTGTTTAATGTGAATTTTAAATATAAGCATATAAGATAATTTTTCTAATTAAAACTTTTTGTGCATTTAAATCAGTAAAAATTAAAACCACAAACGCTTTAATTAATTATTTATCACATGGATTGATTATATACAACCAACACATAAACAAATATTTTCGTTCATAACTTTTTTTATTTTACTTATTTTCTATCCTACTTTTCTATAAGAAAATTTCCATCTTATACAAGAAACAAAAAAATACACAAATGCTAGTTTTCTTTCTTTTGTATTATAAATTTAAAAAAAAAGTAGCAGCAGGCAAACGCAAATTTTGACACGCTGTTTGTAGTGTTAATATTAGTCTGGTTATTTATAAGGCATATGCCTTAATATAAAAATTATTTATAAACAAAAAAATGTGTGTAGTTTATGTTATTTAGTTTGTTATATATTAAAATAAGTGTATTTTGTGCATATTTAATTGTGCTGCAATTTTTAATTAAAAGGAAAATAATATAATTTTTTTGCTATACATTTTCATCTAGCTAGAGAAAAGAGAGCAGCAATAAAGTAGCAGCAGCGCACCGCTCAGTGTAGCACTGAAGGCTACATACATAGAAAAAAGTTGGTTGACACAATGGCATCTGATGAAGAAGTTGTTGATTCGTATGCCGGTATGTAAAATAATTAATAATAAATAAATTATTATAATATTCAATATTTTTTAATTAAAATAAGTTAATATAAATGTGTTTAAATAATAATTTATTAAAATAACGATTATAAACAATTGTTTATTGTGTGAATTTGTGATTAATAAATATATATAAACGAATGTTTTATTTTATTTTGTTTTAAATTAATAATTTTTATTATTGTTTAGTTGTGTGATTTTTTCTATTTATAGTATTTTATATTAGATAATAATATTAAATTCATATGTAAATAATTTTCTTTTAATGAATATGTGTAAAATGAGTTTTCATATACAAAAATACAAAATGGTGGATAGTATTAGATGGATAAAGACCATGATGCGGTTTATTGTGGTGTCGCTATCTTAACAACAGTACTTTACATTTACAATTGTACATACAATAGCGCTAGTAACAAATTTACAGTATTAAAACAAGAAAAATGAAACAGACGTTTTTTTTTTATATTTTTGATATTGAATGAGTGAGATGGAGGAATAAAAATGAAAATTGTTTTTTTTTTTTTTCATTTTATGTTGATTTTAATGGCTATTGTGTTGTATATCTTTTGAGTGGTTTTTGAAAAATTTATTTGTGGTGAATGTTGTTTATACATGTCTATAATACGCGAATAAAAATTAACAAAACTGAATTGATTATCAATTTTATTTTCTCTTTGCTAAATGTAATTACATATTTTGTAAATACCTTGAAATAATAATTTAAAAAAAAACAATTTTTTGGTAAGCTGGTATTATTAAACATTTCTGTTTTTCTTTGTAATTTTTTTTTAATGTTATCAATGAAGATGAAGACGAAAGACAGGATGAAACTGTTGAAGGTGCAGTTGATGGATCAGGTGATTCAGACGAAGCTGTTGTTAAAGGATTAAATGTATTTATATAAAAAATTTTGTTTATATAATAAATAAATATAATTAAAAAATTGAATTATTTTATTCAAGGATGAAGATGATGATTATGAACCAGAAGATGGACGTAAACGTAAAAAGGGTAAAAAAAGAAAAGCAAAAAATGAAAAAGAAAAAAATAAAAAGAAAAAAAAACGAAAGAAAAATGATAGTGGTGAAGAGAGTGAATTTGCTCAAGAAGAGGAGGCAGCTGGTGATTCTGATTATACAATGTCAAAAAAAGGTAGACGAAAGAATAAAGATAATAATGAGAAATCTGCTAAGGCAATGACCAATGCTGATCCAAGTAATTATTATTATTACGCATTTTTATTACTTATTATTTTATTTATATTTATTTTTTTTTAATTTTACGTATTTTAAAAAATCCTTTATCTTGTTTTTATTATAGACATGCCGACAATTGAGGAAGTGTGTAGTACATTCGATTTAATAGATGTTAGCATTGAATATAGTGAAAGTGATTTTCAAAATTTGATTACATATAAAATGTTTCAATTGCATGTTAGGCCAATACTGCAAAAAGAAAATCCCAAGGTAAAAATTAATTAAATAAATATTTTATAGTTTATTGACTTGATTGATTAATTCAATAATTATTATTGGATTTTAGGTTCCAATGTCTAAAATAATGATGTTGGTGGCTGCCAAGTGGCGTGAATTTTCTGAATTAAATCCAAATCTTCAATCGGAAGACAATAAGGAAGAAGAAGAAACACCTCCACGATCACCTGAATATCAGCCGAAACCGAGCCGATCTCGTTCGGCTAAAGATAGGCAAAACGATGAAGCTTATGACGAAGAAGATGAAGAAGAAGATGATGATCAAAAAAGTAAAAAGAAAAGAGGTCGTGCTAGTGGTAAAAAAGGTCGTAAACCAGGCAAAGTACCAACATTAAAGATTAAATTTGGTAAAAGAAAACATGGAAGTTCTGATGAAGATCCAGATGTTTCTCCTCCTGGTTCAGATCGGGATTCAGATGTTGAATTTGAAAAAATGCTGCAAAAATCTGAGGAGCGTAGTGAAAAATCAACATCAGCCGCAGCTGAAACTCCAGAGCCAACTCAACCGATCGTCAAAAAAAAGGCAAAAACTAAAATTGGTAATAAATCAAAGAAAAAAAGAAAAGTGAAAACAACGAATAAATTTCCGGATGGTGAAGATGGTGAGCAAGAACATCAGGATTATTGTGAGGTATGTCAACAGGGTGGTGAAATTATTTTGTGTGATACATGTCCTCGGGCTTATCATTTGGTTTGTTTGGATCCTGAATTGGAAGAAGCACCAGAAGGAAAATGGTCTTGTCCTCACTGTGAGGCTGATGGACCAGCTGAACAAGATGAGGATGAACATCAAGAATTTTGTCGCGTTTGTAAAGACGGTGGTGAATTATTATGTTGTGACTCCTGTCCGTCTGCTTATCATACATTCTGTTTAAACCCACCGTTATCAGAAATTCCTGATGGAGATTGGAAATGTCCGCGATGTAGTTGTCCTTTACTATGCGGAAAAGTGGCGAAAATATTAACATGGCGGTGGGTAGACATTCCAACATTAGCTAATGAACCATCAACTTCGAAAAAACCGAAAAACACTCGCTGTCGCGAGTATTTTGTCAAATGGCACGAGAGGTCGTATTGGCATTGTGACTGGATAACAGAATTACAATTGGATGTGTACCATCCTCTTATGTTCCGATATTATACACGAAAGTATGATATGGAAGAACCTCCAAAATTAGAAGAACAGTTAGATGAGGCAGATAATCGATATAAAAGAATACAGAAACATAAGCATCAATCTAATGATGATGACGATGCAAATCTTGAAGAGAAATATTACAAATACGGTATAAAACCCGAATGGTTAATTGTACATCGTATTATAAATCATCGCACTATGCGCGATGGACGTACACTATACCTAGTTAAATGGCGTGAATTAGCTTATGATCAAGCAACATGGGAGGAAGAATCTGAAGATATTCCAGGAATAAAATTAGCTATTGAATATTATATGGATCTGCGAGCTGCATGCAGTGCTGATTCAAGTATAAGAAAGAAGGGTAAAAAAGGAAGAAAGAGTCGAACAAAAGAGCTTGAAGAAGACGATAAAATCGCACCACGTCGTTATACTCCGCCACCAGATAAACCAACAACAGATTTGAAAAAGAAATACGAGATCCAACCAAATTTCATAAATGAAACTGGTATGCAACTTCATCCTTATCAATTGGAAGGTATTAACTGGTTACGTTATTCATGGGGACAAGGCATTGATACAATATTGGCCGATGAGATGGGTTTGGGAAAAACCATCCAAACAGTTACTTTCCTTTACTCATTATATAAGGAAGGACATTGTAAAGGGCCATTCTTAGTCGCGGTACCATTATCCACTATAATTAATTGGGAACGTGAGTTTGAATTGTGGGCACCAGATTTCTATTGTATCACATATGTTGGTGATAAAGATTCCCGTGCAATTATACGGGAAAATGAAATTTCATTTGAGGAAGGTGCCGTCCGAGGTGGTCGTGCATCTAAAATAAGATCAAGTTCAATTAAATTTAATGTCTTGCTGACCAGTTACGAATTAATTTCAATTGATGCTGCATGTCTTGGATCAATTGATTGGGCTGTGTTAGTCGTAGATGAGGCTCATCGTTTGAAGAGTAATCAAAGTAAATTCTTCAGAATTTTAGCAAATTATAATATAGCTTACAAACTTTTGTTAACTGGTACCCCATTGCAAAATAATCTAGAGGAATTGTTTCATTTGTTGAATTTCTTAAGCAAAGATAAATTCAATGATTTGGCTGCTTTTCAAAGTGAATTTGCCGATGTTTCCAAAGAGGAACAAGTGAAACGTTTACATGAAATGCTCGGACCACATATGTTGCGTCGTCTCAAGGCTGACGTATTGAAAAACATGCCCTCGAAATCAGAATTTATTGTTCGTGTTGAATTATCACCTTTGCAAAAGAAATATTACAAATATATTTTAACTCGTAATTTCGAAGCTTTGAATTCTAAAAGTGGTGGAAGTGCTTGTTCATTATTAAATGTAATGATGGATTTAAAAAAGTGTTGTAATCATCCTTACTTGTTTCCGTCAGCCGCTGAAGAAGCTCCACTTGGGCCAGGTGGTGGTTATGAATTGATTGCCTTAACGAAAGCTGCTGGAAAATTAGTTTTACTAACAAAAATGTTAAAAATTTTGAAGGAACAAGGGCATCGAGTACTTATATTCTCTCAAATGACAAAAATGTTGGACATTCTAGAAGATTTCCTTGAATGCGAAGGCTACAAATACGAACGTATTGATGGTTCAATTACGGGATCATTGCGTCAAGAAGCTATTGATAGATTCAACGCACCCGGTGCACCACAATTTGTGTTTTTGTTATCAACAAGAGCTGGTGGTTTAGGTATTAATTTAGCAACAGCTGACACAGTCATTATTTATGATTCGGATTGGAATCCCCACAATGATATTCAAGCTTTCTCACGTGCCCATCGTATTGGACAAGCAAACAAAGTTATGATCTATCGTTTTGTGACGAGAAATTCTGTGGAGGAACGTGTAACACAGGTTGCCAAAAGAAAAATGATGTTGACGCATTTAGTTGTAAGGCCTGGTATGGGTGGCAAGGGTGCCAATTTTACGAAACAAGAGCTTGATGATATTTTGCGATTTGGTACAGAAGAACTATTTAAAGAAGATGAAGGGAAGGAAGAAGAAGCTATTCATTACGATGAAAAAGCTGTGGCTGAACTTTTAGATCGTTCAAACCGTGGAATAGAAGAGAAGGAGAGTTGGGCAAATGAATATTTATCATCGTTCAAGGTTGCCTCTTATGCCACAAAGGAGGAAAACGAAGATGACATCGATACCGAAATTATTAAACAAGAGGCTGAAAATTCCGATCCGGCATATTGGATAAAACTATTGCGCCATCATTACGAACAACATCAAGAAGATTTAGGTCGTACCTTGGGTAAAGGTAAACGTGTTCGTAAACAAGTCAATTACACAGACGGTGGTGTTGTTGCAACAGAATCTCGTGAAGATACAAGTTGGCAAGAGAATGGATCTGACTATAATTCGGACTTCTCAGGAGGCTCAGATGAAGATAAAGAGGATGATGATTTCGATGAAAAGAATGATAATGGTGATCTCAGTCGTCGCAATAGACGTCGTATTGAACGCCGAGAAGAACGCGATCGTCCATTACCTCCACTTTTAGCTCGTGTTGGTGGTAATATTGAAGTTCTAGGATTTAATGCACGTCAACGCAAGAGTTTCCTCAACGCAATTATGCGGTATGGAATGCCACCTCAAGATGCATTTAATTCACAGTGGTTGGTACGAGATCTCAGAGGAAAATCCGAACGAAACTTTAAAGCATATGTTTCCTTGTTTATGCGTCATTTGTGCGAACCTGGTGCAGATAATGCTGAAACATTCGCTGATGGTGTGCCACGTGAAGGACTTAGTCGTCAGCATGTACTTACACGCATCGGTGTAATGTCTTTGATTCGCAAAAAAGTGCAAGAGTTTGAACATATTAATGGATATTACAGTATGCCAGAATTAATTCGTAAGCCTTGTGAACCTGTTAAATCGGTAATTCCACAAATTCCTAACGATGGCGAAAAGAGTACCGCAACCAGTACAAGTGCTACACCTGCTACAAGTGCAGCAGCCAGTCCCGTTCCACCTGCCGCTGATAAAGAAGAAGAGAAAACAAATGCAGAAGGTACTGCATCAACAACAACAGAAGATAAAGAGAAAAAAGATACTGAAAAACCTGATGAAGAAAAAGCTACAGAAGCTGAAGAAAATACAACTCCCGAAGCGAAAGCAGAAGACGAAAAATCAGTAGATGCCGCAAAGGAAACTATGCAGAAAGAAAAGGATAGCAAAGAAGACACTAAAGTTGAACTGAAGAAAGATAAACCCGCAATATCGACAGAAAGTTCGACTTCAGCTGATAAAGACTCTGATGACGTAGTAGAAATAAAAGAAGAAAATCCAAAGGATACAACAACAGCAGCAGACATTAAGATCGAAGATTTATCAACAAGCTCTACCAAAATTAAGGAAGAACCAATTGCTACAACATCAACAGCAGCTAAATCTGAATCTACAAAAGAAGAATCGAAAGATCTTTCATTGATAAAACCTGCATCACCTAAAAAAGACGAAGACGATGATGTTGTGCTAATTAAAGATGATATTGAGGATCGTAAAGCTGAAGCCGCAGCCAATCTGACAAATAAACCAAAAACTGATGAGACCTTGGAAGTCCACAAGCGCAACTTTATGTTTAATATTGCTGACGGTGGCTTCACAGAATTGCATACGTTATGGTTGAACGAAGAGAAGGCAGCAGTTCCCGGACGTGAATACGAAATATGGCACAGACGTCACGATTATTGGCTATTGGCAGGCATTGTTACGCATGGATACGGCAGATGGCAAGATATACAAAACGATATTCGATTTGCCATTATCAATGAGCCATTCAAAATGGATGTGGGCAAGGGAAATTTCCTTGAAATCAAGAATAAATTCCTTGCGCGCAGATTCAAACTTTTGGAGCAGGCGCTTGTCATTGAGGAACAATTGCGAAGAGCTGCTTATTTGAATTTGGCACAGGATCCAAATCATCCAGCTATGTCATTGAATGCACGTTTTGCCGAGGTTGAATGTCTCGCTGAGTCCCATCAACATCTCAGTAAAGAGTCATTGGCTGGCAATAAACCAGCAAACGCCGTATTGCATAAAGTATTAAATCAATTAGAAGAATTATTGTCAGATATGAAGAGCGATGTGTCACGTTTACCGGCAACACTTGCACGTATACCACCAGTCGCTCAACGCCTACAAATGTCTGAGCGTTCGATTTTGTCACGTTTAGCTGCAACCGCTGGCAGTGCAACGAATGCAGGTTTGTCTAATAAATAATATTGTTTTGATTATTGAATCAAATATTTATTCCACCGATAAAATTTTTCAGCTCAAGTAATACCACAATTTCCGGCTGGATTTCAAGGTACATCTTTACAAGGTTTTGCTGGTGCTGTAGCTAATTTTGGAAATTATAGGCCACAATTTTCTGTTCCCGGTCAATCTACATCTGGTTTCTCTGGGTCACAGGTATGATTTTATTAATGAAAAAGAATTTTTTTTTGTTCGTATGTGATTTAATTTTTTTTTTTTTTTCTTTTATTTTTAGCAGTAAAACAATTTTTTTTTAATCTTTAAGAAGAGAATAATAAACAAGGAATAATATAATTTCATTAATTATTTAATTGGATGTTTTAATCCTTCCTCATTGTGTATTTTTATTATTATTATATTAATTAATTATTTTCTATATATATAAATATAAATATTATTTTATTTCAATTAATTATTAACGCGGGTAGAATAATAAAAAATTAAAATTAAAAAAGAAAAAAATTTCTTCCTTATATAATTTTTTTTAGTTTTTTTTTTATTAATAAAAGGAAAAATTATTTCATTATTCGTTTGTTTTTTATTTTTAATTTTAATGATATTTTGATTATTATGAACAAAAAAATTATTATATGGTCTTGTTTTAATTATTATAAATTATGATTATGATTGAAAATGGAAATGAAGATGAACAGTGAATAAAAAATTATGTTTTTTCTGGATTAATTTAAAAAGAAAAGAAAAAATGAATGAATTTTTGTGTTTTAAATTTAATTTAATTAAGATTTTAAAGCCTTTTATTCACTTGCTATAGGGTTCTTTTTGCACATTGTGATTGGTATATAAAAATGAAACTAATCCCCAGTTGAGCTTATTTTGGGATGCTGGCATTGTTTATTCCCTTTTTTTAGCAGCGTTAAATTAAAATTGACATCAAATTTTAATTTGTAATCAGAACTTGCAAAGTGACCTTTATGGATTGTAATTGTTTAATTGAAATTAAATTCGTTTACTCAAAAGTTAACAGTTGAAAATGACGTTTTTATTATTATATTTTATTAATTTTTAACTATTATAATTAAAACCAACTGACTTATCTATTTTTAAAATTCTTTAATTAACAAGAATAATTATTTTTTGTTTCTTCTATATAATTAAATTAATGCGGAGAAGGGAAAAAAAATTTCCTCTATATTCATTTATTGATCACGCCAACAAGTATGCAAGCTTGTACACATCACGTTATAAAATTATGTTTATAGAAAGCATGCGCGAATAAAGTCACATCAAATCGTATGACAAAACTAATAAAACTTCTCATACACATTTACATATAATTTTTTCTGAAAATGCATATTAAATGCATTTTATTTTCTAGTTAGAAACATCGTAGTTTATCATATTATAAATATATTAGCTAAATATAAATAAATATTTTATAATTAAATTAGCATATAACGAATATTAGATAATAATATAGAGAAAATAATAATAGAATAATAATATTTCGTGTTCTGTGTATTTTTTCCTTTATTTTTTTAAATAATCAAAAATAAAATTGATAAGCTTGATCTAAAAATATATGCTACGAAAAAATAGAAATTTATTTATTTGCGCTTTTAATTTGTAATTGAAATAAATTTCATTAATTAATTAATTAAAAGTGTGTTTAAAACGAAAATAAAACGTAACGTAACGTATGAAAGAAAAAAAAAATTAAAAGAATATGAAACGCCACTAAAAGAATGTGCTAAAAAAATAAAATTTTATTTTGCTATGCTATACATGTGTGCGTGTTATTATTTTATCAAAAAAAAATTTTTTTCCTATAATTATTTTGGTAAAAAAGCTAAAATCCCGTATGCATGCTTGTAGTGTGTGTATAATCCCCGATTGAAAAATTAAATAAAACAAAAACCACAAACAATACAACCGAATAATGAGTCACATGCGTGCGTGATTCCATCGTTATAATACATCTCAATAGTGTATATGTTATAATAAAATTAAAGCACAAACAAACAATGCTTGTTACCGCGCGCTTTGGAAACAAAAAATAAACAGATAAAAAAAAATTGTTTTTAATATAAAATAAATGTTGAAAATCTTTTCTTACTTTAGTTAAATAAAATTGCTCATTGCGTCAAGTTAATAATAAATTGAAAAGAAAATAATAAGAAGGAAAATTAAACAAAAAAAAAAAATAAGTAACGTGAAATGTTTTTGTATGTCAAAAATTTCTAGTAATTGCAAAACAAAAAAATTTATTTTGTTTTGCTATTTTTCTTTTATTAACAGTGTTTTAAGGTGAATTAGGTGAATAATAAAAGAAAAATCATTATACAGTGCATTAAGAAGAAGCAACAACAACAACGACATTTAAATAACGACATGGACGGTATGGATATCATATGTAATGCATCAACAGCTGCATCACCGTCATTACGTTTACGTAGCAGTAGTGCAAAAATGTTAAATCCAGATGGCAGTACACAATTTATGCAATCAACATGCCCGTCACTAGTGGCTGCAGCGGCTGCAACAAATTTTAACGAACTTAATGCGACTTGTGGTTTTGGTAATAAAAAGGTGTATGGAACAAATGAGAATAAAATAAATGGAAATGATAATGATGATAATAAAAGAATGGGTAGTGATATTATCCAAGATCGTAGTTGCCTTTTTTTAAATGGTAATCGTTCATTATATTGTAGCAAAATATGTCAAAAACGTGGAGAAATAATATTGTGTCCCAGTGTTATGTCACCAGAAACCAAAAAAATGTTACCACCCACAACTGAGACAATTATGACTAAACCATTTCCAATACGTGGTATGTTTTCCTTTTTTTTAAATAATTTATTTATTTTCAAACTTTATTACTTAGTATGTTTGCATTTAATTAATTATCTATATGAGAAGAATAACAGCAATCTTAGTGTCAGTTCAATCACACAACATTTCTATTACTCGTATTTGTGATTATTATCTCGTTTAATTATTATTTTAATTATAAATAATAATAATAATAATAATGAGGAGTATATGTAGATGAAAGTAATCCTATTTTCTTTTGTTTATTTATATTTAACCCGGTTTGAAAGAAAAAATAATCGTATGAAGTTTGTTTATTTTTTATTTAATTAAATTAATTTTTATTTGCTATTTTCTTAATAAATGTGGCTTTGTAAAGTGGTGTGCGCGTTTTATAAAAATACTCCTTTTTGTTTTATTGTATTAAACTACTGAATGAACAGAGTACTGATTGTGTGTATAATAATTCTCTGTTTTTTATCGTGTTTACATAATATACATTATAATTATTTATTAATCATAAATGCAAAAAAATTATTGATTTCCAGTAGTTACTTATTATTATGTTTATATTTGATGTAATAAATTAATTTTCATGTTATTACATTCACACGACATCACTTCTATATTTTTATTTCAAATCAATAATTAAATTTTTATTAAACATTAAAATGATTAACTAAATCATGCATTTTAAATATGATCCTGGGTACTTTTGATTTTAATCTATTCAATTTCATTAAATTAATTTTTTTTTAACTTGCCAGTTGTCAGGAGTAATTGCTGCAAGAATTGAGTTTAAAGATTTATCTAGAAAATGTTTTACTGTTTTATTCTTAAGATAGATTGGAAGGTGATAATTACAGATAATTTTCTCCAAACGAATAATTGGTAATGCAATTTTCTTTAATATTAGACAGTTTAAACACCGAATTTTAGATCAAATCATCAAAACATCCATCATGTTATTTTAATTAAAGAAATTTATATATTAAAGCTATAAAAACTGATACCAAGCGATTATCATATTAATTTCGGTAATTAATTTTACTTTAAATAATAATAAAAAGAAGAAGAACAAATTTTGGTGCACACATTTTGCTTAATTAATATTTAAAAGCAAGAATCATTAAAAAAAAATAAAACAAATGAATTAAAATTCATTATCGCGATTTATCTGTCGATATAAATCAATGATTTATTTGAGAAATAATTTATCTTTCGGCTGTTTTTGCATTCCATTTGTTTCTTTCTTAATTTCAATTTTATATATTTTATATTTTGGTTGATAAATATTTTTATTTGAGGCAGTCTATTTACGTTTTTTTTTTCAATTTTATTTTTATCAAATCACGATCCAAAATCATGTTTGGAAGTTTTTTTTCTTTTAAATATATTTTTTTTTTTTGGCTTTTTAATCAAATAATAAAGATAAATTGCAGGTGATTTTAATTATTGTCTAGATTAATTTAATTTTTGACGTAATAACCGGTATTTGTGGTAATTATTGTGTGGAATTTTATTCAAGGTTTCTAATCGCGTTTTATAATCTTTGTGACTTTTTGGTTATTGGCACCTGAGCATCTGAAGATTGGATTTTTTCTGTCGATTGATGAACTAAAATTCAGTACTGCTCATGAAATTCTCACTTTCATTATTATTTCATGTTTTGCGCATCACTTTGTATAATTTTCTTCTTTTGTTTTGGTTGCTTTAAGTCATAGTTTTTTAAGATAAAATATTATTTTTATAATTATAGTTTTGTTTGTTAAACGTCTGTTAAAGTTATAACGAGATTTTACTCAACGATTATTACTCATAGGAAATTCTTCTTTTTAATTAAAGTTATATATGGGGAGGGTACGGAGTACGTGTCAAGACAATCTCTTGAATTGACTAAAATTAATTAATTAATTAATGTACTGTGCAAGCTTTGTGACGTATGAGTTTATAAACATTCTTGCTTTTTTTGTTTTTATGTTAAGAAGAAATTTGATGAATAATACGTTGATACGGTCAAATATTTAGATTGTGTGCTGCTAGGAATTTTTTTTTGCTCTATTATTTGTAACTGAAGTAGTAATAAACTCTTTACACGTATTTTTGCTACATTGTATCTATATAGCAACAGCTAACAAAATAGCTTTTTTATTAAAAATAAATAATATTAAATTCCTCAAAAATATATTAACAAATTTATGATGACGATTGTGCATAAAGAGAAAATGTAATAAATAAATAATAAAAAAAAATTATTTGACTTGAATTTGCTGAATTAGTAGAAATTTGTTTCTATTTTAGGTGTTGCGAATATTGTTTTATATTTTAACTCTCTGGAATAAAAGGAATTTTTTTAAAAATTTTTTACTGTGACTATGATAAGTTTAAGGTAAGTTAAGGTTGGATACGTAATTGGTTATTATTTGTTGCACTTCTTTGATTAGATTTTTTGCGACTGTTAATAATAAATAAATTTTATTTATGATTTTTAACGACTTTACGTTAGTAATAGCTTTATTTGCAAGTGTTTTTGTAATAATACTGCGGAATAGTTCACAAGCGCTGTAATACATGTGGTACGTGTGTTTTCGACAGTATTGTATTACTTAATGTGGTTTTTTGTGATAAAATTCATAAGATATAATAACCGGGATGTTATTCTGATAGCAAAGTTTATCAAAAGAAGCAAAAAGAGCACTTAATAAAATTGTTTTATAATTTGCTGTTTTATCACGCTGAATTTTCTATTCTAAACAATTTGTCTTTGATGTAGATAAGTTTCTTGTAATAAACAGCAACTATAAACCTGATTGATATATTTAAAATATATATATATATATCAAATATGTTACCAACACCTGAATTTTAGAATACTTCATGCTTAAAATTATGAAAAAAAAAATCATGTAATGTAAATTGCATATATTTTAGGTGTTTTCTAATTAAATAAGAAAATTAAGAATAATAAAAAAAAAAACAAAGAAAAGAGAAAATATTTTTATAAATTATGTAGAACAAGCGAATAAAAAGAAGAAAAAGAAGAAGAAGACAATACTTTGACATTTATGTATTATAAAGTAGAATTACGATTGAAAAGGTTTATTTACGTTTTCGTACCTTTCAAATACATTTAGTCGTTGTATGAATATTGCCACATAAGATACGCGGTATTACGCAACCATTTCTACTGTAACATTTTTCCATAAATTTTCTTGATAATGCTTAAATAACAAACACGAAAATGGTTCGCAAATACAAAAAATTAACAACTAGACGAATATATTGTCAATAAAAGAAAAAATCTCTTGACTTAATATAATTAAAAAAAAAAAAATTATTTTGTTGTTAAAAGGTTAAAGTACTTAGCGCTCACATTTGTTGTGCTATTTTTAGTTTTTTTTGTTTGTTTTAATTAAATGTTAATTGTGATAACAATTTTATTTTCTACTCCAATTTATTATTATTTTTGCACTTTAGCACAATTTTTTTCTGTTTTGTTTTGTAATTGCGTTGTCAGACTTTTGTTTGTAGAGAGCAATGAAAATATAAAATTTTTTTTCGCTTCTACTTACCACTCTGTTGCTGATCCATAAATTTTGATAAATCAAAATTGATTATTTACAGCAGAAATATAAAATTAATCAATTTTTTTTTCGGTTTTTTGTTATCATTTAACGGAATTATGATTTAATTTTATTTTTTGAATAAACACGTCATTTGATTCTGCAACTTAAAAAGCAGTGTTTTGTAGGACAAAAAAAAATCGCCTTACCGATTATCCTAAATAACGTAATTAGTATAAGTCTTGTTAATGCATTTTAGTAAGACATGATAGATGGTAGTCTTCTATTATTCGGGTTTTGAAATATTCGAATACCAAATAATAAATTTCAAAATATTGAAATGTATTCGAATATTAAAATTATGTTTAAAAATAAAATAAAAAGGTTTTTGTTCGATTGTATATCTATTTAATATAAATTATATTTATTTTATTCAAACTAAATTAAAAGGAAAAAATTAAAACTAACTATATTTTATATAATTTTTTCCATTTTTAAAAACATGAACAAATTATTATATATTCAGGATGTTGTGGTGCAATCAGGTTTAATTATTTTATGTTTGCATCCTTTTATAAATATCATTTTAGCAATATTATTATTATAGATAGTTTAAACGGTTGATAATATATAAAAACAAAATATGTAGTCTTAATAAAACTTAAAAACAATGTTTATTATGTTTATGATTTGTAATATCATAAAGATTGCTTTAACAAAAATATTTCAGCTAATGAAATATAATAATATTCGAATACCAAATAGTATAAATACGGACGAATATATTCGAATAACGAATATTCGTTTGGATGGTCTATTACGCATTCAAACTTATTTTGTCATAAAACTAATATCGCACCTTAACAGTAACACCGCGTGTGCGTCAATCATTTTAAGTCACTTTGTTGCTGTAATGAACACAAAACATAAGTATGGTATATTACGTCTTATGATTTTATTTCCCACAGATTTTTTTACCTGTTTTGAGTTTTTTATTGCGATTTTTTGCAAGACAGTTTTTGCTACATAAAAGTTTAAATTATTTTTTTATGTTAGGCGTTTTTGTTTATTTCATCGTGAATACAAAATGCTAAAAATCTTAGTTCTGGGACAACTAGTAATGCTGCATTCAAGACTGATATTGACGAAGCCAGATTGTTATCTGAGTTCGCTTGGTTTTCTTACGAAATTTATTAGAAGTTGGGGACACCCTACTAGAACATGCAGTAAAATTGTTGTTAAAAATAGAAAAAAAGTGGACGACCTTGCACTTGAGAATCATGCAACTTATGTGTAATATTTCGGCTTTAATTAAATTTTTTGTCATGTTAAACTATTATTCAGTTATCAGTGGTATCAATGTTTATTGTATTAGGTTATGATTTTTTTTTAATAATTAAAATGAGTGTGATTACTGAACATGTTATTTTCACTTAATTTTTTTTTTGTGTTTTTTTACTGGGGTTTACGCGATTTCACACAAAAAAATTTTTTTTTTGCTTTTGCTTTTAAAAACAGAATTTTTAGATTTCTTAAATAAAAAAGTAAATAAATTTCTTAATTAAAAATATTTTCAATGTTCTTGTCTTTATTGACCTAAGGTCATGATTCGTAATTAATTTAATTTATTATTATTACTATTATTAGCGTATTTCAATGTAAGGTTCGTTATATTTACAAATAAATTGTTATTTTCTAGATTATTTTTAGCTTTCTTTATGATTTTAACCATGGAATGGTAATTGTTGAATGGTTGGATGAAGTAGAAACTAAATTATTGCAATGGGCTTTATTGGATATAAAGAGATTTGTTGTTTGATAAGTTCCGATTTTTTGATAATAAATTTCAACCTGTTGGAGTCTTCACAGCAGGAATTTTCAGCAGTGGTCAGCCAATGAATTTTTTTTAACGGAACCTTACTTTGTTATTTATTGCTACGTAGGAATGTTGTTTTTATACTGAATAATGTTTGCTTAATTAATACTTTATTATTTTTTTTTCTTTAATTATTTTGTTCAGTGTTGTGTCGTCTCATCGACATTGTAATATAATTGTTCTTTGATTAAGAGGATGTAAAAAATTGGTTTTTAATGAACAAGATACTATTCACCACAGATTAATTTTTTAAAATTTAAATTAAAATTTAGTTTAATTAGTTTTTTTTAATTTTTTTTTTACTCTGTTTATTTTTACTTAGTTTTACCGTTATTCGTGTTAAGATTAGTATTGCGATAATAAAATTAAAAATTACAATCAAGTCACGCATTAAATGTGTGTTATTCTGGTTTATATCTTTACTATCTGTAATTTAAATTAACACATATACATAAATATTTAATCAGAGTATGCAACAAATCAACATGAATTATACATGTATTTGCGATAAGAATATTGCACATTTGACACTATTTTACATTATTTTACCCCAAGGTTAAAAATTGTTTTACTTTTTTTTTATTGCATACGTATTAAATGATTAATTATAATTAAACTGATTTTAAAGAAGTATATTTATCAAAAAAAAATTGTGATAAGATAATAAAAATAATTAAATTACATAAATAAAAATAAACAAGTGAGAAAGCGCACAAAATTGTAATTTGATATTAAAAATAAAAATAAAAAAAATTAATAAAACGTTGTTGACGTTTGTTAGTATAACTTAATGAGTTTATTTATTTTTTATTATTAATTATTAATAATTATGTCAAATTTACAAGCTGAAAAATAAAGCTAACCTTATCACCTATGGAATTAATTAATTAAATAATTAATGTAGAAATAAAATTTATTTGTACAAACGAGAATTTTGGTGAAAAAGATTTGTATTAGTATATGCGTGTTTTATATATTAAAAAAAATGTCCATGTGTGTACGTTTTCTTTTATTTTTTATTGTTACATGTGTTGTATATATGTTGGCGCCTTAAATACCATCCCACACACATTACTGTCAATCATTTTTGGAATTATTTACATATAAAAACTAATTAATAAATTTTTTAAATATAAATTTGCAAAATTTTTATTTCTTTTCTGATATTTAAATAGTTTTACATTAAATTAGTTGTTTGTGTTTTGTTTAACCAAGAACACAAACGTTTAAGAGAGGAGTTTAAGTTTTTTATTATTATTGTGGTTTATTAATTCTAATTTATTAACATTATTTTTTTTTATTCTTTTCATTAATCGAAATTAATTAATTGTTTAAATAATTGAAGTTTTAAAAAAATATTTTGAATTCAACTGATTATTACTGAATTTAAAAAAAATCACTACACATATGTTTTAGTTGTACCAATACTAATACTTATTGGAGAAACTGAAACAGGATACAAGTGTTTTTGTTTTTTTTTTGTCCAATTATCGGTGTGTTTCAGAGACTACAAAGAATTTTTCTTCGTTTTATTTTTTATTTATATTTCAAATTGATTGATTTGAAGTTTTTTTTTAAATTTTATTTTCATTACGTTTTTATCTATAATTAATCAAAGTTTTAAAGACAAAACAAAATAAATAATATAAAGAGAAGAAAATTAATTATAGCCACGGCTACAATAAGAAAAATAATTTGCTAGTGTGACAAGTTTTGACCATAACCTAACAATTTCTTGTTGTCATTTAATAGAAAGAAAAGAAAAAAAAATTGTTTTCTAATTTCTATATAGAAAATTATTATTTTTTATTCTGTTAATTCTTCGCACGAATTAAAAGAGAAAAAGAAAAAAAAGTTTTCCGTAGAAAAAACTACGAAAAACGAAATTTTAAAAATGGATTTAAAATCATTGGGATGGAAATTTTTAAATAAAGAAACTTTTGGCGATGGTATTTTTGTGTTTTTTTTTTCGTGCATAATTTTTGTATTTGTGTGATTTAAATATTAATTATTTTATTATGTTTTTTGTTATTATATAGGCGAACGTGTTAATTATGTGAATAGTCCTCATGTGATTGCTATGGTGGGGCTGCCAGCCCGTGGTAAAACTTATATAGCGAAAAAACTATCAAGGTATCTGAATTGGATTGGTATCAACACTAAAGGTATTTTTACGTATTTATTGTTTATTTTTATATTGAAATCATTTTGAAAATTAATTGTAATATTTTTTATTGGTTTTAGTATTCAATTTGGGTGAATACAGACGTGGTGTTACCGAGGCATATAAAAGTCACGAGTTTTTCCGTCAGGACAATGAAAAAGCAATGTTAATCCGTACACAGTGTGCAATCAGAGCATTAGAAGATGTATGCCATTGGTTAAAATCTGGTGGTGAGGTGGCCGTATTTGATGCAACAAATTCAACAAGAGAACGTAGAAAAATGATTCATGATATTGTGGTTAAAGATATGGGTTTTAAATTATTTTTCGTTGAATCTATCTGTAATGATCCGCAAATAATTGCCCAAAATATAATGGAGGTGAAAATAAGTTCACCGGATTATATAGAAATGGAAAAGGATGCGGCATTAAGTGATTTTTTATTACGCATAGAACATTATCAGGAAAAGTATCAGGAGTTACATGAGAAGGAAGAGAAAAGTTTATCTTATATAACAATTTATAATACTGGCGAAAAGGTGGTAGTGCACAAACATGAAGGACATATACAATCACGTATTGTTTATTATCTAATGAATATACATATAACACCGCGTACTATTTATTTAACAAGGGTGAGTGTCTGGTTCTGGTTTTTTTTGTATCTACGTTTATTTTGATAGTCAACAACATTTGATTAATTGTTATTATTTTTAGCACGGTGAAAGTGAACACAATTTAAATGGTTTAATTGGAGGTGATGCGGATTTAAGTCCGCGTGGTATATTATATGCGAAATCATTATCAAAATATATTGAGCAGCAACAGATTGACGGTCTACGTGTATGGACATCATGGCTTAAACGTACAATACAATCGGTTGCTGATGTTCCGGCACCGCAAGAACGTTGGAAAGCCTTAAATGAAATTGATGCTGTAATTAGTATTGTTAATAATCTCAATATTCTTAATTACATATTTAATTATTGTATCTGTGAATAGGGCATTTGTGAGGAGATGACTTACGAACAGATTCAGTCACGTTTTCCGGAAGAATTTATAGCACGTGATCAGAATAAATTTGCATATCGTTATCCACGTGGGGAAAGTTATGAAGATTTGGTGGCACGTTTAGAACCTGTTATTATGGAATTAGAACGTCAGGGTAATGTTTTAGTTGTATCCCATCAAGCTGTCTTACGTTGTTTATTGGCGTATTTTCTAGATAAAACAGCTGGTACGTTTCCACTATGTTTTTTTTTGTTTTATTAATTAATTTATTAATTATAGAGGAGTTACCGTATTTAAAAGTGCCTCTACACACAGTTATAAAACTAACACCAGTCGCATATGGTTGTAAAGTTGAACATATAAAATTACCAATTGATGCTGTGGATACACACAGGCCAAGGCCAGAAGTATTTATTATTCTTTTTTTTTTAAATATTAATTCATATTAATTAATTAATAAATGAAAAATTGTTTATTTTAAAGATACCCGGAAGTGTGGTTACTGTTGACAATAAAACATTAATGGCGACTGTACCACCACCACCACTAACAACACAATTATCAGCAGCAGTACCAGCGACAAATGGAGAAACAAAACATTAATTATTATTTTATTAAAAAATAAATAAATTTATTATTTAAATCAACAGCGGGAAAATTGATTTAAGATTTTTTATTAACCAAAAAAATGGAAAATATTTATTTAAATGATTTTTTTTTTAACCTTTTAAGCGTTTATTTTTTTTTCTTTTAGCATTTAATGATAATATCTAGCTGCGTATATCGAGTTTTAATTAGTTGTTTTCTGTTGTTTAATTAAATTAAATGATCGTAAACAAATGTGGTGATCTTGAAAAGAATTTTTCCTCCTTTTTTTTAATTTTTAGTTTTAATTAACAACAAAAAAATGTATTTTTTTTTATTTTCTAGCAATAATAATAATTAATGTATTTTATCAACATTAATTAATTAATTATTTCTGTATATTTACTTTGGGGATATTAATTTTTTTATATTAAAAACAAAAAAAAAGTAAAATAATTTTGTTATAAAAGAATAAAAAAAAAAAAAAAAAATCGAAAATTATATAAATTTATCTGTGCGTTTGTTTGAATGAAAAAGTTTTTTTGTAGTGACACCTATTGGTTAAGATTTATACTGAATTTTAATGTATAATAAAAATGAAATGTATGTGCCTCGGCTAGAATTTTATTAATGAAATTTTTTTTTAAATATAAATAAAAGCAAAATAAAATTAATTAAATAATTTATTAATATTTAAATTTATATATATATTAAAAAAAACGTAATCTTTTTCCTCTCATTTAAAATTAATTTCTACAAAACACTTTAATAAATAATAAAAAAAAACATAAATAAATAATCGCATACATTTTTTTTATTAAAATGTTAATTTTTATTATTTGTTTTTTCTTTTTTTTTCCATTGTAATTGTAAATAAAGTTATTTTTGTTGGTTGATTTAAAGGATAATTAAAAAAAAAATTTCACTTTTAAAATGATTTTTTATTACGTTGTGGCAATATTGTTTCTTTAGCATAATTAAAGAACGATAATAAACCTAATTTTTTACCTTTACTTGAAAAATAATTTGTAACAACATCATTATCATCTGTAAATAAATTCAAAATAATTGTTTATAAATTTTTTTTATTATATTTTTGTTTATTAAACTTACTTAAAAGTGGTACACGTTCGTTAAGGACGGGTAATACATTATCGTTAGCACTTAACGATACAAATAATGCAAATGGTACTAGCCATAAACATAATGTAAAATATGCCATCACCTAAAATAATTTTTTTTGTTTTGTTACTAAATTTTTTGTATTGATTACAAATATGAATACTTACCTCGGTAAAATTATAATAATTTTCAGCAAAATAACGTAACGCCATATAATGATTTATAATTAATATAACTACAGATAATATAAATAAAATTGATGTTAATTTAACATATGGGAAATTTTTCATTATTATTATGTGTAATAATTGTCCAAATAAACCAAATAATATAATTGTCCATGAAAAACGTTCAAAAAATATTGATAATATATATATTAATATTGTTACAAATATCATTGAGGTAATTATTTTTTTAGCAATAACGGTATATTCTTCAACAAGTTCCGCTAAATAATATAAACCAGCAGCTAAAAACAAAAAATTATATAAATTAAAATTTAAAAACAAAGAATTTTTTTTTGTTTACCTATTGCTATTGTCACAAAACATCCTTGTATACCTATTGATACATAACTTAACCAATATAGAAGTGACATTATTAATTCAATTTATTATAATTAATTTTATTAATGAAACATATTTAATTAATTTAATAACACCAAAAAAATTATAGGAATAAGAAATATTAGTTACGTCAAATAAAGTCAAGTATTTTAGGTTATGTATACAAATTAGTGAGTTGTAGTAGAACTGTCAAATTAATTCGAATAATAAATATACTTTGCTGCGGTTCAGTTTTTTTTTATAAAATAAAAAAGTGCCTTTAAAGTATAAAAAAAACGCAATGAACTTGGTTAGTATCATGATTTTACAGACCTTTTATTTTTCAGTACTACCAACTGTTTATTACTTTTAAATATATTTTTTTTACATATAAAATTTGACTATAAAAAATAAAACAAAAACGCAATGAACTTGGTTAGTATCATGATTTTACAGACCTACTTTGCCTGTTACCTGTTATCTGAAAAATGTATATAAATCACTTGGAAAGACATACTAATTTAATAGGGATTGCAAGAAGCGTTTAAATTGTAGTATATTATCCTACGTTTTAGAAAAGTGAGCTCTCTCTCTCTCTTCATCTGTCAGTGTCAAAAAACACATTTATTTTTTAAAACTCTCATGGCATATACAGTATTGATTATTTGAAAATGGCGGGTCTTAAAAATATGCAGCACGTGTCTGAATATTCGCCGAACAGTAAATTTTATGCATATATTGATAATGAAGAGAAATTGAAAATATGGGATACAGAAACAAGTGAATTAAAACAAGAATTTGTTCCAAGTTTAATTATAAATGCTTCATGTTCAGCTCTAACATGGGTTGTGGTGAATCCTCAAAAGAAGGTTAACATTATTTTGGGTAAATGTGATTTTATTTTATATAAATAATTTTTTTTTATATTTATTTTTAGACACCTAAAAAACGTAAATCTTTCACTAATGATATATCAAATGTGACATTGTATGTTGCTCTGGGTACCATGAAAGGTGGTGTCGCTTTGTATTCTTATTCAAATGCAAAAATTGAAGGAACTTTAAAGGGAAATGGCCACAATGGTGCAGTTACAGCCATAGTTTACACTGGAAATGATATTTTGTATACATGCGGTGATGATTGTAGTGTTATTGAATGGAGTATGTCAAAAGGTGTCCAAGTTGCATCATGGAACATTGGAAATGAAAAACCTACGAGCATAATTTATCTACCGGTATCCAAACGTTTAGTTACAGCATCGCGACAAATTAAATTATGGAATATTAAAGATAAAACACTAATGCAAACATTTACCGGACATACATCATATGTGGTTTTATTAAGAGCATTTGTATGGCAGAAGCAAGAATATTTATTATCAGGATCTCAAATGGACCGCGTACTATCCATGTGGGCAGTTAAAGAAGATATAAAAGATCGCAATGCATATGCTACACTTTTAATGGGTGACATTGCATACTGTTTAAGCCATAAAGTAAATAACGACACTTTAACAGTTGTAAGTGTTACAAGAAGTGGTGTAACTCATTTGTACGTTAATGATTTAAATAAATTGGTTACAAAAAAGCCAATTAAACCAAAATTAACGATTGAATTTGCCTCAAATGATATAACAAATGTTGTACCTATAAAAACTGTAACATCGACGTTGGATTTTCAAGATGGTAAAGAGAATGAGGTATTAATCGGTTATGGAAACCGAAATATAATAAAATTCGAATATGTTAAGGCGAAGCTTGAAGAAAGAAATACTGTATTAATTAGAAGTGATCCAACGAAACTAAAGACTTTAGAGCACAAGAAAATAAATTTATACGCTGAGTCACCAATAATTAATGATGGCTTGGTTACATATGTGACACCAATTACTGCGAATAAGAAGACTCGCACAATCGAGGTGCCGATGGAAACGCGTTTAGAAAATTTAAGCTTAGGCATCAGCGGTAGTAACTCAAATAATATTCCTGGTAAAAATATGACACAATTATTGATACAGGGCTTACACAGTGGTGATGCTAATATATTAAAAATCGTATTTTCTCGAAATGATGAAAAGACAATTCGTTCGACATTGGAAAAATTACCACCACAATATGTTGGTAGCATCGTTAATGAGCTTAGCATTTTGTTAACGAAAAAAACTTTATTGTAAGTCGCTTAATAAACATTCTTAAAAAATAATTTAATTAATTTGTGATTTATCTTTAGAGCTAGACAGGGTGTTGCTTGGCTAAAAATTTTATTAGAAACACATTCAAGTCAATTGATGGCTTTAGGCAATAAAGAATTATTAGCAAAGTTTGGACCATGCATTGGCATGTTAGAATATCGTGTTGAACAATTAAATCAATTGGCTAGGTATACCCGGTATTATTAATTCCATTCTTGTTTCTGTTTTAATAAATTAATCTTTTATTTTAGAACACGTGGCAGATTAGAATTATTAGTTAATCAAATCCGTCGTAATACCGATGATGATAATTTTGATAATGAAAATTTATTAGTTTACGAAGATAATAATTCAAGTTCTGATGAAATTGAAAATGAGAATAATGATACTACATCTGATGATCAATGGGAAGAAAGTGATGATGACGGTAATAAAGTAAATGACGATGAAGATGATGAAAATATAACTGTAGTAAATAAAAGCCCAACAAGTAAGAAGCCACAGCAACAAATGGAAGTTGATACATATGATGATGACGATAAAAGTGATTGAAATAAGAACAAAAATGTTTTCCCATCTGTATAGATTAATAAAAATAAAAATTTAACTAAAACTTTTTATTTTTTTATTTATTTACAAATTAAATTAATTTTTCTAAAATTCGGAACGTAAAACTGATGTAGAAAATATTTGTTTTAATATATGGGGTAAATTGTCTAAATCCATACAAATATAACTTCGACCTGCAGGCATAGCACGGTTAAGTCTAATAGAAAATATATAAAAAAAAAATAAATAAAATTTAATGATTTTAAAATTTAAAAAAATTACTCGTTTGCTTCCTCTCCTAAACTACCAATAAATATTGTGTAAGCTTGTACTTTTGGTTGCTTTTTCGTTAAAATCTCTGCCAAACTCTTTGGCGATATGCTATAACGTTGTAAATTTGCATCACTTAAAACAATGACAATTGCTTCATCACAATCCTCTTTTGAAATTAAATTAATTGCATCTTCCGTTGCCTGTAATGTGTTGTCACCAGACCAACAAAATTGCGAATGTGCATGCATCATACGTATGACATTTAAACGTTCCTTGTCATTAACTGGTTTTAGCTTTGGATCTATAAATGGAATGCGATACCCTTCACCACTGTGACCAACAATATCATAGACGACTTTATTGTTAAAACCTTCAAATGCTTCCATAACCATACAAACAGCTTCTAGTTGTCGATCTAAACGACCATCATAACCATTAAAACGGTACATAGAGCCACTGACATCTACAACTAACTTGAAACGTTTAGGTTTTTCTTGTGGCTGTCCGGGCTCTGGTTCCTGATCCATACGACGACGATAAATATTCTTCTCACCTATAATACCTTCAATTAATTTTCCGTCATCTAATTCACCGGTTGTTTGATTCTTTGACCAATGACGTTCTTTACTTTTAGCTTGTAAGGCATTCAATACAATTCGCAATAGCTTCACTTGTTTTTGTACAGGATCACTGAATTGCTGATACAAAGAATGATTATGTTCCGACATATTTATCTCTTTTAATTTATTCTCGTATGCTTGTCGATTCATTTCGCGTGCCGCTTGTTTTATATGTTCAGGAACCGAAGCTTTCTCCGCATCTGATAATTGATGAACTTTGTGACCAGCATCTAAACGATACGGTCCACCAATACCTCCTAATCCAGCAGTATCACGACCACCAGTACCGCCAGCCCATGTATTTCCACCCACATGTGGTTGATTATTTGGATCAACTTTACCATGCTTTGGTTCAGATAATGATTTTCTAGAGAAAAATACAAAAATTAATTACATTCGAAGATTAACTGATAAGATAATAACTTACCCACTAACACTGTTCACAGTCAATTGAATTGGTTTTTTAATTCTTGTTCCTTGATTTTTTATGTATGCTTCAATATTTAGACCATGCTTTTGCAGAACTGACGTTACTTCGTCTAAGGATTCAGGTGTATAACGATCAAAATCTAAAACATTACTCACAAGTTCTGATAAGTCTTCATCAGGGAAATTCTATAAAAGATCAAACAAACAAACACAATTGTAAATAATCCTGTTGATAAAAAACATAAATACAAAAAACTCATATTACTTGTAAATGCTTAACCATGTTAACGACTTCCCGGGTTGAATATGGATAATTTAACTGCCCTATATCAGCTTTTACTCTTAATTCACCAAATGCATTAACGAGTTGTTGAATTATTTTTATCGGAACATTTTTACCATATTGTTGTAATAAAAATATTTCTGATTCATATGACGGATTATTAACGGAATGACAACTAAACAAATCACCTGCGGAAAAAGAAATAAACAAATAGTACAAGTAAAAAACAAAGAAAGGAAAAAAATTTACCTAAAGAACCAAAGAAATCATTTCCTAAAAATGGAAAACCAGGACGATTTGCTAATATAAACATACGAAAATCGGGATGCATAATAACATCATTATTGCTACTCAATTTATCCTTGGCAGTTGTAAATGATTTTATTTTTCTACCATCCGATAATAACATTTCATTATTCTCCACTAATGTCTTAAGGATGCAAGTAACATGGGTTGGGGCTTTATCTGCTTCATCGACAACCAAAATATGTCCATACTTAATTGCCTTTACTAATGGCGAATCCTCATATACAATAATACCATTTTGTACACTTGGCTGTAATGTTAATGTCTGTACAGTCGTATCACGATGTAACTGTATATATTCACGCGGACGATTCATTAATTGTAATAAACGATCAGCGATCTTATTTTTACCAACACCTTGATTACCGACTAATAATATATGATTTCCTATTAAAAAGTCCTGAAATATATTTTGGTTTTTAAATAAAACTAATTATGGAAAAGTTTATTAGAAAAATACCTGTAAAAGATGTTCCATCAATTCAATGTGCTGGGGAACGTCATAGAAAATAATATCCGGAACTTTAACAACAGAGGCTGTCTGATAAATATCCATTTTTGTATTACCAATTATTAATTCTTTGTTATCAATAATAATTTGTTTATTTTCGATCATTTTCTTCTCCTTCATAGGATAAATTTCGTTTGCTTTTAAAGCTTGTTCTAAGGCAGCGCGTGGCAATGGTGGTAAAAAATTTGATAAAAACGTTCGTTGTATCGTTTCATATGGGGAATTTTCAATATATTCTACAGCCTTTTGTGTGGTAAATAACGATTTAATACCTTTATCGGATGGTTGTGGTGGCGGATATATTGACATTCGCTTAGCAATTCTTAACAATTGCCTTGTGGATAACGTTGTTGATAATTTTTTCATTATAGCATCACTACTCTCACGTAAATAATGTGCCAAATTTATTATTTTATTTAATGATGAAAATATTTCTTTACTATACAACTCCTTGATTATATTTATTTCCTCATTTTTACTTAAATTTCTGATATCATGATATAAAAATAAATTTAACATTTCCGGTGTTAACCAATTCGTGTCGCTTTCATTTTGAATTGGTTCACCTGTACCAATTATACGAAATGAATTATGAATTTTCAAGATACCTTTCTCAGTCAATTCACCTTCAGTAAAACCATCTTTTTTAATCAAATCATTATATTTCTGTTCGCTTGTCAATTTTTTACCGTCAAATAGTTGTAATTCACGATCGTTAATTAAACGATGCAAGATTGAAATAGTACTTGGATGGACACGATGTAGACCATCCAATACAATAATATTACCATTAATTGCTGATTTTACTAGATTTGAGTCCCGCCAGATTGTGTCACCATTTGGTAATGTTGTACGCTGCTGAATTAAATCTCTAGCTGTCATATCCTTGTATAAAACCATTTGTTCAACATTTTGATTCAATAGCAACGCTAATTGGTTTATTAACACAGATTTACCACAACCTTTAGGCCCAATCAAACAAAAATCACAAAACGCATGACTTTGAATTATTTCAGCTAGTAAATTTCTTTGATACTTTGTTTCCACAAATTTATCCTGATTCCCAATTTTACAATTACCACTTGTTACTTTAAATTCATTTACTTTGCTATTTGTTTGTATTTTGACTGGAAGATAATTTTTAAGAATTAAAATCAAATAAAACGAATAAAAAGTTTATAAAGATTTTTATTTCTTTATTACCTAAAGAATAATCAGTTCCTTGTAATTTAACAACACTTTCAATTTTCCCATTATTAACAAGAACATCATCAATTTTTAATTGTTTAAATAAATTCTCTACATTCAGGATATTTTCCTTGTTTAAAAATGTTTTATATGGATACGAACGGTACAATATTGATTTTATTGATAATTCATTATTGCTTTCCTTAATTACAAACAATAAAAATGTTTGTTAATAAAATTTAACTTTAATTTTCAAATAATTAAAAAAAAACAATTACCATGATTTTTGATAGTTTTATTAGATTATCAAGTGGGAAATCTTGCAATTCAAGCTTATCCGATGATATAATTGTGTAACCAAATGTTAAAAGTTGTTCAATATTGCTTTCATTAATGTTTTTCGTCTCTTTTTTAATAATATCAAAAAGTTCCTAAACCCAAGAATAGAACATACAAATAAATAAATTTATTTATGCAAATAAAAAAAAAACATTTGATAGGAAAATTTATTCAATTTTATTTCCTCGCTCGTGTAGATTATATTTGTATTTTCGCATTGCGATCAAAATATATCATATTTACATATCAAAATATCTTTTTTGATTTGATTGCGGTAGTATTTCCAGTTAAATTTTTTAATGGCACCAGTAATTATCAGAAATCTGCTTTAATATCCCAAAGATTCCAGGAAACGTTACTTCGTTATGCAAATATTGATTTCGTAGTCTAATAATTGAATTCTTTTCTAATATAGAAATCAAAATTTGAACGGAAACCGGTTGAAGAATTGAATAAAAAAGTATTCAAAAAACTTTAAAGCATACAATTTAATTAATTAAAACAACATTAATTATGTGAATATAAAAAAAATGGCATCCATAAACATTAATAATTAGCATGACTTAAATCGACATTAATTAAAAATGACGTCATTGGAATTATTTTTATAGTATATGTCTAAATATTATATTATTTCCCATTGTTTTCATTTTATATACGGAATCATCCTAAAAGGGAGAGAAAAAACTAGAAGTAGAAATGGGGAAATTAGAAAAGAAAACTACAACGAAAGGATTTCGTTGAGGTTTAAACGTTTTTGCATTAATTAGGTTTTTTTTGCTCATTCTTAAAAGTCAATCAGTAATGTAATTTAAACATAAAAATACATCACTGGAAAAATTTTCTAATTTAAATTAAATAATTTTTTCCCTTACGTTTTAACTAATCAAAACTTTATAAAGACATGCATTAAAAAAATAATAAAACCACAGGCGAAATATAGAACGATATAATATCGATAATATTTCATGGTTATTATATTAGGTTAAATTTAATTTATTATTATAAAGTTTTATTGTTTGTATTAGATGACACCTGAACGAAGATTCTTCTTTTTTTTCAGCAGTTATCAAACAGTTTTCAGTCTTTTATTGATATTAATTATCATTTAACTTTTTATCGTTTTTATTAATGAAAATAAAGTGAATTTAATGAGATTTAAAAATAAAAGTTTTATAAGCACAGTAGTTAGCAAATCATACAACCCACCAAAACTTAAATATTATTTTATTTTTATTGTATATCTGTATTATAAGAAATTCTTTGGAAGAAATTATTTATTTATTGTGTTTATGAAAAAGAACATTTTAGCACT
Organism: Ptychoptera albimana; assembly: GCA_961205885.1. Taxonomy (NCBI): domain Eukaryota; kingdom Metazoa; phylum Arthropoda; class Insecta; order Diptera; family Ptychopteridae; genus Ptychoptera; species Ptychoptera albimana. Next base: position 171,079 of record OY540802.1, on the reverse strand, counting down.
TTTTATATTTGTATTTAACGAAATTGTAATTTTAATTGAATAAGTAGAAATTTTATTTTTGTACCAAAACGTCCCTTATTTATTAAATCTAATTTATATTAGAGAAAAAAACAAAAAACTATTTAACAAAAAACATAAAACAAAATTTTAATTTAAATCAAAAAAAATATAGAATTGATAAATGAGATAAAATAAAAATAATTATAACGACTTACTATTGGTTTACTAATTGGTTTATCGACTGATATATAATTAAATAATAATAATAATTCAGCAAATACTTTTAGTAATAATACTAAAAATAATTCAAATTTTAAAAAATATATAGGATATACTCTTGGTGACACAAAATCAACTTTTTTTACATTTTAGAATAGACATGACAATGATTTCTTATTAATGAAACGAATCAATAATGTTGAAGTAAAAAATTTAAATTGTAATTATTTATGTGGATTTCGATGTGGAAAATTCATATAGTGCATGTTTTTCCTCTAAAACATTTTTTTCTTTAAATTTCAAATAATGCGTGCTAGTAATTAATCAAATATTTAAATTTCAATATTTAATATCTTCTATATGTATACTATAAGTACTCATATCTTCGAATTCAATTCAACAATTAAAGCGTAATAATTATTATCAAATATTTTGTAATTAACGAATAGAAATATTTCTTTGAAAATGGATTTAGTTGAAAATTATTCTATTTTGATAAGCAAACTTCGTGGTTTAGCTGCTTTTTGTGGTGCTGATGTTTTAGATAAACAATATAAAGTGAACTTCAGAACTTCAATTGTTTTTACAATTATTGCTCTATTTAACATATTTTCTGTGTATACTATATATTTTGGATGGGGGGACATTGGAATGATCTTTAAAAGTTTAACAATTTGGGGTTGTGCAATTCAGGTAATTTAGTTAACTATTTAAATCAAAATCAAATTAATATTATGTTTACTCTTATACAGGGAATGGTAAAAATGTATTCAGGAATAACATATGCACCGACTATAAGAGACTTGGAATTTTCTTTACGAAATTTGTATGTAAAAAACCACAAACACGAAGAAAAAAATAAAATTCTTGAAAGATGTTACAAAATATGTAATATAATAGTTAGTTTTGTTTTTGTGTCTCATTTTGCAACACCGGTATTAACATTTTTGTATCCAATTTATACGCAAGTGATTTTGCATAAAAATCAATTAATTTTAACTATGATAATGCCAGGAATTACTACAGACACTATAATTGGCTATCAAATATATAATTGTGTTCATACAACATTAATATTTATAGGTAGTCTTGGTATTATTGTATCAGATTTATTTTTCGCGTTATTAATTATGCATTCAACAGTTTACGTCAGTTTCTTTAATATAAATATTAATGATTTAAATAAATTATTAATTAATAATGATAAATCAGATAATAAAATACAAATACAATTGAAACATATTCTAGACGAATATAACGACATTCTTACGTAAGGACATAAAAATATCGTACATTAGAATAAATTATTTTTATGTACATTATTACTTTTCATTCATAGCTACATGAGCAGAGTCAATAACTCACATAAATTAAATTGTTTCGTCGAAATCGTCACAAATTTACCTTGCTTATGTATTACATTATTTTTAATTATCGTGGTAAGTATTTAATTTCTAAATATATGTATATAATAGATAAACCTAACAATATATCGCTTTAAGGAAAAATGGATTATTGGTTATATCATGGTATTGATTTTATTTTATAAAATTGTTCTATATTGCACATTTGGGACAATAATAGAAATGCAAAATGAAAAAACAACCACTGCTATCTATAATTCTTCGTGGCATTTGCTTTCTATTTTGGATCAGAAGACTATAATGTTTATGTTGCATCGATCACAAAGTCCGATCGAATTAACAATTGGTGGTATTGCCAATTTAAATATGCAAACCTGTATGCAAGTAATTTCTTTAAGTAATAATAAAGTTTTATGCTTTTTTTGATCAATGACTGATCTATTTCTCAGATAATTAAATCTATATATTCATTTCTTATGATGTTGCTGAATTTTATAAATAATTAAAAATAGTTTTTCTTTCGAATGCATTTGAAGCATTTTTAATGATATAATGATTTCTCTGTGAAGTACAATATCCTTTATGGCTAGAATGCATTTTGAGTACTTTATTATACATTATAATTAAAATATATTAGATGGATTACAAATTTGTTTTATTTTTTTATAAATAACAAAGCACATATAGAATTTAAATGAATAAGTTTATTTAAATATTATTATTATTATTAAATATTTATTTATTGAATACACATTCATAATATAATGTAATAATGTGAAATTAAATTTAAAAAAACAGTTATATAAAATATATGATTTAAAAATTATCCACTTTTTGTTTGCATTACAAAATATTAAAAATATATAAGAAAAATGCGGAAATATATTCGTTTAATATGTTTTAACGGTTTACGGACAATTGGTCACTTGACGATTGATCATAAGACTATTGATAATAGAACGATTGGTCACAACAAAATTTAGATTTTTGTTGCATCGCCGTCTAATTTTTAGTTCTAGTTTTAAAAATATTATAATTAATATTAAATAAATTCGGATAATTTACTAATTTATATATAATTATATTATTATAATTAAATAATAAAATTCAGTTTTTTAAAATAATATGAAATTAATATTATTATTAATTTGATATTATTTTATAATAATATGAATAAAACAAATGAAAATTCATTATTTCTAAAGAGTTTAGATTATAATTTAAAGAAAAATCAAATAAAAATATAAATATAAATATTAAAAATCCATTAACTGAACGTGTATTACAGTGGTTAGATTTAGCGGATAAAAATTTATTATTTAAAATGATGAAACAATAGTACAATAAAAATCTGCAATTACAACAGGAACAAAATCATCATCAACAATACAATATAAAACAATAAAACATCATATATCAACAGCTGATCCAATTATTAATAAATGTATTGATACAATTAATAATTTATCATTACACTTAACTGATAATCATCCAGGCGGTAAAACAATAACAAGGTGTATTAGTAGTAAATTACAAACAAATAATAATAATAAAAATGGATATCAATTACCATTAAATACAAATTAAAAAATATTATAATAAACAAAAAATGATGAGAATATTAATATAAATAATAATAATAATAATTTAGATAAACAATATAAACAAATTATATATCGACAAATATTAGAAAAATCCTGTAATCAACAGATTATTAAAAGATAATTACATTTATTTATGCCAAATTTAGTAAATAATAATAATAATTTTAATCGAAAATTATATAATAATAAAAAATGTGAAAGTTGTTTAAGTACAATTATGAGTGATTTATCAAAATTATAAAAGAAAATGAATTTTAAACTAAAAAGATTAAAGTTCATCTAAATTGCTTATAATGAATTAATTAAATTTCAACTAGGATAAAATTCAACTTTTTGTTATTAATTTGTTTAACAAAATAAAAAATTCTATATTTAGATAAATAAATGATTAAACATTACTTACCTGATAAGAAAGTGTTTTAACATCTCTAGCTTGAAAACGTGAACGTAATGGTGGATCAAGTGGAACACCACGATATCTTGGTACAGGTAAACCTAATGCAATAACACGAAAATTTTCTGATACTCTTACCAGACCCCATTTATTTAATACTTCTTTACCGTGCTCCTGAAATATAATTATTTTTTTTAAATACAATTTAATAATTTATTAATTTTATTATTTACTTTTAATAATTTATCGTAACGTTCTGATGAGATTAAAAATCTTCCATCTTCTAAATGCATTTCACGATTCTCTAATAAATTATTTATTACAGGTAAAACATTACGTTCAGCTTTTTCAATGCCTTCAATTATTAAAACACGTCCATTTGATGCTGCAAGTACTGCACTCTTAAATAGTAAATTTATTGTTTTCTAAATGAAATGCAATTCCAAAAATATTTTCTATAATTACCTGATCTAAATAGACAGCACTTCCATTTTGAATCTCACGACGTTGCTTTAAATCACTTTCCGTTGTATCACGACTTAATGATATATATTCATTTTCCTGTTTCGTTAATTCTAAATATTGCATTGCAATTTGTCGCCTTAATGGACCTGGACGTCCAATTAAAAACATATCTTGTCCCAATTGATCTTTTTGTAACATCCAACGTAAATGGTAAAGTATTGTTTGTGGTAAAACTGGATGGCCATTTTTATCCTTTGGAACTACAAAAATTAGAATTATAAATTTATTTTAAACATTAATTAGGTAATTCGTTATAAATTATTTATTTACTGTAATCATTTGGTATATTTTCAATATTTTTCACTTTTTTTATATATTTTTTTATATTTCCTATAATCACTTCACCATTATAATCTGTTGCTATTTTTGTTGTTTTATAATTTTTATAAAAATTAAACACATTTAAATGTCTTAAATTTATTTTTTTATTGAAAAACATACTTGGCTTTTTTTTATTGATATTCAATAATAAATTTATTAAATAAATATTAATAACATATTATTACAATTCAAATACAAAAAACTAAATGAAAATTTCGTTTTCTTTCTATTTTTTTCTCTTATAATCATAGTATAGTGACATATAACATTGCGTAAACATGTGCCAAGTCCATGTACGTCACTTTGACGTTTCACATATTATTAATATATAGATGTGTGCATTTGTTTTTGTTACAGCATTGATGTATGTTTCTTGTTATTAATTTTTGAGATTGTTAATTATATTCTATTTATCTAATATACTTATGTTCATACTTGCAAATGTAATAATAATATAGACGTATATATAATCTTAAAAAACTATTATAAAACAACATATAATTCAATAAAAGAAGAAAATAAAACTTGACTTAATAAAAAATAAATAAAATTCAATTTCTAATGCAGGTTTATTCCACCCGCGAGCCAAATTGAATACATTTTCTGGCCCAATTATAATAATATATAATAAATAAACTAATTACAGATCGTTATCTAGATATAGAATCCTTTGTATATCAATTACGGTCAAATAATACGATTCATTTTCCATTATTATTGGATTTTAACATTGACCGTAAAGATTTTTTTAATTAATAATAAAGGAAATAACCGCAAAATTGCAAACTACAATAAACAAAATTAACGAATGGACAAAGCAATGGCGCATCAGACTAAATGAATCAAAATCAGTTCATGTTAACTACACAAATAAAAATACACAACAAACTGATGCTTTACAAGCAGGTATTAACAACAATTTCAAAATAGAACTAAGGGATATTGTTAAAGCACCTGGCAAAGGTATGTACGTAACAGCGACATCCACAGGGACTTTGGAATAGAAAAAGTCGCAAATGAGGTCATCCGATTTACTTAAAAGCACGTAATTAGGCTCCTCAATCACCCAAACATTGATTGATATTGAAAATAATAACAAATTATTATTACAATATATTTAGATATTTTAGGATAAGTCTCTTAATATCATTGATGAGCATCCAATGGACTTATATTAAAATACCAGTTTCTTAATTAAAAGACAAGTGATTATCTTGCAGCGATAGTAATATTATTTCAATTTATTGATGGAGTGAAGGAAATTCTTTAAACTCCTTTTATAACCCAATTTTTTTTATACTGCATACTTTAAAATATAACCTATTGCTTACAATATTATAAATTACATAAATAATTAATGATATATATAAACATTTTGATAATAAGTAATAATGTTCAAATAATTATAGAAATAAATAATGTATGGATTTGCATCGCAGGAAGCTCTACGTTCTAAATGGGGTGAAATAAGTACTTTGTATGCATTTTTCGTGAAAATTTAAATAATTTAATTAATTATTTAATTAATTAATTTTAATTTGGCTGAAACTTGGTCTATAGATTCATACTGGTTCTCATAGTATGCTGTACAAATATTTCCGCTGTAAAAAAATTTATTCAAAAGTTATCGGTAGATTAGTCTCAGCTGCATAAATGTATTCTTCGATTTATAGCTGTAACTTGGATTAATTATGCCCCAGATCTAAGGTTTTTGGTGCTTTGCAAACATGAATAAATAAACTATCAGAACGCAATAAAAAAAGAAAGGGCAAGAAACAAAGTTTTTGAAAAACAATTTTTCAAACACGGAAAAATGTGATTTTTGATTATTTTTTGAACTTCTATTGAAGCAGTTTGAAGCAATGGATCATTGATCTACCAGATACTATGAATAGCCGCTGTGAAAAATTAATAGATTTTTATTTTATATTGTTAATTTAAGTTAGAAACAAATTATTTATTAGTCCAAGAGACTACACTAGAATTGCAACATTCTAAAAAGTTTAATAAATGCTTTATTTAAAAAAAAAAAATAGTGTCAGGTGCAATCTGGAATGTAGTATTCTTCGATTTATAGCTGTAACTTGGACAAAATATGCCCCAGATCTAAGGTTTTTGGTGCTTTGTAATCATGAATAAATAAACTATCAGAACGCAATAAAAAAAGTAGAGGTTGGAACAAAGTTTTTGAAAAACAAATATTCAAGCACGGAAAAATGTGATTTTTTGATTATATTCTGAACTTCTATTGAAGCAGCCTGAAGCAATGGATCACTGATCTACCAGAAACTATAAATAGCCGCTGGGTAAAAAAAAAAATGGGAGGTCCAGTACATATTTTTTAAAATCCAAGCCTCCAAACTTCGAACATGTTTTTTTTGCCTGAAATCGTGATATCTCTCTATGTAAAAATTCATTAGTAAATTTCTTAAAAATAAGATTAGAACTAGCTATCTATAAAAACATTGTAAAAATAATTTAAAATAATATAAAAAACACCTACAATTACGTAAAAATTATTCATTATTTTAATTTATATTAAAAAATAATAATTAAAAATTGTTTTCTTATTAAAGACGATAATTCGCCAGTTGTATCCTTTAATAAAAAAATATACATATGCTAACATATTAAACGGATATATTTCTGCATACAAATTCATTAGTAAATTTCTTAAAAATAAAATTAGAACTAGCTATCTATAAAAACATTGTAAAAATAATTTAAAATAATATAAAAAACACCTACAATTACGTAAAAATTATTCATTATTTTAATTTATATTAAAAGATAATAATTAAAAATTGTTTTCTTATTAAAGACGATAATTCGCCAGTTGTATCGTTTAATAAAAAAATATACATATGCTAACATATTAAACGGATATATTTCTGCATAAAAATTCATTAGTATATTTATTAAAAACAAGATTAGAGCTATCTATCTATAAAAACATTGTAAAGATAATTTAAAATAATATAAAAAACACCTACAATTGCATAAAAATTATTCTTTATTTTAATTTATATTAAAAGATAATAATTAAAAATTGTTTTCTTATTAAAGACGATAATTCGCCAGTTGTATCGTTTAATAAAAAAATATACATATGCTAACATATTAAACGGATATATTTCTGCATAAAAATTCATTAGTATATTTATTAAAAACAAGATTAGAGCTATCTATCTATAAAAACATTGTAAAGATAATTTAAAATAATATAAAAAACACCTACAATTGCATAAAAATTATTCTTTATTTTAATTTATAATAAAAGATAATAATTAAAAATTGTTTTCTTATCAAAGACGATAATTCGCCAGTTGTATCGTTTAATAAAAAAATATACACATGCTAACATATTAAACTGATATATTTCTGCATACAAATTCATTAGTAAATTTCTTAAAAATAAGATTAGAACTATCTATCTATAAAAACATTGTAAAAATAATTTAAAATATTATAAAAAACACCTATTAAAAAACAATTACGTAAAAATTATTCATTATTTTAATTTATATTAAAAACTAATAATTAAAAATTGTTTTCTTATCAAAGACGACAAATATAAACATATGTTAAAACATATTAAACGGATATTTCCGCATAAAAAATTAGCAGTATATTTCTTAAAGCAAAAAATCTGAGATCTACGACCTTAATTGAGCAAGTAACACTCTGTTTTCTGAAACAATGGCTTTTAAAACATTCGATAAAAACCAATGTTCGAGGTTTGAGGCTTGAATATAAGAAAATTTGTACCTTCTTGGTACAGAGTCATACTATCTCTGTCTATTTAAATTGTCTCCACCTACACATTTAAACTCTTTTACTTAAATTCTCTGACGTTTAATTGCCGACTTACTTAAACCACAGAAAACCGCAGAGAATCGCATACAAAACTGTTGCATTAGTTTATAAAAATAAAAAACCGTGATTACAAGCAACGTATAACGCAGCGTACATATAAACGCTTCTCAATTAAGTTAAAATCAATAAATATGTATGGAGCTGTATGGAGCGATTGACACTTGACGACACAAAAGCGATAAATAAATTTTTAGTTAACAAACTTTTAACTCTTTTTATTGATCAACATACTGGACTTAATGCAGAATATATAGTTGGGATTCGATTCCCCCATGCCAAACAGAAAAAAGTTTTTTTTTCTTTATATTTTCAAACAACAGCATTTACTATCGACATCTATGCGCAATTGGGGCAAGCTAATCGTCGCAATTCTTTACTAAAATTTAGTCAAGTTCTGGTTAAAAACATTTAATAATTAAATCGCACATCAAATCCACGTAAAATAAAGGAAAATTCTTAGAATCGCACTTCAATCCCGTTACATGTAATTAATTTTAAGAATCCTCATGGCATGGGGGTGAAATTTTTTCTTATATGAGTGTGACATTTGATAACGTGTGAAAAATAAATAGAAAAGAAAAAAATTGTTTTTAATTAATTATAGTGTATGTTAATTATGTCGGTAATTATTTGTATAAATATGCATACTAATTTGGAAGTAGCTAGAAGAAGTTCAATAGACTGTGTGCTATATTGGTTTGCACCAATAATTCTTCCATAATATAATGCTGATGATGAAAAGTGAAACAAAGTACCTGAATAATTAATTACAAAAGAAAAATAAATGATTGAAATTATCGAAGTTGATTATGATCAGTGTTCGGTTGTGCAGGATGATGATTTCTCGTTAATATTAGAAGAAAGTGTAAACAAAAATTATTCGCTGTTACTTGATGCAAAAAATGACAAGAAAATTGACCAAAATGTAATCCAATGCCGGAGGTTTGTGAAAAAATTATTTTGCTGTTCCTTGATGCAAGAAATGACAAGAAATTTGACCAAAATGTAATCCAATGCCAGAGGTTTGTGAAAAAATTCATTTGCTGTTCCTTGATGTCAGAAATGACAAGAAAATTGACCAAATTTTATTTTAAGGCTGGAATAGTGTAAACAAAAATTATCCACTGTTCCTTGATGCAATAAATGACAAGAAAATTGACAAAATGTAATCCAATGCCGGAGGTTTGTGACAAAATTCTTTTGCTGTTCCTTGATGCAAGAAATGACAAGAAAATTGACCAAAATGTATTCCAAAGCTAAAGGTTTGTGAAAAAATTCATTTGCTGTTCCTTGATGCAAGAAGTGACAAGAAAATTGACCAAAATGTAATCCAATGCTGGAGGTTTGTGAAAAAATTCTTTTGCTGTTCCTTGATGCAAGAAGTGACAAGAAAATTGACCAAATTTTATTTTAGGGTTGGAATAGTGTAAACAAAAATTATTCGCTGTTCCTTGATGTAAGAAATAGAAGGAAAATTGACCGAAATGTAATCCAATGCTGGAGGTTTGTGAAAAAATTCTTTTGCTGTTCCTTGATGCAAAAATTGAAAGAAAATTGACCAAAATGTAATCCAATGCTGGAGGTTTGTGAAAAAATTCTTTTGCTGTTCCTTGATGTAAGAAATAGAAGGAAAATTGACCAAAATGTAATCCAATGCTGGAGGTTTGTGAAAAAATTCTTTTGCTGTTCCTTGATGTAAGAAGTGACAAGAAAATTGACCAAAATGTAATCCAATGCTGGAGGTTTGTGAAAAAATTCATTTGATGTTCCTTGATGCAAGAAGTGACAGGAAAATTGACCAAATTTTATTTTAGGGTTGGAATAGTGTAAACAAAAATTATTCGCTGTTCCTTGATGTAAGAAATAGAAGGAAAATTGACCAAAATGTAATCCAATGCCGGAGGTTTGTGAAAAAATTCTTTTGCTGTTCCTTGATGCAAGAAGTGACAGGAAAATTGACCAAATTTTATTTTAGGGTTGGAATAGTGTAAACAAAAATTATTCGCTGTTCCTTGATGTAAGAAATAGAAGGAAAATTGACCAAAATGTAATCCAATGCTGGAGGTTTGTGAAAAAATCATTTGATGTTCCTTGATGCAAGAAGTCACAGGAAAATTGACCAAATTTTATTTTAGGGTTGGAATAGTGTAAACAAAAATTATTCGCTGTTCCTTGATGTAAGAAATAGAAGGAAAATTGACCAAAATGTAATCCAATGCTGGAGGTTTGTGAAAAAATTCTTTTGCTGTTCCTTGATGTAAGAAGTGACAAGAAAATTGACCAAAATGTAATCCAATGCTGGAGGTTTGTGAAAAAATCATTTGATGTTCCTTGATGCAAGAAGTCACAGGAAAATTGACCAAATTTTATTTTAGGGTTGGAATAGTGTAAACAAAAATTATTCGCTGTTCCTTGATGTAAGAAATAGAAGGAAAATTGACCAAAATGTAATCCAATGCTGGAGGTTTGTGAAAAAATCATTTGATGTTCCTTGATGCAAGAAGTCACAGGAAAATTGACCAAATTTTATTTTAGGGTTGGAATAGTGTAAACAAAAATTATTCGCTGTTCCTTGATGTAAGAAATAGAAGGAAAATTGACCAAAATGTAATCCAATGCTGGAGGTTTGTGAAAAAATTCTTTTGCTGTTCCTTGATGCAAAAATTGAAAGAAAATTGACCAAAATGTAATCCAATGCTGGAGGTTTGTGAAAAAATTCTTTTGCTGTTCCTTGATGTAAGAAATAGAAGGAAAATTGACCAAAATGTAATCCAATGCTGGAGGTTTGTGAAAAAATTATTTTGCTGTTCCTTGATGCAAAAAGTGACAAGAAAATTGACCAAATTTTATTTTAGGGTTGGAATAGTGTAAACAAAAATTATTCGCTGTTCCTTGATGTAAGAAATAGAAGGAAAATTGACCAAAATGTAATCCAATGCTGGAGGTTTGTGAAAAAATTCTTTTGCTGTTCCTTGATGCAAAAATTGAAAGAAAATTGACCAAAATGTAATCCAATGCTGGAGGTTTGTGAAAAAATTCTTTTGCTGTTCCTTGATGTAAGAAATAGAAGGAAAATTGATCAAAATGTAATCCAATGCTGGAGGTTTTTGAAAAAATTCTTTTGCTGTTCCTTGATGTAAGAAGTGACAAGAAAATTGACCAAAATGTAATCCAATGCTGGAGGTTTGTGAAAAAATTCTTTTGCTGTTCCTTGATGTAAGAAATAGAAGGAAAATTGACCAAAATATAATCCAATGCTGGAGGTTTGTGAAAAAATTCTTTTGCTGTTCCTTGATGCAAGAAGTGACAAGAAAATTGACCAAATTTTATTTTAGGGTTGGAATAGTGTAAACAAAAATTATTCGCTGTTCCTTGATGTAAGAAATAGAAGGAAAATTGACCAAAATGTAATCCAATGCTGGAGGTTTGTGAAAAAATTCTTTTGCTGTTCCTTGATGCAAGAAGTGACAAGAAAATTGACCAAAATGTAATCCAATGCTGGAGGTTTGTGAAAAAATCATTTGATGTTCCTTGATGCAAGAAGTCACAGGAAAATTGACCAAATTTTATTTTAGGGTTGGAATAGTGTAAACAAAAATTATTCGCTGTTCCTTGATGTAAGAAATAGAAGGAAAATTGACCAAAATGTAATCCAATGCTGGAGGTTTGTGAAAAAATTCTTTTGCTGTTCCTTGATGTAAGAAATAGAAGGAAAATTAACCAAAATGTAATCCAATGCTGGAGGTTTGTGAAAAAATTCTTTTGCTGTTCCTTGATGTAAGAAGTGACAAGAAAATTGACCAAAATGTAATCCAATGCTGGAGGTTTGTGAAAAAATTCTTTTGCTGTTCCTTGATGTAAGAAATAGAAGGAAAATTGACCAAAATGTAATCCAATGCTGGAGGTTTGTGAAAAAATTCTTTTGCTGTTCCTTGATGTAAGAAGTGACAAGAAAATTGACCAAAATGTAATCCAATGCTGGAGGTTTGTGAAAAAATTCATTTGATGTTCCTTGATGCAAGAAGTGACAGGAAAATTGACCAAATTTTATTTTAGGGTTGGAATAGTGTAAACAAAAATTATTCGCTGTTCCTTGATGTAAGAAATAGAAGGAAAATTGACCAAAATGTAATCCAATGCTGGAGGTTTGTGAAAAAATTCTTTTGCTGTTCCTTGATGTAAGAAATAGAAGGAAAATTGACCAAAATGTAATCCAATGCTGGAGGTTTGTGAAAAAATTCTTTTGCTGTTCCTTGATGCAAGAAGTGACAAGAAAATTGACCAAATTTTATTTTAGGGTTGGAATAGTGTAAACAAAAATTATTCGCTGTTCCTTGATGTAAGAAATAGAAGGAAAATTGACCAAAATGTAATCCAATGCTGGAGGTTTGTGAAAAAATTCTTTTGCTGTTCCTTGATGTAAGAAATAGAAGGAAAATTGACCAAAATGTAATCCAATGCTGGAGGTTTGTGAAAAAATTCTTTTGCTGTTCCTTGATGCAAGAAGTGACAAGAAAATTGACCAAATTTTATTTTAGGGTTGGAATAGTGTAAACAAAAATTATTCGCTGTTCCTTGATGTAAGAAATAGAAGGAAAATTGACCAAAATGTAATCCAATGCTGGAGGTTTGTGAAAAAATTCTTTTGTTGTTCCTTGATGCAAGAAATAGAAAGAAAATTGACCAAAATGTAATCCAATGCCGGAGGTTTGTGAAAAAATTCTTTTGCTGTTCCTTGATGCAAGAAGTGACAAGAAAATTGACCAAATTTTATTTTAGGGTTAGAATAGTGTAATCAAAAATTATTCGCTGTTCCTTGATGCAAGAAATAGAAAGAAAATTGACCAAAATGTAATCCAATGCTGGAGGTTTGTGAAAAAATTCTTTTGCTGTTCCTTGATGTAAGAAATAGAAGGAAAATTGACCAAAATGTAATCCAATGCTGGAGGTTTGTGAAAAAATTCTTTTGCTGTTCCTTGATGTAAGAAGTGACAAGAAAATTGACCAAAATGTAATCCAATGCTGGAGGTTTGTGAAAAAATTCTTTTGCTGTTCCTTGATGCAAAAATTGAAAGAAAATTGACCAAAATGTAATCCAATGCTGGAGGTTTGTGAAAAAATTCTTTTGCTGTTCCTTGATGTAAGAAATAGAAGGAAAATTGACCAAAATGTAATCCAATGCTGGAGGTTTGTGAAAAAATTCTTTTGCTGTTCCTTGATGCAAGAAGTGACAAGAAAATTGACCAAATTTTATTTTAGGGTTGGAATAGTGTAAACAAAAATTATTCGCTGTTCCTTGATGTAAGAAATAGAAGGAAAATTGACCAAAATGTAATCCAATGCTGGAGGTTTGTGAAAAAATTCTTTTGCTGTTCCTTGATGCAAGAAGTGACAAGAAAATTGACCAAATTTTATTTTAGGGTTGGAATAGTGTAAACAAAAATTATTCGCTGTTCCTTGATGTAAGAAATAGAAGGAAAATTGACCAAAATGTAATCCAATGCTGGAGGTTTGTGAAAAAATTATTTTGCTGTTCCTTGATGTAAGAAGTGACAAGAAAATTGACCAAAATGTAATCCAATGCTGGAGGTTTGTGAAAAAATCATTTGATGTTCCTTGATGCAAGAAGTCACAGGAAAATTGACCAAATTTTATTTTAGGGTTGGAATAGTGTAAACAAAAATTATTCGCTGTTCCTTGATGTAAGAAATAGAAGGAAAATTGACCAAAATGTAATCCAATGCTGGAGGTTTGTGAAAAAATTCTTTTGCTGTTCCTTGATGTAAGAAATAGAAGGAAAATTGACCAAAATGTAATCCAATGCTGGAGGTTTGTGAAAAAATTCTTTTGCTGTTCCTTGATGTAAGAAGTGACAAGAAAATTGACCAAAATGTAATCCAATGCTGGAGGTTTGTGAAAAAATTCTTTTGCTGTTCCTTGATGTAAGAAATAGAAGGAAAATTGACCAAAATGTAATCCAATGCTGGAGGTTTGTGAAAAAATTCTTTTGCTGTTCCTTGATGTAAGAAGTGACAAGAAAATTGACCAAAATGTAATCCAATGCTGGAGGTTTGTGAAAAAATTCATTTGATGTTCCTTGATGCAAGAAGTGACAGGAAAATTGACCAAATTTTATTTTAGGGTTGGAATAGTGTAAACAAAAATTATTCGCTGTTCCTTGATGTAAGAAATAGAAGGAAAATTGACCAAAATGTAATACAATGCTGGAGGTTTGTGAAAAAATTCTTTTGCTGTTCCTTGATGTAAGAAATAGAAGGAAAATTGACCAAAATGTAATCCAATGCTGGAGGTTTGTGAAAAAATTCTTTTGCTGTTCCTTGATGCAAGAAGTGACAAGAAAATTGACCAAATTTTATTTTAGGGTTGGAATAGTGTAAACAAAAATTATTCGCTGTTCCTTGATGTAAGAAATAGAAGGAAAGTTGACCAAAATGTAATCCAATGCTGGAGGTTTGTGAAAAAATTCTTTTGCTGTTCCTTGATGTAAGAAATAGAAGGAAAATTGACCAAAATGAAATCCAATGCTGGAGGTTTGTGAAAAAATTCTTTTGCTGTTCCTTGATGCAAGAAGTGACAAGAAAATTGACCAAATTTTATTTTAGGGTTGGAATAGTGTAAACAAAAATTATTCGCTGTTCCTTGATGTAAGAAATAGAAGGAAAATTGACCAAAATGTAATCCAATGCTGGAGGTTTGTGAAAAAATTCTTTTGTTGTTCCTTGATGCAAGAAATAGAAAGAAAATTGACCAAAATGTAATCCAATGCCGGCGGTTTGTGAAAAAATTCTTTTGCTGTTCCTTGATGCAAGAAGTGACAAGAAAATTGACCAAATTTTATTTTAGGGTTAGAATAGTGTAATCAAAAATTATTCGCTGTTCCTTGATGCAAGAAATAGAAAGAAAATTGACCAAAATGTAATCCAATGCTGGAGGTTTGTGAAAAAATTCTTTTGCTGTTCCTTGATGTAAGAAATAGAAGGAAAATTGACCAAAATGTAATCCAATGCTGGAGGTTTGTGAAAAAATTCTTTTGCTGTTCCTTGATGTAAGAAGTGACAAGAAAATTGACCAAAATGTAATCCAATGCTGGAGGTTTGTGAAAAAATTCTTTTGCTGTTCCTTGATGCAAAAATTGAAAGAAAATTGACCAAAATGTAATCCAATGCTGGAGGTTTGTGAAAAAATTCTTTTGCTGTTCCTTGATGTAAGACATAGAAGGAAAATTGACCAAAATGTAATCCAATGCTGGAGGTTTGTGAAAAAATTCTTTTGCTGTTCCTTGATGCAAGAAGTGACAAGAAAATTGACCAAATTTTATTTTAGGGTTGGAATAGTGTAAACAAAAATTATTCGCTGTTCCTTGATGTAAGAAATAGAAGGAAAATTGACCAAAATGTAATCCAATGCTGGAGGTTTGTGAAAAAATTCTTTTGCTGTTCCTTGATGCAAAAATTGAAAGAAAATTGACCAAAATGTAATCCAATGCTGGAGGTTTGTGAAAAAATTCTTTTGCTGTTCCTTGATGTAAGAAATAGAAGGAAAATTGACCAAAATGTAATCCAATGCTGGAGGTTTGTGAAAAAATTCTTTTGCTGTTCCTTGATGTAAGAAGTGACAAGAAAATTGACCAAAATGTAATCCAATGCTGGAGGTTTGTGAAAAAATTCTTTTGCTGTTCCTTGATGTAAGAAATAGAAGGAAAATTGACCAAAATGTAATCCAATGCTGGAGGTTTGTGAAAAAATTCTTTTGCTGTTCCTTGATGCAAAAATTGAAAGAAAATTGACCAAAATGTAATCCAATGCTGGAGGTTTGTGAAAAAATTCTTTTGCTGTTCCTTGATGTAAGAAATAGAAGGAAAATTGACCAAAATGTAATCCAATGCTGGAGGTTTGTGAAAAAATTCTTTTGCTGTTCCTTGATGTAAGAAGTGACAAGAAAATTGATCAAATTTTATTTTAGGGTTGGAATAGTGTAAACAAAAATTATTCGCTGTTCCTTGATGCAAGAAATAGAAAGAAAATTGACCAAAATGTAATCCAATGCTGGAGGTTTGTGAAAAAATTCTTTTGCTGTTCCTTGATGTAAGACATAGAAGGAAAATTGACCAAAATGTAATCCAATGCTGGAGGTTTGTGAAAAAATTCTTTTGCTGTTCCTTGATGCAAGAAGTGACAAGAAAATTGACCAAATTTTATTTTAGGGTTGGAATAGTGTAAACAAAAATTATTCGCTGTTCCTTGATGTAAGAAATAGAAGGAAAATTGACCAAAATGTAATCCAATGCTGGAGGTTTGTGAAAAAATTCTTTTGCTGTTCCTTGATGCAAAAATTGAAAGAAAATTGACCAAAATGTAATCCAATGCTGGAGGTTTGTGAAAAAATTCTTTTGCTGTTCCTTGATGTAAGAAATAGAAGGAAAATTGACCAAAATGTAATCCAATGCTGGAGGTTTGTGAAAAAATCATTTGATGTTCCTTGATGCAAGAAGTCACAGGAAAATTGACCAAATTTTATTTTAGGGTTGGAATAGTGTAAACAAAAATTATTCGCTGTTCCTTGATGCAAGAAATAGAAAGAAAATTGACCAAAATGTAATCCAATGCTGGAGGTTTGTGAAAAAATTCTTTTGCTGTTCCTTGATGTAAGAAATAGAAGGAAAATTGACCAAAATGTAATCCAATGCTGGAGGTTTGTGAAAAAATTCTTTTGCT
This sequence comes from Ptychoptera albimana, assembly GCA_961205885.1. Taxonomy (NCBI): domain Eukaryota; kingdom Metazoa; phylum Arthropoda; class Insecta; order Diptera; family Ptychopteridae; genus Ptychoptera; species Ptychoptera albimana. The sequence continues at coordinate 154,041 of OY540802.1, read as the reverse complement.
GTTCCTTGATGCAAAAATTGAAAGAAAATTGACCAAAATGTAATCCAATGCTGGAGGTTTGTGAAAAAATTCTTTTGCTGTTCCTTGATGTAAGAAATAGAAGGAAAATTGACCAAAATGTAATCCAATGCTGGAGGTTTGTGAAAAAATTCTTTTGCTGTTCCTTGATGTAAGAAGTGACAAGAAAATTGATCAAATTTTATTTTAGGGTTGGAATAGTGTAAACAAAAATTATTCGCTGTTCCTTGATGCAAAAATTGAAAGAAAATTGACCAAAATGTAATCCAATGCTGGAGGTTTGTGAAAAAATTCTTTTGCTGTTCCTTGATGTAAGAAATAGAAGGAAAATTGACCAAAATGTAATCCAATGCTGGAGGTTTGTGAAAAAATTCTTTTGCTGTTCCTTGATGTAAGAAGTGACAAGAAAATTGACCAAAATGTAATCCAATGCTGGAGGTTTGTGAAAAAATTCTTTTGCTGTTCCTTGATGTAAGAAATAGAAGGAAAATTGACCAAAATGTAATCCAATGCTGGAGGTTTGTGAAAAAATCATTTGATGTTCCTTGATGCAAGAAGTCACAGGAAAATTGACCAAATTTTATTTTAGGGTTGGAATAGTGTAAACAAAAATTATTCGCTGTTCCTTGATGCAAGAAATAGAAAGAAAATTGACCAAAATGTAATCCAATGCTGGAGGTTTGTGAAAAAATTCTTTTGCTGTTCCTTGATGTAAGAAATAGAAGGAAAATTGACCAAAATGTAATCCAATGCTGGAGGTTTGTGAAAAAATTCTTTTGCTGTTCCTTGATGCAAGAAGTGACAAGAAAATTGACCAAATTTTATTTTAGGGTTGGAATAGTGTAAACAAAAATTATTCGCTGTTCCTTGATGTAAGAAATAGAAGGAAAGTTGACCAAAATGTAATCCAATGCTGGAGGTTTGTGAAAAAATTCTTTTGCTGTTCCTTGATGTAAGAAATAGAAGGAAAATTGACCAAAATGTAATCCAATGCTGGAGGTTTGTGAAAAAATTCTTTTGCTGTTCCTTGATGCAAGAAGTGACAAGAAAATTGACCAAATTTTATTTTAGGGTTGGAATAGTGTAAACAAAAATTATTCGCTGTTCCTTGATGTAAGAAATAGAAGGAAAATTGACCAAAATGTAATCCAATGCTGGAGGTTTGTGAAAAAATTCTTTTGTTGTTCCTTGATGCAAGAAATAGAAAGAAAATTGACCAAAATGTAATCCAATGCTGGAGGTTTGTGAAAAAATCATTTGATGTTCCTTGATGCAAGAAGTCACAGGAAAATTGACCAAATTTTATTTTAGGGTTGGAATAGTGTAAACAAAAATTATTCGCTGTTCCTTGATGTAAGAAATAGAAGGAAAATTGACCAAAATGTAATCCAATGCTGGAGGTTTGTGAAAAAATTCTTTTGTTGTTCCTTGATGCAAGAAATAGAAAGAAAATTGACCAAAATGTAATCCAATGCCGGAGGTTTGTGAAAAAATTCTTTTGCTGTTCCTTGATGCAAGAAGTGACAAGAAAATTGACCAAATTTTATTTTAGGGTTAGAATAGTGTAATCAAAAATTATTCGCTGTTCCTTGATGCAAGAAATAGAAAGAAAATTGACCAAAATGTAATCCAATGCTGGAGGTTTGTGAAAAAATTCTTTTGCTGTTCCTTGATGTAAGAAATAGAAGGAAAATTGACCAAAATGTAATCCAATGCTGGAGGTTTGTGAAAAAATTCTTTTGCTGTTCCTTGATGTAAGAAGTGACAAGAAAATTGACCAAAATGTAATCCAATGCTGGAGGTTTGTGAAAAAATTCTTTTGCTGTTCCTTGATGTAAGAAATAGAAGGAAAATTGACCAAAATGTAATCCAATGCTGGAGGTTTGTGAAAAAATTCTTTTGCTGTTCCTTGATGCAAGAAGTGACAAGAAAATTGACCAAATTTTATTTTAGGGTTGGAATAGTGTTGACCAAAATGTAATCCAATGCTGGAGGTTTGTGAAAAAATCATTTGATGTTCCTTGATGCAAGAAGTCACAGGAAAATTGACCAAATTTTATTTTAGGGTTGGAATAGTGTAAACAAAAATTATTCGCTGTTCCTTGATGTAAGAAATAGAAGGAAAATTGACCAAAATGTAATCCAATGCTGGAGGTTTGTGAAAAAATTCTTTTGTTGTTCCTTGATGCAAGAAATAGAAAGAAAATTGACCAAAATGTAATCCAATGCCGGAGGTTTGTGAAAAAATTCTTTTGCTGTTCCTTGATGCAAGAAGTGACAAGAAAATTGACCAAATTTTATTTTAGGGTTAGAATAGTGTAATCAAAAATTATTCGCTGTTCCTTGATGCAAGAAATAGAAAGAAAATTGACCAAAATGTAATCCAATGCTGGAGGTTTGTGAAAAAATTCTTTTGCTGTTCCTTGATGTAAGAAATAGAAGGAAAATTGACCAAAATGTAATCCAATGCTGGAGGTTTGTGAAAAAATTCTTTTGCTGTTCCTTGATGTAAGAAGTGACAAGAAAATTGACCAAAATGTAATCCAATGCTGGAGGTTTGTGAAAAAATTCTTTTGCTGTTCCTTGATGTAAGAAATAGAAGGAAAATTGACCAAAATGTAATCCAATGCTGGAGGTTTGTGAAAAAATTCTTTTGCTGTTCCTTGATGCAAGAAGTGACAAGAAAATTGACCAAATTTTATTTTAGGGTTGGAATAGTGTAAACAAAAATTATTCGCTGTTCCTTGATGTAAGAAATAGAAGGAAAATTGACCAAAATGTAATCCAATGCTGGAGGTTTGTGAAAAAATTCTTTTGCTGTTCCTTGATGTAAGAAGTGACAAGAAAATTGACCAAAATGTAATCCAATGCTGGAGGTTTGTGAAAAAATCATTTGATGTTCCTTGATGCAAGAAGTCACAGGAAAATTGACCAAATTTTAATTTAGGGTTGGAATAGTGTAATCAAAAATTATTCGCTGTTCCTTGATGTAAGAAATAGAAGGAAAATTGACCAAAATGTAATCCAATGCTGGAGGTTTGTGAAAAAATTCTTTTGCTGTTCCTTGATGTAAGAAGTGACAAGAAAATTGACCAAAATGTAATCCAATGCTGGAGGTTTGTGAAAAAATCATTTGATGTTCCTTGATGCAAGAAGTCACAGGAAAATTGACCAAATTTTATTTTAGGGTTGGAATAGTGTAAACAAAAATTATTCGCTGTTCCTTGATGTAAGAAATAGAAGGAAAATTGACCAAAATGTAATCCAATGCTGGAGGTTTGTGAAAAAATCATTTGATGTTCCTTGATGCAAGAAGTCACAGGAAAATTGACCAAATTTTATTTTAGGGTTGGAATAGTGTAAACAAAAATTATTCGCTGTTCCTTGATGTAAGAAATAGAAGGAAAATTGACCAAAATGTAATCCAATGCTGGAGGTTTGTGAAAAAATTCTTTTGCTGTTCCTTGATGCAAAATTTGAAAGAAAATTGACCAAAATGTAATCCAATGCTGGAGGTTTGTGAAAAAATTCTTTTGCTGTTCCTTGATGTAAGAAATAGAAGGAAAATTGACCAAAATGTAATCCAATGCTGGAGGTTTGTGAAAAAATTCTTTTGCTGTTCCTTGATGCAAGAAGTGACAAGAAAATTGACCAAATTTTATTTTAGGGTTGGAATAGTGTAAACAAAAATTATTCGCTGTTCCTTGATGTAAGAAATAGAAGGAAAATTGACCAAAATGTAATCCAATGCTGGAGGTTTGTGAAAAAATTCTTTTGCTGTTCCTTGATGCAAAAATTGAAAGAAAATTGACCAAAATGTAATCCAATGCTGGAGGTTTGTGAAAAAATTCTTTTGCTGTTCCTTGATGTAAGAAATAGAAGGAAAATTGACCAAAATGTAATCCAATGCTGGAGGTTTGTGAAAAAATTCTTTTGCTGTTCCTTGATGTAAGAAGTGACAAGAAAATTGACCAAAATGTAATCCAATGCTGGAGGTTTGTGAAAAAATTCTTTTGCTGTTCCTTGATGTAAGAAATAGAAGGAAAATTGACCAAAATGTAATCCAATGCTGGAGGTTTGTGAAAAAATTCTTTTGCTGTTCCTTGATGCAAGAAGTGACAAGAAAATTGACCAAATTTTATTTTAGGGTTGGAATAGTGTAAACAAAAATTATTCGCTGTTCCTTGATGTAAGAAATAGAAGGAAAATTGACCAAAATGTAATCCAATGCTGGAGGTTTGTGAAAAAATTCTTTTGCTGTTCCTTGATGTAAGAAGTGACAAGAAAATTGACCAAATTTTATTTTAGGGTTGGAATAGTGTAAACAAAAATTATTCGCTGTTCCTTGATGTAAGAAATAGAAGGAAAATTGACCAAAATGTAATCCAATGCTGGAGGTTTGTGAAAAAATTCTTTTGTTGTTCCTTGATGCAAGAAATAGAAAGAAAATTGACCAAAATGTAATCCAATGCCGGAGGTTTGTGAAAAAATTCTTTTGCTGTTCCTTGATGCAAGAAGTGACAAGAAAATTGACCAAATTTTATTTTAGGGTTGGAATAGTGTAAACAAAAATTATTCGCTGTTCCTTGATGTAAGAAATAGAAGGAAAATTGACCAAAATGTAATCCAATGCTGGAGGTTTGTGAAAAAATCATTTGATGTTTCTTGATGCAAGAAGTCACAGGAAAATTGACCAAATTTTATTTTAGGGTTGGAATAGTGTAAACAAAAATTATTCGCTGTTCCTTGATGTAAGAAATAGAAGGAAAATTGACCAAAATGTAATCCAATGCTGGAGGTTTGTAAAAAAATCATTTGATGTTCCTTGATGCAAGAAGTCACAGGAAAATTGACCAAATTTTATTTTAGGGTTGGAATAGTGTAAACAAAAATTATTCGCTGTTCCTTGATGTAAGAAATAGAAGGAAAATTGACCAAAATGTAATCCAATGCTGGAGGTTTGTGAAAAAATTCTTTTGCTGTTCCTTGATGTAAGAAATAGAAGGAAAATTGACCAAAATGTAATCCAATGCTGGAGGTTTGTGAAAAAATTCATTTGATGTTCCTTGATGCAAGAAGTGACAGGAAAATTGACCAAATTTTATTTTAGGGTTGGAATAGTGTAAACAAAAATTATTCGCTGTTCCTTGATGTAAGAAATAGAAGGAAAATTGACCAAAATGTAATCCAATGCTGGAGGTTTGTGAAAAAATTCTTTTGCTGTTCCTTGATGCAAAAATTGAAAGAAAATTGACCAAAATGTAATCCAATGCTGGAGGTTTGTGAAAAAATTCTTTTGCTGTTCCTTGATGTAAGAAATAGAAGGAAAATTGACCAAAATGTAATCCAATGCTGGAGGTTTGTGAAAAAATTCTTTTGCTGTTCCTTGATGCAAGAAGTGACAAGAAAATTGACCAAATTTTATTTTAGGGTTGGAATAGTGTAAACAAAAATTATTCGCTGTTCCTTGATGTAAGAAATAGAAGGAAAGTTGACCAAAATGTAATCCAATGCTGGAGGTTTGTGAAAAAATTCTTTTGCTGTTCCTTGATGCAAAAATTGAAAGAAAATTGACCAAAATGTAATCCAATGCTGGAGGTTTGTGAAAAAATTCTTTTGCTGTTCCTTGATGTAAGAAATAGAAGGAAAATTGACCAAAATGTAATCCAATGCTGGAGGTTTGTGAAAAAATTCTTTTGCTGTTCCTTGATGCAAGAAGTGACAAGAAAATTGACCAAATTTTATTTTAGGGTTGGAATAGTGTAAACAAAAATTATTCGCTGTTCCTTGATGTAAGAAATAGAAGGAAAATTGACCAAAATGTAATCCAATGCTGGAGGTTTGTGAAAAAATTCTTTTGCTGTTCCTTGATGTAAGAAGTGACAAGAAAATTGACCAAAATGTAATCCAATGCTGGAGGTTTGTGAAAAAATTCTTTTGCTGTTCCTTGATGTAAGAAATAGAAGGAAAATTGACCAAAATGTAATCCAATGCTGGAGGTTTGTGAAAAAATTCTTTTGCTGTTCCTTGATGCAAGAAGTGACAAGAAAATTGACCAAATTTTATTTTAGGGTTGGAATAGTGTAAACAAAAATTATTCGCTGTTCCTTGATGTAAGAAATAGAAGGAAAATTGACCAAAATGTAATCCAATGCTGGAGGTTTGTGAAAAAATTCTTTAGCTGTTCCTTGATGCAAGAAGTGACAAGAAAATTGACCAAATTTTATTTTAGGGTTGGAATAGTGTAAACAAAAATTATTCGCTGTTCCTTGATGTAAGAAATAGAAGGAAAATTGACCAAAATGTAATCCAATGCTGGAGGTTTGTGAAAAAATTCTTTTGCTATTCCTTGATGCAAGAAGTGACAAGAAAATTGACCAAATTTTATTTTAGGGTTGGAATAGTGTAAACAAAAATTATTCGCTGTTCCTTGATGTAAGAAATAGAAGGAAAATTGACCAAAATGTAATCCAATGCTGGAGGTTTGTGAAAAAAATCTTTTGCTGTTCCTTGATGTAAGAAATAGAAGGAAAATTGACCAAAATGTAATCCAATGCTGGAGGTTTGTGAAAAAATTCTTTTGCTGTTCCTTGATGTAAGAAGTGACAAGAAAATTGACCAAAATGTAATCCAATGCTGGAGGTTTGTGAAAAAATTCTTTTGCTGTTCCTTGATGTAAGAAATAGAAGGAAAATTGACCAAAATGTAATCCAATGCTGGAGGTTTGTGAAAAAATTCTTTTGCTGTTCCTTGATGCAAGAAGTGGCAAGAAAATTGACCAAATTTTATTTTAGGGTTGGAATAGTGTAAACAAAAATTATTCGCTGTTCCTTGATGTAAGAAATAGAAGGAAAATTGACCAAAATGTAATCCAATGCTGGAGGTTTGTGAAAAAATTCTTTTGCTGTTCCTTGATGTAAGAAGTGACAAGAAAATTGACCAAAATGTAATCCAATGCTGGAGGTTTGTGAAAAAATCATTTGATGTTCCTTGATGCAAGAAGTCACAGGAAAATTGACCAAATTTTATTTTAGGGTTGGAATAGTGTAAACAAAAATTATTCGCTGTTCCTTGATGTAAGAAATAGAAGGAAAATTGACCAAAATGTAATCCAATGCTGGAGGTTTATGAAAAAATTCTTTTGTTGTTCCTTGATGCAAGAAATAGAAAGAAAATTGACCAAAATGTAATCCAATGCCGGAAGTTTGTGAAAAAATTCTTTTGCTGTTCCTTGATGCAAGAAGTGACAAGAAAATTGACCAAATTTTATTTTAGGGTTAGAATAGTGTAATCAAAAATTATTCGCTGTTCCTTGATGCAAGAAATAGAAAGAAAATTGACCAAAATGTAATCCAATGCTGGAGGTTTGTGAAAAAATTCTTTTGCTGTTCCTTGATGTAAGAAATAGAAGGAAAATTGACCAAAATGTAATCCAATGCTGGAGGTTTGTGAAAAAATTCTTTTGCTGTTCCTTGATGTAAGAAGTGACAAGAAAATTGACCAAAATGTAATCCAATGCTGGAGGTTTGTGAAAAAATTCTTTTGCTGTTCCTTGATGTAAGAAATAGAAGGAAAATTGACCAAAATGTAATCCAATGCTGGAGGTTTGTGAAAAAATTCTTTTGCTGTTCCTTGATGCAAGAAGTGACAAGAAAATTGACCAAATTTTATTTTAGGGTTGGAATAGTGTAAACAAAAATTATTCGCTGTTCCTTGATGTAAGAAATAGAAGGAAAATTGACCAAAATGTAATCCAATGCTGGAGGTTTGTGAAAAAATTCTTTTGCTGTTCCTTGATGTAAGAAGTGACAAGAAAATTGACCAAAATGTAATCCAATGCTGGAGGTTTGTGAAAAAATCATTTGATGTTCCTTGATGCAAGAAGTCACAGGAAAATTGACCAAATTTTATTTTAGGGTTGGAATAGTGTAAACAAAAATTATTCGCTGTTCCTTGATGTAAGAAATAGAAGGAAAATTGACCAAAATGTAATCCAATGCTGGAGGTTTGTGAAAAAATTCTTTTGCTGTTCCTTGATGTAAGAAGTGACAAGAAAATTGACCAAAATGTAATCCAATGCTGGAGGTTTGTGAAAAAATCATTTGATGTTCCTTGATGCAAGAAGTCACAGGAAAATTGACCAAATTTTATTTTAGGGTTGGAATAGTGTAAACAAAAATTATTCGCTGTTCCTTGATGTAAGAAATAGAAGGAAAATTGACCAAAATGTAATCCAATGCTGGAGGTTTGTGAAAAAATCATTTGATGTTCCTTGATGCAAGAAGTCACAGGAAAATTGACCAAATTTTATTTTAGGGTTGGAATAGTGTAAACAAAAATTATTCGCTGTTCCTTGATGTAAGAAATAGAAGGAAAATTGACCAAAATGTAATCCAATGCTGGAGGTTTGTGAAAAAATTCTTTTGCTGTTCCTTGATGCAAAAATTGAAAGAAAATTGACCAAAATGTAATCCAATGCTGGAGGTTTGTGAAAAAATTCTTTTGCTGTTCCTTGATGTAAGAAATAGAAGGAAAATTGACCAAAATGTAATCCAATGCTGGAGGTTTGTGAAAAAATTCTTTTGCTGTTCCTTGATGCAAGAAGTGACAAGAAAATTGACCAAATTTTATTTTAGGGTTGGAATAGTGTAAACAAAAATTATTCGCTGTTCCTTGATGTAAGAAATAGAAGGAAAATTGACCAAAATGTAATCCAATGCTGGAGGTTTGTGAAAAAATTCTTTTGCTGTTCCTTGATGCAAAAATTGAAAGAAAATTGACCAAAATGTAATCCAATGCTGGAGGTTTGTGAAAAAATTCTTTTGCTGTTCCTTGATGTAAGAAGTGACAAGAAAATTGACCAAAATGTAATCCAATGCTGGAGGTTTGTGAAAAAATCATTTGATGTTCCTTGATGCAAGAAGTCACAGGAAAATTGACCAAATTTTATTTTAGGGTTGGAATAGTGTAAACAAAAATTATTCGCTGTTCCTTGATGTAAGAAATAGAAGGAAAATTGACCAAAATGTAATCCAATGCTGGAGGTTTGTGAAAAAATCATTTGATGTTCCTTGATGCAAGAAGTCACAGGAAAATTGACCAAATTTTATTTTAGGGTTGGAATAGTGTAAACAAAAATTATTCGCTGTTCCTTGATGTAAGAAATAGAAGGAAAATTGACCAAAATGTAATCCAATGCTGGAGGTTTGTGAAAAAATTCTTTTGCTGTTCCTTGATGCAAAAATTGAAAGAAAATTGACCAAAATGTAATCCAATGCTGGAGGTTTGTGAAAAAATTCTTTTGCTGTTCCTTGATGTAAGAAGTGACAAGAAAATTGACCAAAATGTAATCCAATGCTGGAGGTTTGTGAAAAAATTCTTTTGCTGTTCCTTGATGTAAGAAATAGAAGGAAAATTGACCAAAATGTAATCCAATGCTGGAGGTTTGTGAAAAAATTCTTTTGCTGTTCCTTGATGCAAGAAGTGACAAGAAAATTGACCAAATTTTATTTTAGGGTTGGAATAGTGTAAACAAAAATTATTCGCTGTTCCTTGATGTAAGAAATAGAAGGAAAATTGACCAAAATGTAATCCAATGCTGGAGGTTTGTGAAAAAATTCTTTTGCTGTTCCTTGATGTAAGAAGTGACAAGAAAATTGACCAAATTTTATTTTAGGGTTGGAATAGTGTAAACAAAAATTATTCGCTGTTCCTTGATGTAAGAAATAGAAGGAAAATTGACCAAAATGTAATCCAATGCTGGAGGTTTGTGAAAAAATTCTTTTGCTTTTCCTTGATGTAAGAAATAGAAGGAAAATTGACCAAAATGTAATCCAATGCTGGAGGTTTGTGAAAAAATTCTTTTGCTGTTCCTTGATGCAAGAAGTGACAAGAAAATTGACCAAATTTTATTTTAGGGCTGGAATAGTGTAAACTAAATTAATCGCTGTTCCTTGATGTAAGAAAAAGAAAGAAAATTGACCAAAATGTAATCCAATGCCGGAGGTTTGTGAAAAAATTCTTTTGCTGTTCCTTGATGCAAGAAATAGAAAGAAAATTGACCAAAATGTAATCCAATGCCGGAAGTTTGTGAAAAAATACATTTGCTGTTCCGTGATGCAAGAAATGACAAGAAAATTGACCAAATTTTATTTTAGGGTTAGAATAGTGTAATCAAAAATTATTCGCTGTTCCTTGATGCAAGAAATAGAAAGAAAATTGACCAAAATGTAATCCAATGCCGGAGGTTTGTGAAAAAATTCTTTTGTTGTTCCTTGATGCAAGAAATAGAAAGAAAATTGACCAAAATGTAATCCAATGCTGGAGATTTGTGAAAAAATTCTTTTGCTGTTCCTTGATGTAAGAAATAGAAGGAAAATTGACCAAAATGTAATCCAATGCTGGAGGTTTGTGAAAAAATTCTTTTGCTGTTCCTTGATGCAAGAAATGACAAGAAAATTGACCAAATTTTATTTTAGGGTTGGAATAGTGTAAACAAAAATTATTCGCTGTTCCTTGATGCAAGAAATAGAAAGAAAATTGACCAAAGTGTAATCCAATGCCGGAAGTTTGTGAAAAAATACATTTGCTTTTCTGTGATGCAAGAAATAGAAAGAAAATTGACCAAAATGTAATCCAATGCCGGAGGTTTGTGAAAAAATTCTTTTGCTGTTCCTTGATGCAAGAAATGACAAGAAAATTGAGCAAATTTTATTTTAGGGCTGGAATAGTGTAAACTAAATTAATCGCTGTTCCTTGATGTAAGAAAAAGAAAGAAAATTGACCAAAATGTAATCCAATGCCGGAGGTTTGTGAAAAAATTCATTTGCTGTTCCTTGATGCAAGAAGTGACAGGAAAATTGACCAAAATGTAATCCAATGCTGGAGGTTTGTGAAAAAATTCTTTTGCTGTTCCTTGATGTAAGAAATAGAAAGAAAATTGACCAAAATGTAATCCAATGCTGGAGGTTTGTGAAAAAATTCTTTTGCTGTTCCTTGATGACAGAACTTTTCACTTTTTGCAGCAGTTGTGCACTGTGCTCTATCAAATTGTTTTATTTCCGCTGTATAAATGTCTACGAAGTGTCTTTGTGTTATGCGTGACCACCACATTGCTATTTCCAATGTACGGAGTGTTGAATGCTGGGACAACGGCAACAGAAGCCCATTGTGTAGCATACAAATAAAAAGTTTATTAAAACAGAAAACCCTGTTATTTCATACAATGCATTTTTATTTTTTTTTTAGTTTTTTTTTCTATTCAAATTCCTTGGTGTACTCCATGCAATTTCAGAAAAGGTCTCGTGTTTAAGGTTTGTAGTATGACGTGCCGTGTTGAAATTTCGTTCTTTATGCGTTGAATACCAAGATTTATCAGCAGTCGTCGTGGCATAGTGGTCAAGTTGCCGGCTACCTGAATGGATATTTCAGGGTTCGATCCTTGCCAGGTGATGAAAAAACTTGTGACGTTTTTTCTTCATTTTTTCAATCGACAGCATTTACAGTCGACATCTTTGCGGGGTGCTAAGGGAAGTTGCTCGCCCCCAAATCTCTACTAAAAATTAGCCAAGTTCTGGCTAAAAACTTTAACAAAATTGCGTCACGGATCGCACTTCAAACCCTTGTGAAATGCAACAAAATTCAAGAGTCGTGTTGGAGATGTGGGGAAGGCGATCGCATGTAGAATTTAGTGTTGGGGTTCGATTCTCGTGCCAAACAGAAAAGTTTTTTTCTTTCATTTTTTCAATCAACAGCATTTTCTATCGACATCTATGTGGCGTTTAAGGAAGTTACTCGCCCCAAATATCCACTAAAAATTAGCCAAGTTATGGCTAAAAAATTTAATAAAGTCGCCACGCGGGTCGCGCTTCAAATCCCCGTAAAATGCATCAAAATACAAGAGTTGTGTTGGAGATGTGGGGAAGGCGATGGCCTGCTGATATTGTAGTTGGGGTTCGATTCCCACCATGTCTAGAAAATTCGTGTTTATATTTTTATTCAGTTTCGGCCAACTTAATACTTTAATTGCGAGAAGAACATTTATAATTCTTGTAACCCGAATAACCACAGTCGTTAAAGCGCACTGATGTTGATGCCATATTAGTTGATAGAGTGGCAGGTTGTTAGGGTTCGAAACCGATGTTGATCCAAATTACAAACAAGATATATATGGGGATTTTTAATTGGTCAACGCTCGTGGAATATCCCCTCCCTTAGATTTTCACAAAATTTCCAAAAAAATTCTAACTTTGTCTTCAATACAAAAGTTTTTCACAAAACTCTCAAAGATTTTCTCAAAGAATCACTTCAACCCCCCCCAACACCCACACCCACTAAATAAACCCAAATTTATCACAATTTTCAGCCGAAATGGTAGGATGGAAGGAAGGACCGTCACCACCACCCAACGCCCCGATGACTTAGGCAAATCTCTCACGTGATCTGATTCTGATTGTTCCACAACCACAACACTCGAAGAAAAAGCTGTCCGCGGATATACAGAGAAACGCTGGAGACACGTGGCAGAAAGGAAGAAAACAGGATAGGAAATTATGACAGATCACCAAAATAAGTAACAAAAAATGGGGGGGAGAGACTCAATTTTTTGTTGCATTTACATTTTTGGAGTACACGTTTTCCTCACTTCAAACTCCACGTTCCCGTCCTCCACGACCCCCCACCTTGTTCGCACGGTTTCAATAACCACCTTCTCTACCCAGCACCCCACGTATCCTACCTTGTTCGCAAGCTTTTCTCATTGCTGACTGTCTGATTGGGGGGCGACGTTCCCACGGTTGATAAAGCCACTAATTATCCTTTTTTTCACATCCTTTTGCAGAGTTTGTGTGTGTCTAGGGGGTTGGTGGGGGGTGGAGAACTTTTTTAAGATTTAATTGAAAAGTTTTTTGGTTTGACGAAGTTTAGAATTTTTTTTAGAAATATTGTGAAAATCTAATGCATAGGGGGGGGGGGGGGGCCGACCGCCACGTCGACCAATTAAAATTCCCCATACCATCATTCTGCATTTTTTTTTTTTGGTCGCTGCTCGGTTTCGAACCCTAACAACCTGCCAATATCAACACTTGGCATCATCAAACACAACAGCGCGCCTTATCGCATTCGGTTGTTAGAGCTACGAGAATTTATAATTATTTTCACGCACTTAAATTATTAATTCAATGAATTTGGTGCAAGAAACTAAATAAAAATTTGATTTTTCATACCAAATAATTTCTTCAGACCTGTCGAGAATCGAACCCCAACACTAAATTCTACATGCGATCGCCTTCCCCACATCTCCAACACGACTCTTGAATTTTGTTGCATTTCACAAGGGTTTGAAGTGCGATCCGTGACGCAATTTTGTTAAAGTTTTTAGCCAGAACTTGGCTAATTTTTAGTAGAGATTTGGGGGCGAGCAACTTCCCTTAGCACCCCGCAAAGATGTCGACTGTAAATGCTGTCGATTGAAAAAATGAAGAAAAAACGTCACAAGTTTTTTCATCACCTGGCAAGGATCGAACCCTGAAATATCCATTCAGGTAGCCGGCAACTTGACCACTATGCCACGACGACTGCTGATAAATCTTGGTATTCAACGCATAAAGAACGAAATTTCAACACGGCACGTCATACTACAAACCTTAAACACGAGACCTTTTCTGAAATTGCATGGAGTACACCAAGGAATTTGAATAGAAAAAAAAACTAAAAAAAAAATAAAAATGCATTGTATGAAATAACAGGGTTTTCTGTTTTAATAAACTTTTTATTTGTATGCTACACAATGGGCTTCTGTTGCCGTTGTCCCAGCATTCAACACTCCGTACATTGGAAATAGCAATGTGGTGGTCACGCATAACACAAAGACACTTCGTAGACATTTATACAGCGGAAATAAAACAATTTGATAGAGCACAGTGCACAACTGCTGCAAAAAGTGAAAAGTTCTGTCATCAAGGAACAGCAAAAGAATTTTTTCACAAACCTCCAGCATTGGATTACATTTTGGTCAATTTTCTTTCTATTTCTTACATCAAGGAACAGCAAAAGAATTTTTTCACAAACCTCCAGCATTGGATTACATTTTGGTCAATTTTCCTGTCACTTCTTGCATCAAGGAACAGCAAATGAATTTTTTCACAAACCTCCGGCATTGGATTACATTTTGGTCAATTTTCTTTCTTTTTCTTACATCAAGGAACAGCGATTAATTTAGTTTACACTATTCCAGCCCTAAAATAAAATTTGCTCAATTTTCTTGTCATTTCTTGCATCAAGGAACAGCAAAAGAATTTTTTCACAAACCTCCGGCATTGGATTACATTTTGGTCAATTTTCTTTCTATTTCTTGCATCACAGAAAAGCAAATGTATTTTTTCACAAACTTCCGGCATTGGATTACACTTTGGTCAATTTTCTTTCTATTTCTTGCATCAAGGAACAGCGAATAATTTTTGTTTACACTATTCCAACCCTAAAATAAAATTTGGTCTATTTTCTTGTCATTTCTTGCATCAAGGAACAGCAAAAGAATTTTTTCACAAACCTCCAGCATTGGATTACATTTTGGTCAATTTTCCTTCTATTTCTTACATCAAGGAACAGCAAAAGAATTTTTTCACAAATCTCCAGCATTGGATTACATTTTGGTCAATTTTCTTTCTATTTCTTGCATCAAGGAACAACAAAAGAATTTTTTCACAAACCTCCGGCATTGGATTACATTTTGGTCAATTTTCTTTCTATTTCTTGAATCAAGGAACAGCGAATAATTTTTGATTACACTATTCTAACCCTAAAATAAAATTTGGTCAATTTTCTTGTCATTTCTTGCATCACGGAACAGCAAATGTATTTTTTCACAAACTTCCGGCATTGGATTACATTTTGGTCAATTTTCTTTCTATTTCTTGCATCAAGGAACAGCAAAATAATTTTTTCACAAACCTCCGGCATTGGATTACATTTTGGTCAATTTTCTTTCTTTTTCTTACATCAAGGAACAGCGATTAATTTAGTTTACACTATTCCAGCCCTAAAATAAAATTTTCTCAATTTTCTTGTCATTTCTTGCATCAAGGAACAGCAAAAGAATTTTTTCACAAACCTCCGGCATTGGATTACATTTTGGTCAATTTTCTTTCTATTTCTTGCATCAAGGAACAGCGAATAATTTTTGATTACACTATTCTAACCCTAAAATAAAATTTGGTCAATTTTCTTGTCATTTCTTGCATCACGGAACAGCAAATGTATTTTTTCACAAACTTCCGCCATTGGATTACACTTTGGTCAATTTCCTTTCTATTTCTTGCATCAAGGAACAACAAAAGAATTTTTTCACAAACCTCTGGCATTGGATTACATTTTGGTCAATTTTCTTTCTATTTCTTGCATCAAGGAACAGCGAATAATTTTTGATTACACTATTCTAACCCTAAAATCAAATTTGGTCAATTTTCTTGTCATTTCTTGCATCACGGAACAGCAAATGTATTTTTTCACAAACTTCCGCCATTGGATTACACTTTGGTCAATTTTCTTTCTATTTCTTGCATCAAGGAACAACAAAAGAATTTTTTCACAAACCTCCGGCATTGGATTACATTTTGGTCAATTTTCTTTCTATTTCTTGCATCAAGGAACAGCGAATAATTTTTGATTACACTATTCTAACCCTAAAATAAAATTTGGTCAATTTTCTTGTCACTTCTTGCATCAAGGAACAGCAAAAGAATTTTTTCACAAACCTCCGGCATTGGATTACATTTTGGTCAATTTTCCTTCTATTTCTTACATCAAGGAACAGCAAAAGAATTTTTTCACAAACCTCCGGCATTGGATTACATTTTGGTCAATTTTCCTGTCACTTCTTGCATCAAGGAACAGCAAAAGAATTTTTTCACAAACCTCCAGCATTGGATTACATTTTGGTCAATTTTCCTTCTATTTCTTACATCAAGGAACAGCAAAAGAATTTTTTCACAAACCTCCAGCATTGGATTACATTTTGGTCAATTTTCCTTCTATTTCTTACATCAAGGAACAGCAAAAGAATTTTTTCACAAACCTCCAGCATTGGATTACATTTTGGTCAATTTTCCGTCTATTTCTTACATCAAGGAACAGCGAATAATTTTTGTTTACACTATTCCAACCCTAAAATAAAATTTGGTCAATTTTCTTGTCACTTCTTGCATCAAGGAACAGCAAAAGAATTTTTTCACAAACCTCCAGCATTGGATTACATTTTGGTCAATTTTCCTTCTATTTCTTACATCAAGGAACAGCGAATAATTTTTGTTTACACTATTCCAACCCTAAAATAAAATTTGGTCAATTTTCCTGTCACTTCTTGCATCAAGGAACAGCAAAAGAATTTTTTCACAAACCTCCGGCATTGGATTACATTTTGGTCAATTTTCCTTCTATTTCTTACATCAAGGAACAGCGAATAATTTTTGTTTACACTATTCCAACCCTAAAATAAAATTTGGTCATTTTTTCCTGTCACTTCTTGCATCAAGGAACATCAAATGAATTTTTTCACAAACCTCCAGCATTGGATTACATTTTGGTCAATTTTCTTGTCACTTCTTACATCAAGGAACAGCAAAAGAATTTTTTCACAAACCTCCAGCATTGGATTACATTTTGGTCAATTTTCTTTCTATTTCTTACATCAAGGAACAGCAAAAGAATTTTTTCACAAACCTCCAGCATTGGATTACATTTTGGTCAATTTTCCTTCTATTTCTTACATCAAGGAACAGCAAAAGAATTTTTTCACAAACCTCCAGCATTGGATTACATTTTGGTCAATTTTCCTTCTATTTCTTACATCAAGGAACAGCGAATAATTTTTGTTTACACTATTCCAACCCTAAAATAAAATTTGGTCAATTTTCTTGTCACTTCTTGCATCAAGGAACAGCAAAAGAATTTTTTCACAAACCTCCAGCATTGGATTACATTTTGGTCAATTTTCCTTCTATTTCTTACATCAAGGAACAGCAAAAGAATTTTTTCACAAACCTCCAGCATTGGATTACATTTTGGTCAATTTTCCTTCTATTTCTTACATCAAGGAACAGCGAATAATTTTTGTTTACACTATTCCAACCCTAAAATAAAATTTGGTCAATTTTCCTGTGACTTCTTGCATCAAGGAACATCAAATGATTTTTTCACAAACCTCCAGCATTGGATTACATTTTGGTCAATTTTCTTGTCACTTCTTACATCAAGGAACAGCAAAAGAATTTTTTCACAAACCTCCAGCATTGGATTACATTTTGGTCAATTTTCCTTCTATTTCTTACATCAAGGAACAGCAAAAGAATTTTTTCACAAACCTCCAGCATTGGATTACATTTTGGTCAATTTTCCTTCTATTTCTTACATCAAGGAACAGCGAATAATTTTTGTTTACACTATTCCAACCCTAAAATAAAATTTGGTCAATTTTCTTGTCACTTCTTGCATCAAGGAACAGCAAAAGAATTTTTTCACAAACCGCCGGCATTGGATTACATTTTGGTCAATTTTCTTTCTATTTCTTGCATCAAGGAACAACAAAAGAATTTTTTCACAAACCTCCAGCATTGGATTACATTTTGGTCAATTTTCCTTCTATTTCTTACATCAAGGAACAGCGAATAATTTTTGTTTACACTATTCCAACCCTAAAATAAAATTTGGTCAATTTTCTTGTCACTTCTTGCATCAAGGAACAGCAAAAGAATTTTTTCACAAACCTCCGGCATTGGATTACATTTTGGTCAATTTTCTTTCTATTTCTTACATCAAGGAACAGCAAAAGATTTTTTTCACAAACCTCCAGCATTGGATTACATTTTGGTCAATTTTCCTTCTATTTCTTACATCAAGGAACAGCGAATAATTTTTGTTTACACTATTCCAACCCTAAAATAAAATTTGGTCAATTTTCCTGTGACTTCTTGCATCAAGGAACATCAAATGATTTTTTCACAAACCTCCAGCATTGGATTACATTTTGGTCAATTTTCTTGTCACTTCTTACATCAAGGAACAGCAAAAGAATTTTTTCACAAACCTCCAGCATTGGATTACATTTTGGTCAATTTTCCTTCTATTTCTTACATCAAGGAACAGCAAAAGAATTTTTTCACAAACCTCCAGCATTGGATTACATTTTGGTCAATTTTCCTTCTATTTCTTACATCAAGGAACAGCAAAAGAATTTTTTCACAAACCTCCAGCATTGGATTACATTTTGGTCAATTTTCTTTCTATTTCTTGCATCAAGGAACAGCGAATAATTTTTGATTACACTATTCTAACCCTAAAATAAAATTTGGTCAATTTTCTTGTCACTTCTTGCATCAAGGAACAGCAAAAGAATTTTTTCACAAACCTCCGGCATTGGATTACATTTTGGTCAATTTTCCTTCTATTTCTTACATCAAGGAACAGCGAATAATTTTTGTTTACACTATTCCAACCCTAAAATAAAATTTGGTCAATTTTCTTTCTTTTTCTTACATCAAGGAACAGCGATTAATTTAGTTTACACTATTCCAGCCCTAAAATAAAATTTTCTCAATTTTCTTGTCATTTCTTGCATCAAGGAACAGCAAAAGAATTTTTTCACAAACCTCCAGCATTGGATTACATTTTGGTCAATTTTCCTTCTATTTCTTACATCAAGGAACAGCAAAAGAATTTTTTCACAAACCTTGCATCAAGGAACAGCAAAAGAATTTTTTCACAAACCTCCAGCATTGGATTACATTTTGGTCAATTTTCCTTCTATTTCTTACATCAAGGAACAGCAAAAGAATTTTTTCACAAACCTCCGGCATTGGATTACATTTTGGTCAATTTTCCTGTCACTTCTTGCATCAAGGAACAGCAAAAGAATTTTTTCACAAACCTCCAGCATTGGATTACATTTTGGTCAATTTTCCTTCTATTTCTTACATCAAGGAACAGCAAAAGAATTTTTTCACAAACCTCCAGCATTGGATTACATTTTGGTCAATTTTCCTTCTATTTCTTACATCAAGGAACAGTAAAAGAATTTTTTCACAAACCTCCAGCATTGGATTACATTTTGGTCAATTTTCCTTCTATTTCTTACATCAAGGAACAGCGAATAATTTTTGTTTACACTATTCCAACCCTAAAATAAAATTTGGTCAATTTTCTTGTCACTTCTTGCATCAAGGAACAGCAAAAGAATTTTTTCACAAACCTCCAGCATTGGATTACATTTTGGTCAATTTTCCTTCTATTTCTTACATCAAGGAACAGCGAATAATTTTTGTTTACACTATTCCAACCCTAAAATAAAATTTGGTCAATTTTCTTGTCACTTCTTGCATCAAGGAACAGCAAAAGAATTTTTTCACAAACCTCCAGCATTGGATTACATTTTGGTCAATTTTCCTTCTATTTCTTACATCAAGGAACAGCAAAAGAATTTTTTCACAAACCTCCAGCATTGGATTACATTTTGGTCAATTTTCTTTCTATTTCTTGCATCAAGGAACAGCGAATAATTTTTGATTACACTATTCTAACCCTAAAATAAAATTTGGTCAATTTTCTTGTCACTTCTTGCATCAAGGAACAGCAAAAGAATTTTTTCACAAACCTCCGGCATTGGATTACATTTTGGTCAATTTTCCTTCTATTTCTTACATCAAGGAACAGCGAATAATTTTTGTTTACACTATTCCAACCCTAAAATAAAATTTGGTCAATTTTCTTTCTTTTTCTTACATCAAGGAACAGCGATTAATTTAGTTTACACTATTCCAGCCCTAAAATAAAATTTTCTCAATTTTCTTGTCATTTCTTGCATCAAGGAACAGCAAAAGAATTTTTTCACAAACCTCCAGCATTGGATTACATTTTGGTCAATTTTCCTTCTATTTCTTACATCAAGGAACAGCAAAAGAATTTTTTCACAAACCTCCGGCATTGGATTACATTTTGGTCAATTTTCCTGTCACTTCTTGCATCAAGGAACAGCAAAAGAATTTTTTCACAAACCTCCAGCGTTGGATTACATTTTGGTCAATTTTCCTTCTATTTCTTACATCAAGGAACAGCAAAAGAATTTTTTCACAAACCTCCAGCATTGGATTACATTTTGGTCAATTTTCCTTCTATTTCTTACATCAAGGAACAGCAAAAGAATTTTTTCACAAACCTCCAGCATTGGATTACATTTTGGTCAATTTTCCTTCTATTTCTTACATCAAGGAACAGCGAATAATTTTTGTTTACACTATTCCAACCCTAAAATAAAATTTGGTCAATTTTCTTTCTTTTTCTTACATCAAGGAACAGCGATTAATTTAGTTTACACTATTCCAGCCCTAAAATAAAATTTTCTCAATTTTCTTGTCATTTCTTGCATCAAGGAACAGCAAAAGAATTTTTTCACAAACCTCCAGCATTGGATTACATTTTGGTCAATTTTCCTTCTATTTCTTACATCAAGGAACAGCAAAAGAATTTTTTCACAAACCTCCGGCATTGGATTACATTTTGGTCAATTTTCCTGTCACTTCTTGCATCAAGGAACAGCAAAAGAATTTTTTCACAAACCTCCGGCATTGGATTACATTTTGGTCAATTTTCCTTCTATTTCTTACATCAAGGAACAGCGAATAATTTTTGTTTACACTATTCCAACCCTAAAATAAAATTTGGTCAATTTTCTTTCTTTTTCTTACATCAAGGAACAGCGATTAATTTAGTTTACACTATTCCAGCCCTAAAATAAAATTTTCTCAATTTTCTTGTCATTTCTTGCATCAAGGAACAGCAAAAGAATTTTTTCACAAACCTCCAGCATTGGATTACATTTTGGTCAATTTTCCTTCTATTTCTTACATCAAGGAACAACAAAAGAATTTTTTCACAAACCTCCGGCATTGGATTACATTTTGGTCAATTTTCCTGTCACTTCTTGCTTCAAGGAACAGCAAAAGAATTTTTTCACAAACCTCCGGCATTGGATTACATTTTGGTCAATTTTCCTTCTATTTCTTACATCAAGGAACAGCGAATAATTTTTGATTACACTATTCTAACCCTAAAATAAAATTTGGTCAATTTTCTTGTCATTTCTTGCATCACGGAACAGCAAATGTATTTTTTCACAAACTTCCGCCATTGGATTACACTTTGGTCAATTTCCTTTCTATTTCTTGCATCAAGGAACAACAAAAGAATTTTTTCACTAACCTCTGGCATTGGATTACATTTTGGTCAATTTTCTTTCTATTTCTTGCATCAAGGAACAGCGAATAATTTTTGATTACACTATTCTAACCCTAAAATCAAATTTGGTCAATTTTCTTGTCATTTCTTGCATCACGGAACAGCAAATGTATTTTTTCACAAACTTCCGCCATTGGATTACACTTTGGTCAATTTTCTTTCTATTTCTTGCATCAAGGAACAACAAAAGAATTTTTTCACAAACCTCCGGCATTGGATTACATTTTGGTCAATTTTCTTTCTATTTCTTGCATCAAGGAACAGCGAATAATTTTTGATTACACTATTCTAACCCTAAAATAAAATTTGGTCAATTTTCTTGTCACTTCTTGCATCAAGGAACAGCAAAAGAATTTTTTCACAAACCTCCGGCATTGGATTACATTTTGGTCAATTTTCTTTCTATTTCTTGCATCAAGGAACAACAAAAGAATTTTTTCACAAACCTCCGGCATTGGATTACATTTTGGTCAATTTTCCTGTCACTTCTTGCATCAAGGAACAGCAAAAGAATTTTT
This sequence comes from Ptychoptera albimana, assembly GCA_961205885.1. Lineage (NCBI taxonomy): Eukaryota > Metazoa > Arthropoda > Insecta > Diptera > Ptychopteridae > Ptychoptera > Ptychoptera albimana. The sequence continues at coordinate 132,223 of OY540802.1, read as the reverse complement.
TCACAAACCTCCGGCATTGGATTACATTTTGGTCAATTTTCCTTCTATTTCTTACATCAAGGAACAGCGAATAATTTTTGTTTACACTATTCCAACCCTAAAATAAAATTTGGTCAATTTTCTTTCTTTTTCTTACATCAAGGAACAGCGATTAATTTAGTTTACACTATTCCAGCCCTAAAATAAAATTTTCTCAATTTTCTTGTCATTTCTTGCATCAAGGAACAGCAAAAGAATTTTTTCACAAACCTCCAGCATTGGATTACATTTTGGTCAATTTTCCTTCTATTTCTTACATCAAGGAACAGCAAAAGAATTTTTTCACAAACCTCCGGCATTGGATTACATTTTGGTCAATTTTCCTGTCACTTCTTGCATCAAGGAACAGCAAAAGAATTTTTTCACAAACCTCCAGCATTGGATTACATTTTGGTCAATTTTCCTTCTATTTCTTACATCAAGGAACAGCAAAAGAATTTTTTCACAAACCTCCAGCATTGGATTACATTTTGGTCAATTTTCCTTCTATTTCTTACATCAAGGAACAGCAAAAGAATTTTTTCACAAACCTCCAGCATTGGATTACATTTTGGTCAATTTTCCTTCTATTTCTTACATCAAGGAACAGCGAATAATTTTTGTTTACACTATTCCAACCCTAAAATAAAATTTGGTCAATTTTCTTGTCACTTCTTGCATCAAGGAACAGCAAAAGAATTTTTTCACAAACCTCCAGCATTGGATTACATTTTGGTCAATTTTCCTTCTATTTCTTACATCAAGGAACAGCGAATAATTTTTGTTTACACTATTCCAACCCTAAAATAAAATTTGGTCAATTTTCCTGTCACTTCTTGCATCAAGGAACAGCAAAAGAATTTTTTCACAAACCTCCGGCATTGGATTACATTTTGGTCAATTTTCCTTCTATTTCTTACATCAAGGAACAGCGAATAATTTTTGTTTACACTATTCCAACCCTAAAATAAAATTTGGTCAATTTTCCTGTCACTTCTTGCATCAAGGAACATCAAATGAATTTTTTCACAAACCTCCAGCATTGGATTACATTTTGGTCAATTTTCTTGTCACTTCTTACATCAAGGAACAGCAAAAGAATTTTTTCACAAACCTCCAGCATTGGATTACATTTTGGTCAATTTTCTTTCTATTTCTTACATCAAGGAACAGCAAAAGAATTTTTTCACAAACCTCCAGCATTGGATTACATTTTGGTCAATTTTCCTTCTATTTCTTACATCAAGGAACAGCAAAAGAATTTTTTCACAAACCTCCAGCATTGGATTACATTTTGGTCAATTTTCCTTCTATTTCTTACATCAAGGAACAGCGAATAATTTTTGTTTACACTATTCCAACCCTAAAATAAAATTTGGTCAATTTTCTTGTCACTTCTTGCATCAAGGAACAGCAAAAGAATTTTTTCACAAACCTCCAGCATTGGATTACATTTTGGTCAATTTTCCTTCTATTTCTTACATCAAGGAACAGCAAAAGAATTTTTTCACAAACCTCCAGCATTGGATTACATTTTGGTCAATTTTCCTTCTATTTCTTACATCAAGGAACAGCGAATAATTTTTGTTTACACTATTCCAACCCTAAAATAAAATTTGGTCAATTTTCCTGTGACTTCTTGCATCAAGGAACATCAAATGATTTTTTCACAAACCTCCAGCATTGGATTACATTTTGGTCAATTTTCTTGTCACTTCTTACATCAAGGAACAGCAAAATAATTTTTTCACAAACCTCCAGCATTGGATTACATTTTGGTCAATTTTCCTTCTATTTCTTACATCAAGGAACAGCAAAAGAATTTTTTCACAAACCTCCAGCATTGGATTACATTTTGGTCAATTTTCCTTCTATTTCTTACATCAAGGAACAGCGAATAATTTTTGTTTACACTATTCCAACCCTAAAATAAAATTTGGTCAATTTTCTTGTCACTTCTTGCATCAAGGAACAGCAAAAGAATTTTTTCACAAACCGCCGGCATTGGATTACATTTTGGTCAATTTTCTTTCTATTTCTTGCATCAAGGAACAACAAAAGAATTTTTTCACAAACCTCCAGCATTGGATTACATTTTGGTCAATTTTCCTTCTATTTCTTACATCAAGGAACAGCGAATAATTTTTGTTTACACTATTCCAACCCTAAAATAAAATTTGGTCAATTTTCTTGTCACTTCTTGCATCAAGGAACAGCAAAAGAATTTTTTCACAAACCTCCAGCATTGGATTACATTTTGGTCAATTTTCTTTCTATTTCTTACATCAAGGAACAGCAAAAGATTTTTTTCACAAACCTCCAGCATTGGATTACATTTTGGTCAATTTTCCTTCTATTTCTTACATCAAGGAACAGCGAATAATTTTTGTTTACACTATTCCAACCCTAAAATAAAATTTGGTCAATTTTCCTGTGACTTCTTGCATCAAGGAACATCAAATGATTTTTTCACAAACCTCCAGCATTGGATTACATTTTGGTCAATTTTCTTGTCACTTCTTACATCAAGGAACAGCAAAAGAATTTTTTCACAAACCTCCAGCATTGGATTACATTTTGGTCAATTTTCCTTCTATTTCTTACATCAAGGAACAGCAAAAGAATTTTTTCACAAACCTCCAGCATTGGATTACATTTTGGTCAATTTTCCTTCTATTTCTTACATCAAGGAACAGCAAAAGAATTTTTTCACAAACCTCCAGCATTGGATTACATTTTGGTCAATTTTCTTTCTATTTCTTGCATCAAGGAACAGCGAATAATTTTTGATTACACTATTCTAACCCTAAAATAAAATTTGGTCAATTTTCTTGTCACTTCTTGCATCAAGGAACAGCAAAAGAATTTTTTCACAAACCTCCGGCATTGGATTACATTTTGGTCAATTTTCCTTCTATTTCTTACATCAAGGAACAGCGAATAATTTTTGTTTACACTATTCCAACCCTTAAATAAAATTTGGTCAATTTTCCTGTCACTTCTTGCATCAAGGAACATCAAATGAATTTTTTCACAAACCTCCAGCATTGGATTACATTTTGGTCAATTTTCTTGTCACTTCTTGCATCAAGGAACAGCAAAAGAATTTTTTCACAAACCTCCAGCATTGGATTACATTTTGGTCAATTTTCCTTCTATTTCTTACATCAAGGAACAGCAAAAGAATTTTTTCACAAACCTCCAGCATTGGATTACATTTTGGTCAATTTTCCTTCTATTTCTTACATCAAGGAACAGCGAATAATTTTTGTTTACACTATTCCAACCCTAAAATAAAATTTGGTCAATTTTCTTGTCACTTCTTGCATCAAGGAACAGCAAAATAATTTTTTCACAAACCTCTAGCATTGGATTACATTTTGGTCAATTTTCCTTCTATTTCTTACATCAAGGAACATCAAATGATTTTTTCACAAACCTCCAGCATTGGATTACATTTTGGTCAATTTTCTTTCTATTTCTTGCATCAAGGAACAGCGAATAATTTTTGATTACACTATTTTAACCCTAAAATAAAATTTGGTCAATTTTCCTGTCACTTCTTGCATCAAGGAACAGCAAAAGAATTTTTTCACAAACCTCCAGCATTGGATTACATTTTGGTCAATTTTCCTTCTATTTCTTACATCAAGGAACAGCAAAAGATTTTTTTCACAAACCTCCAGCATTGGATTACATTTTGGTCAATTTTCCTTCTATTTCTTACATCAAGGAACAGCAAAAGAATTTTTTCACAAACCTCCAGCATTGGATTACATTTTGGTCAATTTTCCTTCTATTTCTTACATCAAGGAACAGCGAATAATTTTTGTTTACACTATTCCAACCCTAAAATAAAATTTGGTCAATTTTCTTGTCACTTCTTGCATCAAGGAACAGCAAAAGAATTTTTTCACAAACCTCCAGCATTGGATTACATTTTGGTCAATTTTCTTTCTATTTCTTACATCAAGGAACAGCGAATAATTTTTGTTTACACTATTCCAACCCTAAAATAAAATTTGGTCAATTTTCTTGTCACTTCTTGCATCAAGGAACAGCAAAAGAATTTTTTCACAAACCTCCAGCATTGGATTACATTTTGGTCAATTTTCTTTCTATTTCTTGCATCAAGGAACAGCGAATAATTTTTGTTTACACTATTCCAACCCTAAAATAAAATTTGGTCAATTTTCTTGTCACTTCTTGCATCAAGGAACAGCAAAAGAATTTTTTCACAAACCTCCAGCATTGGATTACATTTTGGTCAATTTTCCTTCTATTTCTTACATCAAGGAACAGCAAAAGAATTTTTTCACAAACCTCCAGCATTGGATTACATTTTGGTCAATTTTCCTTATATTTCTTACATCAAGGAACAGCGAATAATTTTTGTTTACACTATTCCAACCCTAAAATAAAATTTGGTCAATTTTCTTGTCACTTCTTGCATCAAGGAACAGCAAAAGAATTTTTTCACAAACCTCCAGCATTGGATTACATTTTGGTCAATTTTCCTTCTATTTCTTACATCAAGGAACAGCAAAAGAATTTTTTCACAAATCTCCAGCATTGGATTACATTTTGGTCAATTTTCCTTCTATTTCTTACATCAAGGAACAGCGAATAATTTTTGTTTACACTATTCCAACCCTAAAATAAAATTTGGTCAATTTTCCTGTGACTTCTTGCATCAAGGAACAGCAAAAGAATTTTTTCACAAACCTCCAGCATTGGATTACATTTTGGTCAATTTTCTTGTCACTTCTTACATCAAGGAACAGCAAAAGAATTTTTTCACAAACCTCCAGCATTGGATTACATTTTGGTCAATTTTCCTTCTATTTCTTACATCAAGGAACAGCAAAAGAATTTTTTCACAAACCTCCAGCATTGGATTACATTTTGGTCAATTTTCCTTCTATTTCTTACATCAAGGAACAGCGAATAATTTTTGTTTACACTATTCCAACCCTAAAATAAAATTTGGTCAATTTTCTTGTCACTTCTTGCATCAAGGAACAGCAAAAGAATTTTTTCACAAACCGCCGGCATTGGATTACATTTTGGTCAATTTTCTTATTATTTCTTGCATCAAGGAACAACAAAAGAATTTTTTCACAAACCTCCAGCATTGGATTACATTTTGGTCAATTTTCCTTCTATTTCTTACATCAAGGAACAGCGAATAATTTTTGTTTACACTATTCCAACCCTAAAATAAAATTTGGTCAATTTTCTTGTCACTTCTTGCATCAAGGAACAGCAAAAGAATTTTTTCACAAACCTCCAGCATTGGATTACATTTTGGTCAATTTTCTTTCTATTTCTTACATCAAGGAACAGCAAAAGATTTTTTTCACAAACCTCCAGCATTGGATTACATTTTGGTCAATTTTCCTTCTATTTCTTACATCAAGGAACAGCGAATAATTTTTGTTTACACTATTCCAACCCTAAAATAAAATTTGGTCAATTTTCCTGTGACTTCTTGCATCAAGGAACATCAAATGATTTTTTCACAAACCTCCAGCATTGGATTACATTTTGGTCAATTTTCTTGTCACTTCTTACATCAAGGAACAGCAAAAGAATTTTTTCACAAACCTCCAGCATTGGATTACATTTTGGTCAATTTTCCTTCTATTTCTTACATCAAGGAACAGCAAAAGAATTTTTTCACAAACCTCCAGCATTGGATTACATTTTGGTCAATTTTCCTTCTATTTCTTACATCAAGGAACAGCAAAAGAATTTTTTCACAAACCTCCAGCATTGGATTACATTTTGGTCAATTTTCTTTCTATTTCTTGCATCAAGGAACAGCGAATAATTTTTGATTACACTATTCTAACCCTAAAATAAAATTTGGTCAATTTTCTTGTCACTTCTTGCATCAAGGAACAGCAAAAGAATTTTTTCACAAACCTCCGGCATTGGATTACATTTTGGTCAATTTTCCTTCTATTTCTTACATCAAGGAACAGCGAATAATTTTTGTTTACACTATTCCAACCCTAAAATAAAATTTGGTCAATTTTCTTTCAATTTTTGCATCAAGGAACAGCAAAAGAATTTTTTCACAAACCTCCAGCATTGGATTACATTTTGGTCAATTTTCTTGTCACTTCTTGCATCAAGGAACAGCAAAAGAATTTTTTCACAAACCTCCAGCATTGGATTACATTTTGGTCAATTTTCCTTCTATTTCTTACATCAAGGAACAGCAAAAGAATTTTTTCACAAACCTCCAGCATTGGATTACATTTTGGTCAATTTTCCTTCTATTTCTTACATCAAGGAACAGCGAATAATTTTTGTTTACACTATTCCAACCCTAAAATAAAATTTGGTCAATTTTCTTGTCACTTCTTGCATCAAGGAACAGCAAAATAATTTTTTCACAAACCTCCAGCATTGGATTACATTTTGGTCAATTTTCCTTCTATTTCTTACATCAAGGAACATCAAATGATTTTTTCACAAACCTCCAGCATTGGATTACATTTTGGTCAATTTTCTTTCTATTTCTTGCATCAAGGAACAGCGAATAATTTTTGATTACACTATTCTAACCCTAAAATAAAATTTGGTCAATTTTCCTGTCACTTCTTGTATCAAGGAACAGCAAAAGAATTTTTTCACAAACCTCCAGCATTGGATTACATTTTGGTCAATTTTCCTTCTATTTCTTACATCAAGGAACAGCAAAAGATTTTTTTCACAAACCTCCAGCATTGGATTACATTTTGGTCAATTTTCCTTCTATTTCTTACATCAAGGAACAGCAAAAGAATTTTTTCACAAACCTCCAGCATTGGATTACATTTTGGTCAATTTTCCTTCTATTTCTTACATCAAGGAACAGCGAATAATTTTTGTTTACACTATTCCAACCCAAAAATAAAATTTGGTCAATTTTCCTGTGACTTCTTGCATCAAGGAACATCAAATGATTTTTTCACAAACCTCCAGCATTGGATTACATTTTGGTCAATTTTCTTTCTATTTCTTGCATCAAGGAACAGCGAATAATTTTTGTTTACACTATTCCAACCCTAAAATAAAATTTGGTCAATTTTCTTGTCACTTCTTGCATCAAGGAACAGCAAAAGAATTTTTTCACAAACCGCCGGCATTGGATTACATTTTGGTCAATTTTCTTTCTATTTCTTGCATCAAGGAACAACAAAAGAATTTTTTCACAAACCTCCAGCATTGGATTACATTTTGGTCAATTTTCCTTCTATTTCTTACATCAAGGAACAGCGAATAATTTTTGTTTACACTATTCCAACCCTAAAATAAAATTTGGTCAATTTTCTTGTCACTTCTTGCATCAAGGAACAGCAAAATAATTTTTTCACAAACCTCCAGCATTGGATTACATTTTGGTCAATTTTCCTTCTATTTCTTACATCAAGGAACAGCAAAAGAATTTTTTCACAAACCTCCAGCATTGGATTACATTTTGGTCAATTTTCCTTCTATTTCTTACATCAAGGAACAGCGAATAATTTTTGTTTACACTATTCCAACCCTAAAATAAAATTTGGTCAATTTTCTTGTCACTTCTTGCATCAAGGAACAGCAAAAGAATTTTTTCACAAACCTCCAGCATTGGATTACATTTTGGTCAATTTTCCTTCTATTTCTTACATCAAGGAACAGCAAAAGAATTTTTTCACAAACCTCCAGCATTGGATTACATTTTGGTCAATTTTCCTTCTATTTCTTACATCAAGGAACAGCAAAAGAATTTTTTCACAAACCTCCAGCATTGGATTACATTTTGGTCAATTTTCTTTCTATTTCTTGCATCAAGGAACAGCGAATAATTTTTGATTACACTATTCTAACCCTAAAATAAAATTTGGTCAATTTTCTTGTCACTTCTTGCATCAAGGAACAGCAAAAGAATTTTTTCACAAACCGCCGGCATTGGATTACATTTTGGTCAATTTTCTTTCTATTTCTTGCATCAAGGAACAACAAAAGAATTTTTTCACAAACCTCCAGCATTGGATTACATTTTGGTCAATTTTCCTTCTATTTCTTACATCAAGGAACAGCGAATAATTTTTGTTTACACTATTCCAACCCTAAAATAAAATTTGGTCAATTTTCCTGTGACTTCTTGCATCAAGGAACATCAAATGATTTTTTCACAAACCTCCAGCATTGGATTACATTTTGGTCAATTTTCTTTCTATTTCTTGCATCAAGGAACAGCGAATAATTTTTGATTACACTATTCTAACCCTAAAATAAAATTTGGTCAATTTTCTTGTCACTTCTTGCATCAAGGAACAGCAAAAGAATTTTTTCACAAACCGCCGGCATTGGATTACATTTTGGTCAATTTTCTTTCTATTTCTTGCATCAAGGAACAACAAAAGAATTTTTTCACAAACCTCCAGCATTGGATTACATTTTGGTCAATTTTCCTTCTATTTCTTACATCAAGGAACAGCGAATAATTTTTGTTTACACTATTCCAACCCTAAAATAAAATTTGGTCAATTTTCTTGTCACTTCTTGCATCAAGGAACAGCAAAATAATTTTTTCACAAACCTCCAGCATTGGATTACATTTTGGTCAATTTTCCTTCTATTTCTTACATCAAGGAACAGCAAAAGATTTTTTTCACAAACCTCCAGCATTGGATTACATTTTGGTCAATTTTCCTTCTATTTCTTACATCAAGGAACAGCGAATAATTTTTGTTTACACTATTCCAACCCTAAAATAAAATTTGGTCAATTTTCCTGTGACTTCTTGCATCAAGGAACATCAAATGATTTTTTCACAAACCTCCAGCATTGGATTACATTTTGGTCAATTTTCTTGTCACTTCTTACATCAAGGAACAGCAAAAGAATTTTTTCACAAACCTCCAGCATTGGATTACATTTTGGTCAATTTTCCTTCTATTTCTTACATCAAGGAACAGCAAAAGAATTTTTTCACAAACCTCCAGCATTGGATTACATTTTGGTCAATTTTCCTTCTATTTCTTACATCAAGGAACAGCAAAAGAATTTTTTCACAAACCTCCAGCATTGGATTACATTTTGGTCAATTTTCTTTCTATTTCTTGCATCAAGGAACAGCGAATAATTTTTGATTACACTATTCTAACCCTAAAATAAAATTTGGTCAATTTTCTTGTCACTTCTTGCATCAAGGAACAGCAAAAGAATTTTTTCACAAACCTCCGGCATTGGATTACATTTTGGTCAATTTTCTTTCTATTTCTTGCATCAAGGAACAACAAAAGAATTTTTTCACAAACCTCCAGCATTGGATTACATTTTGGTCAATTTTCCTTCTATTTCTTACATCAAGGAACAGCAAAAGAATTTTTTCACAAACCTCCAGCATTGGATTACATTTTGGTCAATTTTCCTTCTATTTCTTACATCAAGGAACAGCGAATAATTTTTGTTTACACTATTCCAACCCTAAAATAAAATTTGGTCAATTTTCTTGTCACTTCTTGCATCAAGGAACAGCAAAAGAATTTTTTCACAAACCTCCAGCATTGGATTACATTTTGGTCAATTTTCCTTCTATTTCTTACATCAAGGAACAGCAAAAGAATTTTTTCACAAACCTCCAGCATTGGATTACATTTTGGTCAATTTTCCTTCTATTTCTTACATCAAGGAACAGCAAAAGAATTTTTTCACAAACCTCCAGCATTGGATTACATTTTGGTCAATTTTCCTTCTATTTCTTACATCAAGGAACAGCGAATAATTTTTGTTTACACTATTCCAACCCTAAAATAAAATTTGGTCAATTTTCTTGTCACTTCTTGCATCAAGGAACAGCAAAAGAATTTTTTCACAAACCTCCAGCATTGGATTACATTTTGGTCAATTTTCCTTCTATTTCTTACATCAAGGAACAGCAAAAGAATTTTTTCACAAACCTCCAGCATTGGATTACATTTTGGTCAATTTTCCTTCTATTTCTTACATCAAGGAACAGCAAAAGAATTTTTTCACAAACCTCCAGCATTGGATTACATTTTGGTCAATTTTCCTTCTATTTCTTACATCAAGGAACAGCGAATAATTTTTGATTACACTATTCTAACCCTAAAATAAAATTTGGTCAATTTTCTTGTCACTTCTTGCATCAAGGAACAGCAAAAGAATTTTTTCACAAACCTCCGGCATTGGATTACATTTTGGTCAATTTTCTTTCTATTTCTTGCATCAAGGAACAGCAAAAAATTTTTTTCACAAACCTCCAGCATTGGATTACATTTTGGTCAATTTTCCTTCTATTTCTTACATCAAGGAACAGCAAAAGAATTTTTTCACAAACCTCCAGCATTGGATTACATTTTGGTCAATTTTCCTTCTATTTCTTACATCAAGGAACAGCAAAAGATTTTTTTCACAAACCTCCAGCATTGGATTACATTTTGGTCAATTTTCCTTCTATTTCTTACATCAAGGAACAGCGAATAATTTTTGTTTACACTATTCCAACCCTAAAATAAAATTTGGTCAATTTTCCTGTGACTTCTTGCATCAAGGAACATCAAATGATTTTTTCACAAACCTCCAGCATTGGATTACATTTTGGTCAATTTTCTTGTCACTTCTTACATCAAGGAACAGCAAAAGAATTTTTTCACAAACCTCCAGCATTGGATTACATTTTGGTCAATTTTCCTTCTATTTCTTACATCAAGGAACAGCAAAAGAATTTTTTCACAAACCTCCAGCATTGGATTACATTTTGGTCAATTTTCCTTCTATTTCTTACATCAAGGAACAGCAAAAGAATTTTTTCACAAACCTCCAGCATTGGATTACATTTTGGTCAATTTTCTTTCTATTTCTTGCATCAAGGAACAGCGAATAATTTTTGATTACACTATTCTAACCCTAAAATAAAATTTGGTCAATTTTCTTGTCACTTCTTGCATCAAGGAACAGCAAAAGAATTTTTTCACAAACCTCCGGCATTGGATTACATTTTGGTCAATTTTCTTTCTATTTCTTGCATCAAGGAACAACAAAAGAATTTTTTCACAAACCTCCAGCATTGGATTACATTTTGGTCAATTTTCCTTCTATTTCTTACATCAAGGAACAGCAAAAGAATTTTTTCACAAACCTCCAGCATTGGATTACATTTTGGTCAATTTTCCTTCTATTTCTTACATCAAGGAACAGCGAATAATTTTTGATTACACTATTCTAACCCTAAAATAAAATTTGGTCAATTTTCTTGTCACTTCTTGCATCAAGGAACAGCAAAAGAATTTTTTCACAAACCTCCGGCATTGGATTACATTTTGGTCAATTTTCTTTCTATTTCTTGCATCAAGGAACAGCAAAAGATTTTTTTCACAAACCTCCAGCATTGGATTACATTTTGGTCAATTTTCCTTCTATTTCTTACATCAAGGAACAGCAAAAGAATTTTTTCACAAACCTCCAGCATTGGATTACATTTTGGTCAATTTTCCTTCTATTTCTTACATCAAGGAACAGCGAATAATTTTTGTTTACACTATTCCAACCCTAAAATAAAATTTGGTCAATTTTCTTGTCACTTCTTGCATCAAGGAACAGCAAAAGAATTTTTTCACAAACCTCCAGCATTGGATTACATTTTGGTCAATTTTCCTTCTATTTCTTACATCAAGGAACAGCAAAAGAATTTTTTCACAAACCTCCAGCATTGGATTACATTTTGGTCAATTTTCCTTCTATTTCTTACATCAAGGAACAGCAAAAGAATTTTTTCACAAACCTCCAGCATTGGATTACATTTTGGTCAATTTTCCTTCTATTTCTTACATCAAGGAACAGCGAATAATTTTTGTTTACACTATTCCAACCCTAAAATAAAATTTGGTCAATTTTCTTGTCACTTCTTGCATCAAGGAACAGCAAAAGAATTTTTTCACAAACCTCCAGCATTGGATTACATTTTGGTCAATTTTCCTACTATTTCTTACATCAAGGAACAGCAAAAGAATTTTTTCACAAACCTCCAGCATTGGATTACATTTTGGTCAATTTTCTTTCTATTTCTTGCATCAAGGAACAGCGAATAATTTTTGATTACACTATTCTAACCCTAAAATAAAATTTGGTCAATTTTCTTGTCACTTCTTGCATCAAGGAACAGCAAAAGAATTTTTTCACAAACCTCCGGCATTGGATTACATTTTGGTCAATTTTCTTTCTATTTCTTGCATAAAGGAACAGCAAAAGATTTTTTTCACAAACCTCCAGCATTGGATTACATTTTGGTCAATTTTCCTTCTATTTCTTACATCAAGGAACAGCAAAAGAATTTTTTCACAAACCTCCAGCATTGGATTACATTTTGGTCAATTTTCCTTCTATTTCTTACATCAAGGAACAGCGAATAATTTTTGTTTACACTATTCCAACCCTAAAATAAAATTTGGTCAATTTTCTTGTCACTTCTTGCATCAAGGAACAGCAAAAGAATTTTTTCACAAACCTCCAGCATTGGATTACATTTTGGTCAATTTTCCTTCTATTTCTTACATCAAGGAACAGCAAAAGAATTTTTTCACAAACCTCCAGCATTGGATTACATTTTGGTCAATTTTCCTTCTATTTCTTACATCAAGGAACAGCAAAAGAATTTTTTCACAAACCTCCAGCATTGGATTACATTTTGGTCAATTTTCCTTCTATTTCTTACATCAAGGAACAGCGAATAATTTTTGTTTACACTATTCCAACCCTAAAATAAAATTTGGTCAATTTTCTTGTCACTTCTTGCATCAAGGAACAGCAAAAGAATTTTTTCACAAACCTCCAGCATTGGATTACATTTTGGTCAATTTTCCTTCTATTTCTTACATCAAGGAACAGCAAAAGAATTTTTTCACAAACCTCCAGCATTGGATTACATTTTGGTCAATTTTCTTTCTATTTCTTGCATCAAGGAACAGCGAATAATTTTTGATTACACTATTCTAACCCTAAAATAAAATTTGGTCAATTTTCTTGTCACTTCTTGCATCAAGGAACAGCAAAAGAATTTTTTCACAAACCTCCGGCATTGGATTACATTTTGGTCAATTTTCTTTCTATTTCTTGCATCAAGGAACAGCAAAAGATTTTTTTCACAAACCTCCAGCATTGGATTACATTTTGGTCAATTTTCCTTCTATTTCTTACATCAAGGAACAGCAAAAGAATTTTTTCACAAACCTCCAGCATTGGATTACATTTTGGTCAATTTTCCTTCTATTTCTTACATCAAGGAACAGCGAATAATTTTTGTTTACACTATTCCAACCCTAAAATAAAATTTGGTCAATTTTCTTGTCACTTCTTGCATCAAGGAACAGCAAAAGAATTTTTTCACAAACCTCCAGCATTGGATTACATTTTGGTCAATTTTCCTTCTATTTCTTACATCAAGGAACAGCAAAAGAATTTTTTCACAAACCTCCAGCATTGGATTACATTTTGGTCAATTTTCCTTCTATTTCTTACATCAAGGAACAGCAAAAGAATTTTTTCACAAACCTCCAGCATTGGATTACATTTTGGTCAATTTTCCTTCTATTTCTTACATCAAGGAACAGCGAATAATTTTTGTTTACACTATTCCAACCCTAAAATAAAATTTGGTCAATTTTCTTGTCACTTCTTGCATCAAGGAACAGCAAAAGAATTTTTTCACAAACCTCCAGCATTGGATTACATTTTGGTCAATTTTCCTTCTATTTCTTACATCAAGGAACAGCAAAAGAATTTTTTCACAAACCTCCAGCATTGGATTACATTTTGGTCAATTTTCTTTCTATTTCTTGCATCAAGGAACAGCGAATAATTTTTGATTACACTATTCTAACCCTAAAATAAAATTTGGTCAATTTTCTTGTCACTTCTTGCATCAAGGAACAGCAAAAGAATTTTTTCACAAACCTCCGGCATTGGATTACATTTTGGTCAATTTTCTTTCTATTTCTTGCATCAAGGAACAGCAAAAGATTTTTTTCACAAACCTCCAGCATTGGATTACATTTTGGTCAATTTTCCTTCTATTTCTTACATCAAGGAACAGCAAAAGAATTTTTTCACAAACCTCCAGCATTGGATTACATTTTGGTCAATTTTCCTTCTATTTCTTACATCAAGGAACAGCGTATAATTTTTGTTTACACTATTCCAACCCTAAAATAAAATTTGGTCAATTTTCTTGTCACTTCTTGCATCAAGGAACAGCAAAAGAATTTTTTCACAAACCTCCAGCATTGGATTACATTTTGGTCAATTTTCCTTCTATTTCTTACATCAAGGAACAGCAAAAGAATTTTTTCACAAACCTCCAGCATTGGATTACATTTTGGTCAATTTTCCTTCTATTTCTTACATCAAGGAACAGCGAATAATTTTTGTTTACACTATTCCAACCCTAAAATAAAATTTGGTCAATTTTCTTGTCACTTCTTGCATCAAGGAACAGCAAAAGAATTTTTTCACAAACCTCCAGCATTGGATTACATTTTGGTCAATTTTCCTTCTATTTCTTACATCAAGGAACAGCAAAAGAATTTTTTCACAAACCTCCAGCATTGGATTACATTTTGGTCAATTTTCCTTCTATTTCTTACATCAAGGAACAGCGAATAATTTTTGTTTACACTATTCCAACCCTAAAATAAAATTTGGTCAATTTTCTTGTCACTTCTTGCATCAAGGAACAGCAAAATAATTTTTTCACAAACCTCCGGCATTGGATTACATTTTGGTCAATTTTCTTTCAATTTTTGCATCAAGGAACAGCAAAAGAATTTTTTCACAAACCTCCAGCATTGGATTACATTTTGGTCAATTTTCCTTCTATTTCTTACATCAAGGAACAGCGAATAATTTTTGTTTACACTATTCCAACCCTAAAATAAAATTTGGTCAATTTTCTTGTCACTTCTTGCATCAAGGAACAGCAAAAGAATTTTTTCACAAACCTCCAGCATTGGATTACATTTTGGTCAATTTTCCTTCTATTTCTTACATCAAGGAACAGCAAAAGAATTTTTTCACAAACCTCCAGCATTGGATTACATTTTGGTCAATTTTCCTTCTATTTCTTACATCAAGGAACAGCAAAAGAATTTTTTCACAAACCTCCAGCATTGGATTACATTTTGGTCAATTTTCCTTCTATTTCTTACATCAAGGAACAGCAAAAGAATTTTTTCACAAACCTCCAGCATTGGATTACATTTTGGTCAATTTTCCTTCTATTTCTTGCTTCAAGGAACAGCGAATAATTTTTGTTTACACTATTCCAACCCTAAAATAAAATTTGGTCAATTTTCTTGTCACTTCTTGCATCAAGGAACAGCAAAAGAATTTTTTCACAAACCTCCAGCATTGGATTACATTTTGGTCAATTTTCTTTCTATTTCTTGCTTCAAGGAACAGCGAATAATTTTTGTTTACACTATTCCAACCCTAAAATAAAATTTGGTCAATTTTCTTGTCACTTCTTGCATCAAGGAACAGCAAAAGAATTTTTTCACAAACCTCCAGCATTGGATTACATTTTGGTCAATTTTCCTTCTATTTCTTACATCAAGGAACAGCAAAAGAATTTTTTCACAAACCTCCAGCATTGGATTACATTTTGGTCAATTTTCCTTCTATTTCTTACATCAAGGAACAGCAAAAGAATTTTTTCACAAACCTCCAGCATTGGATTACATTTTGGTCAATTTTCTTTCTATTTCTTGCATCAAGGAACAGCGAATAATTTTTGATTACACTATTCTAACCCTAAAATAAAATTTGGTCAATTTTCTTGTCACTTCTTGCATCAAGGAACAGCAAAAGAATTTTTTCACAAACCTCCGGCATTGGATTACATTTTGGTCAATTTTCTTTCTATTTCTTGCATCAAGGAACAGCGAATAATTTTTGATTACACTATTCTAACCCTAAAATAAAATTTGGTCAATTTTCTTGTCACTTCTTGCATCAAGGAACAGCAAAAGAATTTTTTCACAAACCTCCGGCATTGGATTACATTTTGGTCAATTTTCTTTCTATTTCTTACATCAAGGAACAGCGAATAATTTTTGTTTACACTATTCCAACCCTAAAATAAAATTTGGTCAATTTTCTTGTCACTTCTTGCATCAAGGAACAGCAAAAGAATTTTTTCACAAACCTCCAGCATTGGATTACATTTTGGTCAATTTTCCTTCTATTTCTTACATCAAGGAACAGCAAAAGAATTTTTTCACAAACCTTCAGCATTGGATTACATTTTGTTCAATTTTCCTTCTATTTCTTACATCAAGGAACAGCAAAAGAATTTTTTCACAAACCTCCAGCATTGGATTACATTTTGGTCAATTTTCTTTCTATTTCTTGCATCAAGGAACAGCGAATAATTTTTGATTACACTATTCTAACCCTAAAATAAAATTTGGTCAATTTTCTTGTCACTTCTTGCATCAAGGAACAGCAAAAGAATTTTTTCACAAACCGCCGGCATTGGATTACATTTTGGTCAATTTTCTTTCTATTTCTTGCATCAAGGAACAACAAAAGAATTTTTTCACAAACCTCCAGCATTGGATTACATTTTGGTCAATTTTCCTTCTATTTCTTACATCAAGGAACAGCAAAAGAATTTTTTCACAAACCTCCAGCATTGGATTACATTTTGGTCAATTTTCCTTCTATTTCTTACATCAAGGAACAGCAAAAGAATTTTTTCACAAACCTCCAGCATTGGATTACATTTTGGTCAATTTTCCTTCTATTTCTTACATCAAGGAACAGCGAATAATTTTTGTTTACACTATTCCAACCCTAAAATAAAATTTGGTCAATTTTCTTGTCACTTCTTGCATCAAGGAACAGCAAAAGAATTTTTTCACAAACCTCCAGCATTGGATTACATTTTGGTCAATTTTCCTTCTATTTCTTACATCAAGGAACAGCAAAAGAATTTTTTCACAAACCTCCAGCATTGGATTACATTTTGGTCAATTTTCCTTCTATTTCTTACATCAAGGAACAGCAAAAGAATTTTTTCACAAACCTCCAGCATTGGATTACATTTTGGTCAATTTTCCTTCTATTTCTTACATCAAGGAACAGCAAAAGAATTTTTTCACAAACCTCCAGCATTGGATTACATTTTGGTCAATTTTCCTTCTATTTCTTACATCAAGGAACAGCGAATAATTTTTGTTTACACTATTCCAACCCTAAAATAAAATTTGGTCAATTTTCTTGTCACTTCTTGCATCAAGGAACAGCAAAAGAATTTTTTCACAAACCTCCAGCATTGGATTACATTTTGGTCAATTTTCCTTCTATTTCTTACATCAAGGAACAGCAAAAGAATTTTTTCACAAACCTCCAGCATTGGATTACATTTTGGTCAATTTTCCTTCTATTTCTTACATCAAGGAACAGCAAAAGAATTTTTTCACAAACCTCCAGCATTGGATTACATTTTGGTCAATTTTCCTTCTATTTCTTACATCAAGGAACAGCGAATAATTTTTGTTTACACTATTCCAACCCTAAAATAAAATTTGGTCAATTTTCTTGTCACTTCTTGCATCAAGGAACAGCAAAAGAATTTTTTCACAAACCTCCGGCATTGGATTACATTTTGGTCAATTTTCTTTCTATTTCTTGCATCAAGGAACAACAAAATAATTTTTTCACAAACCTCCAGCATTGGATTACATTTTGGTCAATTTTCCTTCTATTTCTTACATCAAGGAACAGCGAATAATTTTTGTTTACACTATTCCAACCCTAAAATAAAATTTGGTCAATTTTCCTGTCACTTCTTGCATCAAGGAACATCAAATGAATTTTTTCACAAACCTCCAGCATTGGATTACATTTTGGTCAATTTTCTTGTCACTTCTTACATCAAGGAACAGCAAAAGAATTTTTTCACAAACCTCCAGCAGTGGATTACATTTTGGTCAATTTTCTTTCAATTTTTGCATCAAGGAACAGCAAAAGAATTTTTTCACAAACCTCCAGCATTGGATTACATTTTGGTCAATTTTCCTTCTATTTCTTACATCAAGGAACAGCAAAAGAATTTTTTCACAAACCTCCAGCATTGGATTACATTTTGGTCAATTTTCTTTCAATTTTTGCATCAAGGAACAGCAAAAGAATTTTTTCACAAACCTCCAGCATTGGATTACATTTTGGTCAATTTTCCTTCTATTTCTTACATCAAGGAACAGCGAATAATTTTTGTTTACACTATTCCAACCCTAAAATAAAATTTGGTCAATTTTCTTGTCACTTCTTGCATCAAGGAACAGCAAAAGAATTTTTTCACAAACCTCCAGCATTGGATTACATTTTGGTCAATTTTCCTTCTATTTCTTACATCAAGGAACAGCAAAAGAATTTTTTCACAAACCTCCAGCATTGGATTACATTTTGGTCAATTTTCCTTCTATTTCTTACATCAAGGTACAGCGAATAATTTTTGTTTACACTATTCCAACCCTAAAATAAAATTTGGTCAATTTTCTTGTCACTTCTTGCATCAAGAAACAGCAAAAGAATTTTTTCACAAACCTCCAGCATTGGATTACATTTTGGTCAATTTTCCTTCTATTTCTTACATCAAGGAACAGCAAAAGAATTTTTTCACAAACCTCCAGCATTGGATTACATTTTGGTCAATTTTCCTTCTATTTCTTACATCAAGGAACAGCGAATAATTTTTGTTTACACTATTCCAACCCTAAAATAAAATTTGGTCAATTTTCCTGTGACTTCTTGCATCAAGGAACATCAAATGATTTTTTCACAAACCTCCAGCATTGGATTACATTTTGGTCAATTTTCTTTCTATTTCTTGCATCAAGGAACAGCGAATAATTTTTGATTACACTATTCTAACCCTAAAATAAAATTTGGTCAATTTTCTTGTCACTTCTTGCATCAAGGAACAGCAAAAGAATTTTTTCACAAACCGCCGGCATTGGATTA
Organism: Ptychoptera albimana; assembly: GCA_961205885.1. Lineage (NCBI taxonomy): Eukaryota > Metazoa > Arthropoda > Insecta > Diptera > Ptychopteridae > Ptychoptera > Ptychoptera albimana. The sequence goes on along the minus strand of OY540802.1, from coordinate 113,185 downwards.
CATTTTGGTCAATTTTCTTTCTATTTCTTGCATCAAGGAACAACAAAAGAATTTTTTCACAAACCTCCAGCATTGGATTACATTTTGGTCAATTTTCCTTCTATTTCTTACATCAAGGAACAGCGAATAATTTTTGTTTACACTATTCCAACCCTAAAATAAAATTTGGTCAATTTTCTTGTCACTTCTTGCATCAAGGAACAGCAAAAGAATTTTTTCACAAACCTCCAGCATTGGATTACATTTTGGTCAATTTTCCTTCTATTTCTTACATCAAGGAACAGCGAATAATTTTTGTTTACACTATTCCAACCCTAAAATAAAATTTGGTCAATTTTCCTGTCACTTCTTACATCAAGGAACAGCAAAAGAATTTTTTCACAAACCTCCAGCATTGGATTACATTTTGGTCAATTTTCCTTCTATTTCTTACATCAAGGAACAGCAAAAGAATTTTTTCACAAACCTCCAGCATTGGATTACATTTTGGTCAATTTTCCTTCTATTTCTTACATCAAGGAACAGCAAAAGAATTTTTTCACAAACCTCCAGCATTGGATTACATTTTGGTCAATTTTCCTTCTATTTCTTACATCAAGGAACAGCGAATAATTTTTGTTTACACTATTCCAACCCTAAAATAAAATTTGGTCAATTTTCTTGTCACTTCTTGCATCAAGGAACAGCAAAAGAATTTTTTCACAAACCTCCAGCATTGGATTACATTTTGGTCAATTTTCCTTCTATTTCTTACATCAAGGAACAGCAAAAGAATTTTTTCACAAACCTCCAGCATTGGATTACATTTTGGTCAATTTTCCTTCTATTTCTTACATCAAGGAACAGCAAAAGAATTTTTTCACAAACCTCCAGCATTGGATTACATTTTGGTCAATTTTCCTTCTATTTCTTACATCAAGGAACAGCAAAAGAATTTTTTCACAAACCTCCAGCATTGGATTACATTTTGGTCAATTTTCCTTCTATTTCTTACATCAAGGAACAGCGAATAATTTTTGTTTACACTATTCCAACCCTAAAATAAAATTTGGTCAATTTTCTTGTCACTTCTTGCATCAAGGAACAGCAAAAGAATTTTTTCACAAACCTCCAGCATTGGATTACATTTTGGTCAATTTTCCTTCTATTTCTTACATCAAGGAACAGCAAAAGAATTTTTTCACAAACCTCCAGCATTGGATTACATTTTGGTCAATTTTCCTTCTATTTCTTACATCAAGGAACAGCAAAAGAATTTTTTCACAAACCTCCAGCATTGGATTACATTTTGGTCAATTTTCCTTCTATTTCTTACATCAAGGAACAGCGAATAATTTTTGTTTACACTATTCCAACCCTAAAATAAAATTTGGTCAATTTTCTTGTCACTTCTTGCATCAAGGAACAGCAAAAGAATTTTTTCACAAACCTCCGGCATTGGATTACATTTTGGTCAATTTTCTTTCTATTTCTTGCATCAAGGAACAACAAAATAATTTTTTCACAAACCTCCAGCATTGGATTACATTTTGGTCAATTTTCCTTCTATTTCTTACATCAAGGAACAGCGAATAATTTTTGTTTACACTATTCCAACCCTAAAATAAAATTTGGTCAATTTTCCTGTCACTTCTTGCATCAAGGAACATCAAATGAATTTTTTCACAAACCTCCAGCATTGGATTACATTTTGGTCAATTTTCTTGTCACTTCTTACATCAAGGAACAGCAAAAGAATTTTTTCACAAACCTCCAGCAGTGGATTACATTTTGGTCAATTTTCTTTCAATTTTTGCATCAAGGAACAGCAAAAGAATTTTTTCACAAACCTCCAGCATTGGATTACATTTTGGTCAATTTTCCTTCTATTTCTTACATCAAGGAACAGCAAAAGAATTTTTTCACAAACCTCCAGCATTGGATTACATTTTGGTCAATTTTCTTTCAATTTTTGCATCAAGGAACAGCAAAAGAATTTTTTCACAAACCTCCAGCATTGGATTACATTTTGGTCAATTTTCCTTCTATTTCTTACATCAAGGAACAGCGAATAATTTTTGTTTACACTATTCCAACCCTAAAATAAAATTTGGTCAATTTTCTTGTCACTTCTTGCATCAAGGAACAGCAAAAGAATTTTTTCACAAACCTCCAGCATTGGATTACATTTTGGTCAATTTTCCTTCTATTTCTTACATCAAGGAACAGCAAAAGAATTTTTTCACAAACCTCCAGCATTGGATTACATTTTGGTCAATTTTCCTTCTATTTCTTACATCAAGGTACAGCGAATAATTTTTGTTTACACTATTCCAACCCTAAAATAAAATTTGGTCAATTTTCTTGTCACTTCTTGCATCAAGAAACAGCAAAAGAATTTTTTCACAAACCTCCAGCATTGGATTACATTTTGGTCAATTTTCCTTCTATTTCTTACATCAAGGAACAGCAAAAGAATTTTTTCACAAACCTCCAGCATTGGATTACATTTTGGTCAATTTTCCTTCTATTTCTTACATCAAGGAACAGCGAATAATTTTTGTTTACACTATTCCAACCCTAAAATAAAATTTGGTCAATTTTCCTGTGACTTCTTGCATCAAGGAACATCAAATGATTTTTTCACAAACCTCCAGCATTGGATTACATTTTGGTCAATTTTCTTTCTATTTCTTGCATCAAGGAACAGCGAATAATTTTTGATTACACTATTCTAACCCTAAAATAAAATTTGGTCAATTTTCTTGTCACTTCTTGCATCAAGGAACAGCAAAAGAATTTTTTCACAAACCGCCGGCATTGGATTACATTTTGGTCAATTTTCTTTCTATTTCTTGCATCAAGGAACAACAAAAGAATTTTTTCACAAACCTCCAGCATTGGATTACATTTTGGTCAATTTTCCTTCTATTTCTTACATCAAGGAACAGCGAATAATTTTTGTTTACACTATTCCAACCCTAAAATAAAATTTGGTCAATTTTCTTGTCACTTCTTGCATCAAGGAACAGCAAAAGAATTTTTTCACAAACCTCCAGCATTGGATTACATTTTGGTCAATTTTCCTTCTATTTCTTACATCAAGGAACAGCGAATAATTTTTGTTTACACTATTCCAACCCTAAAATAAAATTTGGTCAATTTTCCTGTCACTTCTTGCATCAAGGAACAGCAAAAGAATTTTTTCACAAACCTCCGGCATTGGATTACATTTTGGTCAATTTTCCTTCTATTTCTTACATCAAGGAACAGCAAAAGAATTTTTTCACAAACCTCCAGCATTGGATTACATTTTGGTCAATTTTCCTTCTATTTCTTACATCAAGGAACAGCGAATAATTTTTGTTTACACTATTCCAACCCTAAAATAAAATTTGGTCAATTTTCTTGTCACTTCTTGCATCAAGGAACAGCAAAAGAATTTTTTCACAAACCTCCAGCATTGGATTACATTTTGGTCAATTTTCCTTCTATTTCTTACATCAAGGAACAGCGAATAATTTTTGTTTACACTATTCCAACCCTAAAATAAAATTTGGTCAATTTTCTTGTCACTTCTTGCATCAAGGAACAGCAAAATAATCTTTTCACAAACCTCCAGCATTGGATTACATTTTGGTCAATTTTCCTTCTATTTCTTACATCAAGGAACAGCAAAAGAATTTTTTCACAAACCTCCAGCATTGGATTACATTTTGGTCAATTTTCCTTCTATTTCTTACATCAAGGAACAGCGAATAATTTTTGTTTACACTATTCCAACCCTAAAATAAAATTTGGTCAATTTTCCTGTGACTTCTTGCATCAAGGAACAGCAAAAGAATTTTTTCACAAACCTCCAGCATTGGATTACATTTTGGTCAATTTTCCTTCTATTTCTTACATCAAGGAACAGCAAAAGAATTTTTTCACAAACCTCCAGCATTGGATTACATTTTGGTCAATTTTCCTTCTATTTCTTACATCAAGGAACAGCAAAAGAATTTTTTCACAAACCTCCAGCATTGGATTACATTTTGGTCAATTTTCCTTCTATTTCTTACATCAAGGAACAGCGAATAATTTTTGTTTACACTATTCCAACCCTAAAATAAAATTTGGTCAATTTTCCTGTCACTTCTTGCATCAAGGAACATCAAATGAATTTTTTCACAAACCTCCAGCATTGGATTACATTTTGGTCAATTTTCTTGTCACTTCTTACATCAAGGAACAGCAAAAGAATTTTTTCACAAACCTCCAGCATTGGATTACATTTTGGTCAATTTTCTTTCTATTTCTTACATCAAGGAACAGCAAAAGAATTTTTTCACAAACCTCCAGCATTGGATTACATTTTGGTCAATTTTCTTTCAATTTTTGCATCAAGGAACAGCAAAAGAATTTTTTCACAAACCTCCAGCATTGGATTACATTTTGGTCAATTTTCCTTCTATTTCTTACATCAAGGAACAGCGAATAATTTTTGTTTACACTATTCCAACCCTAAAATAAAATTTGGTCAATTTTCTTGTCACTTCTTGCATCAAGGAACAGCAAAAGAATTTTTTCACAAACCTCCAGCATTGGATTACATTTTGGTCAATTTTCCTTCTATTTCTTACATCAAGGAACAGCAAAAGAATTTTTTCACAAACCTCCAGCATTGGATTACATTTTGGTCAATTTTCCTTCTATTTCTTACATCAAGGAACAGCGAATAATTTTTGTTTACACTATTCCAACCCTAAAATAAAATTTGGTCAATTTTCTTGTGACTTCTTGCATCAAGGAACAGCAAAAGAATTTTTTCACAAACCTCCAGCATTGGATTACATTTTGGTCAATTTTCCTTCTATTTCTTACATCAAGGAACAGCAAAAGAATTTTTTCACAAACCTCCAGCATTGGATTACATTTTGGTCAATTTTCCTTCTATTTCTTACATCAAGGAACAGCGAATAATTTTTGTTTACACTATTCCAACCCTAAAATAAAATTTGGTCAATTTTCCTGTCACTTCTTGCATCAAGGAACATCAAATGAATTTTTTCACAAACCTCCAGCATTGGATTACATTTTGGTCAATTTTCTTGTCACTTCTTACATCAAGGAACAGCAAAAGAATTTTTTCACAAACCTCCAGCATTGGATTACATTTTGGTCAATTTTCTTTCTATTTCTTACATCAAGGAACAGCAAAAGAATTTTTTCACAAACCTCCAGCATTGGATTACATTTTGGTCAATTTTCTTTCAATTTTTGCATCAAGGAACAGCAAAAGAATTTTTTCACAAACCTCCAGCATTGGATTACATTTTGGTCAATTTTCCTTCTATTTCTTACATCAAGGAACAGCGAATAATTTTTGTTTACACTATTCCAACCCTAAAATAAAATTTGGTCAATTTTCTTGTCACTTCTTGCATCAAGGAACAGCAAAAGAATTTTTTCACAAACCTCCAGCATTGGATTACATTTTGGTCAATTTTCCTTCTATTTCTTACATCAAGGAACAGCAAAAGAATTTTTTCACAAACCTCCAGCATTGGATTACATTTTGGTCAATTTTCCTTCTATTTCTTACATCAAGGAACAGCGAATAATTTTTGTTTACACTATTCCAACCCTAAAATAAAATTTGGTCAATTTTCTTGTGACTTCTTGCATCAAGGAACAGCAAAAGAATTTTTTCACAAACCTCCAGCATTGGATTACATTTTGGTCAATTTTCCTTCTATTTCTTACATCAAGGAACAGCGAATAATTTTTGTTTACACTATTCCAACCCTAAAATAAAATTTGGTCAATTTTCCTGTCACTTCTTGCATCAAGGAACATCAAATGAATTTTTTCACAAACCTCCAGCATTGGATTACATTTTGGTCAATTTTCTTGTCACTTCTTACATCAAGGAACAGCAAAAGAATTTTTTCACAAACCTCCAGCATTGGATTACATTTTGGTCAATTTTCTTTCTATTTCTTACATCAAGGAACAGCAAAAGAATTTTTTCACAAACCTCCAGCATTGGATTACATTTTGGTCAATTTTCTTTCAATTTTTGCATCAAGGAACAGCAAAAGAATTTTTTCACAAACCTCCAGCATTGGATTACATTTTGGTCAATTTTCCTTCTATTTCTTACATCAAGGAACAGCGAATAATTTTTGTTTACACTATTCCAACCCTAAAATAAAATTTGGTCAATTTTCTTGTCACTTCTTGCATCAAGGAACAGCAAAAGAATTTTTTCACAAACCTCCAGCATTGGATTACATTTTGGTCAATTTTCCTTCTATTTCTTACATCAAGGAACAGCAAAAGAATTTTTTCACAAACCTCCAGCATTGGATTACATTTTGGTCAATTTTCCTTCTATTTCTTACATCAAGGAACAGCGAATAATTTTTGTTTACACTATTCCAACCCTAAAATAAAATTTGGTCAATTTTCCTGTCACTTCTTGCATCAAGGAACATCAAATGAATTTTTTCACAAACCTCCAGCATTGGATTACATTTTGGTCAATTTTCTTGTCACTTCTTACATCAAGGAACAGCAAAAGAATTTTTTCACAAACCTCCAGCATTGGATTACATTTTGGTCAATTTTCTTTCTATTTCTTACATCAAGGAACAGCAAAAGAATTTTTTCACAAACCTCCAGCATTGGATTACATTTTGGTCAATTTTCTTTCAATTTTTGCATCAAGGAACAGCAAAAGAATTTTTTCACAAACCTCCAGCATTGGATTACATTTTGGTCAATTTTCCTTCTATTTCTTACATCAAGGAACAGCGAATAATTTTTGTTTACACTATTCCAACCCTAAAATAAAATTTGGTCAATTTTCTTGTCACTTCTTGCATCAAGGAACAGCAAAAGAATTTTTTCACAAACCTCCAGCATTGGATTACATTTTGGTCAATTTTCCTTCTATTTCTTACATCAAGGAACAGCAAAAGAATTTTTTCACAAACCTCCAGCATTGGATTACATTTTGGTCAATTTTCCTTCTATTTCTTACATCAAGGAACAGCGAATAATTTTTGTTTACACTATTCCAACCCTAAAATAAAATTTGGTCAATTTTCTTGTCACTTCTTGCATCAAGGAACAGCAAAAGAATTTTTTCACAAACCTCCAGCATTGGATTACATTTTGGTCAATTTTCCTTCTATTTCTTACATCAAGGAACAGCAAAAGAATTTTTTCACAAACCTCCAGCATTGGATTACATTTTGGTCAATTTTCCTTCTATTTCTTACATCAAGGAACAGCAAAAGAATTTTTTCACAAACCTCCAGCATTGGATTACATTTTGGTCAATTTTCCTTCTATTTCTTACATCAAGGAACAGCAAAAGAATTTTTTCACAAACCTCCAGCATTGGATTACATTTTGGTCAATTTTCCTTCTATTTCTTACATCAAGGAACAGCGAATAATTTTTGTTTACACTATTCCAACCCTAAAATAAAATTTGGTCAATTTTCTTGTCACTTCTTGCATCAAGGAACAGCAAAAGAATTTTTTCACAAACCTCCAGCATTGGATTACATTTTGGTCAATTTTCCTTCTATTTCTTACATCAAGGAACAGCAAAAGAATTTTTTCACAAACCTCCAGCATTGGATTACATTTTGGTCAATTTTCCTTCTATTTCTTACATCAAGGAACAGCAAAAGAATTTTTTCACAAACCTCCAGCATTGGATTACATTTTGGTCAATTTTCCTTCTATTTCTTACATCAAGGAACAGCGAATAATTTTTGTTTACACTATTCCAACCCTAAAATAAAATTTGGTCAATTTTCTTGTCACTTCTTGCATCAAGGAACAGCAAAAGAATTTTTTCACAAACCTCCGGCATTGGATTACATTTTGGTCAATTTTCTTTCTATTTCTTGCATCAAGGAACAACAAAATAATTTTTTCACAAACCTCCAGCATTGGATTACATTTTGGTCAATTTTCCTTCTATTTCTTACATCAAGGAACAGCGAATAATTTTTGTTTACACTATTCCAACCCTAAAATAAAATTTGGTCAATTTTCCTGTCACTTCTTGCATCAAGGAACATCAAATGAATTTTTTCACAAACCTCCAGCATTGGATTACATTTTGGTCAATTTTCTTGTCACTTCTTACATCAAGGAACAGCAAAAGAATTTTTTCACAAACCTCCAGCAGTGGATTACATTTTGGTCAATTTTCTTTCAATTTTTGCATCAAGGAACAGCAAAAGAATTTTTTCACAAACCTCCAGCATTGGATTACATTTTGGTCAATTTTCCTTCTATTTCTTACATCAAGGAACAGCAAAAGAATTTTTTCACAAACCTCCAGCATTGGATTACATTTTGGTCAATTTTCTTTCAATTTTTGCATCAAGGAACAGCAAAAGAATTTTTTCACAAACCTCCAGCATTGGATTACATTTTGGTCAATTTTCCTTCTATTTCTTACATCAAGGAACAGCGAATAATTTTTGTTTACACTATTCCAACCCTAAAATAAAATTTGGTCAATTTTCTTGTCACTTCTTGCATCAAGGAACAGCAAAAGAATTTTTTCACAAACCTCCAGCATTGGATTACATTTTGGTCAATTTTCCTTCTATTTCTTACATCAAGGAACAGCAAAAGAATTTTTTCACAAACCTCCAGCATTGGATTACATTTTGGTCAATTTTCCTTCTATTTCTTACATCAAGGTACAGCGAATAATTTTTGTTTACACTATTCCAACCCTAAAATAAAATTTGGTCAATTTTCTTGTCACTTCTTGCATCAAGAAACAGCAAAAGAATTTTTTCACAAACCTCCAGCATTGGATTACATTTTGGTCAATTTTCCTTCTATTTCTTACATCAAGGAACAGCAAAAGAATTTTTTCACAAACCTCCAGCATTGGATTACATTTTGGTCAATTTTCCTTCTATTTCTTACATCAAGGAACAGCGAATAATTTTTGTTTACACTATTCCAACCCTAAAATAAAATTTGGTCAATTTTCCTGTGACTTCTTGCATCAAGGAACATCAAATGATTTTTTCACAAACCTCCAGCATTGGATTACATTTTGGTCAATTTTCTTTCTATTTCTTGCATCAAGGAACAGCGAATAATTTTTGATTACACTATTCTAACCCTAAAATAAAATTTGGTCAATTTTCTTGTCACTTCTTGCATCAAGGAACAGCAAAAGAATTTTTTCACAAACCGCCGGCATTGGATTACATTTTGGTCAATTTTCTTTCTATTTCTTGCATCAAGGAACAACAAAAGAATTTTTTCACAAACCTCCAGCATTGGATTACATTTTGGTCAATTTTCCTTCTATTTCTTACATCAAGGAACAGCGAATAATTTTTGTTTACACTATTCCAACCCTAAAATAAAATTTGGTCAATTTTCTTGTCACTTCTTGCATCAAGGAACAGCAAAAGAATTTTTTCACAAACCTCCAGCATTGGATTACATTTTGGTCAATTTTCCTTCTATTTCTTACATCAAGGAACAGCGAATAATTTTTGTTTACACTATTCCAACCCTAAAATAAAATTTGGTCAATTTTCCTGTCACTTCTTGCATCAAGGAACAGCAAAAGAATTTTTTCACAAACCTCCGGCATTGGATTACATTTTGGTCAATTTTCCTTCTATTTCTTACATCAAGGAACAGCAAAAGAATTTTTTCACAAACCTCCAGCATTGGATTACATTTTGGTCAATTTTCCTTCTATTTCTTACATCAAGGAACAGCGAATAATTTTTGTTTACACTATTCCAACCCTAAAATAAAATTTGGTCAATTTTCTTGTCACTTCTTGCATCAAGGAACAGCAAAAGAATTTTTTCACAAACCTCCAGCATTGGATTACATTTTGGTCAATTTTCCTTCTATTTCTTACATCAAGGAACAGCGAATAATTTTTGTTTACACTATTCCAACCCTAAAATAAAATTTGGTCAATTTTCTTGTCACTTCTTGCATCAAGGAACAGCAAAATAATCTTTTCACAAACCTCCAGCATTGGATTACATTTTGGTCAATTTTCCTTCTATTTCTTACATCAAGGAACAGCAAAAGAATTTTTTCACAAACCTCCAGCATTGGATTACATTTTGGTCAATTTTCCTTCTATTTCTTACATCAAGGAACAGCGAATAATTTTTGTTTACACTATTCCAACCCTAAAATAAAATTTGGTCAATTTTCTTGTCACTTCTTGCATCAAGGAACAGCAAAAGAATTTTTTCACAAACCTCCAGCATTGGATTACATTTTGGTCAATTTTCCTTCTATTTCTTACATCAAGGAACAGCGAATAATTTTTGTTTACACTATTCCAACCCTAAAATAAAATTTGGTCAATTTTCTTGTCACTTCTTGCATCAAGGAACAGCAAAAGAATTTTTTCACAAACCTCCAGCATTGGATTACATTTTGGTCAATTTTCCTTCTATTTCTTACATCAAGGAACAGCAAAAGAATTTTTTCACAAACCTCCAGCATTGGATTACATTTTGGTCAATTTTCCTTCTATTTCTTACATCAAGGTACAGCGAATAATTTTTGTTTACACTATTCCAACCCTAAAATAAAATTTGGTCAATTTTCTTGTCACTTCATGCATCAAGAAACAGCAAAAGAATTTTTTCACAAACCTCCAGCATTGGATTACATTTTGGTCAATTTTCCTTCTATTTCTTACATCAAGGAACAGCAAAAGAATTTTTTCACAAACCGCCGGCATTGGATTACATTTTGGTCAATTTTCTTTCTATTTCTTGCATCAAGGAACAACAAAAGAATTTTTTCACAAACCTCCAGCATTGGATTACATTTTGGTCAATTTTCCTTCTATTTCTTACATCAAGGAACAGCGAATAATTTTTGTTTACACTATTCCAACCCTAAAATAAAATTTGGTCAATTTTCTTGTCACTTCTTGCATCAAGGAACAGCAAAAGAATTTTTTCACAAACCTCCAGCATTGGATTACATTTTGGTCAATTTTCCTTCTATTTCTTACATCAAGGAACAGCGAATAATTTTTGTTTACACTATTCCAACCCTAAAATAAAATTTGGTCAATTTTCCTGTGACTTCTTGCATCAAGGAACAGCAAAAGAATTTTTTCACAAACCTCCAGCATTGGATTACATTTTGGTCAATTTTCCTTCTATTTCTTACATCAAGGAACAGCAAAAGAATTTTTTCACAAACCTCCAGCATTGGATTACATTTTGGTCAATTTTCCTTCTATTTCTTACATCAAGGAACAGCAAAAGAATTTTTTCACAAACCTCCAGCATTGGATTACATTTTGGTCAATTTTCCTTCTATTTCTTACATCAAGGAACAGCGAATAATTTTTGTTTACACTATTCCAACCCTAAAATAAAATTTGGTCAATTTTCCTGTCACTTCTTGCATCAAGGAACATCAAATGAATTTTTTCACAAACCTCCAGCATTGGATTACATTTTGGTCAATTTTCTTGTCACTTCTTACATCAAGGAACAGCAAAAGAATTTTTTCACAAACCTCCAGCATTGGATTACATTTTGGTCAATTTTCTTTCTATTTCTTACATCAAGGAACAGCAAAAGAATTTTTTCACAAACCTCCAGCATTGGATTACATTTTGGTCAATTTTCTTTCAATTTTTGCATCAAGGAACAGCAAAAGAATTTTTTCACAAACCTCCAGCATTGGATTACATTTTGGTCAATTTTCCTTCTATTTCTTACATCAAGGAACAGCGAATAATTTTTGTTTACACTATTCCAACCCTAAAATAAAATTTGGTCAATTTTCTTGTCACTTCTTGCATCAAGGAACAGCAAAAGAATTTTTTCACAAACCTCCAGCATTGGATTACATTTTGGTCAATTTTCCTTCTATTTCTTACATCAAGGAACAGCAAAAGAATTTTTTCACAAACCTCCAGCATTGGATTACATTTTGGTCAATTTTCCTTCTATTTCTTACATCAAGGAACAGCGAATAATTTTTGTTTACACTATTCCAACCCTAAAATAAAATTTGGTCAATTTTCTTGTGACTTCTTGCATCAAGGAACAGCAAAAGAATTTTTTCACAAACCTCCAGCATTGGATTACATTTTGGTCAATTTTCCTTCTATTTCTTACATCAAGGAACAGCAAAAGAATTTTTTCACAAACCTCCAGCATTGGATTACATTTTGGTCAATTTTCCTTCTATTTCTTACATCAAGGAACAGCGAATAATTTTTGTTTACACTATTCCAACCCTAAAATAAAATTTGGTCAATTTTCCTGTCACTTCTTGCATCAAGGAACATCAAATGAATTTTTTCACAAACCTCCAGCATTGGATTACATTTTGGTCAATTTTCTTGTCACTTCTTACATCAAGGAACAGCAAAAGAATTTTTTCACAAACCTCCAGCATTGGATTACATTTTGGTCAATTTTCTTTCTATTTCTTACATCAAGGAACAGCAAAAGAATTTTTTCACAAACCTCCAGCATTGGATTACATTTTGGTCAATTTTCTTTCAATTTTTGCATCAAGGAACAGCAAAAGAATTTTTTCACAAACCTCCAGCATTGGATTACATTTTGGTCAATTTTCCTTCTATTTCTTACATCAAGGAACAGCGAATAATTTTTGTTTACACTATTCCAACCCTAAAATAAAATTTGGTCAATTTTCTTGTCACTTCTTGCATCAAGGAACAGCAAAAGAATTTTTTCACAAACCTCCAGCATTGGATTACATTTTGGTCAATTTTCCTTCTATTTCTTACATCAAGGAACAGCAAAAGAATTTTTTCACAAACCTCCAGCATTGGATTACATTTTGGTCAATTTTCCTTCTATTTCTTACATCAAGGAACAGCGAATAATTTTTGTTTACACTATTCCAACCCTAAAATAAAATTTGGTCAATTTTCTTGTGACTTCTTGCATCAAGGAACAGCAAAAGAATTTTTTCACAAACCTCCAGCATTGGATTACATTTTGGTCAATTTTCCTTCTATTTCTTACATCAAGGAACAGCGAATAATTTTTGTTTACACTATTCCAACCCTAAAATAAAATTTGGTCAATTTTCCTGTCACTTCTTGCATCAAGGAACATCAAATGAATTTTTTCACAAACCTCCAGCATTGGATTACATTTTGGTCAATTTTCTTGTCACTTCTTACATCAAGGAACAGCAAAAGAATTTTTTCACAAACCTCCAGCATTGGATTACATTTTGGTCAATTTTCTTTCTATTTCTTACATCAAGGAACAGCAAAAGAATTTTTTCACAAACCTCCAGCATTGGATTACATTTTGGTCAATTTTCTTTCAATTTTTGCATCAAGGAACAGCAAAAGAATTTTTTCACAAACCTCCAGCATTGGATTACATTTTGGTCAATTTTCCTTCTATTTCTTACATCAAGGAACAGCGAATAATTTTTGTTTACACTATTCCAACCCTAAAATAAAATTTGGTCAATTTTCTTGTCACTTCTTGCATCAAGGAACAGCAAAAGAATTTTTTCACAAACCTCCAGCATTGGATTACATTTTGGTCAATTTTCCTTCTATTTCTTACATCAAGGAACAGCAAAAGAATTTTTTCACAAACCTCCAGCATTGGATTACATTTTGGTCAATTTTCCTTCTATTTCTTACATCAAGGAACAGCGAATAATTTTTGTTTACACTATTCCAACCCTAAAATAAAATTTGGTCAATTTTCCTGTCACTTCTTGCATCAAGGAACATCAAATGAATTTTTTCACAAACCTCCAGCATTGGATTACATTTTGGTCAATTTTCTTGTCACTTCTTACATCAAGGAACAGCAAAAGAATTTTTTCACAAACCTCCAGCATTGGATTACATTTTGGTCAATTTTCTTTCTATTTCTTACATCAAGGAACAGCAAAAGAATTTTTTCACAAACCTCCAGCATTGGATTACATTTTGGTCAATTTTCTTTCAATTTTTGCATCAAGGAACAGCAAAAGAATTTTTTCACAAACCTCCAGCATTGGATTACATTTTGGTCAATTTTCCTTCTATTTCTTACATCAAGGAACAGCGAATAATTTTTGTTTACACTATTCCAACCCTAAAATAAAATTTGGTCAATTTTCTTGTCACTTCTTGCATCAAGGAACAGCAAAAGAATTTTTTCACAAACCTCCAGCATTGGATTACATTTTGGTCAATTTTCCTTCTATTTCTTACATCAAGGAACAGCAAAAGAATTTTTTCACAAACCTCCAGCATTGGATTACATTTTGGTCAATTTTCCTTCTATTTCTTACATCAAGGAACAGCGAATAATTTTTGTTTACACTATTCCAACCCTAAAATAAAATTTGGTCAATTTTCTTGTCACTTCTTGCATCAAGGAACAGCAAAAGAATTTTTTCACAAACCTCCAGCATTGGATTACATTTTGGTCAATTTTCCTTCTATTTCTTACATCAAGGAACAGCAAAAGAATTTTTTCACAAACCTCCAGCATTGGATTACATTTTGGTCAATTTTCCTTCTATTTCTTACATCAAGGAACAGCAAAAGAATTTTTTCACAAACCTCCAGCATTGGATTACATTTTGGTCAATTTTCCTTCTATTTCTTACATCAAGGAACAGCAAAAGAATTTTTTCACAAACCTCCAGCATTGGATTACATTTTGGTCAATTTTCCTTCTATTTCTTACATCAAGGAACAGCGAATAATTTTTGTTTACACTATTCCAACCCTAAAATAAAATTTGGTCAATTTTCTTGTCACTTCTTGCATCAAGGAACAGCAAAAGAATTTTTTCACAAACCTCCAGCATTGGATTACATTTTGGTCAATTTTCCTTCTATTTCTTACATCAAGGAACAGCAAAAGAATTTTTTCACAAACCTCCAGCATTGGATTACATTTTGGTCAATTTTCCTTCTATTTCTTACATCAAGGAACAGCAAAAGAATTTTTTCACAAACCTCCAGCATTGGATTACATTTTGGTCAATTTTCCTTCTATTTCTTACATCAAGGAACAGCGAATAATTTTTGTTTACACTATTCCAACCCTAAAATAAAATTTGGTCAATTTTCTTGTCACTTCTTGCATCAAGGAACAGCAAAAGAATTTTTTCACAAACCTCCGGCATTGGATTACATTTTGGTCAATTTTCTTTCTATTTCTTGCATCAAGGAACAACAAAATAATTTTTTCACAAACCTCCAGCATTGGATTACATTTTGGTCAATTTTCCTTCTATTTCTTACATCAAGGAACAGCGAATAATTTTTGTTTACACTATTCCAACCCTAAAATAAAATTTGGTCAATTTTCCTGTCACTTCTTGCATCAAGGAACATCAAATGAATTTTTTCACAAACCTCCAGCATTGGATTACATTTTGGTCAATTTTCTTGTCACTTCTTACATCAAGGAACAGCAAAAGAATTTTTTCACAAACCTCCAGCAGTGGATTACATTTTGGTCAATTTTCTTTCAATTTTTGCATCAAGGAACAGCAAAAGAATTTTTTCACAAACCTCCAGCATTGGATTACATTTTGGTCAATTTTCCTTCTATTTCTTACATCAAGGAACAGCAAAAGAATTTTTTCACAAACCTCCAGCATTGGATTACATTTTGGTCAATTTTCTTTCAATTTTTGCATCAAGGAACAGCAAAAGAATTTTTTCACAAACCTCCAGCATTGGATTACATTTTGGTCAATTTTCCTTCTATTTCTTACATCAAGGAACAGCGAATAATTTTTGTTTACACTATTCCAACCCTAAAATAAAATTTGGTCAATTTTCTTGTCACTTCTTGCATCAAGGAACAGCAAAAGAATTTTTTCACAAACCTCCAGCATTGGATTACATTTTGGTCAATTTTCCTTCTATTTCTTACATCAAGGAACAGCAAAAGAATTTTTTCACAAACCTCCAGCATTGGATTACATTTTGGTCAATTTTCCTTCTATTTCTTACATCAAGGTACAGCGAATAATTTTTGTTTACACTATTCCAACCCTAAAATAAAATTTGGTCAATTTTCTTGTCACTTCTTGCATCAAGAAACAGCAAAAGAATTTTTTCACAAACCTCCAGCATTGGATTACATTTTGGTCAATTTTCCTTCTATTTCTTACATCAAGGAACAGCAAAAGAATTTTTTCACAAACCTCCAGCATTGGATTACATTTTGGTCAATTTTCCTTCTATTTCTTACATCAAGGAACAGCGAATAATTTTTGTTTACACTATTCCAACCCTAAAATAAAATTTGGTCAATTTTCCTGTGACTTCTTGCATCAAGGAACATCAAATGATTTTTTCACAAACCTCCAGCATTGGATTACATTTTGGTCAATTTTCTTTCTATTTCTTGCATCAAGGAACAGCGAATAATTTTTGATTACACTATTCTAACCCTAAAATAAAATTTGGTCAATTTTCTTGTCACTTCTTGCATCAAGGAACAGCAAAAGAATTTTTTCACAAACCGCCGGCATTGGATTACATTTTGGTCAATTTTCTTTCTATTTCTTGCATCAAGGAACAACAAAAGAATTTTTTCACAAACCTCCAGCATTGGATTACATTTTGGTCAATTTTCCTTCTATTTCTTACATCAAGGAACAGCGAATAATTTTTGTTTACACTATTCCAACCCTAAAATAAAATTTGGTCAATTTTCTTGTCACTTCTTGCATCAAGGAACAGCAAAAGAATTTTTTCACAAACCTCCAGCATTGGATTACATTTTGGTCAATTTTCCTTCTATTTCTTACATCAAGGAACAGCGAATAATTTTTGTTTACACTATTCCAACCCTAAAATAAAATTTGGTCAATTTTCCTGTCACTTCTTGCATCAAGGAACAGCAAAAGAATTTTTTCACAAACCTCCGGCATTGGATTACATTTTGGTCAATTTTCCTTCTATTTCTTACATCAAGGAACAGCAAAAGAATTTTTTCACAAACCTCCAGCATTGGATTACATTTTGGTCAATTTTCCTTCTATTTCTTACATCAAGGAACAGCGAATAATTTTTGTTTACACTATTCCAACCCTAAAATAAAATTTGGTCAATTTTCTTGTCACTTCTTGCATCAAGGAACAGCAAAAGAATTTTTTCACAAACCTCCAGCATTGGATTACATTTTGGTCAATTTTCCTTCTATTTCTTACATCAAGGAACAGCGAATAATTTTTGTTTACACTATTCCAACCCTAAAATAAAATTTGGTCAATTTTCTTGTCACTTCTTGCATCAAGGAACAGCAAAATAATCTTTTCACAAACCTCCAGCATTGGATTACATTTTGGTCAATTTTCCTTCTATTTCTTACATCAAGGAACAGCAAAAGAATTTTTTCACAAACCTCCAGCATTGGATTACATTTTGGTCAATTTTCCTTCTATTTCTTACATCAAGGAACAGCGAATAATTTTTGTTTACACTATTCCAACCCTAAAATAAAATTTGGTCAATTTTCCTGTGACTTCTTGCATCAAGGAACAGCAAAAGAATTTTTTCACAAACCTCCAGCATTGGATTACATTTTGGTCAATTTTCCTTCTATTTCTTACATCAAGGAACAGCAAAAGAATTTTTTCACAAACCTCCAGCATTGGATTACATTTTGGTCAATTTTCCTTCTATTTCTTACATCAAGGAACAGCAAAAGAATTTTTTCACAAACCTCCAGCATTGGATTACATTTTGGTCAATTTTCCTTCTATTTCTTACATCAAGGAACAGCGAATAATTTTTGTTTACACTATTCCAACCCTAAAATAAAATTTGGTCAATTTTCCTGTCACTTCTTGCATCAAGGAACATCAAATGAATTTTTTCACAAACCTCCAGCATTGGATTACATTTTGGTCAATTTTCTTGTCACTTCTTACATCAAGGAACAGCAAAAGAATTTTTTCACAAACCTCCAGCATTGGATTACATTTTGGTCAATTTTCTTTCTATTTCTTACATCAAGGAACAGCAAAAGAATTTTTTCACAAACCTCCAGCATTGGATTACATTTTGGTCAATTTTCTTTCAATTTTTGCATCAAGGAACAGCAAAAGAATTTTTTCACAAACCTCCAGCATTGGATTACATTTTGGTCAATTTTCCTTCTATTTCTTACATCAAGGAACAGCGAATAATTTTTGTTTACACTATTCCAACCCTAAAATAAAATTTGGTCAATTTTCTTGTCACTTCTTGCATCAAGGAACAGCAAAAGAATTTTTTCACAAACCTCCAGCATTGGATTACATTTTGGTCAATTTTCCTTCTATTTCTTACATCAAGGAACAGCAAAAGAATTTTTTCACAAACCTCCAGCATTGGATTACATTTTGGTCAATTTTCCTTCTATTTCTTACATCAAGGAACAGCGAATAATTTTTGTTTACACTATTCCAACCCTAAAATAAAATTTGGTCAATTTTCTTGTCACTTCTTGCATCAAGGAACAGCAAAAGAATTTTTTCACAAACCTCCAGCATTGGATTACATTTTGGTCAATTTTCCTTCTATTTCTTACATCAAGGAACAGCAAAAGAATTTTTTCACAAACCTCCAGCATTGGATTACATTTTGGTCAATTTTCCTTCTATTTCTTACATCAAGGAACAGCGAATAATTTTTGTTTACACTATTCCAACCCTAAAATAAAATTTGGTCAATTTTCTTGTCACTTCTTGCATCAAGGAACAGCAAAAGAATTTTTTCACAAACCTCCAGCATTGGATTACATTTTGTTCAATTTTCCTTCTATTTCTTACATCAAGGAACAGCAAAAGAATTTTTTCACAAACCTCCAGCATTGGATTACATTTTGGTCAATTTTCCTTCTATTTCTTACATCAAGGAACAGCAAAAGAATTTTTTCACAAACCTCCAGCATTGGATTACATTTTGGTCAATTTTCCTTCTATTTCTTACATCAAGGAACAGCGAATAATTTTTGTTTACACTATTCCAACCCTAAAATAAAATTTGGTCAATTTTCCTGTCACTTCTTGCATCAAGGAACATCAAATGAATTTTTTCACAAACCTCCAGCATTGGATTACATTTTGGTCAATTTTCTTGTCACTTCTTACATCAAGGAACAGCAAAAGAATTTTTTCACAAACCTCCAGCATTGGATTACATTTTGGTCAATTTTCCTTCTATTTCTTACATCAAGGAACAGCAAAAGAATTTTTTCACAAACCTCCAGCATTGGATTACATTTTGGTCAATTTTCTTTCAATTTTTGCATCAAGGAACAGCAAAAGAATTTTTTCACAAACCTCCAGCATTGGATTACATTTTGGTCAATTTTCCTTCTATTTCTTACATCAAGGAACAGCGAATAATTTTTGTTTACACTATTCCAACCCTAAAATAAAATTTGGTCAATTTTCTTGTCACTTCTTGCATCAAGGAACAGCAAAAGAATTTTTTCACAAACCTCCAGCATTGGATTACATTTTGGTCAATTTTCATTCTATTTCTTACATCAAGGAACAGCAAAAGAATTTTTTCACAAACCTCCAGCATTGGATTACATTTTGGTCAATTTTCCTTCTATTTCTTACATCAAGGAACAGCGAATAATTTTTGTTTACACTATTCCAACCCTAAAATAAAATTTGGTCAATTTTCTTGTCACTTCTTGCATCAAGGAACAGCAAAAGAATTTTTTCACAAACCTCCAGCATTGGATTACATTTTGGTCAATTTTCCTTCTATTTCTTACATCAAGGAACAGCAAAAGAATTTTTTCACAAACCTCCAGCATTGGATTACATTTTGGTCAATTTTCCTTCTATTTCTTACATCAAGGAACAGCGAATAATTTTTGTTTACACTATTCCAACCCTAAAATAAAATTTGGTCAATTTTCCTGTCACTTCTTGCATCAAGGAACATCAAATGAATTTTTTCACAAACCTCCAGCATTGGATTACATTTTGGTCAATTTTCTTGTCACTTCTTACATCAAGGAACAGCAAAAGAATTTTTTCACAAACCTCCAGCATTGGATTACATTTTGGTCAATTTTCCTTCTATTTCTTACATCAAGGAACAGCAAAAGAATTTTTTCACAAACCTCCAGCATTGGATTACATTTTGGTCAATTTTCCTTCTATTTCTTACATCAAGGAACAGCGAATAATTTTTGTTTACACTATTCCAACCCTAAAATAAAATTTGGTCAATTTTCCTGTGACTTCTTGCATCAAGGAACATCAAATGATTTTTTCACAAACCTCCAGCATTGGATTACATTTTGGTCAATTTTCTTGTCACTTCTTACATCAAGGAACAGCAAAAGAATTTTTTCACAAACCTCCAGCATTGGATTACATTTTGGTCAATTTTCTTTCTATTTCTTACATCAAGGAACAGCAAAAGAATTTTTTCACAAACCTCCAGCATTGGATTACATTTTGGTCAATTTTCTTTCAATTTTTGCATCAAGGAACAGCAAAAGAATTTTTTCACAAACCTCCAGCATTGGATTATATTTTGGTCAATTTTCCTTCTATTTCTTACATCAAGGAACAGCGAATAATTTTTGTTTACACTATTCCAACCCTAAAATAAAATTTGGTCAATTTTCTTGTCACTTCTTGCATCAAGGAACAGCAAAAGAATTTTTTCACAAACCTCCAGCATTGGATTACATTTTGGTCAATTTTCATTCTATTTCTTACATCAAGGAACAGCAAAAGAATTTTTTCACAAACCTCCAGCATTGGATTACATTTTGGTCAATTTTCCTTCTATTTCTTACATCAAGGAACAGCAAAAGAATTTTTTCACAAACCTCCAGCATTGGATTACATTTTGGTCAATTTTCCTTCTATTTCTTACATCAAGGAACAGCGAATAATTTTTGTTTACACTATTCCAACCCTAAAATAAAATTTGGTCAATTTTCTTGTCACTTCTTGCATCAAGGAACAGCAAAAGAATTTTTTCACAAACCTCCAGCATTGGATTACATTTTGGTCAATTTTCCTTCTATTTCTTACATCAAGGAACAGCAAAAGAATTTTTTCACAAACCTCCAGCATTGGATTACATTTTGGTCAATTTTCCTTCTATTTCTTACATCAAGGAACAGCGAATAATTTTTGTTTACACTATTCCAACCCTAAAATAAAATTTGGTCAATTTTCCTGTCACTTCTTGCATCAAGGAACATCAAATGAATTTTTTCACAAACCTCCAGCATTGGATTACATTTTGGTCAATTTTCTTGTCACTTCTTACATCAAGGAACAGCAAAAGAATTTTTTCACAAACCTCCAGCATTGGATTACATTTTGGTCAATTTTCTTTCTATTTCTTACATCAAGGAACAGCAAAAGAATTTTTTCACAAACCTCCAGCATTGGATTACATTTTGGTCAATTTTCTTTCAATTTTTGCATCAAGGAACAGCAAAAGAATTTTTTCACAAACCTCCAGCATTGGATTACATTTTGGTCAATTTTCCTTCTATTTCTTACATCAAGGAACAGCGAATAATTTTTGTTTACACTATTCCAACCCTAAAATAAAATTTGGTCAATTTTCTTGTCACTTCTTGCATCAAGGAACAGCAAAAGAATTTTTTCACAAACCTCCAGCATTGGATTACATTTTGGTCAATTTTCCTTCTATTTCTTACATCAAGGAACAGCAAAAGAATTTTTTCACAAACCTCCAGCATTGGATTACATTTTGGTCAATTTTCCTTCTATTTCTTACATCAAGGAACAGCGAATAATTTTTGTTTACACTATTCCAACCCTAAAATAAAATTTGGTCAATTTTCCTGTCACTTCTTGCATCAAGGAACATCAAATGAATTTTTTCACAAACCTCCAGCATTGGATTACATTTTGGTCAATTTTCTTGTCACTTCTTACATCAAGGAACAGCAAAAGAATTTTTTCACAAACCTCCAGCATTGGATTACATTTTGGTCAATTTTCTTTCTATTTCTTACATCAAGGAACAGCAAAAGAATTTTTTCACAAACCTCCAGCATTGGATTACATTTTGGTCAATTTTCTTTCAATTTTTGCATCAAGGAACAGCAAAAGAATTTTTTCACAAACCTCCAGCATTGGATTACATTTTGGTCAATTTTCCTTCTATTTCTTACATCAAGGAACAGCGAATAATTTTTGTTTACACTATTCCAACCCTAAAATAAAATTTGGTCAATTTTCTTGTCACTTCTTGCATCAAGGAACAGCAAAAGAATTTTTTCACAAACCTCCAGCATTGGATTACATTTTGGTCAATTTTCCTTCTATTTCTTACATCAAGGAACAGCAAAAGAATTTTTTCACAAACCTCCAGCATTGGATTACATTTTGGTCAATTTTCCTTCTATTTCTTACATCAAGGAACAGCGAATAATTTTTGTTTACACTATTCCAACCCTAAAATAAAATTTGGTCAATTTTCTTGTCACTTCTTGCATCAAGGAACAGCAAAAGAATTTTTTCACAAACCTCCAGCATTGGATTACATTTTGGTCAATTTTCCTTCTATTTCTTACATCAAGGAACAGCAAAAGAATTTTTTCACAAACCTCCAGCATTGGATTACATTTTGGTCAATTTTCCTTCTATTTCTTACATCAAGGAACAGCGAATAATTTTTGTTTACACTATTCCAACCCTAAAATAAAATTTGGTCAATTTTCTTGTCACTTCTTGCATCAAGGAACAGCAAAAGAATTTTTTCACAAACCTCCAGCATTGGATTACATTTTGGTCAATTTTCCTTCTATTTCTTACATCAAGGAACAGCAAAAGAATTTTTTCACAAACCTCCAGCATTGGATTACATTTTGGTCAATTTTCCTTCTATTTCTTACATCAAGGAACAGCAAAAGAATTTTTTCACAAACCTCCAGCATTGGATTACATTTTGGTCAATTTTCCTTCTATTTCTTACATCAAGGAAAAGCGAATAATTTTTGTTTACACTATTCCAACCCTAAAATAAAATTTGGTCAATTTTCTTGTCACTTCTTGCATCAAGGAACAGCAAAAGAATTTTTTCACAAACCTCCAGCATTGGATTACATTTTGGTCAATTTTCATTCTATTTCTTACATCAAGGAACAGCAAAAGAATTTTTTCACAAACCTCCAGCATTGGATTACATTTTGGTCAATTTTCCTTCTATTTCTTACATCAAGGAACAGCAAAAGAATTTTTTCACAAACCTCCAGCATTGGATTACATTTTGGTCAATTTTCCTTCTATTTCTTACATCAAGGAACAGCGAATAATTTTTGTTTACACTATTCCAACCCTAAAATAAAATTTGGTCAATTTTCCTGTCACTTCTTGCATCAAGGAACATCAAATGAATTTTTTCACAAACCTCCAGCATTGGATTACATTTTGGTCAATTTTCTTGTCACTTCTTACATCAAGGAACAGCAAAAGAATTTTTTCACAAACCTCCAGCATTGGATTACATTTTGGTCAATTTTCTTTCTATTTCTTACATCAAGGAACAGCAAAAGAATTTTTTCACAAACCTCCAGCATTGGATTACATTTTGGTCAATTTTCTTTCAATTTTTGCATCAAGGAACAGCAAAAGAATTTTTTCACAAACCTCCAGCATTGGATTACATTTTGGTCAATTTTCCTTCTATTTCTTACATCAAGGAACAGCGAATAATTTTTGTTTACACTATTCCAACCCTAAAATAAAATTTGGTCAATTTTCTTGTCACTTCTTGCATCAAGGAACAGCAAAAGAATTTTTTCACAAACCTCCAGCATTGGATTACATTTTGGTCAATTTTCCTTCTATTTCTTACATCAAGGAACAGCAAAAGAATTTTTTCACAAACCTCCAGCATTGGATTACATTTTGGTCAATTTTCCTTCTATTTCTTACATCAAGGAACAGCGAATAATTTTTGTTTACACTATTCCAACCCTAAAATAAAATTTGGTCAATTTTCCTGTCACTTCTTGCATCAAGGAACATCAAATGAATTTTTTCACAAACCTCCAGCATTGGATTACATTTTGGTCAATTTTCTTGTCACTTCTTACATCAAGGAACAGCAAAAGAATTTTTTCACAAACCTCCAGCATTGGATTACATTTTGGTCAATTTTCTTTCTATTTCTTACATCAAGGAACAGCAAAAGAATTTTTTCACAAACCTCCAGCATTGGATTACATTTTGGTCAATTTTCTTTCAATTTTTGCATCAAGGAACAGCAAAAGAATTTTTTCACAAACCTCCAGCATTGGATTACATTTTGGTCAATTTTCCTTCTATTTCTTACATCAAGGAACAGCGAATAATTTTTGTTTACACTATTCCAACCCTAAAATAAAATTTGGTCAATTTTCTTGTCACTTCTTGCATCAAGGAACAGCAAAAGAATTTTTTCACAAACCTCCAGCATTGGATTACATTTTGGTCAATTTTCCTTCTATTTCTTACATCAAGGAACAGCAAAAGAATTTTTTCACAAACCTCCAGCATTGGATTACATTTTGGTCAATTTTCCTTCTATTTCTTACATCAAGGAACAGCGAATAATTTTTGTTTACACTATTCCAACCCTAAAATAAAATTTGGTCAATTTTCTTGTCACTTCTTGCATCAAGGAACAGCAAAAGAATTTTTTCACAAACCTCCAGCATTGGATTACATTTTGGTCAATTTTCCTTCTATTTCTTACATCAAGGAACAGCAAAAGAATTTTTTCACAAACCTCCAGCATTGGATTACATTTTGGTCAATTTTCCTTCTATTTCTTACATCAAGGAACAGCGAATAATTTTTGTTTACACTATTCCAACCCTAAAATAAAATTTGGTCAATTTTCTTGTCACTTCTTGCATCAAGGAACAGCAAAAGAATTTTTTCACAAACCTCCAGCATTGGATTACATTTTGGTCAATTTTCCTTCTATTTCTTACATCAAGGAACAGCAAAAGAATTTTTTCACAAACCTCCAGCATTGGATTACATTTTGGTCAATTTTCCTTCTATTTCTTACATCAAGGAACAGCAAAAGAATTTTTTCACAAACCTCCAGCATTGGATTACATTTTGGTCAATTTTCCTTCTATTTCTTACATCAAGGAACAGCGAATAATTTTTGTTTACACTATTCCAACCCTAAAATAAAATTTGGTCAATTTTCTTGTCACTTCTTGCATCAAGGAACAGCAAAAGAATTTTTTCACAAACCTCCGGCATTGGATTACATTTTGGTCAATTTTCTTTCTATTTCTTGCATCAAGGAACAACAAAATAATTTTTTCACAAACCTCCAGCATTGGATTACATTTTGGTCAATTTTCCTTCTATTTCTTACATCAAGGAACAGCGAATAATTTTTGTTTACACTATTCCAACCCTAAAATAAAATTTGGTCAATTTTCCTGTCACTTCTTGCATCAAGGAACATCAAATGAATTTTTTCACAAACCTCCAGCATTGGATTACATTTTGGTCAATTTTCTTGTCACTTCTTACATCAAGGAACAGCAAAAGAATTTTTTCACAAACCTCCAGCAGTGGATTACATTTTGGTCAATTTTCTTTCAATTTTTGCATCAAGGAACAGCAAAAGAATTTTTTCACAAACCTCCAGCATTGGATTACATTTTGGTCAATTTTCCTTCTATTTCTTACATCAAGGAACAGCAAAAGAATTTTTTCACAAACCTCCAGCATTGGATTACATTTTGGTCAATTTTCTTTCAATTTTTGCATCAAGGAACAGCAAAAGAATTTTTTCACAAACCTCCAGCATTGGATTACATTTTGGTCAATTTTCCTTCTATTTCTTACATCAAGGAACAGCGAATAATTTTTGTTTACACTATTCCAACCCTAAAATAAAATTTGGTCAATTTTCTTGTCACTTCTTGCATCAAGGAACAGCAAAAGAATTTTTTCACAAACCTCCAGCATTGGATTACATTTTGGTCAATTTTCCTTCTATTTCTTACATCAAGGAACAGCAAAAGAATTTTTTCACAAACCTCCAGCATTGGATTACATTTTGGTCAATTTTCCTTCTATTTCTTACATCAAGGTACAGCGAATAATTTTTGTTTACACTATTCCAACCCTAAAATAAAATTTGGTCAATTTTCTTGTCACTTCTTGCATCAAGAAACAGCAAAAGAATTTTTTCACAAACCTCCAGCATTGGATTACATTTTGGTCAATTTTCCTTCTATTTCTTACATCAAGGAACAGCAAAAGAATTTTTTCACAAACCTCCAGCATTGGATTACATTTTGGTCAATTTTCCTTCTATTTCTTACATCAAGGAACAGCGAATAATTTTTGTTTACACTATTCCAACCCTAAAATAAAATTTGGTCAATTTTCCTGTGACTTCTTGCATCAAGGAACATCAAATGATTTTTTCACAAACCTCCAGCATTGGATTACATTTTGGTCAATTTTCTTTCTATTTCTTGCATCAAGGAACAGCGAATAATTTTTGATTACACTATTCTAACCCTAAAATAAAATTTGGTCAATTTTCTTGTCACTTCTTGCATCAAGGAACAGCAAAAGAATTTTTTCACAAACCGCCGGCATTGGATTACATTTTGGTCAATTTTCTTTCTATTTCTTGCATCAAGGAACAACAAAAGAATTTTTTCACAAACCTCCAGCATTGGATTACATTTTGGTCAATTTTCCTTCTATTTCTTACATCAAGGAACAGCGAATAATTTTTGTTTACACTATTCCAACCCTAAAATAAAATTTGGTCAATTTTCTTGTCACTTCTTGCATCAAGGAACAGCAAAAGAATTTTTTCACAAACCTCCAGCATTGGATTACATTTTGGTCAATTTTCCTTCTATTTCTTACATCAAGGAACAGCGAATAATTTTTGTTTACACTATTCCAACCCTAAAATAAAATTTGGTCAATTTTCCTGTCACTTCTTGCATCAAGGAACAGCAAAAGAATTTTTTCACAAACCTCCGGCATTGGATTACATTTTGGTCAATTTTCCTTCTATTTCTTACATCAAGGAACAGCAAAAGAATTTTTTCACAAACCTCCAGCATTGGATTACATTTTGGTCAATTTTCCTTCTATTTCTTACATCAAGGAACAGCGAATAATTTTTGTTTACACTATTCCAACCCTAAAATAAAATTTGGTCAATTTTCTTGTCACTTCTTGCATCAAGGAACAGCAAAAGAATTTTTTCACAAACCTCCAGCATTGGATTACATTTTGGTCAATTTTCCTTCTATTTCTTACATCAAGGAACAGCGAATAATTTTTGTTTACACTATTCCAACCCTAAAATAAAATTTGGTCAATTTTCTTGTCACTTCTTGCATCAAGGAACAGCAAAATAATCTTTTCACAAACCTCCAGCATTGGATTACATTTTGGTCAATTTTCCTTCTATTTCTTACATCAAGGAACAGCAAAAGAATTTTTTCACAAACCTCCAGCATTGGATTACATTTTGGTCAATTTTCCTTCTATTTCTTACATCAAGGAACAGCGAATAATTTTTGTTTACACTATTCCAACCCTAAAATAAAATTTGGTCAATTTTCCTGTGACTTCTTGCATCAAGGAACAGCAAAAGAATTTTTTCACAAACCTCCAGCATTGGATTACATTTTGGTCAATTTTCCTTCTATTTCTTACATCAAGGAACAGCAAAAGAATTTTTTCACAAACCTCCAGCATTGGATTACATTTTGGTCAATTTTCCTTCTATTTCTTACATCAAGGAACAGCAAAAGAATTTTTTCACAAACCTCCAGCATTGGATTACATTTTGGTCAATTTTCCTTCTATTTCTTACATCAAGGAACAGCGAATAATTTTTGTTTACACTATTCCAACCCTAAAATAAAATTTGGTCAATTTTCCTGTCACTTCTTGCATCAAGGAACATCAAATGAATTTTTTCACAAACCTCCAGCATTGGATTACATTTTGGTCAATTTTCTTGTCACTTCTTACATCAAGGAACAGCAAAAGAATTTTTTCACAAACCTCCAGCATTGGATTACATTTTGGTCAATTTTCTTTCTATTTCTTACATCAAGGAACAGCAAAAGAATTTTTTCACAAACCTCCAGCATTGGATTACATTTTGGTCAATTTTCTTTCAATTTTTGCATCAAGGAACAGCAAAAGAATTTTTTCACAAACCTCCAGCATTGGATTACATTTTGGTCAATTTTCCTTCTATTTCTTACATCAAGGAACAGCGAATAATTTTTGTTTACACTATTCCAACCCTAAAATAAAATTTGGTCAATTTTCTTGTCACTTCTTGCATCAAGGAACAGCAAAAGAATTTTTTCACAAACCTCCAGCATTGGATTACATTTTGGTCAATTTTCCTTCTATTTCTTACATCAAGGAACAGCAAAAGAATTTTTTCACAAACCTCCAGCATTGGATTACATTTTGGTCAATTTTCCTTCTATTTCTTACATCAAGGAACAGCGAATAATTTTTGTTTACACTATTCCAACCCTAAAATAAAATTTGGTCAATTTTCTTGTCACTTCTTGCATCAAGGAACAGCAAAAGAATTTTTTCACAAACCTCCAGCATTGGATTACATTTTGGTCAATTTTCCTTCTATTTCTTACATCAAGGAACAGCAAAAGAATTTTTTCACAAACCTCCAGCATTGGATTACATTTTGGTCAATTTTCCTTCTATTTCTTACATCAAGGAACAGCGAATAATTTTTGTTTACACTATTCCAACCCTAAAATAAAATTTGGTCAATTTTCTTGTCACTTCTTGCATCAAGGAACAGCAAAAGAATTTTTTCACAAACCTCCAGCATTGGATTACATTTTGGTCAATTTTCCTTCTATTTCTTACATCAAGGAACAGCAAAAGAATTTTTTCACAAACCTCCAGCATTGGATTACATTTTGGTCAATTTTCCTTCTATTTCTTACATCAAGGAACAGCAAAAGAATTTTTTCACAAACCTCCAGCATTGGATTACATTTTGGTCAATTTTCCTTCTATTTCTTACATCAAGGAACAGCGAATAATTTTTGTTTACACTATTCCAACCCTAAAATAAAATTTGGTCAATTTTCCTGTCACTTCTTGCATCAAGGAACATCAAATGAATTTTTTCACAAACCTCCAGCATTGGATTACATTTTGGTCAATTTTCTTGTCACTTCTTACATCAAGGAACAGCAAAAGAATTTTTTCACAAACCTCCAGCATTGGATTACATTTTGGTCAATTTTCCTTCTATTTCTTACATCAAGGAACAGCAAAAGAATTTTTTCACAAACCTCCAGCATTGGATTACATTTTGGTCAATTTTCCTTCTATTTCTTACATCAAGGTACAGCGAATAATTTTTGTTTACACTATTCCAACCCTAAAATAAAATTTGGTCAATTTTCTTGTCACTTCTTGCATCAAGAAACAGCAAAAGAATTTTTTCACAAACCTCCAGCATTGGATTACATTTTGGTCAATTTTCCTTCTATTTCTTACATCAAGGAACAGCAAAAGAATTTTTTCACAAACCTCCAGCATTGGATTACATTTTGGTCAATTTTCCTTCTATTTCTTACATCAAGGTACAGCGAATAATTTTTGTTTACACTATTCCAACCCTAAAATAAAATTTGGTCAATTTTCTTGTCACTTCTTGCATCAAGAAACAGCAAAAGAATTTTTTCACAAACCTCCAGCATTGGATTACATTTTGGTCAATTTTCCTTCTATTTCTTACATCAAGGAACAGCAAAAGAATTTTTTCACAAACCTCCAGCATTGGATTACATTTTGGTCAATTTTCCTTCTATTTCTTACATCAAGGAACAGCGAATAATTTTTGTTTACACTATTCCAACCCTAAAATAAAATTTGGTCAATTTTCCTGTGACTTCTTGCATCAAGGAACATCAAATGATTTTTTCACAAACCTCCAGCATTGGATTACATTTTGGTCAATTTTCTTTCTATTTCTTGCATCAAGGAACAGCGAATAATTTTTGATTACACTATTCTAACCCTAAAATAAAATTTGGTCAATTTTCTTGTCACTTCTTGCATCAAGGAACAGCAAAAGAATTTTTTCACAAACCGCCGGCATTGGATTACATTTTGGTCAATTTTCTTTCTATTTCTTGCATCAAGGAACAACAAAAGAATTTTTTCACAAACCTCCAGCATTGGATTACATTTTGGTCAATTTTCCTTCTATTTCTTACATCAAGGAACAGCGAATAATTTTTGTTTACACTATTCCAACCCTAAAATAAAATTTGGTCAATTTTCTTGTCACTTCTTGCATCAAGGAACAGCAAAAGAATTTTTTCACAAACCTCCAGCATTGGATTACATTTTGGTCAATTTTCCTTCTATTTCTTACATCAAGGAACAGCGAATAATTTTTGTTTACACTATTCCAACCCTAAAATAAAATTTGGTCAATTTTCCTGTCACTTCTTGCATCAAGGAACAGCAAAAGAATTTTTTCACAAACCTCCGGCATTGGATTACATTTTGGTCAATTTTCCTTCTATTTCTTACATCAAGGAACAGCAAAAGAATTTTTTCACAAACCTCCAGCATTGGATTACATTTTGGTCAATTTTCCTTCTATTTCTTACATCAAGGAACAGCGAATAATTTTTGTTTACACTATTCCAACCCTAAAATAAAATTTGGTCAATTTTCTTGTCACTTCTTGCATCAAGGAACAGCAAAAGAATTTTTTCACAAACCTCCAGCATTGGATTACATTTTGGTCAATTTTCCTTCTATTTCTTACATCAAGGAACAGCGAATAATTTTTGTTTACACTATTCCAACCCTAAAATAAAATTTGGTCAATTTTCCTGTGACTTCTTGCATCAAGGAACAGCAAAAGAATTTTTTCACAAACCTCCAGCATTGGATTACATTTTGGTCAATTTTCCTTCTATTTCTTACATCAAGGAACAGCAAAAGAATTTTTTCACAAACCTCCAGCATTGGATTACATTTTGGTCAATTTTCCTTCTATTTCTTACATCAAGGAACAGCAAAAGAATTTTTTCACAAACCTCCAGCATTGGATTACATTTTGGTCAATTTTCCTTCTATTTCTTACATCAAGGAACAGCGAATAATTTTTGTTTACACTATTCCAACCCTAAAATAAAATTTGGTCAATTTTCCTGTCACTTCTTGCATCAAGGAACATCAAATGAATTTTTTCACAAACCTCCAGCATTGGATTACATTTTGGTCAATTTTCTTGTCACTTCTTACATCAAGGAACAGCAAAAGAATTTTTTCACAAACCTCCAGCATTGGATTACATTTTGGTCAATTTTCTTTCTATTTCTTACATCAAGGAACAGCAAAAGAATTTTTTCACAAACCTCCAGCATTGGATTACATTTTGGTCAATTTTCTTTCAATTTTTGCATCAAGGAACAGCAAAAGAATTTTTTCACAAACCTCCAGCATTGGATTACATTTTGGTCAATTTTCCTTCTATTTCTTACATCAAGGAACAGCGAATAATTTTTGTTTACACTATTCCAACCCTAAAATAAAATTTGGTCAATTTTCTTGTCACTTCTTGCATCAAGGAACAGCAAAAGAATTTTTTCACAAACCTCCAGCATTGGATTACATTTTGGTCAATTTTCCTTCTATTTCTTACATCAAGGAACAGCAAAAGAATTTTTTCACAAACCTCCAGCATTGGATTACATTTTGGTCAATTTTCCTTCTATTTCTTACATCAAGGAACAGCGAATAATTTTTGTTTACACTATTCCAACCCTAAAATAAAATTTGGTCAATTTTCTTGTCACTTCTTGCATCAAGGAACAGCAAAAGAATTTTTTCACAAACCTCCAGCATTGGATTACATTTTGGTCAATTTTCCTTCTATTTCTTACATCAAGGAACAGCAAAAGAATTTTTTCACAAACCTCCAGCATTGGATTACATTTTGGTCAATTTTCCTTCTATTTCTTACATCAAGGAACAGCGAATAATTTTTGTTTACACTATTCCAACCCTAAAATAAAATTTGGTCAATTTTCTTGTCACTTCTTGCATCAAGGAACAGCAAAAGAATTTTTTCACAAACCTCCAGCATTGGATTACATTTTGGTCAATTTTCCTTCTATTTCTTACATCAAGGAACAGCAAAAGAATTTTTTCACAAACCTCCAGCATTGGATTACATTTTGGTCAATTTTCCTTCTATTTCTTACATCAAGGAACAGCAAAAGAATTTTTTCACAAACCTCCAGCATTGGATTACATTTTGGTCAATTTTCCTTCTATTTCTTACATCAAGGAACAGCGAATAATTTTTGTTTACACTATTCCAACCCTAAAATAAAATTTGGTCAATTTTCCTGTCACTTCTTGCATCAAGGAACATCAAATGAATTTTTTCACAAACCTCCAGCATTGGATTACATTTTGGTCAATTTTCTTGTCACTTCTTACATCAAGGAACAGCAAAAGAATTTTTTCACAAACCTCCAGCATTGGATTACATTTTGGTCAATTTTCCTTCTATTTCTTACATCAAGGAACAGCAAAAGAATTTTTTCACAAACCTCCAGCATTGGATTACATTTTGGTCAATTTTCCTTCTATTTCTTACATCAAGGTACAGCGAATAATTTTTGTTTACACTATTCCAACCCTAAAATAAAATTTGGTCAATTTTCTTGTCACTTCTTGCATCAAGAAACAGCAAAAGAATTTTTTCACAAACCTCCAGCATTGGATTACATTTTGGTCAATTTTCCTTCTATTTCTTACATCAAGGAACAGCAAAAGAATTTTTTCACAAACCTCCAGCATTGGATTACATTTTGGTCAATTTTCCTTCTATTTCTTACATCAAGGTACAGCGAATAATTTTTGTTTACACTATTCCAACCCTAAAATAAAATTTGGTCAATTTTCTTGTCACTTCTTGCATCAAGAAACAGCAAAAGAATTTTTTCACAAACCTCCAGCATTGGATTACATTTTGGTCAATTTTCCTTCTATTTCTTACATCAAGGAACAGCAAAAGAATTTTTTCACAAACCTCCAGCATTGGATTACATTTTGGTCAATTTTCCTTCTATTTCTTACATCAAGGAACAGCGAATAATTTTTGTTTACACTATTCCAACCCTAAAATAAAATTTGGTCAATTTTCCTGTGACTTCTTGCATCAAGGAACATCAAATGATTTTTTCACAAACCTCCAGCATTGGATTACATTTTGGTCAATTTTCTTTCTATTTCTTGCATCAAGGAACAGCGAATAATTTTTGATTACACTATTCTAACCCTAAAATAAAATTTGGTCAATTTTCTTGTCACTTCTTGCATCAAGGAACAGCAAAAGAATTTTTTCACAAACCGCCGGCATTGGATTACATTTTGGTCAATTTTCTTTCTATTTCTTGCATCAAGGAACAACAAAAGAATTTTTTCACAAACCTCCAGCATTGGATTACATTTTGGTCAATTTTCCTTCTATTTCTTACATCAAGGAACAGCGAATAATTTTTGTTTACACTATTCCAACCCTAAAATAAAATTTGGTCAATTTTCTTGTCACTTCTTGCATCAAGGAACAGCAAAAGAATTTTTTCACAAACCTCCAGCATTGGATTACATTTTGGTCAATTTTCCTTCTATTTCTTACATCAAGGAACAGCGAATAATTTTTGTTTACACTATTCCAACCCTAAAATAAAATTTGGTCAATTTTCCTGTCACTTCTTGCATCAAGGAACAGCAAAAGAATTTTTTCACAAACCTCCGGCATTGGATTACATTTTGGTCAATTTTCCTTCTATTTCTTACATCAAGGAACAGCAAAAGAATTTTTTCACAAACCTCCAGCATTGGATTACATTTTGGTCAATTTTCCTTCTATTTCTTACATCAAGGAACAGCGAATAATTTTTGTTTACACTATTCCAACCCTAAAATAAAATTTGGTCAATTTTCTTGTCACTTCTTGCATCAAGGAACAGCAAAAGAATTTTTTCACAAACCTCCAGCATTGGATTACATTTTGGTCAATTTTCCTTCTATTTCTTACATCAAGGAACAGCGAATAATTTTTGTTTACACTATTCCAACCCTAAAATAAAATTTGGTCAATTTTCCTGTGACTTCTTGCATCAAGGAACAGCAAAAGAATTTTTTCACAAACCTCCAGCATTGGATTACATTTTGGTCAATTTTCCTTCTATTTCTTACATCAAGGAACAGCA
Source organism: Ptychoptera albimana (assembly GCA_961205885.1). Taxonomy (NCBI): domain Eukaryota; kingdom Metazoa; phylum Arthropoda; class Insecta; order Diptera; family Ptychopteridae; genus Ptychoptera; species Ptychoptera albimana. The sequence continues at coordinate 78,886 of OY540802.1, read as the reverse complement.
AAAGAATTTTTTCACAAACCTCCAGCATTGGATTACATTTTGGTCAATTTTCCTTCTATTTCTTACATCAAGGAACAGCAAAAGAATTTTTTCACAAACCTCCAGCATTGGATTACATTTTGGTCAATTTTCCTTCTATTTCTTACATCAAGGAACAGCGAATAATTTTTGTTTACACTATTCCAACCCTAAAATAAAATTTGGTCAATTTTCCTGTCACTTCTTGCATCAAGGAACATCAAATGAATTTTTTCACAAACCTCCAGCATTGGATTACATTTTGGTCAATTTTCTTGTCACTTCTTACATCAAGGAACAGCAAAAGAATTTTTTCACAAACCTCCAGCATTGGATTACATTTTGGTCAATTTTCCTTCTATTTCTTACATCAAGGAACAGCGAATAATTTTTGTTTACACTATTCCAACCCTAAAATAAAATTTGGTCAATTTTCTTGTCACTTCTTACATCAAGGAACAGCAAAAGAATTTTTTCACAAACCTCCAGCATTGGATTACATTTTGGTCAATTTTCCTTCTATTTCTTACATCAAGGAACAGCAAAAGAATTTTTTCACAAACCTCCAGCCAACTATAGAGGATGTGTTGTCGCTAAGCAACTACAAAAAATAAGAAATAAGAAGGTGCAAAGCACTGCAATTAAAGACGGAAACCCAACCTTAAAAGAGGTAAATTCGAAAAAAATACAAAATGAAAAAAACTTACAAAAAACGATTCCTTTAAATCAAAAACCTGATAGTAATAAATTGCAATCTTCGAATAGTGAACAATTATTATTTTCGCAAGTAGTATCAGGCTTCAAACCAGCAAAAGTTGAAAAAAAAACTACTGAAGATTTGCAGCAAACTCTTCAACTAATCCTGACCAAACTTAACAAACAGGAAGTTATTATTAATGAAGTCATCAAACGAATGACTAAAATAGAAGCCAATAGCAGCAGAACTCGCTATATAAAATAAAAAGTTATGACCAGATTCCTAAAAATTTTTTCTTGGAACTCTAATGGACTGCTACGACATCAGCATGAACTGCAAGCAGTCCTCGACATAGAAAAAATAGACGTGTGTTTAATATCCGAAACTCACTTTACTAAACAGTCATATATCAGATTCAAGGGATACAAAGTATACCACACAATTCATCCAGATAACTCTGCTAGAGGTGGATCTGCAATCATAATTAAAGAGACCATTCATCATAACGAAATGACACACCATAGCACACAAGAAATACAATCAACAGCTGTAGAAATAAAAACAAACAGATATCCTTTTCTTGTAGCTTCAATATATTCTCCACCGAGGCATAATATCAAGAAGGACCAGTACATAGAATTCTTACAAAAACAAGGACATAGATTCATAATTGGTGGTGACTTCAACGCTAAAAATACATACTGGGGTTCAAGACTTACCACGCCCAAAGGAAAAGAATTACTTAATGCAATTAATGAAGTTGGATGCCATGCGATATCAACAGGAAAACCTACCTATTGGCCATCTGATAGACAAAAGGTACCTGATCTTATCGATTTCTTTTTATTAAAAAACATCTCTCCCAATTATGTAACTATAGAAGAAGGGAGTGATTTAAACTCAGATCATTCCCCGATTCTTCTTACAGTAAAAGACAAAATAACAGAAATTGAAAAAAATCCAATGCTTGTAAATCAACATACAGATTGGGAGGGCTTCCAATATGAAGTTTCAGAAATGATTGATCTTAAAGATTCAATCAAAAGTATAGATCAACTAGATCTAGAGGCAGAGAAGTTTATTGTTATTCTTCAACAAGCAGCTTGGAATAATTCTCCACCAATGAAAAATAATACGAAAAGTACAAGGTATCCGAAACAAATTGTAGATCTTATAGCAGAAAAACGTAAAATTAGGAAAAAATGGCAGCTAAGTAGATTTCCTGAATACAAAAATAAAATTAACAATCTTTCACAACGTATTACAAGAGAAATAAAAAAATACAAGGATAACACCTTTAATGCATTTCTTGAAGGATTATCAAATAAAAAAAATACTAGCTACTCTCTATGGAAGGCCACAAAAAACCTTAAAAGGCCAAATTCACAAATATCACCAATAAGAGACAATGAAGGAGGATGGGCAAGAACTAGTGAACAAAAAGTTGAACTTTTTGCAACACATCTAGAAAACATATTTCAACCAAATAATGGAGAAGAGATTCTACCAGCATTAACAAAACACCATGAAACGGGAACTATTAAATTAACATCTCCTACTGAAGTCAATAAAGAAATAAAAAATAAAATTAAGTCTAAAAAATCACCAGGATACGATCTAATTACTGGTGAAATACTAAAAAAACTACCAAAGAAAGCTGTAATAAAACTAACTAACATAATAAATGCTGCATTTAGACTTAAGTATGTACCATCATCCTGGAAATGTGCGGAAGTAATTATGATATTAAAACCAGGAAAACCACCCCAAGAAAAAACATCATACAGGCCAATTTCACTATTGCCAGTTATTTCCAAATTATTTGAAAAAATACTCTTAAAAAGGATTAAACCAATAATAGAAAAAAATAAGATAATCCCAGACCATCAATTTGGATTTCGAGAAAAGCACTCGACAATCGATCAGGTCCATAGAATCACAAATCTTATCGAAAAAACACTGGAAGAGAAAAAAATTTGCTCATCAATATTTCTAGATGTTGCACAAGCATTCGACAAAGTCTGGCATGAAGGATTAATTTTTAAACTTAAAACAATCCTACCTGCACAGTACTCAAAAATATTACAATCTTATATCACCAATCGATATTTTAGAATAAAACATGATAATGTTTACTCTGAATTAAAAGAAATAAGAGCAGGGGTACCACAGGGAAGTGTGTTGGGTCCAGTCCTTTACCTACTATACACACATGACTTACCTGAGCTTGGAGATAACACTATTGCTACATTTGCTGATGATACATCAATATTGGCAACTGGAATAAACAATGAAGATGCAGCTGAAAAACTACAATCTGCAATCACAGAAATATTCAATTGGACAAAAAAATGGCGTATCAAACTGAACGAAGCTAAATCAACTTACATTAACTTTACTAATAAAAAAATATCATACATCCCGGTATTCATGAATAACGTAGAAATACCGTATTCAAACAAAGCCAAATATTTAGGCATGACACTAGACACGAAGCTTCGCTGGAAAGCACACGTAAAGATAAAAAGAGAAGAACTCGGCATTCGTTACAGACATATGTACTGGCTGATTGGAAGAAATTCTTCACTATCAACATACAACAAATTGCTTCTCTATAAGCAAATCTTAAAACCCATTTGGACTTATGGTATTCAATTATGGGGATGTACTAAAAAAAGTAATGTGCAGATAATACAAACGTTTCAAAATAAAGTATTGAGGAATATAATTAATGCCCCTTGGTACATCAAAAACACCAATATCCATAGGGACCTAAAGGTGGATATGGTACACACAGTAATTAAGAAATTTGCAGCTAGTCATGAACAAAGACTACAACAACACGTGAATATCGAGGCAATCCAGCTCCTTGATACCACAAATATCATGCGTAGACTAAAACGTACAAAACCACATGAATTAGCATGTAGTTCGAACACAAATTAATATAAAACTAAAGTTAGAATAATTTAAGAAATAAGACTTAATCAATTCTTAATATAATGTAACCGTAGTAAATTAAAGATAGAAATAAATTGCTTATTGGTCATATACTGACTAGATTGTAATAATAAAAAAAAAAAAAAAAAAAAAAAAAAAAAAAAAACAAACCTCCAGCATTGGATTACATTTTGGTCAATTTTCCTTCTATTTCTTACATCAAGGTACAGCGAATAATTTTTGTTTACACTATTCCAACCCTAAAATAAAATTTGGTCAATTTTCTTGTCACTTCTTGCATCAAGAAACAGCAAAAGAATTTTTTCACAAACCTCCAGCATTGGATTACATTTTGGTCAATTTTCTTTCTATTTCTTACATCAAGGAACAGCAAAAGAATTTTTTCACAAACCTCCAGCATTGGATTACATTTTGGTCAATTTTCCTTCTATTTCTTACATCAAGGTACAGCGAATAATTTTTGTTTACACTATTCCAACCCTAAAATAAAATTTGGTCAATTTTCTTGTCACTTCTTGCATCAAGAAACAGCAAAAGAATTTTTTCACAAACCTCCAGCATTGGATTACATTTTGGTCAATTTTCCTTCTATTTCTTACATCAAGGAACAGCAAAAGAATTTTTTCACAAACCTCCAGCATTGGATTACATTTTGGTCAATTTTCCTTCTATTTCTTACATCAAGGAACAGCGAATAATTTTTGTTTACACTATTCCAACCCTAAAATAAAATTTGGTCAATTTTCCTGTGACTTCTTGCATCAAGGAACATCAAATGATTTTTTCACAAACCTCCAGCATTGGATTACATTTTGGTCAATTTTCTTTCTATTTCTTGCATCAAGGAACAGCGAATAATTTTTGATTACACTATTCTAACCCTAAAATAAAATTTGGTCAATTTTCTTGTCACTTCTTGCATCAAGGAACAGCAAAAGAATTTTTTCACAAACCGCCGGCATTGGATTACATTTTGGTCAATTTTCTTTCTATTTCTTGCATCAAGGAACAACAAAAGAATTTTTTCACAAACCTCCAGCATTGGATTACATTTTGGTCAATTTTCCTTCTATTTCTTACATCAAGGAACAGCGAATAATTTTTGTTTACACTATTCCAACCCTAAAATAAAATTTGGTCAATTTTCTTGTCACTTCTTGCATCAAGGAACAGCAAAAGAATTTTTTCACAAACCTCCAGCATTGGATTACATTTTGGTCAATTTTCCTTCTATTTCTTACATCAAGGAACAGCGAATAATTTTTGTTTACACTATTCCAACCCTAAAATAAAATTTGGTCAATTTTCCTGTCACTTCTTGCATCAAGGAACAGCAAAAGAATTTTTTCACAAACCTCCGGCATTGGATTACATTTTGGTCAATTTTCCTTCTATTTCTTACATCAAGGAACAGCAAAAGAATTTTTTCACAAACCTCCAGCATTGGATTACATTTTGGTCAATTTTCCTTCTATTTCTTACATCAAGGAACAGCGAATAATTTTTGTTTACACTATTCCAACCCTAAAATAAAATTTGGTCAATTTTCTTGTCACTTCTTGCATCAAGGAACAGCAAAAGAATTTTTTCACAAACCTCCAGCATTGGATTACATTTTGGTCAATTTTCCTTCTATTTCTTACATCAAGGAACAGCGAATAATTTTTGTTTACACTATTCCAACCCTAAAATAAAATTTGGTCAATTTTCCTGTGACTTCTTGCATCAAGGAACAGCAAAAGAATTTTTTCACAAACCTCCAGCATTGGATTACATTTTGGTCAATTTTCCTTCTATTTCTTACATCAAGGAACAGCAAAAGAATTTTTTCACAAACCTCCAGCATTGGATTACATTTTGGTCAATTTTCCTTCTATTTCTTACATCAAGGAACAGCGAATAATTTTTGTTTACACTATTCCAACCCTAAAATAAAATTTGGTCAATTTTCCTGTCACTTCTTGCATCAAGGAACATCAAATGAATTTTTTCACAAACCTCCAGCATTGGATTACATTTTGGTCAATTTTCTTGTCACTTCTTACATCAAGGAACAGCAAAAGAATTTTTTCACAAACCTCCAGCATTGGATTACATTTTGGTCAATTTTCCTTCTATTTCTTACATCAAGGAACAGCAAAAGAATTTTTTCACAAACCTCCAGCATTGGATTACATTTTGGTCAATTTTCCTTCTATTTCTTACATCAAGGTACAGCGAATAATTTTTGTTTACACTATTCCAACCCTAAAATAAAATTTGGTCAATTTTCTTGTCACTTCTTGCATCAAGAAACAGCAAAAGAATTTTTTCACAAACCTCCAGCATTGGATTACATTTTGGTCAATTTTCCTTCTATTTCTTACATCAAGGAACAGCAAAAGAATTTTTTCACAAACCTCCAGCATTGGATTACATTTTGGTCAATTTTCCTTCTATTTCTTACATCAAGGTACAGCGAATAATTTTTGTTTACACTATTCCAACCCTAAAATAAAATTTGGTCAATTTTCTTGTCACTTCTTGCATCAAGAAACAGCAAAAGAATTTTTTCACAAACCTCCAGCATTGGATTACATTTTGGTCAATTTTCCTTCTATTTCTTACATCAAGGAACAGCAAAAGAATTTTTTCACAAACCTCCAGCATTGGATTACATTTTGGTCAATTTTCCTTCTATTTCTTACATCAAGGAACAGCGAATAATTTTTGTTTACACTATTCCAACCCTAAAATAAAATTTGGTCAATTTTCCTGTGACTTCTTGCATCAAGGAACAGCAAAAGAATTTTTTCACAAACCTCCAGCATTGGATTACATTTTGGTCAATTTTCCTTCTATTTCTTACATCAAGGAACAGCAAAAGAATTTTTTCACAAACCTCCAGCATTGGATTACATTTTGGTCAATTTTCCTTCTATTTCTTACATCAAGGAACAGCGAATAATTTTTGTTTACACTATTCCAACCCTAAAATAAAATTTGGTCAATTTTCTTGTCACTTCTTGCATCAAGGAACAGCAAAAGAATTTTTTCACAAACCTCCAGCATTGGATTACATTTTGGTCAATTTTCCTTCTATTTCTTACATCAAGGAACAGCGAATAATTTTTGTTTACACTATTCCAACCCTAAAATAAAATTTGGTCAATTTTCTTGTCACTTCTTGCATCAAGGAACAGCAAAAGAATTTTTTCACAAACCTCCAGCATTGGATTACATTTTGGTCAATTTTCCTTCTATTTCTTACATCAAGGAACAGCGAATAATTTTTGTTTACACTATTCCAACCCTAAAATAAAATTTGGTCAATTTTCTTGTCACTTCTTGCATCAAGAAACAGCAAAAGAATTTTTTCACAAACCTCCAGCATTGGATTACATTTTGGTCAATTTTCCTTCTATTTCTTACATCAAGGAACAGCAAAAGAATTTTTTCACAAACCTCCAGCATTGGATTACATTTTGGTCAATTTTCCTTCTATTTCTTACATCAAGGTACAGCGAATAATTTTTGTTTACACTATTCCAACCCTAAAATAAAATTTGGTCAATTTTCTTGTCACTTCTTGCATCAAGAAACAGCAAAAGAATTTTTTCACAAACCTCCAGCATTGGATTACATTTTGGTCAATTTTCCTTCTATTTCTTACATCAAGGAACAGCAAAAGAATTTTTTCACAAACCTCCAGCATTGGATTACATTTTGGTCAATTTTCCTTCTATTTCTTACATCAAGGAACAGCGAATAATTTTTGTTTACACTATTCCAACCCTAAAATAAAATTTGGTCAATTTTCCTGTGACTTCTTGCATCAAGGAACATCAAATGATTTTTTCACAAACCTCCAGCATTGGATTACATTTTGGTCAATTTTCTTTCTATTTCTTGCATCAAGGAACAGCGAATAATTTTTGATTACACTATTCTAACCCTAAAATAAAATTTGGTCAATTTTCTTGTCACTTCTTGCATCAAGGAACAGCAAAAGAATTTTTTCACAAACCGCCGGCATTGGATTACATTTTGGTCAATTTTCTTTCTATTTCTTGCATCAAGGAACAACAAAAGAATTTTTTCACAAACCTCCAGCATTGGATTACATTTTGGTCAATTTTCCTTCTATTTCTTACATCAAGGAACAGCGAATAATTTTTGTTTACACTATTCCAACCCTAAAATAAAATTTGGTCAATTTTCTTGTCACTTCTTGCATCAAGGAACAGCAAAAGAATTTTTTCACAAACCTCCAGCATTGGATTACATTTTGGTCAATTTTCCTTCTATTTCTTACATCAAGGAACAGCGAATAATTTTTGTTTACACTATTCCAACCCTAAAATAAAATTTGGTCAATTTTCCTGTCACTTCTTGCATCAAGGAACAGCAAAAGAATTTTTTCACAAACCTCCGGCATTGGATTACATTTTGGTCAATTTTCCTTCTATTTCTTACATCAAGGAACAGCAAAAGAATTTTTTCACAAACCTCCAGCATTGGATTACATTTTGGTCAATTTTCCTTCTATTTCTTACATCAAGGAACAGCGAATAATTTTTGTTTACACTATTCCAACCCTAAAATAAAATTTGGTCAATTTTCTTGTCACTTCTTGCATCAAGGAACAGCAAAAGAATTTTTTCACAAACCTCCAGCATTGGATTACATTTTGGTCAATTTTCCTTCTATTTCTTACATCAAGGAACAGCGAATAATTTTTGTTTACACTATTCCAACCCTAAAATAAAATTTGGTCAATTTTCCTGTGACTTCTTGCATCAAGGAACAGCAAAAGAATTTTTTCACAAACCTCCAGCATTGGATTACATTTTGGTCAATTTTCCTTCTATTTCTTACATCAAGGAACAGCAAAAGAATTTTTTCACAAACCTCCAGCATTGGATTACATTTTGGTCAATTTTCCTTCTATTTCTTACATCAAGGAACAGCGAATAATTTTTGTTTACACTATTCCAACCCTAAAATAAAATTTGGTCAATTTTCCTGTCACTTCTTGCATCAAGGAACATCAAATGAATTTTTTCACAAACCTCCAGCATTGGATTACATTTTGGTCAATTTTCTTGTCACTTCTTACATCAAGGAACAGCAAAAGAATTTTTTCACAAACCTCCAGCATTGGATTACATTTTGGTCAATTTTCCTTCTATTTCTTACATCAAGGAACAGCAAAAGAATTTTTTCACAAACCTCCAGCATTGGATTACATTTTGGTCAATTTTCCTTCTATTTCTTACATCAAGGTACAGCGAATAATTTTTGTTTACACTATTCCAACCCTAAAATAAAATTTGGTCAATTTTCTTGTCACTTCTTGCATCAAGAAACAGCAAAAGAATTTTTTCACAAACCTCCAGCATTGGATTACATTTTGGTCAATTTTCCTTCTATTTCTTACATCAAGGAACAGCAAAAGAATTTTTTCACAAACCTCCAGCATTGGATTACATTTTGGTCAATTTTCCTTCTATTTCTTACATCAAGGTACAGCGAATAATTTTTGTTTACACTATTCCAACCCTAAAATAAAATTTGGTCAATTTTCTTGTCACTTCTTGCATCAAGAAACAGCAAAAGAATTTTTTCACAAACCTCCAGCATTGGATTACATTTTGGTCAATTTTCCTTCTATTTCTTACATCAAGGAACAGCAAAAGAATTTTTTCACAAACCTCCAGCATTGGATTACATTTTGGTCAATTTTCCTTCTATTTCTTACATCAAGGAACAGCGAATAATTTTTGTTTACACTATTCCAACCCTAAAATAAAATTTGGTCAATTTTCCTGTGACTTCTTGCATCAAGGAACAGCAAAAGAATTTTTTCACAAACCTCCAGCATTGGATTACATTTTGGTCAATTTTCCTTCTATTTCTTACATCAAGGAACAGCAAAAGAATTTTTTCACAAACCTCCAGCATTGGATTACATTTTGGTCAATTTTCCTTCTATTTCTTACATCAAGGAACAGCGAATAATTTTTGTTTACACTATTCCAACCCTAAAATAAAATTTGGTCAATTTTCTTGTCACTTCTTGCATCAAGGAACAGCAAAAGAATTTTTTCACAAACCTCCAGCATTGGATTACATTTTGGTCAATTTTCCTTCTATTTCTTACATCAAGGAACAGCGAATAATTTTTGTTTACACTATTCCAACCCTAAAATAAAATTTGGTCAATTTTCTTGTCACTTCTTGCATCAAGGAACAGCAAAAGAATTTTTTCACAAACCTCCAGCATTGGATTACATTTTGGTCAATTTTCCTTCTATTTCTTACATCAAGGAACAGCGAATAATTTTTGTTTACACTATTCCAACCCTAAAATAAAATTTGGTCAATTTTCTTGTCACTTCTTGCATCAAGAAACAGCAAAAGAATTTTTTCACAAACCTCCAGCATTGGATTACATTTTGGTCAATTTTCCTTCTATTTCTTACATCAAGGAACAGCAAAAGAATTTTTTCACAAACCTCCAGCATTGGATTACATTTTGGTCAATTTTCCTTCTATTTCTTACATCAAGGTACAGCGAATAATTTTTGTTTACACTATTCCAACCCTAAAATAAAATTTGGTCAATTTTCTTGTCACTTCTTGCATCAAGAAACAGCAAAAGAATTTTTTCACAAACCTCCAGCATTGGATTACATTTTGGTCAATTTTCCTTCTATTTCTTACATCAAGGAACAGCAAAAGAATTTTTTCACAAACCTCCAGCATTGGATTACATTTTGGTCAATTTTCCTTCTATTTCTTACATCAAGGAACAGCGAATAATTTTTGTTTACACTATTCCAACCCTAAAATAAAATTTGGTCAATTTTCCTGTGACTTCTTGCATCAAGGAACATCAAATGATTTTTTCACAAACCTCCAGCATTGGATTACATTTTGGTCAATTTTCTTTCTATTTCTTGCATCAAGGAACAGCGAATAATTTTTGATTACACTATTCTAACCCTAAAATAAAATTTGGTCAATTTTCTTGTCACTTCTTGCATCAAGGAACAGCAAAAGAATTTTTTCACAAACCGCCGGCATTGGATTACATTTTGGTCAATTTTCTTTCTATTTCTTGCATCAAGGAACAACAAAAGAATTTTTTCACAAACCTCCAGCATTGGATTACATTTTGGTCAATTTTCCTTCTATTTCTTACATCAAGGAACAGCGAATAATTTTTGTTTACACTATTCCAACCCTAAAATAAAATTTGGTCAATTTTCTTGTCACTTCTTGCATCAAGGAACAGCAAAAGAATTTTTTCACAAACCTCCAGCATTGGATTACATTTTGGTCAATTTTCCTTCTATTTCTTACATCAAGGAACAGCGAATAATTTTTGTTTACACTATTCCAACCCTAAAATAAAATTTGGTCAATTTTCCTGTCACTTCTTGCATCAAGGAACAGCAAAAGAATTTTTTCACAAACCTCCGGCATTGGATTACATTTTGGTCAATTTTCCTTCTATTTCTTACATCAAGGAACAGCAAAAGAATTTTTTCACAAACCTCCAGCATTGGATTACATTTTGGTCAATTTTCCTTCTATTTCTTACATCAAGGAACAGCGAATAATTTTTGTTTACACTATTCCAACCCTAAAATAAAATTTGGTCAATTTTCTTGTCACTTCTTGCATCAAGGAACAGCAAAAGAATTTTTTCACAAACCTCCAGCATTGGATTACATTTTGGTCAATTTTCCTTCTATTTCTTACATCAAGGAACAGCGAATAATTTTTGTTTACACTATTCCAACCCTAAAATAAAATTTGGTCAATTTTCCTGTGACTTCTTGCATCAAGGAACAGCAAAAGAATTTTTTCACAAACCTCCAGCATTGGATTACATTTTGGTCAATTTTCCTTCTATTTCTTACATCAAGGAACAGCAAAAGAATTTTTTCACAAACCTCCAGCATTGGATTACATTTTGGTCAATTTTCCTTCTATTTCTTACATCAAGGAACAGCGAATAATTTTTGTTTACACTATTCCAACCCTAAAATAAAATTTGGTCAATTTTCCTGTCACTTCTTGCATCAAGGAACATCAAATGAATTTTTTCACAAACCTCCAGCATTGGATTACATTTTGGTCAATTTTCTTGTCACTTCTTACATCAAGGAACAGCAAAAGAATTTTTTCACAAACCTCCAGCATTGGATTACATTTTGGTCAATTTTCCTTCTATTTCTTACATCAAGGAACAGCAAAAGAATTTTTTCACAAACCTCCAGCATTGGATTACATTTTGGTCAATTTTCCTTCTATTTCTTACATCAAGGTACAGCGAATAATTTTTGTTTACACTATTCCAACCCTAAAATAAAATTTGGTCAATTTTCTTGTCACTTCTTGCATCAAGAAACAGCAAAAGAATTTTTTCACAAACCTCCAGCATTGGATTACATTTTGGTCAATTTTCCTTCTATTTCTTACATCAAGGAACAGCAAAAGAATTTTTTCACAAACCTCCAGCATTGGATTACATTTTGGTCAATTTTCCTTCTATTTCTTACATCAAGGTACAGCGAATAATTTTTGTTTACACTATTCCAACCCTAAAATAAAATTTGGTCAATTTTCTTGTCACTTCTTGCATCAAGAAACAGCAAAAGAATTTTTTCACAAACCTCCAGCATTGGATTACATTTTGGTCAATTTTCCTTCTATTTCTTACATCAAGGAACAGCAAAAGAATTTTTTCACAAACCTCCAGCATTGGATTACATTTTGGTCAATTTTCCTTCTATTTCTTACATCAAGGAACAGCGAATAATTTTTGTTTACACTATTCCAACCCTAAAATAAAATTTGGTCAATTTTCCTGTGACTTCTTGCATCAAGGAACAGCAAAAGAATTTTTTCACAAACCTCCAGCATTGGATTACATTTTGGTCAATTTTCCTTCTATTTCTTACATCAAGGAACAGCAAAAGAATTTTTTCACAAACCTCCAGCATTGGATTACATTTTGGTCAATTTTCCTTCTATTTCTTACATCAAGGAACAGCGAATAATTTTTGTTTACACTATTCCAACCCTAAAATAAAATTTGGTCAATTTTCTTGTCACTTCTTGCATCAAGGAACAGCAAAAGAATTTTTTCACAAACCTCCAGCATTGGATTACATTTTGGTCAATTTTCCTTCTATTTCTTACATCAAGGAACAGCGAATAATTTTTGTTTACACTATTCCAACCCTAAAATAAAATTTGGTCAATTTTCTTGTCACTTCTTGCATCAAGGAACAGCAAAAGAATTTTTTCACAAACCTCCAGCATTGGATTACATTTTGGTCAATTTTCCTTCTATTTCTTACATCAAGGAACAGCGAATAATTTTTGTTTACACTATTCCAACCCTAAAATAAAATTTGGTCAATTTTCTTGTCACTTCTTGCATCAAGAAACAGCAAAAGAATTTTTTCACAAACCTCCAGCATTGGATTACATTTTGGTCAATTTTCCTTCTATTTCTTACATCAAGGAACAGCAAAAGAATTTTTTCACAAACCTCCAGCATTGGATTACATTTTGGTCAATTTTCCTTCTATTTCTTACATCAAGGTACAGCGAATAATTTTTGTTTACACTATTCCAACCCTAAAATAAAATTTGGTCAATTTTCTTGTCACTTCTTGCATCAAGAAACAGCAAAAGAATTTTTTCACAAACCTCCAGCATTGGATTACATTTTGGTCAATTTTCCTTCTATTTCTTACATCAAGGAACAGCAAAAGAATTTTTTCACAAACCTCCAGCATTGGATTACATTTTGGTCAATTTTCCTTCTATTTCTTACATCAAGGAACAGCGAATAATTTTTGTTTACACTATTCCAACCCTAAAATAAAATTTGGTCAATTTTCCTGTGACTTCTTGCATCAAGGAACATCAAATGATTTTTTCACAAACCTCCAGCATTGGATTACATTTTGGTCAATTTTCTTTCTATTTCTTGCATCAAGGAACAGCGAATAATTTTTGATTACACTATTCTAACCCTAAAATAAAATTTGGTCAATTTTCTTGTCACTTCTTGCATCAAGGAACAGCAAAAGAATTTTTTCACAAACCGCCGGCATTGGATTACATTTTGGTCAATTTTCTTTCTATTTCTTGCATCAAGGAACAACAAAAGAATTTTTTCACAAACCTCCAGCATTGGATTACATTTTGGTCAATTTTCCTTCTATTTCTTACATCAAGGAACAGCGAATAATTTTTGTTTACACTATTCCAACCCTAAAATAAAATTTGGTCAATTTTCTTGTCACTTCTTGCATCAAGGAACAGCAAAAGAATTTTTTCACAAACCTCCAGCATTGGATTACATTTTGGTCAATTTTCCTTCTATTTCTTACATCAAGGAACAGCGAATAATTTTTGTTTACACTATTCCAACCCTAAAATAAAATTTGGTCAATTTTCTTGTCACTTCTTGCATCAAGGAACAGCAAAAGAATTTTTTCACAAACCGCCGGCATTGGATTACATTTTGGTCAATTTTCTTTCTATTTCTTGCATCAAGGAACAACAAAAGAATTTTTTCACAAACCTCCAGCATTGGATTACATTTTGGTCAATTTTCCTTCTATTTCTTACATCAAGGAACAGCGAATAATTTTTGTTTACACTATTCCAACCCTAAAATAAAATTTGGTCAATTTTCTTGTCACTTCTTGCATCAAGGAACAGCAAAAGAATTTTTTCACAAACCTCCAGCATTGGATTACATTTTGGTCAATTTTCTTTCTATTTCTTACATCAAGGAACAGCAAAAGAATTTTTTCACAAACCTCCAGCATTGGATTACATTTTGGTCAATTTTCTTTCAATTTTTGCATCAAGGAACAGCAAAAGAATTTTTTCACAAACCTCCAGCATTGGATTACATTTTGGTCAATTTTCCTTCTATTTCTTACATCAAGGAACAGCGAATAATTTTTGTTTACACTATTCCAACCCTAAAATAAAATTTGGTCAATTTTCTTGTCACTTCTTGCATCAAGGAACAGCAAAAGAATTTTTTCACAAACCTCCAGCATTGGATTACATTTTGGTCAATTTTCCTTCTATTTCTTACATCAAGGAACAGCAAAAGAATTTTTTCACAAACCTCCAGCATTGGATTACATTTTGGTCAATTTTCCTTCTATTTCTTACATCAAGGAACAGCGAATAATTTTTGTTTACACTATTCCAACCCTAAAATAAAATTTGGTCAATTTTCTTGTGACTTCTTGCATCAAGGAACAGCAAAAGAATTTTTTCACAAACCTCCAGCATTGGATTACATTTTGGTCAATTTTCCTTCTATTTCTTACATCAAGGAACAGCGAATAATTTTTGTTTACACTATTCCAACCCTAAAATAAAATTTGGTCAATTTTCCTGTCACTTCTTGCATCAAGGAACATCAAATGAATTTTTTCACAAACCTCCAGCATTGGATTACATTTTGGTCAATTTTCTTGTCACTTCTTACATCAAGGAACAGCAAAAGAATTTTTTCACAAACCTCCAGCATTGGATTACATTTTGGTCAATTTTCTTTCTATTTCTTACATCAAGGAACAGCAAAAGAATTTTTTCACAAACCTCCAGCATTGGATTACATTTTGGTCAATTTTCTTTCAATTTTTGCATCAAGGAACAGCAAAAGAATTTTTTCACAAACCTCCAGCATTGGATTACATTTTGGTCAATTTTCCTTCTATTTCTTACATCAAGGAACAGCGAATAATTTTTGTTTACACTATTCCAACCCTAAAATAAAATTTGGTCAATTTTCTTGTCACTTCTTGCATCAAGGAACAGCAAAAGAATTTTTTCACAAACCTCCAGCATTGGATTACATTTTGGTCAATTTTCCTTCTATTTCTTACATCAAGGAACAGCAAAAGAATTTTTTCACAAACCTCCAGCATTGGATTACATTTTGGTCAATTTTCCTTCTATTTCTTACATCAAGGAACAGCGAATAATTTTTGTTTACACTATTCCAACCCTAAAATAAAATTTGGTCAATTTTCTTGTGACTTCTTGCATCAAGGAACAGCAAAAGAATTTTTTCACAAACCTCCAGCATTGGATTACATTTTGGTCAATTTTCCTTCTATTTCTTACATCAAGGAACAGCAAAAGAATTTTTTCACAAACCTCCAGCATTGGATTACATTTTGGTCAATTTTCCTTCTATTTCTTACATCAAGGAACAGCGAATAATTTTTGTTTACACTATTCCAACCCTAAAATAAAATTTGGTCAATTTTCTTGTCACTTCTTGCATCAAGGAACAGCAAAAGAATTTTTTCACAAACCTCCAGCATTGGATTACATTTTGGTCAATTTTCCTTCTATTTCTTACATCAAGGAACAGCAAAAGAATTTTTTCACAAACCTCCAGCATTGGATTACATTTTGGTCAATTTTCCTTTTATTTCTTACATCAAGAAACAGCGAATAATTTTTGTTTACACTATTCCAACCCTAAAATAAAATTTGGTCAATTTTCTTGTCACTTCTTGCATCAAGGAACAGCAAAAGAATTTTTTCACAAACCTCCAGCATTGGATTACATTTTGGTCAATTTTCCTTCTATTTCTTACATCAAGGAACAGCAAAAGAATTTTTTCACAAACCTCCAGCATTGGATTACATTTTGGTCAATTTTCCTTCTATTTCTTACATCAAGGAACAGCAAAAGAATTTTTTCACAAACCTCCAGCATTGGATTACATTTTGGTCAATTTTCCTTCTATTTCTTACATCAAGGAACAGCGAATAATTTTTGTTTACACTATTCCAACCCTAAAATAAAATTTGGTCAATTTTCTTGTCACTTCTTGCATCAAGGAACAGCAAAAGAATTTTTTCACAAACCTCCAGCATTGGATTACATTTTGGTCAATTTTCCTTCTATTTCTTACATCAAGGAACAGCAAAAGAATTTTTTCACAAACCTCCAGCATTGGATTACATTTTGGTCAATTTTCCTTCTATTTCTTACATCAAGGAACAGCGAATAATTTTTGTTTACACTATTCCAACCCTAAAATAAAATTTGGTCAATTTTCTTGTCACTTCTTGCATCAAGGAACAGCAAAATAATTTTTTCACAAACCTCCAGCATTGGATTACATTTTGGTCAATTTTCCTTCTATTTCTTACATCAAGGAACAGCAAAAGAATTTTTTCACAAACCTCCAGCATTGGATTACATTTTGGTCAATTTTCCTTCTATTTCTTACATCAAGGAACAGCGAATAAATTTTGTTTACACTATTCCAACCCTAAAATAAAATTTGGTCAATTTTCCTGTGACTTCTTGCATCAAGGAACATCAAATGATTTTTTCACAAACCTCCAGCATTGGATTACATTTTGGTCAATTTTCTTGTCACTTCTTACATCAAGGAACAGCAAAAGAATTTTTTCACAAACCTCCAGCATTGGATTACATTTTGGTCAATTTTCCTTCTATTTCTTACATCAAGGAACAGCAAAAGAATTTTTTCACAAACCTCCAGCATTGGATTACATTTTGGTCAATTTTCTTTCAATTTTTGCATCAAGGAACAGCAAAAGAATTTTTTCACAAACCTCCAGCATTGGATTACATTTTGGTCAATTTTCCTTCTATTTCTTACATCAAGGAACAGCGAATAATTTTTGTTTACACTATTCCAACCCTAAAATAAAATTTGGTCAATTTTCTTGTCACTTCTTGCATCAAGGAACAGCAAAAGAATTTTTTCACAAACCTCCAGCATTGGATTACATTTTGGTCAATTTTCCTTCTATTTCTTACATCAAGGAACAGCAAAAGAATTTTTTCACAAACCTCCAGCATTGGATTACATTTTGGTCAATTTTCCTTCTATTTCTTACATCAAGGAACAGCGAATAATTTTTGTTTACACTATTCCAACCCTAAAATAAAATTTGGTCAATTTTCTTGTCACTTCTTGCATCAAGGAACAGCAAAAGAATTTTTTCACAAACCTCCAGCATTGGATTACATTTTGGTCAATTTTCCTTCTATTTCTTACATCAAGGAACAGCAAAAGAATTTTTTCACAAACCTCCAGCATTGGATTACATTTTGGTCAATTTTCCTTCTATTTCTTACATCAAGGAACAGCGAATAATTTTTGTTTACACTATTCCAACCCTAAAATAAAATTTGGTCAATTTTCTTGTCACTTCTTGCATCAAGGAACAGCAAAAGAATTTTTTCACAAACCTCCAGCATTGGATTACATTTTGGTCAATTTTCCTTCTATTTCTTACATCAAGGAACAGCAAAAGAATTTTTTCACAAACCTCCAGCATTGGATTACATTTTGGTCAATTTTCCTTCTATTTCTTACATCAAGGAACAGCAAAAGAATTTTTTCACAAACCTCCAGCATTGGATTACATTTTGGTCAATTTTCTTGTCACTTCTTACATCAAGGAACAGCAAAAGAATTTTTTCACAAACCTCCAGCATTGGATTACATTTTGGTCAATTTTCTTTCTATTTCTTACATCAAGGAACAGCAAAAGAATTTTTTCACAAACCTCCAGCATTGGATTACATTTTGGTCAATTTTCTTTCAATTTTTGCATCAAGGAACAGCAAAAGAATTTTTTCACAAACCTCCAGCATTGGATTACATTTTGGTCAATTTTCCTTCTATTTCTTACATCAAGGAACAGCGAATAATTTTTGTTTACACTATTCCAACCCTAAAATAAAATTTGGTCAATTTTCTTGTCACTTCTTGCATCAAGGAACAGCAAAAGAATTTTTTCACAAACCTCCAGCATTGGATTACATTTTGGTCAATTTTCCTTCTATTTCTTACATCAAGGAACAGCAAAAGAATTTTTTCACAAACCTCCAGCATTGGATTACATTTTGGTCAATTTTCCTTCTATTTCTTACATCAAGGAACAGCGAATAATTTTTGTTTACACTATTCCAACCCTAAAATAAAATTTGGTCAATTTTCTTGTCACTTCTTGCATCAAGGAACAGCAAAAGAATTTTTTCACAAACCTCCAGCATTGGATTACATTTTGGTCAATTTTCCTTCTATTTCTTACATCAAGGAACAGCAAAAGAATTTTTTCACAAACCTCCAGCATTGGATTACATTTTGGTCAATTTTCCTTCTATTTCTTACATCAAGGAACAGCGAATAATTTTTGTTTACACTATTCCAACCCTAAAATAAAATTTGGTCAATTTTCTTGTCACTTCTTGCATCAAGGAACAGCAAAAGAATTTTTTCACAAACCTCCAGCATTGGATTACATTTTGGTCAATTTTCCTTCTATTTCTTACATCAAGGAACAGCAAAAGAATTTTTTCACAAACCTCCAGCATTGGATTACATTTTGGTCAATTTTCCTTCTATTTCTTACATCAAGGAACAGCGAATAATTTTTGTTTACACTATTCCAACCCTAAAATAAAATTTGGTCAATTTTCCTGTCACTTCTTGCATCAAGGAACATCAAATGAATTTTTTCACAAACCTCCAGCATTGGATTACATTTTGGTCAATTTTCTTGTCACTTCTTACATCAAGGAACAGCAAAAGAATTTTTTCACAAACCTCCAGCATTGGATTACATTTTGGTCAATTTTCCTTCTATTTCTTACATCAAGGAACAGCAAAAGAATTTTTTCACAAACCTCCAGCATTGGATTACATTTTGGTCAATTTTCTTTCAATTTTTGCATCAAGGAACAGCAAAAGAATTTTTTCACAAACCTCCAGCATTGGATTACATTTTGGTCAATTTTCCTTCTATTTCTTACATCAAGGAACAGCGAATAATTTTTGTTTACACTATTCCAACCCTAAAATAAAATTTGGTCAATTTTCTTGTCACTTCTTGCATCAAGGAACAGCAAAAGAATTTTTTCACAAACCTCCAGCATTGGATTACATTTTGGTCAATTTTCATTCTATTTCTTACATCAAGGAACAGCAAAAGAATTTTTTCACAAACCTCCAGCATTGGATTACATTTTGGTCAATTTTCCTTCTATTTCTTACATCAAGGAACAGCGAATAATTTTTGTTTACACTATTCCAACCCTAAAATAAAATTTGGTCAATTTTCTTGTCACTTCTTGCATCAAGGAACAGCAAAAGAATTTTTTCACAAACCTCCAGCATTGGATTACATTTTGGTCAATTTTCCTTCTATTTCTTACATCAAGGAACAGCAAAAGAATTTTTTCACAAACCTCCAGCATTGGATTACATTTTGGTCAATTTTCCTTCTATTTCTTACATCAAGGAACAGCGAATAATTTTTGTTTACACTATTCCAACCCTAAAATAAAATTTGGTCAATTTTCCTGTCACTTCTTGCATCAAGGAACATCAAATGAATTTTTTCACAAACCTCCAGCATTGGATTACATTTTGGTCAATTTTCTTGTCACTTCTTACATCAAGGAACAGCAAAAGAATTTTTTCACAAACCTCCAGCATTGGATTACATTTTGGTCAATTTTCCTTCTATTTCTTACATCAAGGAACAGCAAAAGAATTTTTTCACAAACCTCCAGCATTGGATTACATTTTGGTCAATTTTCCTTCTATTTCTTACATCAAGGAACAGCGAATAATTTTTGTTTACACTATTCCAACCCTAAAATAAAATTTGGTCAATTTTCCTGTGACTTCTTGCATCAAGGAACATCAAATGATTTTTTCACAAACCTCCAGCATTGGATTACATTTTGGTCAATTTTCTTGTCACTTCTTACATCAAGGAACAGCAAAAGAATTTTTTCACAAACCTCCAGCATTGGATTACATTTTGGTCAATTTTCTTTCTATTTCTTACATCAAGGAACAGCAAAAGAATTTTTTCACAAACCTCCAGCATTGGATTACATTTTGGTCAATTTTCTTTCAATTTTTGCATCAAGGAACAGCAAAAGAATTTTTTCACAAACCTCCAGCATTGGATTATATTTTGGTCAATTTTCCTTCTATTTCTTACATCAAGGAACAGCGAATAATTTTTGTTTACACTATTCCAACCCTAAAATAAAATTTGGTCAATTTTCTTGTCACTTCTTGCATCAAGGAACAGCAAAAGAATTTTTTCACAAACCTCCAGCATTGGATTACATTTTGGTCAATTTTCATTCTATTTCTTACATCAAGGAACAGCAAAAGAATTTTTTCACAAACCTCCAGCATTGGATTACATTTTGGTCAATTTTCCTTCTATTTCTTACATCAAGGAACAGCGAATAATTTTTGTTTACACTATTCCAACCCTAAAATAAAATTTGGTCAATTTTCTTGTCACTTCTTGCATCAAGGAACAGCAAAAGAATTTTTTCACAAACCTCCAGCATTGGATTACATTTTGGTCAATTTTCCTTCTATTTCTTACATCAAGGAACAGCAAAAGAATTTTTTCACAAACCTCCAGCATTGGATTACATTTTGGTCAATTTTCCTTCTATTTCTTACATCAAGGAACAGCGAATAATTTTTGTTTACACTATTCCAACCCTAAAATAAAATTTGGTCAATTTTCCTGTCATTTCTTGCATCAAGGAACATCAAATGAATTTTTTCACAAACCTCCAGCATTGGATTACATTTTGGTCAATTTTCTTGTCACTTCTTACATCAAGGAACAGCAAAAGAATTTTTTCACAAACCTCCAGCATTGGATTACATTTTGGTCAATTTTCCTTCTATTTCTTACATCAAGGAACAGCAAAAGAATTTTTTCACAAACCTCCAGCATTGGATTACATTTTGGTCAATTTTCCTTCTATTTCTTACATCAAGGAACAGCGAATAATTTTTGTTTACACTATTCCAACCCTAAAATAAAATTTGGTCAATTTTCCTGTGACTTCTTGCATCAAGGAACATCAAATGATTTTTTCACAAACCTCCAGCATTGGATTACATTTTGGTCAATTTTCTTGTCACTTCTTACATCAAGGAACAGCAAAAGAATTTTTTCACAAACCTCCAGCATTGGATTACATTTTGGTCAATTTTCTTTCTATTTCTTACATCAAGGAACAGCAAAAGAATTTTTTCACAAACCTCCAGCATTGGATTACATTTTGGTCAATTTTCTTTCAATTTTTGCATCAAGGAACAGCAAAAGAATTTTTTCACAAACCTCCAGCATTGGATTACATTTTGGTCAATTTTCCTTCTATTTCTTACATCAAGGAACAGCGAATAATTTTTGTTTACACTATTCCAACCCTAAAATAAAATTTGGTCAATTTTCTTGTCACTTCTTGCATCAAGGAACAGCAAAAGAATTTTTTCACAAACCTCCAGCATTGGATTACATTTTGGTCAATTTTCCTTCTATTTCTTACATCAAGGAACAGCAAAAGAATTTTTTCACAAACCTCCAGCATTGGATTACATTTTGGTCAATTTTCCTTCTATTTCTTACATCAAGGAACAGCGAATAATTTTTGTTTACACTATTCCAACCCTAAAATAAAATTTGGTCAATTTTCCTGTGACTTCTTGCATCAAGGAGCATCAAATGATTTTTTCACAAAACTCCAGCATTGGATTACATTTTGGTCAATTTTCTTGTCACTTCTTACATCAAGGAACAGCAAAAGAATTTTTTCACAAACCTCCAGCATTGGATTACATTTTGGTCAATTTTCCTTCTATTTCTTACATCAAGGAACAGCAAAAGAATTTTTTCACAAACCTCCAGCATTGGATTACATTTTGGTCAATTTTCCTTCTATTTCTTACATCAAGGAACAGCGAATAATTTTTGTTTACACTATTCCAACCCTAAAATAAAATTTGGTCAATTTTCCTGTGACTTCTTGCATCAAGGAACATCAAATGATTTTTTCACAAACCTCCAGCATTGGATTACATTTTGGTCAATTTTCTTTCTATTTCTTGCATCAAGGAACAGCGAATAATTTTTGTTTACACTATTCCAACCCTAAAATAAAATTTGGTCAATTTTCTTGTCACTTCTTGCATCAAGGAACAGCAAAAGAATTTTTTCACAAACCGCCGGCATTGGATTACATTTTGGTCAATTTTCTTTCTATTTCTTGCATCAAGGAACAACAAAAGAATTTTTTCACAAACCTCCAGCATTGGATTACATTTTGGTCAATTTTCCTTCTATTTCTTACATCAAGGAACAGCGAATAATTTTTGTTTACACTATTCCAACCCTAAAATAAAATTTGGTCAATTTTCTTGTCACTTCTTGCATCAAGGAACAGCAAAAGAATTTTTTCACAAACCTCCAGCATTGGATTACATTTTGGTCAATTTTCCTTCTATTTCTTACATCAAGGAACAGCAAAAGAATTTTTTCACAAACCTCCAGCATTGGATTACATTTTGGTCAATTTTCCTTCTATTTCTTACATCAAGGAACAGCGAATAATTTTTGTTTACACTATTCCAACCCTAAAATAAAATTTGGTCAATTTTCCTGTGACTTCTTGCATCAAGGAACATCAAATGATTTTTTCACAAACCTCCAGCATTGGATTACATTTTGGTCAATTTTCTTTCTATTTCTTGCATCAAGGAACAGCGAATAATTTTTGATTACACTATTCTAACCCTAAAATAAAATTTGGTCAATTTTCTTGTCACTTCTTGCATCAAGGAACAGCAAAAGAATTTTTTCACAAACCGCCGGCATTGGATTACATTTTGGTCAATTTTCTTTCTATTTCTTGCATCAAGGAACAACAAAAGAATTTTTTCACAAACCTCCAGCATTGGATTACATTTTGGTCAATTTTCCTTCTATTTCTTACATCAAGGAACAGCGAATAATTTTTGTTTACACTATTCCAACCCTAAAATAAAATTTGGTCAATTTTCCTGTCACTTCTTGCATCAAGGAACATCAAATGATTTTTTCACAAACCTCCAGCATTGGATTACATTTTGGTCAATTTTCTTTCTATTTCTTGCATCAAGGAACAGCGAATAATTTTTGATTACACTATTCTAACCCTAAAATAAAATTTGGTCAATTTTCCTGTCACTTCTTGCATCAAGGAACAGCAAAAGAATTTTTTCACAAACCTCCAGCATTGGATTACATTTTGGTCAATTTTCCTTCTATTTCTTACATCAAGGAACAGCAAAAGAATTTTTTCACAAACCTCCAGCATTGGATTACATTTTGGTCAATTTTCCTTCTATTTCTTACATCAAGGAACAGCAAAAGAATTTTTTCACAAACCTCCAGCATTGGATTACATTTTGGTCAATTTTCCTTCTATTTCTTACATCAAGGAACAGCGAATAATTTTTGTTTACACTATTCCAACCCTAAAATAAAATTTGGTCAATTTTCTTGTCACTTCTTGCATCAAGGAACATCAAATGATTTTTTCACAAACCGCCGGCATTGGATTACATTTTGGTCAATTTTCTTTCTATTTCTTGCATCAAGGAACAACAAAAGAATTTTTTCACAAACCTCCAGCATTGGATTACATTTTGGTCAATTTTCCTTCTATTTCTTACATCAAGGAACAGCGAATAATTTTTGTTTACACTATTCCAACCCTAAAATAAAATTTGGTCAATTTTCTTGTCACTTCTTGCATCAAGGAACAGCAAAAGAATTTTTTCACAAACCTCCAGCATTGGATTACATTTTGGTCAATTTTCCTTCTATTTCTTACATCAAGGAACAGCAAAAGAATTTTTTCACAAACCTCCAGCATTGGATTACATTTTGGTCAATTTTCCTTCTATTTCTTGCATCAAGGAACAGCGAATAATTTTTGATTACACTATTCTAACCCTAAAATAAAATTTGGTCAATTTTCTTGTCACTTCTTGCATCAAGGAACAGCAAAAGAATTTTTTCACAAACCACCGGCATTGGATTACATTTTGGTCAATTTTCTTTCTATTTCTTGCATCAAGGAACAACAAAATAATTTTTTCACAAACCTCCAGCATTGGATTACATTTTGGTCAATTTTCCTTCTATTTCTTACATCAAGGAACAGCGAATAATTTTTGTTTACACTATTCCAACCCTAAAATAAAATTTGGTCAATTTTCTTGTCACTTCTTGCATCAAGGAACAGCAAAAGAATTTTTTCACAAACCTCCAGCATTGGATTACATTTTGGTCAATTTTCCTTCTATTTTTTACATCAAGGAACAGCGAATAATTTTTGATTACACTATTCTAACCCTAAAATAAAATTTGGTCAATTTTCTTGTCACTTCTTGCATCAAGGAACAGCAAAAGAATTTTTCACAAACCTCCAGCATTGGATTACATTTTGGTCAATTTTCTTTCTATTTCTTGCATCAAGGAACAGCGAATAATTTTTGATTACACTATTCTAACCCTAAAATAAAATTTGGTCAATTTTCCTGTCACTTCTTGCATCAAGGAACAGCAAAAGAATTTTTTCACAAACCTCCAGCATTGGATTACATTTTGGTCAATTTTCCTTCTATTTCTTGCATCAAGGAACAGCGAATAATTTTTGTTTACACTATTCCAACCCTAAAATAAAATTTGGTCAATTTTCTTGTCACTTCTTGCATCAAGGAACAGCAAAAGAATTTTTTCACAAACCGCCGGCATTGGATTACATTTTGGTCAATTTTCTTTCTATTTCTTGCATCAAGGAACAACAAAAGAATTTTGTCACAAACCTCCAGCATTGGATTACATTTTGGTCAATTTTCCTTCTATTTCTTACATCAAGGAACAGCGAATAATTTTTGTTTACACTATTCCAACCCTAAAATAAAATTTGGTCAATTTTCTTGTCACTTCTTGCATCAAGGAACAGCAAAAGAATTTTTTCACAAACCTCCAGCATTGGATTACATTTTGGTCAATTTTCCTTCTATTTCTTACATCAAGGAACAGCAAAAGAATTTTTTCACAAACCTCCAGCATTGGATTACATTTTGGTCAATTTTCCTTCTATTTCTTACATCAAGGAACAGCGAATAATTTTTGTTTACACTATTCCAACCCTAAAATAAAATTTGGTCAATTTTCCTGTGACTTCTTGCATCAAGGAACATCAAATGATTTTTTCACAAACCTCCAGCATTGGATTACATTTTGGTCAATTTTCTTTCTATTTCTTGCATCAAGGAACAGCGAATAATTTTTGATTACACTATTCTAACCCTAAAATAAAATTTGGTCAATTTTCTTGTCACTTCTTGCATCAAGGAACAGCAAAAGAATTTTTTCACAAACCGCCGGCATTGGATTACATTTTGGTCAATTTTCTTTCTATTTCTTGCATCAAGGAACAACAAAAGAATTTTTTCACAAACCTCCAGCATTGGATTACATTTTGGTCAATTTTCCTTCTATTTCTTACATCAAGGAACAGCGAATAATTTTTGTTTACACTATTCCAACCCTAAAATAAAATTTGGTCAATTTTCCTGTCACTTCTTGCATCAAGGAACATCAAATGATTTTTTCACAAACCTCCAGCATTGGATTACATTTTGGTCAATTTTCTTTCTATTTCTTGCATCAAGGAACAGCGAATAATTTTTGATTACACTATTCTAACCCTAAAATAAAATTTGGTCAATTTTCCTGTCACTTCTTGCATCAAGGAACAGCAAAAGAATTTTTTCACAAACCTCCAGCATTGGATTACATTTTGGTCAATTTTCCTTCTATTTCTTACATCAAGGAACAGCAAAAGAATTTTTTCACAAACCTCCAGCATTGGATTACATTTTGGTCAATTTTCCTTCTATTTCTTACATCAAGGAACAGCAAAAGAATTTTTTCACAAACCTCCAGCATTGGATTACATTTTGGTCAATTTTCCTTCTATTTCTTACATCAAGGAACAGCGAATAATTTTTGTTTACACTATTCCAACCCTAAAATAAAATTTGGTAAATTTTCTTGTCACTTCTTGCATCAAGGAACATCAAATGATTTTTTCACAAACCGCCGGCATTGGATTACATTTTGGTCAATTTTCTTTCTATTTCTTGCATCAAGGAACAACAAAAGAATTTTTTCACAAACCTCCAGCATTGGATTACATTTTGGTCAATTTTCCTTCTATTTCTTACATCAAGGAACAGCGAATAATTTTTGTTTACACTATTCCAACCCTAAAATAAAATTTGGTCAATTTTCTTGTCACTTCTTGCATCAAGGAACAGCAAAAGAATTTTTTCACAAACCTCCAGCATTGGATTACATTTTGGTCAATTTTCCTTCTATTTCTTACATCAAGGAACAGCAAAAGAATTTTTTCACAAACCTCCAGCATTGGATTACATTTTGGTCAATTTTCCTTCTATTTCTTACATCAAGGAACAGCGAATAATTTTTGTTTACACTATTCCAACCCTAAAATAAAATTTGGTCAATTTTCCTGTCACTTCTTGCATCAAGGAACATCAAATGAATTTTTTCACAAACCTCCAGCATTGGATTACATTTTGGTCAATTTTCTTGTCACTTCTTACATCAAGGAACAGCAAAATAATTTTTTCACAAACCTCCAGCATTGGCTTACATTTTGGTCAATTTTCTTTCTATTTCTTACATCAAGGAACAGCAAAAGATTTTTTTCACAAACCTCCAGCATTGGATTACATTTTGGTCAATTTTCCTTCTATTTCTTACATCAAGGAACAGCGAATAATTTTTGTTTACACTATTCCAACCCTAAAATAAAATTTGGTCAATTTTCCTGTGACTTCTTGCATCAAGGAACATCAAATGATTTTTTCACAAACCTCCAGCATTGGATTACATTTTGGTCAATTTTCTTGTCACTTCTTACATCAAGGAACAGCAAAAGAATTTTTTCACAAACCTACAGCATTGGATTACATTTTGGTCAATTTTCCTTCTATTTCTTACATCAAGGAACAGCAAAAGAATTTTTTCACAAACCTCCAGCATTGGATTACATTTTGGTCAATTTTCCTTCTATTTCTTACATCAAGGAACAGCAAAAGAATTTTTTCACAAACCTCCAGCATTGGATTACATTTTGGTCAATTTTCTTTCTATTTCTTGCATCAAGGAACAGCGAATAATTTTTGATTACACTATTCTAACCCTAAAATAAAATTTGGTCAATTTTCTTGTCACTTCTTGCATCAAGGAACAGCAAAATAATTTTTTCACAAACCTCCGGCATTGGATTACATTTTGGTCAATTTTCTTTCTATTTCTTGCATCAAGGAACAACAAAAGAATTTTTTCATAAACCTCCAGCATTGGATTACATTTTGGTCAATTTTCCTTCTATTTCTTACATCAAGGAACAGCAAAAGAATTTTTTCACAAACCTCCAGCATTGGATTACATTTTGGTCAATTTTCCTTCTATTTCTTACATCAAGGAACAGCGAATAATTTTTGTTTACACTATTCCAACCCTAAAATAAAATTTGGTCAATTTTCTTGTCACTTCTTGCATCAAGGAACAGCAAAAGAATTTTTTCACAAACCTCCAGCATTGGATTACATTTTGGTCAATTTTCCTTCTATTTCTTACATCAAGGAACAGCAAAAGAATTTTTTCACAAACCTCCAGCATTGGATTACATTTTGGTCAATTTTCCTTCTATTTCTTACATCAAGGAACAGCGAATAATTTTTGTTTACACTATTCCAACCCTAAAATAAAATTTGGTCAATTTTCTTGTCACTTCTTGCATCAAGGAACAGCAAAAGAATTTTTTCACAAACCTCCAGCATTGGATTACATTTTGGTCAATTTTCTTGTCACTTCTTACATCAAGGAACAGCAAAAGAATTTTTTCACAAACCTCCAGCATTGGATTACATTTTGGTCAATTTTCCTTCTATTTCTTACATCAAGGAACAGCAAAAGAATTTTTTCACAAACCTCCAGCATTGGATTACATTTTGGTCAATTTTCTTTCAATTTTTGCATCAAGGAACAGCAAAAGAATTTTTTCACAAACCTCCAGCATTGGATTACATTTTGGTCAATTTTCCTTCTATTTCTTACATCAAGGAACAGCGAATAATTTTTGTTTACACTATTCCAACCCTAAAATAAAATTTGGTCAATTTTCTTGTCACTTCTTGCATCAAGGAACAGCAAAAGAATTTTTTCACAAACCTCCAGCATTGGATTACATTTTGGTCAATTTTCCTTCTATTTCTTACATCAAGGAACAGCAAAAGAATTTTTTCACAAACCTCCAGCATTGGATTACATTTTGGTCAATTTTCTTTCTATTTCTTACATCAAGGAACAGCGAATAATTTTTGTTTACACTATTCCAACCCTAAAATAAAATTTGGTCAATTTTCTTGTCACTTCTTGCATCAAGGAACAGCAAAAGAATTTTTTCACAAACCTCCAGCATTGGATTACATTTTGGTCAATTTTCCTTCTATTTCTTACATCAAGGAACAGCAAAAG
The DNA here is from genome assembly GCA_961205885.1 of Ptychoptera albimana. Lineage (NCBI taxonomy): Eukaryota > Metazoa > Arthropoda > Insecta > Diptera > Ptychopteridae > Ptychoptera > Ptychoptera albimana. Next base: position 49,716 of record OY540802.1, on the reverse strand, counting down.
AATATTTTCACAAACCTCCAGCATTGGATTACATTTTGGTCAATTTTCTTTCAATTTTTGCATCAAGGAACAGCAAAAGAATTTTTTCACAAACCTCCAGCATTGGATTACATTTTGGTCAATTTTCCTTCTATTTCTTACATCAAGGAACAGCGAATAATTTTTGTTTACACTATTCCAACCCTAAAATAAAATTTGGTCAATTTTCTTGTCACTTCTTGCATCAAGGAACAGTAAAAGAATTTTTTCACAAACCTCCAGCATTGGATTACATTTTGGTCAATTTTCCTTCTATTTCTTACATCAAGGAACAGCAAAAGAATTTTTTCACAAACCTCCAGCATTGGATTACATTTTGGTCAATTTTCCTTCTTTTTCTTACATCAAGGAACAGCGAATAATTTTTGTTTACACTATTCCAACCCTAAAATAAAATTTGGTCAATTTTCCTGTGACTTCTTGCATCAAGGAACAGCAAAAGAATTTTTTCACAAACCTCCAGCATTGGATTACATTTTGGTCAATTTTCCTTCTATTTCTTACATCAAGGAACAGCAAAAGAATTTTTTCACAAACCTCCAGCATTGGATTACATTTTGGTCAATTTTCCTTCTATTTCTTACATCAAGGAACAGCGAATAATTTTTGTTTACACTATTCCAACCCTAAAATAAAATTTGGTCAATTTTCTTGTCACTTCTTGCATCAAGGAACAGCAAAATAATTTTTTCACAAACCTCCAGCATTGGATTACATTTTGGTCAATTTTCCTTCTATTTCTTACATCAAGGAACAGCAAAAGAATTTTTTCACAAACCTCCAGCATTGGATTACATTTTGGTCAATTTTCCTTCTATTTCTTACATCAAGGAACAGCGAATAATTTTTGTTTACACTATTCCAACCCTAAAATAAAATTTGGTCAATTTACCTGTGACTTCTTGCATCAAGGAACATCAAATGATTTTTTCACAAACCTCCAGCATTGGATTACATTTTGGTCAATTTTCTTGTCACTTCTTACATCAAGGAACAGCAAAAGAATTTTTTCACAAACCTCCAGCATTGGATTACATTTTGGTCAATTTTCCTTCTATTTCTTACATCAAGAAACAGCAAAAGAATTTTTTCACAAACCTCCAGCATTGGATTACATTTTGGTCAATTTTCTTTCTATTTCTTGCATCAAGGAACAGCGAATAATTTTTGATTACACTATTCTAACCCTAAAATAAAATTTAGTCAATTTTCTTGTCACTTCTTGCATCAAGGAACAGCAAAAGAATTTTTTCACAAACCGCCGGCATTGGATTACATTTTGGTCAATTTTCTTTCTATTTCTTGCATCAAGGAACAACAAAAGAATTTTTTCACAAACCTCCAGCATTGGATTACATTTTGGTCAATTTTCCTTCTATTTCTTACATCAAGGAACAGCGAATAATTTTTGTTTACACTATTCCAACCCTAAAATAAAATTTGGTCAATTTTCTTGTCACTTCTTGCATCAAGGAACAGCAAAAGAATTTTTTCACAAACCTCCAGCATTGGATTACATTTTGGTCAATTTTCCTTCTATTTCTTACATCAAGGAACAGCAAAAGAATTTTTTCACAAATCTCCAGCATTGGATTACATTTTGGTCAATTTTCCTTCTATTTCTTACATCAAGGAACAGCGAATAATTTTTGTTTACACTATTCCAACCCTAAAATAAAATTTGGTCAATTTTCCTGTCACTTCTTGCATCAAGAAACATCAAATGAATTTTTTCACAAACCTCCAGCATTGGATTACATTTTGGTCAATTTTCTTGTCACTTCTTGCATCAAGGAACAGCAAAAGAATTTTTTCACAAACCTCCAGCATTGGATTACATTTTGGTCAATTTTCTTTCTATTTCTTACATCAAGGAACAGCAAAAGAATTTTTTCACAAACCTCCAGCATTGGATTACATTTTGGTCAATTTTCTTTCAATTTTTGCATCAAGGAACAGCAAAAGAATTTTTTCACAAACCTCCAGCATTGGATTACATTTTGGTCAATTTTCCTTCTATTTCTTACATCAAGGAACAGCGAATAATTTTTGTTTACACTATTCCAACCCTAAAATAAAATTTGGTCAATTTTCTTGTCACTTCTTGCATCAAGGAACAGCAAAAGAATTTTTTCACAAACCTCCAGCATTGGATTACATTTTGGTCAATTTTCCTTCTATTTCTTACATCAAGGAACAGCGAATAATTTTTGTTTACACTATTCCAACCCTAAAATAAAATTTGGTCAATTTTCTTGTCACTTCTTGCATCAAGGAACAGCAAAAGAATTTTTTCACAAACCTCCAGCATTGGATTACATTTTGGTCAATTTTCCTTCTATTTCTTACATCAAGGAACAGCAAAAGAATTTTTTCACAAACCTCCAGCATTGGATTACATTTTGATCAATTTTCCTTCTATTTCTTACATCAAGGAACAGCGAATAATTTTTGTTTACACTATTCCAACCCTAAAATAAAATTTGGTCAATTTTCCTGTGACTTCTTGCATCAAGGAACATCAAATGATTTTTTCACAAACCTCCAGCATTGGATTACATTTTGGTCAATTTTCCTTCTATTTCTTGCATCAAGGAACAGCGAATAATTTTTGATTACACTATTCTAACCCTAAAATAAAATTTGGTCAATTTTCTTGTCACTTCTTGCATCAAGGAACAGCAAAAGAATTTTTTCACAAACCGCCGGCATTGGATTACATTTTGGTCAATTTTCTTTCTATTTCTTGCATCAAGGAACAACAAAAGAATTTTTTCACAAACCTCCAGCATTGGATTACATTTTGGTCAATTTTCCTTCTATTTCTTACATCAAGGAACAGCGAATAATTTTTGTTTACACTATTCCAACCCTAAAATAAAATTTGGTCAATTTTCTTGTCACTTCTTGCATCAAAGAACAGCAAAAGAATTTTTTCACAAACCTCCAGCATTGGATTACATTTTGGTCAATTTTCTTTCAATTTTTGCATCAAGGAACAGCAAAAGAATTTTTTCACAAACCTCCAGCATTGGATTACATTTTGGTCAATTTTCCTTCTATTTCTTACATCAAGGAACAGCAAAAGAATTTTTTCACAAACCTCCAGCATTGGATTACATTTTGGTCAATTTTCCTTCTATTTCTTACATCAAGGAACAGCGAATAATTTTTGTTTACACTATTCCAACCCTAAAATAAAATTTGGTCAATTTTCCTGTGACTTCTTGCATCAAGGAACATCAAATGATTTTTTCACAAACCTCCAGCATTGGATTACATTTTGGTCAATTTTCTTGTCACTTCTTACATCAAGGAACAGCAAAAGAATTTTTTCACAAACCTCCAGCATTGGATTACATTTTGGTCAATTTTCCTTCTATTTCTTACATCAAGGAACAGCAAAAGAATTTTTTCACAAACCTCCAGCATTGGATTACATTTTGGTCAATTTTCTTTCTATTTCTTGCATCAAGGAACAGCGAATAATTTTTGATTACACTATTCTAACCCTAAAATAAAATTTGGTCAATTTTCTTGTCACTTCTTGCATCAAGGAACAGCAAAAGAATTTTTTCACAAACCGCCGGCATTGGATTACATTTTGGTCAATTTTCTTTCTATTTCTTGCATCAAGGAACAACAAAAGAATTTTTTCACATACCTCCAGCATTGGATTACATTTTGGTCAATTTTCCTTCTATTTCTTACATCAAGGAACAGCGAATAATTTTTGTTTACACTATTCCAACCCTAAAATAAAATTTGGTCAATTTTCTTGTCACTTCTTGCATCAAGGAACAGCAAAAGAATTTTTTCACAAACCTCCAGCATTGGATTACATTTTGGTCAATTTTCTTTCAATTTTTGCATCAAGGAACAGCAAAATAATTTTTTCACAAACCTCCAGCATTGGATTACATTTTGGTCAATTTTCCTTCTATTTCTTACATCAAGGAACAGCAAAAGAATTTTTTCACAAACCTCCAGCATTGGATTACATTTTGGTCAATTTTCCTTCTATTTCTTACATCAAGGAACAGCGAATAATTTTTGTTTACACTATTCCAACCCTAAAATAAAATTTGGTCAATTTTCTTGTCACTTCTTGCATCAAGGAACAGCAAAATAATTTTTTCACAAACCTCCAGCATTGTATTACATTTTGGTCAATTTTCCTTCTATTTCTTACATCAAGGAACAGCAAAAGAATTTTTTCACAAACCTCCAGCATTGGATTACATTTTGGTCAATTTTCCTTCTATTTCTTACATCAAGGAACAGCGAATAATTTTTGTTTACACTATTCCAACCCTAAAATAAAATTTGGTCAATTTTCTTGTCACTTCTTGCATCAAGGAACAGCAAAAGAATTTTTTCACAAACCTCCGGCATTGGATTACATTTTGGTCAATTTTCTTTCAATTTTTGCATCAAGGAACAGCAAAAGAATTTTTTCACAAACCTCCAGCATTGGATTACATTTTGGTCAATTTTCCTTCTATTTCTTACATCAAGGAACAGCGAATAATTTTTGTTTACACTATTCCAACCCTAAAATAAAATTTGGTCAATTTTCCTGTCACTTCTTGCATCAAGGAACAGCAAATGAATTTTTTCACAAACCTCCAGCATTGGATTACATTTTGGTCAATTTTCTTGTCACTTCTTACATCAAGGAACAGCAAAAGAATTTTTTCACAAACCTCCAGCATTGGATTACATTTTGGTCAATTTTCCTTCTATTTCTTACATCAAGAAACAGCAAAAGAATTTTTTCACAAACCTCCAGCATTGGATTACATTTTGGTCAATTTTCCTTCTATTTCTTACATCAAGGAACAGCAAAAGAATTTTTTCACAAACCTCCAGCATTGGATTACATTTTGGTCAATTTTCTTTCTATTTCTTGCATCAAGGAACAGCGAATAATTTTTGATTACACTATTCTAACCCTAAAATAAAATTTGGTCAATTTTCTTGTCACTTCTTGCATCAAGGAACAGCAAAAGAATTTTTTCACAAACCTCCGGCATTGGATTACATTTTGGTCAATTTTCTTTCTATTTCTTGCATCAAGGAACAACAAAAGAATTTTTTCACAAACCTCCAGCATTGGATTACATTTTGGTCAATTTTCCTTCTATTTCTTACATCAAGGAACAGCGAATAATTTTTGTTTACACTATTCCAACCCTAAAATAAAATTTGGTCAATTTTCTTGTCACTTCTTGCATCAAGGAACAGCAAAAGAAATTTTTCACAAACCTCCAGCATTGGATTACATTTTGGTCAATTTTCTTTCAATTTTTGCATCAAGGAACAGCAAAAGAATTTTTTCACAAACCTCCAGCATTGGATTACATTTTGGTCAATTTTCCTTCTATTTCTTACATCAAGGAACAGCAAAAGAATTTTTTCACAAACCTCCAGCATTGGATTACATTTTGGTCAATTTTCCTTCTATTTCTTACATCAAGGAACAGCGAATAATTTTTGTTTACACTATTCCAACCCTAAAATAAAATTTGGTCAATTTTCTTGTCACTTCTTGCATCAAGGAACAGCAAAATAATTTTTTCACAAACCTCCAGCATTATATTACATTTTGGTCAATTTTCCTTCTATTTCTTACATCAAGGAACAGCAAAAGAATTTTTTCACAAACCTCCAGCATTGGATTACATTTTGGTCAATTTTCCTTCTATTTCTTACATCAAGGAACAGCGAATAATTTTTGTTTACACTATTCCAACCCTAAAATAAAATTTGGTCAATTTTCTTGTCACTTCTTGCATCAAGGAACAGCAAAAGAATTTTTTCACAAACCTCCGGCATTGGATTACATTTTGGTCAATTTTCTTTCAATTTTTGCATCAAGGAACAGCAAAAGAATTTTTTCACAAACCTCCAGCATTGGATTACATTTTGGTCAATTTTCCTTCTATTTCTTACATCAAGGAACAGCGAATAATTTTTGTTTACACTATTCCAACCCTAAAATAAAATTTGGTCAATTTTCCTGTCACTTCTTGCATCAAGGAACATCAAATGAATTTTTTCACAAACCTCCAGCATTGGATTACATTTTGGTCAATTTTCTTGTCACTTCTTACATCAAGGAACAGCAAAAGAATTTTTTCACAAACCTCCAGCATTGGATTACATTTTGGTCAATTTTCCTTCTATTTCTTACATCAAGGAACAGCAAAAGAATTTTTTCACAAACCTCCAGCATTGGATTACATTTTGGTCAATTTTCCTTCTATTTCTTACATCAAGGAACAGCAAAAGAATTTTTTCACAAACCTCCAGCATTGGATTACATTTTGGTCAATTTTCTTTCTATTTCTTGCATCAAGGAACAGCGAATAATTTTTGATTACACTATTCTAACCCTAAAATAAAATTTGGTCAATTTTCTTGTCACTTCTTGCATCAAGGAACAGCAAAAGAATTTTTTCACAAACCTCCGGCATTGGATTACATTTTGGTCAATTTTCTTTCTATTTCTTGCATCAAGGAACAACAAAAGAATTTTTTCACAAACCTCCAGCATTGGATTACATTTTGGTCAATTTTCCTTCTATTTCTTACATCAAGGAACAGCGAATAATTTTTGTTTACACTATTCCAACCCTAAAATAAAATTTGGTCAATTTTCTTGTCACTTCTTTCATCAAGGAACAGCAAAATAATTTTTTCACAAACCTCCAGCATTGGATTACATTTTGGTCAATTTTCCTTCTATTTCTTACATCAAGGAACAGCAAAAGAATTTTTTCACAAACCTCCAGCATTGGATTACATTTTGGTCAATTTTCCTTCTATTTCTTACATCAAGGAACAGCGAATAATTTTTGTTTACACTATTCCAACCCTAAAATAAAATTTGGTCAATTTTCTTGTCACTTCTTGCATCAAGGAACAGCAAAAGAATTTTTTCACAAACCTCCAGCATTGGATTACATTTTGGTCAATTTTCCTTCTATTTCTTACATCAAGGAACAGCAAAAGAATTTTTTCACAAACCTCCAGCATTGGATTACATTTTGGTCAATTTTCTTTCTATTTCTTGCATCAAGGAACAGCGAATAATTTTTGATTACACTATTCTAACCCTAAAATAAAATTTGGTCAACTTTCTTGTCACTTCTTGCATCAAGGAACAGCAAAAGAATTTTTTCACAAACCGCCGGCATTGGATTACATTTTGGTCAATTTTCTTTCTATTTCTTGCATCAAGGAACAACAAAAGAATTTTTTCACAAACCTCCAGCATTGGATTACATTTTGGTCAATTTTCCTTCTATTTCTTACATCAAGGAACAGCGAATAATTTTTGTTTACACTATTCCAACCCTAAAATAAAATTTGGTCAATTTTCTTGTCACTTCTTGCATCAAGGAACAGCAAAAGAATTTTTTCACAAACCTCCAGCATTGGATTACATTTTGGTCAATTTTCTTTCAATTTTTGCATCAAGGAACAGCAAAAGAATTTTTTCACATACCTCCAGCATTGGATTACATTTTGGTCAATTTTCCTTCTATTTCTTAAATCAAGGAACAGCAAAAGAATTTTTTCACAAACCTCCAGCATTGGATTACATTTTGGTCAATTTTCCTTCTATTTCTTACATCAAGGAACAGCGAATAATTTTTGTTTACACTATTCCAACCCTAAAATAAAATTTGGTCAATTTTCTTGTCACTTCTTGCATCAAGGAACAGCAAAATAATTTTTTCACAAACCTCCAGCATTGGATTACATTTTGGTCAATTTTCCTTCTATTTCTTACATCAAGGAACAGCAAAAGAATTTTTTCACAAACCTCCAGCATTGGATTACATTTTGGTCAATTTTCCTTCTATTTCTTACATCAAGGAACAGCAAAAGAATATTTTCACAAACCTCCAGCATTGGATTACATTTTGGTCAATTTTCCTTCTATTTCTTACATCAAGGAACAGCGAATAATTTTTGTTTACACTATTCCAACCCTAAAATAAAATTTGGTCAATTTTCTTGTCACTTCTTGCATCAAGGAACAGCAAAAGAATTTTTTCACAAACCTCCGGCATTGGATTACATTTTGGTCAATTTTCCTTCTATTTCTTACATCAAGGAACAGCAAAAGAATTTTTTCACAAACCTCCAGCATTGGATTACATTTTGGTCAATTTTCCTTCTATTTCTTACATCAAGGAACAGCGAATAATTTTTGTTTACACTATTCCAACCCTAAAATAAAATTTGGTCAATTTTCCTGTCACTTCTTGCATCAAGGAACATCAAATGAATTTTTTCACAAACCTCCAGCATTGGATTACATTTTGGTTAATTTTCTTGTCACTTCTTACATCAAGGAACAGCAAAAGAATTTTTTCACAAACCTCCAGCATTGTATTACATTTTGGTCAATTTTCCTTCTATTTCTTACATCAAGGAACAGCAAAAGAATTTTTTCACAAACCTCCAGCATTGGATTACATTTTGGTCAATTTTCCTTCTATTTCTTACATCAAGGAACAGCAAAAGAATTTTTTCACAAACCTCCAGCATTGGATTACATTTTGGTCAATTTTCTTTCTATTTCTTGCATCAAGGAACAGCGAATAATTTTTGATTACACTATTCTAACCCTAAAATAAAATTTGGTCAATTTTCTTGTCACTTCTTGCATCAAGGAACAGCAAAAGAATTTTTTCACAAACCTCCGGCATTGGATTACATTTTGGTCAATTTTCTTTCTATTTCTTGCATCAAGGAACAACAAAAGAATTTTTTCACAAACCTCCAGCATTGGATTACATTTTGGTCAATTTCCCTTCTATTTCTTACATCAAGGAACAGCGAATAATTTTTGTTTACACTATTCCAACCCTAAAATAAAATTTGGTCAATTTTCTTGTCACTTCTTGCATCAAGGAACAGCAAAAGAATTTTTTCACAAACCTCCAGCATTGGATTACATTTTGGTCAATTTTCTTTCAATTTTTGCATCAAGGAACAGCAAAAGAATTTTTTCACAAACCTCCAGCATTGGATTACATTTTGGTCAATTTTCCTTCTATTTCTTACATCAAGGAACAGCAAAAGAATTTTTTCACAAACCTCCAGCATTGGATTACATTTTGGTCAATTTTCCTTCTATTTCTTACATCAAGGAACAGCGAATAATTTTTGTTTACACTATTCCAACCCTTAAATAAAATTTGGTCAATTTTCTTGTCACTTCTTGCATCAAGGAACAGCAAAATAATTTTTTCACAAACCTCCAGCATTGGATTACATTTTGGTCAATTTTCCTTCTATTTCTTACATCAAGGAACAGCAAAAGAATTTTTTCACAAACCTCCAGCATTGGATTACATTTTGGTCAATTTTCCTTCTATTTCTTACATCAAGGAACAGCGAATAATTTTTGTTTACACTATTCCAACCCTAAAATAAAATTTGGTCAATTTTCTTGTCACTTCTTGCATCAAGGAACAGCAAAAGAATTTTTTCACAAACCTCCGGCATTGGATTACATTTTGGTCAATTTTCTTTCTTTTTCTTACATCAAGGAACAGCGATTAATTTAGTTTACACTATTCCAGCCCTAAAATAAAATTTTCTCAATTTTCTTGTCATTTCTTGCATCAAGGAACAGCAAAAGAATTTTTTCACAAACCTCCAGCATTGGATTACATTTTGGTCAATTTTCCTTCTATTTCTTACATCAAGGAACAGCAAAAGAATTTTTTCACAAACCTCCAGCATTGGATTACATTTTGGTCAATTTTCCTGTCACTTCTTGCATCAAGGAACAGCAAAAGAATTTTTTCACAAACCTCCGGCATTGGATTACATTTTGGTCAATTTTCCTTCTATTTCTTACATCAAGGAACAGCGAATAATTTTTGTTTACACTATTCCAACCCTAAAATAAAATTTGGTCAATTTTCCTGTCACTTCTTGCATCAAGGAACATCAAATGAATTTTTTCACAAACCTCCAGCATTGGATTACATTTTGGTCAATTTTCTTGTCACTTCTTACATCAAGGAACAGCAAAAGAATTTTTTCACAAACCTCCAGCATTGGATTACATTTTGGTCAATTTTCCTTCTATTTCTTACATCAAGGAACAGCAAAAGAATTTTTTCACAAACCTCCAGCATTGGATTACATTTTGGTCAATTTTCTTTCAATTTTTGCATCAAGGAACAGCAAAAGAATTTTTTCACAAACCTCCAGCATTGGATTACATTTTGGTCAATTTTCTTTCTATTTCTTGCATCAAGGAACAGCGAATAATTTTTGATTACACTATTCTAACCCTAAAATAAAATTTGGTCAATTTTCTTGTCACTTCTTGCATCAAGGAACAGCAAGAGAATTTTTTCACAAACCGCCGGCATTGGATTACATTTTGGTCAATTTTCTTTCTATTTCTTGCATCAAGGAACAACAAAAGAATTTTTTCACAAACCTCCAGCATTGGATTACATTTTGGTCAATTTTCCTTCTATTTCTTACATCAAGGAACAGCGAATAATTTTTGTTTACACTATTCCAACCCTAAAATAAAATTTGGTCAATTTTCTTGTCACTTCTTGCATCAAGGAACAGCAAAAGAATTTTTTCACAAACCTCCAGCATTGGATTACATTTTGGTCAATTTTCTTTCAATTTTTGCATCAAGGAACAGCAAAAGAATTTTTTCACAAACCTCCAGCATTGGATTATATTTTGGTCAATTTTCCTTCTATTTCTTAAATCAAGGAACAGCAAAAGAATTTTTTCACAAACCTCCAGCATTGGATTACATTTTGGTCAATTTTCCTTCTATTTCTTACATCAAGGAACAGCGAATAATTTTTGTTTACACTATTCCAACCCTAAAATAAAATTTGGTCAATTTTCTTGTCACTTCTTGCATCAAGGAACAGCAAAATAATTTTTTCACAAACCTCCAGCATTGGATTACATTTTGGTCAATTTTCCTTCTATTTCTTACATCAAGGAACAGCAAAAGAATTTTTTCACAAACCTCCAGCATTGGATTACATTTTGGTCAATTTTCCTTCTATTTCTTACATCAAGGAACAGCAAAAGAATATTTTCACAAACCTCCAGCATTGGATTACATTTTGGTCAATTTTCCTTCTATTTCTTACATCAAGGAACAGCGAATAATTTTTGTTTACACTATTCCAACCCTAAAATAAAATTTGGTCAATTTTCTTGTCACTTCTTGCATCAAGGAACAGCAAAAGAATTTTTTCACAAACCTCCGGCATTGGATTACATTTTGGTCAATTTTCCTTCTATTTCTTACATCAAGGAACAGCAAAAGAATTTTTTCACAAACCTCCAGCATTGGATTACATTTTGGTCAATTTTCCTTCTATTTCTTACATCAAGGAACAGCGAATAATTTTTGTTTACACTATTCCAACCCTAAAATAAAATTTGGTCAATTTTCCTGTCACTTCTTGCATCAAGGAACATCAAATGAATTTTTTCACAAACCTCCAGCATTGGATTACATTTTGGTCAATTTTCTTGTCACTTCTTACATCAAGGAACAGCAAAAGAATTTTTTCACAAACCTCCAGCATTGTATTACATTTTGGTCAATTTTCCTTCTATTTCTTACATCAAGGAACAGCAAAAGAATTTTTTCACAAACCTCCAGCATTGGATTACATTTTGGTCAATTTTCCTTCTATTTCTTACATCAAGGAACAGCAAAAGAATTTTTTCACAAACCTCCAGCATTGGATTACATTTTGGTCAATTTTCTTTCTATTTCTTGCATCAAGGAACAGCGAATAATTTTTGATTACACTATTCTAACCCTAAAATAAAATTTGGTCAATTTTCTTGTCACTTCTTGCATCAAGGAACAGCAAAAGAATTTTTTCACAAACCTCCGGCATTGGATTACATTTTGGTCAATTTTCTTTCTATTTCTTGCATCAAGGAACAACAAAAGAATTTTTTCACAAACCTCCAGCATTGGATTACATTTTGGTCAATTTTCCTTCTATTTCTTACATCAAGGAACAGCGAATAATTTTTGTTTACACTATTCCAACCCTAAAATAAAATTTGGTCAATTTTCTTGTCACTTCTTGCATCAAGGAACAGCAAAAGAATTTTTTCACAAACCTCCAGCATTGGATTACATTTTGGTCAATTTTCTTTCAATTTTTGCATCAAGGAACAGCAAAAGAATTTTTTCACAAACCTCCAGCATTGGATTACATTTTGGTCAATTTTCCTTCTATTTCTTACATCAAGGAACAGCAAAAGAATTTTTTCACAAACCTCCAGCATTGGATTACATTTTGGTCAATTTTCCTTCTATTTCTTACATCAAGGAACAGCGAATAATTTTTGTTTACACTATTCCAACCCTTAAATAAAATTTGGTCAATTTTCTTGTCACTTCTTGCATCAAGGAACAGCAAAATAATTTTTTCACAAACCTCCAGCATTGGATTACATTTTGGTCAATTTTCCTTCTATTTCTTACATCAAGGAACAGCAAAAGAATTTTTTCACAAACCTCCAGCATTGGATTACATTTTGGTCAATTTTCCTTCTATTTCTTACATCAAGGAACAGCGAATAATTTTTGTTTACACTATTCCAACCCTAAAATAAAATTTGGTCAATTTTCTTGTCACTTCTTGCATCAAGGAACAGCAAAAGAATTTTTTCACAAACCTCCGGCATTGGATTACATTTTGGTCAATTTTCTTTCTTTTTCTTACATCAAGGAACAGCGATTAATTTAGTTTACACTATTCCAGCCCTAAAATAAAATTTTCTCAATTTTCTTGTCATTTCTTGCATCAAGGAACAGCAAAAGAATTTTTTCACAAACCTCCAGCATTGGATTACATTTTGGTCAATTTTCCTTCTATTTCTTACATCAAGGAACAGCAAAAGAATTTTTTCACAAACCTCCAGCATTGGATTACATTTTGGTCAATTTTCCTGTCACTTCTTGCATCAAGGAACAGCAAAAGAATTTTTTCACAAACCTCCGGCATTGGATTACATTTTGGTCAATTTTCCTTCTATTTCTTACATCAAGGAACAGCGAATAATTTTTGTTTACACTATTCCAACCCTAAAATAAAATTTGGTCAATTTTCCTGTCACTTCTTGCATCAAGGAACATCAAATGAATTTTTTCACAAACCTCCAGCATTGGATTACATTTTGGTCAATTTTCTTGTCACTTCTTACATCAAGGAACAGCAAAAGAATTTTTTCACAAACCTCCAGCATTGGATTACATTTTGGTCAATTTTCCTTCTATTTCTTACATCAAGGAACAGCAAAAGAATTTTTTCACAAACCTCCAGCATTGGATTACATTTTGGTCAATTTTCTTTCAATTTTTGCATCAAGGAACAGCAAAAGAATTTTTTCACAAACCTCCAGCATTGGATTACATTTTGGTCAATTTTCCTTCTATTTCTTACATCAAGGAATAGCGAATAATTTTTGTTTACACTATTCCAACCCTAAAATAAAATTTGGTCAATTTTCTTGTCACTTCTTGCATCAAGGAACAGCAAAAGAATTTTTTCACAAACCTCCAGCATTGGATTACATTTTGGTCAATTTTCCTTCTATTTCTTACATCAAGGAACAGCAAAAGAATTTTTTCACAAACCTCCAGCATTGGATTACATTTTGGTCAATTTTCCTTCTATTTCTTACATCAAGGAACAGCGAATAATTTTTGTTTACACTATTCCAACCCTAAAATAAAATTTGGTCAATTTTCTTGTCACTTCTTGCATCAAGGAACAGCAAAAGAATTTTTTCACAAACCTCCAGCATTGGATTACATTTTGGTCAATTTTCCTTCTATTTCTTACATCAAGGAACAGCAAAAGAATTTTTTCACAAACCTCCAGCATTGGATTACATTTTGGTCAATTTTCCTTCTATTTCTTACATCAAGGAACAGCGAATAATTTTTGTTTACACTATTCCAACCCTAAAATAAAATTTGGTCAATTTTCCTGTGACTTCTTGCATCAAGGAACATCAAATGATTTTTTCACAAACCTCCAGCATTGGATTACATTTTGGTCAATTTTCTTGTCACTTCTTACATCAAGGAACAGCAAAAGAATTTTTTCACAAACCTCCAGCATTGGATTACATTTTGGTCAATTTTCCTTCTATTTCTTACATCAAGGAACAGCAAAAGAATTTTTTCACAAACCTCCAGCATTGGATTACATTTTGGTCAATTTTCTTTCTATTTCTTGCATCAAGGAACAGCGAATAATTTTTGATTACACTATTCTAACCGTAAAATAAAATTTGGTCAATTTTCTTGTCACTTCTTGCATCAAGGAACAGCAAAAGAATTTTTTCACAAACCTCCGGCATTGGATTACATTTTGGTCAATTTTCTTTCTATTTCTTGCATCAAGGAACAGCGAATAATTTTTGTTTACACTATTCTAACCCTAAAATAAAATTTGGTCAATTTTCTTGTCACTTCTTGCATCAAGGAACAGCAAAAGAATTTTTTCACAAACCGCCGGCATTGGATTACATTTTGGTCAATTTTCCTTCTATTTCTTGCATCAAGGAACAGCAAAAGAATTTTTTCACAAACCTCCGGCATTGGATTACATTTTGGTCAATTTTCCTTCTATTTCTTACATCAAGGAACAGCGATTAATTTAGTTTACACTATTCCAGCCCTAAAATAAAATTTTCTCAATTTTCTTGTCATTTCTTGCATCAAGGAACAGCAAAAGAATTTTTTCACAAACCTCCAGCATTGGATTACATTTTGGTCAATTTTCCTTCTTTTTCTTACATCAAGGAACAGCGAATAATTTTTGTTTACACTATTCCAACCCTAAAATAAAATTTGGTCAATTTTCTTGTCACTTCTTGCATCAAGGAACAGCAAAAGAATTTTTTCACAAACCTCCAGCATTGGATTACATTTTGGTCAATTTTCCTTCTATTTCTTACATCAAGGAACAGCAAAAGAATTTTTTCACAAACCTCCAGCATTGGATTACATTTTGGTCAATTTTCCTTCTATTTCTTACATCAAGGAACAGCGAATAATTTTTGTTTACACTATTCCAACCCTAAAATAAAATTTGGTCAATTTTCCTGTCACTTCTTGCATCAAGGAACAGCAAAAGAATTTTTTCACAAACCTCCGGCATTGGATTACATTTTGGTCAATTTTCCTTCTATTTCTTACATCAAGGAACAGCGAATAATTTTTGTTTACACTATTCCAACCCTAAAATAAAATTTGGTCAATTTTCCTGTCACTTCTTGCATCAAGGAACATCAAATGAATTTTTTCACAAACCTCCAGCATTGGATTACATTTTGGTCAATTTTCTTGTCACTTCTTGCATCAAGGAACAGCAAAAGAATTTTTTCACAAACCTCCAGCATTGGATTACATTTTGGTCAATTTTCCTTCTATTTCTTACATCAAGGAACAGCAAAAGAATTTTTTCACAAACCTCCAGCATTGGATTACATTTTGGTCAATTTTCCTTCTATTTCTTACATCAAGGAACAGCGAATAATTTTTGTTTACACTATTCCAACCCTAAAATAAAATTTGGTCAATTTTCTTGTCACTTCTTGCATCAAGGAACAGCAAAATAATTTTTTCACAAACCTCCAGCATTGGATTACATTTTGGTCAATTTTCCTTCTATTTCTTACATCAAGGAACAGCAAAAGAATTTTTTCACAAACCTCCAGCATTGGATTACATTTTGGTCAATTTTCCTTCTATTTCTTACATCAAGGAACAGCAAAAGAATTTTTTCACAAACCTCCAGCATTGGATTACATTTTGGTCAATTTTCCTTCTATTTCTTACATCAAGGAACAGCGAATAATTTTTGTTTACACTATTCCAACCCTAAAATAAAATTTGGTCAATTTTCCTGTCACTTCTTGCATCAAGGAACATCAAATGAATTTTTTCACAAACCTCCAGCATTGGATTACATTTTGGTCAATTTTCTTGTCACTTCTTACATCAAGGAACAGCAAAAGAATTTTTTCACAAACCTCCAGCATTGGATTACATTTTGGTCAATTTTCTTTCTATTTCTTACATCAAGGAACATCAAAAGAATTTTTTCAAAAACCTCCAGCATTGGATTACATTTTGGTCAATTTTCTTTCAATTTTTGCATCAAGGAACAGCAAAAGAATTTTTTCACAAACCTCCAGCATTGGATTACATTTTGGTCAATTTTCCTTCTATTTCTTACATCAAGGAACAGCAAAAGAATTTTTTCACAAACCTCCAGCATTGGATTACATTTTGGTTAATTTTCCTTCTATTTCTTACATCAAGGAACAGCGAATAATTTTTGTTTACACTATTCCAACCCTAAAATAAAATTTGGTCAATTTTCTTGTCACTTCTTGCATCAAGGAACAGCAAAAGAATTTTTTCACAAACCTCCGGCATTGGATTACATTTTGGTCAATTTTCTTTCTATTTCTTGCATCAAGGAACAGCAAAAGAATTTTTTCACAAACCTCCAGCATTGGATTACATTTTGGTCAATTTTCTTTCTATTTCTTGCATCAAGGAACAGCGAATAATTTTTGATTACACTATTCTAACCCTAAAATAAAATTTGGTCAATTTTCTTGTCACTTCTTGCATCAAGGAACAGCAAAAGAATTTTTTCACAAACCGCCGGCATTGGATTACATTTTGGTCAATTTCCTTTCTATTTCTTGCATCAAGGAACAGCAAAAGAATTTTTTCACAAACCTCCGGCATTGGATTACATTTTGGTCAATTTTCTTTCTTTTTCTTACATCAAGGAACAGCGAATAATTTTTGATTACACTATTCTAACCCTAAAATAAAATTTGGTCAATTTTCTTGTCACTTCTTGCATCAAGGAACAGCAAAAGAATTTTTTCACAAACCTCCGGCATTGGATTACATTTTGGTCAATTTTCTTTCTATTTCTTGCATCAAGGAACAGCAAAAGAATTTTTTCACAAACCTCCGGCATTGGATTACATTTTGGTCAATTTTCCTTCTATTTCTTACATCAAGGAACAGCGAATAATTTTTGTTTACACTATTCCAACCCTAAAATAAAATTTGGTCAATTTTCCTGTCACTTCTTGCATCAAGGAACATCAAATGAATTTTTTCACAAACCTCCAGCATTGGATTACATTTTGGTCAATTTTCTTGTCACTTCTTACATCAAGGAACAGCAAAAGAATTTTTTCACAAACCTCCAGCATTGGATTACATTTTGGTCAATTTTCTTTCTATTTCTTACATCAAGGAACATCAAAAGAATTTTTTCAAAAACCTCCAGCATTGGATTACATTTTGGTCAATTTTCTTTCAATTTTTGCATCAAGGAACAGCAAAAGAATTTTTTCACAAACCTCCAGCATTGGATTACATTTTGGTCAATTTTCCTTCTATTTCTTACATCAAGGAACAGCAAAAGAATTTTTTCACAAACCTCCAGCATTGGATTACATTTTGGTCAATTTTCCTTCTATTTCTTACATCAAGGAACAGCGAATAATTTTTGTTTACACTATTCCAACCCTAAAATAAAATTTGGTCAATTTTCTTGTCACTTCTTGCATCAAGGAACAGCAAAAGAATTTTTTCACAAACCTCCGGCATTGGATTACATTTTGGTCAATTTTCTTTCTATTTCTTGCATCAAGGAACAGCAAAAGAATTTTTTCACAAACCTCCAGCATTGGATTACATTTTGGTCAATTTTCTTTCTATTTCTTGCATCAAGGAACAGCGAATAATTTTTGATTACACTATTCTAACCCTAAAATAAAATTTGGTCAATTTTCTTGTCACTTCTTGCATCAAGGAACAGCAAAAGAATTTTTTCACAAACCGCCGGCATTGGATTACATTTTGGTCAATTTTCTTTCTATTTCTTGCATCAAGGAACAGCAAAAGAATTTTTTCACAAACCTCCGGCATTGGATTACATTTTGGTCAATTTTCTTTCTTTTTCTTACATCAAGGAACAGCGAATAATTTTTGATTACACTATTCTAACCCTAAAATAAAATTTGGTCAATTTTCTTGTCACTTCTTGCATCAAGGAACAGCAAAAGAATTTTTTCACAAACCTCCGGCATTGGATTACATTTTGGTCAATTTTCTTTCTATTTCTTGCATCAAGGAACAGCAAAAGAATTTTTTCACAAACCTCCGGCATTGGATTACATTTTGGTCAATTTTCTTTCTATTTCTTGCATCAAGGAACAGCGAATAATTTTTGATTACACTATTCTAACCCTAAAATAAAATTTGGTCAATTTTCTTGTCACTTCTTGCATCAAGGAACAGCAAAAAAATTTTTTCACAAACCTCCGGCATTGGATTACATTTTGGTCAATTTTCTTTCTATTTCTTGCATCAAGGAACAGCAAAAGAATTTTTTCACAAACCTCCGGCATTGGATTACATTTTGGTCAATTTTCTTTCTTTTTCTTACATCAAGGAACAGCGATTAATTTAGTTTACACTATTCCAGCCCTAAAATAAAATTTTCTCAATTTTCTTGTCATTTCTTGCATCAAGGAACAGCAAAAGAATTTTTTCACAAACCTCCAGCATTGGATTACATTTTGGTCAATTTTCCTTCTATTTCTTACATCAAGGAACAGCAAAAGAATTTTTTCACAAACCTCCGGCATTGGATTACATTTTGGTCAATTTTCCTGTCACTTCTTGCATCAAGGAACAGCAAAAGAATTTTTTCACAAACCTCCGGCATTGGATTACATTTTGGTCAATTTTCCTTCTATTTCTTACATCAAGGAACAGCGAATAATTTTTGTTTACACTATTCCAACCCTAAAATAAAATTTGGTCAATTTTCCTGTCACTTCTTGCATCAAGGAACATCAAATGAATTTTTTCACAAACCTCCAGCATTGGATTACATGTTGGTCAATTTTCTTGTCACTTCTTACATCAAGGAACTGCAAAAGAATTTTTTCACAAACCTCCAGCATTGGATTACATTTTGGTCAATTTTTCTTCTATTTCTTACATCAAGGAACAGCAAAACGAATTTTTTCACAAACCTCCAGCATTGGATTACATTTTGGTCAATTTTCTTTCAATTTTTGCATCAAGGAACAGCAAAAGAATTTTTTCACAAACCTCCAGCATTGGATTACATTTTGGTCAATTTTCCTTCTATTTCTTACATCAAGGAACAGCGAATAATTTTTGTTTACACTATTCCAACCCTAAAATAAAATTTGGTCAATTTTCTTGTCACTTCTTGCATCAAGGAACAGCAAAAGAATTTTTTCACAAACCTCCAGCATTGGATTACATTTTGGTCAATTTTCCTTCTATTTCTTACATCAAGGAACAGCAAAAGAATTTTTTCACAAACCTCCAGCATTGGATTACATTTTCGTCAATTTTCCTTCTATTTCTTACATCAAGGAACAGCGAATAATTTTTGTTTACACTATTCCAACCCTAAAATAAAATTTGGTCAATTTTCTTGTCACTTCTTGCATCAAGGAACAGCAAAAGAATTTTTTCACAAACCTCCAGCATTGGATTACATTTTGGTCAATTTTCCTTCTATTTCTTACATCAAGGAACAGCAAAAGAATTTTTTCACAAACCTCCAGCATTGGATTACATTTTGGTCAATTTTCCTTCTATTTCTTACATCAAGGAACAGCGAATAATTTTTGTTTACACTATTCCAACCCTAAAATAAAATTTGGTCAATTTTCCTGTCACTTCTTGCATCAAGGAACATCAAATGAATTTTTTCACAAACCTCCAGCATTGGATTACATTTTGGTCAATTTTCTTGTCACTTCTTACATCAAGGAACAGCAAAAGAATTTTTTCACAAACCTCCAGCATTGGATTACATTTTGGTCAATTTTCTTTCTATTTCTTACATCAAGGAACAGCAAAAGAATTTTTTCACAAACCTCCAGCATTGGATTACATTTTGGTCAATTTTCTTTCAATTTTTGCATCAAGGAACAGCAAAAGAATTTTTTCACAAACCTCCAGCATTGGATTACATTTTGGTCAATTTTCCTTCTATTTCTTACATCAAGGAACAGCAAAAGAATTTTTTCACAAACCTCCAGCATTGGATTACATTTTGGTCAATTTTCCTTCTATTTCTTACATCAAGGAACAGCGAATAATTTTTGTTTACACTATTCCAACCCTAAAATAAAATTTGGTCAATTTTCTTGTCACTTCTTGCATCAAGGAACAGCAAAAGAATTTTTTCACAAACCTCCGGCATTGGATTACATTTTGGTCAATTTTCTTTCTATTTCTTGCATCAAGGAACAGCAAAAGAATTTTTTCACAAACCTCCAGCATTGGATTACATTTTGGTCAATTTTCTTTCTATTTCTTGCATCAAGGAACAGCGAATAATTTTTGATTACACTATTCTAACCCTAAAATAAAATTTGGTCAATTTTCTTGTCACTTCTTGCATCAAGGAACAGCAAAAGAATTTTTTCACAAACCGCCGGCATTGGATTACATTTTGGTCAATTTTCTTTCTATTTCTTGCATCAAGGAACAGCAAAAGAATTTTTTCACAAACCTCCGGCATTGGATTACATTTTGGTCAATTTTCCTTCTATTTCTTACATCAAGGAACAGCGAATAATTTTTGTTTACACTATTCCAACCCTAAAATAAAATTTGGTCAATTTTCCTGTCACTTCTTGCATCAAGGAACATCAAATGAATTTTTTCACAAACCTCCAGCATTGGATTACATTTTGGTCAATTTTCTTGTCACTTCTTACATCAAGGAACAGCAAAAGAATTTTTTCACAAACCTCCAGCATTGGATTACATTTTGGTCAATTTTCTTTCTATTTCTTACATCAAGGAACATCAAAAGAATTTTTTCAAAAACCTCTAGCATTGGATTACATTTTGGTCAATTTTCTTTCAATTTTTGCATCAAGGAACAGCAAAAGAATTTTTTCACAAACCTCCAGCATTGGATTACATTTTGGTCAATTTTCCTTCTATTTCTTACATCAAGGAACAGCAAAAGAATTTTTTCACAAACCTCCAGCATTGGATTACATTTTGGTCAATTTTCCTTCTATTTCTTACATCAAGGAACAGCGAATAATTTTTGTTTACACTATTCCAACCCTAAAATAAAATTTGGTCAATTTTCTTGTCACTTCTTGCATCAAGGAACAGCAAAAGAATTTTTTCACAAACCTCCGGCATTGGATTACATTTTGGTCAATTTTCTTTCTATTTCTTGCATCAAGGAACAGCAAAAGAATTTTTTCACAAACCTCCAGCATTGGATTACATTTTGGTCAATTTTCTTTCTATTTCTTGCATCAAGGAACAGCGAATAATTTTTGATTACACTATTCTAACCCTAAAATAAAATTTGGTCAATTTTCTTGTCACTTCTTGCATCAAGGAACAGCAAAAGAATTTTTTCACAAACCGCCGGCATTGGATTACATTTTGGTCAATTTTCTTTCTATTTCTTGCATCAAGGAACAGCAAAAGAATTTTTTCACAAACCTCCGGCATTGGATTACATTTTGGTCAATTTTCTTTCTTTTTCTTACATCAAGGAACAGCGAATAATTTTTGATTACACTATTCTAACCCTAAAATAAAATTTGGTCAATTTTCTTGTCACTTCTTGCATCAAGGAACAGCAAAAGAATTTTTTCACAAACCTCCGGCATTGGATTACATTTTGGTCAATTTTCTTTCTATTTCTTGCATCAAGGAACAGCAAAAGAATTTTTTCACAAACCTCCGGCATTGGATTACATTTTGGTCAATTTTCTTTCTATTTCTTGCATCAAGGAACAGCGAATAATTTTTGATTACACTATTCTAACCCTAAAATAAAATTTGGTCAATTTTCTTGTCACTTCTTGCATCAAGGAACAGCAAAAGAATTTTTTCACAAACCTCCGGCATTGGATTACATTTTGGTCAATTTTCTTTCTATTTCTTGCATCAAGGAACAGCAAAAGAATTTTTTCACAAACCTCCGGCATTGGATTACATTTTGGTCAATTTTCTTTCTTTTTCTTACATCAAGGAACAGCGATTAATTTAGTTTACACTATTCCAGCCCTAAAATAAAATTTTCTCAATTTTCTTGTCATTTCTTGCATCAAGGAACAGCAAAAGAATTTTTTCACAAACCTCCAGCATTGGATTACATTTTGGTCAATTTTCCTTCTATTTCTTACATCAAGGAACAGCAAAAGAATTTTTTCACAAACCTCCGGCATTGGATTACATTTTGGTCAATTTTCCTGTCACTTCTTGCATCAAGGAACAGCAAAAGAATTTTTTCACAAACCTCCGGCATTGGATTACATTTTGGTCAATTTTCCTTCTATTTCTTACATCAAGGAACAGCGAATAATTTTTGTTTACACTATTCCAACCCTAAAATAAAATTTGGTCAATTTTCCTGTCACTTCTTGCATCAAGGAACATCAAATGAATTTTTTCACAAACCTCCAGCATTGGATTACATTTTGGTCAATTTTCTTGTCACTTCTTACATCAAGGAACTGCAAAAGAATTTTTTCACAAACCTCCAGCATTGGATTACATTTTGGTCAATTTTTCTTCTATTTCTTACATCAAGGAACAGCAAAACGAATTTTTTCACAAACCTCCAGCATTGGATTACATTTTGGTCAATTTTCTTTCAATTTTTGCATCAAGGAACAGCAAAATAATTTTTTCACAAACCTCCAGCATTGGATTACATTTTGGTCAATTTTCCTTCTATTTCTTACATCAAGGAACAGCGAATAATTTTTGTTTACACTATTCCAACCCTAAAATAAAATTTGGTCAATTTTCTTGTCACTTCTTGCATCAAGGAACAGCAAAAGAATTTTTTCACAAACCTCCAGCATTGGATTACATTTTGGTCAATTTTCCTTCTATTTCTTACATCAAGGAACAGCAAAAGAATTTTTTCACAAACCTCCAGCATTGGATTACATTTTGGTCAATTTTCCTTCTATTTCTTACATCAAGGAACAGCGAATAATTTTTGTTTACACTATTCCAACCCTAAAATAAAATTTGGTCAATTTTCTTGTCACTTCTTGCATCAAGGAACAGCAAAAGAATTTTTTCACAAACCTCCAGCATTGGATTACATTTTGGTCAATTTTCCTTCTATTTCTTACATCAAGGAACAGCAAAAGAATTTTTTCACAAACCTCCAGCATTGGATTACATTTTGGTCAATTTTCCTTCTATTTCTTACATCAAGGAACAGCGAATAATTTTTGTTTACACTATTCCAACCCTAAAATAAAATTTGGTCAATTTTCTTGTCACTTCTTGCATCAAGGAACAGCAAAAGAATTTTTTCACAAACCTCCAGCATTGGATTACATTTTGGTCAATTTTCCTTCTATTTCTTACATCAAGGAACAGCAAAAGAATTTTTTCACAAACCTCCAGCATTGGATTACATTTTGGTCAATTTTCTTTCTATTTCTTACATCAAGGAACAGCAAAAGAATTTTTTCACAAACCTCCAGCATTGGATTACATTTTGGTCAATTTTCTTTCAATTTTTGCATCAAGGAACAGCAAAAGAATTTTTTCACAAACCTCCAGCATTGGATTACATTTTGGTCAATTTTCCTTCTATTTCTTACATCAAGGAACAGCAAAAGAATTTTTTCACAAACCTCCAGCATTGGATTACATTTTGGTCAATTTTCCTTCTATTTCTTACATCAAGGAACAGCGAATAATTTTTGTTTACACTATTCCAACCCTAAAATAAAATTTGGTCAATTTTCTTGTCACTTCTTGCATCAAGGAACAGCAAAAGAATTTTTTCACAAACCTCCGGCATTGGATTACATTTTGGTCAATTTTCTTTCTATTTCTTGCATCAAGGAACAGCAAAAGAATTTTTTCACAAACCTCCAGCATTGGATTACATTTTGGTCAATTTTCTTTCTATTTCTTGCATCAAGGAACAGCGAATAATTTTTGATTACACTATTCTAACCCTAAAATAAAATTTGGTCAATTTTCTTGTCACTTCTTGCATCAAGGAACAGCAAAAGAATTTTTTCACAAACCGCCGGCATTGGATTACATTTTGGTCAATTTTCTTTCTATTTCTTGCATCAAGGAACAGCAAAAGAATTTTTTCACAAACCTCCGGCATTGGATTACATTTTGGTCAATTTTCTTTCTTTTTCTTACATCAAGGAACAGCGAATAATTTTTGATTACACTATTCTAACCCTAAAATAAAATTTGGTCAATTTTCTTGTCACTTCTTGCATCAAGGAACAGCAAAAGAATTTTTTCACAAAACTCCGGCATTGGATTACATTTTGGTCAATTTTCTTTCTATTTCTTGCATCAAGGAACAGCAAAAGAATTTTTTCACAAACCTCCGGCATTGGATTACATTTTGGTCAATTTTCTTTCTATTTCTTGCATCAAGGAACAGCGAATAATTTTTGATTACACTATTCTAACCCTAAAATAAAATTTGGTCAATTTTCTTGTCACTTCTTGCATCAAGGAACAGCAAAAGAATTTTTTCACAAACCTCCGGCATTGGATTACATTTTGGTCAATTTTCTTTCTATTTCTTGCATCAAGGAACAGCAAAAGAATTTTTTCACAAACCTCCGGCATTGGATTACATTTTGGTCAATTTTCTTTCTTTTTCTTACATCAAGGAACAGCGATTAATTTAGTTTACACTATTCCAGCCCTAAAATAAAATTTTCTCAATTTTCTTGTCATTTCTTGCATCAAGGAACAGCAAAAGAATTTTTTCACAAACCTCCAGCATTGGATTACATTTTGGTCAATTTTCCTTCTATTTCTTACATCAAGGAACAGCAAAAGAATTTTTTCACAAACCTCCGGCATTGGATTACATTTTGGTCAATTTTCCTGTCACTTCTTGCATCAAGGAACAGCAAAAGAATTTTTTCACAAACCTCCGGCATTGGATTACATTTTGGTCAATTTTCCTTCTATTTCTTACATCAAGGAACAGCGAATAATTTTTGTTTACACTATTCCAACCCTAAAATAAAATTTGGTCAATTTTCCTGTCACTTCTTGCATCAAGGAACATCAAATGAATTTTTTCACAAACCTCCAGCATTGGATTACATTTTGGTCAATTTTCTTGTCACTTCTTACATCAAGGAACTGCAAAAGAATTTTTTCACAAACCTCCAGCATTGGATTACATTTTGGTCAATTTTTCTTCTATTTCTTACATCAAGGAACAGCAAAACGAATTTTTTCACAAACCTCTAGCATTGGATTACATTTTGGTCAATTTTCTTTCAATTTTTGCATCAAGGAACAGCAAAAGAATTTTTTCACAAACCTCCAGCATTGGATTACATTTTGGTCAATTTTCCTTCTATTTCTTACATCAAGGAACAGCGAATAATTTTTGTTTACACTATTCCAACCCTAAAATAAAATTTGGTCAATTTTCTTGTCACTTCTTGCATCAAGGAACAGCAAAAGAATTTTTTCACAAACCTCCAGCATTGGATTACATTTTGGTCAATTTTCCTTCTATTTCTTACATCAAGGAACAGCAAAAGAATTTTTTCACAAACCTCCAGCATTGGATTACATTTTGGTCAATTTTCCTTCTATTTCTTACATCAAGGAACAGCGAATAATTTTTGTTTACACTATTCCAACCCTAAAATAAAATTTGGTCAATTTTCTTGTCACTTCTTGCATCAAGGAACAGCAAAAGAATTTTTTCACAAACCTCCAGCATTGGATTACATTTTGGTCAATTTTCCTTCTATTTCTTACATCAAGGAACAGCAAAAGAATTTTTTCACAAACCTCCAGCATTGGATTACATTTTGGTCAATTTTCCTTCTATTTCTTACATCAAGGAACAGCGAATAATTTTTGTTTACACTATTCCAACCCTAAAATAAAATTTGGTCAATTTTCCTGTCACTTCTTGCATCAAGGAACATCAAATGAATTTTTTCACAAACCTCCAGCATTGGATTACATTTTGGTCAATTTTCTTGTCACTTCTTACATCAAGGAACAGCAAAAGAATTTTTTCACAAACCTCCAGCATTGGATTACATTTTGGTCAATTTTCTTTCTATTTCTTACATCAAGGAACAGCAAAAGAATTTTTTCACAAACCTCCAGCATTGGATTACATTTTGGTCAATTTTCTTTCAATTTTTGCATCAAGGAACAGCAAAAGAATTTTTTCACAAACCTCCAGCATTGGATTACATTTTGGTCAATTTTCCTTCTATTTCTTACATCAAGGAACAGCAAAAGAATTTTTTCACAAACCTCCAGCATTGGATTACATTTTGGTCAATTTTCCTTCTATTTCTTACATCAAGGAACAGCGAATAATTTTTGTTTACACTATTCCAACCCTAAAATAAAATTTGGTCAATTTTCTTGTCACTTCTTGCATCAAGGAACAGCAAAAGAATTTTTTCACAAACCTCCGGCATTGGATTACATTTTGGTCAATTTTCTTTCTATTTCTTGCATCAAGGAACAGCAAAAGAATTTTTTCACAAACCTCCAGCATTGGATTACATTTTGGTCAATTTTCTTTCTATTTCTTGCATCAAGGAACAGCGAATAATTTTTGATTACACTATTCTAACCCTAAAATAAAATTTGGTCAATTTTCTTGTCACTTCTTGCATCAAGGAACAGCAAAAGAATTTTTTCACAAACCGCCGGCATTGGATTACATTTTGGTCAATTTTCTTTCTATTTCTTGCATCAAGGAACAACAAAAGAATTTTTTCACAAACCTCCAGCATTGGATTACATTTTGGTCAATTTTCCTTCTATTTCTTACATCAAGGAACAGCGAATAATTTTTGTTTACACTATTCCAACCCTAAAATAAAATTTGGTCAATTTTCTTGTCACTTCTTGCATCAAGGAACAGCAAAATAATTTTTTCACAAACCTCCAGCATTGGATTACATTTTGGTCAATTTTCTTTCAATTTTTGCATCAAGGAACAGCAAAAGAATTTTTTCACAAACCTCCAGCATTGGATTACATTTTAATCAATTTTCCTTCTATTTCTTACATCAAGGAACAGCAAAAGAATTTTTTCACAAACCTCCAGCATTGGATTACATTTTGGTCAATTTTCCTTCTATTTCTTACATCAAGGAACAGCGAATAATTTTTGTTTACACTATTCCAACCCTTAAATAAAATTTGGTCAATTTTCTTGTCACTTCTTGCATCAAGGAACAGCAAAAGAATTTTTTCACAAACCTCCGGCATTGGATTACATTTTGGTCAATTTTCCTTCTATTTCTTACATCAAGGAACAGCGAATAATTTTTG
This sequence comes from Ptychoptera albimana, assembly GCA_961205885.1. Taxonomy (NCBI): domain Eukaryota; kingdom Metazoa; phylum Arthropoda; class Insecta; order Diptera; family Ptychopteridae; genus Ptychoptera; species Ptychoptera albimana. The sequence goes on along the minus strand of OY540802.1, from coordinate 22,202 downwards.
TTTACACTATTCCAACCCTAAAATAAAATTTGGTCAATTTTCTTGTCACTTCTTGCATCAAGGAACAGCAAAAGAATTTTTTCACAAACCTCCAGCATTGGATTACATTTTGGTCAATTTTCCTTCTATTTCTTACATCAAGGAACAGCAAAAGAATTTTTTCACAAACCTCCAGCATTGGATTACATTTTGGTCAATTTTCCTTCTATTTCTTACATCAAGGAACAGCGAATAATTTTTGTTTACACTATTCCAACCCTAAAATAAAATTTGGTCAATTTTCCTGTGACTTCTTGCATCAAGGAACATCAAATGATTTTTTCACAAACCTCCAGCATTGGATTAGATTTTGGTCAATTTTCTTTCTATTTCTTGCATCAAGGAACAGCGAATAATTTTTGATTACACTATTCTAACCCTAAAATAAAATTTGGTCAATTTTCTTGTCACTTCTTGCATCAAGGAACAGCAAAAGAATTTTTTCACAAACCGCCGGCATTGGATTACATTTTGGTCAATTTTCTTTCTATTTCTTGCATCAAGGAACAACAAAAGAATTTTTTCACAAACCTCCAGCATTGGATTACATTTTGGTCAATTTTCCTTCTATTTCTTACATCAAGGAACAGCGAATAATTTTTGTTTACACTATTCCAACCCTAAAATAAAATTTGGTCAATTTTCTTGTCACTTCTTGCATCAAGGAACAGCAAAAGAATTTTTTCACAAACCTCCAGCATTGGATTACATTTTGGTCAATTTTCCTTCTATTTCTTACATCAAGGAACAGCGAATAATTTTTGTTTACACTATTCCAACCCTAAAATAAAATTTGGTCAATTTTCCAGTCACTTCTTGCATCAAGGAACATCAAATGAATTTTTTCACAAACCTCCAGCATTGGATTACATTTTGGTCAATTTTCTTGTCACTTCTTACATCAAAGAACAGCAAAAGAATTTTTTCACAAACCTCCAGCATTGGATTACATTTTGGTCAATTTTCTTTCTATTTCTTACATCAAGGAACAGCGAATAATTTTTGTTTACACTATTCCAACCCTAAAATAAAATTTGGTCAATTTTCTTGTCACTTCTTGCATCAAGGAACAGCAAAAGAATTTTTTCACAAACCTCCAGCATTGGATTACATTTTGGTCAATTTTCCTTCTATTTCTTACATCAAGGAACAGCAAAAGAATTTTTTCACAAACCTCCAGCATTGGATTACATTTTGGTCAATTTTCCTTCTATTTCTTACATCAAGGAACAGCGAATAATTTTTGTTTACACTATTCCAACCCTAAAATAAAATTTGGTCAATTTTCCTGTCACTTCTTGCATCAAGGAACAGCAAAAGAATTTTTTCACAAACCTCCGGCATTGGATTACATTTTGGTCAATTTTCCTTCTATTTCTTACATCAAGGAACAGCGAATAATTTTTGTTTACACTATTCCAACCCTAAAATAAAATTTGGTCAATTTTCCTGTCACTTCTTGCATCAAGGAACATCAAATGAATTTTTTCACAAACCTCCAGCATTGGATTACATTTTGGTCAATTTTCTTGTCACTTCTTGCATCAAGGAACAGCAAAAGAATTTTTTCACAAACCTCCAGCATTGGATTACATTTTGGTCAATTTTCCTTCTATTTCTTACATCAAGGAACAGCAAAAGAATTTTTTTCACAAACCTCCAGCATTGGATTACATTTTGGTCAATTTTCCTTCTATTTCTTACATCAAGGAACAGCGAATAATTTTTGTTTACACTATTCCAACCCTAAAATAAAATTTGGTCAATTTTCTTGTCACTTCTTGCATCAAGGAACAGCAAAATAATTTTTTCACAAACCTCCAGCATTGGATTACATTTTGGTCAATTTTCCTTCTATTTCTTACATCAAGGAACAGCAAAAGAATTTTTTCACAAACCTCCAGCATTGGATTACATTTTGGTCAATTTTCCTTCTATTTCTTACATCAAGGAACAGCGAATAATTTTTGTTTACACTATTCCAACCCTAAAATAAAATTTGGTCAATTTTCCTGTGACTTCTTGCATCAAGGAACATCAAATGATTTTTTCACAAACCTCCAGCATTGGATTACATTTTGGTCAATTTTCTTGTCACTTCTTACATCAAGGAACAGCAAAAGAATTTTTTCACAAACCTCCAGCATTGGATTACATTTTGGTCAATTTTCCTTCTATTTCTTACATCAAGGAACAGCAAAAGAATTTTTTCACAAACCTCCAGCATTGGATTACATTTTGGTCAATTTTCTTTCTATTTTTTGCATCAAGGAACAGCGAATAATTTTTGATTACACTATTCTAACCCTAAAATAAAATTTGGTCAATTTTCTTGTCACTTCTTGCATCAAGGAACAGCAAAAGAATTTTTTCACAAACCGCCGGCATTGGATTACATTTTGGTCAATTTTCTTTCTATTTCTTGCATCAAGGAACAACAAAAGAATTTTTTCACAAACCTCCAGCATTGGATTACATTTTGGTCAATTTTCCTTCTATTTCTTACATCAAGGAACAGCGAATAATTTTTGTTTACACTATTCCAACCCTAAAATAAAATTTGGTCAATTTTCTTGTCACTTCTTGCATCAAGGAACAGCAAAAGAATTTTTTCACAAACCTCCAGCATTGGATTACATTTTGGTCAATTTTCCTTCTATTTCTTACATCAAGGAACAGCAAAAGAATTTTTTCACAAACCTCCAGCATTGGATTACATTTTGGTCAATTTTCCTTCTATTTCTTACATCAAGGAACAGCGAATAATTTTTGTTTACACTATTCCAACCCTAAAATAAAATTTGGTCAATTTTCCTGTCACTTCTTGCATCAAGGAACATCAAATGAATTTTTTCACAAACCTCCATCATTGGATTACATTTTGGTCAATTTTCTTGTCACTTCTTACATCAAGGAACAGCAAAAGAATTTTTCACAAACCTCCAGCATTGGATTACATTTTGGTCAATTTTCCTTCTATTTCTTACATCAAGGAACAGCAAAAGAATTTTTTCACAAACCTCCAGCATTGGATTACATTTTGGTCAATTTTCTTTCAATTTTTGCATCAAGGAACAGCAAAAGAATTTTTTCACAAACCTCCAGCATTGGATTACATTTTGGTCAATTTTCCTTCTATTTCTTACATCAAGGAACAGCGAATAATTTTTGTTTACACTATTCCAACCCTAAAATAAAATTTGGTCAATTTTCTTGTCACTTCTTGCATCAAGGAACAGCAAAAGAATTTTTTCACAAACCTCCGGCATTGGATTACATTTTGGTCAATTTTCTTTCTTTTTCTTACATCAAGGAACAGCGATTAATTTAGTTTACACTATTCCAGCCCTAAAATAAAATTTTCTCAATTTTCTTGTCATTTCTTGCATCAAGGAACAGCAAAAGAATTTTTTCACAAACCTCCAGCATTGGATTACATTTTGGTCAATTTTCCTTTTATTTCTTACATCAAGGAACAGCAAAAGAATTTTTTCACAAACCTCCGGCATTGGATTACATTTTGGTCAATTTTCCTGTCACTTCTTGCATCAAGGAACAGCAAAAGAATTTTTTCACAAACCTCCGGCATTGGATTACATTTTGGTCAATTTTCCTTCTATTTCTTACATCAAGGAACAGCGAATAATTTTTGTTTACACTATTCCAACCCTAAAATAAAATTTGGTCAATTTTCCTGTCACTTCTTGCATCAAGGAACATCAAATGAATTTTTTCACAAACCTCCAGCATTGGATTACATTTTGGTCAATTTTCTTGTCACTTCTTACATCAAGGAACAGCAAAAGAATTTTTTCACAAACCTCCAGCATTGGATTACATTTTGGTCAATTTTCCTTCTATTTCTTACATCAAGGAACAGCAAAAGAATTTTTTCACAAACCTCCAGCATTGGATTACATTTTGGTCAATTTTCTTTCAATTTTTGCATCAAGGAACAGCAAAAGAATTTTTTCACAAACCTCCAGCATTGGATTACATTTTGGTCAATTTTCCTTCTATTTCTTACATCAAGGAACAGCGAATAATTTTTGTTTACACTATTCCAACCCTAAAATAAAATTTGGTCAATTTTCTTGTCACTTCTTGCATCAAGGAACAGCAAAAGAATTTTTTCACAAACCTCCAGCATTGGATTACATTTTGGTCAATTTTCCTTCTATTTCTTACATCAAGGAACAGCAAAAGAATTTTTTCACAAACCTCCAGCATTGGATTACATTTTGGTCAATTTTCCTTCTATTTCTTACATCAAGGAACAGCGAATAATTTTTGTTTACACTATTCCAACCCTAAAATAAAATTTGGTCAATTTTCTTGTCACTTCTTGCATCAAGGAACAGCAAAAGAATTTTTTCACAAACCTCCAGCATTGGATTACATTTTGGTCAATTTTCCTTCTATTTCTTACATCAAGGAACAGCAAAAGAATTTTTTCACAAACCTCCAGCATTGGATTACATTTTGGTCAATTTTCCTTCTATTTCTTACATCAAGGAACAGCGAATAATTTTTGTTTACACTATTCCAACCCTAAAATAAAATTTGGTCAATTTTCCTGTCACTTCTTGCATCAAGGAACATCAAATGAATTTTTTCACAAACCTCCATCATTGGATTACATTTTGGTCAATTTTCTTGTCACTTCTTACATCAAGGAACAGCAAAAGAATTTTTCACAAACCTCCAGCATTGGATTACATTTTGGTCAATTTTCCTTCTATTTCTTACATCAAGGAACAGCAAAAGAATTTTTTCACAAACCTCCAGCATTGGATTACATTTTGGTCAATTTTCTTTCAATTTTTGCATCAAGGAACAGCAAAAGAATTTTTTCACAAACCTCCAGCATTGGATTACATTTTGGTCAATTTTCTTTCTATTTTTTGCATCAAGGAACAGCGAATAATTTTTGATTACACTATTCTAACCCTAAAATAAAATTTGGTCAATTTTCTTGTCACTTCTTGCATCAAGGAACAGCAAAAGAATTTTTTCACAAACCGCCGGCATTGGATTACATTTTGGTCAATTTTCTTTCTATTTCTTGCATCAAGGAACAACAAAAGAATTTTTTCACAAACCTCCAGCATTGGATTACATTTTGGTCAATTTTCCTTCTATTTCTTACATCAAGGAACAGCGAATAATTTTTGTTTACACTATTCCAACCCTAAAATAAAATTTGGTCAATTTTCTTGTCACTTCTTGCATCAAGGAACAGCAAAAGAATTTTTTCACAAACCTCCAGCATTGGATTACATTTTGGTCAATTTTCCTTCTATTTCTTACATCAAGGAACAGCAAAAGAATTTTTTCACAAACCTCCAGCATTGGATTACATTTTGGTCAATTTTCCTTCTATTTCTTACATCAAGGAACAGCGAATAATTTTTGTTTACACTATTCCAACCCTAAAATAAAATTTGGTCAATTTTCCTGTCACTTCTTGCATCAAGGAACATCAAATGAATTTTTTCACAAACCTCCATCATTGGATTACATTTTGGTCAATTTTCTTGTCACTTCTTACATCAAGGAACAGCAAAAGAATTTTTCACAAACCTCCAGCATTGGATTACATTTTGGTCAATTTTCCTTCTATTTCTTACATCAAGGAACAGCAAAAGAATTTTTTCACAAACCTCCAGCATTGGATTACATTTTGGTCAATTTTCTTTCAATTTTTGCATCAAGGAACAGCAAAAGAATTTTTTCACAAACCTCCAGCATTGGATTACATTTTGGTCAATTTTCCTTCTATTTCTTACATCAAGGAACAGCGAATAATTTTTGTTTACACTATTCCAACCCTAAAATAAAATTTGGTCAATTTTCTTGTCACTTCTTGCATCAAGGAACAGCAAAAGAATTTTTTCACAAACCTCCGGCATTGGATTACATTTTGGTCAATTTTCTTTCTTTTTCTTACATCAAGGAACAGCGATTAATTTAGTTTACACTATTCCAGCCCTAAAATAAAATTTTCTCAATTTTCTTGTCATTTCTTGCATCAAGGAACAGCAAAAGAATTTTTTCACAAACCTCCAGCATTGGATTACATTTTGGTCAATTTTCCTTCTATTTCTTACATCAAGGAACAGCAAAAGAATTTTTTCACAAACCTCCGGCATTGGATTACATTTTGGTCAATTTTCCTGTCACTTCTTGCATCAAGGAACAGCAAAAGAATTTTTTCACAAACCTCCGGCATTGGATTACATTTTGGTCAATTTTCCTTCTATTTCTTACATCAAGGAACAGCGAATAATTTTTGTTTACACTATTCCAACCCTAAAATAAAATTTGGTCAATTTTCCTGTCACTTCTTGCATCAAGGAACATCAAATGAATTTTTTCACAAACCTCCAGCATTGGATTACATTTTGGTCAATTTTCTTGTCACTTCTTACATCAAGGAACAGCAAAAGAATTTTTTCACAAACCTCCAGCATTGGATTACATTTTGGTCAATTTTCCTTCTATTTCTTACATCAAGGAACAGCAAAAGAATTTTTTCACAAACCTCCGGCATTGGATTACATTTTGGTCAATTTTCTTTCAATTTTTGCATCAAGGAACAGCAAAAGAATTTTTTCACAAACCTCCAGCATTGGATTACATTTTGGTCAATTTTCCTTCTATTTCTTACATCAAGGAACAGCGAATAATTTTTGTTTACACTATTCCAACCCTAAAATAAAATTTGGTCAATTTTCTTGTCACTTCTTGCATCAAGGAACAGCAAAAGAATTTTTTCACAAACCTCCAGCATTGGATTACATTTTGGTCAATTTTCCTTCTATTTCTTACATCAAGGAACAGCAAAAGAATTTTTTCACAAACCTCCAGCATTGGATTACATTTTGGTCAACTTTCCTTCTATTTCTTACATCAAGGAACAGCGAATAATTTTTGTTTACACTATTCCAACCCTAAAATAAAATTTGGTCAATTTTCTTGTCACTTCTTGCATCAAGGAACAGCAAAAGAATTTTTTCACAAACCTCCAGCATTGGATTACATTTTGGTCAATTTTCCTTCTATTTCTTACATCAAGGAACAGCAAAAGAATTTTTTCACAAACCTCCAGCATTGGATTACATTTTGGTCAATTTTCCTTCTATTTCTTACATCAAGGAACAGCGAATAATTTTTGTTTACACTATTCCAACCCTAAAATAAAATTTGGTCAATTTTCCTGTGACTTCTTGCATCAAGGAACATCAAATGATTTTTTCACAAACCTCCAGCATTGGATTACATTTTGGTCAATTTTCCTTCTATTTCTTACATCAAGGAACAGCAAAAGAATTTTTTCACAAACCTCCAGCATTGGATTACATTTTGGTCAATTTTCCTTCTATTTCTTACATCAAGGAACAGCAAAAGAATTTTTTCACAAACCTCCAGCATTGGATTACATTTTGGTCAATTTTCTTTCTATTTCTTGCATCAAGGAACAGCGAATAATTTTTGATTACACTATTCTAACCCTAAAATAAAATTTGGTCAATTTTCTTGTCACTTCTTGCATCAAGGAACAGCAAAAGAATTTTTTCACAAACCTCCGGCATTGGATTACATTTTGGTCAATTTTCCTTCTATTTCTTACATCAAGGAACAGCAAAAGAATTTTTTCACAAACCTCCAGCATTGGATTACATTTTGGTCAATTTTCTTTCTATTTCTTGCATCAAGGAACAGCGAATAATTTTTGATTACACTATTCTAACCCTAAAATAAAATTTGGTCAATTTTCTTGTCACTTCTTGCATCAAGGAACAGCAAAAGAATTTTTTCACAAACCTCCGGCATTGGATTACATTTTGGTCAATTTTCTTTCTATTTCTTGCATCAAGGAACAACAAAAGAATTTTTTCACAAACCTCCAGCATTGGATTACATTTTGGTCAATTTTCCTTCTATTTCTTACATCAAGGAACAGCGAATAATTTTTGTTTACACTATTCCAACCCTAAAATAAAATTTGGTCAATTTTCTTGTCACTTCTTGCATCAAGGAACAGCAAAAGAATTTTTTCACAAACCTCCAGCATTGGATTACATTTTGGTCAATTTTCCTTCTATTTCTTACATCAAGGAACAGCGAATAATTTTTGTTTACACTATTCCAACCCTAAAATAAAATTTGGTCAATTTTCCTGTCACTTCTTGCATCAAGGAACATCAAATGAATTTTTTCACAAACCTCCAGCATTGGATTACATTTTGGTCAATTTTCTTGTCACTTCTTACATCAAGGAACAGCAAAAGAATTTTTTCACAAACCTCCAGCATTGGATTACATTTTGGTCAATTTTCCTTCTATTTCTTACATCAAGGAACAGCAAAAGAATTTTTTCACAAACCTCCAGCATTGGATTACATTTTGGTCAATTTTCTTTCAATTTTTGCATCAAGGAACAGCAAAAGAATTTTTTCACAAACCTCCAGCATTGGATTACATTTTGGTCAATTTTCCTTCTATTTCTTACATCAAGGAACAGCGAATAATTTTTGTTTACACTATTCCAACCCTAAAATAAAATTTGGTCAATTTTCCTGTCACTTCTTGCATCAAGGAACATCAAATGAATTTTTTCACAAACCTCCAGCATTGGATTACATTTTGGTCAATTTTCTTGTCACTTCTTACATCAAGGAACAGCAAAAGAATTTTTTCACAAACCTCCAGCATTGGATTACATTTTGGTCAATTTTCCTTCTATTTCTTACATCAAAGAACAGCAAAAGAATTTTTTCACAAACCTCCAGCATTGGATTACATTTTGGTCAATTTTCTTTCAATTTTTGCATCAAGGAACAGCAAAAGAATTTTTTCACAAACCTCCAGCATTGGATTACATTTTGGTCAATTTTCCTTCTATTTCTTACATCAAGGAACAGCGAATAATTTTTGTTTACACTATTCCAACCCTAAAATAAAATTTGGTCAATTTTCTTGTCACTTCTTGCATCAAGGAACAGCAAAAGAATTTTTTCACAAACCTCCAGCATTGGATTACATTTTGGTCAATTTTCCTTCTATTTCTTACATCAAGGAACAGCAAAAGAATTTTTTCACAAACCTCCAGCATTGGATTACATTTTGGTCAATTTTCCTTCTATTTCTTACATCAAGGAACAGCGAATAATTTTTGTTTACACTATTCCAACCCTAAAATAAAATTTGGTCAATTTTCCTGTGACTTCTTGCATCAAGGAACATCAAATGATTTTTTCACAAACCTCCAGCATTGGATTACATTTTGGTCAATTTTCTTGTCACTTCTTACATCAAGGAACAGCAAAAGAATTTTTTCACAAACCTCCAGCATTGGATTACATTTTGGTCAATTTTCCTTCTATTTCTTACATCAAGGAACAGCAAAAGAATTTTTTCACAAACCTCCAGCATTGGATTACATTTTGGTCAATTTTCCTTCTATTTCTTGCATCAAGGAACAGCGAATAATTTTTGATTACACTATTCTAACCCTAAAATAAAATTTGGTCAATTTTCTTGTCACTTCTTGCATCAAGGAACAGCAAAAGAATTTTTTCACAAACCTCCGGCATTGGATTACATTTTGGTCAATTTTCTTTCTATTTCTTGCATCAAGGAACAACAAAAGAATTTTTTCACAAACCTCCAGCATTGGATTACATTTTGGTCAATTTTCCTTCTATTTCTTACATCAAGGAACAGCGAATAATTTTTGTTTACACTATTCCAACCCTAAAATAAAATTTGGTCAATTTTCTTGTCACTTCTTGCATCAAGGAACAGCAAAAGAATTTTTTCACAAACCTCCAGCATTGGATTACATTTTGGTCAATTTTCCTTCTATTTCTTACATCAAGGAACAGCGAATAATTTTTGTTTACACTATTCCAACCCTAAAATAAAATTTGGTCAATTTTCCTGTCACTTCTTGCATCAAGGAACATCAAATGAATTTTTTCACAAACCTCCAGCATTGGATTACATTTTGGTCAATTTTCTTGTCACTTCTTACATCAAGGAACAGCAAAAGAATTTTTTCACAAACCTCCAGCATTGGATTACATTTTGGTCAATTTTCCTTCTATTTCTTACATCAAGGAACAGCAAAAGAATTTTTTCACAAACCTCCAGCATTGGATTACATTTTGGTCAATTTTCTTTCAATTTTTGCATCAAGGAACAGCAAAAGAATTTTTTCACAAACCTCCAGCATTGGATTACATTTTGGTCAATTTTCCTTCTATTTCTTACATCAAGGAACAGCGAATAATTTTTGTTTACACTATTCCAACCCTAAAATAAAATTTGGTCAATTTTCCTGTCACTTCTTGCATCAAGGAACATCAAATGAATTTTTTCACAAACCTCCAGCATTGGATTACATTTTGGTCAATTTTCTTGTCACTTCTTACATCAAGGAACAGCAAAAGAATTTTTTCACAAACCTCCAGCATTGGATTACATTTTGGTCAATTTTCCTTCTATTTCTTACATCAAAGAACAGCAAAAGAATTTTTTCACAAACCTCCAGCATTGGATTACATTTTGGTCAATTTTCTTTCAATTTTTGCATCAAGGAACAGCAAAAGAATTTTTTCACAAACCTCCAGCATTGGATTACATTTTGGTCAATTTTCCTTCTATTTCTTACATCAAGGAACAGCGAATAATTTTTGTTTACACTATTCCAACCCTAAAATAAAATTTGGTCAATTTTCTTGTCACTTCTTGCATCAAGGAACAGCAAAAGAATTTTTTCACAAACCTCCAGCATTGGATTACATTTTGGTCAATTTTCCTTCTATTTCTTACATCAAGGAACAGCAAAAGAATTTTTTCACAAACCTCCAGCATTGGATTACATTTTGGTCAATTTTCCTTCTATTTCTTACATCAAGGAACAGCGAATAATTTTTGTTTACACTATTCCAACCCTAAAATAAAATTTGGTCAATTTTCCTGTGACTTCTTGCATCAAGGAACATCAAATGATTTTTTCACAAACCTCCAGCATTGGATTACATTTTGGTCAATTTTCTTGTCACTTCTTACATCAAGGAACAGCAAAAGAATTTTTTCACAAACCTCCAGCATTGGATTACATTTTGGTCAATTTTCCTTCTATTTCTTACATCAAGGAACAGCAAAAGAATTTTTTCACAAACCTCCAGCATTGGATTACATTTTGGTCAATTTTCTTTCTATTTCTTGCATCAAGGAACAGCGAATAATTTTTGATTACACTATTCTAACCCTAAAATAAAATTTGGTCAATTTTCTTGTCACTTCTTGCATCAAGGAACAGCAAAAGAATTTTTTCACAAACCTCCGGCATTGGATTACATTTTGGTCAATTTTCTTTCTATTTCTTGCATCAAGGAACAACAAAAGAATTTTTTCACAAACCTCCAGCATTGGATTACATTTTGGTCAATTTTCCTTCTATTTCTTACATCAAGGAACAGCGAATAATTTTTGTTTACACTATTCCAACCCTAAAATAAAATTTGGTCAATTTTCTTGTCACTTCTTGCATCAAGGAACAGCAAAATAATTTTTTCACAAACCTCCAGCATTGGATTACATTTTGGTCAATTTTCCTTCTATTTCTTACATCAAGGAACAGCAAAAGAATTTTTTCACAAACCTCCAGCATTGGATTACATTTTGGTCAATTTTCCTTCTATTTCTTACATCAAGGAACAGCGAATAATTTTTGTTTACACTATTCCAACCCTAAAATAAAATTTGGTCAATTTTCCTGTGACTTCTTGCATCAAGGAACATCAAATGATTTTTTCACAAACCTCCAGCATTGGATTACATTTTGGTCAATTTTCTTGTCACTTCTTACATCAAGGAACAGCAAAAGAATTTTTTCACAAACCTCCAGCATTGGATTACATTTTGGTCAATTTTCCTTCTATTTCTTACATCAAGGAACAGCAAAAGAATTTTTTCACAAACCTCCAGCATTGGATTACATTTTGGTCAATTTTCTTTCTATTTCTTGCATCAAGGAACAGCGAATAATTTTTGATTACACTATTCTAACCCTAAAATAAAATTTGGTCAATTTTCTTGTCACTTCTTGCATCAAGGAACAGCAAAAGAATTTTTTCACAAACCGCCGGCATTGGATTACATTTTGGTCAATTTTCTTTCTATTTCTTGCATCAAGGAACAACAAAAGAATTTTTTCACAAACCTCCAGCATTGGATTACATTTTGGTCAATTTTCCTTCTATTTCTTACATCAAGGAACAGCGAATAATTTTTGTTTACACTATTCCAACCCTAAAATAAAATTTGGTCAATTTTCTTGTCACTTCTTGCATCAAGGAACAGCAAAAGAATTTTTTCACAAACCTCCAGCATTGGATTACATTTTGGTCAATTTTCCTTCTATTTCTTACATCAAGGAACAGCAAAAGAATTTTTTCACAAACCTCCAGCATTGGATTACATTTTGGTCAATTTTCCTTCTATTTCTTACATCAAGGAACAGCGAATAATTTTTGTTTACACTATTCCAACCCTAAAATAAAATTTGGTCAATTTTCCTGTCACTTCTTGCATCAAGGAACATCAAATGAATTTTTTCACAAACCTCCAGCATTGGATTACATTTTGGTCAATTTTCTTGTCACTTCTTACATCAAGGAACAGCAAAAGAATTTTTTCACAAACCTCCAGCATTGGATTACATTTTGGTCAATTTTCTTTCTATTTCTTACATCAAGGAACAGCAAAAGAATTTTTTCACAAACCTCCAGCATTGGATTACATTTTGGTCAATTTTATTTCAATTTTTGCATCAAGGAACAGCAAAAGAATTTTTTCACAAACCTCCAGCATTGGATTACATTTTGGTCAATTTTCCTTCTATTTCTTACATCAAGGAACAGCGAATAATTTTTGTTTACACTATTCCAACCCTAAAATAAAATTTGGTCAATTTTCTTGTCACTTCTTGCATCAAGGAACAGCAAAAGAATTTTTTCACAAACCTCCAGCATTGGATTACATTTTGGTCAATTTTCCTTCTATTTCTTACATCAAGGAACAGCAAAAGAATTTTTTCACAAACCTCCAGCATTGGATTACATTTTGATCTATTTTCTTTCAATTTTTGCATCAAGGAACAGCAAAAGAATTTTTTCACAAACCTCCAGCATTGGATTACATTTTGGTCAATTTTCTTTCTATTTCTTACATCAAGGAACAGCAAAAGAATTTTTCACAAACCTCCAGCATTGGATTACATTTTGGTCAATTTTCTTTCAATTTTTGCATCAAGGAACAGCAAAAGAATTTTTTCACAAACCTCCAGCATTGGATTACATTTTGGTCAATTTTCCTTCTATTTCTTACATCAAGGAACAGCGAATAATTTTTGTTTACACTATTCCAACCCTAAAATAAAATTTGGTCAATTTTCCTGTGACTTCTTGCATCAAGGAACATCAAATGATTTTTTCACAAACCTCCAGCATTGGATTACATTTTGGTCAATTTTCTTTCTATTTCTTGCATCAAGGAACAGCGAATAATTTTTGATTACACTATTCTAACCCTAAAATAAAATTTGGTCAATTTTCTTGTCACTTCTTGCATCAAGGAACAGCAAAAGAATTTTTTCACAAACCTCCAGCATTGGATTACATTTTGGTCAATTTTCCTTCTATTTCTTACATCAAGGAACAGCAAAAGAATTTTTTCACAAACCTCCAGCATTGGATTACATTTTGGTCAATTTTCTTTCAATTTTTGCATCAAGGAACAGCAAAAGAATTTTTTCACAAACCTCCAGCATTGGATTACATTTTGGTCAATTTTCCTTCTATTTCTTACATCAAGGAACAGCAAAAGAATTTTTTCACAAACCTCCAGCATTGGATTACATTTTGGTCAATTTTCTTTCAATTTTTGCATCAAGGAACAGCAAAAGAATTTTTTCACAAACCTCCAGCATTGGATTACATTTTGGTCAATTTTCCTTCTATTTCTTACATCAAGGAACAGCGAATAATTTTTGTTTACACTATTCCAACCCTAAAATAAAATTTGGTCAATTTTCTTGTCACTTCTTGCATCAAGGAACAGCAAAAGAATTTTTTCACAAACCTCCAGCATTGGATTACATTTTGGTCAATTTTCCTTCTATTTCTTACATCAAGGAACAGCGAATAATTTTTGTTTACACTATTCCAACCCTAAAATAAAATTTGGTCAATTTTCTTGTCACTTCTTGCATCAAGGAACAGCAAAAGAATTTTTTCACAAACCTCCGGCATTGGATTACATTTTGGTCAATTTTCTTTCTATTTCTTGCATCAAGGAACAGCAAAAGAATTTTTTCACAAACCTCCAGCATTGGATTACATTTTGGTCAATTTTCTTTCTATTTCTTGCATCAAGGAACAGCGAATAATTTTTGATTACACTATTCTAACCCTAAAATAAAATTTGGTCAATTTTCTTGTCACTTCTTGCATCAAGGAACAGCAAAAGAATTTTTTCACAAACCGCCGGCATTGGATTACATTTTGGTCAATTTTCTTTCTATTTCTTGCATCAAGGAACAACAAAAGAATTTTTTCACAAACCTCCAGCATTGGATTACATTTTGGTCAATTTTCTTGTCACTTCTTGCATCAAGGAACAGCGAATAATTTTTGTTTACACTATTCCAACCCTAAAATAAAATTTGGTCAATTTTCTTGTCACTTCTTGCATCAAGGAACAGCAAAATAATTTTTTCACAAACCTCCAGCATTGGATTACATTTTGGTCAATTTTCCTTCTATTTCTTACATCAAGGAACAGCAAAAGAATTTTTTCACAAACCTCCAGCATTGGATTACATTTTGGTCAATATTCCTTCTATTTCTTACATCAAGGAACAGCGAATAATTTTTGTTTACACTATTCCAACCCTAAAATAAATTTTGGTCAATTTTCCTGTGACTTCTTGCATCAAGGAACATCAAATGATTTTTTCACAAACCTCCAGCATTGGATTACATTTTGGTCAATTTTCTTGTCACTTCTTACATCAAGGAACAGCAAAAGAATTTTTTCACAAACCTCCAGCATTGGATTACATTTTGGTCAATTTTCCTCCTATTTCTTACATCAAGGAACAGCAAAAGAATTTTTTCACAAACCTCCGGCATTGGATTACATTTTGGTCAATTTTCTTTCTATTTCTTGCATCAAGGAACAACAAAAGAATTTTTTCACAAACCTCCGGCATTGGATTACATTTTGGTCAATTTTCTTGTCATTTCTTGCATCAAGGAACAGCGAATAATTTTTGTTTACACTTTCTTCTAATATTAACGAGAAATCATCATCCTGCACAACCGAACACTGATCATAATCAACTTCGATAATTTCAATCATTTATTTTTCTTTTGTAATTAATTATTCAGGTACTTTGTTTCACTTTTCATCATCAGCATTATATTATGGAAGAATTATTGGTGCAAACCAATATAGCACACAGTCTATTGAACTTCTTCTAGCTACTTCCAAATTAGTATGCATATTTATACAAATAATTACCGACATAATTAACATACACTATAATTAATTAAAAACAATTTTTTTCTTTTCTATTTATTTTTCACACGTTATCAAATGTCACACTCATATAAGAAAAAATTTCACCCCCATGCCATGAGGATTCTTAAAATTAATTACATGTAACGGGATTGAAGTGCGATTCTAAGAATTTTCCTTTATTTTACGTGGATTTGATGTGCGATTTAATTATTAAATGTTTTTAACCAGAACTTGACTAAATTTTAGTAAAGATTTGCGACGATTAGCTTGCCTCAATTGCGCATAGATGTCGATAGTAAATGTTGTTGTTTGAAAATATAAAGAAAAAAAAACTTTTTTCTGTTTGGCATTGGGGAATCGAATCCCAACTATAAATTCTGCATGCCATCGCCATCTCCACATATCCACGACGATTCTTATAGTTTTACTGCATTTAACGTGGATTTAAAGTGCGATCTGTGAAGCGATTTTGTTAATTTTTTCACAGCTCTATGATTTGTTTGCAACGCTGATGAGAGTGAAAAGAAAAAGAAATTCCAACACGGCACGTCATAATACAAACCTTGAACACGAGTTTTATTTTTAAAATAATTTAAAATAATAAAAATAAAAAACCTACAATTACGTAAAAAATTGTAATTAATATTAAAACATTTAGTTTAAAAATTATATTTATTAAAAGAAAATTAAAATACAGATATGGGACATTAATAAGAATATAATATATCATTATATTTATTTTAGATATTCAAAATAAAATCAGAAGCCATTAGTAAATAAAACAATATTAAAAGATATACAAGATACAGAATATCATTATACAGTGATAAAAATGATGTAAGTGTATGTAGCAAAATCAAATTATTCAATACTAATCATTAAAAATAAAAATTTCTTACACATTATACACATTTATTTGTTCCTGATCACACAATACACTTTACATTAATATTTTCACTCATAATTAATTATTTATTTCAACAGTTTACACTCTTACAACATTATATACTTGACTTATAACAGGATTATTCCTGTTTCTAGATTTTTCTAACCGTTTTTCTCTTTTTAGTTTTCTATGTATTTTTTAGCTAAACTATTATTTGTTTTATTACTTCCTCATTATGGTTTTAAATAACAAAGTTTTTTCCCTTTATAGTTCTATTGCTATTTCATATTACAATTACAGATAATAATTATAATAATATAAAATAATAATTAAAAATTGATTTTCTTTAATATTGTATCCTTTAATAAAAAAAAATATACATATGTTAAAACATATTAAACTGATATATTTCTGCATACAAATTCATTATTAAATTTCTTTAAAACAAGATTAGAACTATCTGTCTATTAAAACATTGTAAAAATAATTTAAAATAATATAAAAAACACCTACAATTACGTAAATATTATTCATTATTTTAATTTATATTAAAAAATAATAATTAAAAATTGTTTTCTTATTAAAGACGATAATTCGCCAGTTGTATCGTTTAATAAAAAAATATACACATGCTAACATATTAAACTGATATATTTCTGCATACAAATTCATTAGTAAATTTCTTAAAAACAAGATTAGAACTATCTATCTATTAAAACATTGTAAAAATAATTTAAAATAATATAAAAAACACCTACAATTAAGTAAAAATTATTCATTATTTTAATTTATATTAAAAGATAATAATTAAAAATTGTTTTCTTATTAAAGACGATAATTCGCCAGTTGTATCCTTTAATAAAAAATAAACAATGTCAAATGCGGATATATTTCCGCATATAATTTATATAGTTTATTTCGTAAAAATATTAAAATAATTTAAAATAATAAAAATAATAAAAATAAAAAACCTACAATTACGCAAAAAATTGTAATTAATATTAAAACATTTAGTTTAAAAATTATATTTATTAAAAGAACTGGCGAATTATCGTATTTAATAAGAAAACAATTTTTAATTATTATCTTTTATCATAAATTAAAATAAAGAATAATTTTTATGCAATTGTAGGTGTTTTTTATATTATTTTAAATTATCTTTACAATGTTTTTATAGATAGATAGTTCTAATCTTAAATTAAAGAAATATACTAATGAATTGTTATGCAGAAATATATCCGTTTAATATGTTAGCATATGTATATATTTTTATTAAAGGATACAACTGGCGAATTGTCGTATTTAATAAGAAAACTATTTTTAATTATTATCTTTTATTATAAATTAAAATAATGAATAATTTTTATGGAATTGTAGGTGTTTTTTATATTATTTTTACAATGTTTTAATAGACAGATAGTTCTAATCTTATTTTTAAGAAATTTACTAATGAATTTTTATGCAGAAATATATCCGTTTAATATATTAGCGTGTGTATATTTTTTTATTAAACGATACAACTGGCGAATTATCGTCTTTAATAAGAAAACAATTTTTAATTATTATTTTTTAATATAAATTAAAATAAAGAATAATTTTTACGTAATTGTAGGTGTTTTTTATATTATTTTAAATTATTTTTACAATGTTTTTATAGATAGATAGTTCTAATCTTATTTTTAAGAAATTTACTAATGAATTTTTATGCAGAAATATATCCGTTTAATATATTAGCGTGTGTATATTTTTTTATTAAACGATACAACTGGCGAATTATCGTCTTTAATAAGAAAACAATTTTTAATTATTATTTTTTAATATAAATTAAAATAAAGAATAATTTTTACGTAATTGTAGGTGTTTTTTATATTATTTTAAATTATTTTTACAATGTTTTAATAGATAGATAGTTCTAATCTTGTTTTTAAGAAATTTACTAATGAATTTGTATGCAGAAATATATCAGTTTAATATATTAGCGTGTGTATATTTTTTTATTAAACGATACAACTGGCGAATTATCGTCTTTGATAAGAAAACAATTTTTAATTATTATTTTTTAATATAAATTAAAATAATGAATAATTTTTACGTAATTGTAGGTGTTTTTTATAATATTTAAAATATTAAAATAATTTAAAATAATAAAAATAAAAAACCTACAATTACGTAAAAAATTGTAATTAATATTAAAACATTTAGTTTAAAAATTATATTTATTAAAAGAAAATTAAAATACAGATAAGGGACATTAATAAGAATATAATATATCATTATGTTTATTTTAGATATTCAAAATAAAATCAGAAGCCATTAGTAAATAAAACAATATTAAATGATATATAAGATACAGAATATCATTATACAGTGATAAAAATGATGTAAGTGTATGTAGCAAAATCAAATTATTCAATACTAATCATTAAAAATAAAAATTTCTTACACATTATACACATTTATTTGTTCCTGATCACACAATACACTTTACATTAATATTTTCACTCATAATTAATTATTTATTTCAACAGTTTACACTCTTACAACATTATATACTTGACTTATAACAGGATTATTCGTGTTTCTAGATTTTTCTAACCGTTTTTCTCTTTTTAGTTTTCTATGTATTTTTTAGCTAAACTATTATTTGTTTTATTACTTCCTCATTATGGTTTTAAATAACAAAGTTTTTTCCCTTTATAGTTCTATTGCTATTTCATATTACAATTACAGATAATAATTCTAATAATATAAAATAATAATTAAAAATTGATTTTCTTTAATATTGTATCCTTTAATAAAAAAAAATATACATATGTTAAAACATATTAAACTGATATATTTCTGCATACAAATTCATTATTAAATTTCTTAAAAACAAGATTAGAACTATCTGTCTATTAAAACATTGTAAAAATAATTTAAAATAATATAAAAAACACCTACAATTACGTAAAAATTATTCATTATTTTAATTTATATTAAAAAATAATAATTAAAAATTGTTTTCTTATTAAAGACGATAATTCGCCAGTTGTATCGTTTAATAAAAAAATATACACATGCTAACATATTAAACTGATATATTTCTGCATACAAATTCATTAGTAAATTTCTTAAAAACAAGATAAGAACTATCTATCTATTAAAACATTGTAAAAATAATTTAAAATAATATAAAAAACACCTACAATTAAGTAAAAATTATTCATTATTTTAATTTATATTAAAAGATAATAATTAAAAATTGTTTTCTTATTAAAGACGATAATTCGCCAGTTGTATCCTTTAATAAAAAATAAACAATGTCAAATGCGGATATATTTCCGCATATAATTTATATAGTTTATTTCGTAAAAATATTAAAATAATTTAAAATAATAAAAATAAAAAACCTACAATTACGCAAAAAATTGTAATTAATATTAAACCATTTAGTTTAAAAATTATATTTATTAAAAGAACTGGCGAATT
The DNA here is from genome assembly GCA_961205885.1 of Ptychoptera albimana. Classification (NCBI taxonomy): domain Eukaryota; kingdom Metazoa; phylum Arthropoda; class Insecta; order Diptera; family Ptychopteridae; genus Ptychoptera; species Ptychoptera albimana. Next base: position 2,209 of record OY540802.1, on the reverse strand, counting down.
ATCGTATTTAATAAGAAAACAATTTTTAATTATTATCTTTTATCATAAATTAAAATAAAGAATAATTTTTATGCAATTGTAGGTGTTTTTTATATTATTTTAAATTATCTTTACAATGTTTTTATAGATAGATAGTTCTAATCTTAAATTAAAGAAATATACTAATGCATTGTTATGCAGAAATATATCCGTTTAATATGTTAGCATATGTATATTTTTTTATTAAACGATACAACTGGCGAATTGTCGTATTTAATAAGAAAACTATTTTTAATTATTATCTTTTATTATAAATTAAAATAATGAATAATTTTTATGGAATTGTAGGTGTTTTTTATATTATTTTTACAATGTTTTAATAGACAGATAGTTCTAATCTTATTTTTAAGAAATTTACTAATGAATTTTTATGCAGAAATATATCCGTTTAATATATTAGCGTGTGTATATTTTTTTATTAAACGATACAACTGGCGAATTATCGTCTTTAATAAGAAAACAATTTTTAATTATTATCTTTTATCATAAATTAAAATAAAGAATAATTTTTATGCAATTGTAGGTGTTTTTTATATTATTTTAAATTATCTTTACAATGTTTTTATAGATAGATAGTTCTAATCTTAAATTAAAGAAATATACTAATGCATTGTTATGCAGAAATATATCCGTTTAATATGTTAGCATATGTATATTTTTTTATTAAAGGATACAACTGGCGAATTGTCGTATTTAATAAGAAAACAATTTTTAATTATTATTTTTTAATATAAATTAAAATAAAGAATAATTTTTACGTAATTGTAGGTGTTTTTTATATTATTTTAAATTATTTTTACAATGTTTTAATAGATAGATAGTTCTAATCTTATTTTTAAGAAATATACTAATGAATTTTTATGCAGAAATATATCAGTTTAATATATTAGCGTGTGTATATCTTTTTATTAAACGATACAACTGGCGAATTATCGTCTTTGATAAGAAAACAATTTTTAATTATTATTTTTTAATATAAATTAAAATAATGAATAATTTTTACGTAATTGTAGGTGTTTTTTATAATATTTAAAATATTAAAATAATTTAAAATAATAAAAATAAAAAACCTACAATTACGTAAAAAATTGTAATTAATATTAAAACATTTAGTTTAAAAATTATATTTATTAAAAGAAAATTAAAATACAGATAAGGGACATTAATAAGAATATAATATATCATTATGTTTATTTTAGATATTCAAAATAAAATCAGAAGCCATTAGTAAATAAAACAATATTAAATGATATATAAGATACAGAATATCATTATACAGTGATAAAAATGATGTAAGTGTATGTAGCAAAATCAAATTATTCAATACTAATCATTAAAAATAAAAATTTCTTACACATTATACACATTTATTTGTTCCTGATCACACAATACACTTTACATTAATATTTTCACTCATAATTAATTATTTATTTCAACCGTTTACACTCTTACAACATTATATACTTGACTTATAACAGGATTATTCCTGTTTCTAGATTTTTCTAACCGTTTTTCTCTTTTTAGTTTTCTATGTATTTTTGCATTTTTTAGCTAAACTATTATTTGTTTTATTACTTTCTCATTATGGTTTTTTATAACAAAGACCCTTTCTAGTTCTATTGCTATTTCATATTATAATTACAGTTATTATTACAATAAAATTTTTTTAAATTTAATTGTATTGGTTCAAATCAACATGTAGAATGTATATGATGTATATAACAATTTTAGTATATAGGAAAGAGTATAAATACAGGGGATTAAACAAACTTTAATCATATTAAAAAAAATCATCCTGGAGGAATAATACTTAGTGCGAAAAATTAAATATTTATTAAAAAATTGAGTTCTAGTGAAAATATTGAAGCTAGTTTAGTGAATTAAATTTTATAAACAATGGAATTAATTTACCATCGATTAATTTACAAAAGTTTAATGGAAATTATCAAGATTGATTATCATTTCACTATTTGATTTCATGTTTGAAACATGAAAATTATTTTTTTTTAAAATAGAAATTAAAATATAATATTTTTTAACACGTGTTTTTTTTTATTATAGGTTATCAGCAAGAAATGTCATCGTCAATTAAAAATATAGATCAGTATTTGTTTTATATATTAATTAAAATATTAAATATTATTATGTAATTTGCATGTGTTTTATGTAG